>JAZHEH010000402.1:0-1200000 GCA_036589455.1 Ateles fusciceps | reverse complement strand
AAATGGAGCACTATCTGACAGGGGAGGCACGTGTCTGATGCCGCACTCACTCCCCACCTCGGCTTTCTACCACGTCTCGTAACATGACCAGCTTTTATTCATTTCTTGCACTATGGATTCAAACACCACTTTAACACTAATTTAATCCAATCTCTATATTTAAAGCTGAAAGCTCCTGCCAGCTGAATTGCATGTTTTTACAAAATTAAGCTTAAAACCAGGGAGTGGCGGTGGGGGTGGGGTAGGGGAGAACGTTTCCAAGGCGACGGCACACAACATCTCTGATACCAGTCAGACTGGTGGAGCTTTGGATTTGGAAGGTGTGGGCGTTCATGGTTCTGGGAGAACCCTAACTAACGACAGACAACACCCATCTGGGGTACTCAGATGTTTAATATCACAGTACATTAAAGGATCCCAGTGTACTATATGAACGGAGCTGTGCTAAGTGCTGCTGGTGATTATCTCCTCCAGGTCAGCTCGAAAGCAGGAACAACAGGCTCCGAAGGCACTAATTGTACAAGAGCAGTGGCTGTGCCAGGGAGGCCAGGAGAAGGTGGAACTGGTGAGATTTCGTGTCCCTGAGAAACAGCAGTTGCAGAGGAAAATGGAGAATGGGCGCCCCACAGGAATGCTGGCTACCCACCTTCCTCAGAGTCTACACCCCCTGTGCCAGGCAGGGGCATTCAACAGCACCTGTCTCAGTTGCCATGGACTACAACGACTCTGTTCCATCGGGAGACACAGGCCCTGCTGCCGCCTGTGAGGAAGACTCTGGAGTTTGAGAAGTTGACAGGCCAGCATCGTGACTGTGCTTTCTCCTGGGTGCATCTTTTGGGTTCCAACAGTGTCTAAGTTATTAGTTCCATTTGCTCAAGACATTTTTCCCTGCTGTTCCCGACTGTGCTGATGGGATCCGGGAGACAGTGATGGATGACACACAGCTCAGGACCTCAGCTGCCAGGTCCGCCTCCCCCAGGTCTGGTCCGATGAGGGGTTGCTGCTCCCCCAGGTCCGGGTCCCGCAGGTCTGTACTGATGAGGGAATGCTGCTCCCCCACGTAGGGTCCCCCAGGTCTGTTCTGATGAGGGAATGCTGCTCCCCCCAGGTCTGTTCTGATGAGGGGTTGCTGCTCCCCCAGGTCTGTTGTGATGAGGGGATGCTGCTCCCCTAGGTCCGGTCCGACGAGGGGCTGCTGCGCTCACCACCATCTGATGATGTTCTTTGCCCGCCCCTCCCCCTCCTGCTGTGGAAGCTTTCGCTGTGCTTGGTCCTGGGGTTGTCCCAAGACCTGCCCTGTAGGAAATGTTCCAGGGATGTTTGCTGAAGGAGCACAGGACTTCTCCATTATTTAGGAGGAATATCATCCTCCCAAGTTGTCAGAAAGTGGTGATGCTGATGGTCAAGGTCTCCTGCCTGCGGGGTTCTTTCCGGACTTTCTCTCACACTTTTGGCTCATGTTGCCACCTCTCATTTCTAACGCAGGGCTTGACCTGCTCCGGCCTGCGAAGAAGACTGGTGTTTGGATGAAATCTCTGCCCTTTCTCCCTGCTGGAATTCTGCAGTGTTCTGGCACCTTCTTGGCTCCCCAGAGAGAGCAAATTCCTTGTCCCCCCGGTGGGACGTCCACCTGGGAAGGCCACAGGCACAGTGGTGAAAGGCGCTGCCTCATCAAGGTGAAGAGGAAGCCAGTGGAGGAGCTGGCCAAGATGAACACTGCGGTGACAAAGCACAGTGTCACTTGATGCCCAGGGACCATTTGTCTCTGGGTTTCCCGGGCCAGCTGCTGTGAGACAGCGACACAGAGAAAATGAGGAGAGGGCGGGCCTTTGTTCACAGAGACACCGTGCAGGCCGGGGTGAAAACAGCCCTGCCCTGCGTCTGCCCCGGCACCTGCAGACACCCGGTGGCCACCCACCTTGCGTGGAAAGACTGAACTTCTGCAGCCCCGGAGAAAGACAGCACATCCACGAAGGGGGCCAGGGCAGGGACAAGTGGCCCCAGAAAAGGAGGATGCCAAGGGGAGCATGCCTCTCTGTCTCTGTCCCTAGGAGTCTGTGATAGAGGAAGGAGGTGGGGGAGGCAGCAGGGATGGGCAGGAATGAGCCACCCAAGTGGCGTCCAGGCATGGCTGCTCAGGGTGGCTTTGAGGCTCAGGGTTTACCCACCTTCTCCAGGAGCCATTAAACATTCGCACTTAAAATAATGGACACATAGGCCAGGCACGATGGCTCACGCCTGTAATCCCAGCACGTTGGGAGGCTGAGGTGGGCGGATCACGAGGTCAGGATTTCAAGACCAGCCTGACCAACGTGGTGAAACCCCGTCTCTACTAAAAATACAAAAATTACCTGAGCGTGGTGGCGCATGCCTGTAATCCCAGCTACTCAGGAGGCTGAGGCAGGAGAATTGCTTGAACCTGGGAGGCGGAGGTTGCAGTGAGCCGAGATCACACCACTGCACTCCAGCCTGGGCAACAGAGTGAGACTCCGTTTCAAAAAAAAAAAAAGCAAAGCAAAGCAAAGAAAGAAGACTCATTTCCCCAGACCCTGTCCATGCAAGCCTTTTGCATTTCTGGATGGTGCAGCTCAGGTCACACTGGCAGCCCAGGACCCTCCCCAGCACTTCCTCCAGCCCCAGGAGGAGCCCAGGAGCCTCTCCCCGTCCCTTCCAGAGGAGGCTGAATGTCTTCAAAGGGGGGGTGTGGGTAGAATGTTCACCTCTCTCCTGCCTGCCTTGGGAGCCAGGCTGCGGGTGAGCTAAGGAAGCGGCTGTGGAATTGAGAATTTTTGCTTTAGGCGCTTTCGCTCTTTGAAAACTATTCTAAAGAGCAAGATTGTGCAAAGTGACTCAAAAATTTAACTCCAGGGAAGAATTTGCAAACTGCAAACTGAACTCCATTTGCTTAAGTCAGAAGCAAGCCTTTGAGTCACGGTTGTTTAGATAGTTTTATTCTGTTTGATACGTTTTGCAAACATAAGCACATTTCCTGGAAAAGTTGATGTTGCAGAAAGGCACAATCTTATGAAAAGCCAGCCCTGCCCCTGCCCAGCAGGAAGGCTGGGTCCAGTGCCCGCCTCCTCACCTTCCCCACCAAGGTCCCTGGGGCTTCTTTCCCTGGTTGCAGGTTCCCCGGAGGTCACCTCCAGTTCAACCTGCAGCTTGGGGGTTGCAAAGGAAATAACAGTGGCTGGGTCCAGGTCACCAGGCTAGGTTCCAATACCATGCACCTCCCACCCTGCTGTACCATGTAGGTGTCCTTCCTGTCCTCATCCTACAGACAGGGAAATTGAGCCTCAGGGGAACTGAAATGATCAACCAGAAGCGACATCACTGATAAGCACCCAACCTGGTTTCAAAAGAACATCAGATGCCACAACATTTCCTTTCTGCACTCAACCACATGGCTTCCCAGTTAGTAAAGAGAAAGGAAGGAGAGAGGAAGGGAGGGAGGAAGGAAGGAAGGGAGGAAGTAGGGAGGGAGGGAGGAAGGGAGGGAAGGAGGAAAGGAGGGAGGGAGGGAGGGAGGAAGGAAGGGAGAGAGGGAGGAAGGGTGAGGGAAGGAGGAAGGGTGAGGGAAAGAGGGAGGAGGGAGGGAGGGAAGAAGGAAAGAATGAAGAGGAGAAGGGAGAAAGGACCTCACTTTGGTCTGGATTTCTTCCTGATTATTTTAACCAGGCTCAGGTGATCCTCGCACCTCAGCCTCCCAGGCAGCTGGGACTAAAGGCACACCACCACACCCACCTAACGTTTTTGTAGAGACAGGGTCTCACTGTGTTGCTCAGGCTGCTCTCAAACTCCTGGGCTCAAGTGATCTTCCTGCCTCAGTCTCCCAAAGTGCTGGGATCACAGGAGTGAGCCACCCTGCAGTCTTCTGTAACCTATGCCGGGTTTAGAGGTCCCCACTCTGGCCTCCTGTGACTTGACTTTCTTCTGTTAGCCCTTTCTCCCCTGTGCTGACTTTCCTCACAGAAAGGAAAATGGCTGGTTCAGGACCTGAAGCAGGAGGCACAGACAGAGCCTTAGACAACTGACTGTGCTGGAAATGCGGTATTTCCTCGAAATCGACGGGGCAGGCCCGAGGGACCTAGAAGCCGGCTCCTTGGAGCCCCCCAGCCAAAGCCACACAGTGTGAGCACCAGAGCCAGCGGCAAGTGACGGCTCGTTACCATCCAATAAGACCGGAACCTGCGAGGCTACGCTGACATGAATACGCACAAATAAATGCATAGATAAACCGACAAGTGAACAAGGAGGGACAGGAGGGGGCTTTTCCTTAGAGTGGAACAGCCACTAACAAATGCCCAAAGTCGGAAAACCAACACTGGCCCTCATCATAGTAATAACTGATTCAGGCAAGAATCATCCTGGACCCTAAATATGAGAACGTTTGTTGAGAAAAAGTGTGTTCATATAATCTAATAGTCTCCCTCTCAAGTATTTACTAATTTGCAAAATTAAAAATAGCAACTATCCAATGGAGAAACCAGGTCACACTTTAGCCAAGTGCTTAAAATCACCACGATCCACTCAGGGTAGACAGACGCCATGCCCACCTGGGTGTGAGTCCCCCGGAAAGGCAAAATATCATTTACGCAGCGTTCAGCCAAAACTTTCTCAACTGAATCTAATCAACATCAAACGAACCAGGAAATTTTGTCTTGGTAACTGACTTGTAGTCTTACAAAAGATGTTTAAAAGAACTCCGGAGTCATCAAATGTGAAAATCAGTGGTGTCAAGTTTGAACAATACAAGGCAAGGCTATTGTGTGCACTCTCTGCGTGCCATGGTGTCTTTCTTTCTCCAAGAATGTTTCTGCAATCAGGTTGACCAAATTCCATATCTTTATAAGAACATCTTAGACATCCAATTAAAAACAAACTCAAACTCACTGGATCCATTATCCCTGATCCCTCGGTCTCTCTCTCTCTGTTTTTAGATCTCCCTGCATTTAGCAAGAGCTAGAAAATAGATTTTCACTTGGTATATGTAGGTGGGGAGTGGGAAGGGAGGTAGCAGCCAGAACGGACTAAACTGTACCACAGTCACTGATGACCCTGGAATCCTAGTAGCATGAACACACACACACACTCTCACACACACACACTCATACACACACTCTCATACACACACACTCACACACTCACTCACACACACACACACTCACACGGATAGAGGTCACTGTCTGCCCATATTTCTTGTCCTGCAGAGGCAGGGGCTTTGTTTCACACCATGCTCCAGGGCCCCAGGCCGATGGAGGTTCCACTTTCTTGAGATGGAAGCATCGGGTACACAGCCTTCTCTGCAGCCTTGGTGGGGAAGGGCATTTCGAGGACGACATTTGGAGATAAGCACACCTGTCACCTCCAGATACAGGCCCTGGGTCAAATCCAGCCACAGGTGTGGTCTTTCCTGGGTCTAAAGATGAAGACTTGGACAGTGGTGAGTGGTAGTTATGTCTACCCAGGGTGGAGGACAGGAGAGGAGGAAGCTGTTCACTGTAGTCTCAGAGCTCCAGGACCTTCTCTCTGGAAAAGACCTCCAGAAACCTTCTGCACATCAGCAGCTCCAGGCTCCTCACAGGCAGAATGAGTCATGGCTGCCAGTGACCTGGTGCCAGGAGTCCTCGCCTCCTCCAAGAGGAAGACTCAATGCTTATTTATACGGGTCTGTCCTGGTCAGCTCATTGTCATTCAATGTCAGTACTTCATATACTCCGTGCGCAGAGATGACTGGACTCATAGTAGGTGCACAATAAACACTTGTCAAATTGAAATATTTAAGCATTGCCACCCGTGACATGTGTCGTAATCACTGCCGTGGAAGAAGCCGTAGGGTTGTTTTGTGCTGGAATGTGATTCCTAGCCAGTTTTAAAAAGGTAAACACGCTGCAGGGGAAGTTTATTTCATTTTTTAAATAGAAAAGAACATACTCTTCTTATAATTCACCCAAAATATCATTCTTCTGAGAAAGATGCAGGCCTTTTATCTTACGCAGGGCAGAATTTGCCCCAAACTAAGCATTGGGGACAGGTCTTACTGACTTTGAATTGTTCAGCATTTTGATAAAATCACATCTGCATTTGGTGAATCTTCTAGCAACAAAAAAGTTCCTGAATGTAGACAGCAGTCTTGGTGGGTGTGGTGCCGGCCATGGGACTCACCACCACTCCCTTCCCCGGCTGACCCACGTAATCACGGAGCCCTTGTCAAGATGCATCAGAACTCTAAATGCTGTGTGCATTAGCCGGAGCGGGCAGAGGTCGACAAGCAAATGTTTCCCAAGCTCCAGCCCTGACTCAGGTAATACCCCTTCTCCCGGAGCCTGAGGACCTCCCAGGGCACTGAAGCTCCTGACCAGGTGGTTGCTCAGATTCTGGCATTGGTTAGGATTTACTTTGTGGACAGTGGAGTTCTGCAAGTTTGCTGGTTGGGAGGAATTGGGTAGTATTTGCTTTTCAAAGGACAGAGGAGGGGAGGCTGGGTAAGAAGCAGCTGTCTGTGGACTGGCCAGCTGTGTGGGCGGCTGGAGGCAGGGGTGCCAGAGCTGTGTAGGTTCCCGTGGGAAATAGGCATGGCCCTCGCACTGCTCCCCTGTTCCTCTGAGTCCCCCTTGAGGAGAAATTGGGAGTCTTTGGGGAGCACACAAGGGGCACCTGATGTAGCCTGGGAGGTGGTTCTGGCGTAAGCGTCACTTAAGATTAGAAGTGAAATGGGTGGGGAGGGCTGCGTGGGTGCCATCAAGTGTCCCAGACTGAGAGGAAAGCCACATGGGGCCCTAGACAAGAGGGAGGGTCGTGTGTGGAAGGGGTCATGATATCTGGGCTGGGTGCTCCTTTCCAGGGGTCCCTTTGGAAATGCAGGGAGAATGTGGGGTTCCCCCTGCTGTCCCCCTTCTCCTTCACAGTCACACCTTGGTTTCCAAAGCCTGGAACAGCTGATTCATATGAGAACAGGTCAGATCTGCATGGATGTTTTGATCCTTTGGAAATGCCTCCTGGGGTACCGTGTGAGGTGAGGGGCAGGCTCACACTTGGATGTTACTCTCTCTTTGTGGTCTCCTCTTCAATTACGTTCTGAACGTGGGCAGACATGTGGCATCATTTTTCTACACCTGAGCAATGCTCCAGGGCGCAGCAGGAGATTTAGTCGGCACTGGGACACACCGACTTCCTCCCACAGAACCTGAGCCCATGCCTTGCACCGTGAGGACCCAAACGAGAGCCCTGGGGTCCCAGGGCTGCGGGCTGGTCATTTTGCTGGGAAGATGGGTCACTCAAGTGATTCTGGTAGGGGCTACTCAGGCCTGCACCAAGAGCCCTGAGGGTCTCCTCTGCTTGGTGCACCCCATGTGCTCCACGTGTTCTGGAAAAAGGGAAGGTTTGTTCAAGGTACTGTAACATACACATCACCTGCAAGCGAAATCTCTGCCCTGGGTGTGTTTCGGAGTTACTTTGGCAATTGTCCGAGAGGGAGATTTGATTTCCTTCAACCTCCATGGTCATGCACTCCTTCTCCTTCCAAGAGCAGGCCTTTACTGACTGGAGTGGATTCAAGTGAGACAGAATTGAAATTTTCTGGGTAAAATTAGTTGCTGGTCTTTGTTCAACCCCAACAAACATGTCACAACTAGCCCCTAATGGTCAGTGAAGCACAGGGTGTGGAAAGTAGAGAAAACTGGGGGCCCCAGTCCTCGAGGGAGCCCTAACGCCTCCTGGCCCTCGTGAGGGCTTGAGTGCTGCCATCAGCGTTTGAACACTAGAATAATATACTGGAAAATGTGCCCACACCCCACCCTCCTGTGGCTGGGATCAGCCATCGGCTTCCGCAGTGCACAGTACAGACATGCGGCATCGTGCTCTCAGCCTCCCTCTCACTCTTGCCCAGCAGAATCTAAAAAGCTGGAAAGAACGTTTTGGCAATTGCTTCTCTCACTTGGCCTTGGGTGGAACGGAGCCCATCCTCCTCTGCTTTTGGCATGCCAGGTCATAGGATACACGTGTTTGAGGTGGTCGTAACTAACAGTCGTCATGGGATACACGTGTTTGAGGTGGTCCTGACAGCTGTCATGGGATCACGTGTTTGAGGTGGTTGGAACAGTCCAAGTAGCTTTCTGGTATCCAGTCCCAGCTTTATAGGTGTCATGGGCAATAGTGGGGTTTCTGGGGTGGCTTCTGATGGCAGTTGTGGTGGGATGCCCTAAATACAAATGCCAGACTCAGCCCCTACTTCTCCAGCCCATCCAACAATGTGCCCTATATTCAGTTCCTTTCTGCTCGGGGGTGCCCAGAAATGTGACCTCATCAAGGTGCACGTCCATTAGTGGGCTGCCCAGAAAGACCTGGTTTGATCTTGACTATGAACCACGAAGAAGCAGCCCTGGCTGATGAATAGTTCTATGTAACTACAGAAATTCATGTTAGCCAAGGGGAGAGGACTTGTTACCTCCTCCCACACCCTAAAGCATTGGCAACCAGCTCCTCCAGATGTTCCTGCAGAGATAAAGAAGTGGCTGGGGGTTGTGCACTCACTGTCTGATTAAAACCGTGTGCTTCAGTCACGGTGGAGGGGGACTCTGACAGCTTGTAAGCCCCCTGCCTTTCACACTGACCGCTCTGCGCCGTCTATACTCCCCAGAGGAGCTCCGGGTGGAGCCGGAGCTGTCAGACTCCACTGTTCCTGACTAAATGAGGGAGGAGGCTGTCTGCTAAATGGAAGATCTCAATTATGGACTATTATTAAAGAAACGAAGTCTCATTCCCTCTGTGCACACACTTTGCAATGAATGAACATCCAACCCGTTATCGAGGATGGTCCTGCAGGGCCACTGCAGTGATTAGATAAGGATGTTTTGTAAATCAGCCCTGTCATTCTTTGTTCTTTAGAATGATGTTAAAGTCCCATTTCTCAGGCAGCAAACTCTCCCCTCTATTCTTCTGCCCACAGTCACCCCCTTGCTTGGAAGAGTTTTTCTGTGCAGGCGGTGCAGAGAGGAGCTCGGGGTCTGGAGCGTCCACATTCACAGATCCTGGAGTTCTCAGCGTTGAGATCAACGCGGTGGGGGAAGCCTTGGATGACTCACCCTGACGGTCCTTGTTAGATTGCATGTTTGTTCGACACAGGTCTCTGGGAATTGTTGAACTATGTATTGCCTAGGGCTGACACAATTTTCTGGTTCAAAGAACCGATTGGGTTTGGCCCCTGATGGGATTTAGGGAGTTTAGGAGAAGAATGAACCCACGTTTTGAGTCTGAAGACTGAGACATTAGGGGACAAACCCCTTGCAGGAGGAACTGACCAAGGGTGGGGAATGTCAGGTGCACTGTTTGTTTTCCTGAGAGTGCTTTGCAGTTTATGGGGGATGGTTGATTCCTACAGTCCTCACACAGACAGTGAAGCCCCCTTCCACAGGGTGCGCCCCCCTTCCATTGTTGTCAGTGCCAGATCCCCAGTGACAGAGCACAGTGAATGCCTCTGGACCTTCGGGGGTGTGCATGGGCTCCGGGCTCCTGCTGCCTCCCCAACCCCAGCTGGCTCTGCTGCAGGGAGGAGGCTCATTCTTGATGGGGGTGAGAGCGTCTTACATCAGGGGGCAGCTAAGCTTCTAGGCAAGTCTGCGTTTAAAAAATGCATTAGCATCCCAGTAAGAAGCAGACCACAGAGAAGGCAGCTGCACACCCACACCGAGAGAAACCAATGCCACGGGAAGGCCGTGAGAGCCTAGTGGGGCCCAGGTGCAGTGCTGGCCTTTCCACATAGGCACCGGCATGAAAAGGCCACCCAGGAAGCCCTCTGGGGAACTCTACATTCTGGGGAACAAAACAGTAGAGAAGAAAAAGGAGGAAAGCACTCAGCAGCCCAGTGGGGGCCGCCCACATCAGTGATGGGTCTCAGCCACCAGCCCCAAGGGGCCACCCACGCCACCCTCCCCCGTCGGAAGGAGCTGCAGATCAGAGCCTTGGGGGCAAGCTTCCGGCACAGCGGCCCTCTCCACCTGTACACCATGTACCGTGCACTGCACTCAGGCCTTGAGAGCCTTAGCTGCCGGGTCCAGAAGTCCCCAAACCAGGCATTGCTCCAGAATTCCACGGGGAAGTCACTGAAACAGATTCAGAGGTCTGGCTATGGGTTTTGTGTCCTCCGAAATTCATCCCTGAAAGTCCTAACTCCCAGGGCCTCAGAAAGTGGCCTTGCTGGGAAACAGGGTCATTACAGGCACAATTAGTTAAAGGAAGTCACACGGGGGAGAGTGGGCCCCTAGACAATATGACAAATATCCCCATAAAGGGGAAATTTGAACACAGGGACCCACAGGCACAGAGGAAAGACGGTGAGAAGAGACATGAGGAAATGATTGTATCTGCACGCCAGGGAGCTCCAGGGAGGCCTGGAGCCGATTCTCCCTCTCCGGCTTCAGAGGAAGCCGACCTCATGGGCACTTTGATTTTGGGCTTCTGCCTCCATAACTGTGAGGCAGGAAAGCCACCCAGGCTGTGGTGTGTCCTTACTGCAGCTCCAGGGACCCATCCAGACCCTTCCCAGAAGCAGAACCGCCACTGTGAAGGGCCTGGAGTCCTCCACTCAGTGGGCCCTTGACTGGTTCTTATGGAGCCCCATGGGTGCTGTTCCAGGAATGGGACGCAGGGCTCGGAAGCCTCAGTGTGAGTGAGGAATGCTGCTCACATGTGGAGCCTGATTTGGCAGGGCTGGGTGGGCGCTGAGATGCTGCGAAAGTAACAGCTCTCAGGGAACGATGACAATGTGGGGCTACAGGCCTCAACTTGGATAGGAAGCGTCCAGAGTTTGATGCTGCTTGGCCCAATCAAGGTGGGGCCCCCAGGGTTAGAGTGGAGGGGTCCTCTGGGGCGGCATGCCCACTCCCCTCACACTGCACATGCAGGCATGATGGAGGTGAGGAATGGAGGAGGAAGGGGCTTGCCTTGATCTCACGGCTACTGACGGGCAGTGCTAGGATCAGAAAGGCTTTCTCCATTTCTGGATCAGTTATCTTTGCGCACATACTACATGGCTGACCCCAAGCTAAATGGTGCGTGGAATACAAGTGGGAAACGCAGCTCTCTTTTAAAGAGTTCACAATCCAATTTGGAAGACTCGTAAACTAGTTAAAGAGAAACGGAGGAGAGGGGCAATTAGGCACTCAGTGGAACTGAATTATGATGAGATCATTTGTGGGGGCTGGCCCAGGCTCCCCTGCATCCCCTGTGGATGGATCCATTATGCAGCAGCTGGGCCCCCACTGGGGGAGGGGCGCTGGAAAGGTTACATGGCGAGGAGGTTGCACAGGGAGGCCAGCAGGGCTTCAGAATGGACGTCTGGGGTGACCTCACCAAGGTGAGGCTCTGAGCTCTGGCGCAGGGCACTGAGAAGGAGCAAGGCCTGGTTTGCTCTGTGCCTGTGCTCCCCCCGCACCCTGCCACCTTTCCACTTCCTCTTCATGTCTCACCCCGACACCCCTGGGTGCTCTCAGTGGCTGGGCAGTGTCCATTCCCCACCCTCCCCTAGGTATCCCTGCCACCCCACGCCCCAGCTGCCAGTCCCAGAACATGCAGCGAGGTATCCAGGGCTGATGGGCATCTTAATTTGGCACATGGAGGTGCCACAGGCTTCCCAGCATAACTGACAGGCTGAACAGGCTCCTCTGCAGGCTGTAGGGTCCCGCCTTCCTGACAGAGGTACCTGAAAGAGTACATTGGCTCATGGGCAGGCCCCAACTTGCCGTCACCCGAGGCTGAGCAGTGCAACCTGGGCTTCCATACCGGGAGAAAGTTCTGCTGCAGGATGTAGCTTACCCGGGAGAGTCAGAATGACGACCCCAGATGCCCAAGCCCTAATCCCTAGCACCTTTTATTACTTTAAACAGTGAAAGACTCTTCATCCAATTTGCCTGTCTGTGTCTTTTGATTGGGGCATTTAGCCCATTTACATTTAGGCTTAATATTGTTGTGTGTGAATCTGATCCTGCCATTTTGATGCTAGCTGGCTGTTTTGCCCCGTTAGTTGATGCAGTGTCTTCACTGTCGATGCTCTTTACCGTTTGGTATGTTTTTGGAGTGGCTGGTACTGGTTGTTCCTTTCTATTTTTAGTGCTCCTTTCAGGAGCTCTTGTAAAGCAGGCCTGGTGGGGATGAAATCTCTCAGCAGTTGCTTGTCTGTAAAGGATTTTATTTTTCCTTCATTTATGAAGGTTAGTTTGGCTGGATATGAAATTCTGGATTGAAAGTTCTTTTCTTTAAGGATGTTGAATATTGGCCCCCACTCTCTTCTGGCTTGTAGGGTTTCTGCTGAGAGATCTGCTGTGAGTCTGATGGGCTTCCCTTTGTGGGTAACCCAACCTTTCTCTCTGGCTGCCCTTATCATTTTTCCCTTCATCTCAGCCCTGGTGAATCTGACGATTATGTGTCAGATGGAAATAAGTTTGCTAATCAGCTGCTTTGAAGACAAAGAGATTCACCTGATGGGCCCAATAGACCGCCCCCCCAAGCTTTTTACCAGTGGAAGAGGGAGGTAGAAGAAAGTTTCAGAGGCAGGCACGGTGAGAAGGACTTGATTGTCCTTGCTGGCTTTGAAGATGAAGGAAGAAGTCAGGAGCCAAGGAAAGTGGGTGTTGCTATTAACAGAAGCTGGGGATGGATCTTCCCCTGGAGCCTCCAGAAAGGACGCAGCTCTGCAGGTGCCTGGATCGGGTCCCTGTGCAACCCTGGCTGCACCTCTGGCTATGGAACCGCAGCTGCCAAGCATCTGCCTTTGTGCTCAGGCAGCCTCTGGCTCCCTCAGGGAGTGGGTGTTGGCCACTTTGCTGTGACCTTCTCGAAGCCAGCACAGGGCTGGCTAATTTCACGGCCGTGTCCTCCAGGCTGGCCCCTCACCTCAGCTGGTTTCAGCGCCAGCACGTTTTATTCCAGATGGACATGGATGGTGTCGTAGCCGCACCAGCACTGGTTCTACCTGGTGCCTCACTTTTCGCATCTGTCAAATGGGAATAGCAGCACTGCCTCCCTCTTAGGGACCTTGCAAAGACAAGCAAAGCCCCAAGTACGGGGAAGAGGCACCAGAAATATTAGCTACTATTAAGCATTTGTTTCTTTTCATTACGTAATTGTACATTAATTCCATTAAAAAGACTATATTGATTTACGTGCACAAGCAATGTATCTGGTAAAAGTACTAAAAACACGTATTAACGCACCTGCCATCAAGGTGAAGAGAATGAAGGTCACTGTGTGACCCCACCCCCTCCATTCTGCCCCTCTGGAAGTCCTTATAGGGTAAACCCCATTGTGAATTCTTGTATTTACCAGGAGCACCTCCCCCTTTTTTAAAATTACATTTTAACTATCTGTGTTTATCCCTAAAAGATACATTGTAACATTTTCAATGAGGGAGCTTTATTTACTTAGTATCATATGCCTGTATGCTATTTTCCTTATTCAATGTTGCTTTTGAGATCCACCCAGGTTTCTATTCTTCCTCACCAACATATGCAGTGAAGCCTCAGATGTCTCCAGACACCCTTTCCCAGCAGCCCCTGCCTGGCATTCATGGACAAACCTTTCCTCAGGGATGTACCCAAGCATGGAATTACTGACCACATGGAATGGACATCTTCAGCACACCCTCGCAATGGCTTACGCGGTTTCCAATGTAATTTTTATCAATTCCCATGTCCCACCAGGAGTGGGTGAAGGTTCCCATTACTCACATTCTCACCCGCACTTGGTATTGTTGCCTGTTTAATTTGTATTAGTCTGGTGGGTGGAAATACTTTCTTTTTTTTTTTTATTTTTTATTTTTGAGATGGAGTCTCGCTCTGTCGCCAGGCTGGAGTACAATGGTGAGATCTCGGCTCACTGCAACCTCTGCCTCCCGGGTTCAAGAGAATCTCCTGCCTCAGCTTCCCAAGGAGCTGGGATTACAGGTACATGCCACCACACCCAGCTAATTTTTGTATTTTTAGTAGAGACAGGGTTTCACCGTGTTGGCCAGAATGGTCTGGATCTCTTGACCTCGTGATATGCCTGCCTCGGCCTCCCAAAATGCTGGGATTATAGCCATGAGCCACCGCCCCCGACTGGAAATACTTTTAATGTGATTTTAATTTGCATTTCTTCATGAACAAAGAGTTTGGCCATTATTTTAAATTTTTGTTAGTTATTAATGTATCCTATTGTGTGGAATGTGTTTTTATGTATTATCTCCATTTTCCATTGCTTCCTTTGTCTTTTTCTTGTGGATTTATAGGAGATTACTCTTCCGGATACTAATTCTTCCTGGATTAGATTTACTGTAAAAATCTTATTTTGTTTTGTGGCTTTTCTCTATTTTTAATGATGTCCTTTCTTAAACATCGGTTTTTATTTTTAAAATGCTATACAGTTAGTGCTTTTGTGTGTTAAGCAATCCAAGCATTTCTATGTTTTATTTTAAAATATTTATGGCTTTGTTTCTGTGAATTCTTATTTTTTTCTTTTTTTTTTTTTTTTGAGACAGGTTATCACTTTTTTACTAAGGCTGGAGTGCAGTGGCACAAACATGGATCACTGCAGCCTCAACTGCCTGGACTTTAGCAGTCCTCCCACCTCAGCCTCCTGAGTGGTAGCTGGGACTACAGGTGTGTGCCACCATACCCAGAATTTTTTTTTTTTTTTTTTTTTTAAGAGATAGGGTTTCAGCCTGTTGCCCAGGCTGGTTTTGAACTCCTGGGCTTAAGTGATCCACCTGCCTCAGCCTCCCAAAGTGCTGAGATTGTAGGTATGAGCCACCATGCCCGGCCTCTCTTAATTCTTCAAATAATCTTATAACCAACGTTTTCAACATTGTAGATAAACCTGGGATGCAGAAATGCATCTTTTCTTTTTCCTTTTTGTTTGGGTCCACATGGATAAGCAGAAGTCCTGGGCCAGACGCTGAGTGCTTCCTCCTCCCCGGCAGAGTCACGGTGCCACCTGTTCTGGTTCTTTCTCTGGGTTCCCTCTTCTGGGCCATCAGGCTCTTTCTCTGTCCTGGCGCCAGCACCACTCCTGGTTTGTGAACATAGATTCAAGTCTAGAGTTCATCCTCCAGAGTCATGGCCTCTGTTGGTCCCTTGTTCTTCCTTGTAAATGTCAGAATCGTTTCACCAATGGCTACAAAGACCTGTATTCAGATTTTCATTGCATCTATCACTCAATTTAGGGAGATTTGACAGCATTATATACTGAATCTCTCTCATTTTAAATACGGAATGTATTTCAATATATTTCTTTTTTTCAATATAAATGTATAATTTTCTTGGAGGTTGTGCACATATTTTGTTAGATTTCTTCCTATGTACCTTACATTGTTGTGAAAATCTTAAATATTGCTGATTTACAGAAAGAGACCATTAGTTTTTATATTTATTGATCTTACATCCAGTGCTATATTTAATGCACACTAACAATATTTTTTGTAGACTGCATCAGGGGTTCTATTTAGACAATTATTATACCTCCAAATAGTTACAACATTTCCCGTTACATTATATATGTTAAACATTATATATATAATGTAAAGGGAAGTATTATATATATATTTATATCTCATATATACATACACATATAACCTTATTTTAACATGCTGTCTAAACCTGCCATTTAAAAGGTACGATATAAGACTTATTCCTTTTTATTTATGATTTTTTTTTGCTCCCCTGCTTTGTTCTTCGGTGGGGGGCTCTTCTGCAGGCTCCTGATGGAGACCTGGGTGAGTGTTTACCTGTTCATCTCAGCTAAGAGCCTCCCACTCCGAGCCCTGCTGGGGGATGCCAGGGCTGAGCTCCTGTAAATTACATTTCCCAGACTCCCTTGCAGGCTGGCTTCTAATCGGGCCCAGCTAGTGGGAGGATCTGATGGAAGCATGGAAAGCAGGAGGAGGAGAAAAGAGACTTTTTTCTCGTTCCAGCCGCTTGCTCTCAGCACCTGTTCCGCAGCAGAGGAGACTGGAGCCCAGGGCACAGCATCTGTGAGTGCTCCCAGCACCAAGACCCATGCAAGGCGCCATCAGCCATCTCTTGAGAATCGCCGCATACCATACCACACACATACGGTGACCCCAGCCCGAGCTCTGAGCACCTGTCATTTGGGGTGTGTGGGGAGTGGGGGGAGGCCCTCTGAGTCACCCCCAGCAGTGAGTTTGCATTTATTCCCCCATACACATTAAATTTTGGTCCACATTAAAATTCAAGTAACTTTAGCCCAGTGGTGACAACTGCTCCTGTAATTTATTACATATGAATCACCTCATTAAAAAATTTTCTTTATGCCTTCCAATACATGAATAAATCATCCCTCTGTTACATTCCCTTCATTTGAAATACCTAGGATAATTTCTATGTCTTCTGGGGGATCCTAACTGATATAATCATATTTACTTTGGTAAAAGATATTTTTGATTTTACTTTTGATCAGGGGTGATTTTGAATTATATTAACTCATTTATATGCATTTATTTAAATAATTACCTGGGTTTTTTACTTTAACATGCTAATGTGGTAAATTAGATTAATGCAATTTAAAATATTAAAGCAAGTAATTCTTGCAATAAACCCTATGTGGTCTTGGAGAAAGACAGAGAAGGAAAAGAAGGAGAAGGGAAAATGAAAGAAAAAAGGAAGAAAGAGAAAGAGGAGGGAGAATGAATGAGAGGAGAGGAGGGAGGGGGAGAATGAATGGGAGGGGAGAGGAGGGAGGGGGAGAATGAATGGGAGGGGAGAGGAGGGAGGGGAGAATGAAGAAGAGGAAAGAAAGGAGGGAAGGGAGAGGAGACTGCATGTAAATATTGGGATTGGGATTTCATTCCCATGTAATTTTATGCAAGAAATCTGTCTATCTTTTTTTTTTTTTTTTTGAGATAGAGTCTTGCTTTGTCACCCAGGCTGGAGAGCAGTGGTGTGATCTCGGCTCACTGCAACCTCCACCTCCTGGGTTCAAATAGTTTTCCTACCTCAGCCTCCCAAGTAGCTGGGACTACAGGCGCCAGCCACCACGCCCAGCTAATTTTTGTATTTTTAATAGAGACGGGGTTTCACCATGTTGGTTAGGGTGGTCTCAAACTCCTGACCTTGTGATCTGCCCGCCTTGGCCTCGCAAAGTGCTGGGATTACAGCCATGAGCCACCACACCTAGTCCCTTCCTATCAGCTTCTTTGCTCACGCTAGCTTTTTCCAGTTTGAGTACCAAGATTAGAATAGCCTTGTAGGATGAGTTGGAGATATTTCTTCTTCTCCTTGTGTCTGACAAATGTATATAAGTTTGTAAACGTCTTGTCTTTGGAAGTTTGCTAATGCTTCCCTCTTAAACAATCAAGTGCTTTCTTAGTATATTTAAACTGCTGATTCAACTTTATTTATGTATTAGAGACCTGAAAAGGGAGAGCAAAACATGGATTATATATGTATTTTTTTTAACTTTTATTTTAAGTTCGGGGGTACATGTGTTTGTTATATAGGTATACTTGTGTCACAGAGGTTTGTGGGATAGAGTATTTCATCACCCAGGTGTTAAGCCTAGTGCCCATTAGTTATTTTTCCAAGATATGGAATATATTTTAAGAGACCAGGGGCATACGTGGTCTAGAGAACTGTAATAGCAGGTGAGATCCGCGTGAACTTAGTGATCAAGGTAGCTGAGGGTTCTTCTCCACACCCACTGTCCATCGCATCACACTCAGACTAATTACTTACTGGAAATCTATACTGATCGTTTTATGGCCTTGCAAGTGGCCCATTTCTGTAAACCTTCCACATGTGGGTAAAAAGGCTGTGCACTGTCCTGCAGACTCATGTGGGGTCTGGGTCTCTGTGCCTACGAATGCCACCGTGGCTTCACTTAGCTGCCCAATTAGCTCTGCTTGAATTTGGAATGAGCAGCAGACATTTTCATCTGAAGAGCTCTCTACCTCTTCATTACCTAGAGTTGTCTGGAGCCAAGAGCTAAAACGAATTGGTTGCGGGAGCCCAACTGGCTGGTTTGCAGGGGGCTTTAGATGTGGAGCCCATGACTGTGGGCGTCATGTTTTGGGAAATTGGAAGTCGCTTTCTTTTCAAAGAAGGAAGTTGAGTTTTGTGAAGGAGCTGACCCTTGTTTTTGGACAGCTGGTTGGGAATCTTCTGAAGGCAGGAGAATGTGCTCAGTGATCCATCAGGAGCCCCTCTGACCTGTGGGGCTGGGGGCACAAGGCAGGAACTCTGGGAGCTTCCCGCTAGGACCATGAGCCAAGGTCCTAGCGGGAATGGTTGCCTGGGGTTGGGAGCATGGGTGGGAGAATCTGCCTGGTTCTCACCAGGGCCAGCCTGGTCTGGGTCATGTGTCTCCTCCAGGAGTCCACGGAAGCTGTCCCAGCTTCAAAGCAGAGGACCATTCTCACAGGGGCTGGAAATTCCTGGTCTGACTCAGTTGCCCACCTTCAGTCCTCTTTGAAACAAGGCAAGGTGGAAACAGACAAAGAAATAAAAGCAAAGCAACACTTACAGCCTGCACTTAGAGACTACAGAGTTTTAATCTAAGGTCTGTTTGAAGAGCTGCTGTTTTTCCAAGATTTAGCTTTTGATTTTCTCAAATAATTC
The DNA here is from genome assembly GCA_036589455.1 of Ateles fusciceps. NCBI lineage: Eukaryota > Metazoa > Chordata > Mammalia > Primates > Atelidae > Ateles > Ateles fusciceps. The sequence continues at coordinate 1,181,398 of JAZHEH010000402.1, read as the reverse complement.
ACCCACATCAGTGTTAGCGCTTCATAAAAGCCACAGATACAAAAATACAATCTTTATTATAACATGTAACAATTTTATTTCCTACCAGATGAGAAAGATTCAAGGGAAAAATTGCTATTGTCCAGTTATTTTTACATTTGAATAAATTGCAAATCAGCCTCTGAGGACGACATGTCCTGTCTTAAGGTATTTAACTCACTCTCACAGGGAGAAACGAGCTAAATGTGCCCTGGAAACACTTGGAAACGCTCCCTCTCACATGGCGGTAGGACAGCATCCTGGTAATTTTCCACTCTGCCATCTTCTCAGCCCGAGGGCAGCATCAGGACTGGGAAGCTGGCAGCCATGGCTGGAGGCTGAAGGCTCTGCATAAAGTGTTAGGGTGCTGGGAAAAGACCAGAAGCCAGAGAGCTCTCCTCCACCCCCCCTCCTCCATCCACTTCCAGCTTAAGGTCCTCACCATGGAGACCCAAGGTCAGGGTGCCTTGCGAGCTCCCAGGATAATCCCAGCAGGGAGCAGTCAGCCAGGACATCCTGGAGAGCCTGGAGCTGAGCTGTGCCTTGCAGAATGTCGAGGAATGACTTAGAAAGAGGAGGGGTGAGAGGAGCCTGGGGCACCCCAGGAAGGTGGGACTGCAGGGAGTAAACTCGTGGAAGCCTGGCACTAGGGGTAGAGTGCCATGGGGTGTGGACTGAGACTGCCTGGTAACATGATGATGTCTAACTGACCACATCAGGCATAGTTCAACACATGTCACTCAAATCACTGAGCCTCCCAGCGCTGGCATGTAGGAGGAGCTACTGCTGTCCCCATTTTATGAGAGAGGACACTGAAGTGCAGAGAGATTATGCAACATCCCAAGGCACAGTCCCCAGCTACAAGAGCAGTGCAGGCATCGATGCCCAGGAGGTCTGGTTCCAGAGCCTGAGCACCTTTTTGGCATTCTCTACCACGAGGGGGCAGTGGGAGGGTCTGCCAGGACTGCACTGGGGAGTGTGGCAAACCCTCAGCTCAGCCCAGAAGTCTCAGGACAGCAGCCCACACACCTGTTTCCCTGATGTGGCCCCAGCTCAGTCTGTGGCCTCACCTTCAGCTCAGGCCTTCAACATTAAAAAGTGTAAGTCAAGTCTCTCTGGGACCTTCTTCTCCTTCACTGTGCCCTTCCCCCTCCCAGTCCAGATAATTCCCAAGTCCTGCTGAATGTCTCCTGAGTCCACCCCATGTCCTCTGTCTCCACACTGACCTGGCTTTATCATCGCCACAGCTTGTGTTTCTGTGATGCAGGTGGTTCCCGTTGCTGTCTCAGAGGGCTCTTGTTCACAAGCAGAGCCTGGCACAGAGAAAGCTCTCACAATGCCCAGTGCTCAGGTTCGTGCCATGCATCCACAGGCCCTTCCATGTCCTCCCAGCCCACAGCTAGACTGTATTTCTCAGACTTGCTTTTGATGGGCAGAGTGCATGCCTGAGTTCTGGCCAATGGCCTGGGACAGAGTGATGTGCGCTGTTTTTAGGTCTGACCCTAAAGAAACCAACCTTGAGGTCCTATATACTTACTTTTTCCCCCTTTTGCCAGCCGGATGAAGAGAGCCCAAGAGGAAACACCAGAACCCTGGGACAGTAGAGTCGCAAGAGGAGAGACACCCGGATCCTTGAGTGTCTTCCTGGAGTGACCACTTTCCACCCCATTCCTGCCAACCCACAGCAATGGGACAGGGATAGACAACATGCCTGCTTTATGATATATCATGAAACTTCACAAATTCAGACAATGTTCATGTTTTCATCATTCTTTTACAGTTTTAAATGTAAACATTTATTTTTTTAATTAGAAAAAATAATACATTAAAATTAAATACGTATCATTTTTTGTGAAAAATTGGATTTTGCATTGAAATGCTCTGGGATATTTGATTTGTGTTTGGGGGGGAAATCTCGTAATCTTCTCTCTCAATAAATACCAAAATTAATTCCAGCTATGTCAGAAGTAATGATGAAAATGAAAATTTAAAATAGCACCTTTGCCAGAAATCAATTCACAGACCACATCTGTCTATTTCTGGTTTCTATTCTGCTCAATTCCTCTACTGGTCTTCACTTGAGACTGTCTCACTGTCTTCACCATTATAATTGCATTAAATTTTGAAATAAGGTGGTATAATTACTCCCAAATTTTCTTTTCCAAATTCCACCAGCTATGCTAATATCTTTATGTTTCTGCACATATTTTGTTTTCAATTTGTCAATATCGATTTTTAAAAATTGCTTGGATTTTGATTGAGATTTCTCTTCATTTATAGGTCAATAGGGAGAATTGTCATCTCAATATTTGCTACTTTTTGTAGGTATATCATCATTGCATATTTTTAACTTAATTCCATTTTCTTCAGACAAATACTCTGTATGATTTGACTCTGTTTGAATGTATTGTGACTTGTTTTATTGTCCTACACTGGGACAAGTTTTAGTTTGTGTTTTTCCACTTCTTGATGGATTTTTCCATTTGTCACTGTGAAATGGCCGTCTTCACCTGTATAACACTTTTCTTTGAACTCCGATAAGGCCACCCACGTTTCTTTTGCTTCTTGCTTCCATGTCATCTCTTTTTTAATCCTTTACTTTCACTTTATCTGTGTTTTTCCACTTAAAACGTTCCTCTCACAGACAGGATATAGTCGAGTCTTTCATTTTTAATCTAGTCTGACAAGCCATGATTTATAAGTGGTGTGTTTGATCCATTTACATTTAATGTAATTGTGGATGTGTTTGGGACTAAGTGCACCACTTTGCTGCTTGTTTTCCCCGTTCTCCCACACACTTTGGTTCTTTTTCCTTTCTTTCCTGCTTTACTTTGACTCAAGAGGAGCAAGCACTGAAAGAAAAATAAAAGAGATAGAGGTAAAAAGTAAATGAGTAAATTAAATACTCATACTTAATTTACCACGGTTCATCTTGAATAAATGATATGCCTTTTGCATACAATGCCAGAGCCTCCTCTTTACCCTGACTGCCTATTGTGCTCTTGCTGTTACATATTTTTCTTTCATATATGATAGAAACATCAAAACAGATCATGAATTTTGCTTTAAATGTACATTTCTTTAAAGAACCATGAAAAGAAACAAATTAATATTTTATCTTCATGCAGCTGAATGTCTAGATCACCCTGCAACACACTATGCTGTCTCCCTTCGGTTGGCAGCAGATATATCCAAGGTCTGCTGGCTTTGGGCTTCACATCCTGGTGCCTTAGGCAGTCATCTTTATTGCAACCTAGATATTTGTCTTTACAATTGATGTACAGTTCATAATTCCATCGATGGAAAGCCTAGTTCAGTATAAGCTATCTTACCATTCCCAGAACTTAGAAGTGATATAACCCATTTCTATTCTAGCATGAATTGCCTTTAAGTATCTGTATTTATTTGTATAGGCATTTTAATTGCCATATGTACATATATTTCTGCTTCTGAATGACACATAAGCAAGCTTGAATAATTTAGCCATAAACCTTTTTATAACAACTTTATAGAGACACAATTCATGGAACAAAAAAAATCATCTCTTTAAAGCATGTAATCCGGTGGATTTCAGTATACTTGCAGAGTTGTGTAACCACTCCACTACCTAACTTTACAGCATTTTCATCCCCTCGGAAAGAAACCTTATACTCATTAACACCACTCTGACGCCACCTTCAAACAACCAGGGGCTGGGCAACCAATCTAGCTTCTGTCTGTCCAGGTTCGCATATTCTGGACATTTCATAAAAATAGAATCAAGCCTTTTGTAACTCACTTCCGTCACTGAGTAGAATGTGTTCAGGATTTATCCATGTGTATGAAGTATCAGCACATTGCTCATTTTGATGGTCAAATGATGTTCTATTTGACGGATATACCACGCTCAATCCCGGTAGCATGAGCAAACCCATTTGTGTGGGGACCTATTACAGCAGTGTCGTCTCGTCCAGCTTTTATGATAATAAAGCTGCCATTTTGGTCCTAGCTGTCTGGATCCCATCTTCTCTAACTTGAGTCACAATGTGGGTGGAGACGAGGGATGTGTTTAGTAGAATTCTTCTCTTTTTCAACCTGAAGTATTTATGGCAAAATGATAGCATCACGTAAATCTGAGAGTGAGGCCCTGGGTTTGTGTTTCATTACTTACTGTGATTTTTTAATACGTTGGAAAAAATTTTGCTGAAATTGTTTTAGGGAACTTAACTGTGAAAAGGAAAGATTACAAGGACATTAAAAAATATCCCATTTAATTGTGTTAATATAATTTAAAAATTCTGTTCATGGCTCTGTAGCTCCCTGCAGGATGAGAAAGGTAAAGGAATTTATGGGATTAGACACAGTAAATTTATTTCACAGAATGCTGCTGACTTCTTCCATTGGAAAAATCAAAGCTAAGGTCATATTGACGCACTTGGGGCTTGGGGGATAAGTGTCCTTTATCAAACGATGTGTCACTAAACTGAGATAATTTGGTGCTGATCAACACAATCTAGAAAGGAAAAGATATTGATTTGTAGAACTGCCAATATTTTCTCTCCAAAAGGAAAGAGAAGTTGAGCTAATTATAAATAAAACCTCACACTTCTCATAGAAGCCACTGAAAGATGCGTCCTCTGACTCTGGTGTGACCGTCCTGTGGGGGAGAAGGAGCGGTGAGGCGTGAGCTGTGTGTCTGCAGGTGTCTGAGAAGCGTGAGACCTGGCTGCAGACGTCGCTGAGGCTGGGACCTCCCAACCTGCTAGTGCCCCTGCACCTCATTTCTGAGCTTACCCTCGGCCAAGAGCAAATGGAGGACAGGCACCCCAAAAGGACAAGACAGGGAGGGGGTGGGCTGAGCACGCCGGGCTCCTTGCAGGGAGGACGGGCCTTAGGCACGAGTCAACGAGGTCTGAGGGAGAAGCGTTCGGAAATGCCTAACATTTTCTCTTTGGGCGAGAGTGGGAGAAGCGGGAGGACGGGGAAATCCATGCACTTCTGTTCTGCACCCTCCCAATACAGCACAGCAATAGGCCTTTCTGTCCCCTCTTTCTCTCTCTCTCTCTCTTCTCTCTCTCTTTCCTTCCTTCCTTCCCTCTCCTTCCTTCCTTCCTCCTTCCTTCTTTCCTTCCTTCCTCCTTCCTTCCTTCATTCCTTCCTCCTTCCTTCCTTCCTTCCCTTTCTTTCTTTCTTTTTTTTCTTTCTTCCTTTCCCTTTCCTTTCCCTCCATCCCTCCCTTCCTTTCTTCCTCCTTCTTCTTTGTTTCTTTCTTTCTCTCTTTCTCTTTCTCTCTCTCTGTCTCCCTTTTTTCTTTCTCTTCTTTCTCTTTAGTCCACAGGAAAATTCATTTCATTGTTAGATTTTTTTTTTGAAAGGAGAGACATTATTTAAAATTAATTTATAAATGTATCCCTAACATAAAAGATGTATAAATGTAGTTTTCAACATTTTATTCTAAGATTTTCTCTTCTCATTGTCATTTATTTTTATATATGGTGTGAAGTGGGAGTTCAGCTTTGTTTTCTTTTAATCGGGATGATAAACCATCCCTTTCACACTGAATTAAAAGAGCTCCTTGGTTTTATATTAAATCCCTGAAGACACTGTGTTTTATTTCTGACCCTGATTGCGGTCTGCTCACCTGTCCGTGTCCCCTGTTTGTGCCGTCTGAGATGTTTAATAATGGCAGTGGTGTTGTAGCAGGTGTCTGGTGTATGGACTGCTTTCTCAGTATGTTTTGTGATAAGTTCTCTTAGCTAATTTTGAACATTTATTGGGTCATGATCTTCATGACGCTTGTATTCTAAGCCACAATAAAAATGTGGGTTTAAAACTGTATCATTGATGGCAGGGCATGGTAGCTCACGCCAGCAATCCCAGCACTTTGGGAGGCTGAGGCGAGTGGATCATGAGGTCAGAAATTTGAGACCATCCTGGCTAACATGGTGAAACCTCAGCTCTACTTAAAAAAAAAAAAAAATACAAAAAATTAGCTGGGGGTGGTGGCATGTGCCTGTAATCCCAGCTACTAGGGAGGCTGAGGCGGGGGGCTGATTTGAACCAGGGAGGTGGAGGTTGCAGTGAACAGAGATCACGCCACTGCACTCCAGCCTGCAAGACTCCGTTTCAGATTGGAAAAAAAAAAAAAAAAAAGAGGCCAGGTGCAGTGGCTCATGCCTGCAATCCCAGCATTTTGGGAGGCTGAGGCGGGAGGATCACCTGAGGTCAGCAGTTCGAGACCAGCCTGGCCAACATGAAGAAACCTTGTCTCTACTAAAAAAAAAAAAAAAAAAAACGCAACATTAGCGGAGCATAGTGGCGCATGCCTGTAATCCTAGCTACTACTCAGGAGGCTGCGGCAGGAGAATTGCTTGAACCCAGGAGGTTGAGGTTGCAGTGAGGCTCGGTGAAGTCCCGTTCCAACGATCTCATTTTAAATTTGTTTCCTCTGCAAAAGATCCTGTTTCCAATAAGGTCACATTCTGCGGTACTTGGGGTCAGGACTTCAATGTACCCTTTTTTGGAGACAAAATTCAACACGTAGAAGGAGGGTTTTGTAGGGCAAGCACAACTGAGTCCTTCTGCAGTTTAGAGTCATGGCCTTTGTCAAGCAACAGAAAGCTCCCCTTCCTGAAACCGCAAAGGCTTTCCTATGCTGAGACACACTTTTCCCGACGGAGGGGCAGAGGTGAGGAAACAAGCCCTCGGGGCTGAGGACGTCCACCCCCAGAAACTTTCACCCCCAGAAACTTCTGCCCCAGGAAACTTCCACCCCCCAGAAACTTCTGCCCCAGGAAACTTCCACCCCCAGAAACTTCCACCGCTTGCCTTATGCCCAAGACCCTTTTTCTACTCAGGTCTACTTACGTATTTAGATTATTTTTCCTTCCTACTTTCTTTAGCTTTATCTTGTTCTTTTACTAATTTTTTTTTTTTGAGTAGGACATTTCAGTCATTAATTTTTATCATATTTCTCCCTTGTCAAACGTAGTCATTTTGAAGGTATAAATTTTATTTTAAGTACTGCCTTCAACGGCATCACACAACTTGTGATAAGTAGCATTTTCATGACTTTTTGGTTTCAAATCTGTTCTCTTTTCCATTTGCTTATCTCCTTTCACCCACAAATCATTTAGAGATGAATTTTTATCAAATAGCAGTCAGAGAACATGATCTGTGTGATATTGATTTTTTTTAGTAGTTTTGAGACTTACTTTGTGATTTGGAATGTGGTCAAGTTTTGCAATGGTTCCCTGTGTTCTTGAGAGAAGGATATTTTATTGAACTGGGGCAGATGCAGTCATATGTCACATAGACTTCTAAGGTCAGCAAAAGACTGTATTACAGGGGTGGTCTCATAAGATTATAATGCTGTATTTTTTGTGCACCTTTTCTACACTGAGAAAGGCTTCGAGACACAGATACCCACCATCGTGTTTCCATTGCCTTCAGCATGTGCTACAGTCATACGCTGTGCAGGTGGATAGCCCAGGAACAGCAGACCTTACCACGCAGCCCTTCTGTGCAGCAGGGTGTGCTACCTAGGTTAGTCCAAGTACACCCTCATGTCCACACAACAACAAATTTGGCTAAGGACACGTTCCTCAGAGCGTGCCCCCTTGTTAAGTGATGCATGACTGTAGTTCTACTTACGTTTGTTTGATCAAGCACACTCGCTATGCTTTCCAAAGCTCCCATGCCAGGGATTGGCAAACTTTTTCTGTAAAGGGTCAGTGGTAAATTTTTTTGGCTTTTTGGACCAGATGGTCTCTGTTACAACTCCGTTCTTCCACTCTAGCTCAAGAGCAGCCAAAGGCAATAAAAAAATAAACAAGTGATTGCAGCTCTGTTCCAATAAAACTTTATTTACAAAAACAGGCAGGAGTTGAGGAGTCCTCTCTGTTCCCTGTGCATATGGACGTTTATTCAGCTTGATGCATGAGTTACTTAGCAGTGCATTAAAATCCACCATGGGGGGTGTGTGTGTGTGTGTGTGTGTGTGTGTGTGTGTTGCAGAATTTTCTTATGACTCCATACAGAGCTGCTACATCTGTCTCAGGGGACATGTTATTAAGTGTATATTTACTCAGTGTTGGTGTTTTATTCTCACGAATGAGTCCTTCAGTCATTGTAAACCAGCCCTCTTTATTCATCATAATGCCCTCTGCCTTAAGTTTTGTTTCACATGTCAGTGTGTTTGCACCAGCTCACTCGAAGCTTTATTTTTAATTTCTGGCCTGGTATGAATGATTTCTCTCCCCCACTCTGCCAACCTTCTCATGTCACCGCGTCCTAGGTGGCTTTCAAGCACTTGCAAACAGCACACGTGCGTGTCTATTTTGGGGCGTTTTGTTTTTGTTAGCTAACTTTTTGGTATGTGGGACATTGATTTTAACTAGTGAGTTCAATTCTTTTCAATGAATCTTAGATTACTGAAATATTGGAATTCATTTTTACCTGTCAATTCTGTCCTATTTGCCATGTTTCTTCATTTTTTTGTTATTTTCTTTCTTTTTTGTGTTCATTTTACTGAATCATTTTTATTTTCCTGCTTTTTGTTTATGATTTGAAAAGTGTATGTTACATGTTTAATGTTTTAATGGTTATCCTTAATTTTCCAGCAGTTTTAGGCTTAGCGGAGTCTAATGTTAAGTAGCACATTCGCCCTCCTCATCATAGCTGTGGGCGTTACATAACAGTGACTCCGTCTTACCTTCCACGTTGGTGCAAGGTATCTTTCATTACTCCGGACATATTTGTTAATTTGCCTGGTTTTACAAGATTCCAGAGACCTACTCAGCCATGTAGCTATGTCTTTACTAACCTCGGCTTCCTTGATTCCCCTTTTCATTCAGGCAGTGAGGGGGCTCTTGTTGGAACGAGGCCTCGTGTGTCTTCGTAATCTGAGAGGCCAGCACCGCCACCCCTTCACAGACTTGTCAAGCAGAGCTGCCTGGAGTGAAGGGGCAGGCAGAAGCTCAGAAGCTCGAGGAGCCCTCTGTGACCGGCCGTTCCCATCTCGCTGTGTTCTTTTCTCAAGGCTGCTCGTCATAAAAGCATCGTCTACTGTGTTCATCCTTTCTTTTAGTGAATTACATTCAGAAGCAGAACGCTGGTCATTCTCTTTGAGGAAATATCATTTTCCTTTGTTTTGTAGATATTGTATGTCTCAGATGGAAATTTTGGGTTATTCTTACCTACAAATGTCCTCTCTGAGTGAATGTTTTGCTTGCTATCAGGGCTGATTGGTGTATCCGACCCCCAGGATACCATCCCGTGGTTGACCTGCGTTGCCTGGTGCACTGTGCTGGACCGACACATCCAGGACCAAACTCTCATCATCCTCCCACCAGTCTCCTTCGGCACCACGTTCCCCAACCCAGCAAATGGGAACTCCATCCTTCCAGGTGCTCAGGATGGAGGTGGGAGCCCGCCTGGCTCTTCTGAGTGTTGCTTTCTTTCTCCCCCTCATCCTGTCATCCCATAGCTGATTGAAACCAAATCAGGTTTGGTTATCTCTTCAACATCAGCACAGAATCCAGCCAATTCCTCTTCCTCCCCCAGACCCAGGCTGCTCCAAGCACCATCATTCTCCTACTATCAGAGCTGTTTCTGTCTGATCTCCTTCTCCATAATCACCCCACCATAGTCAGCTGAATAAAGGAAAAACAGGCAAGCTCTTAATGAATTAAAATGAGTTTTATTCAGAATTCTTAATGAGGACTGTAGCCTGAGGACCACAGCATAGGAGGAGCCTTTCAGAAAGCTTCTGTCCAACTGCAAAAAACAGAGTTTCAGCTCACAGTTTACATCAAGGTGGTAGAGGTGCAGTGTGTGCAGAATTGCATAAGATTTGCTGAACATCATGTGAAAGCAGGTTAGGGTTAGGGTTAGGATGGAAGAAAGAGTCCACGTGGCGAGTGACCACAGAGGCACAGTCACTAACCCCGTCAGGCGTTATCTCCTGTGTAGGAAACGGCAAGGAGTAGGGCCATTTATTTGTTAAGGAATATTAGTGACTCACGAGAGAGATGTGGGGGGGCTGTGTGCTCCGTCCTATCCACTCCTCTGGAGAACTGCCCATCATTACAGGGTCAGAGGCTTTGTGAGATTTTGCTGGTAGCAGAAATGACAAACAGCTTCTTATCGTGTTTATTCTGCCTCGCAAGCCTCCATTTAGGGTCAAAGGAATCTTTGAAAATACACAGAAGATCGCACCACCTGTCTGCTCCAAATCCCACACCCTCACCTCTGTCTTCTTCGCCCTTTTCTGTTTCTTTTCTGATGCACTTCCAAGGCTGACTCTACTCTGGTCACACTGTGGGCTCCTCACTCCCTTGCCTGGCACAGAATCAGACGTCTGTGCCTGCAGCCCCGCCTGGGTTGTCCTTCCCTGATGCTCCCTCCCTCACCTCTGTCCCCTTCTCAGGAAGCTCTGTGCCGACTAAAAGCCCTATTAAAATCCCAGTGTCCTCACTGCGGAAATGCTCTGCTCCCCCACATTTGTTTTACTCCCTCGCAGATTTTTCATCTAACACCCTTCATATTTACTTGTTTATTTTATTTCTACACACTATAATATAAAATCTATATTTCAAATAAAGAAGTTTTCTTTGTTTATGCTCTGTTGCCACCAAGCTGCTAAGAAGAGTGTCCAGCACATGGGAGGTCCATTGAGAATATTTGCTGAGTGAGTGAGTAGATGGACAGAGGGATGGAAGGATGGATGAGTGGTGGATGAGTGAATGGACGGATGAACAAACGACAGAATGGGTGGCTAGGTGGTAGATGAATAAATGAATGAATGATCAATGAATGAGTGAATGAATGATGGCTAGCTGGGTTGATGCGTGGTGGATGAATGAATGGATAATGGGTGGATGATGAATGATGGATGCCTGGATGGATGAATGGATGGGTAGATAATGGATACATGAATGTGAATGGATGAATGGATAGTGGATGAATGAATCATGGCTGACTGGGTGGCTGGATGGATGGCTGATGAATGAATGATGGATGAATGAATGGATGGGTGGATGTATGAATGGATGATGGCTAGATAGATGGATGACAGATGAATGAATGATGGATGGATGAATGGATGGGTGGAAGATGGATGAATGCATCATGGCTGGATGGATGAATGACAGATGAATGAACGATGGATGGATGGATTGATAAATGAGTGCCTATTCAATGGAAGGATAGGTGGATGTTTGAATAACTAATTTTTTCATTGCCCGGTGCTTGGTATCACATCCAACACTGTGATACCTGAAAATCTGCAGCCTGCAGCCAGCCTGTGCTTTCTGTGTCTTCTTACCTAGATGTCTGCCTGGAGGGCTTTGTGGTGGAGGCTTCTACAGGGTGATTTGCTGGGAGCTGGAGTCCTTCCATGGTTATTTTTGAGTGTGCGGACATAGGAACAGGATCTACCCTCCGGCCCACCTCAGAAAGGATGAGTTCATGTCCTTTGCAGGGACATGGATGAAGCTGGAAATCATCACTCTCAGCAAACTGACACAAGAACAGAAAACCAGACACCACATGTTCTTACTCATAAGTGGATGTTGAACAATGAGAACACATGGACACAGGGAGGGGAACGTCACACACTTAAATGAAGGCTCTGACTTCTGGCAGAGGCAGGTAGCTCAGTCAGTGTCCTTTCCCCTTTCCCTTATACCTTCCTCTTGTCCCCTGTGGATGTGCAGCTGGGCTCTGCCCCACAGGCCACTCTGGCCCACTCCAGGAGTCCCCAGGCTCCTGAACTAACCACACAGCACAACAAGCCATCTCCTCTTCCCCTCCCAAAAGTGACCACCATCCTCGGTTGCTTTCCTGCTGTCCTGATGAGCTCGGTGCTTTGCAGATCCTGATGCTTTGTCAACATTTTGCTGAGATCTTCCCTTCCCTTTGAATTTGCCCGAAGGCATCCCCGCAGATGCCTGCTCCCCCGGAGCAGGCGGGAGGAGAGGGGCCTCTTTAATTTCAGGCCAGGCAACCCTGCATTCAGCCCCCGTAATTAGATGTGAAAGGAGCCTATGATATGACATTTTCCATTTGAACCCCGCAGGAGAGACAGTGAGCCAGGAACTTTGATGTCGGGGATGAAACACACTGCAGAAATGCAAACTGAGGGAGGTATGTGATTTTTAATAGGGAATGTGTTTTCTTCAACATGCTCAGCCTCCCAGGTTACAGAGGGGACTCCTACAGCCGGACGAGCCCTGCGCTACGGCCTTCTCCCTACCTGCGACCCCTTGGCCCCCTGCCTGCTCTCAACCTCTCTTCCCAGTGGGTACCATGAATGGGGCCGTGTGTCCCCCTGCACCATCAGCCTCACTCATTATGATAATCAATGTTTCCCTAGCACTCCTCAGTGAGAAATTCCTCTTGTTGTCTCAGCTCTGTCAGGTAACAAGAGCAGACGTTCTCCTGATGTCCCCCCCATTTGAAGCTGTGTGGCATGTTGAAAAACTGGCCCCAACCGTGACCCCCCCCCCCCCCACCCTGGATTTATACCACCTGTGCTCACTTTGCTGCACCCTCCCACGGTAGACAGTGCTAACTCCCACTAGGACCCGTCCCTGGGATTGGCTTTGCCTGTTGGGGATGTTCACAGCTGTGCCCCTCAGATCTTGGGAAGGCTTTTGATTGGACCTGTCTGCACCATGAGTTGCAGCCCCCAGGCTGGGCAGGGTCCCCAGTGGAACAGGCCCCCCAGAAAAGCCACGCCGAGATCTGCTGACTTCGGACTTGTAAGAAACCACCTTTGTGTGTTGTTTGTGGCTACTGGGTTTTGGTGACCATTTCGGGACCTAAATGAGTTGTCTCCCCAGTGGGTGTCAGGATGGACGTGGCATTCCTCTGGTCCCCAGTCCGGTCAGTTTCCCTTTCTTGCCTTCACTTGGAGAATGTCACCTCCTTTAAATGCCGGACTCAGGGACAGAGAGAAGAAGTGGTTGAAGGAGGAGAGCCGCCATGCATAACATCTGCTGTGCTCTGTCTTGTTCGGTCAACCACATCCATCCTGCTTCCTTCACCTGCCGAGGGCTGTTAGGGTTCCTGAGATGGGAGAGAAAGCAGAGAGGGCCGGGCCGGGGACAAACACGCTGCCAGGAGTGAAAGCCACACACTTCTTGGAACTCAGGAGCCCCGAAGGGTTAGAACGGAGAGCACGAGAGATAATTGGGAGAAACGCCCTGGGAAATGCTTTGCAGCCTCCCCTGCAGCTGGGTCTGCGCTCCCAGCGACCGTGTAGACCTCGCGGGAAGTGTGTGCACTCTTCCACACAAAACACAGAGCCGCCTCTTCTTAGCAGCGCTCCTCACAGCTGCAGAAATCTGGAAACTGCCCCAACTCTCACTGGCAAGGGAATGAATGAATCCACGGTGAGGCGGTCATAGAAGGGAATACTACACACCAAGGAAAACTCTGCCATCTACAATCACACACAAAATGCAGCAGCATGGATCTCCACATGTAGCACCGGAGGAAGGAGGCCAGCTGTGCAGACAATGCACGCTGAATGATCACACTTCGTATAAAGTCCAGAAACAGGCACTATGCCAAGTCACAGTCGGGAGCATAGACGCCCCTGCGTGGACGGTGCCTCGAAGGCCTCCTGAGGTGTGCTCCTCAAATGCTGGTGGCGTGTTGCTTTCTGCTCTGAATGCTGTTCACAGGAGTGGACTCTGTTTATGAGAAATCTTAGAGGCAGGCTCTTAGGCTATGAGCAGTTCTCTGTGTGTATTATACGTCAATTAGTTGAACAAGGTAAGGCCAAGTATGGACTCAGAAACCTGAGGTTCAAAATCCTGCCACCACCACCTTCTCCTTCTATCTTTGAAAGCTTGAGCAAGTCACTTTCTCTGCCTGGAAAGCTGGGCTGATGCCACCGAGGGCTGTTTGCAGGATTAAATGAAGCGGCTCATATAAAGCAGTCCATGGGAGGCGCGCAGTGCCTGCTAAGGGATGTGAGTTGTATTTATTATTGGCATTATGACCGTTATTTATAGGAATCACATCTAGAAACCATACCCTCCCTTCCAGGCTCCAGATGTGGAAACAAGGTAGTAAGTAAAAAAAAATCTCCAGAAGCCTTCACAGAACGGAGATGATGCAGGAGGGAGCCATTGATTCATTTCGAGCTCAGCTGCTGCTCTGAGAAGGAGACCACAGGCCCCGACCTGGGAGGCTGGTGTGACGCAGGCAGGCACTTCTCCTGACCGCTTGGCCAAGCTGGGTCTCTGAGTCCAGACACGAGCTCGTGATTGAGGGAGACCCTGGAAGAACTGTAGCAATAGGAGTTTTCAAATCATAAAATGTCTCTTTCTTGTAGGTGCTTAATCTAAGAAGAGTCTGAACCTGGCCTTGAGAGGAGGGCATCTTTACAGGCTGAGTTCTATGGGGCAGATGTGTGCAGGGAGCTCTGTGATAACTCAAGGTGTTTGCAGCAGAGCCACCGCCAGTGACTGAGCGGGGGAGTCAGAGGCGGACGGGCACCTTTGGGAGCGGAGGCATTGATTGCAGCCCACATGGTAGCAAGGGCCAGGGAGGCTGGGCCCATCCATCAGCCCTAAAGACCAAAGCAAGTGCTCGACTTTTAATTTAATCTCGTATTTATCTGCCTTTATGGCGGAACACGGTGCTTACTCATGGATATGGTTATTTCTGCCATAACATTTCAGCTGCAGGGATAAATGTGGGCGCTTGGTGTCAGGATGCCTGGTGGGGGAGATGGAGAGCCCCAGGTGCCCGCAGCAGCTCTCGGGGAGGCCAACCCCTGCAGGATGACCACAGATGCCCAGGGTTTCTTGACGAAGTGCATTTCCTCTGTGATTATCCTGCAGACCCAAGGTGGGAGTGAAGGGGGACCCTTGAGAATGTTATGTGTGCAGGCATTTTATGTACGCTTTCATGAGCTTTCTTTTAATAGCAAATTCATGAAGGAAGGCTGTTGATTTTAGGTTTTGTCCTTGTAGTTTGTTTTTAGTGAGGAAACAGTTAATGAAGAAAAAAAGCAACAGAGTCCAAAATCTAGGAGAATATCTCTTAAACATGATTTTGCAAAAGTTGACACCCACGGTTCTTGTTGTGGGAGCTGTGCTCAAGCCTTCCACTCGACTTTCAACGCATGTTTCATTTTCTAAAGCCTTTAAGACTCAGCTGAGTCTCTTCGCCCCCAGGAGCCTCCCTGACCCATTACCTGACGTCGATGTCTCCCTCCTTTGTACG
The DNA here is from genome assembly GCA_036589455.1 of Ateles fusciceps. Lineage (NCBI taxonomy): Eukaryota > Metazoa > Chordata > Mammalia > Primates > Atelidae > Ateles > Ateles fusciceps. The sequence goes on along the minus strand of JAZHEH010000402.1, from coordinate 1,166,158 downwards.
CCAAGCAACGCAGTAAGCATCTCATCCACTGATGCTCGGCCCCATGTTGGCACTTAATGGAACTCATTCTCCATATTTCCATCCCCATCCCAGCCCAGGCTGCCCAAGCCTTGCTCTGCTTCCTGGTTTCCATTTCAGTTTGTGAAATCACCATGCATATGACCTCACAAATGGTTCTTCCTCTTCTTTTTTTTTTTTTTTTTTGTTGAGACAGAGTCTCACTGTGTTGCCCAGGCTGGAGTACAGTGGCACAGTCTTGCACACTGCAACCTCTACCTCCCGGGTTCAAGCAATTCTCCTGCTTCAGCCTCTTGAGTAGCTGGGATTACAGGCGCCCACACCATGCCGGGCTGTTTTTTGTACTTTTAGTAGAGACGGGGTTTCACCATGTTGGCCAGGCTGGTCTCAAACTCCTGACCTCAAGTGATGCACTCGCCTCAGCTTCCCAGAGTCCTGGGATTACAAGCATGAACCGTCACACCCGGGCACAAATATCTTCTAAAGCCTCTCCCGGACCCTTGCCATGCAGCCGACCTCACAAACGGTCCTCCTGAGAGCTCTGCCGGACACCTGCTTCTCATTTAGCGGCCGTGTCCAATCACGAAATCCTGCAGAGTCCGCCTCCCATTTTCTCGGCCCTGTCCGCCCCCTCTTCCCAATCCAGAGGCAACTGCTCTGGACCACTTTGTCATCAGAGGCATTGTTTGCGCTGACCTTCCTGTTCCTAGCGCGTCCCCCGCGAAGGCCAGGGAGGTCTGATCTCATGAGTGCACTGGGTAACGTGCTGCTCCAGGCAGCCATGGCCTTGGGCACGTTATGGCTCCTCAGTGCAAACGAGCAGCCCTGTGGCCTGCCCCTGGCTCCTCAGTGCAAAAGCACAGTCCTGGAGCTCGCCCCTGCTGCCCTCTCAGCTGTCAGACCTGCCTTCCCCTCACCTGCCAACCTCACGTTTTGTTGAACTAACAATTCCAGACCTCCACTGTATTACCCGTGCCATTCCTGCACCATGAAATACCTTCCCTTGATTACTCACTGAACTCCCACGGTCTGTCCAGGCCTAACTCAGACCCTCCTGACCCCACTGGGTGGAGGGCTCCCTCCTTCCCCTTCTATTTATGTATGACTGTCTTCATGTCAGTCCCCAAGGTGGCCTCCAAGCCCCTCGAGCCATGAACATGCTCACCTGACACCTAGCCCAGCTTATTCATCAGTGGATAAGTGAATGAATGCAGGAAGTTTCGTGTTCCTTCCGTGGTGTGTTAATTTTATCCCTACTGTGAGAGTCTTCGGAGAGCCTTGAGTGTTCTGTGGGGCACTGTACTCACTGAATGGATAAGAGTGTGGCCTGTGGACCTTGGCTTACGTGGCTGATGCTCGGCCCCTCTCCCCAGTTCTCAGGCAGCCTGTGCTCCTACAGACAACCAAGAACTGGACCATGGTGGATACTTCATGTCTCCAGCCTTTAGAATCATGACTGGCCCATGATGCACCTGGAGTTAGTGGAGAATGAATAAATGAATGGATGAGTAAATAAATGAAAGAATTCGTGGTAAGGCTGGGCTTCTTGGAGGAAGGGTATAGATTTATAAAGCAAAGCAAACAGAACTGAATTTGCACAGCAACAAGAGGTAATACTTTGTTCAATGTCTACAGAAATGATGGGGGCTGGATGGAAGAATATGGACTCATCCCTGAAGCAATGTAGGTGAAGGGCTTGAGGCAGTTGTGACATAAAGTATTAGTTGAGGAGTCATTACAAAGATAGCTTGAGGCCAGTTGCAGTGGCTCACATCTGTAATCCCAGCACTTTGGGAGGCTGAGGCAGGTGGATCACCTGAGATTAGGAGTTCAAGACCAGCCTGGCCAACATGGTGAAACCCCATCTCTACTAACAATACAAGACTTAGCAAGGCATGGTGGCAGGTGCCTGTAATCCCAGTTACTAGGGAGGCTGAGGCAGGAGAAGTGCTGGACCCCGGGAGGCAGAGGTTACAGTGAGCTGAGATTGTGCCACTCCAGCCTGGGTGACAGAATAAGACCTTGTCTCAAAAAAAAAAAAAAAAAATGCGTGAGAGAAGAACATAGATTAACAACCTAAGCAACCTAGAATGTGCTGTCACATACAGTTGCGATTGTTACACTACTCCCTGAAGAAGGAAAGGCTCCTCTAGGCTGACAAGGGACTTAATTCTTAGCACATGGTGGTTCATAATGGGTGGAAAACTGAAGCCCCCTGAGGCAAAGTGTCTAATCTTAGACAGGACTAGGTGGAGGACTGAAAACTAACACCCAGGTCTCCAGGCATCCGGTTTCCAGCAGGATCCCACACATCAGAGGTTCCCAAATAGCAATCAGCAGACTCACTGCGTTAGAGTCCCTCAGGAGAGGCTGAGTACACTCAGCTTGCAGCCCAGATTCTCAGTCAGCAGGTCTGTGACTCAGCCAGAATCCATCGTCCGCATCTGACTGTGCCTTCCCTCCCGCCTTTCTCTCTCCTCTCTCTCCATCTACCCATCTTTATATCTATCCTTCCCCCTCCCGCCTTTCTCTCTCCTCTCTCTCCATCTACCCATCTTTATATCTATCCTTCCCCTCCCGCCTTTCTCCTCTCTCTCCATCTACCCATCGTTATATCTATCTATCATCTCTTATCTATCATCCATTTATTATCTATTGTCTATAATCTATTATCTGTTTCTTTCTTTCTTTCTTGTCATTGATCTATCATCTGTCTATTCATCCATCCATCTATATCTATCATCCATATTCATCTATCTCTATATTCATCTATCTCTATCCATCTGTGTATCTCTCTCTCCCTCTCTTTCAATCTACCCATCCGTGTATCTCTGTATCTACCTATCTCTATCTACCTGTCTCTATCATCTACCTATCTAAAATATTCATGCATGCATTTGTCTATTTATATATCTATCCATCTTGCCATTGGTGTCTCCATTTTAAAAGAACAATGATTTTTATTATTTATAAAAGCGGCACAGGCTTATTAAAAGAGAACCAAGTGACTCAGAGCTGACAAAAGAAAAGTAAAGATTTCGCAATTCTCAAAACCCAGAAATAACCATAGCTAATATTTAGAGGAGGTTATTTCAGACTTACCTTTATGGATGTATAAAGATTGAAGGATACCTTGACAGACTGGCAGATAAATGTGGAAGCCAGATAAAATGGGCTTGTAAAATAGAAATGAGCTCCAACCTGTCTAGTTTTTAATAAAAGAACTCAATGTGATTTTGCTTGAAGAAGCAACGTAGAGTATGGGCTGAGAGACTCAGAGGAAAGACGCTCACGCCCAGATCCCGCTGCTACCGCAGATGAGCTGTGTGGCCTTATACGAGCAAACTAACCTAAGCAGGTCTCAGTTTCCCGCTCTGTAAAATGGGATAATAATAATAGTAGATTCCTCACTGTTGTGGGAAGTAAAGGAATTAATACACACAGAATGCCTCAAATAGTAAAGAATGCTTCAAAGTCAAGCGTAAAGAAAATAGACATTAGATAAAATTAAATGGAGAGAAGTTAATGAAATTAGGAGTTTCACATAAAGATTGTTTACAAGAGTTACTAGTTTCAAAAATGTGGACATATTTAGGATAAAATGCACTAAAATGTTGAAATTATTGTATATTTTATGACAACTCTATTGAAATATATTTGGCTTGCCATAAAGGCACCCATTTAAAGCATACAATTCAGTGATTTTAGTATGCCCATGAAATAACACAGTCATCACCACAATCTAATTCTAGAATATTCTATCACCTCAAAAAACCCAAAAAAGTCCTGTAGCCCTTAACTCTCCATTTCCTCCAGGCCCCAGCTCCTGGCAACACAAATCTATTTTCTATCTCTATAGATTTGCTTATTCTGGGGATTTCATCCGAAGGGAATCAAACACATACGGCCTTCATGATGGACTGCCCTTCCTTTCATAATATTTATTTATTTGTTTATATATTAATTGGAGACGGAGTCTCACTCTGTCACCCAGGCTGGAGTGCAGTGGCACGATCTCAGCTCACTACAACCTCCGCCTCCTGGGTTCAAAGCGATTCTCCCGCCTCAGCCTCCTGAGTAGCTGGGATTCTAGGCATGTACCACCACGCCCAGCTAAATTGTTTTGTATTTTCAGTAAAGACAGGGTTTCACCATTCTCATCAGGCTGGTCTCAAACTGACCTCGTGATCTGCCCGCTCGCCTTGGCCTCCCAAAGCGCTGGGATTACAGGCCTGAGCCACTGTGCCCGACCACCTTTGCATATTATTTTAAAGGCTCATCCATGTGGCCTATAGTGACTTCATTCCTTTTCATGGCCAAACAATATTCTATTGTCTGAATACACCTACGTCTTATTTACCCACTCATCTGTTCATAGACAGTCACGTCCTTTCCACTTTTTGGTTATTGTGAAGAGTGCTGCTGGAAATGTTAGTGCTCAAGCTCTCTTGTAAAAATGTTTCCATTCCTCTTGAGGGAAATCATTAGATCATGTGATAATTCTATGTTTGACGTCTTGAGGAACAGCCAAACTGGCATTAGCGGCAGCCCCACCATTGTGCATTCTCACCTACAATGTACGAGGATGCCAGTTTCTCCACAGTCTCACCGACAGTTGCTATTTTTTGTCCTTTTGGTAATAGCCACCCTAGTGGGTGTTGGTGCCATCTCATTGTGGTTTTGACTTTCATTTTCTAAAGTCTAATCACGTTTAGCAGAATTCCCTGTATTTATTAGTTATTTGCATATCTTCTTTGGAGAATGACTTTTCAAATCCTTTGCCTGTTTTCAAATACAGTTAAAAATTTTTTTTATTATTATTGAGTTGTAAGAGCTCTTTATATATTTTGGTTACATGTCTCCTATCAGATACATTATTTGCAAATATTTTCCCACATTCTGTGGATTCTTTTATCTTCTTGATAGTATTGTGCAAAGCACAAAATTTTAATTTTGGTAAAGTTCAATTTATTTTTAATTTTGTTGCATGTGCTTTTGATGTCATAGCTAAGAAAATCCTGCTTAAACCAAGATCACAAAGACTTATTCCGATGTTTTATTCTAAAATTTCCATAGCTTTAGGTCTTTCATTAGATCTGTGGTTCATTTTCAGTTAATTCTTATATATGTTGTGCATTTGCTGTTCAACCTCATTCTTTGGCATATCTACTTGTTCTAGCATGAACTGATGAAAGACTATTCTTTCCCATTGAATGGTTTTGGCATCTTGGTTGAAAATATAATCATCGTGTATTTTTATGTATGTGTTTAAAATTTGTATAGTAGTAATTGACCTTCTCCCATCAAAGTGAATAATTAGCACAATTACACTTTGCCCCATTTCTATTGTGCTATGACTTTTATTTTGTTTGTATTAATAGCTACGCCTCCTGCTTGGAATCCACCCAGGCCACAGCTTTCACAGTTAAATTTAGTTTAATATTTAATGGCTTCAGTGTTCATTCTTAGTCATTGAATGCTGAGTCTCCGTTTGTGTTCATTTAGGCTCACCTCTCTGTGTGATGGATTTTTCTCCCCCAAGAAGGAAACTTTTGAGTATTATTATGTCTGTATTTTGCATATGGGAATGTCTGTCTCTTATCTTTACAGTGAAAGGATAATTTGCCTTCTTTCCTTTTTGTTGACTTTGCCCTACTGTGTTTGGGCTGTCTTTTCTTGACTGCTGTTTTAGGAAATCTAAGGCCAACCTCAACGCCACCTCCCAGCCTCCCTTAAAGATCCTCACACAATTTTCCTGGATATCCACGTCTTCTGGGTCTGAGTAGTGCTGATTCCTTCTGTGATTTGTCTCTTAGGCTATGACATGTTGTTTTGATCTACGCATTCAAGTATTTTATTACTTCAGGAAAGCTTTCTTTTGTTACATGTCTACATATGTTTTTTTCTGTTTAGTTCTTCAAAAATACCAATTACATCTTGTATTTCCTTTGTCTTTGTCCAGGCGACATAACTACCGTCTACCTGACAGCAGCCAGTTCCCATCCCACCCACCAAATTGTACTGCCTCTAACATAGCCTTTATTTCTGGAAGGATTTTATTTATGCTCCACTGTTTTCTCTCGTTGACTCATAATCTCTCTTTAAACAGTTTTGTTCTATTTTCTGAATTGCTTTAAAGATAGATCAGGTTTGATCTCTTTGTGACATGAAAAGCTTTCCATTAAATTATAGAACGGTTGTAATTCCCCAAGGGGCGAATTGCCTTGAGAAGCACGAACTTCATCTGTCTTTTGCTTGTGTTTGTTTCACCGTGACCCCTGCCCAGAACTCATAGTCCACTGATAGAAAAAGATCTTTCAGGCCGGGTGCTGTGGCTCACGCCTGTAATCCTAGCACTTTGGGAGGCTAAGGTGGGCAGATCACCGGAGGTCAGGAGTTTGAGACCAGCCTGACCAACATGGTGAAAACCCATCTCTACTAAAAATACAAAAACTAGTGCAGCTTAGTGGTACATGCCTATAATCCCAGCTGCCTGGGGTCTGAGACGGGAAAATCACTGGAACCCGGGAGACAGAGGCTGCAGTGAGCTGAGATTGTGCCACTGCACTCTGGCCTGGGTGACAGAGCAAGACTCTGTCTCAAAAGAAAGAAGAAAGAAAGAGAGAGAGAGAGAAAGAAAAGAAAGAAACAGAGAGAAAGGAAAGAAAGGAGGAAGGAAAGAAAGAAAGAAAGAAAAAGAAAGAAAAAGAAAGAAAGAAAGAAAGAAAAGAAGGAAAGAAAGAAAGAAAGAAAAGAATCTTTTAAAAGGTGCTTGGCGTCCGCCCTGGTGTGGGCTGTGTCTCTCTGAGGCCCTGAGCTCCAGGTGGCCCAGGAGAGCCAGGAGCCAGCCTTGGCAGGAGGCCAGCGCGGACTCCACAGGAAGGAAGGCAGCACCCTCCACCCGGCAGGTGCTGAGCCCACCTAGGTTTGTTTCACTGGCAGTTAGAGGACGAGTTTCGTAAATCCTATTTTGTTTTTCAAAATCACGTTTTGAAAAGCCCGTTGTTTGTACTGTTCCTACTCTCAAGTCCTTTTCACTGGCAACATTGGCCTTTGGAAGGGAACTGGGGCCACAGAAGGCCCCTCGGGGAACTGGATTAGATCAAAGCAGAGGGCACAAGCCTGACAGCCCACCTCTCTCCTTCCGGGCCAGCCCACTCTCCTCCCAGGCCAGCCCACTCCCCCTCCCACACCAGCCCACTCTCCTCCCACGCCAGCCCACTCCCCCTCCCAGACCAGCCCACTCCCCCTCCCAGGCCAGCCCACTCCCCTCCCACGCCAGCCCACTCTCCTCTCACGCCAGCCCACCTGCGGCACCATCCTGAATTTCAGTGACTGGGGCCTGAGGTAATCAGGAAGGTGGTTTAATTTTATCCTTGCTTCTTTCTAGGTTGAGTATAGTTTGCCTGATTGACCACTGGTCTCAAAAACTTTAAATTAGCAGCCCCCTCCTCAGGCCCTGCCCCCGCCTTCTTTCCTCAGCCCCCTTTCCCCCGACCTCTTCCCCTCCTCCCTTGTCTTCCCCCAGGCCCCTCCTCCACCATCTTTCCAAGACCCCTCTCCACTTCTTCCTTAGATCCCTCCCCCCGTCTTCCCCAGGCCCCTTCCCCCCTTGTCCTCCTGTATCCACCAACTTGTGTCCCAGCCATCCCAACTTACTTGTACCTTTGTCAACTGTCATGGTTTTGCAAGCTCAGCCTCTCTACACCACTCCCTCCGTTCTGAATCCTGTCCTCACCTGCTGTCCACACAACCTCACACTCCTGTCTCATGTAGAAATGCAGATGCGCCTTCCTTCCAAACTTTCCTGGAAGTCTCACGAGCCTCCGGCCCTGGTCCCAGATGCTTCCATGATGCCGTGCATGTGCCTTCAGAGTAGTGCGGCTGTAGAAATCTTTTCATAGCAGCCTCCCTGTAGCACAGACTGAACTGTTCAGGGAAAAACAGTTCTGCTTTTTCCCGGCCACTTACCTGACTGCATTTTGCAGTTCCCTTGTGGTCAGGCGTGGCCGGGCGACTGCGTCCACCCCGTGGATTACTAGTGGAAGAGGCGCACACCCTGCACGGCCCGGCCCACAGAACAGTCCCTTTGGCTTTTCATGACCTTCTCCTCCCCTAGCAAATGCAGGGCACCTGGAAAGCCACATACTGAGAAAGCAGGGCCACCATCTGCCTGGATCCCAGAGGACCACATGGAAGAGAGTTGACTTGCTATCCTGGACACAAGTCAAGAAGTATTCATTGAAAAGGAAATCATTGTCTTATTTTTTAAGACATTAAAATTTCAGGATCAGCCAGGTGCGGTGGTGGCTCATGCCTGTAATCCCACCACTTTGGGAAGCTGAGGCGGGCAGATCACGAGGTCAGGAGTTCGAGACCAGCCTGGCCAACATAGTGAAACCCTGTCTCTACTAAAAATACAAAAAATCAACCAAGCGTGGTGGTGACGTGCCTGTAGTCCTAGCTACTCGGGAGGCTGAGACAGAAGAATTGCTTGAGCCCGGGAGGTGGAGGTTGCAGTGAGCTGAGATTGTGCCCCTGGGAGACAGTGTGAGAATCCATCTCAAAAAAAAAAAAAAAAAGAAAGAAAGAAAAAACAATTCAGGATTTATTTATAATCTCTTCCTAGCATGCCACAATTATGACAGAACTTGGTATACCGAAGTGCAGGGCATCTAAAGCTTAGCTTTCAGTAATAAGCACAGGACATTGCCACATGCCACACTCGGGGAAAGACGAATCTGGGCAGAGCAGCGGAGGCAGCCACAGTGGAGGCTTGGACTGTGCAGGAAAAAGTCAAACTATGAATATGTACTGCTTGCTTTCCTTGTCACAGCGCACATTTACAACAGAGAGGCAAGTGCAGGGAAGAAGGAAACAGTCTGCAAATGAAAATTAAAGAGGTACAGATCATCCAAAAATTTAGGTTGGAAAAGTGCTTCTGGATCCCAAATAGCAGGAAACAAGATGGAAAAGGCATTGAGCTTCAAAATCCCATTAAGACTTCTCAATTAAACAACACAAAAAAAGTTAACCAGGCAGTAAAGAACAGATTAAGCGAAAGAACTATTTACCAAATCCTCTTTTTTTCCCTCTGATAGCCTCAAGGAAGTTGCCATTAAATTGACACAGAGAGAGAAGGGTAAGGGAACAGAGAAACTAAAAACTCATGGATATTTACTAACCATGTCTGGCTTTCCACATTGGGCAGGGGAGCTGCGCCCAGCCTTCTAGGCTGCCTCTCATTACAGGGACCAGGGCCTGCTGTGTATGGGTATCCTTGCCTGGCTCTAGCATTTCATGGTAGGTGTATGCAGGACAGGGTGACAGGGGAGACACGTCACTCCTCTTTTCACTTCCTATGTCCCTGGCCCAAAGGGAGCCATATCTGGACCTGAAAGAGGACTGAGCATCTTCTGGCAATCCTGAACATTGAGCTGGATGGGACCTTGGTGGTCTCCCCCTGGTGAGGTGGGTATATTAGTCCATTTTCACCCTGCTGATAAAGACATATCTGATACTGGGTAATTTATAAAGAAAAAGAGGTTTAATGGATTCACAGTTCCACATGGCTGGGGAGGCCTCACAATCATGGCAGAAGGTGAAAGGCATGTCTTACATGGTGGCAGGCAAGAGAGAATGAGAGCTAAGCAGAAAGGGCAATCCCTTATCAAACCATCAGATCTGATGAGACTGATTTGCTGCCATGAGGACAGTATGAGGGAAACCGCCCCCGTGATTCCATTATCTCCCATCGGGTCCCTCCCATAGCACAGGGGAATTGTGGGAACTACAATGCAAGATGAGATTTGGGTGGAGACACGGCCAACCGTATCAGTGGAGGAGTGTGTTCTGTATGTGATGAACTTGAAAATGGATATTGGTGACCGGAAAGTCAAACTGTGACGGTGGTGTTCACCAAAATCCACTTTCTCCTCTTCTTGGACACACAGTGGCCCTGCATTTCCAGATCCCTTTGCAGTTAGGAGGGACTGCAGGACTGAGTCCATTTTCTCCTCTTCTTGGACACACAGTGGCCCGAGTTTCTGGATCCCTTTGCAGTTAGGAGGGACTGCAGGACTGAGTCACAGCCCACGGAATAGATCTGACCCAGAACACACCCAGTGTATGCAGGCCATCCCTTTCCCCTCTCTGGCTAATGGTGTGGTCTTGTGCAAAATACACGGAACAGCCATCAGCCAGGGCCCCAGAGGAGAGCTCTCCCACGGAACTGTGCAAGAATCCAGGACTTGTAATGATTTTCAAAAACCTACTTCATCTGTAAGCCGCTAGCATTCGGAAGGGTCTGTTGTCACGATGGCTCAGCCCACTCTAATTAATATGCTTGCCCAATGGACTGTGATATTCTTGAGGGATTTGCGTCTGTCTTATCTTGAAATAATCATCAAGGGAAATTTCCTCGGCAATGGATTTATTCCAATGCCCCTTACATAACTACAGCTATTGCTTGAGGTTGCTTGTAGGCAGAAACAGAGTCTGATATTTAACTTTTCTCTCCCCATAGTAAGGTCTTGAAATACACAACAGATATATAAGTGTTTGTATTAGTCCCTTTTCACGCTGCTAATAAAGACATACCTGAGATTGGGCAATTTACAAAAGGAAGAGGTTTAATTGGACTTACACTTCCAAATGGCTGGGGAGGCCTCACAATCATGGCAGAAGGCAAGGAGGGGCAAGTCATATCTAACGTGGATGGCGGCAGGCAAAAGAGAGAGCTTGTGCAGGGAGACCACCCCTTTTTTGAGATGGAATCTCACTCTGTCACCAGGCTGGAGTGCAGTGGTACCACCTCAGGTCACTGCAACCTCTGCCTCCAGGGTTCAAGCGATTCTCCTGCCTCAGCCTCTGGGGTAGCTGGGACTACAGGCACGTGCCACCACACCCAGCTAATTTTTGTATTTTTAGTAGAGACGGGGTTTCACCATGTTGTCCAGGATGGTCTTGATATCTTGACCTTGTGATCCACTCACCTCGGCCTCCCAAAGTGCAGGGATTACAGGCGTGAACACGGGCCAAGACTCCCATTTTAAAAACCATCAGATCTCCTGAGACTTATTCACTATCAGGAGAACAGCAGGTGAAAGACCCGTGCCCATGATTCAGTTCTCTCCCACCAGGTCCTGCCCATCACACGTGGGAATTATGGGACCCACAAGATGAAATTTGGGTGGGGACGAAGAGCCCAGCCGTATCAGTCTTGCATGCCAGTGCCACAGACAGGAAACGGATAAGTGACAAAATTAAGAAAAGGCAAGTGAGGTCCCAAAGCCTAAGAGCTGGAAAGATCTGAGCACAGCCGTGTGTTGTAAACTTTCACTGGCAAGAGTGTTTGAAGCTAGGCCACCCTCAAGGTGGGGCTGCCAAAAATCAGGCTTAGTCCCTGGCATGGGCCTCTGAGAGAGAATGACAGAAAGTGCGTTGGGAAAATCTGAGATAGAAAGTGTTCCTGGTGAAGCCTGTGTGGGAACCAAGCCTTACAAAGGACAGGACCTGTGGAAGAGGCTGAGCAGCTGCCATGCGTACTTTGACACCAGACACGTTCAGGCAGAGAGGATCTCAACTCCTGCAAATCCAGGCTGGAATGGAGGAATATTTAAGTATGTTCCTTGTGAGAAAATGTGAGAAGAATGAAAGGTCCCTCCTGGTCATGGGGAAGATGCTGCTGATCTAAACAGGTACCATGCAAGCTGCAGTCCATGAGGACGTTTCCCACCGTCAGCCCAGACACAGGGAAGAGAAGCTGTTTAAGCAGCACCAGTGATTTCACTTATTCTTGGTTGACACCAGCAGGCAAAAGAAGGAAACTGGAGATTGGATATCCCTCTCCACCCGTCAAATGACAGGGTCACTAAGTCCCTTCCCATTCTCAGTGGGGGGGTCACCAAGGAGAAGGAAGAGTGAGCCACAATCCACGAGAGGCTTGGTTTCCAGTTGAAATTAATGAGAAATACTCATCTGACTGTGTATACCTTCAGTGGCCAAGGTTAAAGTTTCTATCTCAGTGTGGTGGAGTGAGGGCTCCACATGAAAACTAGGCTGGCTTGATTCAAGATGAAAAAGCTGTGTTCGGCCCGTCTGAGTTTCAGCTGATAAAAATCCCTGCAATACACAGACTCCAGTGCCTAAGAGAGGTCTTGGGTCACTTAGATGTTCGGCAAATACATGATAGACAAATGAATGAAACAAATACGCATTATTTATTTTGTCTCCCATTTGGTCTATACCGACAAATTAGAACATTATATTATTCCCTTTGTAAACATCACCCACTCATCCAAAGAGGTGTTACCATTACAACCGCATTACTACCGTGTGTGTGAAAACACATCTGTGAGAAGTGTCTATGGCGCACCTGACCGGGTGGGAGTCATGGAAATTTAATTATAAAACTTGTCATGTCACCTGAACATGATGTAAACTCATTGGAAAGAAATCCAGATTTCTTTTGACAGGCTCTTTTAACTTACTACGTGAGACCAAGGTAGAAGCAGTGTCCTGGAAATGAAAAGCAGGTGCCTGGGACGCAAAGGAGGCTTTGATTGGACACAGCTTCAAAGACTCCTCTGCACAAATGATGCCCTATTCTCTGCCCTGGTTTCTGTCCTCACATTGAAACACTGAATGCCTGGGTAGCACCTCTCAACCCAGATAAGCCTTGACACATGGGAAGGTGGCTTTTCAAAGTTAGCTGGTCAAAAACATCCAGTTCAAGGAGTGTCTGACACTGTTCTTTTATTCAATCTGGTTTTGGTGAATTGAATCGGTAAAGAAAGAAAATAATACTCGTGGACTGCAATCCAATCAGCTCTGTATTGCAGCAAAATAACTTCCAGTTAATCCATTACCATTTTATGTGTTTGCCTGTGCCTGGATTTGGCCGTAGACTTTACATTCAGGGATTTAGGGGGTTATATTTTAATTATGGCAATAAAATGATTTAGGTTTTGGTTTCAAGAAATAAAAACAGCTTCAAAGTGAGCTTTGGATGTCTCAATCCTTCATGTGAGCTGTCCGAGGGAAATAGACATGGTTTTCTGATTCAGCTTTGTATCACTCCTACCAGATGTTAGCATCTCTAGCAGACTTGACTGAAGCTTTGAAGTCAGTATGTGTGCACACACATGTGCATCTGTGTGTACAGACTGCATCACATTACTGTGGAGCCACAATACAATTTAAAACAAAAACATGTGGCAGTTCTGGTTTTGGATAAAATGGATTAGGCACACTCCACCCTGTCTCTCTCACTGAAGAAAGAAAAACAAACCCAGGCAGGATGCATGGAACAGTCGTTTGATGATTCGGAAAAGTAAGTAATAGCAGGCGGAGTGGGAAAAATGTCAATATTCAAAGTACCACCTGCAGGCATTGAATTCCCCTCTCTGGACTCCTGCACTCTGGACTCAGTACATCTTGGGGCCCAGAAATGGCCACCTGAGTACAGACAGAGAGAACCCCAGGAGCACCGTCCAGTTAGACAAAATGCTTATGGAAACTCAGAGGGAGGGATGAAATTGTTCACATCCCCTTTTCTCTTTACACTGTTCTCCCATGCTCCCAAGCAACCCCCTGGTGGCAAGACAGCAGTCAGCACAGGAGTCCATAGGAGCCAAAACTACATAGGAGGGGGTGCCTTCGTCTCCTGCCAGAGAAGCTGTGCTCTCAGGAGGGTGGGGAAAACCCTCTTTGCTTTTCTTCTCTCTGACTGCTCCTCCTGCTTGACTTAATCTGTGGAAGCAGTTGCAGGAATGGCTGGTGGAGTGGGATAACTAAAAAGGAAGCTGAAATGTACCAAGAAGCTTGTGGAGAGGCAAGAGCTTGGGAAAGTGACCTCAGGGCTGTGTGTGAATGCCTGGGCTCCTCCTCAAGACCTGCCTGAATGTATCTGATCTTAAATGGTATATGTAGATATTGAGAACTGAACTGCAAAATAGTCTATCCTTCAAATGTTAGACTTGCTACTGGGTGTTGAACACATGGAATACATTAAATAACTTTGCAAAATTTTTGAAAACGAAACTGATCCTTGAGCCACAACCAGCCAAAAGCTGTTGGAACTGCAAGCCTGAATTCAGCTGAGGCAATTGCTTATGAAAACAGAAACATCAACATTTTTGATGTTTAAATAGGCTTTAAACACGACTCAGGTTATCGTAATGAAATATGCAAAACATCCAGGATATAGCTGAAAATTGCTCAGTATACAAAGAACCAAGAAAATCACAATGTGCAAGGAAATAAACAACAGATGGCGATACTATCATGAAGCAGGTGTTGGGTATGTCTAACAAAGGCTGTAAAACAGCCATTATAAACATGCCCCAACGAGTAAGCATAAACATCCTCGAAACAAACGGAAAAGAAGCAACCACAACAAAGAACCGGAAGATATAAAGAAGAATCAGAAAATAATGTTATAACTTAAAATGATAATAACCAAATTTAAATATCCACTAAGTAGGAGGCTGGAGAGGACTGAGGAAAGAGTAACAGAAATTAACCAGTGTGAAACGAGAAGAAAAAGAGATTAAAAGAAAAGACATCCACAAACAAACACATCATGATAAAAATGCCAAAATTTAAGAATAATAGAAAAATATCAATAGCATCCAGGGAAGATGCCTGCATTACTTATGGGATAACAACAATTATACTGACTGTGGATTTCTATTCATAAATTACGGAGGGCAGAGGGAGGCGAAACAACATTTTTAAAGTGCTGATGAAGAAAACTAGCTATGCAAAAATGTAAATACAGTGAAAATATCCTTCAAGAATAAGGTGAAATAAAGCTATTCTAAGGTGAAGGAAAACTGAGACTTTATTTCTAGCAAGCTTGCTTTAAAAGAATTTATAAAGAAAGTTTTTCAGAAAAAGGAAAAATAATGCCAGAAAAAAACTTGGAAACTCAGAAGTGAAGAATTAGCAATGAAAATGATAAATAATCGGGAAGATATAGTAGACTATTTTTCTACTGAGTTATTTAAACTGCAATTGACATCAAAAGCAAAATTGTACCATTTTCTGATAGGGATTTCAAAGTATGTAGATGTAATAGTAAGACAATTAAAACATAAAGGGGTGAGAGGAAAGAGACCTGTGTATTAACAAGATTTCCCCTTTCCACTTTAAGTGACAATTTTAATATTGATAAATTAGACTTCACAACAAAGAAAATTCCCAAAGATAAAGAGGAGCAATATGTAATAAAATATCAACTCACCAAGAATATATAACATCATAAACTTGAATGCACCTAACAACAGTGCTTAAAAGTGCATAAAGAGAAGGGGCGGGAGGAAAGAAACGCCCTGGTCCCCGGGGGCTTAATACCCCCCGGAGGAAGGGCCTGAAACAGAAGCTTAGTGATATCTAGAAGAATGCAAAAACACCATCAACCAACTGAGTCTAACTGTTATTTATAGAATACTTTATTACTGGCAGCAGAATAAACATACTTTTCAAGGGCACATGGTGCAAAATAAGCCAAATCCTGGGTCACAAAAAACAAATATTATTGAAATCTCACAAAGTATCCTCTGTATCCCTAGATCAGGCTAGAAATGAATGATGTAAGGTAATATGAAACTCACTAAACACGTAAAAATTAAGGCACATATTATTAAATAAACCATGAGTCACAGAGGAAAACAATTAAAAATGAATGAAAATTAAAATGCAACACATAAAACTATAAGGGAAGCAGCCAAAGTAGTGGCTTAGAGGAAAATGTATAGCATTGAAAGCTTATTTTACATAAGAATTGTCAAAAATCAATAATTTAAGTTTTCACCTTATTTTTAAAAAGTAAAATTAGAAATGTTACTTTCATTAAAATCAGTACACAAATATAATTTTAAATTATTACTACTAATCTTTTGTTCAAAATTGATTTTTTTCCCATATAACATCCTGTAAGGACATACCTGTGAACTCTGTGTATACATGCTTCCATGGATTTTACAGTTTGGCTTCTCGGATGTCACTGCATTCATACGAACTTCTGACAAATAGGACAGGGCAATATTAACCTAAGTTAACAGTTTTCTCGAACTACATGAAAGGATTCTGAACAATTTTTAGAGTCACTAATTGATAAAATAATGCATAGGTATGTCTTGTGACTTTCGGTAATTTGAAACCACAAATTCTCTTTGTGGTTTATTAACCAACTATAATAACTAAAAATAAAAAATAAACTTAACTAACTAAAGATAAAAAATATTAACTAAAAATAAAAATAAATTCAAAGTTAGTAAAAGAAAGGAAATAATGAAGATAAGTAAAAACTGATAGAATTTAAACCACAAAAACAACAGATAAAATCAGCAAAGCCAATTTTTTATTTAAAAAGAACAATAAGATTAATAAACCTATAAGACAGTAAAAGAAAATAAGAAAGAAAATACAAAGTACCAATATCAGGAATAAACAAGGGATATCACTACAGACCTCACAGACATTAAGAGGCTAATTAGAGAATACTGCAAATACTTTACACACACACTTGACAAGCAGATGAAATGTCTAATACTCTTGAAAACCCCAACGTATCAAATTACATTGAATATGAAATAGATAACCAAACACATGCTATACAGTAAATGGATTCCCGACTAAATCCCTTTAGCAAATAAATCTCCAGGTGAGAGTTTTCATGATAAATTCTCTGAAACATTTAAAGGAGAAATAGCACAATCTCTTCTAGAAAATAGAAAAGGAAACATTTCCCAACTGACTTTATGAGGTTTGAATTTCCACGACACTAAAACTAGACAAAGACAGTAGGAGAAAACAAACATTAATACAGAACATCCCACAGGAACAAAAAACCATGAACACAGACATCTTCCACAAAGTGGGGACTAAGTAAACCCAGCAATATAAAATACAAATATGTGAATGTTTTATATAAAATATATATAAATATATGTTTATGTAATATATTTGTCTTATATACATACATACTATATTTACACAGAGATAAACAAACACATATAATATACCATGGCCAAGTTAAGTTTATCCTGGGAATGAAAGGTATTTGATATTAACAAAATCAATGTACTGCACCATATTACCAGCCTAATAAACAAATCACTTGTTTATATTACTTGTAGAGAACAGTTGACAAAATTTAACATAAAAACTCTTAAGAAGGGAAACCACACATGCCACACATGCTCACCACAGACACACGCACACACAGACACACACACACACACACACACACAGACACATACACAGACACAGATGTACACACAGACACACATACACACAGACACACACACAGACACACACACAGATACATAAACACAGACACACACAGACACAGAGACACACACAAAGACACACACATACACAAACACACACACACACACCCTTGCAGTTTCTGTGAGGCCCCAGGGAGAGTTAATCTTCCATTACACTGTGCCCCAACCATGCTGAACAGAATCAGGTGGCAGTCTGACTGCATGCAGACATGGTATCAGAAGGACTGAGCCCCACCCCACATCAGTGAGAATGCGTAAGTGCTGCAGGCTGGGGCTAGGAAGCACCCCACTTCCCCCACCTAACTCCTTTGAAAAGGGTGAGTTGGCCCTCAGCTCACTCCCTCTCTGATGGAAGAGGTGCCCATTCAGTTGCAATGAGTTAGGAGAGCTGGTTGTTCCCCATTGAGAAGTCATCTGTGGAACCCAGAGGGAGCCAAATTTCCACCCCACCCTCTCACAGTGAGTCAGCGTAAGTCAGCTGTGCCTCTGCGGGGATGCTGGGGAGTGACAGGCAGAAGCTGGATGTACACACCACCTGGCACTTGTGCTGGACGTCAACTGCGCACCTCCGGCTAGAATGCATTTAGGATACCAGTCCTTTGTTGTATATGTGATTTGCAAATATTTCATCCAATGCTTTAGCTTGTTTTATCCTCATTAATAGTTTTGTTTGTAAAGCCTACGTTTTTAATTTTGATGAGGTTTAGTTGATCATTTTTCCTTTGAGGGCTTGTGCTTTTGGGGTCACGTCTAAGAACCCTTTGCCCAGCCCCCAATCCCCCAAATTTTCTCTTGTGTGTTTTTCAAAAAGCTTTATAATTTTAGGTTCTACACTGAAACCAGCCAAGTCAGGGGGACGTGTTGCAATCCCTTCCACTCGGGGACACGGTGTCCTAGTTCTTAGAGGATGTTTCTTGCTTATTCTTGCTGTGGGGCAAGCACAGAGGTTAACACCAATGGCCTGTTTGAAACAGAGTGCTGAGGCCAGAGCCGTGCAAAGTCCTTAAACCCGGGTCACCTCTCCAAGGTGCTGAAAAGGGCAGAAGTCAATGAACAGAGATTTTAAGCACGGGAGGAGGCGGCAGCGGGAGGCACAGGCCGCAGACCTCAAGGCAAGGCCCTGGGAGGGAGCGGGCAGAACGGCCTCCTGGAGAGGTCTCCATGGGGGCAGGCTGAGCACCCTGATGGCCCTTGTTCCCTGGTGGCTGAGTTTAGAAGGACTGAAATAACACCGCCAGGGAGACGAGCCTCTGCAGATGGTGCAGAGAGAATGAGGCTGAAACCATGCAGCTCAAGCCCAGGCCTTTCTGATTCAAACATTTATCTCCCCTCCTGTCACGTATCTTGAAAGCCCAGGGTGGCCATCAGTAATGTCCACAGCACAGTGACTGTGCCCAGCGGCCTGGGGAGCCCATCGTCTCAGCAAAGGTGAGGCAGAGACACAGCAAAGGACATTTCAGCCAAACTTTCCTGCAGGGTAGTCTGGGGTTGGAAGGACACGTGACATTCACCTGTGCTGCTTCCCTAGGCCCCACCCTGTGGTTCTAGTGGGTGCTCACAGCATAAAGATTTTATCAGGTGCTCCTAGGTGGTTCTCATCCACTGCAAAGCTGTGAGCCACGGCTTTCATCAAATTCCAGGCAGAAGGAGGGTGCTGCTGAGTGGAGGAAGGCTGTCTGAGCTCACGCACGTGCGCCATTGAGGTTAAGCATGGAGACGATACTAGATTCAGAAACAAGGCAGGGCATGGGAAAATTCCAGCACATCGACTTGTTGATTAAGTGAAAACTTAGAAGTTTGGCTTCTGAGGCTTCCTGGATGGTTCTCCTCTTGAGAAGAGACTTTGATGTCCAAATGTGCATTGCCTTTTTGGCTCCCTTTGAAATGGCAACTCCGATCACTGGGTTTTAAATCAACCCTATAATTACTAATGCTATACAACACCTCGCAGATCATTAGGGAGCAGTCCGGGAATCACCGGTTATGAGATGTAACCAGAGTTCCATGAGGCTTTTAATTTTCGGAGTTATAAATAATGTTAAATGCCCAGGAGTTTCAATTAAAAGATGTTTACTTGTGTAACATGAGGAACGTGACGGGGGAGCAGGCTCCTTGTTAGCGAGGACTTGAAAGAGGACTGAAGTTAGTGGGCCCAGCTGCCAAACACCGTGAGGAGGAGGTGCGGGTCTTCCCCTCTCTGGAAATCTCCAAAGTCAGGCAGGAGTTTTCTTCAAACGTTTTCTGAGTCAAAAACCGGAACAAACACTCCACCAGCTAAATCAATCTCTCATCGCTTCCCCACCTTCTGCTGGAAAGTTGAAGGTACCCAGAGCCTCTGGCCCCCAGCCCAGGCGTTACCTGCTGCCAGAGATGGGTCAGGTGGTCTCAAACTTTACCCGGTTGTACTCTGCGTCTTGAAGGCTCTTGGGTCTCTCTTCCTGACCTGAGCCACGTATCTCTCCCCTTAAGCCTGGGCTCGTGGAGCTACACCCTGTGTTGTAAGCGCAGGGCAGCCCCGTTTCCCTCCTCCATGGTCTGAGCAGAGCCAATGCCAGGAACTGCATTCTCTAAAGGTGCCAGAAGCTGCTGCCTGGTGAAGTCTCTAGGAATTCAGGGTCTGTGATGTGCCAAAATGCTCCCTCTAAGGAGACGGGCTAACTATTGCATCTGGTCACGGTAGCCACGAGAAGGAGCTCAATCTATCGTGGATGTGGAGACTCAGGTTTTGGAGGCAAACCGTGCCCCTTGGGCACACCACTCCAACCCATTTGGCAACCAACTAAAGTCTAGTTTTGAGTGGTGCCCAGAACAAGAGAAGGCTCTGCCACGGTGTGTGCTCCCCCACAGGCTGCCCTGCTGCTGGGTCTCTGAGAGGCTGCAGATTGGTGGCACTTGGGGTTTCCATGGTTGAGAAGGCATCTGTGTAGGCCTAGGTGAACTTCAAGATTTTAGAAGAACACATGTCCCCTCCTGTTTTTTTTATTTTATTTTTTTTTATTTTTTATTGTACTTTAAGCCCTGGGGTACATATGTACATCCTATAGGGTTGTTGCATAGGTACACACATGCCATGATGGTTTGCAGTCTCCATCCTCCCCCGTCACCTACATCAGGTATTTCTCCCAGTGTTTTCCCCAGCCTCCCCCACCCCCCGCTGTCCCTCCTCTAGTCTCCCACCCCCCAACCTACCCCAGTGTGTGATGCTCCCCTCCCTGTGTCCATGTGTTCTCATTGTTCAACACCCGCCTATGAGTGAGAACATGCGGTGTTTGATTTTCTGTTCTTGTGTCAGTTTGCTGAGAATGATGGTTTCCAGGTTCATCCATGTCCTTACAAAGGACACGAACTCATCATTTTTTATGGCTGCACAATATTCCATGGTGTATATGTGCCACGTTTTCCCTGTCCAGTCTATCATCGATGGGCATTTGGGTTGGTTCCAGGTCTTTGCTATTACAAACAGCGCCACAGTGAACAATTTGCAATCCTTTGGGTAAACACCCAGTAATGGGATTGCTGTGTCAAATGGAATTTCTGTTTCTAAATCCTTGAGGAATCTCTTGGCTTGATGCTGGGCCCTAGTGAGGATTAAAAAACCTACTGTGAAACACCAAGCATGTTACTTTCCTGCTGCTTCTGTGAAATGACACATACCGATTCTCTTTACAGTTTTGAGGTCACATGTCCACAGTGGGTCTCACTGGGATACAAGCAAGGCATGGGTGTGGCTGGGTCCTTCTGGAGGCTCCAGGGAGAGCCCATTTTCTTGCCTTTTCCGCCTTTTGGAGTCACCCACACTCCACAGCTCATGGCCCGTCGTCCCTGAGCTCTGCCTAAGTCTCACATCTCCACCTCTGGCTTTGGCTCTCCGTCAGCCTCTTCCCCATGAGGACATTGACCTGGCATTGTTCCTTGGGGACCCAGCCACTCCTCTGGTGGCAAGGGATTGGGCTGGACCACTGCCATCCCAGAGGGAGCAGTGGTTTGTCCTCGGTGCGGGCGGGGTGGGGGTCGTTTGCTCTGGACACAGGTCTGCGTTTCTTGCCTCTGTGCAGACTTCCGTCTGCAGCCATGCCACGGCCTTGCTCTCTGCTGTGCCTTTCACATGACGTCACCTCTGCAGCAGCAACTAGGGACCACAACAGAGTGGCTCGGACCAGTGGAGATGTCTTCCCTCAAGTTCTGGAGGCTAAATGTCCAACATGGCAGTGTCGGCAGGGCAGGGCTAGGCTCCCTCTGAACCCTCCAGCAGCAGGAGGCGTCTTTCCCTCCTCCAGCTTCTGGTGGCCCCAGACATCCCTTGGCTTGTGACAGCTTCAGTCCATTCCCCACATGGCTGTTTCCCTGTTTCTCTTCGAATTTTCTTCCCTCTGTGCATGTCTTCGCGTCTAAATTTCCCCTTTCTATAACGACTCTGCTCCTACGGACCAGGGCCCAGCTTAACAGCCTCATCCTAACTTGACTACATCTGCAATAAGGTTGCACTCACAGGTACTGAAGCTTAGGACTTCAACGTATCGTTTTTAGGGGGACACATTTCAACCTATACCAACTCATGCCCAATAAATGATACTGTTTCTCCCATAGCTAAAAAAAAAATCCATGGGTTTGGGGGTGGGGAAAGTGACTGGGAGAGGCTTTTTTCCCTGTGACCTCAGATCATACATGAGCAAAACATGTGCATTCTGTCCCCGTGATTTTGGGCTGTGGAGGCTTAATGGTTTCAGCTCCCAAGGAAGACGCGTATACCAGGGAGACGGCAAAGGCCGATTGACCTGGAAGCTGAGCCCGGCCATCCAGAGCCTTTAGTTCCTCCATGCGTCTGACCTCACAGGCAGTGGGGGCTCTCATGCTGGCCAGGATGACTGCTCCTGACCAAGAGGAGGACCAGAGGCTGCCATGGAGGCAGGGAGGAGTGTGCCCAAATCCCAGGGTCCTGCAGCCCACTGTGGGGCCCTGGGTCCACTGGAAGTGTTCGTGGACAACAATATCCAACCGATTTGTGGCAGAGCCACTAATAACGCAGGCCCTTTGGAGATAAAGGTTTAGGTCCCCTCACCTTGCACAGATCTACAGCTAGTGGAGGACGCAGGTGGAGGCAGAGAGGACATGGGATGGTTAATGAAAGAAAGAAGACATGAAAACCAATGGTGTGAAATAACCAAGTGCAGAAACAAGGCTCACAGGAGCAAAGCCTGCTGTGTAGGAGAAGACCCCCGCTCACCTGTGATTCAGATATTACTTTGCTTCCCCTCCTCCCCGCCTTTCTTGGCACCCAGTGTAAGGTACAGTCATGGTGTTGATCCTGCATATCAGGATTTAATTATAGAACAGCAGAGAAGGTCTGTGTCAGGACCCAAGGAAGAACCCCCTAAAGACAGACACTGTGGGTTTCGCTGTCTCCCTCTTCACAGAGTGAGTGTGAATTCAGAGTCACAGGCGCAGCTGCGTCTTGTGGGACCTACGTTTGAAACACTCTCTGCTCTGCCTGGAGGTTCAGGGCAGGCAAAGGGGCGGCTCAGGCCCTGAGATGACCAAGTGTTGGACACTGCCAGTGACCCCACATTCACTCCATCACTATTGTCTTTCTTCTCCAAGGACAACAGACTGCAGGAGCTGTGCCTCCCAGAATCACCGCCCCTGTGGGTTAGGGTTTGGTGGTGACCTGGATGCCTGTGAGGCTGGAGGAAGAGGAGCAGGACCGTGACTCTCAGAGGAGCTGCAGCCCTGCACACAGGCAGATGTGGGACCTGAGGTTTCTCCGTGGGCACATGGACACCTTCCTTGCTTTTTTCACTTCCAGGGGAGCCTTGAGGCAACACTCACCACAGCCCTGGGCTGCAGGGCGCAGCTCTCCTGAACTCTGGGGTGACATTCCTGAGCCATGTTCCCTCGGTCCCCCAGTGTCCATGCGAGCCCCCAGTCATGTCCCAGTCCTCCGTGGAGGGACCTGGTTTCCTGCCCCAGCCCTGTGTGGACACTGCCCCTTTCACTTCGCACCTACCCATATGGGAAGGACCATCTCTGATTTGTCCTTGCTGTGTGTTTCTGCCTTCTCTGAGCTTCTGGAGGTCAGGGCCCACCCTCCACACATCTCTGGGTGACTGGTGTCTCTGGTGAGACTGCCCTGGCCCAATGGGTATATGCAGGGTGGGGCTCACATTATGCAATCCACCCCCTCCCAGGGCCTTGAGGCCATCTGCTCAGCTTCCCCCTGCCACAGAGAGGGGGATTCTGGGCTGACTGGAAGCCACTTTGACAGGGAGAGAAGACACAGAGGACCTTGGGCCCCTGTCCCAGGATCCCTGCCTGCAGCAGCTTCCCGCAGCCGCTGTCACCAAGAGCCACCACTGAGGGGTTGAAGCACCAGAAAGCGATTGTCTCCGGGTCTGGAACCTGGAAGTTCAAGGCAAAGGCATGGTTCCGGGGAAATCCGCTCCTGGGGGCGCCTGCGTTCCTCGGCACCCTTGGCTCATAGGTGCCTCACGCCAGTCTCTGGTCGCCACTAGCTTCACCCTGCCATCGTTCCGGTGTCTTCCCTGTTTAAACCTCTCTCCTCTAGGGACGTCAGTCACTGAGGGTTCACCCTCCCCCAGTAGGACCTTTTCTTGATTCCACTTGATCTATGAAGACCCTATTACTACTATTTTATTTATTTATTTATCTGAGTTGGAGTCTTACTCTGTCACCCAGGCTGGAGTGCAATGGTGCAATCTTGGCTCACTGCAACCTCTGCCTTCTGGCTTCAAGCAATTCTCCTGCCTCAGCCTCCCGAGTAGCTCGGATTACAGGCGTGTGCCACCACACCCAGCTAATTTTTTTGTACTTTTAGTAGAGACCGGGTTTCACCATGTTGGCCAGCATGCTTCTGAACTCCTGACCTCAGGTGATCTGCCTGCCTTGGCCTCCCAGAGTGCTGGGATCACAGGTGTGAGCCACCGCGCCTGGCCGACCCTGTTTTTAATAAGGTCACATTGGCAGACACTAGGGATTGGGACTTGAGCGCATTTCTTTGGGAGGTGCAGCTCTTGATCTAAGTCGACACTGAGCAGGCTTTATCCAGGTGAGTAGTGCAGAAATGGGGCCCCGGGTTATACCACAGGCACAGGCACATGCTGGGGCAGCTGCCAGGACATGCATAGAAGGCTGGGGCAGAGTGCAGGAGGTGGGGTCCTGGCTCTGTGCTGGGCACGCAGCAATGGGCAAACCGACTGCTGTCCTGGCTCAGACACGCTCAGAGACACCTCCATGAGCCACAGGAGGTATTAGCCTGGAGCCGGCTCAGGGGAAAGAAGAGATTTACAGATGTCCTTGACTCCGCAGGGAGGGAGGCCTGCTGGTGGGAGGCTTCAAGGGGTCCTTGAGGCTTGACCTGGGGCTTAGGGACTGGCAGGGCCTCCCCAGGCAAAGACCCAGAGGCAGGACCTAGAGCAGCTCCCCACTATTAAAATCCAGACCCCGTGTGTGCCCCTCGCATTGAGGCCCGGAGATCTCACGTGGAACCAGCCTTGAAGAGGCCTGGGTGGGAGCTGAGAGTGTGGAGACGTTCCCGCAGTTCTGTGTTCTGGAACTCCCGAGGCCTCGAGGAGGCCCCAGAGGGGAAGTGGAGATTCTCCCTGGGCCACAGATTAGGGGATTCAGATTTTAGGGGTGGTGACAAAGATCTTGGGGAATCCACTGAGGATTTTGGAGAAGGGAAGACTGTGATCAGATTCAAACACCCGAAAGATCTTGCTGACCTTCAATGAAGGCGTCAACGGAAGGCCAGGGACTGAGGCCGGCAGATCTCCAGGGAGGCAGCTGCAGTGGCCAGGCAGGGTTCTGGAGGCCTGGTCTCAGGCTGGCTGGGGCAGGACAGGTGGGAACGGCCGCTCAGTCCCCTGCCCTCCTCCGTGTGCTTTGGTTTGACTTTGATCTCTCTGTAAACTCATCACAAGAAAGAGCCCTTCTGACTCCTGGTGCAGCTTTCCTGTGCTCTAAAGGCAGTGCAGGCTCACTCAGGATAGAAATGATGATGGATAATAGACTGCGAGAGCTGCTTTGGACGCGAAGGACTGAAGAAGTGGACGTCACAATCACTAGCTCACTGGCAATTCAGACAGTAAAAGCACCAGATGAGATTACTGTGGGAGATACTTCAGACAGACTTAATACATCAATGCACCTCCACATGCACATGTATGCCGCCGCACTTCCCCACCGAGACAGCCCGCTGCTGTGCTGCCTGGCAGCTGAGCTCCTCACGCTGGACCCGCACGGCCGGACCGGCCGGGAAGCTGAGTGCTTGCTGCTGACTTTCCTGTCTAGTTATTTTCTTTGCCAGACAACAGAATAATTCTCTGAGCACTGGTTGCCAGAAATTGTGAGTTATACGGGGAATCATACATGAGGACAGTGTCATCTCAAATTATAGAGAAACTAAGCCAGAAATAAACTCGTAAATGATTTAGTCTGAGACGCTCATTTTCCAGAAAGGGAAACCGAGGCTCGAAGGAAGGAATAACTTGCCCCAAACCACATACTGTGTGTGTGGTCACCTGACCCAGTGATTGACACACGTTGCTGTTTATTGGAATCACTCAGGAACTTATGAAATCCTGGTGTCCCAGGGTATACCCCAGAGCAATGAATTCCCCAGCTCTAGGGGCGAAACTCGGCGTCTGTATATTGAAGATCTTCCTGGATGATGCCATGGGTGAGCCAGGGCATTGGCCCATTTGAGCTCAGCACCGTGCCCTGCACCTGAGGCTCAGGGAGGCCTGGGCGATCCTAGCTCCAGAGCAAGGGCACCAGCTGGCTCTCTGTCCATGGAGAGGCCACAGCCCCCGCAGCCCACAGGGACGGTCCCCCTGCCCCTCCCCAACGATGCAGCTACCGCATCGCAGCTGCCTAAACTTCTCACCAAATGGCTTTGTTTTTGCTTCCCCTGCTTCTGGGTGACAAAAAGCACAAAGTTATAAATAGTCACGATGCTGAGATGTGTGTGGCTCTCTGAGGCTGTCAGAACCAGGCTTGTCAAAAGCCCTCATGTTTACAGCCTGAATTCTGCTCCCTACGCCTGCTGCCTTCACAGCAGCCCGAGGGAGGAGGGTCTGGGAGGGAGGGCTCCCCCTTCTTCAGCTGGGGGCTTCCCTGGTTACAGGGGTGCTAGGCCAGTCCTCCCTGGTTTCTCATTTACACCCACGCCCTGAATGCTCCCTCGGTCCCCTAGCTCCCGGGCCTGGGGGCGGCATGGTTACAAGCTTCTCCTGTGTGGGTGCCAGGGCTGTGTTCAGCATTCACTGTCCACGTGGAAAGTGCTGATGCTGGAGAAACAGGGTCTGGGCCTCCGAGGGCTGAGGCCAGCAGCTCAGGAGAAGCGAGTGGAGGAGTGGGAAGCAGTGACCCTCTGCAGGGTCCCGTGGCGCACACACACCTGTCTGCCAGGCCCCT
This sequence comes from Ateles fusciceps, assembly GCA_036589455.1. Taxonomy (NCBI): domain Eukaryota; kingdom Metazoa; phylum Chordata; class Mammalia; order Primates; family Atelidae; genus Ateles; species Ateles fusciceps. The sequence goes on along the minus strand of JAZHEH010000402.1, from coordinate 1,139,411 downwards.
CCCACCACCCCCACCCTGGGCGCCCACCCTGGGTGCCCACACTGCGGCTGACATCTCTGTGGAGAGTGGGAAGTCTGGCCCAGATGCCCTTTGCCATCGATGACCCTGAACAATGAACTGAAACCGGCAATTTGCCTCAGTTTCCTCATCTGCATAGTGGGGATAAGAGTGCCTTCCTTGTGCCACTTTGAGATTTGTGTGTGAATATTGTAAAGCATTTATTAGCATGTTTAGAGGACAGTGAGTGCTGTGTGTGTGCTAAGTAAAAAATAGGAAAAATTGTCAGAGCTGCCCAACTGTGGCGAGGAACCACACTGAACATTTGTTGAGCCAGTAGCTGTGCCAGGCACTGGGCCAAGTGCTTTGCAGGCACCAGTTCACTGGACTGATCTTCAGAACACCTTCTAAGGTAGCTGTAGTTGTTCAGGGACAAAGGCACTGAAAACCTCTGCAGCCTGCACACCTAACAGCAGGACTTCCCTATGGTGGGAGAAGCCCTGGCAGTGTGCAGGCCCAGGACTCAGTCAGAGCCCTTAGGTGTTGTAGAGGCTCCCCTGCAGGGGAAGGAGTCACCGCTGGGGAGCCTCAACCATCACAGAGCAGTTGCCATAAGAAGACCAAAGTCTGTTCTTGTGTCAGTTTGCTGAGAATGATGGTTTCCAGTTTCATCCATGTCCCTGCAAAGAATGAACTCATCCTTTTTTATGGCTGCGTAGTATTCCATGGTGTATATGTGCCACATTTCCTTTATCCAGTCTATCATGGACGCAGCAAACCACCACCATGGCACATGTATACCTATGTAACAAACCTGCACGATCAGCACATGCACCCTAAACTTAAAGTATAATAAATAATTTTTTAAAATTCAATAACAACAAAAGAAAAGAAGACCAAAGTCTATAAACCCTTCAGGAGACCTTGCACTTTCTCATGTGAGGTCACGTCCAGAGAACGCTAGCTGGCCCCCATCCTTGCTAAGCTCCTTCAGTAGTGTGTTTGGCGAATGACATTTTCTTCAGTTCTGGTCCTGGGGGAGGCATTCATAGTGTCTTCCTCCAACAATACAAACACAATGCCCCACGGGATGGGTCAATTTCTGAGTCTTCCTTAAAACCAACTTTATTCCCAGGAAGAAAGTCTTAGAAATTTTGCATCTCATTAGAAAATCTGACGCTCAAACAAATTAGGAAAAAAATGCCTTGTAGGGATGCAAAGAGAGTTCTCAGGATAACTGTTCCAGGAGGATGCAGGCAGAGGGATGAAGCCAAATCTGCTACTGCAGTGGTGACAGCAAAGGGCCCCAGCCCAGAGAGCGGTCACAGAACAGAACCAGATGCTCGATGCAGCGTTCAGCGGGGGTGAAGCTGACCTGGGAGTTGGGTCAGGTGCAGGACGGGAAGAGAAGGTTTAGAAGGAGACGATTTCTGTCTTACAACGCCTCTGATGGGCTGACATGTGCGCAGGGAATGGGTCTATTCTGCATGGCCATAGGGATTGGAACAAGACAGATGGAAGGAAATTACAGGGTAACAGATGTGGATTCAGAAAGAGGAAAAATTGTCAGAGCTGCCCAACTGTGTCGAGGAAACACACTGAACATTTATTGAGCAAGTAGCTGTGCCAGGCACTGGGCTAAGTGGTTTGCATGTGTGAATTTGCTTGATTGATCTTCAGAACACTTTCTAGGGTAGATGCTGTTGTTGAGGGATGAGGGCACAGAAACCTTCTGCAACCTGTTTGAGTCCACTCGGTGAGTGACAATTCCAGGACCCTGACCCCAACCAACTCTCTGCAGCGCATGTTCCTGGTAACCATTACAGTCCCCTCGCCCCTCTGGGGAAGGTCTCATGCTTACAGGACTTCTGGCAGAGGCAGCGTGGAGTCCCATTTTTCCTCTGCCTTGCATGGTCCACAGGTCTGAGTGGCTTCTCAGATTCTATACTCTACCATGGGATAACACTTGGGCTCAAAATTAGCCCATGGGCTCAACATACTAAGGTTCAAACTTTGTGAAGAGAATCCCAACCAAGAGATTTACTGCAAAAGGTGAGTCAGATTTTGGGAGCAGTGCATTGTGTCAGAGAGAAGGCCTGGCCCATTGCTAGGAAGGTGTGGCTGTCCTTCCTACATGATGATAAAACCTCTCCAAATTGGCTCAGCCACGGAAAACATGGGGCAAAGCAAGGTAGAATGACTCAGAAACTCCCCATGTTATGCTCTTTGTTTTTGTGTATTCAGTCTCCACAAAGAGTTTCTGGGCTTTAACCATGTGCACAGTACTAAGCTGGGAATATGAAATTGAGCAGAAATAGCCATGTTCCTAATCCCAGAAAGCTTACAGCCTAACGTGGAGTCTGACATCAAAGAAGTAATGATGTTGATTAATTATGAATTACATACAAAGATAGGAGTTTTTAAGGTAAAAGCATGGTTCAGTGAGAGTGCGATGAAGACATGTAATGTGGGGAGGTGGGTCCCGCGTGGAGAGAACGCTTGAGCTGGCGTATGGAGGCTTTGTGGGTGCACAGAAGAGAATGGCAGGGAGTGGGGCTGTGTACTGCTTGTGGGGATGAAGCTGGTGCATGAGGGCTGTAGAGCCAGGAGGCAGGACTCCAGGGGGTGCTGAGAGGTTGTATTCCTCTGTTTTCATGGTGCTGATAAAGACATACCTGAGACAGGGCAATTTACAAAAGAAAGGTTTAATGGACTCACAACTCCACGTGGCTGAGGAGGCCTCACAATCAGGGTACAGGGCAAGGAGGAGGAAGTCCTATCTTACGTGGATCGCGGCAGGCAAAAAAAGAGGCACTTCCGTCTTTAAAACCATTGGATCTCATAAGACCCATTCAGTATCAGGAGGACAGCATGGAAAACACCTGCTTCCATAATTCATTCATCTAATGGGTTCCTCCCACAACACGCAGGAATTATGGGAGCTCCACGATGAGATTTGGGTGGGGACACAGGGCCAAACCCTATCAAAGGCTGAGTGCGGGGACATCACAGTGGGCGAGGGCAAGTGGGCTGAGGGCTTTGTAGGGTGATTTCCTTGTAGGATACGGACAAGATGATGCCATTTTCTAAGGAGAATGGGAAGCCACTGTAGAGTGTGTGTGTGTGTGTGTGTATGTGTGTGTTTGTATGTATGTGAGAGTGTGTTTGTGTGAGTGTGTGTGAATGTGTATGTGTTTGTGATTGTGTGTGTTTGTGAGTGTGTGTGCATGTTTGTGTCCATGAACACATGCACATGTGCACACGAACACAGACCAGGTCTGTGTTTAGAAAAGTTTACTCTGAACATATTATTAAAAATGGATTGCAGTGGGTTTCTGGTGGCTGCAGAGAGACCAGTGAGGAAGACACAATTGTAATTCCAGGCAAGTAAGGCAAGATGTATGGGTCACTTCAGCAGCAAACTTCAGAAGATCAGGCTTATTTCTTGCTCACTCTAGGCTTATACATGGCAGGGGGTCTTCCTCCACCTTGCAGCTGAGCTGGGTGCCCATTGTCCTCCAGGGAGGTAGAAATGAAGGAATGGACTGGCTTTCGGGCACCTCTGTCCAGAGCAACCCTCATCACTCATGCTCTTCCTTCACTGGCCAGCATGAGTCAATGACCTCACCCTAACTGCAAGGGAGCATGGTGGGAAGAGCAGGGAAGCTGCTGGATGTGGGGTGAGTGCTGTCATTCCTCCCCCAGGTAGGAGGCTGTGCATGGTGACAGTGATGAGAAGGGCCCCTATCCAAGACCTTTTTAGAGGGAAGCTCTGAGGGGTGTGAGAAGAAGAGGTCAGAGGTGACTGCAGTTTTGAACTTGGGATGTGGGATGGATGGTGATGGTGCCAGGCTGGGTGAGGACTGGGGCCATGGGCATTGCGAATGGTTCTCGGGTCAGGTCGACATACCCTTGAGTCATTCCAGGGAAGATGTCCAGCTAGGCTTATGGACTTCAGGGTCAGAGGAGTGGTCTTTAAGGAAAATTCCTGAGCTACTCGTTGAATGTAGCTTCTGGTTGTGCACCTCTTCCATTAGTTTCTTGTTTGCTCTTCAGCCGGCTTTGTTACAGAGGTGTTCTCTGTGAAAGCGTCCACTTCTCTGAGGTCATTCCTGATGGTGCTTATGGTGGATTCTGCCTTATTCTGATTTCTGTTGTTTAATATTGTTACCTTTGCAAAGCTCAACTTTAGCTTTACTTAACCTCTTATTTATCGTCTTGTTTTCAGGTTTTTAGAACGTGTATGTGTACTCGATTGCTTTCCTTGGTTTCCACCGCTTTCTTTCTGGCCCTCCCTTCTTCTTCTCTGTAGCTAGGTGGTGTGCAGCAGAACGCAGGGCGCCTCTGGGACTCAGTGCTCAGTAGGTCCTGGTGTTGGTGTCAAGGTGATTTGCTCAGACACGGAGGGTTCCCTGGGTCTGCAGAGGTTTGATCTATAAAGAAGAGAAGGGAAATGAAGTGGAGTAGGTTGTCCTGGACACTATTCACACGGCTGCTCCAGGTGGTCACACATCTGACCACTGCACCCCAGCTTGAAGATGTCGGCATGTCGGGGCACCCAGCAGGCAGGGGCAGCCTTGGCAGCTCAGATCCCCGTGGACCATCCCTGGTCCTGCTTTCCGGAGCTGACTCCACGAGGAGGTGGGCATTTGTTCACAAAGTAGCCATGCTTTTGTGATTTCATATTCTTTCAATGTGTCTTTTACGGCCACTGATTTCCATCTTTTGGGTTTAGGAGCTGCCACACCACATTTAGAGAAATCAGACAGTAATTGTCTGAGACTCCCATTGTTGTGGAATAATTCGTCTCTTGCTGCCTTCTAGAAATGCCAGTGCAGTGTAATGCTAGCGGAGGTGTGCTTCTGTGCAGAACCCAGCTCCCACACCCACCTGGGGGCTTCACAATCGAGGCTGTCAGTAGGGCAGGAGGCAGGACGGGCTCTGCTCTGGAGACCTGTCTGCCCCTTGGAGTGTCTGAGGACAACCCGTGGGATCCCTCCCCAGGAAAACACACATGGGCAGGTGCCCAGAGTTTTGCACACATTCAGGGCTCTCACAGCCTCTGCTCCCGAAGTTTATGTAGGGACCGAGGTTAAGAACACCTCCCTTGGAGCAAAAATAGTATAAAAATTCAAAATGGTTTTCAGGGGTCTTTACTACTGCTCAGGGGTCATGAGCATTCCTGGCTCTTCCTGGGGATTAACATATGTGGGAAGAATGCTGATTATATATCCAGAACATAGAGCCCTGCTCTACTAAACAACTTCATATAGTTAGAGGGAAGTGGCTCTTTCTCTCTCTCTCCGTTATTTTTAATTTCTATGATTACAGATTTGAAAATCATGCATGACTGTAGCCACCAGTAAGAGCAGATATGGAACCACTGCTTCCTATCTATATCCTGACGTGGGGTCCTCCCCCCCATCACCCCCAGTGCACACTCACAGGTGAGCACACCCTCTCTACCATCTTCTCCAGCAGCCCCTTGCCCCTTTATTCCTCCGGTTCCTCGAATCAGGGGCCCACGGTGCATGTCCCCAGTAGATGCTGCCTCAGAAGCCTCAATGACCGCACCCTGCCTCCCAAGACAAATTAGGAGAAGACCAAGGGGTTTGCCTCTTGGTTTGACAGACCAGGCAGCAAAAGTCCGATGAAGTCATTCTGTCTTCTGGGCACCTGCTCTCAGGACAGCAAGGAGGCCTGCTCTTTCTTCTGTCTCACCAACTCATGTCAGTCCAGTATCCTTTGACTGAATGGTGATCACCTCACCTCCCTGCAGCCCCCAAATCTAAACTAGTCGAGGGCTGCAGAGCCCGTGCACACAGGCACTGGGGAGGACAGCTGGCTTGTGCACTGAATTGAAACATGCAAAGAGAAGTGCTGAAGCCAAGGGGCCCCTTCCGTCCTTGGACTGGCAGAGCTGGGAGTCTGTCCAGGCAGGGCAGGGCCTGGACTTGGGCTCGCCACTCCCCTCTCCCTCCAGTCAGTGTGGGCTCCTGGAAAAGATGCCACCAGTGCCACCTCTCAGGCTGCAGACATGGGAACCCTGATGTGGTCTATTTATTATTTACTCAACTTTGACACCACATTAAGCAACCTCCTGAGGGAAGTGCAATTGGATTCACATGAATTAAAGCACTCACAGGGACGAGACCACAACAGGAACGATTTAATTTAAAATGATAGAGTGACGTTGCAGTGGAAGCAGAGGCTGGCTTCCAAATGAAACAGAAAACACGCTGTTGTATAAAAAGGGAGAACTCAGCAAAACCTCAGCCTGTTGGATGGAGAGGCCTCTGCAGACACGGCACACATGTGTGTTATCAAGTGGGGCTGAGGAGTCTTCTTCAGCTCACTGTGCATCTGAAGATACCCACGGCTCCGGGATCACATAGAAACTGCTGAGCTTGGCACCCGGGGCTCTGAGAGTCCAGACACTAAGTTGTGTTCCTAGCACCACTTCCCTGGAAACCCACCCTGTATCTGGACATGCCCCCCATCCCTCTGGCTTTGTGCCTCTTGTCTGGATTTCTTGGGAGAGACACGGCAAAGCATCTGTTCCGAGAAGTGACCTGGCCTTCCACTGACACCCTGTGGGTCCGCCCTGGGTGTCTTTGCTCACCTTATCCTGTGGCACTTTTGGCTTTTGTCTGTTTGGTCTGTTTTTTAAATGAACTTGAGATCCATGTGCACAGAAAATAATTTACAATGTAGATCACTGCAGGCATTTTTGGTCCATGATACAAACACTGAAGGTTGATGGCTGAGCCCTCACAGCCCTCTGGGACATCTGCAGGAGTCACCCACAAACACTGAGAGTCGTTCCTCCCTCTCCTGAGGTGGCTCCTGTCCTACCCAGCACCTCACCCATGCAGGCCTCCCTGCCCTGCTGTCTGATCCTCACCTCCCCCAACGCACTGGCTGTCTGTGATTTACAACCCGGTGACACGTTCTGAAAGGTTGTACCTGTTATTCTTTTCATTTAATGCAGGAACTGTGTCTATGGTCAGAGTAAAATCTGATGGATGTAAAGGGATGAAAGGTATTTAATCAAAGGGGCCTGTTGCTAGGTGGACTGGCAGGTGGAGGCTTTTGAAGGCTTAGGGAGAAGAAACTTAAAGATGCAGCCTGGTGCCCTAGGCTCACTGTGTTGAAGCGTGATAAGAACCTGCTTGGGTTCTGACGGAACCTGGTATCATGATCAGATAAAGGCTGCTCAGGGTGCAAGGCCATAGCCTACAGGAGCACGAGGCTCCAGTCTCCAGGAAGAAGTATGGCTGGGGCTGGGGCAGAGGACTAAAATTGGGTGCTGAGAGCTCAAACTAATTAAACCAACTATTCAAGCCTCTACTGTTTGTCTAAAGCTGTGCTAAGGCTTGTGGAAGATAAATAAAAGAAAAAGGTATCATTCATAGCCTAATAGAGATTGATATTTGGATAAGGCGTTTCTACATAAAGTAATCAAAGAAAGTTATTACAGAAGTTTAGGGGTGAAAGAAAGTGTTATCTTTTCATCGTAAAGGCAGGGGGATCAACTCTAAATGAATCCTAAAGCCCAGAAAGATTAAATAATTGACTCAATAATTGAGCATTGATCTAGTGTTAAAGTGACCAGAATTAGTGAAATTAACTGCAAGTGTCATGATTAGGGGAGAGACTTTGCAGAACCCGGAGAAAACAGCCTTTCATGAAGAGGACATGGAGTAGAAAACTATAGAATCCCTGACAAGCGCACAGGAGAAAAGGCAAGGCCAAGGTCTTACTGCCTTAGCCACTGAAAACACAAGCTGCTTTTAGATCCAGAGAGTTTATTCCTGACATAAATGCTGAAAGAAAGAGGAGCCCAAGGTGCTGTCCTTGCCTTACGTGCCAGAAAGGGCCGCACAGAAGCAAACGAGCGCTGAGAGCAACAGAGCTGGGGCTCGCCCACTGCTGAGGACTTGAATCCAGGCTGCAGCCAGACAGGTCTGCGGCTCCATTCCCAAGAGGGCAAGGCAGGAAGCTCCACACATCATCAGAACCTGGAGGTCAGGAGGATCTGCCTCCTGCGAGCCCCCAGGGTAGACAGGGAGGTGCATGGGGGACACCTAGAGGCAGCTCCTCACCATGCTTGCACCCTCTCCTGTTTCAGGAGGGTCAGGAGGCTTTCTGACCTGACTCAGGTTAGCTGTGGTTGGGCCCTTGCCAGTCTGGCCTGTGTGGGTGTGTGCAGAGCCACCACAGTACCATGGAGAGCTCCCGCTCTACAAGACTGTGGAGAGGCAGCAGTCGGAGGGGCAAGGCCTTTGCTGGCATGAGGAGAACGTTGGTAGCTTCTATGTTCCAGACAGTACCTGACACAGGCAATAAGTTCGCATTTGGGATTGTGGGGCAACTTTAGGCAGCTGTAGGATGGTCTTTACTGATCATCCATGTTAATATGGCTCAAGGACCCTTCTGAAATGGGTCCTTTTAGGGTTGCATGAGGTCAGAAATGTGCGCTCTCAGATCCCGGCACCCCTGGCCTCCTGTAACTGAGCTGAGTGGCATCCATGCACCAGGCTCTATTGGATGCACAGGGATGAAATCACATTTGTCTTCAAAATAAACTGCTGGTTTGTAGAGAAGAAAGTCAGGGACACATGCTTCTCCCCACCCCACGCCAACCCTCGTGCCTACCCAGGTACAGGAACAGACTAACTTTATGTGAAAAAGAATGAAGAGAAAGAGAGAGGGATGAGAGAAGCCTGGGCGAGTGATTGGAGGATGAGCTGAGAGACGGATGGATGAGTGGATGGATGGATAGATGAATGGATGAATGGATGGCTGGCTGGATGGATGGAGGATGGATGGAGGATGGAAGGATAGGTGGTTGGGTAGATGGATGGATGGACAGGTGGGTGGCTGAATGGGTGAGTAGATGGATGGATGAATGGATGGCTGGGTGGAGAAATAAATGGATAAGTCAGTGGATGGGTTGGTTAATAAAGGGATGGATGGACAGATGAATGAATGGATGGATGGATGGGGGAGTGAGTAAACAAATGTATGTATACATGGGTGAAAGCATAGACTAATGGATGGATAGATGGATAGATGGATGAAAGACTAGGTGGGTGGGTAAATGGATGGATGGACAGGTGGGTGGTTGGATGGGCAAGTAGATGGATGGATGAATGGATGGCTGGGTGAAGAAATAAATAGATAAATAGATGGATGGGTGGGTGAATAAATGGATAGATGGATGGATGGTTGGATGGATGGATGGATGGAGGAGATAATGAATAAATGTATGTATACATGGGTGAATGCATAGATTAATGGATAGATAGGTGGATAAATGGATGAGTAGATGGATGGATAAATGAATGAGTGAGTGAACGGGCAGATGGATGGATGGATTAATGGATAAATGGACAGATGGGTGGGTGGATTGATGAATGGACAGATGGGTGAATGGACAAATGAATGGATAGAAAGAAGGGGAAAGGAGGGAACTACAGATGGGTGGACGAAAGCAAGGGGGGGTCTGTGGGTGGATGGACAGGTGGGTGGACAGATTGAGGGACAAAGTAACTAGGAGAGCCAACTGCCACCATCCAGTGGAGACAGTGACAGAGGAAATTATTCCAAGTGCAGATCACAGAGCTGTGGAAGCACCATGTCTTCAATGTGGAAGAGGATTCTAAGGCCCGTAAGTTCTCACTTCTTATTTTATAAAGAAAAAAAGAAATGTTCCCTCTCACCTAGGCCAAGCTTTATGTGAATTGTGTGCCAGAGTGAGTTTTAGAGAAACCACAGAGCACACCTGACTCCCCCACTGCAGCAGGGAAAGTGGAGCTGCTCCCCGATGGGACACTTTCCCACCTCCCCCTCAAAGTCCAAGTTTCGGTGGGTTGCTTTATCTGCTTGACTAACCCTAACAAGCAACAGTGCCTTCTTGGTAAATAGTAGCTGCCAAATAAGTGTCAGTTGAATAACTAAGTGAGTGATTAAATGATGCCCTACACAAGCAGACCCCAGCTCTCCCAACCCACCCCCTCCACACTTCTGTGGGCTGCACAGCTGCATGGACCATCAACTCTCAGATGTGCCAGAATTCTTGACAAGAATAGGAAATACTGGGCCCATGGGGTGAGTAGGGGATGGTGGAGAGGCTCCATCCCCGATCCGATCTCCCTCCCATTCCCTTAATTCTTCAACAAAGGCAGACCCAGAGGCATTTTCTCCTTGATCATCTAGAAGACTGACAACACCCTGGGCACTGGGAGGGGGGCTGGGCTTCAGGATCCCCCACATGGGACTTGGGTCCCAGGAGGTGTGATGAAACAGCACTGCCTGGACCTCCAGACGCAAGCTCCCACAGCCCTGCCTGAATCTCTCCTTACTCCTCCCCTTCACCTATTCTGTCCCCTCCTCCTTCTTCCTCCCTGTCTGTTTTCTTGAGTAAGCTTGTTTCTTCAGCAACCCCAGGGACTAATGCTGCAGCATAGCAAACAGACCTTAGGCATAAATCCTGTGCATTGTAAACACGATGGTAAACAACACAAATCATTTGACCCGTATGAGTTTTTGCTTTGGGTGTATATGTGTGTGTGCCTGTGAATAGCAATGTGATATTTCAAGCATGCAGACGCATGAGTGCATGCCTGTGCGTGCGCGCGCACACACACACACACACACACACACACACACACACACACACACAGAGCTATTGAATTCCTACACAGCAATTAATGAAATATAACATTGTAGCTACTTCTGCACAATGGAATTCATGGAGTGACACAAACATGTTTTAATACCTGGCAGGTAGAGAGCATTGCTCTATATTCCACTCTTCTGCCAAGTCTCTCCACCCTCCATTTCAGCCTACATTTCACAGTTCCCAACAACCTGCCAGTCAAGTCCAGCCCCACCGGACCGCTGTCAACCCAAGTTCATCCCTAGAACAAGTGCGTGCCCCAGAGTCCTCCAGATCCCAAAGGTCTCTGCAGCCAACTAGCATCGTTATTTCTTTGATGCCAAGGAGCACTGTCCTCTGTCCCCAAAATGCATATTGATTGGGATCTGCTATAAAATGCTTTCTCAGGAGTGTTGTGTGAATAAATAAAGCATCTTATATTAATACTTGTGACAAAGCCACACAGAAATGAGAACTATAGTATGGTTTGGGGGGAAGATAAAACCTTTCTCTGATGACAAACCAATAAATAAGGGTATCCCAAAAGCAGTCAGGCCATCATATTTGTCCACTGATAGGATGACTGAGCCCTCCTCCTTCTGTCACTGGTATGCATGGATGGCATCCTGGACTTGTGCACCATCCATTGACTAGGGATGATCTCCCTAGGGTTGTATACCTTGAGCATCCCTGACAACTGGAAAATACATCTCTGGTCTCTTCTTCCAATTTTATTCCCACATATTCTTTCAGACACACACATGCATGCACGCACACACACACACACACACACACAACAACACAACTGAGAAAACACAGCTCATCTAGCCCATCGGAAAATTGGTTACATTTGTCATAAACTCTAAAGGCTACAAGGACAGGGAGGCTCCAGAGAATAGGTTGTGCCAGGAGTCAGTGATTCCTCTCAGGCCTCAATGTGTGAGTGCGAGTTTTCCAAATTGAGTTCTCACTGGCACATCAGGCTGTGCAAAAGGGATAAGGATGTAAGTACTTTTGTCTTAAGGACTTTAGGGTATTTTGCAGCAAGTATTTATTTCCTCAGAAAATAGTGATGTCTTCTAATCACATCATTGATGTTATCTTCAGTAGCTGAAGTTTTCAACTTAAGATGGCTACCCCTGCTTATCACACAGGTTTTTAAAAATTCTAACCTGTGCTGGATTCCAGTTCAACGAATATTTTTGAGTACATATAGAAGCCAGGAACTGTGGCCAGGTGCGGTGGCTCACGCCTGTGATCCCAGCACCTTGGGAGGCTGGGTGGATCACCTGAGGTCATGAGTCTACTTTGGAGGCCAAAACAGGAGAATTGCTTGAACCCAGGAGGCAGAGGCTGTGGTGAGCTGAGACAGTGCCTCTGCACTCCAACCTGGGCGACAGAGAGACTCCATCTCAAAAAATAAAAATAAAAATAAAAAAAGCCAGGAACTGTTTTGGTAGGCATTGAGAATGTCAAAATAAAATATTGGTCACAGAATATTAGGGAAGTCAACATTTCAGTAATAGGCAAAATAGAGAAGGATGTGTACATTGAATATTGGAGGCATAGGGTCCAGCCTGCGGAATGACAACTTAGACTAAGAAAGCGTAGGAAACCCATCAAATAGCACCCAGTAAATTCAGATTCTGTCAGGCCCATTTTATGTTAGAACATAGGATTAATAGGAAGAAGACGATAAAAGCTGAACTTGGCGTGAAATTTTTGAAAACCACTGGTTTTAAGTTTTCTAGCATAACCAGATGCTTCAGCACCTTGGAGAGCTCCACATAACCGGCGAACCCGCGCCCCCCAACCCCCAGAAATATAACAAAATACTGCTTTGAGACTCAGTTTCAGCACTTAGCTACATAAATAAAAGCTCCAGGAAGAATAAATCTTTAGAACCAACAGGGAGAGGAGCATTTCCACAGAGTTTCATAAGCTTTGGAATGATATTTATACATGAGACCGTGAGGCCCAGCTGGACCTATGGTGAATTCTCCATAGCAGCATCCTTGTAATAAATGCTGAAATTCATGCAACCACGGCCAGCCTGGCCCCTTCACTGATCCCAACTCATAACTGTTGCTGATTGTCACAAACTACAGGGCTCTGAACCAAAATCTGATGGAGTGCATGCATGTGTGTGTGCATGAGCATATGAAGGTGTGCACTTTGTGTGTGCACGAGCATTTGCACATGTGTGTGCATGAGTGTATGAAGGTATGTACTTTCTTCTATGCATGAGCGTTTTCACATGCGTGTACATGTATGAAGATGTGCGTTTGTGTGTGTTCATGAGCATGTGCATATGTGTGTGCATGTATGAAGGCATGCACTCGTGTGTGTGTGTGTGTATGTGTGTGTGTGCATGCAGGTGTATGAGCATATGTGTTTGCGACTCAATTTTAGACTGTGTCTCGGCTCTTTCTCCAGCTGGGAATTTTAAATGACTTGTGAGAAAACCTGTAAGGTTAAACATGTGGATTTTGGAAGGTGAGAACAAAGAATGAATACCGATACGTTCTGGTTTATTATTTTGACAGTTTTGAATTCCCACAGTAGTCTTACAACCGAATCTTGTGAAAGTGTTTATTCTGTTCTGTTTACCAGAATGAGTAACAAACCTGAGAAATGTTTTTGTGTCGTATGTTGTGTAGTGCATTGTTAGGGCCCTTGGGTTAGCAAAAGCTGTCCTGAGCCATGGAGCTGACTGCAGCGTGTCACTGACATTAGCAACTGGACTTCATTTGATGAGCAGGCTGAACCTCTGGACATTAAAAGAGTCTTCATAATGATGGCTTTTTCACAACATTAAGAATAGACTAGGTTTTCTCATCCTTTGAATGGGAAGGAGAATAAAATGACCTTGTAATGTTCTTGTGAAACTCAAGTTGGAAAATCAATGTGAAGCATTTAATACACTGCTTAGTACCAGTCAGCCCTTAATATGTGATTGTTATTATGTTTAATCTTATTATGTGAAGGTAGAGGAATTCTGGGGCATCTTCCAAGGTGGCTTTGTATGCTCATTATGTGTGTGTGTGTGTGTGCGTGTGTGTGTGTGTGTGGGGGTTATGTACACATGTGAGTGCCACACAGAGACCAAGAATAGTGTGTGGAGTGCAAACGAGGACTGGAAGAGAGTGATCCCAAGTAAGAGAATGACCACGTCCATGCACAGGGGAAAGTGTGTTTAGGAGTTGATAAAAATACATCATGAGGCAAGAAGCCCCAATCACTCACCATAACTCAGACCTGGAAACCACCTGAGAGATGACAGATAGGAAAATTTAAGTAGGAAGAGACTTAGTGTATTACTACACAAAGCCACTCAGGGATCAATGGCCAGAACCATGACTGCAATCCTTCCTCAAAGTGCAAAAGCCCCTACCCTGTACTACATACCTCCCTGACACTTATGCAACAGGTGAGCTCGGGGAGCAGCCAACTGGTGCCGTTCGACATGGCTGCCACTCTGCTCTTGTGTCAGTTGCTCGCTGGCACACAAAGCTTGCGTAAGTACCCATGCCTCACTCAGAAAGCTTCTCTCAGAGCGATGACAGCCTCCTGACTGTGCAATAACATGGAGTCAAAGACAGGTAAGACTATGTACCGTGAATATCATCTCTCCCTGTCTCCGAGGATGGAGAGGCATGGAGTGCACCAGGATGCAGCCATTCATTCCACTGCTTCCTGGCTGAGTGTACCCACCCGCCATTGATTTCTTCCTTGCTTGCCTCAGAAGGTTAGTACAAATCTCCATTGAAATTGTGGCTAAATGAATGGGCCACATACTTGTAAATCATATCATCATCATTCATTCATTAAACTATGTATTAAATACCTACTCTGTTCCAGGCATTAGCCTCAGTATTGGAAATGCATTAAAGAACCATCTCATTAATGTCTCTAATGCTGTGGTATTGGCATTCTAGTGCAGGCGACAGAAAAAAATATACAGCACAGCAGGTGACGGTACAAGAGACAGATAAAAAATAAAGCATGGTAAATGGTGTGAGGAGAGCCAGGGTCAAGGTTGGATTGCTATTTCAAACAGGACCATCAGGGAAGGTCTAACTGATAAGGTGAAATTGAGCAGAGATCTGGAGGAAATGAGGATGCAGCAATTGCCTGTCCTCTGGTCGGAGTCATTGAATATGATGGTCCATTTTAAATCCCCTGCACCACTCATCAAATTTTATTCCTCTGTCAAAGCCTGCAAAAACTTTTCAAGAAGTTTCAAAGAACTTTTCATCTGAAGGAAAACGCAGTAGCAGCTCTGCTTTAAAAGTGCTGAGATATGAACAGCCCCTGTGGCTGTAAACCTAATGCCTGCAATTTACTGTGTCCCCATCTTAGGTAGTAAAATAAATAGACCACATTGCCTGGACGCAGACAAATCTTTGTACATGAAGGCAGAGCATGCAGAAAGCTATCAGGGTCTCATGAAAAAAATGCAAGATGTCAGCAAGACAGTTATGAGCTATGTGATCATAGGTAAGTCACTTAAAAATCTCCAAGTCTCGGGTTTTCAGCATGATAAAATAGGGTGACATCTCCTACACCTTGTATGTCGAGCAGCTGAGGTGTGAAGAAATGATGAATGAGTCAATGCTCATATTCTGAAATCAGCACCCTTAGAGGTCCCTGGGTTGGGTACAGAAGACTCAGAGATAAAAGGCTGTGGTCTCTGTAAATGAGTTGCTGACAACATACAGTATGAACAGATGTGAATGAAACCATGGCCAAGATGTCCTTGAAATCCAAAGAATGAATTTTCATTTTTGGCATATGGTGGGTTACTTACCCTGGAAAACCTCCTACTTTGTAAGTTAAATTGGCTAAAATAAATTTTAAATTCACCTTTTAAGGGCATCATGGAGCTTATACAAAAGTACCGAAAATCCTCCTTGTACAATTCCAGTACGAGGACACTGGCATGTGTGCTGCCTTAAAGGTGTTTTATATCCCAGGGGCCCTCGAGTCTTGAGTTGTGAGGGTAGCCTGGGAGTGGCTCCAGGTGAGAATCTGGAACTATGTCCCTTAAATGAATGCTACCTCCTCATGGGAAAAAAAAAATGGAGTAGAAAAATATTTCCCATCAATAATACCAGGAGGGACTTTGCTGTGGATACTAGGAATGAAATAGGAGGGACCAGTAAGAATGGGGAGCTGTATTCCAGGTGAAAACACTTGTTGACATTGGTCTCAGTTGGTATCACACCAAAGCACATCATTGATGCAAACACACACTCTGTCTAGCGGTCTCACTTCTCAATAACTACCTCCCGGGACTTCCATGGGATTTCAAAGAACACAATCTCTCCACTGAAGAACAGAAAGAGTAAAATCAAGTAAAACAGCAAGAGTGAATGGGATCAGGGAAAACAAACCCATGGAAGAATTATATGCCCAGTGACTTGATATTTTGAAAGAACACAAAATAAATATGTTTAATAAGTTCAGAGAAACCATTGTTTCAGTGAAGACATGAAAAGAATAAGACTATTAAAAAGATAAGGAATATAGAACTTTCAAGATGAAACTTCTCATCAATGACATTTCATTTCAAATGTGTTGGCTAAAGTCAAGTGTGAAAATACCTGGACAGAGGACAAGTGGCGTGGAGGACAGAGGACAAGTGGAGTGGAGGACAGAGGACAAGTGGTGTGGAAGGCAGATCTCAATTAGTTGTCCAAAAGGTGGCCCATAGAGACTCAGACACGGGAAATATGAAGGAAAGGTTGAGAGGAGTGGAAGATAGAGTGAGACAGTCTGTCTACGTATCAATAGGATTTCCAGAAAAAGAAAAGAATGAAGGAAAAACAGGGAGGAAGAAAGAGAGGGAGGAAGAGACAGAAAATAGGTGGAACCAGACAGTTTTGAACATTACACCAAAGACATTTTTAGAATTAATTAAAATTAGGAATTTTGGGCTGAGGGCCCAATTCCAACCTGGATAAATATAAATCAATTAATATCAAGCTACATCAGTGAAGCCTTGTGAATTTCAAAGGAAAAGCAGATGATAAAAGCACTCGGATTACCTACAAGGAAATGACTTATGACAACAACGTACATATTAAACATGACAATGGAAGCCAAA
The DNA here is from genome assembly GCA_036589455.1 of Ateles fusciceps. Taxonomy (NCBI): domain Eukaryota; kingdom Metazoa; phylum Chordata; class Mammalia; order Primates; family Atelidae; genus Ateles; species Ateles fusciceps. The sequence continues at coordinate 1,122,642 of JAZHEH010000402.1, read as the reverse complement.
AGAAAGAGGAGTTCTCTCTTCAAAGAGGCACCTTAGCATTTTCAACTGCGACGCTGTCATTCAGCAATGAAGGTAAAGCACGTTTCGGATAATTAAACCCGATAGAGTTTATCTCACTACAGGCATTTCTCACATATTTATTTCATAGAGAAGGAAGATGATACAAAAGGATTGTTGAGGGAGAAAAAATGATAGCCATGTTAGTAAATCTAAAAAAAAAAATAGTAACTACAAAGAATAAGAAAGAACTGTTTATTTCTGGAGCTAAAAGATCAACATTGCTGCTAATTAATCATCCCAACAGATTTTGCACACCACCTGGTGAATACAAGAACAATTTCCGATTCTAAACCTGAATGTTGGGACATCCCTTGTGCCAGACACTCTGGTGTGTGACATGGTAAAAAGCCCCATAAACCTGCATACCTCAACCATACCTCCGCTTTCTGTTGAAACTGCTCTCTATAACCCAAATGTGAATAAGTAAGTAAGGACTGTAATTGCCACCCTACCCAGACAATGTGTAAACAAATGCTAATCTTGACATCTGTGAACCATTTAAGTAACAATCAGAATGTCAAAAAGATCCCTGGCCCTCGGAATGTCCGGAGCTCCTCACCCTCACCCCCGTCCCTCACCCTCACTCCAAAAGTGATTTTTACGGGTATAAAAGTTCTTGACACCCTCCTTTCGGGGCCACGGGTTGGAGAGACGCGAGTCCTCTGTGGCTGCCGGCAATAAAGGCCCTGCAATTTGGCATATTTTGTCTTGGTGTTGACTTTCTATGCTCGGTTCAGTACAATAGTTGCAGTGAGCTGAGACTGTGCCACTGTACTCCAGCCTGGGTGACAGAGTGAGACTCTGCCTCAGAAAAAAAAAAAAAAAAAAAAAACAGTAAATAAATGAAGGGCCTGTAAGCAGATAATTGTGCCAGCTGGATGTTCAGTATCCCCTTTACAGGGATTGTCCCCAGCACTTCTCACAATAATCCTGGGAGATACACCCTGGGAGGATGCTCAAGGCCTGGTCTCCCTAACTTTTAGCCTCGCCTGCTTCCACCACGTTCATTACATGACAGACAGAGTCTCTTTTTCAAATATACATCTCTTTGAAGTGCTTCTCTAGGAAATCACTGGAGTGATTTCCACTCCCTTCAAGACCAACTCCCAGCTCCTTTGTCTGGTTTCTGTGGGCCATTCTGGCTTCTGGTCTTTGCAGCCTTAACTCGCACCTCTGATATTGGGCTCCAGCCCAGCTCTTTCTTTTCTTTTTTCTTTCTTTTCTTTTTTTTTTGAGGCAGAGTCTTGCTCTGTTGCCAGGCTGGAGTGCAGTGGCACGATCTCAACTCACTGCAACCTCCCTCTCCCGGGTTCAACGTTTCCCCCTGCCTCAGTCTCCTGAGTAGCTGGGACTACAGGCGTGTGCCACCACCCCCAGCTGATTTTTTATATTTTAGTAGAGACAGAGTTTCACCATGGCCAGGATGGTCTCAATCTCCTGACCTTGTGATTTGCCCACCTCAGCCTCCCAAGGTGCTGGGATTACAGGCGTAAGCCACTGCGCCCAGCTGCCCACTTCTCTTTCTACAACACACACATACATACATGCTTACACACACACATCTGCAATCACACATGCACAGACATGCATTCACACACACACACACACACACACACACACACACCTCACCTTACACTCTGTGTCTTCTGTCTCCAACCCACTGTCTACCACTCTGGGCTCTGCATGTGGCCTTTGCCCAATAGAGCCTGTCATCTTCTGCGAAACCTTCTGCGTCCCTCTTTCTTGCAGCCTGCCTGGCTCTTCATTTTGGACTCAATGTTTGTGTCTTCCAAAATCCTTAGGTTGAAGCCCCAACCTTCAGTGTGGTTGTATGTGAAGATGGAATCTCAGAGGAATTAGTTCAGGTTAAATGGAGTCATGGGGTGGGCCTAGGAATCCCTCAGAGATAGGATTAGTGCCATTCCAGGAACAGACACCAGGAAACTCACTCTCTCTCTGCCAGTGCAGACACCAAGCAAAAGCCACACAAGCACATAGTGAGAGGGTGGGTGTCCACCACCCAAAGGGAGAGCACCCACCAGGCCCCAGCCCTGCCAACACCTCCATCTTGGACGTCTGTCCTCAGGGACCGTAAGAAGAAGAATTTCAGTTGTTCAAGCACCCAGTCCATGGTGTTTTGTTACAGCAGCCTGAGCTGACTAAGACACTGTGACCTCACGTGCCCAGGACTACCAGCACACCAGTCACCATGCACGCCACTTTCCAGTTCCTCGTTCATCCCCTGTGTCCTACAATGGGCTTGAGAGCCAGAGTTGTGTTTTATTGACTTTATATTTTCTGCAGAATGCGGAATAATAAGAACAAAGTGGCCTCAGTGCCCAGGGAACATGTAATGAGTGAACAAAAGGTTCCCCCGAGTCACAGCAGTCCTCTGGATGAGGCAGAGTGGGGCACAGAGACTGGGATTGTCTGTCCAAAGATGCAACCACACACACGGGTCTAGTTACACAACAAACCATCTGCACAGGACCAATGTCATTTTCCTTCTTTTGTTTTTTGAGATAGAGTCCTGTCTGTTGCGCAGGCTCTATGGAGCACAGTGCCACAATCTCGGCTCACTGCAACCTCCACCTCCCAGATTCAAGTGATTCTCCTGCCTCAGCCTTCTGAGTAGCTGGGATTACAGGCACATGCCACCTCACCTGGCCAATTTTTTGTATTTTTAGTAGAGATGGGGTTTTGCCATGTTGGTCAGGCTGGTCTCAAACTCCTGACCTCAGGTGATCTGCCGGCTTTGGCCTCCCGAAGTGCTGAGATTACAGGTGAGAGCCACCGCACCTGGCCACCTTCCTTCTTCATTGGTGTTCTTTGTGCTTTTTGGCTTCTTTGTCATCCAAGATTAACATTTATCTAAATAACTGTTTACAAAAATATTTTTTTTTAAATTTCAAACATAAACCTTCCGACTCACACAGGAAATTCTACATATTTTCAAAACCATTCATCAAATCCACTCTGGCTTGAGACATGGAGGAAGGAACACAGCTCCCACATGAGAACCCTCTCCTGGTGCATTCATTTACTTATTCATTGTGCATGGTGTGTGGGGCCCTGGCCTGTGCCCCCATCAGAGGGCACACAGGAGCTTCTGAGAGCTGCTGGACGCTGAGTGAACACCAAGAGTGTGGGGGAGCCCTGAGGTGGGGGCTTGCCTCACCTGCCACCAGGAAAGCCAAGCCTGCATGGATTTAGTCTAGAAACTTCCTCTCAACTTGTTCATTTAAAGACGTTCTTGATCCTTGAGGAATCTCATTTGACCCAGCCATCCCATTACTGGATTTATACCCAAAGGATTATAAATCATTCCATTATAAAGACACATGCACATGTATGTTTATTGCAGCACTATTTACAATAGCAAAGACTTGGAACCAGCCCAAATCAATGACGGACTGGATAAAGAAAATGTGGCACAGACACACTATGGAATACTATGCAGCCATAAAAAAGGATGAGTTCATGTCCTTTGCAGGGACATGGATGAAGCTGGAAATCCTCATCCTCAGCAAACTGACACAGAAACAGAAAACCAAATACTACAAGTTCTCACTCATAAGTGGGAGTTGAACAATGAGAACACATGGACACAGGGAGGGGAACATCACACACCAGGGCCTGTCAAGGGGTGGCAGGTAAAGGGAGGGAGAGCATTAGGACAAATATCTAATGTATGTGGGGCTTTGCACGTAGAGGATGGGCTGATAGGTGCAGCAAACCACCGTGGCACATGTATACCTATGTAACAAACCTGCACATTCATACGTATATCCCAGAACTGAAAGTAAAATAAGATTAAAAACAGACAAACAAAATACCTCCAAAAAACAAACAAACAACAGCAAAACGTTCTTCTCCCCACACCTCTGAAGAGAGGCTTTGCCTTCCTCTTGGATCACGTTCAAACACTTCCTTTTGTTTTCAATGGGTTGAGATGTGTTTCTTCATTTCAGTGGGTCGAGATAGGTTTCTTCATTTGGACTTAGCTGATGGAAGCTTTGGCTGTTCTAAAGAAACGTGTCTTTTGCTGATTTGGCACAAAACTCATGTCATATCTTCTTTAAAAGATCATGAAGTTCATGTCCCGTGTTGCCTTCTCAGTGGATTGCACGTAATTGCACAATGAACAACCTATTTTCATAGTCCCTACCTTGTGGAAGAGTTGAGCGCTGGGCTTTGTAGTTTCTTCTAGACATTTTCAAAATAGAAAAACTTATTTGGAAGAACGTTTTCTATTAGAGAGCAAAGAAAACCCCAAGTCTCTGGGGAAGTATTTCAAGCCCAGTTCTGTAATGATTTTCAAGTTCAAAGTTGGGCTGCTCTGCTCCTGCTAATGAAGCGCTCCAGCCTTGGGCTCTGCAGGTGGCTGCTACAAGCTCATTAAAATGGAGGCACCTGTTTCCATATTAAAGCGTCATCTGCCGGCACCTCTCCACTTGGGGTGAGTCAATTAGTGTGGGCAGAGATTATTAAGACCAGAGTGACTCCAGTTATCAAGGCCCCTCTCCAAACCAGACAGCAGGTCTGGGGGCAGGGGACAGATGCTGGATGGGGTGATGCAGGTGACACCTCTCTCCTCACCCTGAGAATGTGGCTCCATTTCAGAAGACTTGATAACAGTCTCACGAGAACACAAATACACACTGTGTATCATAATTAGACTCTGCAATGGAAATGACCTACAGCCCAGTGATTCCTCTGTCACCTGGGGGCTGGGGAGATCACCAGAGAACATGAACAAATTGCTGTCACTGGTTGTCCCGCGCCCAGGTCCCTCACAGAAGAGCGTCGCTTTGTAGAGTCTCAGACTGAAGACACCAGCGCCCTCTCCCGTGGCTGTGCCCCGAAAGTCACCTTTGCAAGAGCCGTCTCTGTCAACCCCCCTGCTCTCTGTTCTCTCAGCCTCAGAGTGCAGATCCCCTGAAGATGGATGGAAGCTCCAACTCTGTGGCTCTGGCGGGTCTGGAACCTCGGTGCACACCTGGGAGCTCAGGCTCGGGAGAGGTCTCTCTCTTCTTAAAGGTCTTGCCCTGTACTCTTTCCCTCCCTCAATAAATTATAAAATTCTGATGATGGAATTGAAGACCTCCCAAGATTTAAGATCTTTCCCCCAACCCCCTTTGCCGGCCTCAGCCAACCTCACCTTCCCACACTTGTTGGAGACACCACACCCCGTGATGTGCAGACCCGTTTCTTTTTCCCCAAATGCCCTCCCGATTCTCTGATCAGGCCAACTGCTAGTGAACCCCCAGATGCAGCCTCAGACACTTCCCTAGTCCTCCAGGAGAAGCCAGTCTCTGTCTCTTCCCTGGAACCTCTGCCAGCATGACTGGGGACCTCTAGGACGCCCCAGCACCCACTGTGGTAACTACCTGCTTTGCACGGTGGCTCTGCCTCAGGATGCCCTCTCCACCCTTCCAGACCCAGCTCGAGGGCCTTCTTCTAAAAAAGCTTTCCCCTGTAACTGGTCTTCCTCAGCTAGGGCTGCCACAGCCAAAGGCCACAGGCTGGGCCTAGACAGCAGACATTTATTTTCTCACAGCCCTGCAGGCTGGAACTCTGTGATGAGGGCGTGGCAGGGTTGGGTCCTGGGGCAGCTCCACTTCCTAGTTTACAGGTGTGTCATCTCATGAAGGGGAGAGGGAGAACTCTTTATGTCTCTGTATAAAGGTGTGAATCCTACTGTATAAGCCCCAGTCTAATGACTTCTTCTAGCCCTAATTGCCTCCCAAAATTCCACCTCCTAATTACCATCACGGTGGGGGCTAGGGCTTCAGCACCTGGATTTGTGGGGCACAAACATTGTGGAGATCCTGGTGCCCTGGGGAGTGCCGTCTCCAGGTGGGTGGATGCTGTCCTCCTTTGGGTTTCCCTGGCCTTCGAATCCTGCTGCCTCTCTTCCTGAACGCATGGCCTTAGCTTACAGGTTGTTACAGGCAGGTTTATGGCCCACATTCCTCCAGGAAGTCACCTTAATCACGAATGTCCCTAAAAATCTCTCTTTTCTCTGACTCTTCTTTCCTGTTTTAATTAGAAACACAAATTAAGGTATTTGAGGGCCCACTACGTATTTTAAGTGCTTGAATGTTGTGTGACCAGTGACATCATGAGCTATGGGTGGGAGGGGCCACACAGCCCATTCCTGCCTGTCCCCAGTCAGACCGTTGTCCCCTGAACCATCCAGGGTTTCTACTTGGGCGGAGCCAGCTGTAAGTCCTGGCTTGAGCCACAGGTAACTGTGTTTTGGGGAGTTGCCCTTCCTGAGCCTGACTCATCCAGGCAGGAGCCACGTCCACAGAGAACCATGGTGCCCTGCCAGGTGCCAACAAACGCCAGCTCTGACATCATCCATCAGCCCCACATGTCACTTAGCAAAGCCTCCCTCAACACTGAGGTGTTCTGGACTTTGGATGGTGGAGGGAATGGCCCGGGCGTGGGTGCTCACCATGCCAGGTGGGGCAGGGAGAATGGGGGATCTGGGGGCCTCAGGTGGGAGGAATCGGGACAGGCTTGGAGGGAGGACCATCTCCATGACAGATGCACAGACTGCATCAGACCCACATGACACTTGTGCGAGGAAGTTCCTGTGAGGAAACTCAGCAGTGGGTGGGGAGAGAGGGAGGGGAAGGAACGCGTGTCATGGGATGCCCGCTAAGCGCTGCCTGCCTCGCTAGGTCTCATCCCATCCTCACTACAACTTCCTGGCGAGGAACTAATGTCCCCACTTCTCAAACGCAGAAACCAGGGCCTAGAGGGGCGGCTGGTGGCTCCCAGGTCTCTCTGGATTCCGAGCCTGTCCCGGCCAAAGCATATAGTCTGTGCGTCTGCCATGAAAATGGTCCTCGTTCCAAGCCTGTCCTGATTCTTTCCACCTGAGGTCCCCAGGTCCCCCATTCTCCCTGCCCCACGAGGCGCGGTGAGCACCCACGCCAGGGCCACTCGCTCCTCCACCCAAAGTCCAGAATGCCTCTGTCTTGAAGGAGGCTTTGCTAAGATGGATTTCAGTTCATCTAAAATTTAGGAAGTCTCAGCAGGGAGGGAGCTTTGACCTTTCAAACCCGCATCACAGCTGAGTGATTTTTAAATCGGGACAAGTGCTATCTCATGCAATGACATCAATTTCATCATCCGAGACCTGGGGCAGAGCCGGCCATCCATGCCCCTGAGGCTTTGGCTCAGGCTCCAGGGAACCTTCCCTCCTGCCTGCCGGGGCAGCCTCCTGTTTTTAGCTACTTTTCTGTCTGTGTTGTGTTGGGAGACCCCACCGGGAAAGTCTCCCCAGGGACATACAACCCCCTTCAGCCTGAGATGAGTGGCTTCAGCTGACCTGTGAGGAAGGAGAGACACAGGAGCCATTCCTCCGACTTAAAGTCTTCAAAAATGGAGGCCAGCAGTGCTATCAGCTCTGAATAACACAGGCATTCTAATGAATGCTGTTAACCTTGAAAATCCATCCGGCATCTTCCCACGGAGGCTGATGCGTGTCCTGCCTGGGGCTCCGACGGCCCCGGCTTCCTGGCTGGACCCAGCAGTGGCTGTAGGAGTCACTCACACTGTCAGAGTGCAGGGTCCCCTCGCGGCTCCTGTGGGTCTCAAAGGAGATCATGGCGCTCAAGGAACCCTGGCCTGGCCTGCCCTTTCCGCCCTTGTGTGGCTCACAGCCTATGGGGACCGTAAACCAGCAGTGGTTCCTGTGGCCTACCCGGCCAGGCCATGTGGCAGCCTCAGCAAGGGCCCTTCCTGCTCCTGCCTGTAGCCGAGGGTGAAGGAGGTGCGGGGGCGGGGGGCTAAGGATGCTACAGTGTCCTCCTGCTCCCACCCAGACTGGGGGTCTGGGCCACCTGTTCAGGGGTGCAGCTGCCCCGTGTACCCTCGGTGTCCCAGGGAGACCCAGCTGTCATAGCCAGGGCCCTGCAGCCCCATCCCCAGCCCCAGCTTGCTTTCCTTTCCAGGACCCAGTAGGCAGAAGCCATTGAGTGGGCTCTGTGCCCCCAGGCCACAGCTAATCTGAAATCGGGGCCCCTGCTTTATCCTCTCTAAACTTGTCAGCAGATTTTACCTTCCAAATCTGTCCGTGGCCCCAGTCCATGCCCCACACCCCACCCCTGTAGCTGCTGGTCCCTGCAAAGCCACAGTCTCGTCCCCTCCTGCTCACTTTCTTTATGGCTGAGCTTCGTGACCGATGCCCCCGTTCATGCTTTCTTCAGAACCGTCCTCCCTTCTGCTGTCTCAGGCAGCACCTGAATCTGAGATGCTTGGGGAGGACAGCCAGCACCCCCATTGTCCTGGTGAAAATCGTGGCTGATGGGGGTTCATGGGACAGATGTGGCTCCCCAGTGGGCACGGACTTGGAAATGCATGTTGAGCTGAGGAATCAGCAGGGGATGGTGCCAGGTGTGTATTTTGGGGTGCGGGGTTTGAGAGGTAGCTCATCTGCACAGGAGGGTAAGACCGGTTCATTTTCAGGCCTCCACGTGAGGCTGAGGGGTGGGCTTTAGCACAAAAGTGGTCAGGAAGCAGGTGGATCGAGAAGTCAAGAGTTCGTGACCAGCCTGGTCAATGCAGTAAAACCCCATCTCTACTAAAAACACTAAAATTAGCTGGGCGTGGTGGCGCATGCCTGTAGTCCCACCTACTCGGGAGGCTGAGGTTGCAGTGAGCTGAGACCACACCATTGCACTCCAGCCTGGCGACAGACTCCATCTCAAAAAAAAATAAAAAAAAGACAGCAAAGCTCAGAACCATTGGTTCCTCTGAAAATCTCCCTCTGATCAAGGGATTGTTTTCACTGAATCCAGACTTTGCTTCCCGGGGAGCCCACCCCAGACAGGTGCCTGACCCCACAGCACAAAGCCAGTGAGTGGAGGTGGGGAGCCTCCCTCCGTGCTATCGGACCGGGTCCCAGGGTGCATTAGGGCTCACCTCTCAGAGGCGATTCCCTGGCAGAGGCACTGCTCTGCTCATCTCTCTGCTGAGGTCACACCTGCAAGTCCCTGGCTCTGTTCCCAGAGCTGCCTGGTGACCGATTGGCAGAGCCGATGGATTGGGCTTTGGAGAGGACCTTTTGAAAGTGCCCAAAGAGAGAGAAATCAATCTAAGTGGAGCCTTCCCAGAGCACACCTGGCAGTTCCAAACAAGGTGCTCTGGAGGCAAAGGAAGCATCAGCCCCGCCCCCACCACCCTCACTTCTGCCGTTACATGTTTTCTGCTTTTAGCTGCTGCATTTGCGCCACCACGCACCTCCCTTTCCCCATTTCCTGCTAAGTCACAAAACGTGTCCTGAGTCGCTCTGGGGAATGAAACGCCTGACGCTGTCAGGGCCTGTGATGAGCACGTTGTAAAGGCACAGGGTCCCCTGGCTTTGCCACCAGCTCCCCTTTGACCGGGGATGAGTCAGCCTAGCTCCCTGGCTCTGAGGCTCTCTGTCCCCTCGGGCAGTTGGGACAAAGATCTCTAAGGCACTTTCTAGTTCTGACCTCCCAAGACCCCCTGCCGCCTTCCCTTGCTTCAGTTCAGGGACAGCCGGGAAGCATCCACCTGGAGGCCCTCCAGGGCTCATCCCCCATCACGCCCCTGTGCCACTTTAAGTGTGAACTAAGGCAGACGTTTCCATGTCTGTCTCCTCTTCAGCACAATGGGGCATGTCACTAGCACGAACTGGGGGCCAGGCTGGGGAAGGCTTCCCCAGAAGCTGTGGCTCTCAGCAGAGTCCTCTGTGACACGCCTCCCGGCTCGCCCCCGCCATGGCTGTCACTCATTGAGTCCAGTGCCATCCCTGGTGGCCTCCCTGACCCTCGTCTCTCCCATCCTCCCCTCCTCTGCGCACTGTGACACTCCTGCGGGCTGTTTCTGGAGAGGAAGGACTCCTGGGCCAACCAGTGCCCGGATTAGGTCTCCACGGCTGTCTTCACCCTGGGAAGAAGGTCTGGCTTCTCTGGCCTGGTCCCAGGCTTTCCCGTCTAAAGCTTCTTTGTTCTTCCTGTTTCTCCTCCAGCCCATTTCATTCCCTTGATGCCTTGAAGCAAAACTCCAGCCTGCCAGCATCTGGCCCCTCCAGGAAGTATTAGTGGATGAGCCCACAGGAGAAGCCAGGTGTCTGCCCCTGCCCTGGCTTCAGGCCTGCAGGTCCTGGGCTGGAGGCGGGGGTTGGGATGGGGGACTCCAGGTGGCTAGAGTGGCCGGGAGTCCTTCCTCTCCGGAAACAGCCCTCAGTGGTGCCGTGGTGCATGGCAGAGGGGGGGATGGGAAAGACAAGGGTCAGGGAGGCCACCGGGGGTGGGGCTGGACTCAATGAGTGAAAAACTCCAGGTGGCTGGAGGCCCTGTTCTAAGCGGCCTTCAGTGAACCTGTTTTGCACCTCCTGGCTCGGACTTCCCTGTGTGCTCCCGTGGGCACACACATGAGCTCATACACCTCCCCTGGCAGGCTCTGGAATGTGGGGCCTGGGTTCCCTGTGCTTCTCCCTGTATCAGGAGGGCATCCCCCTCCCTCGGCCAGCACATCCTCACTGGACAGAGTCTAGGGTGGACACTTGGACTGGGGGTGCTGTCCACCTCCCAACCCCAGCAAGCCCTGGTGCTATCCGTCCTCATCAACTGGGCAGACAGTCAATGCTGCCACCTGCACGTGGGAGGCACCAGAGTGAGGGCGGAGGGCACGAGGTCTCAGCTCCGCGGCTTGTTGGGGCCCCTCGTCCGCCTTGAGAACGATGCTCTTGTGTTGGACCAAGGCCTTTTTCTTTCTGTTTTCGTTTCTGCTTCCAATGTGCTTACTTTTTATTTAATTCTTTCTCTTGGGATCATAAAGTGAAAGTATTTAAATGTATGTTTCAGAAGATAAAAGAAGCCTACCATCTTTCATCCACTTCACGCATTTTTATGAAATTTTTTTAGACATTTTGTACTGGCATCCTGAAGGGTGCAATTTCATGAGTCAGGAGAATAAATAACAGATAAAAATAAATGTAGTTCTCAGCAAAGGTGAGTGTGAGTTTTCCTTAGGGATGAAAAGAAATAAATGCATGGCAGGGGCAACCAGCCTCAGGACAGACCTCTCAAGGATGGAGGCGGGCTGAGTACCTGAAGGTGGGGCGGGGGAGGTCTCACTTGGCATCTGCCAGCCTGCACCAAGAACTCGACCCACCAAGGGCATGTGCCGCTCCGGCAACCTCACACACCCTGCAGTCGTTGCCCGAGAGGCGGGAACGAGCTCACGTTTTGTGATCGAGACTCTTACTTTGGAAATTCCAGCAGACATGCCAGAGCAGCACGACCCTAGGCTGATGACGACGATGATGGCGATGAAGATGGTGACGTCGCTCATTGAAATGTGGTTGAACGCTGACAATGAATGTACTAGACGACTCTGGAGGCATTTTGCACGCATTACCTAATTCCATCTTCTTCCCCTCCCCGGCCTTCTTCAGTTAAGATTGACAAATAAAAACTAGATATATTTTTTAAGATGTGCAATGTGACGTCTTGATGCTCGTAGACATTGTGAAGCGATTGCCACCGTCAAACTCGTTACCGTGCACATCACCTCACATAACCGTTTGTGTGCGTGCGTGTGTGTGTGTGTGTGTGCGCGCGCACGTTTTGGGGGGAAGCACTTGAGATCTACTTCCTTGGCGAATGTCAAGCACGCAATGCAGTTTTATTCATTATCACCGCCATACTGTTTATTAGATCTCCATGACTTCATCATCCTGTGCAATGAACTTGTTTTTTTGTTTTTTTTTTTTTTTAAATCAACATCTACCTATCTTCTCAACCTGCAGTTTTTTTTATCTCACAGAGAGAAACAATGGTCCGGGCCCGGCGCAGTGGCTCACGCCTGTACTCCCAGCCCTTTGGGAGGCCGAGGCAGGAGGATCACCTGAGGTCAGGAGTTTGAGACCAGCCTGGCCAATATGGTTGAAACCCTGTCTCTACTAAAAATGCAAAAATTAGCCGGGCATCCCTGTAATCCCAGCTACTCAGGAGGCCGAGGTGGGAGAATTTGTTGAACCTGGGAGGCAGAGGTTGCAGTGAGCCAAGATCGCACCATTGCACTCCAGCCTGGGTGACACAGTGAGACCCCACCTCAAAAAAAAAAAAGAAGCAATGGTTCATCCCCATAGTGTTATTGGGAGATTAAAGGAGATATACATGTAAAAGTGTTGGACAATGAATGCACCACGGTCAATTGAGTAGACCTTGAGGAGTTTGAGAGAGCTCATTCCCCAGCTGTGAATCTCACAGGGCCAGATGAGAAACATGGAGGGCACCGGGTAATGCTGTCCACAGGAGCCCTGCTCAGGAATGGCCCTGGCACACCCTTTCTACTTCACCAAGTCAGGGGCACCTAGAGTCAGAATTAGAACGACCAGCATCCAACCTCCTAGACCCTTCGTAAAGTGAAACTTGTATTGGACCCATTCAGGACCAAGCAGTGAATCACAGAGAGCAGTTCCGGGCTCTAGATGCCAGCCTTAAATCATGACATTCAGAGAACAAATCAAAGGGGAGAGTTTGAGTACAAAGACTCCGGGAAATACAGACTCCAGGAGCATCGGGCATCATTCCAAAGTGAGGAGGCCAAAGCTCCCTTGACAGGCAGTTAAAAGGTGCAACACTCTTGTATACTGTGCTGCAATAAATATATGTGTGCATGTGTCTTTATGGTAGAACGGTTTATAATCCTTTGGCATATACCCAGTAATGGGGTTGCTGGGTCAAATGGTATTCCTGGTTCTAGGTCCTTGAGGAATCACCACACTGTCTTCCACAATGGTTGAACTAATTTACACTCCCACCAACAGTGTAAAAGTGTTCCTATTTCTCCACAGCCTCGCCAGCATCTGTTGTTTCCTGACTTTTTAATAATCGCCAACCTAATTGATGTGAGATGGTATCTCACCATAGTTTTGATTTGCATCTCTCTAATGACCAGTGGTGAAGAGCTTTTTTCTTCATAGTTCTTCTTTTGAGAAGTGTCTGTTCATATCCTTTGCCCACTTTTTGATGCTTTTTTTCTTGTAAATTTGTTTAAGTTCCTTGTAGATTCTGGATATTAGACCTTTGTCAGGTTCTATCATTACACCTACTGAGCCCATGCTCTCTAATAATGAAAATGAAGACATTTGTGGATTTATTCACTTGGTTATTCAAGAAACATTTATTGAACATCTGTATTTAAAGATCATCAAATATCAGAATGATGACGATGGCTCCTGGTCTTGAGTGTTTGTAAGTGGCATTTTTCAGGAGTTCCAGCAGCAGGGACAGTCATCTCCATCCTGCAGAACAGGTGGGGCAGTGAGGAGGCTCAGGTTTGCTTTGACCACGTGTGCTGTGTGCAGAGACCACACGCTGTGTGTGTGTGTGTGTGTGTGTGTGTGTGTGTGGCTGGGGACGTGGGCAATGCTCAGCCCACAGACACTGGCTTTATGGGCTGTGCTCCCAGATCTGATCATTCTTAAATCTGAGAGTAGACCTGCTGGGCACAGGAATCAGAAATTTGGCACAGGCAGGTGAATTGCTGGGAGGATGGTGCTGGCATTCACGGGTTCTCAAGAGTGAGGTCCATGCTTGCTCTTAGAATGTCCTGAGGCCTTTCCAGATCTGGTTTCTGATGACTGTCCAGCTCTATCACCCATCCTCCCACTCACAGCCAGTAGGATGTGTTCTCAGCTGCGAGGTCCTCCTCCTCCTGGACACTGCTGGCTTTTGAACCCTGCAGTCCCCTGTCATGACCTGCTCCCCTCTGTCTGCAGCTGGCTTACTCCCAGGCATCCTTTCCAGCACCCTCTGCCACAGAAGCTTCTCCACCTGCCACTTCCTGTGCTGCCCCCGGGAAAGTCTGTACGTTTCTGTGGAACCTCCTGCACTCAAGTCCCCTGGTGGAGCACGGAGTGCTCCCCATCAATGGACTCATCTTGCCCTCAGGGTAAGGCAGCTGGGGGCCTCCATCAAGATAGGGGGTACCCAGGGGAGGACCTGTGGATGCCTCAGGCTCAGAGCCTCCCGAGAGAGGCTACCCCCAACCTGGTGTAGGTGTGCTCAGGTGTCCCCCAACCTCCACATGCTCCCTGTCAGCCTCTGCTCCAGACAGCTCCTGTGACGACAGCTGTGCTCTATGTCCTCACTGCCCAGTAAAGGAGCCATCAGCCTAAACTGTGACAGGGAGAACTGAAGTGTTAACTCTGTTTAGTTGCGGTTAATCTGGAGGTGACCAGTCCCACCTGTTCAGGGGAGGTGCTGAAAAGCCACAGGACTGGGTGAGTGGGGGTTAGAATCGGGCCATTGGGGTATGATGGTGGGTAGGGCCCTCAGCCTCATCAGAAGGGGATCCTACACCCACAGATGACCGAGAAGATGTGGGTGTGGGGGGGGTGCTCTTTGGGGGGAGGAGTGTGTACCTGGGAACCGCAGCAACCCCTAGTTGCAGGATTTCCTGATTAGTCTATCCATGGGCTGAGTCTTCAACACTCTCAGTCTGATAGAGCAGATCGAACAGCTCACCCCCAGGTCCTGCTGCATACAGCACTGGCTGCTGAGGGGCTGTAGGAAACCCTGCAGGACTCAGGGACCAGCCAGGGCTGCAGATTCCGGGGAAGCCACTATGGTGAGCAACAGAAAGGAATCAGGAGGGAGGCAAGAGGGAGGCAGGAAGGGAAGGGGGTCTTATCAGCTTACGGGGCGTGCACGTGGGTGTCAAGGGGTGGGGGCAGGTTCTGCCAAGGTTCATGGTCCCCCACAGGCTCCTTGTCAGGGACAGCCCACGCCTGACAGTGCTATGGTGCATTTTCGGGTACGTGCTGAAAATAGAAGTAACCTAATAAGGTAAAGCACACTTTTTACTCTTATAATTGCCTGGAGATCGGTTACAGGAGGAAAGCCTGCAACTGCCTTTACGAAGGTTGTAAGTGAAAGAATCTGCCCCATGAGGAGCACTGAGCCACGAGGGCTTGTCCACAGCCCACTCTACACTACCTGAGGCTGGCTGGGGGCTTGGGGAGGGAGCAGAGGGGCAGCAGCTGGGCAAGGCTGGAGGCTCCAGCCCTCTGGGAAACAGGCGAGAGACCCATGGACTCAGCATCTGGTGCCTAGTGGGTGCTATATGATGTTAGGGGTTCCCTGGGGCAGGTGCTAGGGGGATGAAGGACACAGGAGACCCAGGGATGCAGCACCTGGCATGCAAGGTGCTGTATGATGTTATGGGGTCCCTGGGGCACCTGCTGGGGGCTTGAGGAGGGTCAGTTCTGTGGATACAGAAGAGAGAAGGTGCAGCTCATGGGACAGAGTATGAAGGGCTCAGTGCTGGGCGCACGTGGACACGGGTTGGCTGTGGCACGAGTGAGGAATGGAGGTCTGGCCTGCAGGCTCCATCACTTTCTGTTGCTTGAAACTGTTGAGTTCTTTTCATGACATCCATGCTTATTTGGCCAGATAGGAACATGGAAGGGAGACAAATCTGCCTTCTTTGAGCAAAGAGACAAGACAGCGGGTAGAAGACGCTGAGAACCTCAGTGAGGCTCCTGGGCCCCTCCCTGCAGGGACGTGCAGCAGCAGCTTTAAGGGAGTGTGAGAAGGGAGGCGTGGAGGGACCTGGGGGAGGAGGGTAGGGCAGAGAGAGAGGAGCCGGGGGGTGGAGAACACCTACAGCCCCAGGAGCTACACCGGGAGGGTCCTTTGCTTACCTGGGTCACCAGCCAGATGGAGACGCTGAGACCGACACAGATGCTGTTTAGAAGAATGAATCTGCTCCCACATTTTCATGCAATTTCAGGGTGTTGAAGGCTCAGCCCAATGGATGGGTTGGTCAAGAAACCCTGCAACTCGGGGTTGCTGTGGCTCCCAGGTATACACTTTTC
The DNA here is from genome assembly GCA_036589455.1 of Ateles fusciceps. Taxonomy (NCBI): domain Eukaryota; kingdom Metazoa; phylum Chordata; class Mammalia; order Primates; family Atelidae; genus Ateles; species Ateles fusciceps. The sequence continues at coordinate 1,106,708 of JAZHEH010000402.1, read as the reverse complement.
CCCAGGAATACACCCTTCCCAAACAGCAGCCCCGCACCCGCATCTTCTGGGTCAGCTGTGAGTGTGGGATCCGCTTCTGCCGAGGCTGAAGGCCCTACCCCCGTCATTCCCCGTCACCCAACCCTGTGGCTTTTCAGCATCTCCGCCCATTCTGGGCACCGAAGGGCACTTTCTCGTGTGTCTGGAGAGGCGGCAAGTGCCTGGTTGATGAGTTTCTGCTCTCTGCGTAAGTCTGAGCTGTTCTTCTCTGAGCTGTTGGTTTGCACTCCTGCTCCAGGACGGGGTTTCTTTTTTCCTGGCCAGCTCTCAGAGGCCTTGCTGCCTGGGAGAAGTCACTGACAGAGCTGCCCCAGCCCCTGCCCCTGTCCTCGGCCGTGGCTCCCACCAGCAAGGAGGCTTCGCGGTGAGGGAAGCCGGAGACGGGCATGGCGAGTCTTTGGTCTTCCCAGCACTGTGGACATGCTCTGGGCACACGGTGGAGCAAGGCCATCCATCTCCCGCATTTGGCAGCTCTGTGACCACACACAGCTGCTGCAGCTCCAGCCAGCCCAGCCCTTGTCTCTACCAGGGAATGTACTCATCTCTACCCCTGCAGCAGTGCTGACCTCAGTCCAGCTGCACACTCCCCCTCGCCTCTGCGGTACTTGGCGGGTGGACAGATTCCAGGTGAACGTGCGGCTGAGGCAGTCCCCATGCCCAGAGCAGGGTGGAGGCATCACAGGCAGGGCTCTGCCAACATCTGTGACAGCGACTTCAAAGAGTTCCAGCTGCCGTTGAAGGTGACTTTGCAAAGGTCGGCAACTGAGACACCCAGGGCCACAAGACCATTTCTGTTTGTGTCCTGAAGCTCATACAGGCAAAAGGATGGCCTGGGCGAAGCCACATGGATATTTTTCCCAGGTCTGGGGCTCCCAAGTGAGTTCTCTAACAGGCATCCTCATTCCAGGCTCTGCCAGTGGCAGCCAGGACCATGTCCTGCTAGACAGGTGTCCAGTATGGGAACAAATCAACTCGGACACAGTGCAGCATCAGGTCGATTGCTCAGACGCTTTGTCAGAAATCCAGGGCACTGGCTTTACAGGTGGACCCTACTGTCCAGTGCGGGAAGCCTGGCCCTGCTCAGACCCTGCTCACCCTGCTCCCCACCCAGCTGTTGTCTCCCTCAGACTCCAGCAGAACCGGACAGTACAGAAGGGTCCTCGGCTCCCAGCACTCAGGCCGGATTGAATCTTCAGGAGAGAAGAGCACACCCAGGGGGCACCTGACCTTCCCAAGGTCACACGACTGCTGAGCAGCAGATCTGGGTCCTGGACCCCCAAACTCTGTTGAGATGCAGGCTGCTACTCACCCACACAGCAGGTATGATGCTTGGACAGCCTCCCGCCTCCCCAGAAACTCGCTCTGGGCTGGATGTTTCAGGGTGACCATGCTGTGGCAGAGTCATCCTGCAGTGAAAGCAGCCCGGCTGCTGTAAGCTGGGGCCCTGGTGACGAGGGTTGGGGGCTGACCATAGATTTAGGCCTGCAGAACCCTTAGCAACTCCAGCAGAGGGAATCGGCTCCAGGCACCCATGTGGAGAGGGCCTTTCTCATGGGGCCTGGCGTGCAAGCACAGGGTGGGAATGTGCGTCGTGGCACTGGGGACCCAAGCCTCCTGGAGCAGGCTGGTTCTACAGAGCATGCGCTGAGTAGGCCCCCACCCCTGCCGCTCTCACCCCTCCCTTCCACTCCTACCCCAGCTCAGCCTGCCCCAGGCCTCTTAATGGCAACTGTCTGGTCCCACATGCTCCTGGTTGACAGGGCATGGGGATGTCCTCAGCTCCCACAGCAGTCAGGATAGCAGCGCACACCTGTTCAAAGTGTCTAACATGCATTTCGGGGACCATGAGCACCCCAGATGACAGGCCTGGTTCAGCCTGACATCTTTGTGCCCTGGTCACTAGTCACTGTGGCTCCCGGGCCTTAACTCACTGTGAAGATGCCCAGAGGATGAGTGTGGCTCCTGGGGAGGCTTCAGGAGCCTCAACTCAGCCCCACTGCCTTCCGGCTCCTTCCAGTCTGGACCACTGGGGCCAGAGGTAGCTGGGGTGAGCATGGTGACCTGCACACACCTCCGCGCCCTCAGCGCTCCTGCCAACCTGCACCTCTGAGAGGCGGCTCTGCCCAATCCCGGGGCCTGACCATCAGCTTCCCCTCCCACTCTGCATGAATGGCTGACCTGGGGCTCCATGTTCCGGTCCTTGTCATTCTCTGAGCTGCTGGTTTTCATGCCTGCTCCAGGATGGAGCTCATCCTTTCCTGGCCAGCTCCTGGAGGCCAGGCTGCCTAGGGCCATGAAAATACGAGAATGGCTAAAACCTGCTCATGGGAGGCTGGAAGTCTAAGGGCGGTGCTTCTCCCCCATGGGAGCGAGCTGCTGTCCTGGGATATGAAGGGCCATAGAGGTGACCTCGCAGACTGACCTCCAGGAAGACCAGACGGGATCCTGCTCCGCACACTTGCTCTTGGTGACTTTGAGTCAGTCTGTTAATTTCCTTAGGCTTTATTTCCCTTATCTGTGCAATGAGATTGGTGATGCTGCATGTAAAGAAGAAGGTGATGATAACAGTAGTAAAACACATTAAACCACCAGGCCATGATAAATGGTCATCGAATGTGAGTTATCATCCCTGTCAGATGAGAACTGGGCAGCAGGGCTCCAGCCCTCGGTGACCTCGAGAACCACAGAGAAGAGAGGGGTTGGGGGACACACATAGACTTAGAGCTGTGAGGGAGGGTCCCCTGAGACTGTGGGCAGAGCAGAGGAGAGGACATCCATTATCTGGGAGGAGAAAGAACGCAATCCCTTTAAACCAGCACTCAGGTGCAGAGATCACTGTAGCCAGTTCAAACCTCCCTCCTGCCTCAGCCCCAGCCTCCAAATACCTCTGTGGAGACCCCATCCCACCAGTTCCCTGGGTCTTCTGTGCATGTGTGAGCACGCACAAACACGCCATCACACGCAGGCTTCCCACTGTAACTCAGAGGCTGGCCTGGTGGCGTACACGTTGGTCTGCACTTCGCTCTTGTGGTTGGAACTTATTGGGGACTTTTTCCTTCTCAGTAAATATAGTGGTCGTTTTGTTTTGTTTTGTTTTTTGTTTTTATTGTACTTTAGGTTCTGGGGCACAAACTCATCGTTTTTTATGGCTGTGTAGTATTCCATGGTGTCTATGTGCCACATTTTCTTTATCCAGTCTGTTGTGGATGGACCTTTGGGTTGGTTCCAGGTCTTTGTTATTGTAAACAGGGCCACAATGACCATACGTGTGCATGTGTCTCTATAATAGAACAATTTATAATTCTTTGAGTGTATACCCAGTAATGGGATTGCTGGGTCAAATGGATTTCTATTTCTAGGTCCTTGAGGAATCACCACACTGTCTTCCACAATGGTTGGTGCTCTTTTTCAAAACATGAATGACTACACAGCATGTTACCGTAGGGCTATAATTTATGTAACCAGTCTCCCCACTATGCACAGACATTTATTTTCAATTTTTGTTGCTACAAACTGCGCTTTCATGAACATCACTGATCACATATGATTTGGCACAAGTATTAGAATGTTTGCGGGATAAATTCCTAGAATCAGACTTGCTGAATCAAAGGTTAGACACTTCAGTAATTTTGAAAGTATTGCCAGACTGTCATTCAAACGGGCTATAAAACTTGATAGTCTCCACCGTAATTTGTAAGAGTAACTGTTTACCAACACCAGAGGCAACTTAGTGAGATGCCCATGGTGTCTGGCTTTTAGATTTTGTTTCTGTTTATTTTATTTTATTTTATTATTTTTGGCCTTCCAATCAGATTCATTTAAAACAATATGCTATTGAGGTTTTAATTTTTATGGTTCTTGGTAGACAACTGAGAAATTTTATTTGTTTTATAGTTTGTCTTTTCATGAAATCTTTATTCATACTTTTTAACTTTATAATTGTTTTAAATGATTTGATAACTCTCTTTAAATTCTAAGAAAATCATCCCTTCTATGCATTTTCTCTCCATTGATACAGACATTTATCATGTGTACATGTATTTTATAATTTATTTTTTTTCCATTGGCTTTCTTTAGGTTAGGTTGTTGACATTCTACCTAAAATTTTGGTAGAATTTAATTTTTTTAAATCTGGATTTAATGTTAGTCTGTTGGGAGATTCTCCCTTATTCTACAATTATTTCTAAAATTTTCTCTGCTTTCTTTTCTTACTTGTTACTAGGCCACATCACTGAGGAGTGGAATTGGATCCAGAGGTCCAGGCAAGGGAGGGCATGAATTGAGGTGTGAATTTGTGACGCAATGTTGGGGCCTGAGGAGGCCAAGTGGGCTGGGCAGGAGCTGACAGGGATGTGGTCTCCAGAGAACTGGAGGTTCTGTCTGGTCCCAGGCACTTGGGGTATCAGTGGGGCCACATCCAGTGCAGCCCAGTGGCAAGAAGGCACGCTGCTTTCCCCACCTTTATATGCCACAGGCCACAGGCCTGCCAGGCCTCCTGTGTTCCTGCAGACAAGGGGAACCCTTGGGGAATGCCCCAGCCTAGGTAAGGGCATCCGTCAGGTCCCCAGCAGTATCTGCTTCAGGGCTTCTGATTTTTCCTCTCTTCTTTCTTCCTTCTGTCTTTTTATCTGTAATCAATCCGTTGAGATTTATGTTATTGTGAGTAGTAAGGTAAAAATACAATATCATTATTATTTTACAAACAGCTACACTGTCTCTGAACACATTTATTGAATTTTCGGTCTCCCCACCCCCCATTCTGAAATGATGCTTTTATTGCAGGCTAAGTTCCTGTAGGCACTTGGGCCTGTTTCCACGGTTTCCATTTCATTTGATCAATTGATCAGTTTATATTCCAATACCACACTGTTTTAATTAGCATAGCTATATGTGATAATACTTGGTAAGTAGCATAAATTCCCATTCCATACTCTTTTCATAACATCTGTTGGAAACAGACGCTCGGTACCACAAAGAAAAATCAGCACTGAGACAAAGGATCTTTCAGCACTGCAGTTTTTACTTCCTGGACTGCAGGAAGGGTACCCTCGCTAGCCATCTTGCCACCAGAGTGCAATGAACAAAGGAAAGCAGACATATTTATCCCTTACGCATTTGGGGTTGTCCTTAGTGCCGTGTCTGATCTCCGTTGGCTGGAGCCAGACCTCACAGTCTAAACTAAAACCTCATTGGCTAATAACTTAAAACTTTTCTAAACAGGTAAAAGCAATGGAGAGCTGGGACATGCCTGTGAGCACATCCAGCACAGATATCTTCGTTAAAGTACAAGGACACAGAATGTACTAGGTGCCTGTAAGCATGGCGTGTCTAACAGCTACAGAGGATAGGGCTTAACAAAGAGTTGTGAACACACTTATGATTTATTCTTTAACAAGAAAGGAAACTTTAAAGAGGAATTTTTTACTTCCCACAATCTCTCTCTTGGATGCTGTAAACCAAACATAAAACTCCAAGGCCTCCCAGCCATCCAAATGGACTTCCCCGTAGCCAGGGCACTCTGCGGTCTCACCTGGAAGACTGGTTCAGGCCATGAGGGGAACTGGGGGTTGGACGTGCCTCATCACAGCCCTCCAGTGCTGACGTCCACACAGACCTCGAGTCCAACAGGAAACATTTAACAGTCTGTTCCTTCTGAAGTCTAAAACCCAGAGGCTTCATCTGCGTGACAGAACACTGATCTCCACAGCCTCTTGTTCGAACCCATTCCTTTCTACTGATAAAAACACTTTCAACCAACTGGCAATCAGAAAATGTTTAAATTGACCTAAGACCTGGAAGCCCCTCCCAACCCCCTGCTTCAAGTTGTCCCACCTTTCTGGACCAGACCAACGTCTATCTTAGGTATATTTGATGGATGTCTCATACCTCCTAAAATGTATAAAAGACAAGCTGCCTTCAGACCACCTCGGGGCCATGTTCTCAGGACCTTCTGAGGACCGTGGCACGGGCCACAGTCACTCATATTTGGCTCAGAATTAACTTCTGTATAATTAAACCTCTGTATAATCAAATTACAGAATAAAACTCTGTAAAATTAAACATTTTACAGAGTTTGGCTCTTTGTTGAAGACACTTTTGCTGGTTTGCATGTAGAGTCCAGCTCGATAATCTCCCTCTCACACACTGGAGATTTAAGTAAATATACACAGGTAATTGGGATTCTATACATTATTCAGACCTGTGTACATCTGCCCAACACTTAGGGAAGCGTTGGCTTCTGGACGTGGGCAGGCTGCCTTTCCAGGACCATGGTAAGACTTCGCATTTGTCCAGAGATCTTGGGGTGAATTCCCGAGTCCTGTTCAATACTCTTCTTCACGTAATACTGGACATCGCTATTTTGGTTTATTCTTATACACTTTTATAGCTTTATATTCCTAATACATAAATGGAATGTTTTCTTTCATTCTATCTTCCTGTGCTGTTTAAATACAATTTTTTGGCTCCTCAGAATGATACATTATAAATTTTATAATAAAACCAGTGCCTGTGAGCTCAGCTCTCAGGAAACAGAACACGCCGGAACGCCGATTCATACGCACTCTCCACCCCACTAAGGGCCAACTGATCTGATTTTGCTTTCCTGTTCTCTTGATTCCTTTATCATTTTACCAAATTAGTGTCTATCCCAAAGCCAGGAGTTGCTTCCTCTTTGTTGTTAGTGAGCTTTATCCAAATGGTACCAGTGTTTCTGCAATCGCCTATGATTTGTGCTTGTCACTCAGCAGTGAAGGTCGAACAGCCCTCGTGGAGACGGCTGTGGCCGCAGTTCACACAGTGTCCTTGTGACACGGAATAAAGTCACAGTCTTTTTATCACGGCGCCTTCACTCACTCCCTGTTGACATTTGGGTCAGTTCCAAGTCTGCTGCTACAAACAGTGCTGCTGTGAATATTCTGTGCCTGGTTCCTGCTGAGTCCATCTAAATTTCTGTGTTTTGATTATTTCTTGTTTTTCTGTTGTTCTCGGGTACATAATTAGACATACTTTTGCTGGGTCATGGGTTAGGAACAACTTCAGTTTTTATAAGATGAAGCCTAATTATTTTTTACTACCAAACTGTTTTGAAAAAACAATGGATAAGCAATCCTGTCTACAAATCTTTCAAAACTGTGTCCATCTTTCTGGCTTGAGATATGCATTTTATTTTTAATTCTTATTTTCCTGATTATTAATCAGGAGCATCATTTTTGCATTAATTGGGCTTTTAATTTTCACTTCCATGAAAAGCTTCTGGATACATGTTGCCTACTGGATGTGTTTCAAACTATTAATTATTTAAAAGTCGTTTTTGTTTTATATTTTAAATTTCAATTTTCTATCAGTCACAGGAATTGCAATTTTTTTTAGTTGAATTTACCATTTTCGTGGTGAATTTTGGTGAAAAGAAGTTCTTTTATCGTTTGTACTGTTCTTTATTTCAAAAACCTTTCCAAAACACTTTCTGATATTTTCTTCTAAAATGTTCAAATTTTTTCATTTGCATTTCTGTGTTTAAATCACCTGTGTACTTAAACAGAGGTAGAGATTTGATCTATTTTTTCTTATAGTTATCGGTTGAATTAGCACAATTTTTGAATGGTGTATCCTTCACCCAGTAATGTGCAAAATCTGCTCTGTTATGTGTCAAATAGCCATAGGTCCTGCAGGTTAAAATATGTGTCTGTTGCTTCTGTATTGATGGAGGTTAGCTGAACATTAAATTTTTAGTCTTGCTCTCTTTTCTTTGAGGAATTCGTTTTTGTTTGGTTGAATATCACAGTGAAGAAGTCTTAGACAAATGGATTTCTTAACCTTTATGGGTGACTTAATCTTTTAGCATGCACTTTCAAAAACTGTTTATTTAAAAATTCAGTGACCTTTATTTGTTATGGTATATTTCAGTGAGGAGTATTTTGATACCAATTTTTGTTTTTCAAATTTTCCTGGACTACAAGGTGCTCTTTTAATATGTGGATAAAATAATCCTTTAGTGTCAAAAATAACATCTTTAGTTATTCTTTAAACATTTTTGCTAGGCTAGTATCTGGATTTTCTTTGTTGAGGAGCACCACTTATTTGCATGTTGGAGTTCCAAGTCCATGATTTTCTCTGTGTTCGTAAACTCTTTGGTTTTCCCATTTTGTTTTCCCTTCTCTCCATGGCCCTGGTGATTTGGGAGTATTGCACATTCGTTTAATTAGTGGGTGCACATTTTATTTTCCTCTGTGCTGGCTCCTAGTCTATCATGGAGGGTGGAGTGTGAGCCACCCCGAGCCTGGCAGCCCTGCTTGGATGGTGATTCATTTTAATGAGGGGAACACTTAATGAGCAACAATGTAAATTTATATAAATTCAGGTTGATTAATTCTGTTAAGACAAGTGAAACAAGACATGAGCAGAGAATGATAGGAAACGTCTTTAGAATGGACAATCAGGTGAAGCCTCCCTGAGCTGAAGACATGTGTCAGAAACCTGGAAACTGAGATTCAGTATCTGGAGTAACAGACGCCAGGCACCAAGGTGGGGCCAGAGCAGGAATGCACCTGCATGAGGTGGACAGCCACTTCCGGGACCAGGGCTGCCTGCTGTTGTCGGGGGGAGCCCCTCAGGTGCCAGGGCAAGGGGCTGAAGCCTCAGCCTGTTCCCATATAAATATTGATTTAGAAAAGAATGAGAAATACAGGCACATAGTTATTCCTTTATATAATCATATATAATCTTATAGTTATTCACTTATAATCATAAAGACATACACTCAATATAACCTTTAAGAAGATTTTACTAATGACTATTGGGTTATGAAGCATGGAACTGAAGTGACATTGTGAGTAAAGTGATCCTAAGGCAAGATGCTCTAAGCCCTGTCACACCCGCACACGGCTGCTGGAGGGCGCCTCGGCTGTGCAGCAGCGCCAGCGCTGTGAAAGTGCCCACTGTTTAGCCAGCTAGGGAAGGAGATGTCCAAAATGACCAAGACATCTCCTTCCTGGGGAAGTCAGGAGAAAGCTCCACTCCCCTAGCTCTTCTGGCAAGGCCTGACAGCTCTCAGGGAGGCCCGCAGACATCCGGGGGCTTAACTGCCTCTATGTGATGCTGGCTTCAGTGGTCACGTTACATGTCCACTCTCATGCCCTGCTTCTGCACCTGGTTTCTCTTTTTCTCAGAAGATTATAATTAATAATAGTAACATAATCTTAATGTCCTTGATATTTCTGACAAATATGTGAAAAGTGCTGAGGCATTAGGTTTTCCCCCTCGTCTCAGCTACTTGAAAGTCCTGGCCCCCTCCTACCCCCCCCACCCCCCGCGTCTCCAAGACACGTGATTTACCTCACCCCACCTTCCCTGCCCCCTGCTTTGTACTCAATGAAAGTCAGAGTGTCCAGGCACTCGGGGCCACTGCCGGACTCCGTGCTTTGGTTGGCAGTGGACCCCCGGGGCCCAAACTCTCTTTCTCTTTATCGCTGTCTCGTGTCTTTTATTTCCATAGTTTCTCATCTCCGCACCAGCAGAGAGGGGCTCACGGGACCCTACAGGCCTGGACCCTCTATGCCGTGATGAGGTGAGGGTGGGGACGCTGCAGAGAACCAACACATGAACCGATGAGTATTTATTTTATAGACGGCCCAAGGGCAAGTATTCCATGTAAGTGTTCAAAATGCACTAAAAGCAGCTAAATGCTAAACAAAGTGACTCAATAACTAAACTAAATGATATGTTTCAAAGACTAAAAGGGTAAACATGTTAAAGATATCAACTGAAATAAATATTTTTTAAAATATAGGAAGCTGATCGCATAATGCCGTTCTATTAATAATCAGCAGAAAAGTGAGGTTAAAATATTTAAAATTAAATGAACACTACATATAATAAAATTCATTTTAAAGGTATTTCTTTAAAATCATTGAAAGTTATTTTTTATCGTTGGTTTCATGGTTGAATGTTGAGTTTATTTTCTTTGTTTATTGACACATAATAATTACACATGTTTATGGGGTACTTCAGATGTTTAGTGTGTGCGTATAATATGTGATGACCAAATAAAGGTAATTGGGATAGCCATCACCGCAAACTCTGATCATTTCTTTGTGCTGGAAACATTCCAGAACTATCTCCCAGCTATTTTGAAATATGCCATACGTTTTTGTTAATTATAGCCACCCTACGGGGCTAGCCAAAGCTTGAACTTACTCCTTTCATCTAACTGTATTTCTGTACTCATTAGTTCAAAAACTGGTTTCGATGTGTTCGTGATCCAGTTGCTTTCGATAAGCCGGGATACCAACGTTTCAGTCTTAAGAACAACCACAAAGCCTGTAAGTCTTTATTTTGAGCTCATTTTCTTGTGCAAATATTTCCATCTGTTGAAAACCTCTTTCTGGCTAAGGATAGTAAGAAGGAGATGGTCGTAAGTTAACTATCTTTTTTATTTTTCATTTTTTGTCTCCTTCATTCAAACAACCCCATACCTCATTTTATAATTTCGAGGTTATTTTGACGAGCTCGTTTTTTTTTTTTCAAGGACTGGTGTCTGTTTATTGATGGCATGACATTTCCAGCTCGTCTTTATCTTCTTTCTTTCTGTCGTGTATCGGTGGAGATTCTGCACAGTCACCCATATTTATTTCTATTCTGTCATGTCTGTGTTTCATTTCTTCAGAAAGCCTTTAAACTACGATAAGAACCTTCATTTAAACAAAAGCTTCACGTTGCTGCTTGTGACAAGTGCAGGCGCAGCCTCCTAGACTTCAATACACCTGCTCGACCTCTTTGCCTACAGTGAATAATTCAATCATTGATCTTGATCTCAAGATACAAATTGTTCGACTTACAGGCTTTGTTGTTAAGCTTGATACGTTGATGTCCAACTCATCGGAAAATATTTGATCACTAGCACAGCATGCAGATCTGAAATAACAAGTGCTGCTGGTGGCAATGGAAATTTGAAGCAATTGGGTGAATTCTAGAGGAAGCTTGCTGAAATGAGAAAGGATGGGAGAAGAGGGGACTCGAAGGGGGACAGATACAGCGTTTTTGTTTTAAACATGCTACATTGAGGAAACTTATTGTTCATAGGAGTGAAGACATGGAGTGGGCATTTGCACACAAGATTCCTGGGTTGAAAGACAAGATAGGGGTGAATGATAGAAACTAGGCCTGGACATAAGAAGAGGTGAGACCACCTAGGAAGACAGTAAAAACAGAGCAGAGAGGCCCAAGAACGGAATCCTAGGGAAATCAAAGTCAGAGGCTGGAACGACAAAGTGGGTTCCCCGAGCGAGATGGAGAAGCCGGCAGTGATGCAGGTCGGGGACCAGAGGGCTGTGGTACCCTGAAGCCAGGAGCAGGAAGCATTTTGGGGGGTACAGTGGATACAATCAAGTTCTGAGAGGCCAAGGAGAATTAGGCCCCAAATTGACAATTGGATGTAACAATTGTGGCCTTTCAAAAATGTGATTGAATGGGGTGGGTTCAAAAGAGTCTATGAGGAGAGCAAGCAGAGAGACAGCGCTTTCAAAGAACTTTATTGTAACGGGGAACAGAGAAACGGGTCCGTAACTGGAGGGAGGATGGGACAGGAAATGATTGTTTTGTATTTTTAGATAAGTGGATTTAGAATACATTGTTGTGCATGTGAAAATGCTCCACAGGCTGGGCACAGTGGTTCACGCCTGTAATCCCAGCACTTTGAGAGGCTGAGGTGGGTGGATCACCGGAGATCAGGAGTTCAAGACCAGCCTGGCCAACGTGGCGAAACCCTGTCCTTACTAAAAATACAAAAATTAGCCAGGTGTGGTGGCAGGCACCTGTAGTCCCAGCTACTCGGGAGGCTGAGACAGGAGAATCCCTTGGACCCAAGAGGCAGAGGTTGTGGCGAGCCAAGATTGCACCACTGCACTCCATCCTGGGTGACAGAGCAGGACTCCATCTGAAAAACAAAAAGAAGAGGAAGAAGAGGAGGAAGAGGAAGAGGAAGAGGAGTAGGAGGAAGAAAAAAAGAAAGAAAGAAAGAAGAAAATGATCCAGAAGAGAATCACTGTAGCAATTTGCCCTCTCCTCGGCATTATGTATATATAAACTCCTCTCTATTCATGTCTTTCAGTTACATTATTTTAGACTATAAAAAAAAGTTGATCAAATACGTGTAGGGTGGGGCCTCATTTCGGTCTTCACTCGTGCTTTTCTGTTGACTAAAGAAGCTGAACATCTCATCTGTCTACAGCCTGCACGTGTTTCCTTTGGTATACAATATCTGTTCATGTATTTGGGTCACTTTTATGTTGGGCTGTTTTGCTTTTACTATTGTGATAAAGGACTTCTTGTATACATTCTTTATATGGATTGGATCTTTTTTTTTCTTTTTCTTTTTTCGAGTACAGAGTCTCTCTCTGTTTCCCAAGCGTCTTATGAATTGCCTCATCCCCTGGCCAGTTACAACCCTGTTCTCAAGGGAAGCCACGAGCCCAATGTCTAACCCCATAGGTTAGTTTTGCCTGCTTTTTCCTTGGTGTAAATGGAATTACACTGCACATACTCATTTGTGCCTTGCTGTTTTCACTCTCTAAGGAGGGCATCCACACTTCGGGGCATTGTAGATGACCATGCCCCCTGCTGTAAGTGTTTCACTGCATCATACACTAAAGTTGATGTGTCTGTTCCATTATTGATGGGTATTTGGGAAATTCCTAGTTATACGGTAATGGATAGTGCCTTTATAAACTTTTCATGTCTTTTGAAGAACCCACGTATGCGTTTCTGTGAGATATGAACCTAGAAATGAAATTGCTGTGCACAAGACGTGGATTTGTTGAGCTGCTAAGAATTCTTCCGCATGGTTTCCCAAAGTGCTTGTACCAATTATATTCCCACCAGCAGTGCATGAGCTGCCTTTAACCCCACACCCTCAAGACCCGCTATTGCCTGCCTTGTGTGTTTGGGGCATTCTGGCATTGAATAATTCAATGCCAGCTAATGAAGTGTTGCAGATTTTCATGTGGTATTGCCCATTGGAACATTTATCTTTATAAATGTCTCCGCAGGTCTTTGGGACAATTTGCTTTGAGTTGCTTGCCTTTATAATGTATTTGTATTTTAATATGTTTTAGATACAAGTCCATTTATTATATGTGTTTTAAGTGTCATGTGTATTTTAAGTGCTGTTATATGTTTTCTGTGTTACATGCATTAAAAATTTTCTCCACTTTGTTTCTTGACTTTTACCATTATTAATATGTCTTCTGAGGAAACGGATCATACATATTTATTTTCTTGTGCTTAGCAATTTTAATACCAAGTTGAAGATTTTACCTACTCCAGCTCGGTGCGATGACATATGCCTGTAATCCCAGCACTTTGGGAGACCGAGGCAGGTGGATCACCTGAGGTCAGTAGTTTGAGACCAGCCTGACTAACATGGTGAAACCCCATCTTTACTAAATACAAAAAATTAGCTGGGCATGGTGGCACATGCCTGTAATCCCAGCTACTTGGGAGGCTGGGGCAGAAAAATTACTTGAATCCGGGAGGAGGAGGTTGCAATGAGCTGAGATCACGCCATTGTACTCCAGCCTGGGCAACAAAAACAAAACTCTGTCCAAAAAAAAAAAAAAAGAAAAAGAAAATTTACCTACTCAAAGATGACACAAATGATCTGGTGTGTTTTTCTGTAAAGTATTATTGTTTATATTTTATATTTAGTGCTGAAATCCATCTTTGATGTTTGCAAATGGTGTGAGATAGGAAGGTGTGAGTCTCACTTCCTTACAGATATCCAGTTGACCAGGCACCATTTATTAAGAATACCATCCTTTTCCTACTACCTTGCAGAATATTTTTGTTACAAATCAGGTGATTACAGATGTGTGGGTTTGAGTCTCAATTGTCTATTTGGCGTTACTGGTCTGTTGGCCATGTTTTCATCAATACCATGTCAATGTCTCGGTTACTATAGTGTGACAATGGAACATCGTATGTAGTAGGTGGTGCTGCAGACGATACGGTCCTGCTCTTTCCCCTCTGTTTGCCTTTTACATTTCCATTCAAAGTCAGACTTAACTTGTGAATTTCCACAAACACACAAATATCCTTCCGGAGTTTTGTTTGGAATTGCGTTAAATCTATCACTTGATTTAGGAAAAGCTGCCATTTTTGTATTAGTGAGTTTGAGTTTTCCAAACATGAAGTGTCTCTCTATTTATGTAAAACTTCAATTTTTCTAAAAAAATATAGGTATTATATGTAACAGTTCTCAAATCATCTGTCATAGAGAACGAGTTTTTTGCTCTGTTTTAATTTCTAAGTGAATGGGAACACATGGACACAGGGAGGGGAGTATCACACACTGGGGTCTGTGGGGGAAAAAGGGGAGGGATAGGGGGGGTGGGGAGTTGGGGGAAGGGAGTAGCATGGGGAGAGATGCCAGATATAGGTGATGGGGGAGGAAGGCAGCAAATCACACTGCCATGTGTGTACCTATGCAACAATCTCCATGTTCTTCACATGTACCCCCAAACCTAAAATGCAATAAAAAAATAAATAAATAAAGGAAACAAATGCAACCAAATAATAACCATTATTAACACTAAAAAAATAAAATAAAATAAAATAAAATAAAAATATTCTGATAATTTCAAAATTGCCATAAAAGTTTCTACATACCTATACTAATCCGTATGCTACATACCTGTACTAATACCTATGCTACATACCTATACTAATCCCTATGCTACATACCTGTACTAATCCCTATGCTACATACCTGTACTAATCCCTATGCTACATACCTCTATTAATCCCTGTGCTACATATCTCTACTAATACCTATGCTACATATCTCTACTAATACCTATGCTACATACCTGTACTAATACCTATGCTACATACCTGTACTCATCCCTATGCTACATACCTATACTAATCCCTATGCTACATACCTATACTAATACCTATGCTACATACCTGTACTAATACCTATGCTACATACCTCTATTAATCCCTGTGCTACATATCTCTACTAATCCCTATGCTACATACCTGTACTAATCCCTATGCTACATACCTATACTAATACCTATGCTACATACCTGTACTAATACCTATGCTACATACTTCTACTAATACCTATGCTACATACCTGTACTAATACCTATGCTACATACTTCTACTAATACCTATGCTACATACCTCTACTAATACCTATGCCACATACTGTACTAATCCCTATGCTACATACCTATACTAATTCCTATGCTACATACCTGTACTAATCCCTATGCTACATACCTGTACTAATCCCTATGCTACATACCTGTACTAATCCCTATGCTACATACCTGTACTAGTTTATCTCATTTTAAACTGGTAAAAATACTTTATCACCTGTGCTTTGTGTAGCACTGATGCAAAGATTTTGAACATCTTTGGTTAGATTAATTTCTGGGTATTTGATTTTGTTTGATGCTATCTTAAAAGATATTTTAAACCTTTTATTTTATATTTCCTTATGGAGTGCAAAATATATTACATTTTATTATTTGTCTTAAATCCAGCATCCTTAATATTTCATTATTAATTGAATTGTTTGAAGTCTTTTGAATTTCAAAATATACGATTATGTCCTCTGAGACACTAGTTTTTTTCACAATATGAATTTTATTATGTTTTCCGTGACCTATTGCATCGGCTACGACCACTATTACAACGTGGATCCGATTCCGTGGTAGCAAAATCCTTGTCCCGTTCCCAGCTTCTGTTTCAGTGGCAGCAATTAAGTGAACTGTTTACTCTAAGTTACTTTTGCAGATACTCTATTTGATCAGAGAAATTTCCTTCTATCCCTAGATTTACCAACAGTTTTTTGTTTTGTTTTCCTTTTCGTTTTTCCCCTCTAACATGAATTGATGGTGAACCTTTTTCTGCATCTATTAAGATAATCATGAGCTTTCTTAATGAAGTTTTAACCTTCCCAAAATTAGGTAAAATACACTCCTAATAACACATTTTCATTGTAGCTTGTTTTATTACATATGAATGCTGCCACATCAAATTTATCTGGAAAACCTGCTCTCTAATGTCAGCCCTAAAATGGAAGCCTGTTTTATGTTTGTTAATGTGAAAACACTACATGGATATTTTTTCTCTTAGCCAATTCATACTCTTTGGGACTTAGTTGGTAAAATTAATTATGTTTATTATACTTGTTGATATATTTGATTAATTTCAACAGTCATAATTATTTTTATGTATTTATTTATTGTTTTGAGACAGAGTCTTTCTCTGTCACCCAGGCTGAAATGTGGTAGCGTGATCTCGGCTCACTGCAACCTCTGCTTCCTGAGTTCAAGCGACTCTTCTGCCTCAGCCTCCAAAGTAGCTGACATTGCAGGTGCAAGTGCCACCATACCCAGCTAATTCTTTGTACTTTTTATAAAGACGGGGTTTCACCATGTTGGCCAGGCTGATCTTGAACTCCTGACCTCAAGTGATCCACCTGCCTTGGCTTCCCAAGGTGTTTGGATTACAGGCGTGAGCCACCACGCCTGGCCAACAATCATAATCCTTTAAAATTTCCACTATTTACCTTTTTCTTTGTTCTTCTTTTAAAAATTCTTATCTTTGGCATTTTCTAGTAAGACTAATAAAACACAAACTTCGGCAAGATCTCAAATCCAATATTGAGACTGCTGAAATCCTAATAGCATCTACAGCTTTAATTCTGGGTTATTATAGATAGATTTTCTCTTTTTACTTGGTCTCAGTTCTCTCCTATGTTTTTAAGAACACAATTTCCTAATACATATGATTATCTTTCTTAACTATACATCTTCAACATCTCCTTCTCTTACTTGGACATTTTGGCCAAAACTCTCTTCACTGTGATTCTTTGTGTGATAAAGTTTCTGTGGCCTTGTATTCCTGAGAATATTTTATCATGCCCTTATATTTGAATGACATCTGTTTGGATAAAAATTGTATTTTCTAAATTTAAATTTCTTTCTTTTAGTGGTTTTCAAACACTACCCCATCATCTCCTTATACATTTACATATTAGTGCAGTTAAAGTATAAAAATCACAGAAAATTTTAAAAGCTTACAAAGATAAAGAATATGTCACCTACAAAGAACTAAGAATAATGTTGATAAATTTTCAACAGTAACTGTATATGCAAGAAATACATGTATTAGACTAATTTTAACTTATCAGTTTCCATATTTTTATTTCTAATGTCACTTACAATCCATTGTGCTGTTTGCTTTCTTAATTTCTTTTTCATTTGAAATTGTCATATTCCCCAAATGCCTTGTTACTTCAGCTCATTTCCCCCTGGGTGAAAGGCCAGGCCTTGGCCCTTGTTAGCTCCCTAGTAGCTCGGAGGATGGGTGGCAAGTGAATGCCAGACAGGTGCCACCTGTCAGTGGAGAGTTCCTCAGGCAGGGGCTCCAGGGAGGATCAGGCTTTGGGGGAGACACTGGTACATTATTATTCTTCAACCCCCACAGTTAATTTCCCCCACAAGGTACAGGGCTCAGGGCCCCCAGGTGCAGCAGGAACAGGAGCCATCGCTGCTGGTCCCAGGCCAGTGCGGTGGGAAGCAGGCTGCACCAGCTGTGTTCCTGGTGGTCTCCCTGGCCAGGCCCATCCATGCCAGCGTGTCCCCCAGGCGCCTTCCTGGTTTCTCCTTTCCCCAGCATATTTCCTCCGGGATGATCCAGGAGCTGGATCCAGGGGTTAAGAAGGAAGGACCCCTGTTAGCTGATGCTTTGGGGACCTGACCCAGACTTGACCCCTCTGCCCACCTACCACTGTGGGGCTGCATTTCACCTGCTTCCTGCTCACAGGTGTCTTCTCTGGGTCAACCCACACCCCGCTCTGCACCCAGCTGCCCTGTCTCCTATCTTGATTTGGGGTTATGTATTATTTTGATTAAGATCACTATAAAACTTAGGAGAAAATAGCTCTTTTAAAACCGAAAATAAAAAGTGACCTCTGCCTTGAGAACGGAAACCGAGTCTAACAAGATCAGCCTGCCTGGGTACAGGAGGGGGAAGGGGGCAGGGGGCAGGGAAGGTGAAGGGGCACTCGCAGCCCTAGAGGCAGAACGGGGCTGAGCTCTGCAGACTGTGGAGCCCACACTGGTGACCCAGTTCCAGCGCCATGCAAGGTGACAGCTGGGATACACCCTGAGTGTCTCAAGACATCCTTTGATCAGCATATAAAGCGACGTTTGGGGATGAAAGCTTTAAAATTTTATATTTTATAATGTCTATTTGTATTAATGCCTACCATACACACAAACACCTAAGTGCATGTGAAGAAGCCTCTGGTTTCTGAATAATATCTTTCTGGGACAACATAGACTTCAGGGGTTCCATTGGGGGTGAGTCAGGCACAAGGTGATCAGCCCTATAGCTCCAGGGCCCCAAAGACCACAGACCCAGGCATCAGATGGCCCTGGGTCCACCCTCAGGATCAATCCTCAATCCCGCTAAACCTCACCTTCCTCCTCTGTAAATGGGTGTAGTGACCGTCCCATCTCACGGGCTGTCTGGGGGTTCCTCTGAGATCACACATGCAGTGGCCCCATGTGTCTTCTGCATCCTCTGAGACCATGATGCGTGAAGTGACCTTGTGTGTCTCTGAGACAATCATGTGTGAAGCGTCCCTGCGTGTCCTCTGTGTCTGTGAAACGACCATGTGTGAAGCGTCCCCGCGTGTCCTCTGTGTCTGTGAAATGATCATGTGTGAAGCATCCCCGCGTGTCCTCTGTGTTTCTGAGATGATCATGTGTGAAGCGTCCCTGCGTGTCCTCTGCGTCTCTGAGATGATCACGTGTGAAGCATCCCGGCATGTCCTCTGTGTCTGTGAAATGATCATGTGTGACGTGTCCCCGTGTGTCCTCTGTGTCTCTGAGACGATCATGTGTGAAGCGTCCCCGCGTGCCTCTGTGTCTCTGAGATAATCATGTGTGAAGCGTCCCCGCGTGCCTCTGTGTCTGTGAAATGATCATGTGTGAAGCGTCCCCGCGTGTCCTCTGTGTCTGTGAAATGATCATGTGTGACGTGCCCCCGTGTGTCCTCTGTGTCTCTGAGACGATCATGTGTGAAGCGTCCCCCCGCATGTCCTCTGTGTCTCTGAGACGATCATGTGTGAAGCGTCCCCGCATGTGCCTCTGTGTCTGTGAGATGATCATGTGTGAAGCGTCCCTACGTGTCCTCTGTGTCTGTGAAATGATCATGTGTGACCGTCCCGTGTGTCCTCTGTGTCTCTGAGACGATCATGTGTGAAGCGTCCCCTGCGTGTCCTCTGTGTCTGTGAAACGATCATGTGTGAAGCGTCCCCGCGTGTCCTCTGTCTGTGAAATGATCATATGTGAAGCGTCCCCCGCATGCCTCTGTGTCTCTGAGACGATCATGTGTGAAGCGTCCCCCGCGTGTCCTCTGTTTCTGAGACAATCATGTGTGAAGCGTCCCTGCGTGTCCTCTGTGTCTGTGAAATGACCATGTGTGAAGCGTCCCTGCGTGTCCTCTGTGTCTGTGAAACGATCATGTGTGAAGCGTCCCCGCGTGTCCTCTGTCTGTGAAATGATCATGTGTGAAGCGTCCCCGCGTGCCTCTGTGTCTCTGAGACGATCATGTGTGAAGCGTCCCCGCGTGCCTCTGTGTCTGTGAAATGATCATGTGTGAAGCGTCCCTGAGTGTCCTCTGTGTCTCTGAGATGATCATGTGTGAAACGTCCCGCGTGTCCTCTGTCTGTGAAACGATCATGCGTGAATCTGCCCCTCGAGTTCTCTGTGTTCTGTAGTTGCCACCTATTGCCGGGATCATCAGGTAACTTTTGCCGTCGAGTTTTATATCTCTTTGGGGGCCAGTTAAGAAAACCTGTCACTTCACAACTATAAAATTTTACAACCTACCAACTGTACAAATATTGATTCTCTATAATAAAGGGCCTGGCCTTCCCAAATGGTGTGTAGAGCTGCGAGATCAGTCCATCTCCGACTCCCACCCCGGACCCTCCGTCCTGCAGCATGGCCTCCCCCGAGGGGCGGCCCTCAGCCATAAACCCATGAACGGTCTCCCCTGAGGGCCTCCCACGGTGGGAGCCATGGCAGTTAGCTCAGTAAACTGCGACACGACCGGATGTGGTCACTAAGGCCGACGTGTAAAACCTGGACATGCCCAGAAATATCTGGAATACATGGCAGCTAAAAAATAAATGGCAGAAGAGGGGTATTATAGATGTCATCCATCCACTCATTCATTCGTATTCATTCATTCAACAAAACGGAGTGTCTTCTGCTTGCCAGTCTTTACAGAGCCCTCTTGGAGCTAGAGTTCGGGCCTCCTCATCCTTTACCCATGTGTATACGTGCGAACTTTATTTATGACGTTACTCATATATATTCATTCATGAATATTTATCGAGTGCCTACTATGTGTCAGGCCGGGTTGGGGCACAGTGGTGGCTACACTGAGTCCCAGTCATCACAGAATTTACATTTTGTTTGGAATTACAATATACAACAATCATCAGCTACAGAAATAAATGATCTGACAGGTGGTGCCAGGTGCTGTGAAGAGGAACAACACAGGGGAATGGAGGAGAGGCCTCTGGGGCCAGGTGCATTACCTTGCTGTGTGCAGGGCCTCCCTGAGCTGGTGGCCTTTCCATGCATATTTAAAAGGAAGGAGGGGCTCAAATCTCGCTGATGTCTGGGGGAATATGTCCTAGGCAGAGGGCTCAGTGAATGCCAGGTTCCTGGGGTCAACTTGAGGAACAGCCCAGGGTCAACATGCCTTGGGTGAAGAAAGGGAGAGAAAGAGTGTGGGAGATTCCAGCAGACGCAGTCAGCAAACTCATTGAGCACCCACTATGCACCAGAGGCCCGTTCGACCCTGAGGGATGATGACGCTGTGAGTAGTAGGCAAAGGTCTGTGGGGGGGGGTCTCGCTTGCTTGGAGGATGTGGTGGCTCCTGGAGTTGGGAGCCGAGATATGAAAGAGCCGTGCATCCAGAGCCCCAGAGAAACTGCTTCCTGAATTCCCTGCTGTGTTCTCAGACAGTGGTAGAGCCTGGGGTTACAGCAACACACACGGTGAAGTGGAGACCGTCTCTGTCTTAATTTATCCTGGAGACAAGAGTGGCATGCATGAAACTGTAACAGCAGGAGGTCGCACATGTTTAAACGGGTGGCACACTGAATTGCCCTATGTGATAGGCACCAGGTCATTGCACGGCCACTGGACCATGGCCATGAGTGCACGGCTCTTCACACCTGGCCCTGCACTCCCAGGGTTGCACAGAGGGACATGTGGCAAATATGTGTGCAGCTAACTTGGAGACAGAGACCAAGAACCAGAACTTCCATAACTATTTTGAAATGTAAGTACTGGTAAAATGCACCAAAAGCTGTTTTGGCGGTTGAGGGGGAGGGGCTCTCTCTGCGTCTCTTTTTCTTTCCCTTCCTCCTGGCCTTTCTCCTCCCTGCCTTCTTCCCTCCTTTCTCTTTCTTTCTTCCTTTCCTCCTTCCTTTCCTTCTTCTCTCCTTTCCT
This sequence comes from Ateles fusciceps, assembly GCA_036589455.1. Taxonomy (NCBI): domain Eukaryota; kingdom Metazoa; phylum Chordata; class Mammalia; order Primates; family Atelidae; genus Ateles; species Ateles fusciceps. Next base: position 1,085,114 of record JAZHEH010000402.1, on the reverse strand, counting down.
TTCCTCCTTCCCTTCCTTTCTTCCTTCCCTCCCTCCCTCCCTCCCTTCCTTCCCTCCCTCCCTCCCTCCCTCCCTCCCTTCCTTCCTCTCCCTCCCTCCCTCCCTCCCTCCCTCCCTTCCTTCCTTCCTTCCCTCTTTCCTTCTTTATTCATGAATTCACAAATTATACTGGCACCAAACACAAGTGTCACTAATTGTCACAAACCATTAATGAGCCTAGAGAGTGTGAGGAGATCCTGCTCTGTAGACACTGTCAACCTGAGCAGTGTGATCAATTCTCAGTATATTGTTGCTGATTTGTGAATTCAAATTATTCTCCTCCCTTCCTTCCTTCTCTTCGTCCTTCTCTCCTTCCTTCTCACCTCTCTTCTTTCCTCCTTCATTTCCTTTCTTCTTCTTCCTTCCATAAGCAAATTTCAGCAGGTGATGGACCACGCCCCCAATATGCAAAGTACTTTGGATGCTGAAATGGCTCGCAGGGACCCCGCTCTGTAGATGCCGCCAGTCACTGTGGGAGAGTGATCAATTCTCAGTATATTGTTGTTTACTCATGAATTTACAAATCATAGTGACACCAAACACAACTGCCACTAATTGTCACAATTAATGGGCCTGGAGAGTGTGAGGAGTGAGACAGGGGTGTCCTGACCCCAGCAATGCTGTGGCTTTAATCAGCACAGCACGTGGGGAAGGGTCCCCAGGAAGGGAACTGGAGAAGGCACTTGTGCCCACGGGATTTTTATGCAAATGGGAGAAAGACACAGAACACGGTTAACCTGTGTGTCCACCAATTCCTTCATCATATGTTTGGAAAGTGACTTGAAAAACACACTTGACCCTTCCTTGAGCAGTTTCCAAACAGCGTGTAAAAGAGGCGAAATGTGTATGTATTTATTTATTTAGAGACAAGGTCTCACTTTGTCTCCCTTGACCTCCCACGGTCAAGTGATCCCCCCTGCCTCAGCCCTCCGAGTAATTTTTGCATTTACCTGCTAATTTTTATTTGCTGGCTAATTTTTGTGTTTTTTGTACAGAGAGAGTTTGCCATATTGCCCAAGCTGATCTTAAACTCCCGAGTTCAAGTGATCCACCCACCTTGACCTCCCAAAGTCCTGGGATTACATTCGTGAGCCACCATGCCCAGCTTGAAATGTGCATTTAATAATCATTAAAAAAATGATGCCAGCTTCCAGGCAGCTCATCGGAAGGGTTCCAGACCACCGTTAGAAAGGGCGGTCTGGATTCTCCATCCACACAGGGCAAAGCCCACATTTGAATGTGGAAACTGAACTTCTAGGTGAGGTGAAAACTCAGCCATGCCACGTGAACACAGAAGCACCTGAGAAAAACTGAAAGAAAGAGACATAAATATCAATGCGTTCATGAACCCCATCTCCCAGTTTCTGTTCTTCTTGGTGAATAAAAGAGCCCGGCAGAAATGCATTTCTAATCTATATAATCAGCCTTCCCTGGCTGCCAGTTGAAGTTTCACGGTTCACCGCCATCTAGCTAAATAGGCCAACCTTTGATTTTATGTTCCCCTTGTTGAGAATCAGGTCAAGAAAGAAACTTCCAGATGAACTCAGAGCTATTTGCGTTATTAGTATGTAATTCTTGTCGGCAATTATTCTGTATCTTTGGTCATAAATTATCTAATCCTTTTTACGCAGCAGCATTTACTAAGCACCTACGCAGTTCCCAGAAGCGTACTGAGAGTGGAGGATGGGGAGGAAGGAGGACCGGACTCTCTGTATTGCAGACATGAGCCCACTGAAGTGAGGGGGAGAGCCCTGGGGGACTCAGAGGGTCCCTACAAGGAAACTTTGAAAGCTGCGTGAAGGCCAGTTGGCATTTATGGAGGTGGGAGTGCAGCTACTGTGCCCTTTGGTACCAGGGAAGAAAGAAGGGCATGCAGGGCTGCTCAGCCAGCACATCTGCGAGCCTGTCCCATGGGACGCAGTCTTTGACCACCCTCCCTGGAGCCACCCAAGGGTGTGTGCCAGGCTCCGGGCCAGACAGAGTGAGGTGCCCAGAGGGGGACTGTGCTCTCAGGATAACACACACGACAGGCCCAGAAACAGTTACTCAGGAGCCAAAACAAAAATCATTAAACCAGACATAAATTATGGAGTGCAAATGGATTAATTCTGGGTTGGAGGACTGGGAGATATTAACAGAAGACTCGACATTTCAGCTTGGTCTTAAAAATGGCTAATGTTTTGGGAGACGGGAGAGTAGTACAGGAGCGTTCCAGGCAGGGTGACCCCCTTCTGCAGGGTCTGCAGGGACAAGGGTGCCATGACTTGGATGGACATCCCGTGGACTTGGGCGAAAGGATCCGGTGGAGATGAAGTGGGTCAGGCAGCATGGCCAAATGGAGAGGCCTCAGGGCTGTGTTGGGGTTTGGGATTTAGCTTATAGACAAAGGGATCAATCGCGGGTTTTGGAGAGGACAAGTCTTGGCAGAAATGTTCAGGGGAGATGGAGGTGGGCAGAGATCAAAGCAGGAATGTTCCTGTCTAAGCGGCATCACCTAGAGCCTGCAGTGATGGAGACAGAGAGGCCGTTGGATGTTTAAAGTGGGGATTTGGTGATGAGTTTGATGTGTGCTCTGCAGGGAGCATCAGAGGATGCTGCAAGCACTGATATGGGGCTGGTTGGGAGGATGCTCACCCAGGAAGGAGCCAGGAGCTGGGTGAGAAGGCCTGGCAGGAGGAGAAAGCCAGTGTGGTGGCTTCAGTGCCTCAGGGCTGAGGCCACAGGCTGCAGAGTCAGCTGCCTCCTTTGAATTTATTTTCCTAAATTTCTGAGGTATCAGAAAGACTTTACCGTATTTTTTAAATAGTGCTTATGGTTTGCTAAATAAACATGGTATGCATCCATTGTGAATAAATTAAGAAATACATAAATGGATCCCCCCAGAAAACTGTTAGGAAAAATATTAATAATTATAACCCTAAATATCTTCTACGGAGGTGGATCCTGTTCAACAAGGGCTGTTTTTTATGCCAAGACCTTGCTGGAGTGTGTCGTGCAAGGGAAGGGATGGCAGGTGGAAGTGCTGGGGGATTCTGGGTAATGGGGAGAATTCGGATGTTCACATGGGACCGAGGAGGTGAGGAACTGGCGGGAAGCAGAGACGAGGATGGATCCACAGGAAGGTAGAGCCAAGAGCCTGGATGTGCTCTCCTCATGGCCCCCAGTCTTGGAAATTCTCCTGTGCCAACGGAGAGTTGAATCAGGGATGGGGGAGACTCAAAACAGATAACACTCTTGGATTCAAGAACCAAGAAGACAGTGGACGAAGGCAGAACAGGCCCTGGAATGGAAAGACATCTCGGGGGAGGCCTAGGTTCCTTGGAGTTTGTGGAATTGGGCTTTAAGCCAACATTACCATGCTCTGTGGAGCACAGGTGGTAGCAGGAAGGGCATAGCTAGTACATGGATTGCATCAGAAATTAAAAACGTAACCATAGCTAAACAGTTTATTAATAAATTATCCACATAGAATTTAGTTTATTGTATTTCCTTAGAAAGAATTAAGCAGCAAATGGTATCATGCACTACCCCAGGCAAGGGAAACGTAACAACGTAATAGGTGGTGTGGGGCAGGATGGGACTGATGGCAGCATGACCCGCATAACTTAAATTCTGGAAGAAAAGTGATACAAACAAATACGCATGTAAATATGTAAAGCTCCACAATAGCAAATCCAATAACAGCACAAGACAAATAGGGTTGGAAATTGGCTGTCATCTCCTGCCCAGATCCCATTCTCAAAGGAATATGGACTGCATTCCTCAGCTTCCATAAAAATAGAGAAATGGACAAGAAGGAAGAAATGGACAAGCTGGGGGGGGGAAATGACTGGCAAGCCATCCAGGAAGATGAACAGAAGGTGGACTTACACATCCCCAGAAGTATTTGGGTCTGATCTCCTCAGATGGAGCCACTGAAACACATGCCAACATACCCGGATATTCCCAGCAGTACGACCTGTGTGCCGGAAGTGCCAGCCAGGTAACCACACATAGTTAATTTTATGTGTCAACTTGCCTGGGCCACAGGGTGCCCAGATATGTGGCCAAACATTATTCTAAGTGTTCCTGTAGAGGTGTTTTTGGATGAGATTAACATTTAAATCAGGAGACTAGGTAAAGGAGATTGCCCTGCCTAACTTGGGTGAGCCCGCAAATCAGCTGAAGACCTGACTAGGAAAGAGGCTGACCTTCCCACAAGCAGGAGGAAATTCCCCTACCTGACTGCCTTCCAACTGCAACATGGTCTTTTTTTCTGCCTTCAGACTGGGATGGAGACAGTAGCTGTGACTGGGTCTTGGAATCAGCTTTAGACTGAAACTGTAATATCAGGCCTCCTGGATCACTTGCTGACTTACCCTGCAGCTCTTGGGACTTTCCTGTCTCCATAATTGTGTGAGCCAATTTCTTAGAATAAATCGTATTGTAATAAATTTCTCTCTCTCTCTATCTCTCCCTCCCTCCTTCCCTGTCTTCCATCTCTCTTCCGTTTCTCTAAAGAACTCTGACTACTATACCATGGGGTCCTTGAAGCATCCCCATTGATATTTAAGATCTTTAAGCCACAATAGACAGGTGATGTCACACTGTAATGGGGTCCAGAAAGGATGTGAATTGTGCAGCTGGATTCCTAGACACCAAGACAGCTGACTGTGCAAGTTCCCTCATTATCCCATTAACGTCACAGTACTGGGATCCTGCAGTTCCCACAGCTGAAGGTACTGGATCTCGATGTGGTTGGGTTTTACTACGCACGGTGTGTCAGACAGTGATAGGTATAAGGAGGAAAACGAAGCAGCAGGTCCTGATAAGCCTCATTGATAAAGGCACATTTTCCTGCAACTTTCCTCCATTCATAATTTACATAATTTATATCATGATGAAGATCCAATGTCATTTGTATAATGCAATTCATAATATAATTTGTTTATAATTCACACACCATAAATATCCCTCCTTTGAAGGTTGTCATTCAAAACGTTTGAATATATTCACAGAGGTGAGCACAATCACCACTACAGAATTTGAGAACGTTTTTATTACCCTGAAAACAAATTCCATATCCATTGGCAGCTATTGCCTTTCTTCCCAACTTCAGGAAAGGACTCATCTACTTAGTCTCTATGGATTTGCCTATTCTTGACATCTTATGACAATAGAGTCATATAACTTGGGATCTTTCATAATAGCTTTTTCAATTAGCATAATGGATTTAAGGTTCTCCTATGTTATAGCATGTGTTATATTTCATTCCTTTCTTGTAGCTGAGAAAAATGGTATTATATGAATAGACCACATTTATTTATCTAGTATCCAGTTAACAGATTTTCGGTTGTTTCTGCTTCATAGCTGTTGAGAATAATGCTGCTATGAACATTTACTCACAAGTCTGTGTGTGGACATAGATTTCATTTCTCTTAGATATTTGTCCAGGAGCGGAATTGCCAGATCATACGGTAACACTACCTGTAACATTTTGAGAAATACTCAAACTCTTTCCTAACATGACTTCATCATCTTCAAATTCTACTAACAATGTACAAGAATTCCAATTTCTTCACATCATTGCCAACACTTGCTATTTGTTTGTCTGCTTTTAAAATTGAAGCCAACCTAGTAGGTGTGAAGTGGTAGCTCATTATATTTGGATTTGCATATCTCTGATAAAATAGCTAATGAGTTAAGCATTTTTTCATGGGCTTACCCACCATTTATTTGCATGTCTTCTGTGGAGAAATATTTATTCAATCTTTTGCTCATTTTAAAATTGTTTTATTTTTATTGTTATTCAGTTGTAAGAATAATTTATATATTCCGAATACAAGTACCTTCTCAGATATATGATTTACAAATATTTTCTCCCATTCCATATGTGTCTTTTCACTTACTTAATGTTGCCTTTTGAACCACAAAAGCATTTAATTTTAATAAAGTCCAACGTGGTGAGATAACTAAAAAATAATGACCTATACCAAGATTATAAAGTTTTACTCCTATATTTTCTTTTAAGAAGGTAATAGTTTTAATTCTAGTTAGAGCTAATAATCTTACCTGCAAGAGTAACATCTTTTGAATTAACATTTGTACATGAGGTATGGTAGGGAGCCCCAGTATCATTCTTCAGCAGGTACACAGCAGTTGCCCTAACATCGTTTATTGAAAGGATTATTTTTTCCCTAGCGAATGGTCTTGGCACAGTTGCCCAAAATCAGCTGATCATAATTACAATGATCATTTTTAGACACCCAGTTCTGTCGAATCCAGGTGTCTACAGATTCCATTGATCTATATATGTCTACCTTTGTGCTGGTACCTACATCCATTCTCGCAGCTTTAGAGTAAGTTTTGAATTTGAGAAATGTGAACTTTGCTCTTCTTTTAAGGATTGTTATGACTATTCCAGGTTCCTTTAGTAAAAATTTCAGGGTCATCTTGTAAGTTTCTGAGAAAAGGCATTTGGGATTTTGATAGGGATCATTTTAAACCTAAATATCAACATGGGGAGCCTTGCCGTCTTTCCCATTTTACATCGTCTGATCCGTGACTATGGATATTTTCCCATTTATTTAAGTTTTAAATTTTTAAAAACTGTTTGTAGTTTTCAGTATGCACATTTATAGATTTTTGGTAAATACTTTCCTAAGTACTTTGTTCCTTTCAATGCTATTATAAATTGACTTTTTTTTTTTAAGTTTTGTCCTCAGATTGTATATTGCAAGTGTATAGACATACAATCTTGTGTTTTTGTCATGTACCTGAAACCTTAATGAACTTTTTTATTAGTTTTAATAGTTTAGCATATATGTGTATTTTTTGGGTTCCATAGGATTTCCTGTATACAAGACTTGTTATCTGGAAATATAGTTTAACTTCTTCCATCCAAATCTGGATGCTTTTTATTGCTTTTTCTTGCCTCTGTTCTCTCACTGGAGTCTCCAATAAAATGTCAAATAGAAATGGTGAGAGTAGATATCATTGGCTTTTTCCCAATCTTCGGAAGAAAGCAGTATTTCACCATTAAGTATAATGTTAGCTGTGAGATTTTCATAGAGGCCTTTTATCAGGATGAGGAAGTCTCATCCTACTCATCGTGTCTTAACTGTTTTTATCATGAAAATGTGTTGGGGTTTGTCAAATGCTTTTTCTTTACTGAGACGTCATGTTGTGTCTTTTTCTTTATTGATATGTGGTATTACATTGATTTTCCAGACGTTTAATCAACATGGAAATCCCACTAGGTCATGGCATAGAATCCTTTTTCTAAGTTGCTGGATTACGTGTGCTAGTATTTCCTTGAGGATATCTACACCTACATTCATAAGGAATTTTCTTTTTTTGTGACGTCCACATCTGGTTTATTTATGATGGTGGGAAGTATGTTGAAGGTACATGATAAGTATACAAAAATAAATTTTATTTCTATACACTTACAATAAACAATCTGAACACAAAGTTTGAACACGTCAAGGTATAGTAGTGTTAAAAAGAACAAAGTATTTAGGAAAATAGTTGACAAAGAAGTCTCTGACTAGTGAGCCCAACGTCTGGGCCCCTGTGGGACAGTGGCTATTGTCTCTGCATTGAGTATATTTTTTGCTTCTTTGAGTGTCTCATAATGTTTTGCAGAAAACTATACATTTTATTCTATTTTATTTATTAAATTTTTGAGACACAGTTTCACTCTGTCGCCCAGACTGGAGTGCAGTGGTGCCGTCTTGGCTCCCTGCAACTTCCAGCTCCTGGGTTCAAGCAATTCCCATGCCTCAGCCTCCTGAGTAGCTAGGACTACAGGCATGCACCACCACACCTGGCTAGTTTTTGTAATTGTAGTAGAGATGGGGTTTCTCCATGTTGGCCAGGCTGGTCTCAAACCCCTGGCCTCAAGTAATCTGCCCTCCTCAACCTCCAGAAAACTACACATTTTAAATAGTAAAATAGAACAACTCTGGAAACCAGATTTCCCCTCATCCCCCGGGATGTTTTTGTTGTTGTTCCTGCTATTTGTTCAGCGTCTGTCCTCAACCATTTCAATAATTTCTGCATTCTTTGTTGCGTGTGGCCCCTGAAGTCTCTCCTTGGTTAGTTTGTCAGCTTGTGATAGGACGTGAATTTCCTTAAATGGCTTCACCCAATGTCTCCTTGCCTTTGCTGAGGGTTCTGTGGTCTTGGGGGGTGCACTTTCAATGCTCCAGCAGGTAGTCACAGCTCTGCCTTAGCCTTCACTTCCTGCTTGCACAGAGCCTCATGGGCAGTTAAAGAGAGAGGCTGAGTCCATGTGGGGTCCTCCCTGGCATGTACACAGCCCTAGATATGTGTGGGGCCTTCTAGGTTACCAGGAATATTTTGAAGTTTTTCAAAGCCTGCTTTGGATGTCTCATTCTCTGAATTTTCTTGTTAAGATATTTAACCAGTCTCTTGTTTTCTTTCACTGGTAATAGTGGCTCACGAATGTTAAGCAACTGCTGATGATTGTTTTGGACAAACAACCTGGATATGTAACTTGTTTGTCCAGAGAGAGTTAGATCAAATAAAGGCAAGCCCTTTGGTCATTTGCAGGTAACTGCCAGTCAGGTCAAATCATGAAAGTTCTCTAGGTTGGGAGCTTTCTGGGGAACACCAAGCTCATTCCATTCTCTCTCCAGCATCCTTCAGGTTGCAGATATCACACCAATTGTGGTCCTGAGGCTGCTTATTTTTTATCATGTGTCTTGATTAACTTTATGGGTCAGCTTGTCTGGGCCACAGGGGTGGCCAGACATTTGACCAAACATGATTCTGGCAGTGCCTGCAAGGTCTCTGGATGAGGTTAGCATTTGAACTGGTGCACTAAGTAAGGCAGATGGGCCTGTCCAGTGTGGGTGGGCCTCAGACGATCAGTTGAAGGCCTGAGTAAAACAGAAAGGCTGAGTAAGATGGAGTGTTGCTGGTCTGAAGAGGCAGGGCCGTCTGCCTTACTTAGTCTACCAGTTCAAATGGCTGATGCCTTTCAGACTATTTATTATTATTATTATACATTATTACATAAAGATGTATATATTATGTGTCTCTATGTGACACTAGGTAATACCAATAGTGTGAAAGCCATCAGGCTCAAGGCTTAAGAAAATCCAACTTTATAAAAGTCCAATATCAAATATCTATATATTGGCTGTTATATACATGTATAACACATATATAATATATAGATATATAATAATACAATATATTACATATTTATTATATAATTAAGATATTTAGCCAGTATCCTGTTTTATATATAGATATACATGTTACATATGTATAATATACATATAATTATATATATATCATAGTGTTTCTGTTTCTCTGGAAAACCCTGATTAACCCACCTTGATTGTGAGGCTGTTGGTTTTTAAAAGTACCGTGGAAATGCAGAGGGGCCGGTGGGAACAGTGTGAGTCAAAACACCACAGAGCTCCCTGTTATTACTGAGATTGAGCCATTTTTTTCCTGAAAAAAAAAAAGATGCTTTTTGGGTTGCTGCAGGGCTTTGTTTAATGTATAGAGTTCTGAAAACAAAGTTGATTTTGGCAAAATTTTCCAGCGTTCTCATTGTTTTTATGGAGGTGTAGGTCTTTGGAGGTCCTAACCCCACTGACCCAGAAGTGCCCCTCTGCAGATCTAATTACTTCTCCTGGTCTCTCCTAGACTTTGCCTGGCTCTTGTTCATGGCAATGCACAGGGGAAGTTCTGACTTTGGTGGATTGAGGCAAAAGCCAGATGCAGGGTCTGTAAGAGCAGCCAGAATTGGGAGTAGCCTTATTCGAAAGGGATCTGGACATCTGAGAATCAGGTGTGGGAGCCTTAGCCTGGGCTAGTGTGCAGGGAAACACGGACAGCCTCAGATGGGGTCTCCTACCCGGGAACACCCAGAAAGACCTGCCGATGGCTGGCCTGGACCTGGGGCAGAAGAAATGGAAAGGACACCTGCGGCTTTGAAGGCAGCGTCTGAGAGGAGCCTCTCCAGGTGCAGAAGGAGACTCTGTGGACACGGACACAGGGTGCATATCTGTCCCCACCCAAGGCTCATGTTGGTGTTAGAGGTGGGGCCCTCTGTGAGGTATTGGACCATGTGTGTGATTCCTCAAGTATGACTTTGGCCATCCAGCCCCTTAGTGATGAGTCTGCATGAAATCTGGTCTTGTAAAAGTGTGTGGCATCCCCCCAATGCTCCCTCTCCTGCTTCCTCTCCTGCTTCCTCCCGTGTGACATGCCTGCTTCCCGTCTGCCTCCCACTGTGACTGGAAATTTCCTGAGGCTTCTCTAGAAGCTGAGCAGATGCCAGACCTCCTGTACAGCTTGCAGAACTGTGGGCCGTGGAAACCTCTTTTCTTATGAATTACCTGGTCTCAGGTATTTTGTTGTTCTTGTTGTTGTTGAGACGGAGTCTCGCTCTGTCACCAGGCTGGCGGGCAGTGGCATGATTGCGGCTCACCGCAACCTCCACCTCCCGGCTTCAAGCAATTCCCCTGCCTCAGCCTCCCGAGTAGCTGGGACTACAGGGGTGCACTGCCACGCCCAACGAATTGTTTGTATTTTAGTAGAGATGGGGTTTCACTATCTCTACTAGGTTGGCCTCGATGCCAACCTGGCCTCCAGGATGGCCTCGATCTCCTGACCTCGTGATCCGCACCTGGCCTCAGGTATTTCTTTCTAGCAGTGAGAGGGTGGCCTAACACAGACACCGCGCTCAGAGAACAAGCGGATGCCTGGAGCCAGAAGTGGCGTGAGCTGCTCCAGGAGAGCTGGCCTCTGCAGCTGGCATGTCGGAGATGAGGCAGTGCAGGCAGGGCTGGTGAAGGACCAGACGTGGTGGCTGTGCTGAAAGTCTGGGGAATCTATGAGGCATGTGCACCCTCTATTGAGGACCTGATGGGGCAGGGGTTCGAGGCTGCACAGGATCCCCCTGTTAACGGCAGCCAGAACACCAACCAAACCAGCTTGAAAAGCAAAGACATAATGAGGAGAAGGAGAACAGGACATTAGAAAGCCAGAGGATGTGGGCTTTGAAGGTCAGGGGCAGGGAGTGTGCTTTGAAAGCAGAATGTACCCTGTCCATTGTGAACCTCCTGAAGCAGTCCAGACTCCACATGGGCGAAAGGTGTTAGCCATTTCAGAGACATCGCAGGCACGACTCATTCCATGTTCTCCCAGCTATTCTTGTACTCAAGGGTTACATCAGTTTATTTCATAATCTTTCCAGAGTGCCTGCTCTGGGCTCTAGGCAGTAGAGATCCAGCCACGAAGAAAACAGAAATATTCCTTATCCTCGTGAAACTGGGGAGAGAGAGAGACCAAACAAAAAATAGAAATCAGTAAACAGTATGGTGATGAGCTTCCTTAAAAAAGAGGAAAGGGATGAGAGAGTGCAGTGCTGCTTGGTGGGGTGACACAGAGGCCCCGAGAGTCGGGGACTGAAAGCAGGGGAGAGCAGAGGGATGTGGGGCGGTGTGTGCCTGGAGCCCCAGCACTGGGTACAGTCTGATTAAAGGAGGGGAAGGAGAAAGGAAGGGTGAACCGGGCGATGGAGGAACATGTGAGCAAGTCAGCAAATCATGTTTCGTCCCTGTGGAGAAAACACACTTGCTTCTGGCCCCCAGGACCTAACATTTCTGAGAGCTCACTTTGCAAACACAGGGCTCTTCAGAGACAGAGGCTGTGTCGCCCTCTCCTTTGTCACCACCCAGGGCTTGGTGCCTGCCTGGGGGTCTGCCCAGCTCTTCTCAGGATGCACATCCCACTGCGGTGCTTCCCCTGTTTAAACTCCTCTGGTCCCACTGGAGCCCAGCCCTTTGCCTGCCTCCTCCATCTGCCCTGGCCTCTCTCCCTCCTGCACCTGCCCCGGGTGGTCCATGCCTGCCCTCCTGGCCCACCTTTCCTCTTTCCTCGCCCCTAGGCTGCCCCCTTCCCAGGTCTTCTCCCCCCCCCACCCTTGTCCTGTGGCTCCGCTGCCTCTACCTGGGATTTTACATCACTTTTTCATAATATGGAATTATTTTTGTTTCTTTCCTTGCTTTTTGTTTCTCCCAACTCATGCTGATGTCAGGGAGAGCAGGGCCTTTTCTCTCCAGATTCCCACCAAATTGCTCCTGCTTAGTACCTCCCCCTCCCACAAACTGGCCACAAATCAGTAATTCTTGAATAAATGAATGTGTTTAGCCTGTGGCTGTTTCTTCAGTCCTAAGCAGACCCATCTCCCTCCAGGGGGGGAATCAGCAAGCTTCCGTACGGGGACAGCGAGCGCCTATTTTGGGCTTTGTGAACCATGGAGTGTCGGCCTCGACGCCCCGGGCTCAGCTGCGGCAGAGTGGAGGCAGCCGTGGGTGACACTCAGTGCAGAGTGTGGCTGCCTTCCAGTGGGATTTTATTTATAGACACTGAAATTTGAATTTCATATCATTGTCATGTATCATGAAGTGGTATGTTTAAATTTTTTCCACCTATTTAAAAATGTTTTTTTTAAAACATCTTAGCTCACAGACCCTGCAAAAGCCATCAGCAGGCCTATATGTGGCCACAGAAGCCATCTCCATTGACCCCTGCCTCTGAGATGCATTTAATAGTGGAAAGAGTTGGCCAGTCAGTCCACTCATATGTGCTGGGTGTTACATGGGCTTCACACTGGACTTGGGGAGGGTGAGACAGAGAATAAGTCCAACATGACGCCTCCACCCAGGTGGCCTGTGCACCTGCAGCAAAGGGCATCTGGAGGCCAGGTGAGCCGAGGGCAGCCAAGGAGGAGCCCTGGCTCTGCTGGCTGTGTCAGGGATGCTGCTTGGAAGGGCTGGAAGAGCTCCAAGCCAACCCGGTGATAGAGGATGTCACCGGGCAGAGGGTAAACGACACAGCACAGCGTGGTGCCTGTGAAAATCGCAGACTGCTGTGGTATCCAGGAGGGTGCCTCCCAGGAAGACACATTCCTCAGGATCCTGAGACTTCCAGTAGACACCTTCACCCAGGCCACGGGGGCCAGAGGGAGCTGTGTAGAGTCCCCACTCTGTTACCGTGGGCCCCATGGAGATCCCTGGAAGAGAGGCTGCAGCTGTCAGGGAGCGGCGGAGCTGTGGAGCACATTGATTAATGGATCAATGTCAAGTTGGAGGGAGGTCTCCCGTGGCACCCGTCCACTCCCTGGCCCGGTCCAACGTTCTACCAATGACTTGGATGAAGGTGTAACAGACCTGCTTGTCAAATGTGCAGATCAAAGCTCAGAGGGGGAGGCTAATGTGGTGGAGGAAATCGTCCAGACACAAAAAACCTCCCGACAGCCTGAAACAATGGACTGAAGTGAGCAGGATGGAACTGAGCAGTGTTCAAAGGGAAGTCCTGCCCACTCACTGGTCTGAAGCAAACATCAACTGCAGGTGAGAGAAACGGTTTGCCATTCACGCCGGGTACACCTGCAGGTGTTGCTGGCCCCAGCCCTGAGCCCAGATCATCAGACAGGCTGCCCCACACACGAGGGACTCCTGCCCCCTACAGAGGGGCCGGCCTGGGAAGGGCAGGTACACCCCTGCAGAATTGCCACCGTGTCTAGCGTGACACTCCCTTTCGGTGGACGCTGCCCACGAGGAACGCATCCAGAGCAGAGCGACCAGTGCCGTGCGCGTGTGTTGGAAACGTGCAGGTCAGACGGAGGGTGACAGGCTGTTGGAGGCTCAGGGCGGTCCTCCACCCTCTGAGAGCCTCTCCTGTGAGAGAGACTTCCGGTGACCCGAGAAGAGGAACACTCACACGTGGATGCAGAGCTTTCTGCTGTCCTGCAGAAAAGCGTCCTCACGAGCTCGAACAGGCTGGATGTGTACTGGAGACACAGGCCCACCGGGCGGAGGGGACAGCAAGGCAGATTTTTGGCTGAATGGAGGCACAGCTTTCTGACAAGAGCTGTTAGCTGTGGCGTGAGCTGCGTCCGGGGAGCGAGCCCTGTTGCTGGCAGTGATGGGCAGAGGCTGAGCGGCCATCTGTGGGCCTCCCAGGGGACCCCTTGCCCTATGGCAGATAGAGCTGCCCGTCCAAACCTTCATTTTACAGATGGAAAGGCTGAGGCTGGAGGAGCCAGGGCATGCCCATAACAGCCTGTGTTAGCTTTCCAGGGTCTGTGGAATTCAGCTTCTGGAGCTCTTACCTTGAGACTGAAACAAGGACTACGTGAGATGTATGGAAATGGAGCAAGCGTGTGTGTTGGGGTCTGGGGAGGTAAGGGGGAATGAAGCACCCCACCCTCTCTGAGTCAGGATCCGAACGGGAAGCAGAAAGTGAAAGACTGGCGTCAGGACATCTGCTCTGTGCCCCGAACCAGGCAGCGCTCAGGTGGGATGGAGGGTCTGGGCCTTGCTATTGCTTCATCTGAAATAAACGCAGCACCTGAAAAATGGCAGGGTGGGGGCTCCTGCCGGGGCGGAGATGAGCCCCACTAGGCCGGACACAAGAAGATCAGGGCCAAGGTCCACTGTGGCCCTGGGAGGCCAGACCAGAAGAGCCCCGAGGCTCAAAGCCACCTGGACGCCAAGGTGTGCGTTCACTGAATCCACGCCTCTTCCCGGGAGAACTGGGTCGTGGGCAGAGGGGACGGGGGAGGGTTCCTTCCAATACTCTTGGAAGCTGAGGGTTGCTGTGTGATCCTGGGAGGTTGATATGGTGTGGCTGTGTCCCCACCCAAATCTCATCTTGAATTGTAACTCCCACAACTCCCCCGTGTCAGGGGGAGGAACGTGGTGGGAGGCGACTGAATTATGGGGTGGGTCTTTCTGGAGCCGTTCTCATGATAGCGCATGAGGCTCACGAGATCCGAATTTAACAACTGGAGTTCTCTGCACAGTCTCTCTCTTTGCCTGCCGCCATCCACGTAAGATGTGACTTGCTCCTCCTTGCCCTCTGCCACGATCGTGGGGCCTCCCCCCCCCCCCCCCCACGCAGAACTGTGAGTCTGTTACACCTCTTTCTTTTGTAAATTGCTTAGGCTTGAATATGTCTTTATCAGCAGCATGAAAACAGACTAATACAGAGGGGAGATGAAAGCCTTCCTCCTGCCTGCAGATTCCTGTCCACACAATTCCTCCTACAGGCTAGTTGGGTATCAGCCACACATCCCCTCAGCATCAATCCCTAAGGCTTCAGGCCTGATCTCCCACTCTGGAACAGGGCCCTGTCCAGAGGTGCCCGAGAGCAGAGCCCTGGGCAGGACGGCCTGGCTAACCCACATGTGGGACTGCTCCTGGTTCCTGTGGATTGGTGGTCCCAGAGCCCAGCCGTGGGCACCAGTGACCTTCAACCCAGCATGGGGTGAACTGCAGCTGTGAGCCTCATGCTGGCCAGGTCAGCTCTTCCCTGTGGTGTGAAGATGGCTGGCCTTTGGGCATCCCAGGAACTGACTTCAGGGACCCCACCTTGGAGCAACCCTGACTTTCTGGATGGAGCCCCAGCATGGACTTTGAGATTTATTTAAGGTGAGATGGTCTCATTCCATCAAGGACAAAAGCCCACTAATGGTGTTGGTGGAGAGGGGGGACCAGAGTTCAAGCCTGACCTTGGAGAGCTGAGTATTCTTTCAGTGGGCCTGGGTTCTATTTGACCTCCTCAAATGTCCAAGCATTCACTGTCTTTTCATTAAACATATTCAAAAAACAGCAGACCTTTTCCTAAACACGGATGTATTTAAACCTTAAGACACAGAGGCTGGGCTGAAGGAGTTCACAGCATGCTTTGGAGAGCGATGGTTGGAGGCCGTTTGCAGAGAGTGGTGCAGGCAGAGCCTGGGACCTCAGATTCATGGCTCCAGAAAGAAGGGGCCTCTTTCCATTCTCTTGAGGCACAGAGGGCACTGGAGAGACTTGAAGGGGCCTGTGCACTCTTCCCCAGAAGGCAGAGTGGCTCACCTGATTGTCAAGAGTGTCCCCTCCCATGGCCGGTCGCAGAGGCCCTCGCCTGTAATCCCAGCACTTTGGGAGGCCGAGGTGGGTGGATCACTGGAGGTTGGGAGTTTGAGACCAGCCTGATCAACATGGAGAAACCCCGTCTGTACTAAAATCCTAAAACTTAGCCAGGTGTGGTGGCACATGACTATTATCCCAGCTACTCGGGAGACTGAGGCAGGAGAATCACCTGAACCCAGGAGGTGGAAGTTGTAGTGAGCCGAGATTGCGCCATTGCGCTTCAGCCTGGGTAGCAAGAGGGGAAACCTGGTCTCAAATGAAGAAAAAAAGTCCCCTCCCTTTCCTCATCTCTCCCCTGCCCTCCCCTTCCTTCCTCTTCCTCCCCTTCCCCACCCGCATCCCTTTCCCACAGGTGTGGTTTCTGCCTCAAGGATTCTCTGAGTGATGGTTTCCCCCTCTTCTGTCTGAGGACAGTAGTGAGAAACTGAAAGAAAAATGAAAGCCCCTGAATTGAGTTGGAAGAGAGGAGATATTCCTGAGGAGAACACTTGCCGTTGTGTGGCCAGATTAGACCCAGTGAAGAGGAAAATGAGACAGAACCACATCCCTGTGTCCAGGAGTCCAGGCCGTCGGAGGCGCGTGTGGGGCCGCTGGAGAGGGCAGCAAGGCTGGGCCGGGAGAAGATGGACGGCTCTGCGAGGACTGCGGTGACTCCCCGCAGAGGCAAACCCACCCGCTGGAGGGAGGGGGCCCTAGGTGGTGTGAAGAGCTGTACCGTCTGTTATGGAGAACGAGGGTGGTTTTGAGATCTGAATGGAACATCTCCACCACCACCGTTACCTTCCCACCTCTTCTCAGGGTGGAGGAGAGCGAGTCCCTGAGTGGACAGAGCACACCTGGGAGAAGGGTGGGCAGGGGTCCCAGGGAGACCCACGGAGGGGTGCCACTCTGGGCAAAAAAGCCACTGGGACAGTGACAGCAGGAGCTGGGTGAACAGAGGGACCTCCAGAGGGAACCCTCCCTCATGCAGGGGGAAAATGAACAGAGCTTAGGAACGGAGCATTGCAGCCCCGGAGCCTCAGACTCCCAAACTCTCACCTGCAGGGCAGAACCAGGATGAGCACGTTAGGAAGCCCAGTGACTGGACCAGGAGGAGGACAGGGAGGAGGGAAGAGGAGGAGGGAGGAGGAGGACAGGGGGAGGAGGACAGGGAGGAGGACAGGGGAGGAGGACAGGGAGGAGGACAGGGGAGGAGGGAGGAAGGAGGAGGAGGAGGAAGGAGGAGGAGGACAGGGGAGGAGGACGGGGAGAAGGGAGGAGGAGGAGGACAGGGGAGGAGGACAGGGAGGAGGAGCAGGGGAGGAGGGGAGGAGGAGGAAGGAGGAGGAGGACAGGGGAGGAGGACGGGGAGGAGGACAGGGGAGGAGGGAGGAGGAGGAGGAGGGAGAGGAGAAGGGGGAAGAGGATGGGGAGGAGGAAGAAAGACAAAAAGAAGAGGATGAGGAGGGAGAGGGGAAAGATAAGGAGGATGGAGGAGGAGAAAGAAGAGGAAGAGGAGGAAGAGGAAAGGGGAGGAGGAAAATAAGAGGAGGAGCCGGCGGCAGACAGAGGAGGGCCCGCGGCCCAGCACTCAGAGTTCCCTGACTTATAGTAAAGGCAGATTGGAGTCACCCAAAGAAGTCCATTAATATTTTCAAGTCCATAACTGGGTCAGCTCCAGGGAGGGGACAGTGATGTGAGGGACGTATTCCCGTGGTAGAGGAAAGGTCTGGCCATCAGTGAAGGACTTTCATTACCCCAGACCTGGAGGATCCCAGATCTGAACAGAGGCCCAGCTCCTTCCCAGAGAGGCTGCCCTGGGCCTCTGGGCAGCTGGACAGGTCCGCCTCTTCCTGGGTTCAGCCAGTTGAGCCCTGGGGAAGGCCGGCAGCTGCAGCAGTGGCCCCCGGGCTCCGGCCCAGGGGTGGGGACCTGCGTGTCTCCTGGCCCTCGGTGTCACTGCTGCTCCCCGGTGGCAGGCCTGGTCCTGTGCTCCAGCCTGTGTGGTTAGTGCCGGACACAGGGCAAGATGGCCAACATGGTGCCGCAGAGCCGTGCCCTCCTGGGAGGAAGCGGCCCCGGGCAAGCGTGGCTGCTGCAGAAGGAAGCCTGAGCCCCAGCCAGCCCCTGGGGCTCCCAGAGCAGAGTCCGCAGCTGAGCCGACACTTACGAGAGAAGGAGGATTTCAATTTAGATTTTCATCTTTCCCTGGAAACATGATAATTGGAAGGGCTCTCACCCTCGAAGGAAGGCACGATTCACCTCGTTGTCACCAGGGCTCATCCAATGGTCCCTGAGACCCACAGGGCAGCAAGGCAGGGCAGGCCGCGCCGGGAGCCGGTGGGCCGTGTGTGCACAGTCTGGCTGCGGCAAGGCCTCAAAGCTCGGCTCGGAGGTGCTCCTGTAAGGCTTCTGGATACAGAGCCCGGCTGGCAGGTGTGGACTCCAGCAGACACACAGCCTCCTGTGAGCACAGCCTGCCCGCTGGTCATTTGGGGGCCTGGTCAGGGGCCGCCCTGGAGGTCTCTGCTGTCTGCACTGCTGCAGTCCTGGCTTGCAGCTGCATGGGGAGTGGGCTCAGCCCAGCCCTTCATGGGCACCAGCCCTAAGTTCTGGGAGTTCTGAGTCCAGCCGGCCTCAGGACTAAGGCTTTCACTGACGCAAGTGAGCAGAGCACGGCACTTCAAAGGCACTGGGGTTGGTTCCCCAGTATTTTAGCCCATCCCCCGTGCTTTCTGCCTGCTGCCATCTGATCACACATGGAGGGCGCACTATCAGGCTCCCCCAGCCCTCTGAGGATATTGGCAGTAAGGGCTGAGAGTGACGCTGGGGCAGAGGTGGGTCTGCTCTGCCTGGGTGGGGAGGTTGAGCACCGGGGGGGGACTGGAAGGTGCCCTGGACGAGGTACCCAGCAGCAGCAGGGAGACACAGGGGCTCTGGGAAAGACCCTGCTGGGGCAGGAGTTGGAGCTTGGACTCTCGAGCCAAGAGCCTAATTTCAAATCCCCTCTGCACCTCTCATGAGCTTTCGGGAAAGTGTCTTGCCCTTTCTGCACCTCAGATTTGCCATTTGTTAAAGTGGGGGATCATGACGGCACATACATTATAAAGCGGCTCCGAGGATTAAATGAGTTAATATGAACAAAACGCTTTCAGCACTTCCTGGCAGAGAAAGTGCAATGGAAGAATGGAAGTGTGAGCTATTTCTCAAGTGCCTCACATTTTAAGCAAATTAGATAAAGACAAACTACTCACTTACTTGATTACCCAAACCAGCAGACAGTGTTTACCTTAGCATAGACTTTTTTTTCAGGTTTGTTTTTTATTTATAAAAGAAGTAACAGTTGATTTTAAAACATGCAGACAATGCTGAAATTCACACTTTTCTCTACACGCAATCCTGGAAGTAATTGTTGTTAGCACGTAGGTACGTGGTGTTTTTTTTCTGTTCACCTATTAACATACATACTTAAAAAAAATAGTGGTATCTAAACAAAGCCATCCTATTAGTTGGATTTTGCTTCCTGCAGAAACCAGATCTCTCCATGGGTCATTGCAAATGCATGCACCACCACTTCCTCAGCCATTCTCGTCATCCCTATTTCCTCTTTCAGCTTCTTCCTGCTAGAAACAGCATTGCAGGGAACACGCTTCCTCAGTAGCTCCTGAACACTTCGTGTCTGTAAAATGGACTCTTCAAAGTGAACCGTCCTGTGATGCTTCTAGGTGACGTGTGCTGTCAAATTTCTCTTTTAAAACCACTTTCCAGTTAATGATCTCACCTGAAAATGAAAGGGTGCTCAGTCCCCCACATCCCTTTTAATATTATCAGCGTTTTAGTTCTTTAACTCTTGACATAGATAAAAATCACGTGTTCTTATTTAATTCACAGGGATGTCTTCACTTTGTGGTTGAGTTAGGAGGTTCTGTTTGCTTTTTCCCAATTGAGTTAAAAGGCAATAAAGGCTGTACCAGACACGTGTGTTTGAGATGTAAGTATGAACGAGGTCGAGGCGGGGCGGAGGGCCGTGTCGGGTGGCACCTGCTGGAAGCATTTCTCTGGGAACCCGACCACAGCAAGGCCCTGCCCTTCCGCCTGGCTGGCGGCACACACAGGCAATTGTGTAGGGTGATTTCTAGTCCTGTTAATTTTAAAGGGTAAGGCACCCCCTAAACTCTTTTTCTGTTAAGGTGTTGACTAAACAGGGAAGCAGGCCACACCAGAGCCCATGGGAGTGGGCTCTTCCACACAGAGGCTGTCAGGATTTGAACTCAGGGAGCCTGGAAGCCACGAGTTCTCAGGATGCCTTCTCATCCCATGTTCACCAACCCGCTCACGTGTGACCTCTCCCAGGGGCCTCTCCTGACCTTCCCAGAGAGCAAGTGCCATCACCAGCCTTTGGAGCTGTTGGCAAATGTCACCTGCACGTTTCTGCATTCTCAGTCCCACCTGTACCTCGCCATCCCACCTGCAACCCGGCACACCAGCCTCCGCTTTCACTGCCCCAGCACCAAGGCCAGCACTTGGACAGGGAAGGGGCGGCAGGATGGAAATTGCAGGGCTGTTTGGTCTGATTTTGAAAGAATCCCAGGATCGGAGAGACTTGTTGGGGGTAAAGGGAGGTTCCCTTCCCCAAGACAAATGGGGACACATCAGGAAGACACCCATGGCCCTGCTGCCCCAGCCTGAGGCACGCCTGCCCTGGGGCCCTCACTGCAAAGGGACTCCTTACTGGTACATCCAGGTGGCAGGAGTGGCAGGGTAGTCACCTGGTGTGAAGCTGGCAGCAAGAAGGGGCTGACAGGTGGCTGTAGGCATGGAGGGGCAGAGGTGATATTTGTTCTGGCTGAGTCTTAGCCTGAAGGGCAGGTGGGGGAGCTCAGCAGATGCCTCAGGTGGGACCCAGAACCTGTTCTGCAGCTCCAAATGTCAGGGGCGGGGAGGAGGGGGCTCCCGCAGGCCAGGCTGCAGCCAAGTCAGCAGGGGTCAGAGCCCTTTAGCCAGGTGACCCTCGCAGGACCCTCTGCTTCCGCGTACTCCTGGGATGTGGGACTGCAAGTTTCTCTAATCCTTCCAGGCATGGGAGGAGAGAATTAGAGCTCTAGCCTCCTTTCCTGAACAAATAAAAGCAAATGAAATATCACAGCCAAGCAGCAAGCTGGTGCTATCAGCCACCCTGGAGTCATGGGTGGACCTGGGAGATGGGCTGAGGAGGAGGGCCTGCTGCTGCCTTATTCTCCAGCCCAGGGGGGATAGCCTTGGGCGTGAGTTTGCCCTTGGTGAAGTCACCTGTCCTGCACCAAATCCCAAGCACGCTGGCTGCTCACTGCAGGACAGAGCCCAGATCCTCCTTACTAGGCCTGATCCTCAGGGAAGGCTCCTTGCCCTGGTCAGGACGGGCTTTGAGCTGGCCACAGAAATCTGCCCAGTCCAGACCCCCAGCACACCCCACTGAGTCCAGCAGAGGAGGCAGGCCATGATGGCCAGATGAGATGCTAAGCTATACCTCCCGATTCGACCTGTACCTATCCATCCCACCTGCCCCTCCCCCTCCCACCTGCCCCTCCCCCTCCCACCTGCACCTCCCCCTCCCACCTACCCCTCCCCCATCCCACCTGCCCCTCCCCATCACACCTATATCTCCTCATCCCACCTGCCCCTCCCCCATCCCCCCCTGTGTCTCCTCATCCCACCTGCCCTTCCCCATCCCACCTGTATCTTGCCATCCTTCCTGTGTCTCCCCATCTCACCAGCACCTCCCAATTTCTGTCTCCAACTGCAGCCGCCGCTCTGCGTCACATCCATGCAACTGCTAATTGCTCTAGATGGGAGCCTTGCAGTAGCTCTGGGCCTGTCTTCATTGCGGGAGGCTGAGGAAAAGACCCCTCATCCGATCTTAGATTTCCACTTGGCAGAGTCTGGGTGTGCTTGTTTCCGTTGCATAGGAAATGTTTGCTTGCTTGGGAAAAATAAAATGTCCCTTTTGAGCCTGCAAGTTCTATGCTGCCTGTGCAAGAGCTGAATTCAGATACCTTAGCTGTTTTCTCATAAAAGATCCTTTTCCTAAATCACTACAGTAACACTGTGTAGACTTACATCAAACATCCACACCCCCAGTCTTCAGCATGTTCCCGTCGCAAATATGAGCGTTGTGCTTTGCAGGTGAAACAATTCTGTTTCTACCCTCATCCTTTCATCTTTCCTGTTTCCTCCTCTCCTGGGGTCCATGCCCCAGCTTGGATATTGCACGGAGATGCGGAGCAGAACACACTCTTCAGCAGAAACAAGAAAATGCCCGCCCGCTAGTTGTGGAGATCTCTTTCTAATTAACCATGGAAATGAGGTCTGTGTCTTCTTTCTTATTATGATCACCATTCTGTTTCCAGAGAAAACGTCAGCTCTGCATGGCTACAGGATCTCACAGCGAAGTCTTGGTGTCTGGGGCTCTCTGAGTCTCTCGAAGCTTCCCGGGTAGATCCCACTGAAAGATGGGACACCAGTTGCATGTGATACTGGCTCTCGCTCTGTCACCAGGCTGGAGTGCAATGGCGCAATCCCAGCTCACTGCAACCTCTGCCTCCCGGGTTCAAGCAATTCTCTTCTTCAGCCTCCCAAGTAGCTGGGATTACAGGTGCCCGCTACCATGCCTGGCAATTTTTGTATTTTTAGTAGAGATGAGGTTTCACTATCTTGGTCAGGCTGGTCTTGAACTCCCGACCTCATGATCCATCTGCCTCGGCCTCCCAAAGTGCTGGGATTACAGGCATGAGGCAGCGTACCCGACCGACAACATGTTTTTAAAAAGAGAAACAAATTATTAATTTATGCTGACGTTTCCAAGACAGATTTGGGGCTGCTGGACTTTTCCCGATCTCTTTGGTGTTACATTTGCATCTGTTTCCTATCATGCTAGAAATCTTGGCTTCAGTAACACCAATGTAATTAACATTTGTTTTATTATACAAATATACTTAAGCTAATTTCAAAATAACAATATCGTTTCTAACAATAAAACATCCGAATGCAGTCTTTTTGTACCTCTGGGGAGGCGCAGTTGAAATACTGAATTTAAAGTCAATTATAACAATTATTTTTTTCTTTGTGTATATGCCACCAACTTGAAATACAGTTTATTTCAGCTTGTTTTCAAACTTCTGGGGCCTTATTCTCTTTTCATTCAAGCTTTAAGCATCATTTTTAAATGTATATGGTTTCAAAACAAGGTGTATTCACACAGATTTCTCTCTTCTTCCTTCGGTATGTTCCCTCTCTCAGAGGTAACCATTTTAATTCATTTTTAATTTATGAATTATTTAATTTATTTAATTTAATTCATTTAATTTATTCCATGTGTTTCTTCTGTTTTTCCATTTAAACAAAAAGAGAAATATTTTTAGAACACTGTTCTGTTCATTGTGAGCTTATTTTCTTTTCTTTCTTTTTTTCCTTTCTTTTCTTTCTCTTTTTTTTTTTTTTTTTTTTGATGGAGTCTTGCTCTATCACCCAGGCTAGAGTGCAGTGGCATGATCTCGGCTCACTGCGACCTGCACCTCCCAGGTTCACATGATTCTCCTGCCTCAGCCTCCCAAGTAGCTGGGACTACAGGCACATGCCACCACACCTGGCTAATTTCTGTATTATTAGTAGAGACGAGGTTTCGCCATATTGGCCAGGCTGGTCTCGAACTCCTGACGTAGTAACCTGCCCACCTTGGCCTCGAAAAGTGCTGGGATTACAGGCGTGAGCCACGGCACCCAGCTGAGTTTATTCTCATTTAACGGCACATCCTGGCTGGGAGAGAACGAAGACTCCCTCTTCGAAGGAACCATCAAGTTCACAAGTCCCTGCTGACCGGCATTTCACCTGGTTACAGCCATTTGCTGCTATTAGTAATGACCCGTCCAATGACCGTCAGAAGATAAGGCACTGGCCTAATTTATATTCCAAACCCCTCCCCTGCTTACCATGTGGTTTCCACACTGGGGGGCAAATTAGAAACAGGGAGACCAGCTGGGCTGCCACTGCTGGGTCCAGGCAGGTGGGGGTGGGGTGAGCAGGGAGGAGGCCTGGGGATGCAGCGTCATGTCCAGAGTTCTGTGACCTTTAAAAGAGGGAGTGCCAGTCAGCTTGGCAATGGGACAGCAGGATTCCCGTGCAGACAGGAAGACCCTCAGTGTGTCCTTGGCGTCTGCCAAGTCACAGGCTCACACCTGCCTCCTCATCCCCCCATCCTAGCTTCCAGCCACAAGGCAGGGGACAAGCCCAGTGCCGGGCAGAGGTGCTCTGTGTCCTTCCTTATGTTTCTGAGGCCAAGCTCTGCGTCTGCCTATTTGTTGGCCTAAAGAAAGGCCCCGGGGTTAGGCGTGGGGGCGTCCTTTGCCTGGGCTGAACACTTGCCTCCGTAATACGAAATAAAACCTTCAACGCTTGAGTCTGAAGGAACTGCATTTGGGTTCATTTCCTGGTGCAGTAGTTCGTCAGGAACAGCAGGGGGGCACTTGACTGGAATCTCCAGACTAAGTTCAGTGCAGGAAAAAGGGAGGCCCAGCCCAGGGACCGCCCCGATGTCTCCCCCAGTGGAGACGGCCGGCCTTCCGCTAAGATCTGTGCTCCATAGCGCCACTGAGGTTTTTGGGTTTATTTCTTCATCCAGCAGGCATTGTGCTTACTAATGCAGAAAGTGTCTAGCAGCACTGCAATTCCAACGTGAAACGCCCCAGATTTGAAAAGTCGCGTTTTCTATATGGACCATCCCATCAGGTGAGTTGGCCCACTGTGCTGCAGCTGTCTGTCACTGGCTCTGTCCTGCCAGATGGGGAAGCCCATCCCGGGTGGGGCTGGGTCTCCAGACACCCACGCAGCATGCCAACAGTGGGTGCAGGAAGAACCTGCCAGTGATGATGAGGGATGAAACATGAGAATAAAAAAAATTTATAACTTACTTTTTAAATAAGCAGATATAAATTGAAATCAATATAAGAAAAATAGGCTCCCCAAAATAGAAGAGGGGTAGGAAAACCAATCGCACCCGGGCAGGTCCAGTCAACCTCCCAGGACGAAACCTCCAGCTTAGAACAGTGGGAGCAGCTGGACAAACAGGTGTAGTGAGGTCTCAGGACGGGGCTGGGACTGAGGCAGAAAATCAGGAGGATGCAGGCAGGTGCACAGGGAGGAAGGGGTCTTCGGTTCTGTAGGGTGTGCTGTGTCACACTGGAGAAGGTGGCAACGTAAATTCAGCTCTGTGACCAGGGACCTGTGAACCCCGAATATCTGGGACGGATCTCAGTTAATTTAGAAAGCCTATTTTGCCAAGGTTGAGGATTTGCGCCCAAGACATAGCCTCGGGGAGGTCATGATCACATGTGCCCAAGGTGGGCAGAACACAGTTTGGTTTTATACATTTTAGGGAGACAGGAGACATCCATCAGCATATGCAAGATGAACATTGGTTCCGCTGGGAAAGGCGGGACAACTGGAGGTGGGGCGGGGCTTCCAGGTCACAGGTAGATAAGAGGCAAATGGTTGCATTCTTCTGAGTTTCTAATAAGCCTTTCCAGAGGAGGCAATCAGATACCATTCATCTCAGTGAGCAGAGGGGTGACTTTGGACAGAATGGGACGCAGATTTGCCCTGCGCAGTTCCCAGCTGGACTGTTCCCTTTAGCTTTGCGATTTGGGGGCCCCAAGATTTATTTTCCTTTCCTAGAGGGCAGACCTGCTTTCTCTCTCTCTCTCTTTTTTTTTTTTTAAGACAGGGTTTCACCATGTTGGTCACGCTGGTCTTGAACTCCCGACCTCAGGTGATCCGCCCGCCTTGGCCTCCAAAGTGCTTGGATTACAGGCGTGAGCCACATACCCATCTGCTGGGGATCGAGTCTGTGTGGTCCATAAATCCCAAAGGCCCCTTGTCCACTTTATGCACCTCTTCTTGCCCTTCGGGAGCAGTGAGGCGGCACAGGCAGCCTCTTCTCCCTGCGTCCTGTGTGAGTCTCCTGGGGTCATGGCTGTCTGGCTGCTTTGGCTGAGATGACTTTCGCCTTTTCATAACCTGCCCAAGGAGGTATGGAACAGAGACCCTGGGGAATATCAGGTCCACAGTTTGCCAGTGAAAGGACTGAGCCCAGAGGGATAAAAACACTGGGTGGGGCGCGGTGGCTCATGCCTGTAATCCCAGCACTTTGGGAGTCCGAGGCGGGTGGTTCATGAGGTCAGAAGTTCAAGACCAGCCTGGCCAAGATAGTGAAACTCCGTCTCTACTAAAAATAAAAAAAACTAGCCAGGCACGGTGGCAAGCATCTGTAATCTCAGCTACTCGGGAGGCTGAGGCAGGAGAATTGCTTGAACCCGGGTGGCAGAGGTTGCAGTGAGCCGAGATCGCTCCACTGTACTCCAGCCTGGGCGATAGAGTGAGACCCCGTGTCAAAAAAAAAAAAAAAAAAAAAAAACACGGGGCCTGGGTGTTGGCAGTGAAGCTGCAGCCCCACTCTAGGTGTCCACAGCACACAAGTGCACACACGGAAGCCTGCTGCTGTGTGGGTGAGAGAAAAATCCCAGCGCTCACAGGCATGGAGCATTTACTGTGTCTGTGCTTAGCAGACCTGAGGGGTAGGGCCATTCTCAGTCTTCTTTTACAAAGAGGAAACTGAGGCAGGAGAGGCACCTTGTCTTGCCCTGGGCCTGGGTGCGACCCAGAGCAGGCTCTGGCTGGCATCCTGCTGCTGGCACCACCGGCAGGGGAAGGACTGTGAGTCATCTTGGCCTGTGGGAGTGGGAGGACTGAACTGCTTGCTTTTCCAGCTTCTGACATGTGATAAAACAAAACAAAACAAACCAAGCCCTTAGATTATCTGATTTGTGGTTTAATTATGCGTCTTTGGAGATGATTTAGGGGCTTAGGAAGGAGGCGGCAGCCCAGGCTCTGCTGGCTGTCCTCAGCCTGGCCCGATCTCCCCCTAAGAGCTGCCAGCCCCACGTGCTCAGCTTCCTTGCGAGAGGGGGTTGTGCTCAGGAGCCTGCAGAAAGCAGCTTCCAGCTCTGACCCTGCAAGAGTCCCAGACACAGCTGTGTAGCGGCCGTGGCATTCCTGGACACAGCTGTGTAGCGACCATGGCGTTCCTGGACACAGCCATGTAGCAGCCATGGTGAGCCTGAGGCAAGAGGGACAGCCAGCCCTGGAAGCAGGTGGCCTCAGCCTTGCTGGCCACCCTGGAGGCTTGTGATGGAGAGGATTAGTTACAGAGGACAGCTCCTGGGACAGGAAGGAGGGTAGAGATCTGCTGGCTGTCTGAGGAGGAGTCCAGGTCCACGACGCTGGCCTCTTGGGGAAAGATCCCACTCCTGGGGGCAGAGACGCTGGCAGGGCAGGCCTCGTGGGGCTCAGATGCTCTCGGGATGTCCAGGGGAAACCACATGCTTAGTGAGCCTCTGGATATGCACACTCTCCCCACCCCGCCCGGCTTCCATCCCTGCTGCCTCCCATCCCTCCTCCGCCTCTCCGCACCAGGATTCCCCCGTTCGTGCACGCTCTTCTCTCTGACTGTGGCACCGGCCCCTCATGCTTATTTGCTGGCTCCCTGCAGGCCTCAAAGCCCAGGTCAGCTTGGCCGCTCCAGGACGCCTTCCCCTAGTCCCTCTGCCTGGCCTGGCATGCCTGTCTCTGGGTCCCCCACGCCCCATGCAGGTAGGAGTTAAGCAATTTCCAGCAATCCTAGGAGTGGCAAAAAAAGGGGATGTCTCCCAGGCCCGGATGCTGGGTACACACTGTCTGAGCCGGAGACCCACGTCCAGATTACAGCTCCTCACACATCTAGTGGAGACTGGGGTGGCTCCTGCAGGGACGAAAGAGACAGAGCAGGGCAAATTGGGCCCCAGCCATGCCACTCTCGAGGAGAGAAGGCCTGGGAGGAGGCCACGCCAGATTTGTCTCTCTGGGCCTGGCTAATTTCACTTGGCATAAGGTCCTCCAGGCTCCTCCATGTTGTTGTAAATAGCAGGACTTCCTTCTTTATGGCTGAATAGTATTCCATTGAGTATACGTCACACTGACAGTATCCAGACTTCCATAGACACACATTGAGATTGCTTCCGAATCTTGGCCCTGGTGAACCTTGCTACAGTGAGCCCACGTGGGGGCGCAGGTCTCTCTCCTTGAAATACTTACTTCGATTCCTTGAATATACATAATTTTTATTTGTCAACCACACTGCAATAAAAATGCAGGGGAGGGGGAGAGGATACAAGGCATAAAAATGGGACAAACTCCCCTAGAGCCATCCTGCAGATGCCCCGAGGCAAACAAGGGATTGCCGGGGCGCTCCTGACCAGAGGGCAGTGGTTCTCAAACTTTTCAGTCTTAGGAACCCTCTCCACTCTTGAAAAAATCACTGAAGTCCCCAAAACCTTGGGTTCACGTGGGTTATAACTATTGATGTTTACCATGTGAGAAATTAACACTGAAACACGTTTTAAGTGTTTGCTTATTTATTAATATAAAAATTGCAGTCAGCTCATGCTGTGTAAACATAACCTGTTTTTAATTAAAATGAAGTGTTTTCCAAGATGAAGCAAAAATTAGGGAGAAGAGTGACATTGTTTTATATTTCTGCAGATCTCCTTGGTGCCCAGTTTAACGGAAGACAGATGGGTTCTCCTCTTCTCTTCTGCATTGAAACTGTTGCAATATGTTATTTTGGGCGAAGTATGCAAAGACAATTCGGCCTTGCATAGATATACAGGTGGAAAATGGAAGAGTATTTTAATAGACTTTTCAGATAATTGTGAAGATTATTTTTGATGTTACATCAAAACTTAACAAATGGTAGTTTTAAAAAAGTTAGTTGCCATGTGGAATCTGAAACTATATCAATTATTTTTTACAATGTACTACGTTCAGGAAAGAAGAGCCAAACATTGGTGGGGCACGGAGAATATTTACACATGTGTGTTCTCATGAGATTATGCATTGGTTATTTGAAAATATTGGTTCACTGAATTATGATGATCTTTCAAATATTAACATGTTATATCACTGTGCACCTGGGGCCCAGCCCACCGGTCGCTCCCCCGAAACCATCCTGGGCTCCCCTGGCTCTCAGGACAGAGTTACTCATCCTCCTAGAATCTCCTGGAACATGAGGGTCACCTCAGGGACCCTGCAGCTTCCTAATACATTTCCGTCTAGTCCTCAAGGGAAAAGCAAAGTTTGCTTCCCAAAACAAGTCTGGGCTGTGGACGGCCAGGTGACATTTGTGTGTGGTTTTCCACCTGCCTCATCTCTCCCTACCACAGGCCTCCCTTCACACTTCCCACTTCCAGAGCAGCCCGAGGGCTCCTTCTTTGAGGTGACTTTTCCTGCCCAGCCCGAGGCTGAGTCTGAGAGGGCTGCAGTACCCAGTGCCCCAAGCCTCCCGGATCAGCACCTGCCCCCCAAGTTCCCATCTCTCCCTTCCTGTAGTTCCTCCCACCAACGCGCAAGGCTGAGGCCTGGGCCTGGACCCTGGAGCCCTGGGAGCCCCTCCATGTGATGGCTGAAGGGAGGATGCAGTGGACTGGAGTGGGAGAGGGACGGCAGGTGGAGGGGGTGGCCCTCTGAGTGGGAGCTCCAGGGCTGGGGCTGGAGGGTCTGCGGAGGCAGGCAGGGCCACCCGTGGCCGCCTTGAGGCTGTTTCCTGGAGCTTGGACTGAGTTGCCCGGCGGGCAGAGAGTTGTCAGCACAGCCCACATGGAGTCCAGGACTCACCGTGGCTGCGGCCAGGCCTCCCAGAGCTGCACTGGCAGAGGAACTGCTTGGCACCTCTGTCCAGCTTTTGACCAAGTCCCACTGAGTCAACGCCGCAGACTGATTCTCACCTTGAGGTAGAGTCTCAGACTCAGTCTGCAGGCTCTGAGATTTCCTCCAGTTCTAAACTTGGCTACAGGGTCCTTGACTTGAGGCAATGGCAGAGTTCCCAGCATTTCAATGCTAGTAAAATGGAAATGTGAAACGTTGATATCTTTGTAGATAATCACTGTCAGCACCCGAGGGAGCGGTGACTAGAGAGGAGGGTGGAAGGACCCGGGTCTGCGGTCAGAACCAGGTTCTCAGCACAGCCACCTACAGGCTGTGCTGACCTGGATGGACGTGTGCCCCTTCTGCCGGCCTGAACCCATCCCTACATGCACCACGGATGTGCAGACGCTGACGCCCATCCTGAGAGCGGCTGTGGGCCCAGGGGTATTCGTGTCATGCATTACAGAGCAATATGTCTGGCCTATGAGACACCTGCTAGATCACTCCTATTGTGAAGTGGTCTTAAAATAAGAACCTATTTTAGAATCTATTTTGGGTTACATTGGAAAGTTGCTGTGTCTAATTCCCACGCTTGTTTCCAGCGTGTACTTCAGCATGGAGTCAACACGGAGATGGTTTATTGCGTGTTTTTCCTTGCATGTATTTATTTGATGCATTCTCTTCAAAAAAAATTGAGATCCATTTGGTTTAGGGCCAAATAATAACTTAGCTGAAATAGAACATGCTTTTAACATCGCTTCATGTCCAGCAACACGACGTGAACTCAATTAAGCTGGTTCTAGGACACCTTTCCATTTGCGTTTCATAATGGAAAGCGGAGTAAATGAAAAAGCAATCAGTATAAATATGGAAAGTGGACACTCTCATAATCATCAGATCATTGCTGGAAATTAAAAAGCAAATGCACAGGCCCATGGTTCCCCTGCAATGCTCTGCTGGGCGGCATGGGCTTGAATTGGGTGCTAATTAAAGTTGTGCACTAGCGGATGGATGGCGTTCGATTACTTTGCTGAATCCAGGCGTGAGACGGTACTGTCCTTATGACAATGGTTAATTTGCTTATTGGAGTTCAAAGGTACAGAGACCAGGGCTTTTATTGATAAATGGTCAGATGCCTGTGTGCACGTTAATTTCCACTGGCCGTCTCGGGCAAGGTGGAAATGAATGCATGGCCATGGGCGGAATTAAATGCATTTTTCATCATCCGTGAACCTTGGGAGAGAAAAGGCTTTAGCGACCTTAGTAAGGCAGACAGGAGCTTCGGCCCCGTTTTTCACGTCCATATAGGCTGGGCACAAAGCCTGGGGTCTTTCAGGCCCAGCTGTCCATCTGCCCCCAGGAAAAGGAAGGACAAGGAGCTTCCTTGAACAATGAACATGGTTACTGGGGGTGTCACTCAAGCCCCCCAGCTGTGGGGACCTACCACTTCCTCACCAGCTGGTGTTTGACAGACCTGACTTGGATGGTCTTTGCTCTAGTCTCCACTATTTAAAAGGTGGAGGAAAAGCTGCTTCGTGCAAGCTATCTGACGATGAGAGGGGGTCCAGCCTGCGGGGCCCTGCCAGCCCAGGGCACCTGCACAGGGGGATCTGGAAGTGCTGGTCCTTGCTACGGTCGTCACCGACATCATCGTTTTTACAGAATTACCCACGTGTCGAGAGGCCTGAATCTTCCTCCTGAGCGTCATCCCCTGCAGGAGGATAAGGTGGTCTTTCCATCTTTGGAAATGAACAGGCCGTCACCACATCTTTGGCCAATGTGCTCACTCAGCACGGTAGCCAAAATCCCGCAGCCGTGTGGATTCCAGCACCGTTCCTAAACAAATGTCCAGTGAGAGGTCTGTGACTGAGCTGTGATATTAATCACAGTCCTGGATGGGAATGATGATAATGGAAGACAGTGCCTGTAGCCTCGGCAAATACAGGCAAGAAAGGGCTAAGGGAAGCCAGTGATGGAGTGAGCACCCACAGCCCGCAGCACAGGATCTTCCCTCTCCCTGCTTGGAAAAGCAAAGGGAGCAACACATTCCCAGACCCTGGAGAGAGCCGTGCTGGTGCAGATGGAGGAGCTCCAAGGGCGTGCCCTTCTGTAGGGGACACAAATGGCCTTAGTGACAACCCAGGGGACAGACTCTGGCAGTGGGGTCTCGGGCTTCAGCCTTCTTCCATCTGGGATCTTTCTTGTGCCTCCCTGAAGTTGGTTCCATCTGAAAAGCAGAGGGGTGGAGAGCCCATGGACGTGCTCATGCAGGCAGCCTCCTGGGACAGGGCACAGGGGAGAAGGGTGGAGAGCCTGTGGACCCGCTCATGCAGGCAGCCTCCCAGGACATGGAACAGGGAGAGGGGTACAGAGGTGAGCAGGAAGTGCCAGTGGTGACATCAGTGTAGACACCCTCGCATGGTAACCCTGACCAGAGCCCCCTGGGCTGCCTCAGTTCCCTCTTGGTGTCTGTGCCATTGGCAGATGCATTTCTCTTCCCATGGGCACTTCCTTGAGACCCACGGTGCTGGTTTCTCTTGGGGACCTCGGGCTAGGGACGGCCACACCAAGGCCTGCATCCTTCCCCAGACCCTGACCTTTGGAGACTGTGGCCTCACATGGGACAAGGCTTCTCTTCATCAATTCCATCTTTCCATTCCAGGCCGGGGTTCCGGGGAAACGCACCTCTTTACTTACCTTGGATAAACCCAAACTTCTGTGGTCACTTCTGACAAGCTGGGGTAGGAGGCAAAGGCCACAAGCAGCACCAGCCCCACCCAAGAGATGCGATGAGCGTGAGGATGGTCACACCCGAGGGCTCCCTCGCAAAGCCTGGGCTTCAGCCTTTATGCTGCAAAGGGACAGGAGCGTGAAGGGAGGAGAGAACAGGTCTCCAGGAGGAGGGCCCTGTGCCTCTGCTGTGGGGCCTGCATTCCAGAGGGCTCCTGCATACAGCAGGTGTACCTTCATTGCCAGAGCCCAGAGCCGCCGTGACTCTATGCCGTACTTCGCCGTGAGCTGGGGAGGAGGAAGGGGTTGACTGGGTTTGCCGTTGTGTGTTTTATGTGTCTGGTGTGTGTGGTGCTTTCAGTATCCACTGATGGCCTTATTTCCTAATTCTTACTTCTTTTTTTTTTTTTTTTTTTTTTTTTTTTTTAAACAGAGTCTCACTTTGTCGCCAGGCGCCAGGCTGGAGTGCAGTGGCGCAATCTCAGCTCACTGCAACCTCTGCCTCCCAGGTTCAAGCAATTCTCCTGCCTCAGCCTCCCAAGTTGTTGAGACTACAGGCGCACGCCACCATGCCCAGCTAATTTTTGTATTTTTAGTAGAGATGGGGTTTCACCATGTTGGCCAGGATGGTCTCGATCTCTTGACCTCTTGATCCGCCCACCTCGGCCTCCCAAAGTGCTGGGATTACAGGCATGAGCCACCACGCCTGGCCCTAATTCTTATTTCTTAATTCTCTTTCTTTTCTGCCATTATTGGCTGGCACTTTTTTTTTAAGTATCATTATAGACTTTTGTATTCTTACTGTTACTGAATGTTTCACAGTCAATTCTTTTTCTTCTTTTTTTTTGTACAATTTTGCTTTCCTTTCATAACTCTTTTTATTTATTCATTGTTTGCTTATTTATTTTGAGACAGGGTCTCATTCTGTCACCCAGGCTGGAGTACAGTGGTGCAATCTCGGCTCACTGCAGCCTCAACCTCCCAGGCTCAAGTGATTCTCCCTCCTCAGCCTCCCGAGTAGCTGGGATTACAGACACTTGCCACCATGTACAGCTGGTTTTTGTGTTTATTTTTCATGGGGGATGAGGGTCTCACTACATTGCCCAGGTGGAGCTGGAGTCTCGCTCTGTCGCCCAGGCATGAGTGCAGTGGCACAATCTCAGCTCAATGCAACCTCCGTCTCCTGGGATCAAGCAATTCTCCTGCCTCAGCCTCCTGAGTAACTTGGATTACAGACACCGGCCACCACACCTGGCTAATTTTTTGTAATTTTAGTAAAGATTGGGTTTCACCATATTGGCCAGGCTGGTCTCAAACTCTTGACCTCAGGTGATCTACCTGCCTGAGCCTCCCAAAGTGCTGGGATTATAGGCATGAGCCACTGCATGTGGCTGAAATATGCTCTTCTTAATAAACTACCCTGATAATTTTTCCATGCTGGACGATAGAGCTCCTCTGCACCCTTTTTTTTTTCAGCTGGAGTCTCACACTGTAGGACACACACCACAGCTTACTCATCCAACCCCATGGATGGGCATTTAGGTTCCTTTTAGTATTGTGTAATTATAAACAATGGGATAGCTTTGTGCTGGGGAATAGCTTTGTGCAGGGGAATAGCTTTGTGCAGGGGAATAGCTTTGTGCAGGGGGAATAGCTTTGGGCAGGGAATAGCTATGGGCAGGGAATAGCTTTGGACAGGGGGAATAGCGAGCAGGGGAATAGCTTTGGGCAGGGGAATAGCTTTGTGCAGGGGAATAGCTTTGAGCAGGGGTATAGCTTTGGGCGGGGGAATAGCTTTGGGCAGGGAATAGCTTGGGGCAGGGAATAGCTTTGGGCAGGGGGTCAGTTTCTATGGGCAGAGGTGCATCTTCAGGGTGCACTGCGGATAGGAGGGTCAGTGCGTCAAGAGTTCCTGTTGCTCAAGTCTTGTCTTAGTGCATTCTCGCTGCTACAACAGAATATCAGAGACTGGGTACTTTATAAACAACAGAAATTTCTTTCTCACAGTTCTGGGGGCTGGGAAGTCAAGATCAAGGTGCCAGCAGATCGGGTATCTGGTGAGGGCTGCTCTCTGCTTCATAGCTGGTGCCTCTTACTATATCCTCATAGGGCAAAGGCAGAAGGCAGCCCTTTAGGAAGGTCACCGATCCCATCCACTCAGGCCCTGCCCTCGTGACTGACAGATCTCCCAAAGGCCTCACCCCTTAGACTTTCACATTGGCATTAAGTCTCAGCACACGCCTTTGGGGGACCTTCAGACCATAGCAGTGGTTGAGAGGAGAAACTTGGGCTTTGCTCACTGTGTGTGTCTGTGCTGAAGCACAGACGCCGGGGGTGTGGTGCAGCTTCCGGCTTCTCCATGGTGCTCTCTGAAGCTCTGGCTCCTACTTTAATCATCTCAGTGGCCTGAGGATGGTGATGGGGAGGTAGCCTGGTCAAGCAGAAGAGGCAGGAGCTGGGGAGTCAGGCAGTTCTTAGGGGCAAGCGTTCTCTGCCACCTGTTGCCCTGAGACCTCAGGCAAGGCTCATGTCTCTCCTCGCATTTCCTCCACTTCCTGCAACAGGAGACAATGATGCAGACACCGTACCGTCCAGAGCTCATTGGCGTAAGGAGTATCCCATGGGTGCTCGCACCTTGAGACCTCAAAACCCTCCAAGCACAACAAAGAGAAACACATCAGGGACTAAACGCCAAGCAAGACCCAGGGCAGAGCCCATCCCCAGTGCAAGGTGGGTCCTGCACCTTCCCTCCTGGGTGTGGACTGAGGCTGGTCGGGGAGAAAACACTTCTTCTGTGGTTCCATGGCTCTCATTCTGATCAATTGGCGCTGGCGGGACATCCAAGTGAAGGAGCTTTACTTTGGAAAGAGAAGCTACTGGGTCATGTGGTTGATACCCTAGGCTCACAGATCTGGCTCCACCCCCAAATTCTGGTGACTGTGTAGAGTCATCGGGTCTCTGGGCCTTGGTCTCCTCATATGAAAACTGCGCTCGCCCCTGCCATGCTGTGACGCACCGATGGACACGTGGAAACCAGGACAGCAACTGGCCTATGACTGCTGAGTTGTTAGAGGGCGAATTTCTTCCTGTCTCCTCTCGTTCTTCATGTTATAGGTTAAACTGTGGCTCCCAAAAAGATGTGTTCAAGTCCTATCCCCAATACCTGTGTTCAAGTCCTATCCCCAATACCTGTGTTCAAGTCCTATCCCCAATACCTGTCAACATGACCTCATTTGCACTAGGACGGACCCTGAGTCCAATATGACTGGTGCCTTTATAAGAAGAGAAGAGACACACACACACACACACTCACACACACCACACACGGGGAAAGCTGTGGGAGAAGCCACAGAGAAGAAGATGGAGACAGAGACTGGAGTGAGGCAGCCACAGGCCAGCAACGTCCGGGGCCTCCAGAAGCTGGAAGAGCAGAAGCAGGAATGATCCTCCCTTAGGCCGCCCAGGGAGAGCCCTGCCCTGCTCCCTGCTGGCACCTGGATTTTGGATTTTGGCCTCCAGAACTGTGAGGACGCATTTGTGTTGTTTTATGTCACCTGGTTTGTGCTACTTTGTGCTGACAGACACATGAAGCTCATACAGCCTGGCGAGCTCAGCTTGGGTGGGGGAGCGGGGAGGTGCACACACACACACACACGCATGCATGCATGCACACAGACACATGCACACACACACACATGCACACACGCACACAGACACACGAAGCTCATACAGCCTGGCGAGCTCAGTTTGGGCGGGGAGTGGGAGGTGCGCACACACACACACACACAAGCATGCATGCACACAGACACATGCACACATACAAATGCACATACACAAACACACATGCACACAACATACCAACACACATGCACGCTTACACAAACACACATGCACACACACACACATCAGCATTCATGCATCTGATTTCAAGCCCCCTCTCTTCCCCAGTCCCTCTGTGTATATAAATAAGGGATCTGTTTTTTACAAAGGGGGAATAACCCTAATCCCCCCCACAGCAGTTCATACAACTGCGTGAAGCTGTCACCCAAAACAGAGCCCCTTTAGAAGAGGAAAGATCAGGGTAACGTCCCCGCTGTGGCGGGACAGGAGAAATGAACGATCCCTAAGAGCTCTTCAACCCAGCTGCATCCAAGACACCACAGAAGGCAGCTATGTTAACATTCACCGCAGAGACACCAGCCTCACAAGAGGCCGTGTGCAGGCATGATGAGGGGTCCTGGTGTTGTGAATGGGCTGTGTGATCTTGAAGCAGTCACTGGACCTCTCTGTGCTGTGGCTTCCCTGATGGCTCCTGGTGAGAGACTCTCCTGTCCCCTGGGGATGTTATGAGGACAAATGAGGTAATCACTGTAAAAGCACTTTGAACACGGGAGAAAAGAAGGCAACGCCACATAAATGCAAGCTAATACACTTATTCCTGGGCTAGAAATGTCTTCTTACCTTTTGCCAATAACGCTAGTTTGTTTCTCCAGTATATTACAATGACAAGCTTTTGACTTCCACTCTCAAAGCAGGAAATCCTTGGCTGTTCTCCTCTGCCGGGGAGGAAGGCTAGCAGTGGGGTTCACCCACGTACATGCAGGGGAGGGGGAGGAGTTCAGGTGGAAGGAGAGCCTCGGGGTGATGTCCCACCTGCCCATCCTCCAGGCCAGGTCATACACCCCACATGCAGGACACCTCCCAGGTGCTCCGCGCACATCAGCAAAGCGATTTCTGCTCCATGCTCCCCGCCGTCTGTGTGGTGGTGAGGGGCACGCCTTCCCTCCCCCGGGGAGCTCACATTTTCTCCCATGGTGTTTGTGCGGGCAGCTCAGTCTTTGTCAGAGGAATGAAGGAACAGATGAGGCAAGCTGGGAGCAAGGTGCTTCTCTTGTGAACAAAGAGTGTTCATATTGTGTCGGGTTAATCAGCCACAGAAACACTCAGTGCATGGCCCATCCACACAGCTGGGAATCCTGTGTGGGGCACGGAAATCCAGAGGCAGATAAAGCCGTCTTTGCCATTGAAGGCCTCAGAGTCTGATCAGGAAAGGAGATGGTGACAGTTGATTACCAGGCAGTGTGAACGAAATGCAGAGATGGGGAGAAATCACTTAAAATAAGAGGAAAAGTGGTTGCTTGAGAAGGGTAACTAAACCAGCTTCCTAATGGAGAAGGAGATACCTTCTCGGTCCACAGAAGCACAGTTTGAAAACGTTTAGATCCTTGGACACAGAGGTCTAAGAAGAAATGTGCTGTGGGATGTCAGGGGCCAAGAGAGGAAGGCTGAGTCCGGAGGCCTGTGGTGGCTGCAGGTTTCCAGCTTGATGGCTTGATGCAACCAGAGGCATGAGAGCCCCCGCTTGAGCCCCGCTCCTGCTGGGCCTAGTTCTCCGCCTGCCAGTGGTAGCCTCCGTGAAATGTGATCCAATACAAGTGGATTAGTCCAGGGTTCTCCAGGGAAACAGAACCAATAGGATATGTAGAGACTTAAGAGGAGATTTATTATGGGAATTGGCTCATGCGGAGGCTAAGTCCCACGCCGTGCTGTCTGCAAGCTGGTGGCTTAATTCAGTCTGAGCCTGAGAGCCTCAGAACTGTGGGAGGGAGAGTGCTGTGTGAGTCCTGGAGTCCAGAGGCCCAAGAGGCAGGAGCGCTGGGCAGGAGAAGGTGGAGTCCCAGCTCAAAGAGAGACAGCATTCTCCCTGCCCCCGCCTGTTTATTCTATCGATGCCCTAAGTGGATTGGACGGTGCCCACCTACAGTGGGGAGGAGGGGTCTTCTTTACCTTGTCCATTGATTCAAATACTAATCTCTTGAGGAAACGCCCTCACTAACACACCCAGAAATAATGGCTCGTGAGCTGTCTGGGCACCCCATGGCCCAGGCAAGTTGACGCATGAAATCCACCATCACCACAGTTCCCCTCCCCGCCGTGTGCTGATCCTGCCGCCGCTCAGCAGCATTCTCAGCATTACCATGGTGATTACACTCAGTGTGTGTAGCGGGGGCTTTGGGTAGGAGGGGACAGTGGTGTAGCCCCGGGGCGAACTGTCATTTTATTTTTCTTCAGCCCATGTGAGATTTGTCACTCTGAGTGTGATCACGAGGGGCTACTTCTCCGGGATCACATGGCGTCTAATTTATACATTTGCCAGGTTTTGTGTATTGATGGATGGAAAAGAGCACATACATCATGGCTTTGTCCCCTGTGCACATGGCTTTGTCCATCTCTTATGGTTTTGTCTGTCTCTGCACCTGGCTTTGTGTACCCCTGCTCACGGCTTTGTTCCCCTCTGCTCACGGCTTTGTTCCCCTCTGCTCATGGCTTTGTCTCCGTCTGCTTATAACTTTATCCACCCCTCCTCACAGCTTCATTCACCTCTTCTCATGGCTTTGTCCACCCCTGCTCATAGCTTTGTCTAGCATGCTCATTGCTTTGTTCACCTCCTTTTGTGGCTCTGTTCACCTCTACATATGACTTTGTTCACCCCTGTTCATGGCTTTGTCCACCCCTGCTCATTGCTTTGCCCTCCTCTTCTTGTGGCTTTGCCCACCTTTGCCACCTTCGCACATAGTTTTGTCCACCTCTGTGCATGACTTTGTTCACCTCTTCTCTTGACTCTGTCCACCTCTGCTCATGGCAGACATGACTGACCACTCGTGGTGCCTTTTCCCACTGAGTGCTGATTGAATTTGAGATCACTGGAGTGATCACTGGAGCCTCCAGGAGATTCCAGGCAGCCTCTGAGAGATACTGGAGTTGGCTTAGGACATCATCAGTCTGGGCCATCCATGCTGTGAGGAGGCCATGTGATGTCAACATGAGGGGCCTTCTGGCTCCTTGTCCAGTATCTGCTTCTTGGATGCAGAACGAACCTGCATGTTTCTGCAGACACCCCGGAAACACGGCTTTTTGTCCCAAGATCTTGCCTAAGTGCCTTCCAGCCCTCCTGTTATCTGCTCTGAAACTACTCACATCCTGGTTTCAACCCCCAGTTCCACACTCTTAGCTCCAGATTCGACTGTGGCCCCCAGCTCCACCTCCACACTGGATCCCGTCCCTGCCACTTGCTGCCCAGAGCTGACTGGTCCCCTGGATTGTTCCTTGATCTCTTCCCATTCTTCAGGTCCCACAGTGACCTTTACTGTTATGATAATTGGCCACTACCACCAATGACTACTGAGTGATAAAGATGCCCCTCCACACATGTCATTCGAATGCTTAAAATTACACGAAAAATATGCATTTTTTATTCCCGTTTTATAATTAAGAACATTGAAGACCGAGAAGGAAAATGGGGCCACATAGAGCCAGACTTTGAACCTAGGTTGGTCTGGACCAAAGCCTGTATTCCTTAGACTGTGCAATGACACCCCCATTACATTCATTCATTCATTCAACATATAATTATTCTGATGCATACAATGAGAAGAAATCCAGACTTGGCTCTTTCATTTATAAAGTTTACAAAACAGGGAGACTTGCTGTACCTATCTGTTATATCTATTTCCTCACCTCCCACTAGATGGCTTCTCCAAGGCTGGGATTAATAAACTTGTATTCCTAAATTCACTGGCCAAATACAAAGAGTTCTAAGTAAATCTGGGATGAATGGGAGGGAGGGGATGGATAAATGGATGGGCGAGTGAGTGAGTGGTTACATACGTGGATGAGTGAATGGGTACATAGATGGGTGGACGGTTGGACTCGATAGACGGTTGTTTGATGGATAGATAGATGGGTGGATGTGTGGGGAGGGCAGATGGATGAATGGGTAGATGAGTAGAAGAATGGATGCATAAATGCGTGGATGGGTGGGTGGGTTGATGGGTGGGTGGATTGGTGAGTGGGTGGATTGGTGAGTGGGTGAATGAGTGGATGTAGATGGATGGGTGGGTGGGTGAGTGGATGGATGGATGCATGGATGGTTGGGTGGGTAGATGGTGGATGGATGGATGATGGATGGATGGATGCATGGGTAGATGGGTAAATATGATATGTATGGATGGATGGATGCATGGATGGATGGGATGGGTATATGGGTAGATGAATGGATGGATAGATGAATGGATGGTGGCTGGATGGATGGATAGATGGGGTGGGTACGTGGGTAGATGGATGGAGAGATAGATGGGTGGGTGAGTTGCTAGATAGATGAGTGAATAAACCTGGAAGCTGTAAGATACTTTAAGGGCTTTTACTCCAATTATTTGGGTGATGTATTTTTTCTGAAAATTCACCTAAGCCTTGTTTTGAACACTTCCAGGGACAGGGAGCTAAATATTCTATGAGGAAGCTGTTCCATGTTGGAAAGCACCAGCTGTTGGAAGGTTATTTTTTCAAAACCTGGATTTGATGAAGCATTTGTTGACAGAAGGTGGAGTTGCACAGGACGTGTGTTTGGGTTATGTGAGACTCACACTTTGTCCCTGGCCTCCTGGTCTAGTTTGTAAGTGTGGCTTAGTGAGAAGAACTCTTTCTGGGTTTCACAGGGGCTCTTCTCTCTTCCCCAGGCCCCTCCCACTTCCTCTGCCAGAAGAGGAGTCCTGGTGATTCAGCAAACACAAAGACAGGATGCCTTGAATGCCTTGTAACTGGAGTCCTTCATTCACTGGACAGCCTTAGACTCGGATAGGTGGAGAACTCTCCTGAGATAGTGCCCAGAGCACCAGGGGTGCAGGGGCTATAGCATGTGCCTGTGGTCAAGAGACACAAATTCTCCTCTGCTTCCCAAATAATGAGAAAGAGGGACGAATAAGGCCAGACGCTTCTGACAGATCTGAACTTCCAGGGTGATATGATCAGGCAAGATGGGTGGTCCAGGAATGTCACCCCGCCACAGGTCCAGACATGCCCGAGGCTCAGGCTGCCCCTGCCTTCCACTGACCCATCACCCTGCTTCATGGGCACTGCAGTCCCAGCCCCAGCATCATCAGCGCTGGGAAGTCCAGCAGTGGCCGGCAAGACTAGTCAGCTCTCAGCCCCAGAGAGTCAGCACTCAGCAGCACCCGGCTCCATCCTCCCTAGACCCCAAAGAAGACTTTAACTTTGCAGAAAGAACAGTTAACACCTGGGACAGTCTCACAGATATAGGCCCTAAGAGGAGACCCTTGCTAAACCACAAGGGAGGGGCATCCCACTGTTGTGGACGAGAACTGGTCCTCAGAGGCAGCAGCCTTGGTACTGAGCATGGCTCCTCTCCTTGGCAGCTGTTCGGCTTTTCAAGCCACCTCCTCTCCTCTGACCTCGGTTTCTTCATCTGTAAAATGGGATAGCCACACATCCCCCAAAGAGTGGGGCACGAATCAGTCAATAATCTAAGGACAACGTTTGGCACATGGCCGGGGAACGTCCTGGCATGCTGAGACCATGACTGACGCGGGCTGGGGCCTAGGCTGATTGGAGAGTCAGCTTTTTGGGTCACCCTGAACATTTTTGACTCTCCCAAATCGAGACCCAGAAGATCTGGAGACTTTCACGGGGATAGGGAGGAAAAGGCTGGCGGGGGCAGGGGCCCAAGGCCGGGGTGGAAGGAACAGCAGCTTTCAGCATAGACATTAAATGAGAATATTGTCTGCAGAGAATCTAACACCCAATATAAAAACCCAGGAAAAGCCAGCAGGCTCTTTATTGTCACTTTTCATTGGCAATTTTGAACACTCCTAGTAATAAAATATCCCTCACCTGTGG
Source organism: Ateles fusciceps (assembly GCA_036589455.1). Taxonomy (NCBI): domain Eukaryota; kingdom Metazoa; phylum Chordata; class Mammalia; order Primates; family Atelidae; genus Ateles; species Ateles fusciceps. The sequence goes on along the minus strand of JAZHEH010000402.1, from coordinate 1,042,956 downwards.
AAAAAAAACCTTTCTTGGTCTACATGCTAAGCAATTTCTCTGTTTAGCATTGAGTTTTAATCACACACATATATCCACATACACACACACAAGCATATACACTCCCGCTGTGCATATATTCATAGATATGCCAACAGATACATACTTCAGTGTTGGTTAATTTCAGGTGTCAACTTGACTGGGTGCTCAGATTAAATGTTCTTTTTAGATGTCTCTGTGGTGGTGTTTGGGGGAGATTTGCATGTGAATAGGTAGGATCGGTGAGGTCGATGCCCTTCCCATCCCTTGAGGGCCTGAAAAGAACAACAGCTGAGGAAGCAGGAATTCACCCCTCTTTTGTTTCCTTCTGCCAGAAAGAGCAGGAACATTGGTCTTCTCCTGCCTTGGGACTGGGGTTTACACTGCCAGGTCCTCGGGCTCTCAGGCCTTCAGACTCAGGCTGGAACTCACACTACCAGCTCTCGGGGGGTCTCCAGCTTGTAAGAGCAGATTACGGGACTTCTCAGTTTCCGTAATCCCACTTCCTTATTTTTTTTTTATTATTTATTTGTTTTATTATTTTATTTTTTTGAGACAGTCTCCGTCTGTCGCCCGGGCTGGAGTGCGGTGGTGCACTCTCGGCTCACTGCAACCTCTGCCTCCCGGGTTCAAGTAATTCTCCTGCCTCAGCCTCCTGAGTAGCTGGGACTACAGGTGTGTACCACTATGCCCGCTAATTTTTGTATTTTTAGTAGAGACGGGGTTTCGCCATGCTGACCAGGCTGGTTTCAAACTCCTGACCTCAGGTGATCCTCCCGCCTCGGCCTCCCAAAGTGCTGGGATTACAGGTGTGAGCCACTGCACCTGGCCACTTCCTTATAATATACCTCTCCCCATCCTTTCTCTCTCCCCCGCCCCCCCAGCTCTCTCTCTATATATACAAATATACAGAGAGATGTATGTGTATACACATACACACATTTATCCTGTTGGTTGCTTTCTTTGGAGAACCTTGACGAACACTTCAAATTAACTTATTTGTATTATTCAACCTTTAACAAATGTTATTTTTTATGTGAAATTTGATTTTTTTAAAAATCTGTGTAGGCAGTAGGCCCCAGCGTAGGTGGGCTGAGCCATATGGGTCGGGTTTTAAGCAAAAGGTCACATGCGTGTGACCTTAGAGTGCGTCAGTGGCCCTGCCCTACGTCACCGCACGTGCTTATGTCCGAGGAGCTGATTTGCAGCAAGCAGCCGCGGCACCGGGACTGCACAGAGAGGCAGCCCGGAACATGGGCGCTCCAGGGTTCTGTGTGGCCACTTGAGGTTTCTACCCACATTTAAAATCCCAAACAGAGAAGCAGCCTGCAGACTTCCTGGTGTCACATTTTTATTTGGCACATGCAAATTTTGTCTCACACATGAACTATTTCACTGAGTGCTGATATCTTGGAAATGTATTCTGTGAAAATTGTTAATTATTTTAGAACTTAATGGGTCAAGATTGTAACATGGTTATGACTAAAAATAATTTTGGAAGTTACAGGAGGGGCTGCTAAGACGATCCTTCCCTGTGACACCCTGCTGGGTCTGCCGGTGCATGAGGGGTCTGCACAGGGTGAGGGGACTTTCCATCAGCAGGTGTTCGTGTCGGGCAGATCCACATATAATGTCTGCAACCCTCTACAGACCCTCAAAAGTGTCTTCTTTCAAAATGGGCACCTGGGACTCATACCAGGGGATTGACACTGCAGGCATCTGCTTCCAAGCCTGAACATTCTCACCAGATCAACACAAGCTGAGCCAGCAGTGTTCATAGATTTTCTTCAGAGAGCCATCCAGTGCCTAGGGACAGGGAGGTGTGTGTGCTGAGTGTATTTTTAGTAGAGACAGCATTCGGGACTTGGGGGAACCCCTAAGAGGTCTAAGTCTCTGGCCCCCGGGTCCTGTCTGCCCTTCTGAATGAAGGCTGCATTTAAGTTAGGGCTGCTAGAGAAAAGACAAGATGATGTGTTCATTTCAGAGTCAGAATTTCAGGTACACAATGAATGTTTTTAGTAGAATTTTGTTCCTTGCAATATCTGGGACTCTTTATACACTGAATGTTATGTTCCTTCAATATGTATCTGCTGAAGCCCTAACCCCCAGTGAGACCACATTTGGAGAGATGGCCTCTGCAGAAGTAATGAAGGTTACATGAAGTCATGAAGAGGAGCCCTGGTGCCCTAGGATTAGCGTCCTTATAGGAAAGGACACCAGAGAACGCTCTCATCCTCTCCCGAAGAGTTCGTGTGACCACACAGCAAGCTGCCAGCCAGCCAACAACAGACGAGGCCTCGGAATAAAACCTACCCTGCCAGCACCTTGATCCTGGACTCCCTGGTCTCCAGAACTATGAGAAGTGAACCCCTGTTGTTAAAACCATTGGCCTATGGTGCTTGTTATAGCTACCAAGCTGACTCATACAGACTCGTTCTACTAAAGCAGCATTTTTTAAAATCTGAACTTGAACTTGAACCAGCATCCTGTGCTGTTTTGTTTTGTGACTCTAACAGTCCTTGTTTAGGCTGTCAGCGGGACTGTGAGATGAGATCTGGGTCTGGGGGAGAGTAGGTCACATCCAGGAACTTCTTCCTTCCCCACAGTGCAGCACCTGGGGAAGACAGAGCCTGTAAGATAACCAGTGGGCCCCACTGTGTGCGTCCCTGCCTCCTCCTGAGGTCAGATGGCTACACCGGGCATCTCCAGGACGGTCCTCCCTTCCTTGAACCCCCACGTGAGGGTCATGAGACAGCTGGTGCACTCAGCCTCTGTCATTCAACTGCAGCTCCACCAAGACCACCCCCCAGGCCGAATGCCTCGCTCCCCGCCTTCCATCCCCAGCACCAGGCAGGCCACAGCAGGGGCTCCATACATGTCATGTGAATTTAGAGCAAGGACACGCACTTGTAGCATTGCTTTAGAGGATGTTTGGGGCTAAATTGCCCCCCAGATGTATATGTTGAAGTCCCCAACCTCCGGTACTTCAGAAAGTGACCATATGTGGAGATAGAGCTTTTAGGAAAGTGATTGAATAGGTAAAATGAGGTTTTACAGTGAAACCTAACCCAACAGCACAACGAAGAAGAGATGGGGACACAGACACCCACAGAGGGACACCCACGTGAGGCCTGGAGAGAAATAGCGCCTACCAGGCCAGGAGAGGGGCCTCCGAAGTCTGCACAAATGCAAACAGATGTCAACCTGAAGGAGCCAGTCCTTCAAGATAGATCCCAAGTGGCTAATTGGACTGAATTTAAAACATAGCCAAGCGGACTTTGCTGACTAGAGGTCCCATGTGTACTCTGAGTGCCTTGAAAACCCACATGTCTATGCAGCTGTGGGACCCCAGACCTCACCTGAACCAACCAATCAAAAGCTCACCTGCCTCAGACAATCAGGGCTCAGCTGTGTCAACCAATCAGAACTCAGTGAACTTCAATCCTTCATTTGCATAAGCAGACCTGATTGGGAACCTCATCTGTTAGAAAACCTGAGCCTTCCCTTTGTTCTCCAGAAGGGAGTGTGTGTCTCCCAGGTTTGCAAACTGTTTGCTGGAATCAAATCTCTTTCCTCCAAAATCCTTTTCAGATAACTTACGTTCGCAGAAGAAACCAGCCCTGCCAATACTGTGATCTTGAACTTCCAGCCTCTGGAACTTTGAGAGAATAAAGTTCGGTTGTTCAAGGCACCCCAGTCCTGCAAGAGGACTCAGAGGCAAGGTGGTGGTGGCCAGTGTCCAGGAGCTAAAGTGAAACACACAGCTAGCCCGGGTGCCTCATCTCCCCGAATTCGACTCTGGGGTCCTTAACGCTCACCCATAGCAACGCATATTCACTTTGTTAACATGATGGTAATTTTCCTCTCCAAGAAGTAAATGCATCTGGGCCAGCAATAGCAGGCTGACTAGATTGGATGCTGTAGGGGCTGAATCGTGGCCCCTCAAAGAGTCTGTGAAGGTGATTTTATTTGGCAGTCACGTCTCTGCAGACGTAATGAAGCTGAGGATCTCAAGGTGAGATCGTCCTGGATCAAGGGTAAGCCCTAAATTCAACGACAAGTGTCCTTCCCAGGGGGAAGAGACAGAGAGAGATGAAGACGGAGAAGGCCACCTGGAGACAGAGGAGAAACTGACACTTCACGAGTGCAGCCACAGGCCCAGGAACGCCAGGCCACCAGATGCCGGGCGAGGCACGGAGGATTCTCCCTGGAGTCTTCGGAGCGAGTGCTGCCTTCTGGCCTCCAAATCTGTGAGATAATACATTTCTCATGAAAATTTGTTACAGCAGCCTCGGGAGACTCGCAAGTGCTAAACGGCGTGGTGTGTGATCTCCACGAGACACGCATGCAGCGTGGCCCGGGCACTTGTAGGTGGCTAACAAAAAGAGAGAAATGAGAAAGAAATGAGGATTCAGCGGCAGCCCCGCCTGGGGCCGCGGAGGGTAATCGCTCTCCATTCTCGCCCAGCCAGGAGCTGTCAACCCTGGATATGCATGTTCTTGCTAGTCCAGAAAATATTCACACATGGACAGAAATAATCACATTTTCGATGAGCTGGATGTTGAAGCTTCTGTTCCAGATTAATCAGACTTTATTTGCGTCTCAGAGTTGGGGGACTTTATGTCATTTTGGAAGTGGCTTGCTATTTTACACACCGTCTGCTGGGCTGTTAATAGTGGGCAGATGATGCTGGCAGCTAGGAGGAGAGGTAAGGGACCCCGTGGAAGGAACCCAGATATTCCAGTGTGATTCTAGGGGACGGCCGTTGTGAAATTCGCCATGGCCCTCACTGCTCAGGCGCGAGGGTCTCCCTTCCCCACCGCACTGCAACCCGGGGAGGGGCCAAGCCAGTGTTTCCGGCAGGGTCGGTCTGCTCAGATATGTGGGCAGGTAGATTACTTTAAATAGAAATGAGGGTGACTGTGGAGTTTCAAGACCTTTCCTGTGGGTAGTGAATATAGATACGATAGTAACCTAAAGAACTGTAAGCCTCACTCTGCGTGGTCCCCTTACTCCTGCAACAAATTCGAAGGAAGTAAGTGCCTGGACACAAACATCTGTGCCCATGTCTAATTACTTTGATTTGTGTTCACGATGGCATCGATTGAGCATGATCTGGTAAATGGAAAGTTTGTTGGCAAGAAGGAGAAGACAGTCGTGAGGTTAATTACTAGGACACACAAGCAAGCTCACCGTGACTTCATGATTAAAGGAACACACAGCTTTTGCTGTTGGTAGTGACGGTAGAGACAGGGTGGCATCCACCGAGGCCGTGTGGTCTGGGGACAGGGGCCGCCTCCCCCTACCCCTGGACTTCATGTGGGTCGCAGCCACTGAGTCAGGGAAGAAACCAGTGCTGTCCTTGGAGTTTAATTTACAACGCTGAGAACTTGGCCCGTGGACTTAAGGACAAGCGGGGCTTGGGAAGCTGGGTGAAAGCCCCACCCAGCAGGAGAGCAGCTCCAGGTGCCCGTCCGTGGTCCAAAGGAGGCACTGCTGTCCTGGTCACTTCTTCCCACACGAGGAGAAGGGACCAGAAAGGAGTGTGTGACCCCCACCTGTGCTGCTATGACACATTACCCCACGCTGGCTGCCTTAAAGCCATGCACATGTACTCCCCCAGGTTTGGAGGTCAGAAATCTGAAATCCATGTCAATGACCTGGTCGAGGCGTCAGAGGAGCTAATTCCTGTTGGGAACTTTAGGGAGAATCCCTTTCCCACCTCTCCAGCTTCTGGATTGACGTTCCTTGGTCCAAGGCCGCTTCCTCCATCTTCAAGCCCAGGATGGCACCTCACTTCACCTGTCACACCGCCCTTTCTTCTTCCGTAGGGACCTCTCCTTCTGCCCCCTCTTACAAGGACACTTATGATGTCATTTTTAGATTGCATCTGGGTAATCCAGGAAAATCACCCTATCTCAAGCTCCTTGATTTAATCACATCTGCAAAGTCCTTTTTCCACATAAGGGAGCATTCATAGGGGCCAGGAATTCAGACCTGATGTAGGTCCCCTTTCAGGACGCTTGTTCAACCCACCATGGAGGCTAAAGGGGCCTTGAGGTCACACAGTCATATCCACTGCAGAGGCAGACATAGAAGGGCTCTCTTTGCTAAAGAAGCATAGCCAAGGGCTGGAAGCCACAGCTGAGTCCCTCAAACACTCACGGAAGGGCTGCTCATTACGCGCCCCGAGTATGTCGCCCCCGAGCTGCAGACTGGCAACGCATTCACTCACTCACTCAAACATTCCCACACTCAGTGGATACTCACAGAGGGATGCTCTTCTCCAGAAACGTGGATGGCATCACAGTGCTTTGCGAGCACAATAGAGGCTGCACTGCACCCAAGAGAGCAGAGACAGATGGGTACATTACAGCACAGACAGCCACCATGAGGAAGTGAGCACACCGTGGTCTTGGTGCAGAGAAAGGCTCCCACCAGCCCTCTGGGGCCTTGCCAGACAGGAAGCCTCCAGCAGGCAGTGACGAGAAGCAGGAGACCTCCTGGCTGAACTGGAGTTGGCCAGGCCGCGAGGAGGAGGTGGGTGCAGTTCCTGGCAGCACTGGGGGTGAAACCTCTGAGATCCCCCATAGATCCATGTGCCAAGGAGCAGCGAGCATACTGGGTCCAATTTATCCTCCAAATATCTCGGAACTCCGCTGCCCCACCTCCACCTCCCGCCGTTTCTCATCTGGACTAGGAAGCATCTTCTCATGGCTCAGTGGCTACCTCCCAGGTGTCTGAAGCTGGGCAGCAGGCCCCGCAGGCAGTCGCCATGCTCCCTAGTGACTTGCGGGGTGACCACAGCAGCACCCACGTGAGCTGTTGAGCACTCGGGAGCCCACAGCCAGGAGTCACCGGGCTGTAGACATCAGATTTCTACGAAGTACAGAGAACCAGTACCCGGCCCCACCCACCTGTCCGTCTCCCCCCAGCTTCCCTCTGTGTTCCCCTCAACGGTGTGCTCCTCCCCTCCAAGTGCTCCTGCCCTCCGTGTGCTCCTGCTCTCTGCGGATCAGATGAAATCACATGTTTGAGGGAATTCCATCATTCTTAAGACGGCACTGACAGCTTCAAGTGGAATAGTTGGTGCAAGAACTGGATGCAGACCTGGGTCGTGCTGCAGCGGGAGTGCCGTGGTGGCTTGGAAAACGCGAAGGTGGACACGGGGTACATCCTTCGTAAAATCATTAGAGTGAAATTTTCTTATCCAGTTATGTGGTTGACTCTTGGAGAGACCTCAGGAAAAATTAATTAACCTGTGTGTTCCTTGCTCTTCTCTTTGGCAGTGGGGGTAATGCCTTCATTTTGCAAATGTTCTCCTTTTCCCTCAGAAATTCTGTAAGGCTTGATGACCTCGTAGCTCTCTAAATTACTGGATGGCACCAAGAATTCCAGACGACAGCAGGATGGGTCCAGAGATTTCCAAATGTCAAGGAGACTCCAGCATGGCCTAGCCGTGTCCCCTGGAAGCTGGGAGGCAGGAGCGGGGCTCAGACATGGGTTCTCCCTCCTCTTCACTGTGGATGGTTCTTGTCTCCTCCAGCGGTGTTTGCCCCATCTGAGCCGCGTCTCCAAGTCTCACCAAACTCAGTCTACTCTGGTGACAGCTTGTACTGTCTACCATGATGCTGGAGGCTTTCTCTTCTCCCTGCTCTTCTGAGACCTCTTCCTCACCATCCATTCAGCCAGCCTTTTCAGACCCCGGACTACGTGCACCTCCCAGTTCACAGCACGGTGGGCAGCAACTGAGGTAGAGATGGGTGCTTTGACCTTGGGCAACACACCTTACCTCTCAATGTCTCCATCTTTCTCACTTGCAAAGGGGGGATGATAATGGTACCCACCTTTTACGGTAATTTTTTTTTGAGACAGAGTCTTGCTCTGCCACCATGCTGGAATGTAGTGGCACGATCTCAGCTCACTGCAACCTCTGCCTCCCGGGTTCAAGCAATTCCCCTGCCTCAGCCTCCCAAGTGGCTGGGACTACAGGCACACGCCACCACGCCTGGCTAATTTTTTTGTGTATTTTAGTAGAGACGGGTTTTCATCATGTTGGCGAGGATGGTCTCGATCTCCTGACCTCGTGATCCTCCTGCCTTGGTCTCCCAAAGTGCTGGGATTACTGGCGCAAGCCACCGCACCCAGCCTACGGGAGTTTTAATGTCTGGACGCTCACTGTGTTAAGCCCTCACTCCAGCTGCTGCGTGAATTGGAGTTATCAGCATCTGATATCAGCAGCACTAACCAGCTTGCAGCTCTTCATCAACCCCAGACTCTTCTGAAGTCCTTGGCTGTTGTTTTTCCCGTTCTTTCTAACTTCAAATCTTCCTGGTCCATATCCTTGGAAATCTCAGCAACGAGCTGTGGGGACTGTAAACTGACTGAGGTCTGGATATTAGGGCAGGACCATCGTTACCCACTGTGGCAACTGGCATCACTCTACCTGCAAGTTGTCTGCAACGCTTAATTTTTTGGGAAAATCGTGGTAGAGGCAGGACAGCCAGTGCCCGCACTGCCCTGGTGTCAATGAGAGAGATCTTCAGTTTCATTTTGTCTTCCGCACTCTTAAAGCCGTCCGTTATTTAGGATAAAACGCACGTCCCAGGTTACATCAGTGGAATACTGCTTTCTAAGGAAAAATTTGAAAGTAATCTCACAGTTTAGCCAGAGTGTATTTTATTCATTAATTACTCTGTACCCATAGTTAAATGGCCACAACCTGCCTTTCCCTCAATGAAGTCATTTTCAGCGTTTATTTTAAGAAACAGTATTGGATTTGAAAGGACCAGTGAGTCAGGCCGGACTGGTAACTGGATGGTCTCCCTTCCAGGCCTCTGAGCAATCATTCTTATGACATCATGGTTAGACCTCGGCTTTCTTCTTAGTGGGAAAAGAAACACGTACATCTCAGGTTCTGGCCACTTTCCCAAAGTGTGGGCCTGTCTGCGTCTCATGCCAAGAAGCATCAGTGCACGTTCACCAAAGGACGGGGCAGCCGCAGCTGTAGCTGGTGACTCTGACAGAGGGACGGGTCCATTCCCGGAAAAATGGCAGCCATTCTCTGAACAGAGTTCCTTCCACATGTGGTGCCGTAGACGCTCTCCCTCCAGGAGATTCGTCTCTGTGGGCTGTTCACATGCTCATGTGTGCACACACGCACATTCACGCACATACACACGTGCATAAGCACTCTCACTCGCACATTCACCCTCATAGACACCCTCCCACACACACACATATACACACACAGTCATACATTTTCACTCTCACAAATACATCCTCACACACATACACACATTCACATTTACACACTCTCACATGTACACACATATGCACACCCACTGTCCCACACACATACACTCAGACACATGCACACACCCACACTTGCACACACTTACACACACATTCACACACATACATACTTTCACATTCACACACGCACTCACTTTTACATTCACACACTCACATACTCTCACACATAAACTCATAGACACCCCCCACACACACATATACGCACATAATCCCACATTTTCACTCATATTCACATACTCTCACACATATACTCACACATCCTCACACACATCCTCACACACATACACATACATTTACACACTCTCACATGTACACACACATGCACACCCACTCTGTCAAACACACATGCACACCCACTCACACACACACTCACACATGCACACCTACTCTCACACATACACACTCACAGATGCACACACAGATGCACACCCTCTCTCACACACACACACACTCAGACACACACATGCACGCACGTACACTTGCACACACATACAGGCACACACACATGCATAATCTCACATGCACACTTCAAGTATCAGGGAAAAACAACCACAGAAGAGAGGTCCAAGGAAAATGTCATCTATCCATAGAATCCTGGACACTGAGCTCGTCCTGGGAAAGGGTGTGCAGGCAAAGAGATAAAATAAGCAGAAATATGGAGTGAGACTAGAGGTGCTGTGCCCAGCCGGCTAGGGACCGGCAGCTCCACTCCGCTCCTCTCGGAAAGGACCGCGTGTATTTCCAAGCACCTGGACGCTAAGCTGTCTTTAATGATGAGAGAAAGCTTTGGAAGCCCCTGAGCGTGGTGGAGAGTGACAGGTGGAGGCATGTTTGGGGCAATTATCTCCATCTTGTTGTGGAATTAGTGTAAGGGCTTGCGGCTACAGCAGTTGCTGGTTCTGGGCACCTGCATGAGACCGAGGGTCACAGCGACCAAAGGGTGGACCCAGTTATCTTCTCTCTCCGTACGGACCCTCAGCCTTGCTCCAGATGCTCTGCCAGAGAGAGATGTCCCTGCCTCCTCTGTAAATATCCAGAATGGAAGTGCCTTGCGCGTTTCTGAGATTGTTCATGCTCTCTTTCAGGATAACGCACTTGGGTTTCCTATAAATTTGCCCATTCATTTCTGTGCAATGCCTGCTGCTGTTCCTCCTCCCTTCCTATTTCATGCTAAATGGCTTTTCCTGCCTCGGCATTGCCCAGATTTTTTTTTTTGTACTTCTGTGATGAGTCAGTGCTTCCCATTGAGGGCCATGCATATTAAAACCTCTGCAGTTCAGACTCACGGGGTTTTCATTTCATTATTTGCTGCTAACACACTATTCTCGTTTATCCCTGCTTGAGCGCTCTGCTGCCTATTTATTTGCTCATTGAAAAATATTTATTAAGGACCTACTCTGTGCCAAGCCTGGGCCAGATCATGAGGACACAGCTGTGTACCAAGTAGACACAGGTCCTGTGCGTCTCCCAGGCAAAGCCCCACTCAGCACCCCGCAGAGCTCCTGGGCAGTGGCTGGGCCCTGGTTTCCCCGTGAGTGTCAGTGATGAGTCATGGAAGGAACACAGGACGTGAGGCCAAGCATATCTGGATTTGCCTCGTGAATCAATCCGCATTCATGGGCTCTTTGATCGGGGGAACAGCAGCAGAAATGGGTGGCTGCTCGTTCTCCACAGCTATGAAGTGGGAACCACAGTACCTACCCCACTGGCTGGCTGAATACCCAGGGATAGCATATGTGAAGCCTTTGGGGGCTTGATAATGGTAACTGTGTATTAACAGTTTTTATTTGTCACCTGTCTTCGTCCCAGAAACCCACTGGGGGAAGTAGGAGGCGCTGCAGACGTACTTACTACAGTCAGGGTGCGCATCAGCTAACAGGAGAGAAAGAAGTGACCTGATTCTATCCAGCAAATGTCTATTGAGTCCTTGCGGGCAAGAGGCATATTTCAGGTTCAAGAGGAGATGCAGAGAAGACAGATGGGTATCCCAGGGGACTCCTTGCACACGCAGGCTGACACCAGGCAAGTGAAACAAACGCTCTGAGGTTTGCATATAAGGATCAATGAGGGCTGGGCGTGGTGGCTCACGCCTGTAATCTCAGCACTTTGGGAGGTTGAGGCAGGTAGATCACCTGAGGTCAGGAATTTGAGACCAGCCTGACCAATATGGTGAAACTTAGTCTCTACTAAAAATACAAAAAAAAAAAAAAAAAAAAAAAAGCGGGTATGGTGGTGGGCACCTGTAATCTCAGCTACTTCAGAAGCTGAGGCAGGAGAATTGCTTGAACCTGAAAGGTGGAGGTTTCGGTGAGCCGAGATCATGACACTGCACCCCAACCTGGGCAACAAGAGTGAAACTCCATCATCTCAAAAAAATAATGATAATAAGTACAGATCAATGAGATTCAGGGGTAAATTGTGAGAGGGAGGTTTAGATTCCAAGATGTTTGTGAGGGAGCTGATGCTTATGCTGGGCCTTCAAGAGTGGAGGCAATTCTGTAAGTGGAAGCCGAGGGTCCAGAAAGCTCCAGGCATGTCTGGACTTTGGGAATTGGGAGGGAGGGAGCATGTTGCCTGGAGCGCAAGGAAGTTACTCCCAGGCTAAGCTGAAAAGATGGGAGCAGACACAGGGAAGATCCCAGGCTAAGCTGAAAAGATGGGAGCAGATGCAGGGGCGTTGACTCCCAGACGGGAGAGGCCCAGCAAGGGCTGCTGACCAGGGAGTGGCTTGATCAGAGTTGAGATTTGGAAAGTTCTTTCTAGAGGCCTTTGAAGAAACAAGGGATAAGTGCCCAGGTAGGAGCCGAGTGCAGTCGTGTAAGTAGGCGACAGTCCCGCCCGACTCAGATGGGGTGGAGGGGAAAGCAAGATGGGGAGTCCTTCCAGAAACCACCATGTGTCCAGAGGGTGCCAGGCGCAGGACCATCTGGGCCAAATCTGCAATCCACTATCATCAGGTAAGACTGCACAGCCCACGTTCATTTCCCCCCGAAAACCCTTCAGCCTGACTCCTTTTCCGACATTTTTAGGAGAGGATATGTGGAAACACGCTTTGAAGCTGCCATCAGGGCCTGCAGCTTCTCAGAACATCAGAGCTGGAAGGGCTTAGAGGCTGGCTCTCCACACTGCTACAGGAGCCCCTGCCAAGGTTTCTTGGCAGGTGACCGGCAGTCTCCACCTGAATGCAAAATCACCAACATGAGCTTAGAATGGACTGGGCACTATGACTCTCTTGCATGGGTTATCTCACGAAATCTTCACAAGAACCTTACTTTGAAATGAGACACCGAGACTCAGAGGCTTTGGCTAAACTACCAAAAGTCGAATTGGTGCTGCATGGTGGAGCGGGATCATACCTCGGGGGTCGCACTCTTGACCACTGCGCCAGGCCCTACAACATGAACACGAAGCTTTGGGGCAGCTCTCTCCACGGCAGGGCAGCGTGGACCCAAGCTCTTCCCTTGTTTGAACAGCTGCCCCCGATGTTTGATCCGAGGCCCTGGCTTCGGACCAGAGCATCCTTGTTCTTGAACCCAGGACTCTGCCTCCAGGCTTTTCTCTCCAGCTGCTCCAGCTCTCCCGCACCGGACTTGGTTGCCTGACTTCTCACTAGCCTGGTGGCTCCCCTCTGAATGGGAGTCGGTTAGTGCCTGTCACTTCACCTGGGCTGGCCTGGCTGGGGTGCAGCCAGTAACCCCTCCTTCCAGGGGGACGCCCCTCCACCCCAACGATCTCAGGGTCTATTGAACCCATGGACAGCCACTTATTGACCCAGCCCGGAAACACGGCAGGTGATATGGCTCGGATGTTTGTCCCCTCCAAATCTTATGTTGAAATGCAGCCCCCAGTGTTGGAGGTGGGTCCCTTTGGGACCTATTTGGATCATGAAGGGGATCCCTCATGAGTGGTTTGGCCCCACCCTTGAGGTAGTGAGTGAGTTCTTGCTCTGAATTCCTGTGAGATCTGGTTGTTTGAAAGAGTGTGGCAGCCGGGTGCAGTGGCTGCTGCCTGTAATCCCAGCACTTTGGGAGGCCGAGGCAGGCAGATCAAGAGGTCAGGAGTTCAAGACCAGCCTGACCAACATGGTGAACCCTCGTCTCTACTAAAAATACAAAAATTATTGGGCATGGTGGAATGTACCTACAATCTCAGCTACTCAGAAGGCTGAGGCAGGAGAATCACTTGAACCTGGGAGGCGGAGGATGCAGTGAGTTGAGATCGTGGCACCGCACTCCATCCTGGGCAGCAGAGTGAGACTCTGTCTCAAAAAAAACACAAAGAGTGTGGCATCTCCCCCAACCCACTGTCTTGATCCTGTCCCTCCAGGTGAGACACCTGCTTTCTGTCCACTTCCATCATGATTGGAAGCTTCCTAAGGCCTCACCAGGAATAGGTGTGGGAGCCATATTTCCTGTACAGCCTACAGAACTGTGAGACAAATAAACTTCTTTTCTTTATAAATATCCCATCCTCAGGTATGTGTTTTTTTTTCTTTTGCAGTGGAGTATCATTCTGTTGCCCAGGCTGGCATGCAGTGGCACAATCTCAGCTCACTGCAACTTCTGCCTCCCAGGTTCAAGTGATTCTCCTACCTCTCAGCCTCCCAAGTAGCTGGGACTACAGGTGCACACCACCACACCCAGCTAATCTGTTTTTGTATTTTTAGTAAAGACAGGGTTTCACCATGTTGGCCGGGCTGGTCTCAAACTGACCTCAGGTGATCTGCCCACCTTGGCCTCGCAAAGTGCGAAGATTTCAGGCATGAGCCACCGCACCCGGCCGGGTATTCCTTTATAGCAACACAAAACCAGCTTAACACAGCAGGCTTCCCTCCAGGCAGGCTTCCTGCCCGTTTCCCAGAACCTATTCCTCTCCTCTGGCTGATTCCTTTGATCAGCATCTGCCCTTCCCCGACCCCCACCCCAGCCCCTGGTAACCACAAAGCTCCTCTCTGCTTTTGAGTTTGACTCTCTTGGATTCTACATATGAGCGTGATTGCATGGTTGTTACTAATACCTTTCTGTGCCTGGCTTATTTCACTTAGCAACGTCCTCCAGATTCACCCACATTGAGGCAAATTGTAGAATTTCCTTCTTTTTTTGAGGTTGAATAATATCTGAACATTTTACAGATGCCCCCTCTGTGCTTTTGTTCAAGTCCTTGATGAAGATGTTGAACAGAAATGAGCAATTTCTTCAACAAGCTCTCCCATGTTTCTGGGTGTCGGGGTGCACCCCTTTCTTTTCACATGGTCTGTGCTTCCAGCCTAGCCCACCTTGGAATGTTCTCTGGGGATTTTCACTCTGAATGCTCCAGGGGCCTCTGCGATGCACACAGTCCTGACGCCCAACAGATATTTGTCAGTGGGAGTACCAAGAACACTGCACTGGAGGACAAGAGTGGTTTCTTCTTTCACAAGTGACAGCGTTTATCCACTCTCAGGTGTGAGCACACAGCAGCACGCAGTCCCACCCACGTGGGATCAAAGTACATGACTACCTTTTCTTCTTTTCTTTTCTTTCTTTCTTCTTTCTTTCTTTCTCTTTCTCTCTTTCTCTTTCTCTTTCTCTTTCTTTCTCTTTCTCTCTTTCTCTTTCTTTCTTTCTTCTCTCTTTCTCTTTTTTTCTTTCCTTCTTTTTTTTTGACAGAGTTTTCTCTGTCTCCCAGGCTGGAGTGCATTGGTGAAATCTTGGCTCACTGTAACCTCCACCTCCCGGATTCAAGCAATTCTCCTGTCTCAGCCTCCTAAGTAGCTGGGATTCCAGGTGCCCGCCACCACACTTGGCTGATTTTTGTATTTTTAGTACAGATGGGTTTTGCCATGTTGGCTAGGCTAATCTTGAACTCCTGACCTCAAGTGATCCACCTGCCTGAGCCTCCCAGAGTGCTGGGATTACAGGCATGACCCACCGCGCCCGGCCAACATGGCAACTTCTTGTTGCTGAAGATGCCGTGGAAGGGGATGTGCACACATCCTCCAACCCTGACAGAAACGGCAGCAGGTTGCTGTCATTTTCCATGCTGCTCAGAGGAGGGTGCATGCATGAGCAGGGCTGAGGAAGGCTCAAGTTCATGCAGCCTAACTCCTAAATCCAAAGCCCTCATTCATACCCCTGTGCCTCCCTGCCCCCTGGACGTCCCAGGGTGATGTCCTCCAAACGACTTCTCTTATCCAGAGAAAACTATAAGAAACATGGCCATGTGCTCTTCTAAGATCCACAGGTCCAGGGTCTGTGGACACAGCTGTCTCCAGCTATAAGACAAAGCCCCTTGGCACCACGTGTGCTCCTGGAACCTCAAGGCTATTCCTAGGCAGGACCTTCATAGATGCTAAAAGCAGAAAGAAAAAAAGCAATCAGAAAGCAATAACAAAACAAACCACGAGGTCTGCGCCATAACTCCAGAGGTTCTCCTACTCAGAGCATTGTATGAAAATGTCCAACTGTGGGGCTCTAATCCACTAAGATTGCTCAATATCTCACTTCACAGAAACAGCATTTCCAGGCCAGCCACTCAGCAGCTCTGCTCTGAGTTTTCAGGAAGGTGAGCCTCCGGGGCAGGCCTGACTGCTGGTCCCTCCTCACCCTCCTTCCCACCTGCAGCCCTGGCAGAATCTTACCTTTCCTCTTGCAATTCAACTTCTCAAAGAGAGAAAATGAAAATGTGATTTTCTCTAGGCAAATCTCTCACAGTTTTATACATTTTCTCTCTAGGCAGGAATAGACCTTTCTTTTTTTTTTCCTTTTAGAAAAATCAAAGGTGGCTTTAAAATGTCAAATTTTCTGATGGAGGACAAACTGCTTTTTAAATATCACCGTTTCTAAAATGCACCCTTTTTAATTTTACTCTCGTCATCTTTCTCCGAACCGGTCCCAAATCTCCATACTGAGAAGGGTAAGGATGTGTATTTTCTGCATAAGTGGCAATGATGAGTGTTCAAAGGTGGTTATTTGGGATTAATTAAAGGAGAATGATCTCATAATTGGCAGGGACGCTGTAGCAGGCTGTCACTCCTGGGCCAGGGATCTGGACCTTCCCACTTGCTCCCTGCAGGAGCCAGGCCGCCTGCTCTGGTCTGCAGGTGCGTCACCGCCTCACAGGGCATGCCAAGCTCCAGGGGTGCCCTGCTGTGAGTTACCTACCTGCATCCAGCCCTAGCAGAGGTCTCAAGCTTCAGTGTGGGCATCTGTGGATCAGTTCTGCCTTGCACTGCTCCTTCCAACACATGACCTTGTAGGAGAGATTTTATTTATTCCCACATCAGGGTCTCAGCACAAGGGAGGTGGCCATGAGGACCATGTCATCTCCTGCTGAGGGGATCAGGAGTCAGAGCATCTCACTAACAGCTTAGGATGCAAGGTGGGCTTGGTTCATGCTGATGCAGTTCTCAGCCCCACAGTCAGGAAGGCTGTAGGGCCCATGAAAGGAAGAGGCCCCCAGCAGTGCAGGAGAGAGATCCAGGACCACCGAGGGAACAGCCCCTGAGTACCCACCTTGAGCAGGAAGGCCCTCCTCACCCCAGCCTGTTCCAGCCCCATGGAGTCATGGGGGAGCCAACAGGCACTTCCAAGACTGGGAAGCTCCCAGGCTGTGGAGTCGAGATGTATTAGTTACCTACAGCTGCGGTTATAAATTCACCCAAGCAGGGTGGTGGTAAAACAACAGACATTGACTCTCTCACGGTTCTGGAGGCCGGAAGCCCCAAATCCAGGTGCAGTAGGGCTGGCCCCGTCTGCAGGGTTTGAGGGAAAGTCTGCTCCAGGCCCCTCTCCGGCTTCTGGGTGCTCCAGGCCTGTAGAGGCACCAGTCTGCTCTCTTCCCTCCGTCTTCACGTGGCCTCCCCTAGTGCTTCTCCCTGTCTCTTCTAGACATGCTTGTCATTGGATTTAGGGCCCATCCTAATCCTAATCCAGATGATCTCGTCACAAGACTTTTTTTTTTTTTTTGAGACAGGGTCTTGCTTTGTTGCCCAGGCTGGAGTGCAGTGGTGCGATCTCAGCTCACTGCAACCTCCGCCTCCCAGGTTCAAGCGATTCTCCTGCCTCAGCCTCCTGAGTAGCTGGAATTACAGGCACGTGCCACCACACCCGGCTAATGTTTATATTTTTGATAGAGATGGGGTTTCACCATGTTGGCCAGCCTGGTCTCGAACACCTGACCTCAGGTGATCTGCCCGCCTGGGCCTCCCAAAGTGCTGGCATCACAGGCGTGAGCCACTGCGCCCGGCCCACAAGATTCTTAATTGCATCTGCAAAGACCTTTTCACCAAATAAGCTCGGATTCACAGGTCCCAGGGGCTACAACGTGGACATGGTTTTTGGGGGATCACCATTCAATCTACTACAAGAAATGAGACCTACCTCTAGCTGAGAGAGAGGAGGGCACCCCCCAAAACAGACAGCTCTGAGCCTCAGTGTGTGGAGAGAAAAACAGGAGTAGCAACAATAGCAAAAGAATAATAATACATCTTGCCCGGGGCTCCTGTCAGGAAGGAGCATGAGGAGAGAAGCTGTATTCGTGCATGGACCAACATTTTTAATAATAATATCTCCTGAGTTGCATCCCACACTTAGTGGTAACTCTCATCATATTTTGAAAGCTCGATGTCATGGAAATCAAATTTAAAATGGACACCGAGCATCCAGAAGGGAGCACTTGGGCGTCGGAGAGCATCGCTTATACACATTCAAAAAGAAAAGGCTTAGAGCTGGTTATGAGGCTGCTAGCAGGCACAGGCCTCGAGGAAGTCTGGAGAAACTGAATCGCTCATGCATTGCGGGATTGTTAAATGGTAGAGCCACTCTGGAAAACCGTTTGGCAATTTCTTAAAAATTAAGCATGCAACCCAATACTGTATTCCTGGGTATGTGTCCCAGAGAAATGAAGATTTTGTTCACACGAAATCTGGTACACAAATGTTTACAACATTTTTTTTTTTTCAAAATAGCCCCAAACTGGGAAAACAACCCAAACAGCTTTTAACAAGTAAATTGTTAAACAAACAAACAAAAAACTTGCATTAGCATACATAGACTACATCTCAGCAGTAAAAAGGAACAAACAACTTCTCTAATTTTCCAGAGCATTCTGCTGAGTGAAAAAAAAAAAAGCCAACCCTGAAGGTTGCATACGCCGTGATTCCATTATTATAATAATCTTGACCACGTTACAGAAATACAGATCAGATTAGGGAGGCCAGGCATTGAGGAGGGTAGGGTGCAGGAAGGGATGGCTGAGGTTACAAAAGGGCATTTGAAGAATCTCTGGGTTATAGAAATGTTCCTGTGTCTTGATTTTGTCAGTGTCAATATCCTAGTTATGATACTGTGCTATGATTTTGCAATATGTCGCCTGGGGGGAAAACTGAGTAAAGGGTACATGAATGTTCTCCATATTATATGTCTTATAATAGCATGTGAATGTGATTCTACAATTGTCTCAAGATAAAAAGTGTAATTACAAGGGCACAAGCCATGAGCATTACATCTGCCTGTTTCCATGTCTTAAGAGTCTTATGCTTGTCAATTTGATTGCTTGGGGTAGACCTTGGATTTTACGGCTTTTGCTGTTTCTCTCAGAACACATCTGCCATCATATTGCAAAGCTCGTTCTCAGTCTCCTGGAGCATGAGAGATGGCATGGAGCAAGAAAGAAGCACCCCAGTACCCGAGGAAGCCCCCTCCTCTGCCGACCTGGCTGCCCAGTGTTGTCACCTGAGTGGGCTCAGGTAAGACCACCAGGAACCAGGACACCAAGCTCAGAATCATGCAAGTGCATGTATCATTCTGAGCCATGAGGAATGGGGGCATTTGTTACACAGCCATTGATAACCGATACAGGCTGAACGGTTATGTATTATGGACGTGGCCTTGGACAAGAAGCTGGCCCAAACTTCTCCTCTGAGGTCTGGAGCTCTACCTCATGGCTATAAATTAAGGTCAGGCCCATGTAAGGCACTTGCATGGTTAGCCCGGGGAGAGACATTGACCTGTCAAGACAGGGTCTGTGCTTCCTTTTCAGTCTCACCTATTTACAAATGTGCCTCCAGGTTAAAGCCTCACCTCACAACAGGAAGTGAGCCCAGGAAACTTTCTACAAAACAATCCATCAACACCACGGGCTGCATGGTGGACGGACTGACATCGAAAGCCCTTGTATTTGCAGTTTTGCAAGTTATGCCTATAATACAAAGGTGAAAAAAAATCCTGTATTATTCAGCTATGAACTGCAGACTGGAAAATAACTCCAGCAAAGTAACCAGCTTGCATTGTTTAGCACTTCATAAATTTCAGAGAGCTTCCAAATCTGAGATGATTTTTGGTCTTTATGGTATTTATCTGATGTGGGAAGAGGACATACTTGTATGAGGACATCTAGCTGCCACTCAGTCCTAACACATTTGAACTAGTAAATAGCTAAGTTGAGCAAACTCCCCAGAACGTAAAATTTTGACCGTCCCAGCTGCGTTCACTTCTGTATCTACAGGGGGCACATCATAGACGCTCAATCTGAATTTGTCAAATTTGTGTTTTCCGCCATACAGGTACCTTGCTCAATCTGATAACCTTAACCTGGATAGACTGCCTTGCTCATAATAAGCGCCCACGTGACGTTTCCTAAGCAGAGCTGAGTGAGTTACTATTGGTGAACAACATTTTATGGCTGTTTCCTTTATTTAAATGCTAATGTTTTAAAAGCTCACATGCTGACTTAGTCCTCCTCTTCTGTTGGAGATGCAAGCCCTAATAAATACCAGCCAGTGGTGATAAGTGAGGGAAAAATATCGACAGACCTGACCGTGGAGCCATCAACACTGAAATTCACAAATACCCTTGGCAGTTCAAACGCATTCCCATTTGCAGCTGGACGACCTGGGAAGCATCACTTACGCTCTCCAGACTTTTGATTTCCCATCCAAAAACAGGAGCAATGACACCGACCTTGTTGGCAGTTATGATAATTAAGAGTCGTACGTGCTAGTCGTCTGTCCGAGAGCTTGTTCCACATGAGGACTGCTACACGGGCAGATGCTCTTTCTGTTGACAGAGACTGCATATTGTAGGTCGGTAGAGTTCAAGTACCCAATATTCTAATCAGAAACAGAAGAATCACTATCACTGGAGTGAGGCAGAACTGAAGCTGCCTTCTCATTTGTCAATACTCGGCTTAAAGGACACTCCTTATAGATGCTATCTCTTTTCTTCTCCGAGGTGGCACCCACAGCCCTCCATGACTTGCCATCCATGTCTCCATAGTACATCCCATCCTGCTGTGCTGGTGACAACCCGCCTTGGTACCTGTGTCCTGGGCTACGTCGCCCCCTGCCCCCCATCCTCTAGGCTGGCTCCTGGGAGGTATGTAGGATGGGAATCATGCTGAGAGTTCCTACCTCCTACATCCACAGTGTCCACTCCTGCACCTTCCTGCTTCCCTGGAGCTTCCAAGTTCACTCTGGCTGGAGCCAAGTCCCCTTCTCATTTCTCTGTTGCTGACCTGGGTTGGACAGAGTCTGGGATTAAATGCTGGTGGTGGAGAGAGGAGAATGTGGAGGGAGAGGGCTGGCATTTGAGGCTCAGAGCTTGAAGTCGTAAGACCCCTTTTCCTTCACATCTCCCAGAAAGGAGATGGACTCCCTATCCCAATATAAGCTCTCACCTTGTAGTCTTGCACAATACTGTGTGAACCCTGAAATATTTTGTAAAAAGTGTAACGAAATGGATCTGACCCAAGTCCACAGAAGCATGCAGTTCTGTGTGCCCATGGAGAGGCTGGCTCTGCCTTGGAACTACAAAGCTCCATTCAGGTTCTTGTTAAAATGCAGATCAGGATGCAGTAGGTCTGGGTAAGGGCCTGAAACTCTGCACTTCTAACAGGGTTTCTGGTGCTGCTGCTACCTCTGGGCCTTGCCACCCATGCAGTTGAGGGAGGCCAAGGGCTGGAATCCTGGATTCAGGGGTCACAGCTGTGTGGCTTACGGCACACGGCTTATCCCTCTCATCTCTGTGAAATGAGGACAGAGATGGCCATCTCCTTGTGTTGCAGGCAGAACTGAGAGTTTGTGGGAAACTCAGGTGTGAGAAGGCTGATGTGGTCTCAGGCACAACATACAGCTTCCTTACACAGGGCGACAGAGGCAAGAACTTGGGAGTAAGAGAAATGACATATCAAGTCAGGGAAGATGTGGAGAAACCTAAGTGCATATGGCTACGTGAAATAAGCCAACCTGGAAAAGTGACAGATGGTATGATTCCAAGCTATACAACATCCCGAGAAAGGCGAAATTATGAGAAGTAAAAAAGACCAGTGGTTGCCAGAGGTTCGGGGGAAGGGAGAGAGAAATAGGTAGACCACAGAGGATCTGGCAGGGGCAGGGGAGATACTCTGGGTACTGTAATGGGGGGATTCCTGTATATTTGCCCAGACCCACAGAATGCAGCACACCAAGCGTAAACCCTGGTGGAAATTACAGATTTTGGCCAACATAGCAATATTGGCTCATCAATTGTAACAATGTATCACTCCATTGTAACAATGTGCCACTCCCATTGTAACCACGTGCCACTCCATTGCAACCACGTGCCACTCCATTTAACCACGTGCCACTCCCATTGTAACCACGTGCCACTCCATTGTAACCACGTGCCACTCCCATTGTAACCACGTGCCACTCCATTGTAACCACGTGCCACTCCCATTGTAACAACATGCCACTCCATTGTAACCACGTGCCACTCCCATTGTAACAACATGCCACTCCTTTGTAACCACGTGCCACTCCCATTGTAACCACATGCCACTCCATTGTAACCACTGCCACTCCATTGCAACAACGTACCACTCCATTGTAACCAAGTGCCACTCCATTGTAACCACGTGCCACTCCATTGTAACCACGTGCCACTCCCATTGTAACAACATGCCACTCCCATTGTAACCACGTGCCACTCCATTGTAACCACGTGCCACTCCCATTGTAACAACATGCCATTCCCATTATAACCACGTGCCACTCCATTGTAACCACGTGCCACTCCCATTGTAACCACGTGCCACTCCATTGTAACCACGTGCCACTCCCATTGTAACCATGTGCCACTCCATTGTAACCACGTGCCACTCCATTGCAACAAGGTACCACTCCAGTGCAAAATGTCAATAACGAGAAATGGTGTGCAGAACATGTATAGGAACTCTCTGTATTCTCTGCCCAATTTTTCTGTAAACCTAAACCAGGTCATAAAAATAAGTCTATTGTTATTTTTAGCAATAAAAATAAACAAACATTAACAGATATTTCAAATTATAAAAGAGATACAAGAACTTAGCCGCGGGAGAAGCACGGCAAGCAGAGCACAAGAGCAGGGGCACGTCCCCTCCGCCTCCAGCCTCATCTCCGCTGCCTCCCATCGCCTCCTCTGCCAAAAAGAAGCACCAATAATGAAAACACTAGCAGTCCACAGACCCAAGACTCAATCTGTTCTGCGGTAAATCTACTCTTTGCCAATCCTGGGGAGATTTTCCATCAGTCCTTTTGAACTCATGGCCACCTTCCTCCCAACTCACCAGATGCAGATCAAATAGCAAAGGCAGCATTTTCCCAAGTGTCCTCTCCAAGGCTGGACAAGGGAAGGTGGAATTACAGGGAAAACATTCTCCCACAGATTTGCCCTGTGGCGTTAGCCCTGACTCAGGATCTACCCATGCATAACAAGTCTCGTGGAGCGTCCGGCCCAATCTTAGTGCTTGGCAGGTGGGAGGCATCACCGACCTTCCTCCAGGAATCAGACAGCGTCCACGCCCCGCCCTGCTGTTTGGTTCAGAGCTACAGCCTACACAGATGTAGAATCGCCACTTTTAAGTGGAATAGACAGCTCTTAACTATATTTGATCTTAGCTAAAAGGCCGGGAAACGATGAGAGCTCTTCTCTATGGAAGGAATTACTTTCCATGGTTGTTGAAAGCCCTAAGGGTAAGGTGACCCTATAATTTATCAGTGAAGCTAAGATACCTTTGAGGATAAATGGCAGAGAAGAACTACAGATAAATTTTTTAAAATTATATATACACATACATATAAACATGTACACATATACACGAATCAATTTGTTTTATTATATTGATAAGCCTATTAATTTTATCCCAAAATAATTTGCAAAAAATAAAATTTATTCCAAAAAATAGCATGTATTCATGTTCATGAAAGCATGAAACTTAAAAATGTTCTTGTCTTTAGTTATTAATATTATACTAATTTTATTTATTTATTTATTTTGAGATGGAGTCTTGCTCTGTCACCCAGGCTAGAGTGCAGTGATGCGATCTCTGCTCACTGCAACCTCCACCTTCCAGGTTCAAGCAATTCTCCCACCTCAGCTTCCTGAGTAGCTGGAACTATGGGTGCACACTCCCATTCCCAGCTAATTTTTATATTTTTAGTAGAGACAGGGTCTTGCCATGTTGGCCAGGCTGGTCTTGAACTCCTGAACTCAAGTGATCAGCCTGCCTCGGCCTACCAAAGTGCTAGGATTACAGGCGTGAGTCACTGCGCCTTGCCCATTATACTGATTTTAAAATAAAACAATAGTTTAATAAATTTGGACACAATCTGTGTATTTTTTGATCTATTTCTTAGCCCTCTCCATATAAAATATATATCACTAGTATTTTTCTGAAAATGTATTGTTAATATGGTTTTAATTTTAATATTTTCAAAATAGTGTCTATAATTTTTTTTCAAAGTCAAATTTTATGGATAATGCACTTGAAACCTGTGATAAATCCAAATGATGACAAATCCAAATGGCCCTTCTCTTCAAACCTTGATATTTTCAGTTGAGAAAATATTTTATCTGTTGGTCCTGAAATGCCCAGTAAGCTCAGATAAATTTCTGTTAAACGAGAATATTCTCATATGCAACTTTTTACTGAAATATTAAATATATCAACTTGTAAATGTTCACAAGTATATACTACTTAAATTCTTTAGGTAAAACAAATATGAAATGGAAACTCAAATCTTTAAGAAAGACTAAAGAGAAAATATGTAGATAAATATAAAAGACTATGTTTTTCTTTATTTCTTTGAAATACATTTTAAAATATTTGAAACGGTGTGTTTATATATTTCTTTGAAATGCAATTGTTTATAACAAAATGTAGAGTATTATATTGTGGCATATATAATAATGTAGACATGATACATATGATAACTGTAGCACAAAATTCCAGGTGAAAATAAATAATGCTTCAAGCTTGCAAGGCTTTTACATGATAATACATATAAGGTGGCACAATTGCAGCACTAAATATACTTAAACATTAATAGAATATATAATAATCTCTGCAGCAACTGCAAAAAAATCATTATTGACAGGGAAGACCTGAACAACACCTTTATCACCCCAAACTGATACTTTCAGAGAGCTGCACACGTGACTTCAAAATCCATATTCCTTTCAAGTACAAGCATGTTGTAATCACCAAGATAAATCATATGCTGGGCCATAAAATGACTATCAGTCAAGTTTAAATGATTATAAGAATATTGAGTATGCTCTCTGACTAGAATAAAATTGAATCAAAAATCAACAAAAATACAGTATTTGGAAAACACCCCAAGATATAGAAATTAAATAATATGCTCCTTAATAATTATAGATCAAAAAAGAAATTACAAGAGAAAAAACATTTTGACCAGAATGTTAATGAAAACACATTAAAAATCTTCAGGCTGTTAATTAAAAATGCAAAATCTAGTTGAAGTAGGCGTTCAGAAGAACACATGACAATAAACGCTTATATTTGAAAAATGATAGTGGTACAAATTCAATTGTAGCAAATTGCATTTTTAGAAGTTAGAAGCAAAAAAAAAAAAAAAAATTAACCCCAAATAAGTAAGAATAAGAAAACAATAAAGAACTCGAATCTAGAATATAGAGAAAAGAAAAACAATAGAAAAATTAATGAGTCCAAAATTTAGGTTTTTGAAGATTAGAAAATCCATAAATTTTTAATATGATTTATTAATAAAAAAAGAGATTACAAATTACAGATAACACCAATGAAATGGGGCGGTCGCTACAGATTCTATGGATGTTAAAATACAGGGATGTTGGGAAGGCCTTTATGCCAATATATTGACAAGTTAGTACATTTATTGAAATAAAATTTATCGTAATTGACTCAAGATGAAATAGGAAATCTGAATAGACCAAGTTGTATAATAAAGGGGAGAACTGCCTTGTCCGTGGAGTGAAGAGTCACACTATTTGTTAAGCTATTGCTCCTCCCCAAATCTAATTTTGGATTCCATACAAATTTCAAAACATTTCCAGAAGGCATTTTTGTAGAATTTGATAATTTGATTTGCAACTGTACAAGAAATGGAAATACTTCCAATATTAAAATATTTTTTTAAAAAAGAAGAACAAAGTTAATAAAACATCTGACTTCAAAACTTGCTATAAAGCTATAGTAATTAAGATACTGACATAAAAATGGAAAGATTGATTACTGAAATAAAAGAGTGCCTTACGTTTTAATAGTCTATTAATTTTTTATTTAAAATATTTTTCTGCATTTTTGCTTTTTTCTTTTCAAATTTAATGTATCCAACTGATCATAGACCAGTAATTTCTGAAGAACAGCACCAAAGGAATGCAATATGAAAGAAAAAGTCACTTCAACAAATGGTGCCAGAACAACAAGATGTATTTAGGAAAAATTAAATCTCAGCCTGACCTCGCAATATACACAAAGATTTAATCTGTAAAACAGACAAAAGAACGGCTTCATGACTGAAGGGTATAAAACGTTTTCTTAATACACAGAAAGCAATGCCATAAAAGAATAAGACATAATTAATTTGTCTAAGTGAAAGTATGGCTTCTCATTAAAACATAGCATTAATAAACTGAATAAGCAAACCACAGATTGCAAGAAAATATTTGCAAAATACGTATCTGACAAGGATTTTTATCAAGTGTATCTAGAGAGCTCCTAAGGCTCAGTGATGAAAAGACAAACAATCTAATTAAAAACAATCCAAATATTTTTTTAAAAGATATAGAAGTGGTCAGTAAGCTCAAAGCAGTATTAGCCATCAGGGAATGAAAATTCAAACCACAATAATGTATTATAATAGCAAAATTGCTGTAACTAAAACCCCTGACAACACCAAATGTCGGCGAGGATGTGAATCAGTCAGAACTCTCATACATTTTTGGTGACATTTTAGAATGCTACAACCACTTTGGAAAATATTGGGCATTTTCTTCTAAAACAAACATATGCCCATGAAATGAAATCATATGTCTGTAGAAAAACTTGCCCAGGAAATTTCCTAGCAGCTTTATTCATAGTAGCCCCAATCTGGAAACAGCCTATGTGACCGTCAAGAGGGCCACTCATCAATGAAACATGGTGTATTCATAACATGGACACACAGTAGCATATTCAGCCATGAAAAGTGAATAGTTTCAGTAAAAACATGCTAATGATACACGACTACATGAAAAGAATCCTAAAATCACTATGCCTAGTGAAAGAAACTTTTTACTGAGAAAGTCTGTATCATATGATTTGATTTATATGAGGTTCTAGAACAGACTGAACTAATCTATGGTGAAATAAGCCAAAGCAGCAGTTGCCTCTTGGGGTGAAGGTGGAATGACAAGAGGAAAGTGGGGGGTGAAAATGTCCTATATATTTTTTGCTTAGTCAGTGTATTTACCAAAACTCTTCAAATACTACCCTGTTGTGCATTTTGCAATATGCAAATTCTAACTGAAAAGACATAGAAACATACAAATTGAGTTCATTACATGCATGCTGAGATATTTAGGGACAAAACGTACTGATGTCCATCACATTTAAGTGTATCGGAAAAATAAGATGGGTTAATAAATAAATGGAAGGATAGATAGAAACACAAAGTATGTATAATACATTGTCAATGGTGCAATGGTGTGTATAGGTGGTCTCTGTAAAATTCTTCCAACTTTTCTGTATCATTTGAAAATTTGCATAATAAAATGCTGAGGAGAGAAGAGTTTCATCAAATGTTGCCACCCACATGTTGATGTATTCCAACAGGCAATTATAGAGTTTCAAAATTAAATCTTACCACCTGTTGAAATCTCTTTATTAAATATCAGTTTCTTATGTTAGAACAGATAAACATTGTAATCATTACAATTTGCCGAATTTGCTAAAAGTTTTAAATCTCAAATTATTTTTGAAACTATATGAAGAATTCTTTGATTAAAGATTTTTGAAACCAAGGACTTCTTAATAAAATGAAACTGAAGTGTAGAGAACTCCTTTATAAAAGTTCAATACAATTGCGGGTCACACAGTTTTAGTTACAAAGTAGTAATACACCAGGGCTCAAATGTTTTTAAGACTCAATTGAGTATGGGCTGCAACAAAAGTAATAGTATATTTTTCATATCTAAAGTCACTCTGGTGACGCACACAAAGAATATGTTGTAGTTGACTTGTGTATGTGACTTGTGACTGTGTAGGTATACACATACATTTTTTTAAATTTTTATTTATTTATTTTTTGGGATGGAGTCTCACTTTGTCACCCAGGCTGGAGTACAGTGGCATGATTTTGACTCACTGCAACCTCTGCCTCCCCGGTTCAAGCAATTCTCCTGCCTCAGTGTCCCAAGTAACTGGGATTACAGGCACGCACCACCACACCCGGCTAATTTTTGTATTTTTAGTAGAGATGGGGTTTTGCCATGTTGACCAGGCTGGTCTTGAACTCCTGACCTCATGTTATCCTCCTGCCTTGGCCTTCCAAACTGCTAGGATTACAGGCGTGAGTCACCTTGCCTGGCCTAAAAACATTTTTAAATCTTTGTTTGGTGTTATGTTACAATTTGAATACCATTAGGAGTTGGAAATGCACCACAATCAATTACAAGCTCTGTAGTTTCTTAATCTAGTAAAATAATTGTTTTGGTCATAACTCTATGCAACATTAAATTTTTATTAATTTTCTCTACAAAAACTAATGATTTTGCCTTCAATATCTAAATTTTTTGATAGAATTTACAATGCTTTTACGATAAAGTCAGAATACTTTTAACAAAGTAAATTCCCCAAAACTCTTATTTCATTCATTATATTAAATAAAACCTCATTTTAAAAATAAATGGACTGATTTACTATTTTAAAATATTGATGTATAGCTGGCACTATTTAACTATTGGCAAATTTCTTTGGTGATAATTCACCCAACATGTTAATAACTATTGCTTTGCCTTTCACAGAGATGCATGAGAAAAATTGAAATAGATAATGACCAAAATTAAATTAGTGAAAAAATCAGTTGACTGACTTGAACAGCCATGATTTTCACAGTGAAATAGATGGTACTTTTGCAGCTACCCATGATCAGTTTTCATGATCTTTCAGAACGCACTTTTTCTTCTTTTTTTGAAATGGAGTTTCGCTCTGTTGCCCAGGCTGGAGTGCAATGGCACAATCTCGACTCTCCACAACTCCACCTGCCGGGTCCAAGCAATTCTCCTGCCTCAGCCTCCCAAGTAGCTGGGATTACGGTCACCTGTCAGCACGCCTGGCTAATTTTGTGTTTTTTAGTAGAGACAGGGTTTTTCTGTGTTGGTCAGGTTGGTTTCGAACTCCCAACCTCAGGTGATCCACCTGCCTTGGCCTCCCAAAATGCTAGGATTACAGTTGTGAGCCACTGTGCCCAGCCAGAACTCACTTCTTAAAATAAGTACCAACTTTTTTTTGAGACAAGGTCTCACTCTATCACCCAGGCTGGAGTGCAGTGGTATGATCATAGCTCACTGCTGCCTTGACCTCCCAGACTCAGTGATCCTCCAGCCTCAGCCTCCCGAGTAGCTGGGACTACAGACACACACCACCAGGCCTGGCTAAGTTTTTCCTTTTTTACCCAGGCTGGTCCCAAAGTCCTGGGTTCCAGAAATCCTCCCACTACTGCCTCCCAAAATGCTGGGATTACAGCTGTGAGCCACCTTGCCTAGGCTAATTATAGTCTTAACTACAATATTAGACAAGAACACAGGAGAAGCTCGAAGTTCAAGGTGGAAGGATACCAAATCCATCTGGTTTATCTTAACAGAACTATGAAAAATAATACTTTCCTCATCGATACATACATCTTACACAAAATGCTATTCTGGACAAAAGCCTGGGATAATAGACACCAATTGGGACTGTCTTCTGCACATGGAGACCTGAAGCCACCCTATCAATGATATTTCAGATGGTCCCCCTGAATACGAACAGACTTGGGGGGTCAGATCAATACACCTGCAGACCTGCCCCAGGTGTGTCCTGGCACAGCCACTGCAAGCAAAGTTTGTTCAGAAAACTGTCATTGTCTCCCTTTGACAATGAAAGTGAGTTTAGATGTAGTCACATCAATGAGTTGTATATTTTCCAGGTATGTGTAAATGAATATCTTGTATGTGCAATGAAGACATAAAACCTTATTTCTTTCAAGGAAACCTCCATGGACTTTGTGAAAAGAAGGAATTATCCTGTGTTCAGCTTTTGAAATGCTGGAATATTAGAGATGTAGATTCTGCTCCTCCGCAAATAATTCCCTCAATCCCTCAGGTGTGGGGGGCTGGTGCCTGGAGGCTGGGGCGAGGAGACGCGTGTGCAGCAGCCAGCTCTGCCTCACGGCTGCTTCCCCAAAGACCCTGGGAGGAAATGTTCGGGGGTGGTTAGGCCGGGAGTACACAAGTGCAAATATTAGCAGATCATCTCATTTTCTTTTCTTCTCCAGAATAATTTTCCTACCATGATGTTGAGCCTGAAATTGAATTTTAGACATTGCAGATTATAAGACACATCATCAATTTAATAATGGATTTTCTGGATAAAAAAGAAGCATGGCATTTCACGTAAACCTTGTTTATAAAACACATCATAATTTTAGAAATATTTAAATGTGAAGAAAAGACTCTGCATCTTAGCATACAGGATATTTAAATTGGAATGTTTTTATTCGCAGGTCATTTAGTCCTTAGTCATTTTGCAGACAGTTGCTCAGCATATACCACCTGCAAGAGAAGCCTGCATACACCTGGACATAGGAAGCTTCCGTTTCTGTATGTCAGCAATTTCATATGTCACCAGCTATTGTTATTGTTAGTGTACTTTATGTGTGGCCCAACACAATTTCTCTTCCTCCAATGTGGCCAAGAAAAGCCAAAAGATTGGACATCCCTGGTAGTGGGCAAAGAGCCTGTACTCTGATCCTCAGGGTCCTGGTCTTGAATGCAGCAATTCCCTGGCAGGTGGGCAAGACATTTATTAAGGTCATGCACCTCGGCTTTCTCCTTGTAAAACAGTGACGACAGCAGTGTAGACCTCACAGGGTGCTCTGAGGATCGAGTGAGTTGACGCGTCAAGTGGGTAGAACAGAGCCCAGCACACGGTGAGCACCGTGCAAGGATTTCTGTCGTCCCCATCCTCCGCTCCAAGCGTCTGTCCGCCAACGCTGCGTTTCCTGAGACCTAGCCCCACTGATGCACCTGTAAACAGCTCCATTATTTTTACCATTGCATTCGTCTCTTCAACCATACATGAACAGTATATGAAATGAGAGGCGGAATTGCTGGGTCATAGGATATGCACAGTTTCAAATTTGCTAGTGAATGACAAGTGTTTTCCAAAGTCTGCATCGCTTTAGACTCCAGCCAACCGGACGTCAGGCTCGCGTTGCTCGGCAGCCTTGCTGCTGTTTGGTGTTGCCACATCCTTCCGATTCTGTCAACCTGAATGCCTTGAAATGACTTCTCACCGTGGTCATAATTTTCGGTTTCCTGGTAACTAGTCAAGACACATATCTTGTCATACGTTTATTGTCCACTCCTGGTTTTATTGTTTGTCGGTTCATTTTTTAACTCATTTCATTTCTTTTTCTTTTCTTTTCTTTTTTTCTTTCTTTTTTTTTTTTTAGCATTTTCTGCTGGGTTGTTTCCTTGTAGATTTGGAGGAATTCTTTATATCGTTTGATCACTAACCAACCAGTGTAGACTGCATAACTAACTTTGTTAGTAATATCCATTCTAAATACCATCTGTTAATTATGGATTCTATTTTCACTTTTTAAATATTGACCATTTTAATGTTTTCAATATCATCAACTTCTCATTTTGTGTTTATGTCACTTGCTATTTAAGAAATTCTTCTCCACCCTGACATCCTAATACCACTGAACTCTATTTGCTTCAGAAGTTGTGAAGTGAATTTTGCATTTATATAACACTGCTTACCATAGTGGGGACAGATTTTTGTGTGTGGTATGATATGAGGAGATGCCAATTTTTTTTCGTGTGGATAACCAATTACCCCAACAATTGTTGGCCTGTTCTTTCTTTTTTCCCATGGACATATAATGCCGTCAGTGTCATATTTCAAGCTTCCACATTTACATTATTATATTTCTTGGGCCTATATTTCATTCAGTTTTTAATTCCAGCTACCTATTACTGAGTAATAATGGTATCTTAAAAGAACAACATAATTTATTCTGCATTAGAAATTACAATTTTGGCCAGGTGCAGTGGCTCACACCTGTAATCCCAGCACTTTGGGAGGCTGAGGTGGGTGGATCACAAGGTCAGGAGTTCGAGACCAACCTGACCAACATGGTGAAACTCCATCTCTACTAAAAATACAAAAATCAGCTGGGCATGGTGGCACGCACCTGTAATCCCAGTTACTCAGGAGGCCGAGGCAGGAGAATTGCTTGAACTTGGGAGGTGGAGGTTGCAGTGAGCCGAGATCATGCCATTGCCCTCCAGCCCGGGCGACAGAGCAAGACTCCATCTCAAAAAAAAAAAAAAAAAGAAAGAAAGAAATTAAAATTTTGAAAGCTTTCAGGAGACAGTGTGTCTCCACCCACGTAGCATCAGTTGGCATGCCTCGGGGCTGGAGGACCTGGTTCCATCGTGGTGCACTTTATGGCTAAAGAGATGGTGCTGTCTGCAGGCTGGAGTTAGCCACAGCTGCTGACCGGGGGCTTTATTTGTGACTAAGCGGTTTCCTCAGCAAGAGAACCTGTGTACCTTGTGGTATAAATTGGTATGATTTTAATTGCCTTTTCCTAAGTGGCTTTTTTTCTGTGATACAGAAATACAAGTGATTTTTATATGTTGATGATACATTCTGCCAACTTGCTAAAGTCTCATTAATACACTTTTCTGGTGATGTCTGTGTAAATAATCCTACTTCCTGTGAGCAATTACTTGGGAATCATTCTTTCATCTATACATATTAGTCCTTTCTCCTCACTTACTGCACTGGTTAGGACCTCCAGCCCCATAAAGAACGCTAGCGATGACAGCAGCACACTTATCTTCTTCCCGACTTCAAAGATAATGCTTTCACCATTTCATCATTTCATAGGATGGCTAATGTATGCCGGGGCTTTTTTCATCCAGTAGATTCTTCTTAGCTGGTGAAGGCAGCTCTCTCCTGTCCTTAGTTTGCCAACAGCTTCGTTATCATGAAAAGATACTGATTTTCTTAATTTATTTCACTGTTATCTATTTTAGTGATCTTATGGTTTTTCAACTTTAACCCGTTACTGTGGTTAGCTTCACTTTCACATACGAAATGTGTGCCCCGTAAATAACTCGTGTGTCATAATAGTTTACGTGTTTCATATGTTAAGGATGGGGTTTACTCATGTTTTATTTAAGATAAGTTTGTATTTGAGGCATCACTGAGATGAGTCTGTCATTCTATTTCTTGTGCTATCTCTTTTTGGGACTTGATAACACGGTTACAATAATCTCATCAAAAGAAATACCAAATATTTCTTTCCCTATAATCTGGAAGAGGTTGACAAAATTAATTTTTCTCCATCCAAAATGGTGGAAATGCTTCTCTAAAACTGATCGGGCCTTAAGGAGTCTTTACAGAGATTTAATATTACTGTTTCACATTCTGTAATGATTTCTTCTTGAGTTAATTGATAATTCATATTTTTCTGAAAAGCATCCATACTGCCTAATTTATCACTTTTATTATAAAATAATTAATAGTATCCTCTTTCTTACCTTTTAATATCTGGCAGCAGTTCTCCTCTGTGTTTTTCATTCTTGCTCTCTGTGCTTCAGTCTGGAAATTTTCTACTGAACTGTGATGCAGCCCACTAACCCTTTCTTCTACTGAGAAGAATTGGCTGTTAAGCTAATTTACTGAGTTCTTAATTTCGGTTGTTAATTCTACATTTTAACAATTTCCATTTTTAATTGTTTCCCATTGCTGCTGTAACAAATTATGACAAACTCAGTGGTTTAAAACAACACAAATTCATGATCATACAATTTTTTTAATGTAACATCATGTATTCACGGATTGAGATGTGGGCATCTTTTGAGGGAGGGAGGCATTGTCCTGCCTAACCCAATCTCCCCCTCTGGCCTCTAAAGATTCACATCTGTTCCACAGGGAAAACGCATCCATTCTATCTCAGGATCACCAAAAGTCTCATCCCATTACGGCATTAACTCCAAGTTCAAAATTTTATCTAAATCTCATCAGTGCACAAGTCCTAGATCTCTGCATCTAAAAAAATTAAAATTTAAGATGAAGGTCTGCATACACCCAGCTTGTGTCAAAATTATTCTTGATCTGTTAAAGTCAAGAAACATGTTCCTGTGCCCCAAATACAATAGTGAGGCAAGGACAGAGTAACAGTTACAGACATTTCCATTCAAAAAGGAAAAGAAGTGGAAAGGCAAACAGAAGTCCCTGCTCCCATGCAATTTTGCAATCCAGGAACTCCATCTGGATTTCAGACGGCCTGGGAATGATGACTGTGACTCACAGCTTTGTCCTCCGGGCATGTGGCTTCACCTCAGAAACCATCCTTCTTTTTAAACAAAAGGGAGCATATGTTTGCAGCTGAGTAGCATTTAGAGCTGGTTTTATGCCTGTGAAATCTTTAGGGTCCAACAGCCTTCTTTATCTTTTGACTCTTTGGTACAAGCTGGCAGGCAGCTTTCCTGCTGGTAGAATATTTTTTTTTTTTTTTTTCTTTTTTTTTTTTTTTGAGATGGAGTCTTGCTCTGTTGCCAGGCTGGAGTGCAATGGCCCGATCTTGGCTCACTGCAACCTCCGCCTCCTGGGTTCAAGCCCTTCTCCTGCCTCGGCCTCCCGAGTAGCTGATACTACAGGCACATGCCACCACACCAGGCTAATTTTTGTATTTTTAGTAGAGACAGGGTTTCACATGTTGGCCAGGATGTTCTCAACCTCTTGACCTTGTGATCTGCCAGCCTCAGCCTCCCAAAGTGCTGGGATTATAGGCGTGAGCCACCGCGCCCGTCCAGTAGACTGTTTTTAATAACCTTGTAGCTCTTCATGGGGATTAACTCCATTAGACAATGGGCTCCTCTGCAGCTCTTCCCCCGGATAATCATCTCTATTTGTGGCTGCTGCTGAGATGGCTGAGAGGAATCCAGAACTTCAAAGAGTCTCCAGTGTAACCAAATACTCTGACCCTTGATTCTTGGAAGCCACTAGCACAAATGTTATTCAGCCACACCTGTGGCTCTCTGCAGACAGTGCTGTTCTGACATTTCCTGAATCTCTTAATGTAAACACGGTTTGCAATCTCAGTAGCCTGCGAAGTCCCAAAACAGCACGCCCTCGTTCCTTTTGGCTTACCAGCCCTTGCTTCAATCTATCCTTTTTCTTTTCACATTTTACGATGAGTAGCCAGAAAAAACAAACAAGCAAACCCCTGCACCATCAACACTTTACTTGGACATCTCCTCAGATAAATGTCTAAGTTCGTTGTCGGACATTTTGCTCTCCCCACAATTGCAGACACAATCCAGCTAAGCTCCCTGCAGTTTTTTGACAAAGATCGACTTCCCTCATGTTCCTTAATGCCTTTCTCACGTCCTTGTGAGTTCTCCCCAGCCATGCTTTCAGTGCTCATATTTCTACCAACTTCGTATGCGTGGCGATTTCGTCTCCTCTAGAGTGACAAGGGCTTCCTCTACCATGCTCATGTCTTTTTGGGCCTTGATGAATGTCACCCTTAGCAGCCGTGTTTGTACAACAGGCTGTCCAAGGAAATCTTGTTTTTTTCTATCATGTCCTCAACATTTGCCCAGCCTCTTCCTATTGTCCAATTCCAAAGCCAGGTCACCTCTTTAGTCCTCTGTTAGGCCAGAACCACACCTTCAAATACCAAAATCTGTATTTTTTTTATTGCTGTTATTCCAAATTACCCCAAACTTGACAGCTTAAAACAACACAAATTTATTATCTTCCATATATACTTAAGGAGAAAAGTCCAAAATGGATCTGACTGGGTTAAAAATCAAGGTGTTGGCAGGGATGTATTCACTTCCACAGTCTCTAGGGGGAGACTTGGCTTTGCTGCGTTTTCGGCGTTAATAGCCTGCCTGTGTTATTCGGCCTGTGGACCAACTCTACCTTCAAAGCTAAGAAGAGCCGTCCAAGTGTTGCTTACATCACATCACTCTGACACCAACTCTTCTTTCTCCCTCTTCCACATTTAAGGAACTATGTGATTACCTAAATAATCCAGGCTAATACCCTTCGGTTGTGGTGAGCTTAGCAGCAGTCTTTCTTCTGTATGCAATCTTAATCACCTGTTGCCATGTGACACAGCCCATTCATACGTTCTGAGTGCCAGGACACGGGCACCTTTGGGAGGTTGTCACCTGCCTTTGCCCGCCATCCCATTGGATTCCTTTGTGGTTTTCACGTCTCCATGGAATTTCTTCAAACAATACTTTAACGTGTTAATCACGATTATGTTAACCACAGTGTCAACTGTCTCTGATATCTGGGTCACCTGTGGGACTGAGTTTGATTGCCGTTTGTTCCCTTTGCCTCGTCTCATATACAGGCTTCCTTTCTGTTGAAAGCTGGATAATACACATGAAAGTTCCTGAGACTCTGGCAGCTGCTGCCTTCCTCTGTGGAGAGTTCTGTATCCTCTTTTACATAAATGGCGCCAACAGATCACTTTAATCCAAACGTGGACGGAGATGTTCAAAGAATGAGCTGACATCTCTGTAAAGCTCAGGCTACATCTGGTTCACCCCTACTCTTAGAATAACCAGAGATCCCAGCTGAGACGGCAGGGTGCTTGTCAGTGCCCCTTATGACTGGGTGCTTATTGCAAAATTGCTAGTTGAACAGAGATATGAATGAGGCGAAGGCATTCCATGAACCTCTCTGGAGGAAAGCTGTCCCCTGCAGAGGGAGCAGGTCAACCAAAGACCTAGGGGGCGGCTGGTGCGGTGGCTCACGCTTGTAATCCCAGCACTTTAGGAGGCTGAGGCGGGTGGATCACCCGAGGTCAGGAGTTCAAGACCAGCCTGGCCAACATGGTGAAACCCTGTCTCTACTAAAAATACAAAAATTAGCTGGCTGTGGTGGCATGTACCTGTAATCCCAGCTACTCGGGAGGCTGAGGCAGGAGAATTGCTTGAACCCGGGAGGCAGAGGTTGCAGTGAGCAGAGATCATGCCACTGCACTCCAGCCTGGGCAACAGAGTAAGACGCTGTCTCAAAAAAAAAAAAAAAAAAAAAGACCTTGGAGTGGGGGCCAGCTGGTGGCACACAAGAAATGGGCTTCAGTGAGGGTGGGGGTGGCAAGGGGTTAGCTGGAGGTGAAGACCAAGCCTAGAGACAGAGCAAGTGGTGCAGGGCCTGGCTCCCCGTTGAGAGGGCCCCTGCTTCTCCTCTAAGTGAGACGAGAGCTCCTCGGACAGCTTTGGGCAAAAGAAACATACAGACAGAGTCGATACTTTAAAACACCCCATCAGAGATGGTGTGGACGTGGTGTGCAGAAGAACAGGGCCACGTAGGGAGGAGACGGCAAGGCCCAGTGCAAACTCGTGGCATCCTGGCTTCTGGTGAAATGCAGTGGCAAGAGATGGCCATGCTGTGAAGGTGGGTCCTCCCACCACCCAGACCTGATTCCACACAGCCCTGCCGGTCCCCTAAGCAGACACGCTCCTCCCATCCCCCCTGCTGCATGGAACTCCCTCCTGCTGTGCCCTCCCCATCACTGCCCCCTGTATCCCAGCTTCCTCTCTGGATAGTCTCACTTTCTTCTGGTTTAGTTCCAGCTGAGAACGCCACCATCCCTGTGTCCCTGTCCGTTTGGGACAATTTGACTCACGCGCCTGCAACACAGGCCTGACATTCAGGCCAGTGTTCCTTGATACTTTCGCTATTTTCTTCCTCACTCAAAAAGCCCAGCTCCTTTGAGGGTGTGTGGTTCCATCCATTGTCATCTTCTGCTAAAGACGCGGACCCACCTTCCCACCTTGGCCTCATGTCTGCCTTCATCGTCCTCCCTGACTTCAGCGCCTCTGGGGAGTAGCCTCTGCTCGCCCCCCCCCAGCCATGTCTTCCTTACCCTCATCCCTTCCTACATCATATCCTGGGCACTCTCGTCTTCAGAACTACCAGGAGCCTCTCAGTCTCGGCTCGCCACGACTCTCCCCACATCCTTCGTGTGCTGCCCCTACTTCATAATCTTCATGGCCCAAATCAAGCTCCCCTTCATCTGGGTGTGGAACGAGTTGACCACCAACCACTTTTTCCAGACCTGTCTCTCCCCTCATGTCCTGGCTTCACCCTTTGCTTCAATCAGACACCAGGACCATCATTAGAAACCCTGTAATGAGTCCCCCTGCCTTACCTCCCATTTCCTCAGATCCACTAAAACCCCTTTCTCCTTCTGCCCTGCCCCTCCCCCAGCTGCTGAGTGTGCTCAGTGACACCCTCCACCGTACTGGGTGGACTCACAGCAAGTCCTCAAACAGGCAGGCGAAACCCCTACAGTCCTAACATACTGGTTAAATGTTTCCCTCTCCTTTGTGCAGAAAAGCTGTTTCACAATCCCCCCACCCACCCCCTCAGCCCAACAACACCTCTCCTTTCCTGAGAAAGCAGGAGCTTCCCCCCCTTTACACCTCCAAACCCACCCCGACTGCCTCTCCTGTGCTCACCCTGGCAGCCTCGCCTTTTATATCCCAGGACGTGCCCCCTTGTATCAAAGATCCACTCATCCCTTGCAGTCTCAGTGATAAAACTGCACACGGCTGCCATGGCCACCCAGCTAGCCCAACCCGACAGAGGTCTGTGGTTCCTCACTTGCCTCCACCTTCTCTGCCTTTCCCCTCACCATCACGCCTGTTATCAGCAGGTCCTCGTGCTCTTTCCCTGAAAACATCCCAAGTCACTTTCCTTCTCTACCTCAGCTGCCAGAGCCTGGCCCCACCATCACCCCCTCCCAGCTGGACAGATGTTACTGCCTTCCAGGTAGGGTCTCAGCCTCCACTCTTGGACGTAGACCTATAGGGAAAGCAGACACAGGGAAGGAGCCTGGTCTGGTATCCAGCAGCTCACATCCAAACAGCGCTGTGAGGTCGCCTATTCCATGTTCTGGCTGTGGCTTGTGAAGGCAGCAAGAATCCCAGTTGCCCCATGAGGCTGCCTTGAGCCGAGACAGGCTTGCAGCAAATTGGGCCAATCCAGGTTGGCCTGAAGTCAAGTTGGAACACGAGCAGGAAGTGAGAAAAGCTTCCCTGGAATTAAACACTATTTAGATTGTGTTTCCAGTGCCAGGAAAGAGCTGGCTTCAAGACGGAGCAGAGAGCAATTTTTACCAAATAAATGATGGGAATGTCATCCCCTGAGACATTTAAAAAATCTCCTTGGCATCTGGTTTTAATTATGCTATCTGCTCACTATCATCCCCAAGACAGTATTTCTCAAAATTCCAAGATATAATTTCTATTATTTCATTGAACAAACATTTACTACATGCTTACATCATAACAAGCTCTATACAGGGAATTTGGGAAGCAAGGGGGCATTAGCTGTGTGCTAATCATTTCCAAAATCTTTTCAGAGAACTGACCTCATTTGGCCCTTGTTGAAGGGACTGCCGGTTTCAGCACTGACAGGTCAACAGCTTGGAAGCCATCGCTCCTTCCCCTATGAGAAGAAAACATGGAACATATTGAAAATGAGTAACTTTTCTTAGGACCTTCAGGGAGTTCAGGTCACAGGGCAAACCACCTTCCTGAGATCTGGAGTGATGGCTCAATCCTGGGAGCCAAAAGCACCGTGAGCTGACTTGGAACCGAAGCCACGGCAGCCACAGATTGGTAGGGTATCTAAATGGTCATTTTGATGAACTGCTGAAGGCAGAGTGAGGACTAGTGTGAGAATGAGAAGCTCCTCAAGGCCACTGTCTTAGGAAATTGCATGCTTTCATGAGCATCACATCCAGGGAGCCCCCCCGGGGTCTTGGAGTGAAGATCCAAGGTGGGTCCCACACATCCATGGCATAGGAGAGAGGAGCACTTGTGAAATGTGCCCACGGCATGCTCCGTAACCAGGACTGCAATCCAGCCAGGAAGACTCTCAGAGCTTCACCGATGTGAGGCGACAGAAATTCCCCAGTTTCAGCCCCCTCCAGCCTTGAGAAAGGCCATATCCCAAAGCAATGCATCCAATAAAAGCCTGAGATTTAATTGTAAAGTTACAGAATGCTTCTCTTCTATACCAACAGGGCTCCAGTATAATATCAGGGCATTACAGCAGAAAGAGCTTCAAGACAGAGGCTGTCTCTGAGTTTCCATGCTGTGGCCATGTGGTGTCAGATAAATATGAGCAGCTCTCCCCTGAAGCCCTGGAGGCTGCCAGGGCTGCCCGATCTGTGCCAGTGAGTACATGGTTGAGAAGTTGTGGCAAAGATGGCTTTCCTGTCCAAGTGTCGCTCCACCCCTTCTACATCATCAGAGTCAGCAAGATGCCATCCTCTGCTGGGCTGACGAGGCATGCGAGGTGCCTTTGGAAAGCCCCAGGGGCCTGTGGCCAGGGTCCACACTGGCCAAGTCATCATGTCTTTGGGCACCAAACTGCAGAACAAGGAGCATGTGAGTGAAAGTTCCCTGGCTGCCAGAAGATCCATGTCTCAGAGAAATGGGGCTTTACCAAATTCAATGTGGGTGAATTTGAAGGCATGGTGGCTGAGACGTGGCTCATCCCAGGTGGCTGCAGAGTCAAGTACACTCCTAGTCGTGGCCCTGTGGACAAGCAGTGGGCCCTGCATTCGTGAGGGCTTCCACTGTACTACCTCCCTCCTGATGCCCACCAACAAATCCTCCTTCCTGTCCACCTAAAAACAAAAACAAAAATCTCAACTCTATAATTCTATATTCCATGAAGTTATCCTTCAAAAGTAAACAAGTAGTGACTTTCTCAGACAAACAGAAATTGATGGAATTCATCATCAGAAGTCCTGCCCACAATAAATATTAATAGAAATTCTTCAGGAAGAAAGAAAGTAAAAATAACATAGTCCGGAAATGCAGACTCCGTAAAAAAAAAGAAAGAACACTGGAGAAGGGATAAATGAGGTTAAAACAGATTTTTTTTCTTATTCTTAATTGAGCCAAGAAATAACTGTTCAAAGTAATAGTAATCATTTATTAGATTATTATAGTAAATAGAATAATAAAATGGCAAAGGAAATGGAAGGGAGGAATTGAGACTATTCTAAGAACCTGCACTATGCAAGAAGATGTACAGTGTTATTTGGAGGCAGACTTAGGTTAGTTAAATGTGTATTGAATACTGCAGAACAGCCGAATTGGAAAAAACTATATATACATATTTAAAGGAGTATGATAGACTGAGAGAGGAGGTAAAATGGAGATAAAATGCATAGTTTTGTTTTTGTTTTTGTTTTGAGGCAGAGTTTCACTCTGTCACCCAGGCTGGAGAGCAGTGGTGCAATCTCAGCTCACTGCAACTTCTGCCTCCTGGGTTCAAGCAATTCTCGTGCCTCAGCCTCCTGAGTTGCTGGGATTACAGGTGTGTGCCACCACATCCAGCTATTTTTTTAAACATTTTTGGTAGCGATGGGGTTTTGCCATGTTGGCAAGGCTAGTCTCAAATTCCTCACTTCAGACTGACCTCCCATAGTGTTAGAATTACGGGCATGAACTACTGTACCCAGCCCAAAATAAAATCTTATAAAATGCTTAGTCAAAACCACAGAAGGCAAAAAAGAGAAAAAGTTTTAAAAAAAGAAATGAAGAACAAGTGTAAGTAAAACACAAACTTCACAAACATAGTAAATATTAATAAAATTATGTAAAAATCACTTTAAATGTGAATGGTCTAAATACACCAATTGAAACACAGAGATTGTCAGAGTGGATAAAAAAACACAAGACCCAAGTACATGTTATCTACAAGAGACCAACTTTACATATGAAGACTCAGATAGCTTAAAATAAAAGGGATAGAGAAAGCTATACCATGTTAATACTAACTAAAAGAAAGCTGTAGTCACTTTATGAATTTCAAAAGCAAACTTCAAAACAACCAAAAATTATCAGTGATAAAGAGATATTGTATAGTGATAAAAGCATCAATTCTTCAAGAAGACATAACAATCTTAAAACTGTGTGTACCTAACAATAGAGTGTCAATACACTTCAGGGAAAGAAAAGGAAAGAAGAAATGGATGAGTCCTCTGTTACATTGGAAGACTTCAACAACCCTCTGTCAGCAATTGATAGACCAAGCAAGCAGAAAATCATTACAGGTAAAGTTGACAGGAGCAGCACTATTAATCAGCTAGATCCCGTTGACATTTATAGAACACTTCATCCAACAATAGCAGAATACACATTCCTTTCAAGTTCACATTCAATACTCACAAAGATAGGCCACATTCCAGGCCATGAACCCACCTAAAAGACTAGGAATCATACAAAATACGTTCTCAGAAAACAATGGGCTTACACTAGAAATCACCAGCAGAAAGGCAGCTGAAAGATACTGAAATATTTGAAGATTAAATACTACTCTTCTACACATAAGCCAAAGAAGAAATTATAAGCAACATTTAAAATAATTTTGAACTAAATAAAAATAAGGGTAACATCAAAACTTGTGAGATATAGTAAAATCAGTGATTAAAAGGAAATGCATGGAATTAAATGCACATGATAGAAATTAAGAAAGATCTAAAATCAATAATCTAAACTCCAACATTAAGAAGCTAGAGAAAGACTACAATTGAAGCCTGTAAAGCAGGAACAAGAAAATAAATAATTTTAAATGTAGAGCAGAAGTCAATAAAATTGAACCAGAAAAGCAATAGAGAAAATCAATAAAATTAAAAGTTGGTTCTTGGAAAAGTTTTATAAAATTGATAAACTTCTATTCAGGGTAACCAAGAAAAGAGAAGACATAAATTGCCAGTGTCATGGAAGAAATCGTGGTCATCAATACTGAACCCAGGGACATTAAAATGGAAACAAAGGAGGTACAAACAACTCCATCAAATATAACATCTGATATTTTCGATAAAATGAACCAACGTCTTGAAAGGCACAAACCACCAAAACCCATACAATGAGAATTAGATTATTTGAATAGGTATGTAGCTGTTAAATAAATTAAATCAATAATGAAAAACCTTTCAACAACAATAACAGCAATGACAAGAAACAAAGCCCAGATAATGTCATCGGTGAATTCCACCAAACCTTTAAGGAAGCAATGATACCAGTTATCTGCTGACATAGTCGGATGTAGGTCCCCACCCAAATCTCGTACTGAAATATAACCTCCAGTGTTGGAGGTGGGGCCTGGTGGGAGGTGATTGGATCATAGGGGCAGATTTTTCATGACTAGTTTAGCTTTATCCCCTCTAGGTACTCTACTCATGATGGTGAGTGAGTGAGTTCTCATGAGATCTGGTCTCCCTTTCTCCTGCTCCTGTTTTTGCTGTGTGACAAGCCTGCTCCCTGGCTGCTTTTCTGCTTTCTGCCATGACTGGAAGCATCCTGAGGGCTCCTGAGAAGCTTCCTGTACAGCCTGCAGAACCATGAACCAATTAAACTTCTTTTCTTAGTGATATAAATGATCCCATCTGGGGTATTTCTTTATAAAATGTGAGAATGAACTAATATGGCTAAAAAAATCTTCCTCTTCGAGAACAGAGGGGGAAGAACTCTTATTCTCTGAGGCCAGTCTTACCGTAATATCAAAACCAGAAAAAGACACAACAAGAAGAAAAACTGCAGAGCAAAATCTCTTATAACAAAACTACTGAAAAAAATAATAGCAAGTCAAATTCAACAACGTATAAAATAATTGTGCAATGGGACTGAGTGGGATTTATCTCAGGTATGCAAGACTGCTTCAACATTTAAAAAGCAGTCAATGCAACTGATTATAACAACTGTCTATAAAAGGAAATTCACGTGATATTCACTAGTGCTAAATTTAACAAATTCCAACACCCATTCATGACAAAAACTCTCAGCAAACTAGGAATAGAGAGAACTTCCTCAACTTAATAAAGAAGGTCTTTTAAAAAAAAACTATAGCTAATGTAACACAGGGGTGAGAAATTGGATACTTTCTCCAAATGACTGGAAATAAGGCAAAAATAAGAGAATGTCTTCTCTTTACAAGCTTATTCATCGCCATCCTGAAAATCCTAGCAAGTGCAGTCAGATGAGAAAAGGAAATAAAAAATGAGTATATACATTTGAATGGAAAACATAAAACTGTCTTTATTCACAGAGGACATGACATTATTCATGTAGAAAATCCCAAAGAATCAACAAAAATACTCTTGGAACTAATAAGCAATTACAGCAAGACCACAGGAAAAAGACTAATACACAAAAGTCAGTGGTTTTCCTATAGACCAACAATAAACAGTTGTAATTTGAAATTTAAAAATAATATCACTTACAATAGCACAATATATAGGTAGAAATACATAGATATATAACTCACAAAATGTATATAGGATCTGTACGAGAAAAAAATGCATAACACAGATGAATAAATCAATTATCTA
This sequence comes from Ateles fusciceps, assembly GCA_036589455.1. Classification (NCBI taxonomy): domain Eukaryota; kingdom Metazoa; phylum Chordata; class Mammalia; order Primates; family Atelidae; genus Ateles; species Ateles fusciceps. Next base: position 998,696 of record JAZHEH010000402.1, on the reverse strand, counting down.
AATAAAGGAATAAATACTTGTGTTCATGGATTGCAAGACTAAATGTTGTTAAAATATCAATTTTTCTCAAATTGACCTAAAGATTCAACACAATCCTTAAGAACATCTAGGGAAACTATTCTGTAGATGTTGACAAGCTGATTCTAAAGTATATGTGGAAAGGAAAAAGGTACATGATTGCCATACAATACTAAAGAACAAAGTTGAAGGGCTTCTACTTTATTTCAAAACTTACTTTAAAGCGACAATAATCAAAAAAGTGTTTTATTGGCAAAAGAATAGACTCATAGATCAATGGAACAGAATAAAGAGTCCACAGAAATATAGTCGATTGATCTCTGACAAAAGGTCAAAGGCAATTTAATATAGAAAAGATCCTCTCGTCAACCAATCTGGTGCAAAAATTTGAAGTCCATATTAAAATAAAATAAACCTAGGCACAGACTTTAAAACTTCCACAAAAATTAACTTAAGAGGGATGGTAGATCTAAATGTAAAATTCAAAACGCTAGAAATAGAAAGAAGGAAAATACCTAGAAAGACAGGGAAGATGAAGAGGAGAAAGGGCCTAGGAAATCACATGTGATCTTGCGTTGGTGATGTGTTTTTAGGTACAACACCGAAAACACAATATAGAAAAAAATGGTAAGTTGGATTTTATTAAAACTAAAATTTTCTACTCTGTTAAAGACAGTGTTAAGAGAAGCCACAGTCTAGGAGAAAATATTCGCAAAACACAGTTTGATAAAGGGCATGTACCGAAATTGTTATAAAATACTCTTAGAACTCAACAATAAGAAAACAAGAAACCCAACTCAAAAATGGGTAAAATATTGCAACAACACATCATGAAAGAAATTGAACCATGGCAAATAAGCATAGAAAAAGGTTCTCTAGACCATGTGTCCTTAGAAAGCTGCAAATCAAAACAACAATGTGAACACTACACATTTCTATCAAAATGGCTAAAATTTAAATAATGACAATACCAGTTGCGGGCAAAGATGGGAGTGATGTAAACTCGCATATTAATGTGAGTAATTGTACTAGTTACAACGTAAAACGGTAGAGCCACTTTGGAAGACAGTTTGGAAGTTTCTTAAAAACTAACACAATCTAACTATCTGATTCAGCAAACACGCTCTGGATATTTACCCAACTGATTTGAAAACTTATGTCTACAAACAAGCAAACAAGAAATGCTCATGCAAATGTTTATTGCAGCCTTATTTACACAACCACCCAAAACTGGAAGCAAATAAGATGGCCTTCAGCAGGTGAAGTGATGGACAAAATACGGTTCATCTATTCAACACCATATCATTAGCCACGAAATAGAAGATGAACCCTCAAGCCACAAAAAGACATAGATCTATCTCAAACGCATATCACTAACAAAATAAGCCAGTCTAAAAAGGATCTATACTGTGTGACTCCAATTATGGCATTTAGGCAAAGACAAAACTATGAAGATAGTATTTCCCTGATTGCCAAAGGTTCGGGAAGTGAGAGTGAGGATTAAGTAGGCGAAACACAGGACAACTTGCTCCACCTATTTAGGTTTATTATTTTAGGGTAATAAACTTTTATGTATAATGCCATAGTGGTGGATGCTTGACCGTGCATTTTTCAAAACCCATAGAACTTTACAGCACAGAGACTAACATTTATATATATAATAATAATAGGGGAAACTGGGCATGGAGTACATGGAAATTTTTTTTTTAAAGATGGAGTCTTGCTCTTGTCAGCCAGGCTGGAGTGCAATGGTGCAATGTCAGCTCACTGCAACCTCTGCCTCCTGGGTTCAAGAGATTCTCCTGCCTCAGCCTCCTGAGTAGCTGGGATTACAGGCGTGAGCCATCACACCCAACTAATTTTTGTGTTTTTGGTAGAGATGGGATTTCACTATATTGGCTAGCTAATTTTTGTATTTTTAGTAGAGGCAGGTTTTCACCATGTTGGCCAGGCTGGTCTTGAACTCCTGACCTCAGGTGATCCAACTGCCTCGGCCTCCCAAAGTGCTGGGATTACAGGCTTGAGCCACCACGTCCAGCCATGGAAACTCTTCATACCATCTTCACAACATTTTTGAAACTTCCAAATGTTCTAAATAAAAAGTTTATTATATATATGTAATAAACTATATATAAATATATATCAATAAACTATATATAAATTATATATATATGTTTTAAATATCATTAAGGAGGTCAAGGAAATCATGGGATGGAATGAAGAATGTGACACAATAATCTAAGTACACTATAAATGTATCATGCAGTCTCATGGAAGAGGATGTCACAGAAAGAAGCTGATGCAAGTACCTTTGGAAGTCCGTGGTCAGTGACACTAAAGGCAAAAGTAGCTGTGCACAAGCACCATGCTTCAGTTGGTCCAGTTGTTTCCCACAGAACATGAGGTAACGGCTCTGAAACCGCTGTATGTGTATACTGTAACTGAACATTTAAGGAAGGGTTTTTTCACGGTTGGAGTAGGAGGTTAGGGGTAAGCAAAGGGAGGAGGGAGAATGACCTACATGGAAACAGTCTGGAGTTGGCATGATCAATATCAACTCTCTTTTAGCTTAATATTGATGGAGATGTTAAATATGAGAATATTTATGGGATGTTTATAAAGGCATATTTCCTTGCTCTTTCAGAAGCAATGGCACCCTAGTGGCAATGGGATACCTAGCGGCTAGATCTTGGTTTCTAGTACCATTCTCCAGACAAGGAACCAGGACTTCTCAAAGAAATATGTCTGATTCTGGGACTGGGGAATGATATACAGAAGATGTGCTTAGAGCTTTTTATAGGGTCGGAAAGTAAGGAAGCACTAAACACACTCACTCACACACACACACACACACACACACACACACACATGACATAATGATAGGGGTATGTCAAAGGGATGCAAGAGTCCATTGAAAGAGCTCCCCGTGGCCAAAGATGAAGCATCTGTAGCAACAAAATTAAGTAGTGTTGGATTAAAATCCAGCATATAAAATAAACATGTGTGAGTCCATACTGATATAAGTAGATGATTGAGTACGTAAATACAAGGGGAAGAAGAGGTGAATCTCCCAAGCAGTAGAATCTCAAAGACTTCGTGCAGATGCTCCATCCCTTCTGTCTACATGTACAGCTCCATTTTCCTTAAGCACGGGATGCACAGAGCGACTGCCTACCAAAGATTACAATAAGAGAATGGGGGAAAGGGTAGCCACAGCGGAGACACCTGACAAGCACACACCATCCAGGTGACCAAGGTCAACGTCACCAGTGACAAGTCATGTTGACAGAATGTAGGCTTAATAGGATGTGATGAAAATAGAACCTTACCTCTTTGCTTTTTCTTGCCCCACCCAAAACCTCGGTCTAATAATGAAAGCATCAGATACATCCCGACAGAGTACGATTCTGCAGCTCGTGTGACCTTATGACTTCTGAGGCCAACAAGAAAAGGTGTGAGGCCTGGTCACAGCCCAGAGGAGCCTCAGGAGCCATGGCAACTGGATGCCATGTAGTGTCCTGGGTGAGACGCTCCACGGGATCCTGTAGGTAGGAACCAAGATCTGCCTAAAGGATGAACTTTAGGTAGCTATGTACCAATATCTGCTCATTTGTTTTCATAAATGTACGAAGCCATGTATGATTTAATAATACGGGAAACTGGGCATGGAGTACATAAACTTTTTATAGCATCTTCACAACAGTTTTGAAAATTCCTAATGTTCTAAATAAAAAGTTTATTTTAAAAATGAGTTATCGGCTGGGCGTGGTGGCTCACACCTGTAATCCCCGCACTTAGAAAGGCCAAGGTGGGTAGATCACTTGAGGTCAGGAGTTCGAGACCAGCCTGGCCAAGATGGTGAAACCCCGTCTCTACTAAAAATACAAAGATTAGTTGGTCATGGCGGTGGGCACCTGTAATCCCAGCTACTCGGGAGGCTGAGGCAGGAAAACTGCTTGAGCTCAGGAGGCAGAGGTTGCAGTGAGCTGAGATGGCACCACCACTCTCCAGCCTGAGCAACAGAGGGAGACACCATCTCGAAAAGAAAAAAGATTCAAACAAACTATTCTGTGAAAAGAAAATAATTCAAATCTAACAAAATTAATAATAAGTACACAGTTTTAGGAAATACATTATATTTCTCAATCATCAGAAAATGGGAAGTCAGAGACTTCTTGACATTATTTTAAAGGTTAATCCTTGATTTCACTGACTTAGACTTTGATAATACTTGGAGTAAAATTATTCTTACTTTAAATTTATTTTCAAATGATATTGTTATCCCTGTGCTGTAAAGATCATATTGATCTTGGATGGAAAGGATTATTAAATAGCCAGCATTTGCTAAGCATTTGTAACAAACTAAAATAAACCTGTTTTCTGATATGGATTAAAACATTGCTTCACTGCTCAAATAATTACACAAATATTTTGAAACCCTATATTGAATCATTTATCCTCAAAACAAACAAATTATAGTAGCCTATTTTATTTTTATACTAAAAATCTGTTACATTATAGTATCTTGTTATACTAAAATGACTATAGATGCTTATGAAATTATGATCTTCAGCTCCAGCAGTGTAATTGGTTAAAAAAATACGAGGTCCTGTTGTATAATGTCCACAGTCCAAAAATCGTAAGACTCAGTGATTGGAAATTGGAAACTTGTTCCGAGGGCCATAAGGTTGAGAGCAAGAAGCCGTGTCATTAAAGCAAAGAAATATTTATGGGAGATGAGACAAAAGCTCTGGCAGAAAGGACCCCTATGCCCAGTTCACAGATGTACAAACGGCCCCTGAGCCCAGCCGGCTGCTAAGGACAGGGAGCTTGGAACAGAGTCTCTCGCGCTTTGCCACGCACGGAGGATGTGGAGTCAGAAAAGACAACCAGAAAGGCATGCCAAGGAGCAGGGCCGGGAATGTGCCTGTGAAAGGGAGTGGGCAGGAGCCACGCACAGGCTGCTCAGGGGAAGCATGATTTGAGGACAAGGTGCAGAGTCCTGAGTTGACACAGGAGGGAATTCAAGTCCTACTGTACAGCTACGGGGTTGCACACGGTGGGCTCGGGGCACCCCATCTCCCTCTCCAGAGGCTCTCCTTCACTCCCACCAGGCCCTTGGTGTCCCCCCATATACACAAGAGGAGGACAGCACTCTCCTGGCAGGTCCTACTGAGAATGAGAGGTGATGGGGCTTGTGCCACCCACCAGACTAGAGCAGGAAGTGCTTCCCGGGGGAGCGGAGGAAACCCAGGGGCCAGATGGAAATGATGCACAAGGTGAGTGTGGTCAGGAGTGGGCACATTGGCTCAAGGAGTTTTCCTCTCTTTCCCCGAAGACCTTGCCCTTGCTACTGAAACATATCGGTGTGGAAATCACCCGAAGGCACCATTGCTAATTAGCCTTCACTTTGCCAGAACTGGAGAAATGGTTTTCTCCTTAGCTGACCTTTTCTTAAAGTCAGTGAGCTGTTGAAGCAACTGGGTGGCCAGTTAAAGTTATGAAAATGTGTCTACAGCCTTGCTGAGAGAGGTCAGAATGCCCAACCTCCTCAGGACCTGCTCAGATGGCTGCTGATACCTTGAGTTTTTCTTTGGTTGTTTTGCACTTGCAAAAAAGAGAAAGCAATCTTTCCCAGGTCACAGCCTGAGCATGAAAGAAGACCCCATCTCTCAGCTCACATCAGTCTGGCCTCCAGCAAAATATACACGGAGAGCCTGAACGGACACACCCTGCAGGGTCATCACACTGGAAGGCACGCCTGGCGTGATAGTGGAGGCCTAGCTGGGGGAAAAGCAGAGTCTTTCAGCAGCCGGAGGGAGCTGCACTCTGCTCTTCTGCCTTTTTTAAGGCATCATACCAAGAATGGCTTGAGAAAAGCTTATGTGACCAGAGAAAATACACTGGAAAAAAATAGCTGGTGTGGGGGCCACTAGAAGGAGGAGGAATGGGGAAAGCAGACAAAATGCCAGGAGGAACAGTTCTGGCTCTGGAAAGGTCAGGAGAGATCAGAGGAGGAAGGGGAAGGAAAAAACGAGCAGCCGCCCTGCCTTTTGGGGAGCTCCTCCACCGAGCGGGTTTTGTACTTAGCGCACTGCACTCAGCCTCTCCTGTCTTCTTCACAAGTCTCCTATTGAACGCTCTTCCTACGGTGCAGAAAGAGATGAGATTTTGGAAAGCTGTGGGGGATTTTCTGAAGTCACAAAACAAACAAGTGCTTGAGGATGGGATCAAGTGTGGCTGATCCCAAGTGTCATTCCGGAGCCCCGGACTCGCAATAAGATCACCCACCTAAGTCCACGGGAGGAGGCCAGGAGCCCGGGCTCTTGGAGGTAGCTCCGGAGCCCCAGACTCTCAATAAGATCACCCACCTAAGTCCACGGGAGGAGGCCAGGAGCCCGGGCTCTTGGAGGTAGCTCCGGAGCCCCGGACTCTCAATAAGATCACCCACCTAAGTCCACGGGAGGAGGCCAGGAGCCCGGGCTCTTGGTGGTAGCTGCGGAGCCCCCGGACTCTCAATAAGATCACCCACCTAAGTCCACAGGAGGAGGCCAGGAGCCCCGGGCTCTTGGAGGTAGCTCCGGAGCCCCGGACTCTCAATAAGATCAGCCACCTAAGTCCACGGGAGGAGGCCAGGAGCCCAGGCTCTTGGAGGTAGCTCCGGAGCCCCGGACTCTCAATAAGATGAGCCACCTAAGTCCACGGGAGGAGGCCAGGAGCCCGGGGCTCTTGGAGGTAGCTCCGGAGCCCCGGACTCTCAATAAGATCACCCACCTAAGTCCACGGGAGGAGGGGCCAGGAGCCCGGGCTCTTGGAGGTAGCTCTGGAGCCCCAGACTCTCAATAAGATCACCCACCTAAGTCCATGGGAGGAGGCCAGGAGCCCGGGCTCTTGGAGGTAGCTCCGGAGCCCTGGACTCTCAATAAGATCAGCCACCTAAGTCCACGGGAGGAGGCCAGGAGCCCGGGCTCTTGGAGGTAGCTGCCTGATTTCAAATTCCGGCCCCACCATGACCAAATTCTCGGCATCCCGGGCAAGTCACTCAGTATTTCTGAGACTCTGTTCCCTAATCTATAACCCTGGATCGCTAACAGCTATTTAAGTGAAATAATGCCCGTCAACAGTAGAGTTGAGCACAGCGTCTACCCCGTGGAGGCCCCCAGGCTGTTGCCTCCCATTGTTGCTGGGGAGATCAAGGTTAGCAAAAATGCCCAGAGTTGAGGGAGCAGGCAGTCCTCTGCTGCAAGGGGTCAGTGCATTCAAGGCCTTGCTCAGGGCCTGCCGTGGCAGAGGCCGGCCTGTAATTCCCTTGAGGACTTCTGGAATCTTCCTGCACGTGGATCCTTCTCCAGGAAGGGAAGGGGCAGCAGTGGCTGGGGCAGCTCTTCATCTGGCCCTGCTGAGGCTGCTACTCTGCCGCCCGCCTTCCTTCCAGGTCCCCTGCCTCCTGTTCCTCCAAGCGTTGCAATCATGAAGCCCAGGCCAGCGCCATGCACAGCAGCCTTTGCAGGTGCATTGGGACCACTTGCCATGGTCTTGAAATTCTTGCACTAGGTCCCATACATTTTATAGCTGGTCCTGTGTGAAATCCTGGGGTTTCAGGGTTAGGGAGCGTCAGAGCTCACTAAGGCCAATCTCCTCAAGCTGTAGATGAGGAATCAGAACCATGGACAGGGAGGGAGCTGTCCTACCTTGACAACTCCTGAGTCAGCCCCACTGTTTCCCATGGAACTCAGGGTGCCCTAACCCTCCCTCCTAGCCACCCTCTGAGAATGGAGCCACCTGGATTCTGTCTTCCCACTGGCAGGCAACCACCCCCTCTGTGGCATGGCAGACACTAGGCATGGAGAAGATGGGACCTTGATGACACGGATGGGTTGCCATGGTTACCTCCCACAGGATCAGGACCAGGAGAATCACCACCCATGAAATTCAGAAACTTGCCTAAAACTGGGATGGGGGGAGCTATGGGATGGGCAAGGTGCTGGCATTCAGGAATGCTCCTGTTCTCAGAGCACCTGCGTGGATGACAACACGGCCAGGGCCCTGTTACCACATCACAGATGAAGAAGCAAGGCTCCGAGGGGTTAAGGAACCTGCCCAAGGTCATGCAGCTGGAGAGAGGCAGGGGTTGGAACAAGAGGGATGGGGTGAGTCTCGAAGCTTGTCCTTGGCTGCCCACAGCAGACCCTGAGGGGGTGGCCAGCGTGGTTATGCCCATGGGATTCTGTCCCATAGGTGGTTACTACAGCAAAGTCCCTGCCATCCTGGAGCTCCCAAGATGGAGAGAGCACTCCATCCTGTCTCCAGGTAGGATTCCTGGCAAGGGGTGGCCCAGAGCTGTGGTCCGAGGGATCTGAGGGTGCCAGGGGGTCCACAGCGTGAGTCTGAGGATGGGGTCAGGGCAGGATGGACTGATGGCTGCAGGTTCTAGAATTTCACTCAGACCTTGGGCCTCTGTCAGGAAATCCATCCTTGGTCCCGGGGCAGCCAAGCCTCAAGCTGCCAGCCCACCAGCATGAGAGATGGAGCGGCCCTCCTGCTGCCAGACAGGGTTGTTTTGATAATCGTACAAGATGCGGAATCATTTTAAAGTGTGTTTAAAGCCCTAAAGTGTTAAAGAAATGGGAGGTAATATGAGGCCTGACATTTAATATAACATCATTAAAGCTATTACAGTTTATTTTTAATTTTATAAGCTACGCTAAAGCTTGTCTAGTTTTGAAATGTTTCCCAAACCTCTGTAATCAGTATATAAAAGGCTAAAATGATGGCATTTATAAGACTTGGGGCTCCTTGGGGAAAGGGACTGTATAAATTCCGGGGGCAAGCTTCCCTTCTACCAGCCACACTCAGGAATCCCTGCCTGGTCCGTGGGCACAGGCCAGTGGAGAAAGATTTCCTCTTTGCCAAGAGTTTAGATAAGATACCAGGACATCTTGGGAGATGAAGAAGTTAAATGCATAGACTCTGAGCCACAGAGTACATGTCCCAAATTCCACTCTCATTACTTAAGAAAGGGGGCCTTGGCCCTTCCCTCTCTGGGCTTGGTGATGCAATTTCACACACAATTTGGATATAAGACTCTAAATCCTCAACCGGCTAGACAAAGGCAGGCTTGTGCCAGAGCCAGGCACCACAGCAGCAGGGAGATGCCTGTGGCAACCAAGACAGAGCCACAGCAGCAGACCCAGCTGCACAGGCACCACGTTCCCCGTATCCACTCTTCAGCGAGGGACGCTTCCGTAGATGCCGTGTCTTGGCTATTGTGAATAGTGCTGAAATGGGCTTGGGAGTGCAGGTATTTCATCAACACACACACTTCAATCTATGCTCTACCCAGAAGTGGGATTGCTAGACACACGAAAGATCTATTTTTAATTTTTTGAGGAAACTCCATACTGTTTTCCGTTATGGTTGTGTTTGTTTACCTTCCCACAAACAGTGTGTAAATTCCCCTTTTCTTCACAGTCTCACACAGGATGGAATAATACTCAGCCATAAAAAATCACCAAACCCTATCATTTGCAGCAGTGTGGATGAACCTGGAGGACACCATGTTGAGTGAAATAAGCCAGGCACAGAGAGAGGCATACTGTATAATCACAATCACAGGTGGTATCTTAAAAAGTTGATCTTACAGAATGATACCATGGACTTTGGGGACGGAGGGCAAGGACAGGAGGTGGGTGAGGGGTAAAAGACTGCACACAGGGTTTACTGCACACTGCCCAGGCGATGGGTACACCAGAATCTCAGAAATCACCACTGAAGAGCTGCTCCCCAAACACCACCTCTTCCCCGCAAACCCATTGAAATTTAAAAGTAAAACAACCTTCCAAAGCAGAAAGTTAATCTTACATAAATAGAGCTTAGAATGGTGTTTGCAGAGGCTGGGGAATGAGGAGTGGGGGAGGAGAGATGGGAGAGGTTGGTCAAAGGGGCTAAGGTACAGTTAGGAGGAGGGCTTCGTCCCAGCGTTTCCACTGCACAGTGTGGTGACCACTGAACAATCATGTATTGTATATTTCAAAATAGCCAGAAGAGAGGACTTTGAATGTTCTCCCCACAAAGAAATGACAAGTGTTGGAGGTGACGGATTTGCCAATTACCCTGCATGGATCGTTACACAATGTTTACATACACAGAGACAGCGCTTGACACTTTATAGATAGGTGTAATTATCATATCAATTAAAATAAAAAAAAAAAAGAAACAGAGAAAAACTGCTTAGGGCAGGCAAGGCAGCAGGAGCTTTCAGCTGGCCTGAGAGCATCTGACTGAATCCTGCCCCTTCTTAGTCAAATCTTGGAATGTCCGAAGAGTAAGTGCATCTGGATAGCGAGACTTTGGCAATTTTAACAGCGGGCGTCTCTATTTTAACTGAGGCAGGGTCTGAGCATAGATTCTCCTGAACCCCAGCTCTTGGACAGCAGCTTCTCTTGGGTGTGCTGCCTGCATCTCCGCCTTCCTGAGGACTCTGGCCCGGTTCCGGAGGAGCCAGGCTCCCGTGTGGTTCCCAGGAGGTGCAGACGAAGGTGAGGACTCAGGGTTCCCTGCATGTCCATCACAGAGAGAGGACTTGTCCTGAGCTCCAGTGTGTGTGGCAGAGCCCAACCTCAGTCCCTGTCCTTCATCAGCCCCCCTGCCCTGTGCCCCAGGGCTGCTTTCTGTCCGGCATCATGGTGCCTAGCTGTGTGCCTCCAGGAGCCCTGCGAGCTTGCTGGACCATGTTTTGTCTTATTTTAACCTCGTAGGATGAGATGCAATAGCATATGGCCCACAGGGGCTCAGGGGAGGAGAGCTTCCTGATGCATGGCATGCACCTAATAAGCAGAGTGTTCCCCTCCTGTTGAACACACACTGAGGAGAATGGGTCCCTGTGTCTCAGGTCAGGGGCAGCACGCATCATCACCAAGCTTGGCTGAATCACCCTGGCTCATCCTTCAGCCGCATGCGAAGACCAAAGCCTCTTGTGCTACTTCTACCACGGTGGCCGCAGCGTCCCATGCAACGGGCCCTTCCCCAGGTCCACCATGGGCGCAGCTCCCCCAAGTCCTCCAGGGATCCGAGAGGCATGGTCAGGGGCTGTGGATTGCATGCGTGGCCTCTGGATTTGGAAGGCGCTCGGGGTTTCCCTCTCCCAGGTCTCCCCCGAAGTCACTTCACCGGATGGCTGTTGAACACAGTCCTGCTGGGGCTGTGCAAGGTGTGATGGGCTCCTGTTGTTAACAATCAGCCTCACAGAGGGAGAATGAAGTCACCTGCCCATCACTCATTCCCTCTTTGACTCACTGCTTCATCCTCTGGGCGCACAGGGCCAGGCGCTGTGCTGGCTGCTGGGAATGCTCAGGGTGAAGCCAGGGTCCCACCCCATGAAGCAGGACACCTCTGGCAGAGCATGCAGCCCCGGTAAGTCCAGTGCTCCCACCTGCCCCTGCTTGGACCAACCTCCAGCCTCTCTGAGCCCCATTTTTCTCACCTCTTACATGGAGAAAAGGCACAGAACTTCCTCAAGGCCAGCTGAAGATGGAATGAACCAATCCATGCCAACCTCTTAGCCCAGAGTCCATCCCAGGGTACCAAACAAAAATTATCTGGTGTTAATGTGGTTCTTATTAAGGGATTTTGGAGGAGATGACTGTTAAATAAATAAGGAGGTAAAGAAATGCATAAACTTGGCCTTGGGGGAGGGTCCAGTGACGGAGGAGGGTGGAGCTCCCGCCCCAGTCCTTCCCCTGCAGCGCTCTCAGCTCCTTCACTACTTCACATTTTCTTTAATTACTTTATTGGTTTATTTTTGCTCATCTTCCCAGGTCTGGACCTCTTCACCAGTATGTCCCAGAGCCTGGCTGGGCCTGCTGGGAATTTTTGCAAATGGACAATGGGGGATGGATCTCTTCCGTGCAAAGCGGGAACCTCTAGGCAGCTCAGATTCTAAGGGCTGAAGGGTTTGCCTCATAGACTCGCTCCCAGGAGACGCCAGAGGCAGTGAAGCCACACGCCCAGTGAGGTTTTGCTTGGTGCTGGGGCAGTGAGGCTGCTTTGACAACACAGGTGACAACAGGTGAAGTGGAAAGGGCCCACCAAGGACCCCAGGACTTGAGCAACATCGGCTGTCCCTAAAGAGGCAGCAAGAGGCAACACCTGGCGTCCCGGGGGAGAAGTGGGGGCCCCACCAGGGAGGAGCAGCACCTCCATGTCTGCCATGGAGGTACCAGCTGGGAAGTCACTAGTGGGCACCTCAGGGTCACCAGCGACTGTGTGGCCCTGGCAGGCCCTGACTGCACTCAGCAGCAGCTGTGACTGACTCCCAACCCTGGGTGCTATGTGAGGCCTCCCCAAGAGCAGAGAAAGCGGCTGCCCAGCTCCTCACGGGAAAGGGATGCCTGGGGGCTGCAAGAACACAGGAGGCAGTGCAGTCACAGGGTCACCTCTGGGGGTGACCTGAAATCACTGGGGTGGGGCCTCCCCTGGCAGGCAGAGCTCAAACAGAACATGCTGGATGTTAGCTTTTCTAAAGCTGTATTTATTTATTTATTATTTTTTGAGATGGAACCTTGCTTTGTCACCCAGGCTGAAGTGCAGTCATAGCATCACTGCAACCTCCACCTCCCAGGTTCAAGGGATTCTTCTGCCTCAGCTGAGTAGCTGGGGTTACAGGCACGTGCTACCGCGTCCAGCTAATTTTTTACATTTTTTGGTAGAGTCGAGGTTTTGCCACGTTGGGCAGGCTGGTCTTGAACTCCTGACCTCAGGTGATCCGCCTGCCTCGGCCTCCCAAAGTGCTGGGATTATAGGTGTGAGGCAACGCACCTGGCCTCTAAAGTTTTCTTGTGCTATAATTGACATACAGAAGTCACAGACATTTGGAGGATACATTTCGATGAGTGTGGACGCAGGCATGCGCCTGAGATGCCGTCTTCACCGTCAAGTACTAAAGACATGCATTGCCTGCCAAATTTCCTGCTGCTCTTCTGTGTGTGAATGCCAGGGGGTGGAGGGGGTGTTAGGGTGTGTGTATGTGTGTTGGGGTGTGTGTGTGTGGGTGTGGTAGGAACACTTAACATGAGGTCTCTCCTCTAATGGATTTTAAAGTGCGTGAGATGGGACTGTTCACCACAGGCACCGTGCTGTACAGCATGTCTGTGAATATGGCTGCACTCCACCACCACATAGGCAGGGCCAGGGAGCCCTGGGGCCACATGTAAAGTACCCAGAGCACCGTCTGCACATGCTAGGGGCTCAGCAAGCGCTCACGGAGGCCCCAGTAGCCCACCTCTGTTCATAGGAGGTAGGGACAGTCCTTGTACAAGGTGTGGGGGAGAGGTGACTCCTGGGTCCCAGCAGTCCCCGTGCATGTTTAATCTGCTTGCAGAAGTGCCAGGATGGCAGAAAGGGGTTTAGAAATGACATGAGTGACATTGCTGGTTCCCGGCCTGCCTGTCCCAGGGATAGCACTTCCCATCCTAATCATCCCCCTGCCACTGGGGGAGGTCATTGCTGTCCCCACCCCAGCCTTATCACAGCCCACTGTCTGTCTCAGCATTGAATTCTGCTCCTTTTTTAAAATTATTGTACTTCAGGTTCTGGGGCACATGTGCAGAACGTGGAGGTTTGTTACATGGGTACACATGTGCCATGGTGGTTTGCTGCACCCATCACCCCGTCATGTGCATTAGGTACTTCTCCTAATGCTCTCCCTCCCTTATCGAATTCTGCTCCTTAAAAGAAGATCAGAAGAATCTGCTTTAGTGATTTCAGTCTCATTAATTGGATACGACCTCCTCCCTCACCAGCGTGGCCTGGCCACGGCTCCTGCTTTTAAACGCCGGTTAAAAATTGCCTCACACTCCCCTTCCTTTGTTCCCCTCAATTGTTTCCTCCCAAGCCCTTCTTCCTCCTTGATGAGAAGTGATGGCGTCTTCTCTTCTCTCAGTGAGCATCTTCCAAGAGATTCCCCATGTCTGAGTGTCCAGAACTCAGTGTGCTTAACAAGCTCTGCATCTGCTGTGTACTGGGCCCAAGCGCAAGGAGCTGACTAATTAGTGGACAGACATTCCCAAAGGGACGGGAGTCTCCTGGGGGAAGCCAGCACACAGGATGGACGAGAAGCTCACAATGGGCTGCCCTGTGAGTGTCCTGTGGCGGTGATAACACATGACCACAAACCCAGCAGCTTAAAACAAGAGGCGTTTCTTCTCTCCCAGCCTGGGAGGCCAGTCTGAAACCAAGGTCCCTGGGGTGTGGACGCAGCATCCCAGCCTCTGCCTCCACCTTCATACGGCCTCTTCACCCAGTGCCTTCTCTTTCAACTCCTACAAGGACACTCCTCTTTGGACTTAGGACCCACCCTGATCCAGGATCACCTCATCTGGAGACCCTTATTGTAATGACTTATGCAAAGACTTTATTCCAAATAATCTCGCATCCCAAGGTTCTGCCTGAATGGAACATTCTGGGGGCCACAATTCAACTCACAAAAACTGTAACTAAATAGGGCTGTGTAGCAGGCACAGAAGCCATGAGAGGAGGGCAGATCACCACTGCCCTGGGGGCAGGAACGACCCAGAGAGCTGCACCTGCACCCAGCTGAGGCCAACGCCCGCCTCCTTCACCTCTGGGGTCGGCACCCAGCTTGGCTTTCATTTGCAGCTGGACTAGGATAGGCTTGTTCTGAGCTTTGTTTCTTCAAGGACGAAGATGTGTCCATTCAGCTCAGCCTTACACTCAGGACCTTGTCCCTACACTCATTTCGAAGATGAATTCTCAGTTAATCAAGGAGCTTCTGGCTTCGAAGTGAAGCAAAGACAGATGGGCCTCATGTCTCCGACCTGGGGGATGACCCTGAGAAGGCACATAAACTGTGATGAGGGGGAGAATGCGTCTCCAGCTCCTGGTGCCAATCCCCCAGGGAAAATGTAATTCGGGAACATTCAGCTGAGCAAGCCTCCTCCTCAGTCTCCCATGCAGATTGGCCCCAGATCAAACAGATCCAGTGGGAGAACTGAGGGAGCTGAATTTCCTACAGCCCATCTCACTGGGCCCTAGTGTGCACTGGGACATGGCGTGGAGCAGCCCTACATCTCCGGGACACACACCCGGTCCTGGACTTCCATCGCTGAGGGGGTGGGCCCCGCTGCCTCCCCCTCTGCCCAGCCCTGAGCCTCAGACTGGGGTCACTGTCCCCAGGACAAAGGCCGGCACCTTTGGGGAAGGAGGAGGACAAGGTCTCCCATGTGGTGAGCACAGGGCCATTTTTCTATTTTGTGCAACCTGCTTCCCAGGTGAGCTGCATCCTCTTGGCTTTCATGGAGTGGAAGAAGAAACGTTGCAGAACATGTGAGCGTCTACGTGCAAGGGAAAAGCTGACAAATGTAGGAATGGAGCAGAAAGAGTCCTGGGGACCTGAACACCCTGGGGTGTGGACCGCCAGTTGGTCATTTCTCTCAGAATTTGGAGGTAGCTTAGAATTTCTTCCAGCAAGGTTGGCCTGGGGTGTCTCCACAGGGTGAGACCACCCTGGGCTGGTCCTCCTCAGGGGTCTTGAGCGGAGGCCCTGCCAAGCAGCAATAATGGGGCAACCCCTGCATCCAGCTCCTAGGGGACCCTACCGTGTCAGACAAAGGCCATGAACGCCCTCCTCTCCGGAGGCAAAGCAGGCAAGGTGTCTGTCACCCAAACCCTTAACTTAGAGGATCCTTCAGCTTTGGCTAAAAGTAGGATACATTTAAAAATAAAAGCAGTTGTTTCCATTTATGGCACACAGACCCCCTGTGTGCCAGCCCTGTGAGAAGTTTCTTTTGCAATTTGTCTGGTTTATTCCTGGGAAGCGGCTGTTATCGTCCCGTTTGGAAGAGAAGATCAGAGAAGTGAAGCCACTTGTCCAAGGCATCTGCTGGCTGGGCTTCCAGCAGCCTCGGCCCAGCTCTGCGGCTCTTCTCCTGCGGGGCCCCTGCCTTCCACTTGCCTCCCTCCCTCTCTCCAACCCTGTGGGTTCACCTGGCACATGAGACCTGATAGGCACCAGCAGGTACGAGGGTGTGCGTAAGTTCCCAGCACGCTCACCACGAGGAGGGCCGGTCCACGGGGCCGCAGGCCTGCTGCACATGCACAGGGTTCACGGTCCCCACTGGAGCCCCAGCAGCTGGAAGGTCTTGGTTGTGGGTTTTAGTTTGTCTACACTCCTTTTTATATGAGAGAAAACTTGTCACATCTCTCACACGTTGTCACTGAAGGCTCATTACTCTGAAATGTCACTTCAGTCAGGAATGTCATTATGCGTGAACATATGCTGCAAATGACGGGGGACTGCAGAACATTTGAAAAGATGTGATGTTTTTTTTCAGAGCCACATTTTAGCAGGGACGAAGTCAACGTTTTGACATCTGGGAGAGACTTAGAGGTAGATGGGAGTCTTGGTAATCTCCTTGCAAACTTCCAGTGAGTATTTCAGGCCCAGCAAGTCGTTCCTTTTAGAAAGATGCGCTGTGCATCCCCCTGACCAGGAGAAGAGACTAAGGCATCCAGCGCTTTGCCTGTGGAGCTGAGATCCCAGGGGGGGCTGCGTCCTGCTGAAGCCCAGGTCCTGCCCAGCTCCGGCTCCCCCGCCACGCGCGTGGCCACCTTGTTTTCTGCGAGGGAAGATGCAGCCTCGCGCTGCCGCATTTGGATGAAGTTTTTGCTGTTGTTTTCTGCATGCCAGACAGGCATCTGAAGTTTTGTTTTATTTTAGGGGCTGTGTTGAGGAAGAAGAGAGTGGACAAGACCTCCAATCAGTTTGGTGTTGCGAATAGCTGATGTCGTTATTTGATTCTCTCATTCCTTGGACAGTTATTGAGCGCCTACTATATGCAGCATGGAGAGAGGCCTGATTGGGAAACACACTAGAAGTGCTCACAGGCTAAGGAGTGGTAATGAGGGCCACTCAGCCAGGGCCTGTGCCTGGGGCTCTGGGGACACTAGAGCAAGGTCAACACTGCAGCAGCCTGAGGAGCTGAAGTCACACTCCTTATCCCACCCCAGCCAGGGACAGAGATTCAGAGTTGCTGGGCACTAGCCAGGAATCAGAGAAAATCTCTGGAATCCCCATCTGCAGGGCTCTGTGAGCCGCATCTCTAAGCCAGTGGAGTCCGTTTTCAACAGGAAACAGTGATGGCCTTGCAGGCTTGCTGTGGGCATCCAGGGTGACAGGTAACTAAGTGGAGGCTTTGTGGGTCTGGGTTGGAGGAGGACGAGTGGGAATCTGAGCCCAGGGGTGCTCCCCTGGGTGCACCCACAGCACATTGCGAGACTCCACCTATCCTGACACTGCTTATCAAAGTGCTCGACCCTTTGTTCTTTCACAGATTCTTTCCTTCTTCCTTGCTTTCCTTAGCTTAATGTCTCCCTCCTCTACTTCCAAGTAATCTTCAGGAGGTCCGGACAGTGGGCGTCTTCCTCACTGCGGTCATCTGAGTCTCCGGCAGAGTACCCAGGACACAAGAAGGTTTCATTAACCTTTTTTAAATAAATGATGGAAGGAATAAATATCACTGCCATGTTGTATTCAGCACATATGAATAGGCGAAGGAAGAAGAAACATTACAGAACATGTGTGCGTCTATGTGCAAGGGAAAAGCTGACAAATGCAGGAATGGTGCAGAAAGAGTCCTGGGGGACCTGAACACCTTGGGGTGTGGACCGCCAGTCTGTCCCTGGCTCGCTGAATTTGGAGGGAGCTTAGAATTTCTTCCAGCAAAGTTGGCCTGGGGTGTCTCTGCAGAGTGCATTCCCTGAGTGGAGGACAAAGTCAAGGCCAAGGCAATCACATCATGTGATCTAGCTTTGAAACAATCGTGTGTTTGGCTTTTTAATTTTCTAAGCCATTATTAAAACACAGCTAAATTACAAACTCATACTCATTAAGAAAATGTTTCTTTTCATATGTAAAATTTATAGAATCAATTAACAGTTATTTCATCTGTGGTCTTAATCTTCCAAAATAGCAGTGAAATGTAGGTCAACGCCTGTATATCTCTGAAACCTGAGCAGTGAGGCAAGCTGACCATCCACTCCGTTGCACTTGCTCCAGAGGGGAACACTTTTCACTGAGGCTTATCCAGTTGCTGGAAGCCTTTTCCTTTTTATGTTCTGACCCTTTCCTACTATAATCCCAAAACCACCCATATCTCAGGACTTGGTGGAAGGGCAGGGCACCCTCTGACACTGTACTCCAACCCTCAGCTTGGAGATGCCTGCCTGCCTCCTCCTCAGGGCAGGGTGCCTTGGGACAGTCCACCCTGGGCTTGGCAAGACACCTGCACTCCCAGCCATGCTGAACCTCCCTCCTGATCATGGGTCACCTACTGTTCTAGACCCCCAGTGCTTAGCTGAGGTGCTGCAGAAAATAACAAAATCCCATTTAAGGCCACCTTACCAGGCCTGTGCTCATATTGCCAGAAGAGATTCTTGTTTCCTGCAAATGAGTCTGTGAGGAAGATATTTATTGGAACAGATGTTTCTATGTCATCTGACAAAAGCTGCCAGCGGCCTCCTGGCATAATTCTGCACAAACACAAGCATTCCTCTTGCATGAAAGCATAGAAAAACAGCTTGTAACTTTGCTTTACTTTGTGAATGTTCACAGTTAAAGTGAATACAAGTATTAGTTTCTGTAAGCTCAGTTATTCAGTGGACGAATTCTGAATTTCAAAGGTGTTTGTAAGTTCTGTGCACTGACTGCAAAAGTGATGGGCAGTGCCAACACTGGCTGATGGTCAGCTTTGGTGCCAGCGGCGTTGTTTAAATTCCCATCAGTGTATGCGTGAAAGCCAGATTGTATCGAGATAGCATATGGCACAATGAAAAGAACACGAATTCTAATCCTAGCTCTACTACTTAAAAGCCTTATAATCTCAGAACAGTAACTTAACTTCACTGAGGTCTCATTTCTTTGTTTGTGAAGTGGTTAAAAAACCTTGTGGCAAAAATAGTTTCTTCCTCATGTGACATGGTAAGAAGCTTCAGTAGCTTGACATAAAACTCAAAATAATGTTTCTAGAAGTATTTCATTTACTATCAAATCCCACACAGCTGTCAAATGAACGTTGTTACCCTTCATTCTACAACCACACTGTAAGCAAATAACAAATGCCAGATATTGTGCTGGGGATCCCAAGACAGCAGGTCATCAGCTTGCATATTCAACATAGAGGCATTTCAGTTGATAGCTAATTACAATGTGAAATTCTCCTAAAAGATTTGTCCACTAAAGCTATACGGGGTCAGGGGACAGATTAAGAAATCCAGATGAGCTTTTCTGAAGCTGAAACTTGGAAAAACTTAAAAATTCACCAGCCAGAAAAGTGGCTTGGATGTATAAACCCATGCTTCCAGCCAAACAGGCAGATAGCCTCATGGCAAAAGACTTGTCTATGAGGTGCTTGCAAATTCAGAGGTGCAGATGATAGGAGCTGTTTAAGGGGGGAAAGTGCTATATCAGGCCTCAATCCCACATCACTCTGCATAGCAAACTATGTCAAAAGCTCCTTGTTTCTCACTCGGAGGGTAGAAGGTTGGGTGAGGGTTAAGGGAAGTTCGGCTCATCTAGCCTGGCCTTGATGACCTTGCTTTGTTTGTGTGTAGGAGGACAGCTGAGGGTCTAAGGAACTGAAGACAAATTTTGGAACTCTTATCTGGCTAGAAGACATCGTTGTTTTTCAAACCCCTTAAGGAGGAAAAGCCCAAGAAAATGATCCAAACGCTCATTTGGAATCCTGTATAGCTACAGAAGGGTAATGGCAAGCCAAAGTTAGACAAGAATTTATGAACACTGAAACCCAGCTTCAAATAAATAAATTTGTATTTTGGAACTAGCCCCAGCATAAAAGCCTACAAGATGAAGTAGTAAATCCTCCTTCAAGTAAGATAGTACCATCAAATTATTGATATAATTTTCATATACAGTGTCTGATGTTCAACAAAAAATGTATCCGGAGTATCTGCTTGGTATACAAAGCCAAGGCTTACAAAACCAGAGAACCAAAGGCCAAGAGAAAAAGCAAACAGAAACAGGTTCACAGAATCGTCAGATAGAGAACGTATTCTAGCTGAACTTTAAAACTGCTGAAATTTGTGTTTAAGACTATAAAAGGTAAGTTGAAGAATTTTATAAGAAAACTTAAATCTACAAAAATAAAATAATGGAAAATACAATAGTAATAGAAATTAATAATTCAACTGATAGCATTTCAGGTAAAATCAAGCTTCAGGGAGGATTCCTAGAACGATGTCAGTAAAAATGGCAGAGTAGTAACATCCCAAAACTCACCCTTCCATAAAAGCAATTAAAAAAAAAAACTGGCAAAAATTGGGAAAATCAACTTTTCAAAACTGAAAATTCTTTAAAGGCTTGCACCCATCTTATGAGCATTTAGCTAAGAAAAATGATTGATTCTTTGTGAAAGCAAGCTTTGCTCTCAGTTTAACTTGCTCTAGTCACCTCCTCTGCTCTCTAGCTCAGAAACAGCTTTGAAGAGCAACAGCACTTATGCCCGGTGTCTGAGGGGAAGACACAAAGCTGCAGCCATATTCAAAGCCTCATTCTCAAATAATTGCCATTATTTGGCATGTCAGGTGGCTACCTGGGAGCTCACCTTCTCCCCAAGAGGTCATTCATTGAAAACAATTACAAACAAGTGTTTTAACTTTGCAGCTGCCTAAGGCAATGAATAACAGTTTGGGTAACTGTTTTGAATAAAACTCTTTGAGTTTTATTATCAACTTAGCAGTAGCTCTGTTCCCAGCTTCGAAACGTCTGGTAGTTACCAGAAGTCTGGACAGAAGATCAGCAGTGGAGAATCTGTTTTGGAAGAACAGAAATTTTTAAAGAATGAAGAAAGTAGGACAGAGTCCCAAATAACTGTGGGACTATCAATCAAGTCAACATATGTGTAATAGGAGTGTCAACAAGAATGGAGAAAGGGAAAGGCACAGAAAGAGAATCCAGGGACTTCTGCAGAAAATCCCTTCTGGAAGCCTAAAGGTCCAGGGTCACAGTGGTGGCATGCGCCTTTAGTCCCAGCTACATGCGCCTTTAGTCCCAGCTACTTGCAACCTCCAGAAGTGGAGGTTGCAGTGAGCTGAGATCACACCATCGCACTCCAGCCTGGCAATAGAGCAAGACTCCATCTTAAAAATAAATAAATAAATAAATAAATTAGAAGATCTATATCACTGAGATCACAATATTGCCTAAACTGATCAACAGATTTACACAATTCTTACAAAAATTTCATCTTTTTACAAAAATAGACAAACATTTTAAAATTCATATCTAATTACAAGAGAACCAGAATAGTCAAAACAATCTTGAAGAGGAAAAATAAATTTGAAGAATTCACATTTCCTAATTTCCAAACTTTCTACAAAGCTACAGTAATAAAGACAGTGTGACATATTTATCTATGGAGTAAAATTGAGATTTCAAAAATAAAAGCATATGTCTATGGTCAATTGATTTCCTACAAGGGTATTAAAACCATGCAATAGAGAAAGAATAGTCTTTCAACAAATTACACAAGGACAATTAAATATCTACAGGCAAAGTAATAAACTCAAACCCTGCCTTAAACCATTTACAAAAATTAACTCAAAATGAATCAGATACTTCAATGTTAAAGCTGAAATTATAGAATTATTAAAAAGAAAATATGTGTAAATATTCATGACTGTGGATTAAGCAATGATTTCTTAGATATGACACCAAAAGCATAAGCAACCAAAGTTAGATAAATTCAACTTTATCAAAATTTAAAACTTTTTAAAATCAAAGGACACTAGCCAGAGAGTGAACAGGCAAGCCACATAATGGGAGAAATTATTTGCAAATCATATAACCAACAAAGCGTTAATATCCAAAATGTATAAGGAACTCTTGTAAATAAATAAATAAATAACACAACTTACCAATGGACAAAGGACTTACATGGACATTTCTTCGAAGATGTAAGAGCCATAAGCACATGGCAATATACTACCATCATTAGATATTAGGGAAATGCACTGAGATATCACTTCAGACCTTCTAGGGTAGCTCGAATCAAAAATGAGAAATAACATGACAAGTATGTGGGGAAACTGGAGATCCTCGTAACACGGCTAGTGGGAATGTAAAATGGGGCAGCCTCTGCAGCAAGCAGTTTTCAGTTCCTCGAAAGATTAGAGTTTCCATATAGCTCAGTAATTCCATCCCTAAGTATATGCCCAGGAAAATTGACAACAGGTGTTTAAACAAAAACTTGTACATAAACGTCCATAGCAGTATCATTCACTATAGCCAAAAGATTAAAACAACCCAAAAGCCCAACAGCCGAAGAAAGAATGGATAAACCAACTGTAGTCTGTCCATACTATATAATATTATTGAGCCATAAAAATAAATGAAGAGCTGATGTGTACTACAATATGTGTGAACCTTGACAACCCTGTACTAGAAGGAAGAAGTCAGTTGCAACAGACCATAGATTGCATGATTCTTTTTATATGAAGTGGGCAGGATAGGCAAGTCATAGAGACAGGAAGTGGAGGACAGGGAATGGGGTTGGGGGGTTACAGACACTGACTGCTAATGGGTATGGGGCTTTTGGGGGTTGACAAAAGGTGTTTTGGAGTGACATAGTGGTGATGGTTACATGACCTTGTGTAAATACTGAAAACCACTGAACTGTACACATTTAAATGGGTAATTTTGTGGCATGTAAACTCTATCTCAATTTTCAAAAAATAAAAATAATAACAAAAAGCAGAAGTCATGAAGTTATTTTGTGGAGATTATCTTTACATCTAGATGTAAAGATACATCTATATGGTGAGTAAAAAAATCAACGCTAATAAATATGCAAGTGAGTATATGAGGCTCAGAGGAAGTTTTCATTAATAGCATATTTTAAGAATTTTAAAAAATCTCAAAACAACTTAGTTGGAAATAATGTCAATGTATTTAAGAAAACTCTCTCCCATGACTCAAAGTGCTATCTGAATTGTGACAAAGACTGATGTCAGAGAGGAACATAAAGAGTAAATAAAATTGTTTTGTGAAATGGAGATTTAAGATGCTTAATAACAGTGTTTCAAAATTACCAGATATTTATCTGTGATCATAAATATGTCTGGATAGCCAAACCATTAAGTATTATAGGTAAAGAAAAGAACGTGAGTAACTGAGATCCTAATTCCGTAGAAAGTACCTATAATGAGAAAACAAAGACAAAAGTTTACAAAATATTTTAAAAGGATATAGAAGACATCTAAAAAATGACTTTTTAAAGTCCAATACATGAGTAACTGGAGAATCAGACAAAGAGAAAAAGAGAACAGAAGAAATATTTGTCTAATATTTTCCCAAAATTGACTACAAAAAATCAAACACACACACACACACACACACACACACACACACACACACACGTATTCTAGTCAAACATAAATATCAAAGACAAAGAGAAAAATCTTAAAAGAAGTCAGGAAAAAATGAAACACATTACCTTTAAAAGAGCAATAATAAAAAAGATGGTGCAACAGAAATATCAGAGTCCAACGGACATTGATATATCATCCTCAGTGCTTCAGAAAATCACAGAACTTAGAATTCAATACACTAAAAGAATATTTTTCAAAGGTGAAGTTAAAATGAAGACAGATGTGATGATTCCTCAAAGACATAAAAACAGAACTATCATTCTACCCAGGATTTCCTTTACTGGGTATATACTCAAAGGAATATAAATTGTTCTGTTATGAAGACACATGCATGTGTATGTTCATTGCAGCACTGTTCACAGTAGCAAAGACATGGAATCAACCGAAATGTTCATCAGTGGTAAACTGGATGAAGAAAATGTGGTGCATGTACACTGTATTAATTTGTTCTCACAGTGCTGTGAAGAAATACCTGAGACTGGGTAATTTATAAAGAAAAGAGGTTTAATTGACTCACAGGTTCACATAGCTGGGGGGGGCCCTCAGGAAACTTACCATCATGATGGAAGGCACCTCTTCACAGGACGTCAGGAGAGAGAAGGAGTGCAAGCAGGGGGAAATGCCAGGCACTAATACAACCATCAGCTCTCATGAGACTCACTCACTATCACAAGAACAGCATGGGGAAAACCACCCCCATGATTCAATTACCTCCGCTTACTCCTGCCCCTGACATTTGGGAATTATGTGGCTTATAATTCAAGATGAGATTTTGGGTGTGGACACAGTCAAATCATATCAAACACCATGAAATACTGTGCAGCCATAAAAAAGAATGAGGTCATGTCCTTCTAGCTTCATGAAGCTAGAAGCTATTATCCTCAGCAAACTAACACTGGAACAGAAAATCAAATACCACTTGTTCTCGCTTATAAGTGTGAGCTAAATGATGAGAACGTATGGACACACAGAGGGGAACAACAGACACTGAGGCCTACCAGAGGGTGGAGGGTGGGAGGAGCGAGAGGGGAGCCTAAAAAGTAACCATTGGGTGCTAGGCTTAGTACCTGGGTGATAAAATAATCTGTACATCAAACCACTGTGACATGAGTTTACCTATATAACAAACCTGCACGTGTACCCCTAAACCTAAAAGTTTTAAAAAATGAAGACATAATTAGAAAATCACTGTAGTAATTGGATACTAGTAGAACTTTCACTCAAAGACACATAGAAATTATTCAGATAGACAGTGAATCTCAGAGAAAGCAGAAAAATTTCAGAAAAGAAAAATGTAAGTTGTACATAAAATTATAATTATAGGTACAATTATATTGTGGGAATATATGTATATTATATATATTATTTTAAAATAAGGCAATAATGGTATAAAAGTAAGGAGGGTATCACAGTTTTTGTGTTCAAGGAGGGATAAAATATTATAGAAACAGACAAATCAAGAATATATTTAGTAATCCACAGGGTAACCAATAAATTTATTGTAAGAAAAAAGCGTATGTAATAAGTTAGGAGAAGAAAAAAGGAATGATAAAAAAATACTGGAAAAAAAGCAAAAGAAGTCAAGAAAAGAAGCAAATAAAATCAGATCAAGGTGATAGCAAAAATATCAAGGCAGGAAATTCACATCCCCAAATACCAATGTTTACATGGCATGTAAATGGACTAAATATACTGATTAAAAGACAAAAGATTTTTATATTAAGAAAAAAGTACAACTATAAACAGCTTAGAAGAGTTACATCTTTAAAATAAAGTTTGATATTAAATGAATGAAAATTATGTACCATATAAACATTCATAACAAAAGTAATGCTAGTTATAATAATGGCAAAGTGATATAACTATCACATACCAAGTAGACTTTAAAATAGAAATGATTTCTAATTAAAGGTGAAACATTTCATAGCAATTAAAGAGTAGCTCCTCTGGGCAAATAAAATCACTCTAAATGTATTATCATCTCTGGACAGTCTCCAAATATATATAATCAAAACTAATAGAACTAGGGACAGAAATTGACAAAGAAATGATCATAATGGCAATCCCCCATATGTTACTTTGGAACTAAAACCAAATGCAGACAAAACTATCAATTATTGTGTAGAAGATTTTGACAGCTTAACAAATTTACTGTAATTGACGTTTAAAGAACACTATACTCAAATAGTATAGATTATGTGCTTTTATATATGCACACAGATCATTTATCAAAATCACTCATATGTTGAACCACAAAGCAAATTCCTACAAATGACTAAAATTAGACATCTTATATTCTCTTACTACAGTAGAGTTGAGCTAGAAGCCAGTAATTTTTTGAATAAAAAGGATAATTATGAGTAGGTAATTTCCAAATATCTAAAAAATAAGCAACACAATTCTGAATAACCCACAAATCAAAGAAAACATTCACAAAGGAAGTTAGAAAATATTTTGTTGTGTATGATGATAAAACTACAGGAAAAAATGTGTGGGTTACAGCTAGAGCTGTAACTTGAGGGAAATTTATTTATTAATTCATAAAGTCAAAAAGATTAAAGGTTCAAAAATCAATCCAAATATTTATTTCAAGTAGTTGGGGAAAATGATAGCAAATTAAGTTTAAAACAGTAGTTTAAGTATAAAATAAAGATAAAATCAGAAGTAAAAAAAGAGAAGCGAACTATTATGATAGATTAAATCAAGAACAGCAAATATTAGTTCTTTAGAAAGAGTGATATATTAAACAAAACCCTGACAACATTGAATAAGGTTTTTTTTTTTAAAGACAGCATTGAATAAAGTTTAAAAAGAGAGAGAAAAGGCAAAATTTACACATATCAAAAACACAATTG
Source organism: Ateles fusciceps (assembly GCA_036589455.1). Taxonomy (NCBI): domain Eukaryota; kingdom Metazoa; phylum Chordata; class Mammalia; order Primates; family Atelidae; genus Ateles; species Ateles fusciceps. The sequence continues at coordinate 972,363 of JAZHEH010000402.1, read as the reverse complement.
ACTAAAACTGACTCAAGAAGAAATAGAAAAATCTAAAATTTCCATACCTATTAAAGTACTTGATAATTAAATCTATATTTAAATTTTCCCATGCCAAGAAAAAGACCCTTCAGGTTTCTATGGTTTTAAATTCTTCTAAACATTTACAGAATAGCAAGATTTACAAAACTCTTGTATGCAAAATACTCTCCCCACAGAATAGAGAGGAAGCACTCTGTAACGGTCTTGGTGAGGCCAGAATCATCTTGATAACAAAAACTTTTCTGTACTTTACAGAGGAAGATGTTTGGAGACTAATAGGCTGAAGTATGGTCATCCTTCCAAAAGAAGAAAGGCTGAACCCTGGATCTTGTGAATGTGTTATCTCATATAGTAAAGGGAGTTTGCAGATGTTATTATGTTGAGCATCTGAGATGTGGAGATCAATGTAGATTATCCTGGTGTGTTCAGGGCAAGAGAGACACACCAAATCAGAGTCAGGAACAGGAGTCCTGATGACCCAAACAAGAAGTTGAAGTGAGGAGGAGACGCTGTGAGCCAGGGAATGCAGGTGCCCTCAAGAAGCTAAAACAGCAAGGAACAGGATTCTTCCTTGAAGCCTTCAGAATGACCCAGCTCTGATATCATCATTTTAGACTTTTGATCTCTAGAACTATAAGACAATAAATTTGTGTTGTTTTAAACCACTGTATTTGTTGTATTGTATAGCAACAATAGGAAGCCAATCCAGAGAACAGTGTCTCTAATGAATATAGATCTAAAAATTACCAAAGTAAATACGAGAAACTTAAATCCACGATACATAGAAGTGAGCAATGCATTAAAATCAAGTCAAGTTTTTGCAAGGATGCAAATTGTGCGGGAATACCTAAGAAACATTTGAAAATCAGTCATAAATCACCAAATTAAGAAGAGAAATCAAATGATCATCTCAATAGATACATTACAAGCATTTCATGAAATTCAATACCCATTCATGATTTTAAAAATACTCTTAGCAAAACTTGGCATAGAAGGGAACTCCCTTAATCTAAAAATAAATCTGTTAAATAACAACAGGAAGCATCACATTGATGGTGTTTTAAGAGAAGCTACCACCACTTCTATTAAGAAAGGTACTGGAAATTCTAGCTAGTGCAATAAGGCAAGAAAAATATTGTTGTAAGATTGGATAAAAGTAATAAAAATTGTTCTTGTGTCCTGATGACATGTTTGTATACTATAGGTGGAAAAGTCAAAGATGTCTACAGACAGGCCAGAAAAATCAAAAAGTAAATTTACCAAGTTCACTGAATACAAGGTCAGTATATAAAGTTAAATTTTATTTATACCAAGAACAATTAACAAAATAAAATTTAAAAAGACACAGTTTGTTGTGATGTGGATAACTTAACCCCTTAAGAAAACAAAATATATGCAAAATTCTCTACATAGAAAACTATTATTTGAAGAAATTAAACAAATTTCTTCAAATAATAGTTAAATACAGAACAGTTAAATTTCAGTGCTTCACAAATTGATCTGTAGATTTAATCCAATCCTAAAGAAAATCCTAGCCATCGTTTTTTGTTGGAAATTTATAAACTGATTCTAAAATTTATATGAAAGTGCAAAGGACCAATGATAGCTAAGACAATCACACAGAATAATGCAGTCTGAGGCGTCACATTACCAGAAATCAAGATTTATTGCAAAGCTACAGTGATTAAGACAGCCTTGTACTCCAAGGACAGGCAAGGACATCAGTGGCAGAGCATAGAGTCCAGAAACAGGCACACATCCCCTAGACATGATTTATGCTCATGGCACACCAGAGCAGTGGGAAATGATATCTTTTCAATAAATGATGCTGAGTCAATTGGATATGCTTACGGAAAAAATAAATCTTGCCCTCTTCACGTCACACACAAAATTCATTTCCCAAGGTATTGAAAATCTCAATGTGAAAGAAGGACAATTTAGGAGAACATCTTAGTGTCTTAGTGATCTTTAGTTGGCAAAGTTTTCTTCAAAGGGACACAAAATGTATTAACCGTACAGGAGAAGATATTAATTTCCACATAAAATTAGGAACTTGTGTTCATCAAAAGACACCAAAAGAGGAAATTCACAAGCCAATGAATGAAAGAATATATTTACAAAACATATAGCAAAGAAACCTAAAATCCACAAGGAAAAAACAGTTAAAAATACTCAGTAAAAATATAAGAAAGAGACTGAACGGGCACCAGAAGCTTTCCTAAGGACCAAAAACATCTGAAACAGTGCTCACACTCATTAGACTCCAAGAAAATGCAGGGAGAATTACAAGAAAATCCAATAATCACAGGGAGTTACCATTACATAGCCATGGAAGGATAAAATTAAAATGGTCTGACAATACAAAGTGTTGACAAGAATATGGAGCAAGTGGAACACTCAAACAGTATGTTCAAGAGTGTTAACTTTTACAGCTGGTTTAGAAAACTGGTGGTCAGCATCCATGAAAGACAGACATATGCAGAAAGTGGAATCTAGTCATTTCAATCAGGTTTATACACAGCAAAGCTGCATAAAAAGATGCACCAAAGACATGTATAGAATAATCCCACAGCATTACATGCAATAGCTCAAAGCTGAAGGCAGCCCCTCTGCCCACCGACAGTAAAACTGTTTGCACAGATTGCGGTAGAATGATACAGTGGGGTACTCTGCAATGACAAAATGTGGAAAAAATATTCATATACAAAACCACATGAATAAATCCCATGAATATAATATTGAGTAAAGAAACGGACAAAAAAGAATAGGTACTTAACGGTTCAATTTTTATAAAATTCAAAACAGACTAAAGTAACATGAGGCAATAGTCAGAGAAGGCGTTACACTTTGCAAAGAAGGTGGTCATGACTGGGAATGAGCATGGGGATATTTGGGGCCCTGGGGACGTGGTCATCTTGATCAGGATGCTGACTTCAGGGGGGTGTTCATTTTGTGAAAATTGGTTGAACTCTGCACACAACACACTTCTGATTTATACATCTTCCCGTTTATGCCATATTACAGTTAAAGATTAGTTAAATTTTTAAAAATTAAGAAGCAGCTTAGGGTGAGAGTAAATTTTCTTGTTTCGCAGTGTGCATCTTATGTTTGAGACACCTGGGTACATTCGAGTAGTCATGTCCAGTGGGCTCCTGAGCTTATGGCTGCAGGGCGAGGAGAGAGTCCCAGTCTGTAGATAGAAATTCAGAATGTGAGTAGCTGAAAGCATGTGTGGATGACAACCACTAATGTTGTGTCCACAGCAAATGGATAAAGAAGATACATGACTATGAATGCTGAATTAGCATCCGACGTGGTTCTCCGGAGAAACAGAACCAGTAGCATATTGTGTGTGTGTGTGTATTATATAACAAAATAAAAACAAATACAAATAGATTTAATAGAAGTAGAAATTTGAATAGATGATAAAAGAGATTGCAAGAAATTGGCCCATAGGACTGTGGGGGTAGGCAAGTCTGAGCTCTTCAGGGCTCGGGGGCAGCAGTGATGCTATGGACTTCAGGCAGAATTTCTTTTCCAGGGGAGCTTCGGTTACGCTCTTAAGGTCTTCAACTGATGGGATGAGGCCCGTTCACATTATCAAGGGCATCTCCCTTATGTAACCTCGGCTGATGGTGGATGTTAACCCCGTCTACGAAATACCCCCACGGTGACAATCCAGAGTAATGTTTGATCAAATAACTGGACACCACATCCTAGCTAAGTTGACACATAAAACTCACTGTCATGGGTGTTTCTGGTCCTCAGCTCAAGGTCTCCTTTCCAGAGAGATTTTCCCAGAACAGTGGCCATCCCTCCTTAACTCCCACCTGTCATTCCATCGGCAACCTACAAATTTTCTTTAAAGCAGTGACAGACAGCTAACATTGTGTGCGTGCATGTGTGCATGCGTGTGTGTGTGTATATGTGAATATTCTATCTGACCTATCTTGTTTTTCTCTATTGCCCCACCACGAGGGGGAGTGGATGTGACCTGTGGCAAGTTCCCTCTCAACAGGCACGTCCAGCAGCCACCAAGGATTAAAAGGACTCAGGAGATCATTTCCTTCTGTCCAGAGCCACAGAAATGTGCCTGGTGTTCTGGGCGTGACCCCCCGAAATGAGGGAGACAGCAGCTCTCGAAGGCACCTTGGTGTGTGGCTGGGTTGTCTGAGTCCTTCCCACCAGCTGACTGTCTGTGGCATCTTCCGTCCCTGTTGGGTTTTCTAACTCCTCCATCCTGTGCTGTGTTGGGTCATCGCGCAGGTCATAGGCCAGAAGAAAGAGCCCATCCACCATTGCTCTCGGCTTTCATTGCATATTTGGAACGAAATGAAAAGCATCCACCACCATTTGCCTAGCCAGTCATGGCTGTTTAGAAGAATTAGCTGTGACTTAGTTTAGAAGAATTAGCTCTGCGTCTTTCTCCCCATCAGTCATTTCTGAAATGAAATTAGGGAAACAATGAAAGCATGAGGATCTGATCACAACTGTCTGACATCTGCCTCCAACACTGCATTAGGAAGCTGCAGAGAGCGCGGAGGCAGGTACGCCAGGATACACCAGCAAGAAACGGAAGAGAGACTCAGGCGGTACGCGCCGGCTCTGTCTTCCAGAAGAGGGCAGGCGGTATTCTTCAGTGACTCAGATTGATTGGTACGTAATTCTTGCAGAGGGGGCTCAGTGGCAGAGAGTTTCCCTGGGGGAAGCGGGGTAAGGCAGCATCTGAGACAGATGTAGCCTCCCGGGAGCATCATCACTGCACGGCTTTCAGAAGACCACATGACAACACTCCACCCCTCCACCCACCCCCCCCCCCCCCCCCCAAACTAACAACTAACAACACACAGCACAAATGGGGTGTGGTGTTAGGTGGGGCTGTTGCTCTGGACAGTCTGTATCTCATGAGCACAAGCCTCACTTCATACCCCACCTAAGGGTGCCTCCCAGTCAGGTCAGAAAGGTTGAGTGCACTTAGGTACCAGTTAAAGCAGGCATCCTGGCATTCCTCCTGGGAGAATCCTTTTAGGGGCTGGGTTTTTTTTGTTTGTTTTTTGTTTCGTTTTGTTTTGAGACAGAGTCTTGCTCTGTCACCCAGGCTGGAATGCAATGGCGTGATCTCAGCTCACTGCAACCTCTGCTTCCCAAATTCAAGCAATTCTTCTGCCGCAGTCTCCCGAGTAGCTGGGAGTACAGGCGCCCACCACCCACACCCAGCTAACTTTTGTATTTTCAGTAGAGACAGGGTTTCACTGTGTTGGCCAGGCTGGTCTTGAACTCCTGACCTTGTGATCCGGCTGCCTTGGCCTCCCAAAGTGCTGGAATAACAAGTGTGACTCACCGCGCCCGCCTAGGGTGACTGTTTAAGGGGCCACGTGCAGCACGGCTTTAGTGCTGCCCCATGCTGCCACTCTTAGCTGCACCCTGTTAGTTTCACCCCTCAGTGTCCCTAAAGAATGGGTTCCAGGACTTCTTATGGATACCAAACCCCGAGGATGCTCAAGTCCCTGGAATAAAATGACATCGTATTTGCGTATGACCTACACGCATGCCCACATGTATGTTACATCATCTCTAGATCACTTTTAATACCCACTACGACGCCTACACATCACTCCCTTCACGTGGATTCCACGTAGGACTCTACGTGAGGCAAATTCAAGGTTTTCTTTGGGGAACTTTGTGGAATTGTTTTCTCTGAATATTTTTGATCTGCAGTTGGTTAAATCTAAGGATGTGGAACCCAGGGCTGACTGTACAGAGAGTCATAAAACCAGTCCCAGAGGGGACAGAGCACTGGTACTGAAAGCCCCCTTTACTGAATTCCCCCTCAGCCCCTGCAGAGGACACAGGAGTCCTCCACAAGGACAATGGGGTGAGGGACCATTCTCCCGGAAGGACAGGTGGCTCAGGTCCGGATGCTTTCCCCTCTCCTCACACCCTGTTGTGTGTCTAAACCCCACCTCTGAGCTTTCATCCTTTGTTCCACAGAAATGCAGATTAAAAAAAAAAATCTCTTGGAGAATGCTTTGCGATAAGAACAATTTATGTCTCAAACACATTAGCAGAATAAAGCCTTGTATTTCAATGGCTCCTTTCACTGAGAGCTCAGAATCCATTGCCCATTGTCTAGCTCTGAAGCCACCCCGGGCCGGGTGATAGGTGGTAAGCCATTCTTTGCCAGGAAGCATTGGCTGCAGCTGAAATGGGATTTATACATGAAGCTCAAGGTCGGAGGGTGGAAGACACTGAGAGAAGGCTGAGATACCACACTGTCCACAGCTTGGAACTTTCCACTCAGGGGAGGAGGAACATTGTCCTCAGGTTGGGGGATCAAATTCTCGTTCTGGTTTCTGCTGACCGGCAGCGGGCTTGGGTGCAAACTCCCTAACTTCTTTGCATTCAGTGGTCCTACTTGTGTAATTAAAGCAAAGTATGTATCTCTGGCCTACTTTTTTAACTCAACAGGTAGACAAGGAGAAAATAAACTGTGACACTGTGAAAACCAAGGAAATGAGAAGTTGGGGAGAGGTACTGTTTCCGAAGCACAGGCTGGCCAGTCTCCTTCCAGCGAAGGGTTGAGGGAGAGGGATGCTCGTGGAGGGCCCCAGGGAGCCGGAGACAGCAGGGAGCTGACCAGGAGAGCAGCCCTGCAGGCCAGCTCTGGGGAGCAGCTTGCACTGCAGGGTTGACCCCTCCAGGAAGGCAGGCTTCCAGCATTTTGGACCTGTGTCCTTGGGCTTTAGCTGGGGTCCTCCTGACAGGCCAGGGGATGGAGAGGTGAGGCAGCTCCTGCTCTTTGAGAAAGTCAGTTCTCCAGGGAAGGGGACACCTGGGAGTTTTCAGCCAGTAAAGCAAGTTGCATAGGACACAGCAGCACCCATGACAGCTAATTTTCAGTATTTTTGTTGGTTTTCTCATTGAGTCACTTTGTTCGTGCCTTCACACAACGGAAAAGTGAATGACCATTGTGCATGGCACTCAGCACCTGCAGAGCAGTGTCTTTTACACAGCTGGTGTCTATTAAGAAATGACAGGGCCAGGAACAGTGGCTCACGCCTGTAATTCCAGCACTTTGGAAGGCCAAGGAGCATGGATCACCTGGGGTCAGGAGTTTGAGACCAGCCTGACCAACATGGTAAAACCCCGTGTCTACTAAAAATACAAAAATTAGCCGGGCATGGTGGCAGGTGCCTGTAATCTCAGGAACTCAGGAGGCTGAGGCAGAAGAATCGCTTGAACTCAGGAGGCAGAGGTTACAGTGAGCTGAGATTATGCCACTGCACTCCAGCCTAGGCAACAAGAGCAAAACTCCATCTCAAAAAAAAAAAAAAAAAAAAGAAAAAAGAAAAAAGAAATAACAGGATGAATAATGAGGTAGACAACTGGATGGAAGGACGGAAGGAGGACGGAAGGAAGGACGGAGGAAGGACGGAAGGAAGAATGGGTGGGTGGGTGGATGGAGACATGAGTGCGTGGGCACACCAGGGCATTAGGAGGATATTTTAAACCTTCTCACACCCCTATTGAGTCTCACATGGTGTTGTGGGTAGGCCTGGGGGAGATTATGTCACTTTTTCAAGTTTAAGGGGCTGGCGGAGACTGGTTCACCCAAAACCCAGAGCAGGGGCTCAGTGACCACTCAGTAACCATGCAACTACCTACCAAGAGCCATTGACCAAAAGCAGCCATCACACCCATTAGAGTTGCCAAAAATAGCAAGCAAAAGCACAGTATTTGGCATCTATTTAGACTAAAAATTTATTTGTTGCTTCTTTGAAATTCAAATTTAAAAGGAACTCTGTATTTTGTCTGGCAACCTTGCATTTGTAAGACACTTAGGAGACATTCAATAAATAGGAGTGAACTTGGGCCTGCAAGCTGCCCTTTCTACCCTTCACCAGCAATGGGAGCTTTTCTAGGACCAGGGCCGAGTGCAGGGCAGAGCGTAGCAGAGGGGCACCGGCTGTTCCACTCATGGCGCTGCCATTTGGGGGTCCCATGCACAACGCAAACCATCAACATTCTCATGAATTCTCTCTATGCAGCAAGTGCGTTAGGAGAAGCAGAGGCCAAAGTCTTGATGTTGACCTTAGCTTGACCTCAGGGACTGTCTCTAGCAGGTAAATGCCTCACCTAATCTGTGGTGCCTCCTGCCAAGAACCATGTGTTTCACCAGGAAGAGGGAAAAACAAGTGTAGCCTTGTGAGCAATGCAAAGCACCTCAAACATACGTGTTAAGGGGGTTGAAGGCCCGGGTTGTTTTATTCTTTATGTTAAGTAAGATCCTTTTCAAGGGTGCTGTACTAATTAAAATATCCACCTTTCTCTCGGGAAAGCCCCTTTCCCAGTGAGGCTTTGTTGGTTAGAAACCATGTCTGTCTTTGGGCATGCACTCAGAGGTGGATGCTGTGTTATCTACTGCACATGGCCAGGATATATTGGAAATTTGATAGAGGAAATGTTCAGCTCTTAGGAAATCCAATTCCATTAAATGCAGCAAATATCCATTGAATGTCTATGACTGCCTATCATTTTGATATGCAGCTGCTCTTCAGGATTATTTTTCAAACGAGAGTATTCATTAGTCAGAACAAGATTTCCAGCGGAAACTTTGGTCAAGCCATCGGACATTTATTGAGCCACTTCTCTACATTATTCCTCCATCGGGGCTGGCGGAGAGGGGTGACCAGAGAGCAACGGGCTGTCATCTCCTGAGTGAGTGATGGCCTCCTGGGAGACATGACCATAAAAAGGTACTCAAAAAGGCCCAGTAACGCTGGGGTGGGGCAGGAGAAGGCAGGGAGAGTTGCCGGTGGACAGATCCGGAATACAGCAGCGGGAAGTGGCCCGAGCCTCCGAATGGTGGGGGATGAACTTCGTATTTGACTCCCCAGCTCTGGGTCCTAGCTGAGCACCAGGTGGCAGTCAGTGAACCTGCACTGATGGCCGCTGTGGTTAAGGGATGCATAGGAGCTCAGCAGGTGCAGGAGCAGGAGGCTGCATTTCAGAGGGCAGTGACAACACAGCTAACAGTGCAGGGAAAGATGGGCTTGGGGACCAAAGATAATGATGATGAAACTGCCCATGTATCAGTGAAATCAGATGAATGGTGTGTGTGTGTGTGCATATGCATGCATGTGTTCTGTGTGTGTGTGTTTGTGCATGCGTATGTGTGTATATGCTTATGTGTGTATGTATGTGTGCGTATATGTGTATTATATGTTTATATGTGTGCATGTTTATGCATGCATGTGTCTATATGTGTATATATTTGTGCACATTTGTGTGTGCATGTTTGTGTATATGTGTACTTGTATGTCTATGTATGCATGTGTGTGTATGTGTGTATCTATATGTGTTTGTATGTTTATGTGTGTGTTTATGTGTGTTTGTGTGTATGTGTGCATGTTTGTGTATACGTGTGTGTGTGTGTGTGTGTGTGTGTGTGTATGTGTGTGTGTTGCTTTGCTATGGCTACTGTAACAAGATACCACAGCTTGGATTGCTTGTAAACAAAAATTTATTGTCCCCCAGTTCTGGAGGCCAGAAGTCAAAGACCAAGGTGGTAGCGGGCTTGGTCCTTTCTGTGGCTGGGAGACAGAGCTGTTCATGCCTCTCTCCCAGCTTGCATGTCTGGGTGGCCAGCTCGTGCATTCCTTGGCTTGTGAATGCACCACCCTGATCTCCACCTCCACAGCCCCATGATGTTCTCACTGTCGTTTGTCTCTATGTCCAACTTTCCCCCTTTGATAAGGACACCAGTCATATTAGGTGGGGGCCCATCCCCCCTCTAGTCTGACTTCATCTTCACTAATTACATGTGCAATGATTTGATTTCCAAATAAAGTTCACTTCTGAGGAGGTGGGGGTTAAGACTTCAGCATATACATATTGGGGGAGACACCACTCAACCTCTAACCCTGTGTTGAGTACTCACTTCTCACATGTCAATATTTGGCTTTCTCCCTCCTGCAGAGGTGAGCAATATCTTGGGGAGGACTCAGATGTAGCAAGAGAAACAGGAACCATAAAATCCAACCCTGTTAACGTGCTTGCTCCGTGCCTGGAACTGCTCTCGGCGCTTTACAGGCACCAATTCATGTAATCATCAGCACAGCCTTACAAGATAGATGCTAGTGCTCTCTTTATTTCACAGCTGAGGAAACTAGAGTACACAGGTTAAGGAAGTCTTCCAGAATCGCAGGCAGTAAATACAACATACGCAGCATTCCCCATGTTGCTGCGGAGGAGAAGGAAGGCTAGCTTGCCAGGGGGTCACCAGCCCCAGCAAGGGCGTGGGGACCCAGCAGCCACAGGTTGATTGGCGGATGCCCAAGGGAGGATGCAGGTCAGAGCCAGACCTCCGCGGATCTGCACATGGTGACACCGAATAAGGACCTTTCCTTTGCATTGTGCTTGCCAAGACCACAAGTCAAGGAGGCAACAGCTGTGGACACTCTGTTAAAGAAAATGATTCAGTGACATTGGGTAAAGCTCTGTAAGGAAGACTTTATTAGAACCTTCATAACAGGTGGAGGGGCCACCAGGATGGGACCTTGCTGTGGGTGGAAACATCGGGCTTAACTCCAAATACAGCGTGGGAAAGTAGGGATTTGTAGCCAAGGAGCTGGGAGGGGCCAGGGGCTGAAATATGAATGGGAGGGGATATTAGGGGTGAGCGAGACTCACGCTAAAGCAGCCTAATGGGATTCTTGCTGAGGACAGGACATGGCGACTGGCATCACCTGGGGGCAGCAGGAAGATCAGGAGGCTGGTCAGGTATCAAGGGCGATCAGATATTGAGGGTGGGCGTTCTTGAAAAACTAATTTATGAAGGTTCTTGGTAAATGTGGATTTTGGAAGGAAGTGCACAGGCAGGCACCGTTAGCAGGAGCCTGGCTAACATTTGGTGAAGTGGAGAATCTCTGTTAACCCCAGCAGGCTGGGAGGCAAGGACCCAGGTGGACACCAGCAAAAAGCAGGCTGAGAAACCTTAGCCATGCATTGCTGTTGGAGCAGAGATGCCCCCTCACCCGTGAGGAGGCCTTGTCTGCAGCGCCCACCACTTCATCCAGGGAAGGAAACAGAGGGGAGAAGACAGAAGACTAAGTCAAGGAAGCGGCCTTCCTAGATACCTGAGTCTTGAATTTTGCATTAACTTCAAAGAAACTGAGCTAACCATAAGACACCTTGTTAAGCTGAGAGAGGCAGATACCTTCCATTGCCAAGACCCTCCCTTCCCCGGCTGTCTTCCTCTTCCCTATTCAGAAGGGACACAGGAGAGACAAGGCCAGCCACGGGAAGTAAAGCAGAGCCTGCCCTTGCCTGGCCTTCTGAATTGCAGAGTGAACGCTTCGACCCCGCTACACCAGGCCCCACGTTGCGATTTGAAAAGCTGGCCAGGCTGTAGGTGGAGGGAAGACATGACGCTTGTCTGGGAGGTGGTGGGGGTGGGGCAGGATGTTCCATGTAAAGCTGGAAAGAGTGTGTGCAAACTGAGGGCGGCAGATGTTGAGGTTCAGGACGTCGAGTGGCCCCCCCCACAGTGTCTCCTGGGTCCCACACAGACGGATTCAGTGACTCACTCGTGTTGGTATTAACCCGCCTTAAAATATCTCTGAAACACATGGGTGGTAAAACCACATGGCATGGCGGAGGGTGACGCTGCCTGACCTCACCCAGTGGGTCTCTTTCTGGTGGGTTTGCAAGGCATGGTGAGATTCGAGCCTACAGGTCTAACATGCTATGATCCTCATCCTCTGTCCTTCAGGAAGAAAGAGATCTATGTAATCAGAGCGCATGTCTGGAGTCCCCACCTTGAGCTGGGTGACTGTTAGATGCCGAGGGTCATTGCAGAAAGATAAGTACAGGATGAAGTGGTCAGGTTTTCACAGCAGAGGCTTTCTGTCGCCTGGCCAGAAGGACTTAGAGGGGGCAACGTTGAGGTGAGATTAGTGAGGGCCTCTGGCAATGCTGCCATACAGAGTTGGCAGCAGTGGCACTGGGAACAGAGAAGAAAGTGAGACAAAAGAGACATTTTTCTGGCTGGCCTCGGCCATGCTGTGCATTTTGATACAGGAACATCTTTACAGCTTCACCCCAAGTTCTCCATCACTGACAACTCCTTGGATAGAAAGGCATTTCTCAGATGACCTCAGTGCGGCTGCCTTTCATTGTGGAAAATAAATTTTTGATGCTTCACTAGCACTTTGAAAAAAAAAAAGTGAGATTCCAAGTTAGGGCAGGGGACTATCGCTCTTGTCTTCAGAAACTGTATGGCGAATAACTTCCTGTAGGTCATCTTGGGTGTTTCCATCCTATCCATTAGGGAGAATGCGACTGTTTTCCCCCACCCACTAATCTAGAATTCTTAAATCTGAGTCATCCTTCAAGGCTTGGGGTAACAGTTGACATCATTGATGAATCTGTCTGGGAAACTGTATTATGACAGTGCTTTCTCTAATAATCCATCAGAAAAAAATCATTTGATTCGTCCTGCAGTTCTTGCTCTCTCAAGATTCGACGTCTCCCATAACCCTGCCATTGATCACTATTAAGCTCGATTCTTAAGTGCATTTTTAATGACTTTTTGCCATCGTTGGGAACAATTGGATGGAACAAATGTAGGCCATTCTCGCCCGCACTGGCCATCTGTTTCCATCTCAGGCTCCTGGAGCTTTTTCTTCAGTTGCTTTGTGTCAGGCAAATTGTTGGAGTTCGTGGAAATGGACTCAAATAGAGGTTTAGATAAATCGAAAGTTTAAAACACAAATCATTGAAGTTGTCCTGGAACTTAATTGCCTCTTTGCCATCTGACATTTCTCCTTCTCTGTCGAGCTATGGAGACATCACTCAAAAGTTCCACCCGACTCTGCATGCCTGCAAATGAGGGACTGTGGGGTTCCTAAAATTCCAGCACTAGCAGATGATCAGACGGGAAAGGAGGTGAGAGACCTCGCAGTGAGCAGTCTCACCAGCAAGTGAATACAATGGAGGGTGGATGGGGCATGGCTGGAGCTGCACAAACAAGGGGTCAGAAGCCCAAGCATTCTGACTTCTGGTTCTGTGTTCTTCATACTCCTCCCCCATCTTTCTGCAGCCAGTGCTCCCAGAAGCATCTCAGTGCCCATAGAGGTGTGTCCGGTGTGGGGTGCAGCTCTATACCAAAACATTACGTGGTGCTTGGTTCACCTTTGACTTAGAAAAGAACTGCAGAAATGCTCCACCTTTTTGATGCCTTCTGAGATGTAAAAGGGATGATTAAGCCTTGAAAACAGTAAGGGGAGTGTAAATGGAGTACCAGGAATAATAATCTCCCCCAAGGTCTTGCTCATGGAAAAGATGTTCAACTCTTACCTAATGTTATGCCTCTAAAAGACTTTCCAAATTCATCGTGAGGGGCAGCCAGCAGAGCTAGGGAGCTAACAAAACATGTGCAAGATGTGTGCTATAAGCAACAAAGCAGTAGTGAATAAAATTTTAAGAGACGTAAATATATAAAGAAATCACATGCTTATGAACTGAAAATTTAATATTTTAATAATTGCATTAATATTATCTTTTTTTTTTTTTTTTTTTTTGAGATGAAGTTTCATTCTCCTGCTTCAGCCTCCAGAGTAGCTGGGACTACAGGTGCGAACTACCACACCCAGCTAATTTCAGCTAATTTTTGTATTTTTAGTAGAGACGGGATTTCACCATGTTGGCCAGGCTGGTCTTGATCTCCCGGCCTTGTGATCCACCCGCTATGATCTCCCAAAGTGCTGGGATTACAGACATGAGCCACTGAGCCCGGCCATATTTTCTTATTTTCTATATTCCTGGCCCTCGGGCTTAGGAGGACGCCCTGAAGTGGGAGATATTCCCAGGGCCAGCCAGTAATTAGATAGCAAACAACTCGTTCAGAAGTACAACTTTCTTAGGAAAACTAACAAATCCAGGGCCCATACTCAGGACCACTTTCTCAACCTGGTTCTTTAATTACCGGAAGCAATAGTCCTCTGCTCAGTCATCCCAGGGTCCAGTACCAGACAACCTATACCCCAACGCCTGCTGAAATCATTGAAATTAGCCAACCCTCAGCCTGCGAACTCGGCTTGGCTTTGCTTGTCACATGGAAACCACAATAGAGGCTCCCGCCCCTGCTTTTCTCCAGCTCCTTCCGCCTCCTGACTGCCCCTGGTGTTTCCCCCTGTGGCCTTGCATGCTGTGACATGTCCCCCTCCTCTTGGGAACTGTAACAATTTATTCAATGGCAATTGAATTGTTGGCTTCACTATACGTGAAAAATAATAAAACCTACACTTTAAAACAAAGATGTAAATTATCCACAAATTGATCTACAGATTCAACAAAATCTCAATCAAAATCAGTTATTTTATTTTAGAAGGCAAAAAGATAACTCTAAAAGTTATAGAAATACAAAGGACAAAGAATAGGTAAAACAAAACTAAAAAAGAATAAATTAGAACTCAGAAGAAAATGTCTAGGGGAAACATAGAGAACATTTTTTTTTAAATTTAGGCAAGGTGTGGATTTTTTGTTTTGTTTTCTTTTGTCCTGTTTTCACATATGGTTTACACAAAAGCATAAACCATAAAATAAAATATTGAAAAATTAGACTTAGTAATTAAAAATGTTTTCCTCTCAGTGTTAAGAGAAAAAAATTAAGCCCTAGACTATGAGTATATGTTTATTAAACAAATATATGATTAAGAATGTTAAAACTCAAAAATAAGAAATGAGAAAACTAATTTGGAAACATGCAAAAGGTACCGATGGAGGTTTTACCAGAGAAGAAATAAATATGGCAAGTATACGAGTGAAAAGATGGTCAATATCATTAGTCATTAAGAACATGCACATTAAACTCACAATAGCATCAAACTAAAAATCTTAAAAAAGGGGGAAAAGTTAATGAAAAAGACAAAAGCTGGCAGAAATCTGAAGCAACTGAAACTTTCATACACTGATGGTAAAAATGCAAATAGTACAATAACTTTGAAAAAGAATCCCACTGTAAGTATTTACTCAAGAGAAAACAAACAAACCTATGTCTGCACAAAGATTGGCAGGTGAATGTTATAGTAGCTTTATTGGCAATAGCTATAAACTGGAAATAACACAAATCTTCAGCGTCTGATGAATGGTTAAACAGCTATTGATATATATACAATATAAACTTCTACTCAACAATAAAAAAGAAAGTGAAAGTAGAAAAATCTGCATAAGAATATGACACATTTTTCAAATATTGCTAAAATAAGTGCAAATAAACTGTTACTACAATAAGTGTAAATGTATTAAAATGTCTGCAAAAAAATGGATTATCAGAATGGAATGAATAAACATTGTCTAATAATATATTGTCTACCAGAAATACACTTAAAACCAAATAATACAGACATTTTTTAACTTAAAAACAGCCAGCGTAATAAGAGGTAAAGTGCATTTAAGAACAAGAATATGCAAAAGAAAGAAATACTATATATTGGTAATGATAACAATTGTTTAAGGTTTCAAAATAAATATGAACATATATGATTTTAATAATATAGTTTTAAAATATATGAAAACAAAAAAATGAAGAAATTAGGAGAAATAAATTGATCAATAATTGTACTTGAATGTTTTAGCACCACTCCTTTAGAAACTGAGATTAAAAAATCAAAAAATAAAAAATAAAACAGGATATTTTCACAAGTAGATTAATGAAGATTAATAATATATTTTAGACACATGGTTATATAATATATTAGCTAACCAACTCTAAAAGTATATTAAAATTAATACAGCATAATGAATACAGTTTATCCTAGTCAGAGAAAAATGTACTAAGGTAATACACTGATTAACTAATAGAGGAACAAAAAGCACATTGTTCTATCAATAAATACATGAAAACGATTTGATAAAGTTCAACCCTGATTTATGTTATAAACTCATACCAAAAACACAAATCATTAAATGATACGATTATGTACTAGAAACACCGCAGAATAAAAATGAATGTGTGTGAGCGTGTGTACATGTGTGAGCGTGCATATGATTCTTCAAATTATGAAGAGAATTTAACAAGTTTGCAGATCAGTTTACTTATGTGAATAAAATTCTTCTACATGAGAAGTAATTACCTAATAATATAATAGAAAAACTTGATCCCATTTACAGTACCAATTATTATGAAGAACTAAAAAGAAATGCACAAAATTTTTATAAGAAAAAAAATTAAACTCAAATAACATAAAATAAGAGTTCAAAAAATAGAGAAGAAAAACCTTGTTCAAGGATGGAATAAATTAACTTACCACCATAAAGCTTAATATTTTTCCCACTTATACTCAAACTTCAAAGCACTTTTGATAGCACTTATAATTTTGTTTATAAAGTCAATATATTTATTTTTAAAATTTATGTGAGAGAACGAAAGCCTACAAATAGCTAAGTAGCATTTGAAAAGAAACAAAGGCAGGATTATGTTTTACTAGGTATAATGACAGTTTCCAAAGCCAATGTAAAAACAAAAGCAGCATGGTGATCATGTTGCAAACGTGGGTACAGCAAGGACAATGGAACTCAGAAAGTTACTTACGAGTGTCTACAGGGGGGCAGAAGACAATACAGATACACATTTTGTGACTTTGTATACCCGGAAGATCCTTTCACATGGACTATACAATCTTCATAAATGTATTTGGGTATCTATGTGTGCCAACCAGTGACGAAGGATGGGTTGTTTTACAGACTGCGCTATAAAAGACATGTTCTGCCACATGTACCCCTGAATAAAAAGCATAATATAAATAAATAAATAAGACAATGACTCATAAAATGGAGTAAAACACAGTTGTATTTCTACCTTATATTCACAAATGAATTCTAGGTAGATTTTTAAAAAGTGACATACAAAATATAGAACTAATAAAATGATATAATGGGACTATATTTGTAATCTTCTGATGTGGACAGATTCTTAACCAAGACTTGAGAAGCATAAATCTCAAAGGAAAAAGTGATAGATTGAGATTAGATCAAAATTAGATTTTCTTTCAAAGAAGACAGTCTAGACAAATAATGCAGAAAAATGAAAAACTGAAAGAAGTTATTCATGACAGCTAAAATTGTCAATGAAATATCATCATCAATGTACCAAATACTTCTGCAAATCCACAAGAAAAAAGGCAAGAACACTAATGGCAATATTGGCAAAGAATATGGTAGACAATTCCTGGAAAAGGAAAGTTGAACGCCTAAGTGATAGGTAAAGAGATACTGAGGTTGCCTCCAATTAAGACCTTATAATGGAACAATGTAGAAAAGGACAATAATTCCAGCCAAGAGCTAGAATGAAGGGAGATGGGATTTTCTGCAAGGATCCAGACCCAGTGGCTGACATTAGCCAGCAACCTCATTCCTCATAGTTCATCCCTCAGGAATTCTCCCGTATGTGAGGCCAACTGTGAAAATATTCACTGGTCATGCTTGCAGTGTGACAGTGGAGGCGTAGACAAATAGAATCCGCTGGAGACAAGCTTTGAACCACTCTGCAGAAGTTAGAAGCAATGAACGGGAAATCTGCAGAGCAATGAGCAGGCACTGCGCTATGTGCTTTATACCTATTGATTAAATATTCTCAAACTAACTTATGAGATTGATAGTCGTATCTCTCCTTCACAGATGAAGGAACTGAAGGTCTAAGATTTTAAGTAGGGGCCCACATCACTCACCAGCTGGACCAGATGGAGACCAGGGTTTTCTCCAGAGTTGTGCTCTTTTTGCTTTTAATTTTTCTATAGAAAATTTCAAACATAGGCAAAAATAAAAAGGACAGTATCATGAGCCCCTGGGGTCATCCCTCAAGCTTTTATAATAGTTGACTCAGTCAACTGTGTTTCCTCTGTGCCTCCACCCACTCACCTTCATTCTGCTTCTTTTTATTTTTGAAGCAAATTCCAGAGAGAATATTTTATTCTTAAATATGTAATTCATAAATATAAATTATTTTCCCCTTGTGAAAATAACAACAATCTTATAAGCCCACTCCACAATTTTCAACATTTAATTTTTACTTCCATCAGATATACTTACTGCTAGTGTTCACATTTCCCTGAATGTTCTTAAATGACTTTCAGCAATTGCATGTGTTTGTGTATGATATTTGTATGTGTGTGTGTGTATATACATATATACATATGTGTATGGGGGGTGTGCGTGGGATGTGTGTGTGTCTATATATATAGACACACACACACACATATATATATAGCATATAGATAACAATTATAAGTAGCTGTTGACATAAAATGAGAAACAACCAGATATCATGCAGCTTAGAGATAAAAATATCATCTCTGAAATACTTTTGCCTAAATAAAATAAAACAAAGTATACACACACACACACACACACACACACATATATATATAGCATATAGGTAACAATTATAAGTAGCTGTTGACATAAAATGAGAAACAACCAGATATCATGCAGCTTAGAGATAAAAATATCATCTCTGAAATACTTTTGCCTAAATAAAATAAAACAAAGTATACACACACACACACACACACACACACACACACATATATATATAGCATATAGGTAACAATTATAAGTAGCTGTTGACATAAAATGAGAAACAACCAGATATCATGCAGCTTAGAGATAAAAATATCATCTCTGAAATACTTTTGCCTAAATAAAATAAAACAAAGTATACACACACACACACACACACACACACACACACACAATATATATATAGCATATAGGTAACAATTATAAGTAGCTGTTGACATAAAATGAGAAACAACCAGATATCATGCAGCTTAGAGATAAAAATATCATCTCTGAAATACTTTTGCCTAAATAAAATAAAACAAAATATACACACACACACACACACACACACACACACACACACACGCCGTACATTGTGTGTCTCTATTGGTCTATCTGTATATTAAGTCTCTAAACCTTGTCATGGGCTCCCCCCTCTCATCTTTATTTTTTACACTGTGAATTTCATTTGTTGAAGGAACCAGGATGTTTGTCCCATGGGGTTTCTCACAGTCAGGTCTCCATGAAATAATTTAGGATGTTCATGTCTCCTGAATTTCCTGGAAATTGAAAGGTCTAGAAACTTGAACCGATGAGCTTCTTTCGCTTTCTTTTATTTTATTTAGGCGAAAGTATTTCAGAGATATTTTTATCTTTAAACTACACAATGTCTGGTTGTTTCTCCTTTTATGTCAACAGCTACTTATGATGGTTGCCTATATCCACTAATTCATTAAAGTCTAAAAATTATAATGAGGTAGGAGGCACATTAGACTCCTGAGCCGAGGCTTGGACACTGGACCAAATTGAGGACTAGCTAAAACAGGTGGGTGCCAGAAGCACCTCTCCATAAAACATGCCTACCAGTGAGCCATGCCAGTTTACCATTGCCATGGCAGCACCCAGAAGTTACCGCCCCTTTCATGAGAATGACCCAACAACCCAGAAGTTACCACCTTTTCCTAGAAATTTCTGCATAAACTGCCCCTTAATTTGCATATAATTAAAAGTGGGTATAAAGGTGAGTGCGGAGCTGCCTCTGAGCTGCTGCTCTGGGCGCACTGCCCATGGGGGAGCCCTGCTCTGCAAGGAGCGGCCCCTCTGTTGCTGCTTTAATAAAAGCTCCTGTTTAATATCACTGGCTTGCTCTGGAATTCTTTCCTGGGCAAAGCCAAGAACCCTTCAGCCTATGCCCCAATTTGGGGGACTTCCTAAATAGTCAAACTTTATCATTTCTTTTTTATTCATTAGCTGAGATCATTTTGTAGACAGAAACTTACCCTCATTTATGATTTGGTTCTGTTCAGATAAACTCAAGCAGGTAAAGCAAAACAAATCTGGATGCTTTTCTAATGTTTTCCACTTTCTGAGTTAAATGCATCTATTCCCTACCATCCTCCGATTCTGGTCAATGAGTTATTTTTTTTTCAGGATTAGTGTGTACTTAAGATTTAAATATCTGTGATGTTTTCTGGTGTGTGGCAGTTTATATCTTCATGGACCTCAAATTTGTTTCCTGAGGATATCTTGTGTGTCCCTGCCTGCCTCTGATAGCTTTCCTGCTGTGAAGTATGAAGAGATATTCCAGGCTCTTTTTAGACATTTTTGCCCTACCATGGAATCAACAATTTCTCCCATGGGCTCCATTTCCCTTTTGTGGGAAACGGCATTTAAGGGAAAGGCTGCTATTGACAGGGCACTGTCCCCTTGGTCTAGATTTTAAATAGTGGAGTTGAGTGAGAAAGTAAGAAACCCTAGAACAATATCTCTGTGCACATGATAAAAATGCACATAGAAGGGTACTCTGTCCTAAGTATACTTAGTTAACACAGTTCACATCACAGTTAACCCGAAACTCCAAAGCAGGTGCCAACGAAGGCAGAAGAGGAAGTGGGGATCAGAGAGGAATTAGGTCATTAAAAAAAAAAGTAGGCTCATGCTTTATGGTCTGAGATGTGTAATTAATTTAACTTTCTACATCAGATAGTCAATAAGTTAATAAACAACATTTTTAAAAGGAAATAAATATAGACAAATCCATACAGAAAGTAGGGCAGTGGTTGCCCCTGGTTGGTGGAGGTTGGGGGAGGGACTGCTAACGGGAACAGGAATTTTTTTAATGTGGTCCTAAAAATCTTCTGGAATTAGATCACAGTGATGTAAATATATTTGTGAAAATACTAAAAACCACTGAATTGTAGACTTTATAAGGGTAAATTTTATGGCATGTAAATAATATCTCAATTTAGTAATGGGCAAGAAAGACTGTATTCAACTACTCTCCTAGATGCAGACCCTAGAGAAATCCACAAACAGATTTAGCACATGGCAGTACTGCCTGGAGGTCTATTACTGGGACTAGGCTGAGTAACACCAGAGAAAATTGTCCTAACTGCCCTCCTGATATTCCATGCAGGAGCCAGGAGCAGTGATTATGAGCTATAGAGCAACAAAGGAAATTCTTAAATATATGGTGCTTTGGTGTAAAATATAAGAAACCAAATGAGATTTATAGCACATTGTTTTACATAAATTTTATCTATTTATTTATGTGCAAGTCTACACAACCCTGCCTATTTCTCTAAGTTACACGTCTATCTAATTGCATCCATCAAACACATCAGTGCAGATGTCAGGGCAAGAGGCAAAGGCAGCTGGGATGCTCAGCCGTGGAAAACAACCGTGTGGAAAGAGGAGTGGGAGTCCTGTCTGAGCCGCTGAAAGTAATGAGCTTGCTAGGAAATGAGGACGTGAGGAGCCCCTTCTGCACCTGAGGTCCAGAAGAAAACAAAAGAGCAACTGCTTCTGGCTTCTGCATAGAATGTCAGGAGTGTAGTTAGGAGAATTTCCTCCAGTGTTACTTAGTCTAGTCCCAGGAATAGATATCCAGACAGCTTGAAAACCCCTGAAACTGCCGTGTGCCCAAATCTTAATGCAGTTCAAATCCCTGCTGTTATTTCTCTCAAAAAGCATCAGCGAGATGGAAGTGTATTCTTAATTCCCTGCCAAATGCTTTCCAAATGCTTTCTTCACTTCTGCTGTTCTCAATATTCTTTTCACAAGGGGCTGCAACCCTCTTTCTCTCTCATCCTCATCTTCCAGCTCCTAAATTGCCCTGATTCTCTGAGATCTTGTCTTTCTCCTCTTTGGAAGATAAATTTCACCTCCATAGCAAATCAGCCTACTCTGGCCTCTACCATTCTGGGCTTCTCACTAGCGCTCAGACAAGTTCTACGCACAAGAACATTCCAGGAGCCAGGTTAGGAAATGCTGTTTTCTAGTCTTGGGTGGGGACAAGGGGCAGGCAGAGGGAGCAGAGGCAGTGCCCTCTCAGAGGCAGGAGTAACAGGTGGAGCAACCTTCACCCTCAGAACTTTCGCCCACAGCTCCATGCAGCTCCTTACCACAGCATCTAGTAACCCCGTGTGATGACTAATACTGAGTGTCCATGTGATTGGATTAAAGGATGCAAAGTATCGATCCGGGGCATGTCTGTGAGGGTGTTGCCAAAGGAGATGAACATTCGAGTCTATGGGCTGGGAAAGGCAGACCCACTCTTAATCCGGGTGGGCACCATCTAATCAGCTGCCAGTGTGGCCAGGATAAAGCAGGCAGAAAAACATGAAGAGGTTAGATTGGCCTAGCCTCCCACCCTACATCTTTCTTCCGTGTGGACCCTTCCTGCCCTCAGACATCAGACTCCAGCTTCTTTAGTTTGGGGACTTGGACTGGCTTCCTTGCTCCACAGCTTGCAGATGGCCTGTTGTGGGACCTTGTGAAAATGTGAGTTAATATATATATATGTCCTCCTGATACTCTATGCAGGAGCCAGAAGCAGTGATTATGAGCTATAGAGCAACAAAGGAAATTCTTCAATATATGGTGCTTAAATATATATACTTTTACCGTATATTATATATACATAATATATATGTGCGTGTGTGTATATATATCCTATTAGTTCTGTCCCTTTGGAGAACCCTGACTAATACACCCCCAGCCTCTCATCTGTTGCTCTCCCAGACGTAGGGGTGGTCTTTTGTTTCCTTCAGTTATTACTCATGGCTTGCTATGATTTTCCTTTCTTGGTCTTCACTCTTCCCTGTGTAAGAAATTCCCTGTATTAAATTCCATCTGTTGAATGCCTGTGTAGGTTTTGTTTCCCTGAGTGGCTCCTGGCCATTATACCATTCAGTACCAGAGGTAGTTCCAGCCCAGGAAATAGACCCTCAAAGATGGGATTCTGGAATCAGTTTGGTCGTATCCTTGGTCTTAAATGCAAGGCTGAATTTGGAAGCCATAGGTAATCAGATACCATTAAACCCACGGCATGTCATGGCATCACAATGTAAGCGTTCACCTGCTGTTTGTCATGATGCCATGCCTGTGGGATTTCATGCTGCAGAGTGGCTGCTTCCCTGGACCCTTATGGTACTTTTACCGTATGACTACAGGGAGTGTGGGATGAGAGTCACATGGTACTTTTACCATATGACTACAGGGAGTGTGGGATAGAGTCACATGGTACTTTTACCTTATGACTACAGGGATTATGGGGATATAGTTTTTACTCTGCTGGAGAGCTTATAGAGAAAATGACAAACCTGGGGCTAGAAAGGCTCAGCTTAAGTCATGGTGAGAGAAGCAAAGTGATTTTGGAGCAGCCCTAAAATAATATCTCTGTTTTTGTAGCTGCAGTGAGAAACATGTTGGAAGTCAAAAACAAAATGTATGTGCACATGTGGTAGAATGATAGCCCTAAGTTGAATTCACACAGCTGCTGACTCTCTTATGTGAAAGTTAGAGAACTAATTGACTGGGAAAATGGAATTTTGAGACTTCCAATGGATACATCTGGATGGACTTAGATAAACTTGAGAATCTTGAACACCTGAAACTCTGAGAGTCCCTTGCCAGCATGCCTGGTCTTGGTCTCTGAGGAGTCTAGCTAACTCAGCCTTGTGTAAAGATCTTGTAATATCCTCACCTGGGGAAGGTGACTTGCAAAGCGATGCCTATTCTCCCCAAACTCACCCTCTTCACCCCTTTTACCTATAACTAGAGTTAGAGCTTCCTATACATCACTGGGGGGGCAACTGTAATATCTGCCCCAGAAGGAGGTAGTTTATAATATAAGAGAATCATGAGCTATTGCTAATTTTCACCAGCAGAAATGTGAGGAATATGTGTGCAAATGAATTTAAAGGGTGTCAGACCAAAGAAGATGGAAGATAAATTGAGATCAGGCCAAATTTAGTGATAGCAGTGTACTTACCAGAGAGCCTGGATTTAATGTGTTAGCTCAAGAAGCTGAAAGAGTTTCTTAACAGTTTTCTTGATTGATTTATTGAAACTTGGACTCACTGATGACCTGCATCCATTGGAGAAGCCAACTCTTCCCCCAGCGTAATGTAGAAAATGGAATACCAAGGCTGAGAAACCCAGGAACGTCGGAATAGACTTATGGTGTGTGTCTTGTGTACCCCTTTCCTTATGACCCTCTCTGGGAGTGCACAGAAGACACTACCAAGAATTGCATTTGCCAGAGGAGCAGCAATGTTCTTGGAAAGCTCTTCGGTAAGGTTGAGATAATAGAGTCCTACGGAAGAGAATACCAGAAGGAAACATCTGAGATGGAGCCATGTCAGGCATCTTCAGCACTGACAATTTGTCATGGCATCTATGGGAATGCAATTCAACAAAGCTCCCTAATGCTACTTGACATAGACAAATACAGGACATCTCTAAGTTCTGGTGGGTAGAAACCCAGCTGTCGAGGACACATCGTTGAGTCATGCACGGTCACTCGGCTTCTACACTGAACCCTATCTGTAGACCCAGAGCTGGCTGGTTGAAGGGGAATTTGAGTCTCTGTGCAGAAGGATTCTGAAATACATTTACAGGGGGATACCTTTGATATTCCTCCAAACCTTTCCCAAAGGGCCCTTTGGCTATTGGCTGGAGTGAGACACTGCTCTGGTGAAGAGAATTGACCTGTGTCTTCTCTCTTCACTGTACCCTGCCTCCAAATTGATGCCAATTTCTTGGATATCAAATGCCACTGAAATCCCCAGTGATGGTGGTCAGTGATGGATGGGCTCAGGCAGTCCAGATAACGGCTTGATAGTTTTTTCCAGTTTCTCAGTGTGTAATAGAGTAGATATCCTTGACAACTGGCAGAAAGTCACATGGCTCCCTGGATGGTGGGGTGGGAGATTCTGTGGTCGGAGAACCAAGTGGTAGGCCCTGGGATTTCTCCTCTGTACTATGAGAGTGAACGGAAGAAATTCCTCTGTCCTGGGGAACTGCAGAGAAGGGTCACTCTGGAAAGTCTGCAATGTAGCTGTGCGGGTGTTGCCATATCCCCATATAACTTGACAGCTTGTCCTGTGCAGAAGGTAAACGAATCTTGGAGAAAGATGGCCACATTTTCTTAAAATTGAACAGAAGGTGAACACAATCACAGCTTCTCTTCCAGTTCTGATATTGTCATTGATACAAATCAGTACAGTCCATACACCTGTGACCATTCCCTTGAATGAAATGTCTTCTGCTTAAAACACCCGGAATGGATTTTGCTTTTGAGTGGAGCCTGATTAACGCCTCTTTTCCCAAGTGCAGCAGCCCAACCATGAGCCGCCTGAGGGGCAGCAGGGAAGGTACAGAAGAGTGGAAATGTTACCTTTGAATAAAGTGCAAATAATAGTTAGACTAGCCATTTTAATTTCTAAAGTGAGAGTGCGCTTTGTGACCTACAGGGAGTATAGGATTGTCTCTACTGAGCCAAAGAGTCCTGAGGCCTGCAGAGTTTTATCAGGGAAGGGAGAGATGAAAGCATCTCCTGGCAAAGTTTGTGAATTTGAAGGCGCAGTGATACCGAATGCAAGTTGTGAGCCGATCCCCGCAGAGTCATTTCTTCACTGAACTGGTTGCCCCGGCGTTGGTCACCATTAAAATTAGTTGTGTGAGTTGCTTCAGACTTGTTTTGACTGCTACTTTTGAATCCCACAAAGCCAGCGAAGCCATCTGCAGTGTTCTCTTCTATTTCCAGGAGCTTGCAAAATCCATGGTGCGGATAGAGTTGGTGCTCTACGATTATCTGTTGAAATGAATGAATAAGTGAATGCATTTCATGGAAAAGGAAATAAATGTTCAAGCAGCGAAAGTAATGACTGAGTTATTCGGATGGGTGTCGCAGAACCAGAACTCAGACCCACACCTACAGATTCATACTGCGAGAAGCCAGACTGAATTTCCATCAATCATGTTTCCAAAATCAAAGATAAGAAGTCTTACTGAGAACCCACCACATACCGAGTGCTAAATCCCTACAGCGCTGTGAAGGGATGTCACAGACGAGTCAGCTTTCGTGTTCATTGCCAGCTAAGACTCACAGGGCCAGAAAAGGAACGCGAGGTCTGGAGAGAACGTCAGCTCTCAGAAAAGGGAAACACGTTCGTGTGTTCACCGATGCAGTAATTCTCAAAGTGCATCAGAACCTGTAGCCTCAGCACCCCCTGGGGACTCACTAGAAATGCAGATTCTCGAGCCATATCTAGACCTACTGAGTCAGAAACTCTGGGGCTGGGAGCACCAAGACCTGTGTTTTAACAGACTCCCTGGGTGACTCAGGGGCACACTCACATTGGAGAGCCTCTGGACTCAGGAGTGACCCCAGACTGGGAAGGTGACTGGCACAGACTGTGCTCAATCCATGTGTCATGAGGGAGAGCAGAGGACTCGAGGAGCCAGACCTTCTTTACTATTCCAGACCCTTCCCTGGAACGGGAAATCCTGTGTTTTGACTCCAGATACTCTCAAGTCCCCCCTTCATTAATGTTCCAAACATACATTCACAGAACTGGCAACCCCCTCCTGCTTTCAAAAAACCAATATTGTAAAAAAAAAAAAAAAAAAAAAAGAAGTCAACACTTTTAAAAAGGCTTTATAAACAAAGTTTACTAACAGCTCTTATTCCTAGCATGGTTTTCTTCCATTTTATAAAGTAAGGCAAACAAGTTTCCCATAAGCAGCACTTCTGCTTACCGGCTTTACAATGCGATTTGATTTATAAAAATTCGATTTACACAGAACATTCAAGAGAGACATTTATTGTGGAAAGTGGGGTATTTGACATTTGATTCTGAGATCAATAAGTCTGGGGACTGTTTTGAGTTAAGAACAAATGCCTCCCTTCTCTCAGCTTGGCTGTGGTACAGGTGGGTCCTTTGTTCTGAGTGAGCCCAAGGCAGACGCAGTTTCCCATTATACACGGTCAGGTCAGGGGTAAGCAATAAATCCACAGAGGGCCAGCACCCAGCCAGGCGTTTCAGGAAGTCTATAAAGTGTGTATTTACTGAATTGTGCCAAATTGTTACGGGGATTTAAAATGAGAAGTCAATTCTCCCATCCATCTATCCTTGCAGAGAGGCTCTCATGTAGGAAATGATCAATGAATGCCATTCAAGATAATGACAGAGATGATGACAGTGATAACAATGCACGCAGCTGTCTTCACAACTGGAATATGCAAATACAGATGGGATTAAAAACAAAGAACCGGGTTCCACCCATGCCTGGTGGTGGTAATTCTGAGCCTGGTTCTTTAGGTTTTTAGTTTCAGAGACTAATAACAGAGGGTTTATCTCTCTGTTAGCAGGAGACACACCATCTGGATTCTCCAGGGTTCTGGGAAATGCATGAAGACATACATTTGATTCTTTCCTCCTCTGTCCAACTGTGAAAAGAAAAGTGACCCAGAAAACATACAAGTATGTGAAAAACTGTGTAATCTAAATGGCTGAATATTTGAGGAATTATTTTTTGCAAAATTTTGTAAAACATGACCAGCAAATCACGCCTTTACACATGAATGTGTAGAGGAGAGCCTGTGCCCCAGACCCCGTAGGCCTGGAAGGAAGTGAGGCTTTGGAGGGAGGGACATGGGACTCAGGACAGCTTTTCTCGGGGCTGAATCAAGGGTTAGGAAGCTGACAGCCCTTGGGGCTCAGACAAGGAGCCTCAGACAGCAGCAGCTTTGCACAGAAAGCAGCAGGTATCTTCCTTCTCACAGCCCAAGGCCTCTGCCCAGGGTTTATGTGAGCTCCACAGACAGACGCAGCAGCCACAGCAGCTGCAGAGATGGCTGGGGCCTCTGCAGGGGCCGTGCGTGAAGTGGCTGCCGACCAGGGAGAAAGGGCTGTCCCTGAGCTGGAAGTAGACTGGCCCCAGTGGGGCTGACCCAGGCACAGCAGATGTTGTCAACAGAAAGGGAGATGTTGGAGCTGGTAGGGCCCAGTCTCAGGGCCCTGCCCATTGCTCTGTGTGACCGGGTCACTGTGTTAGTTATCTAGGGATGCACAGCAGTATTGCAGAGACTTGTTTCCTTCCGACAGCACACGTTGTGTTCCCGTGGGTTGAGAGTCAGGCAGGGCTCAGCGGGATCCTCTGTAGGCTGGAATCCAGTATCAGCCAGGGCTGGGGTCTCATCTGAGGCTTGGCTGGGGGAAGGGTCTACTTCCAAGCTCGTGTGGGTTTTGGCAGCTTTCTGCCCCTTGTAGGCCATCAGCCCAGGGCTTAGGTCCTTGCTATCCTGACCCATCCTCTCCTAAGGACCGTTCACTACAATAGGGCAGCTTGCTTCTTCCGAGCAAGTGGGGAGGGGCTCTCTCAGCAAGGACAGAGCCTCAATCTTAGGCGACCTGATCACGAGAGTGACATCTCATCACCTTTGCATAATCTATGGCAAAGTCAGAGGCCCACCCACACTCAAGAGGAAAGGTCAACCTGGGGGCTGGGGGTCACGGGGCCTCTAGAGGGTCTGACCTCTTCAATCACTGAACCTGCAACAGGCTGAGGGTACCTTAAGGCTGGACTGAATCCCAGAGGTAAGTGAGGAGCCAAATAAGGTGCTCATTCTTATTGGTAATTGAGAACCATTCATTCATTCATCTACGCATTCATTCATTATTAGAGGCTGCCTGCAGGGGTCACTGTGGCTGCTGGGGGGACAGAGCTTGCAAGTGGTGGGGAAAGGAGTCACAGGGCCTTGGGGATACATCTCAGAGGACTCAGCGAGAGCTATTTGACACCCATGCACTCATTTGCTTGTTCATTCCTGTCTTCATTCACAAGTATTCTCCGTGTGCTTGCTGGGCGCATGCTTGCTGGGTGCGTGCTCCATGGGAGTTCTGGCAGTGGACAAAGGCCCCTCAGGGAGCTGACACTCCACAGGAGGTGGGTGGGGTGGCAGGGAAGAGATGCACAATGGGAGAAAGCATGATTAACGGCAGGTGGGAGTTAGTGCTCTGCTGGGGCTGTGTGATCAGAAAAGCAGCAAGGGTTGTTTAAATCAGAGCAACCTGAAGGCCAGCCAACCATGGACATACCCCCAAAATAATGTGCCCTGCAAGAGGTGGGAGAAGACCTTATTTTTCAAAGGACTGAGGGTAAGAAACAAGCAGAGGCCAGGGAGCTGCTACTGAATGGAGGGCTCTTATTCATGAGAAAACAGAGAAGGAGCAGGTGGAGAGGCAAGAAGAAAACCCAGGGAGCTGAGAAAAGGAAGTGGTCTTTTCAACAAACCCAGCAGCATCAGAGTTGTAAGACGGTAGTAAGGAGCAGATTCAAACCTTTGGAAGAGCTCAGCAGTAACACGGGTGCTCGTGTCAGAAGAATCTAGAATTGTAGCAGGTGTGTGGGGGTCTTGTGAGGCCGTAGACACCCAGCATGTGGGGAAGTGGTGGTTCTGCTGTGGGGTGGGTCAGGCAGCCTGACCCAAAGCTGTCTACCCATGGGTGCCTGCTGCATGCCAGGCTGTGTCTGAGGCACTGTGGCTAGAGCAGAGAGCAAGGGGACAGAGCCCCTGCCCCCGGGGGGAGGGTGTTAAAAATATGGGAAAGGTGAGATCATCTGAGTGACTGACTAATGCCTTAAGAAGAATGACAGAAGATGACGTGAGACCCTGTGGCCAGGGCTTGTGGTGGGCAAGTGCCCCTTCAGCTAGGAGGTTCTGGAAATATCTTGGCATTTGAGTGAGACGCAGCCTTGCAGAGGACTGAGGGAAGAATGTCCCTGGCAGAGAGGATGGTAGGGGCCACAGCCTCTCTGGAGCCAGGCTTCGGGAGCAGGGAGGAGGCCAACCTAGCCAGGCAGGGGATTTGGAGGTCATGGAGGGAGGGGAGGGCTGGGCTGGTGTCCTGGCCAGGCCTGTAGAGGGGAGGTGACCGTGGTGGAAAATACTGATTCCATTTTTGTTGCAAATGGGAAGAAACTGTTGTTGGTTTTAATAGGAAATAAGCAATCTTCAAAGACATAAATAGAACACATTCTGAAGCTCAAAAAATATCCAAATCTGCATACCAAAAGCACCCATTATCAGGCGAACTTGGTGAAAGAATAGCACCTAGGTATGCATGACACAGCGAGGTGGCTGGAGTAATGACCTTCCAAATCTGAAGACAGAAGCAGCAGCCTGCCAAATGCAGACAAAAAGTCAAACTGACTTCCAACTTCAGGAGGCTAGAGGATCTCTACAACTTTGAAGGAAACAGTTCGATTTTAACATTTCAGATCAACCCCAGCCATGCCACTGCTCACTTGTCAAAGCTTCAAGAGAAAGAGAGAAGGAGAGAGAATGTATTATCCCAGTGATTCGGTTCAGCTGTGTCCCCACCCAAATCTCAACTTGAATCGTACCTCCCATAATTCCCACATGTTGCGGGAGGGACCCAGGGGGACGTGATTGAATCATGGCACCCAGTCGTTCCTATGGTAGTCTCGTGATAGTGAATAAGTTTCATGAGATCTGATGGGTTTACAAGAGGTTTCCACTTTTGTTTCTTCCTCATTTTCTCTTGCCGCTGCCATGTAAGAAGTGTCCTTTGCCTCCTGCCGTGATTCTAGACCTCCCCAGCCATGTGGAACTGTGGAGTCCAATTAAAACTCTTTTTCTTCCCAGTCTTGGGTCTTTATCAGCAGCATAAAAATGAACTAATATGACTGGTATTATTCTTCTAAAACAATGCCACCAACCAAAAGTGAACCAAAGCAATATATTCATGTGCTGGAAGGCTCCACACAGCACCATGAGCTGGAAACAATACTGACAGGGCTTGGCTGTGTCCCCACCCAAATCTCATCTTGAATTGTAGCTCCCATAATCCCCACGTGTTGTGGGAGGGACCCGATGGGAGATAATTGAATCATGGGGTTGGTTTCCTCCATACTGTTCTCGTGGTAGTGAATAAGTCTAGAGAGATGTGATGGTTTTGTGAGGGGTTTCCCTTTTCACTTGCCTTTCATTCTCTCTTGCCTGCTGCCATGTCAGACATGGCTTTTGCCTTCTGCCATGATTGTGAGGCCTCCCTAGGCATGTGGAACTGTGAGTCAATTAAACCTCTTTGCTTTATAATTTACCCAGTGTCACGTATGTCTTTATCAGCAACGTGAGAACAGACTAAATCAAATACCCAGATGAATTATGCCCATGTGACGGTAGATGCACACCTATAAAAATAGTGTGGTTGTTACAGTCTTGCACAAAGCATTGCAATGGTTAAAAATACCCGTTTGACAATAGATGGAGAGCATGATCACACCAACAGTAATGGGTATTAGACTCACACAGGACAGTGGTTGTCTCACTCTGATATGCCCAGAGACCACAGAGGGAAGGAATTTCCTCTCCCAAATCCCCCCCAAACCAGCCATCCATTCTGCAGAAATGAGGAATGGGGAGAGACAGATTTTCCACCCTGTTCTGCAAACTCCTGAGCCCAGTGTGACCATTGGGTGTTTTAGTATCTAAACCAACAGATTCCTTTCTTTCTTTTTTAGGCTGGAGTCAGTCTGGGTTGGATTACCACCATTTTTAAGATAAGAGTCCTGGGAACAGCCAGGTGAGCTCATGTCTGGTACAGGTGTGTCCTGAAGAGCCACGTGGTGGCTTAGAGTCTGTGGAAGAGAAGAACCACTCTGGGCACATGGGAACTTGACACAGATCTGCAGGAAGAGCCTCATTTCTGCCTCATGGAGTCCCCGAGGTCTTATCCCTCCTGAAAGAATCAACAATCAATTCTCCTGGGAAGGGGAGATCTTCCCAAACTCAGTAGAGACTAGGTCAAACGGTGACAGGTGGGGAAGGCACTGGTGAGGGATGTGCTTGCGGGGCAGGGTTCAGGGTGACCCAGCACATAGCTGCAAGGGATCCATGCACCCCAGACTCATGTCCCAGCCCCCACCCCAGTGCAGGACAGCTGGATGTGACATTTGTACCCACAAGCTCTGCCTTGTCCTACATCCTTTACATCAGAGTGAGACAACCACTGTCCTGTGTGAGTCTAATACCCATTACTGTTGGTGTGATCGTGCTCTCCGTCTATTGTCAAGAGAAAATGCCCCTTGGCATTTAAAACTTGGCCTCAAAAGTAAAAAACAAACTTGGTTTTGCCTTCCCCCTCCCTCATGGATGGGTAGAAGGGCTGGGGCTCCCCTCCTCACTTTTCCACTCAGGTGAAGCCCCCTCAGGAGCTGCTCACCAGCAGGAGGGGTGCTGCCATCCCCCCAGTTTCCAGCCGGCTGGTGGACAGGAATGGCTCAGAGCAGAAGGCCAAGCCTTCCCACGCACCCAAATGTGGCAGTCTCCAAAGAGCCCTGAATACAAATGATCTTTCTTATTCCCGTTGGGACTACAGTTTCTTCTTCCTTAATTTGACAGAATGAAGGAATAGGGTTGACTGGTTCTTCTTACTTTCAATAATGAGTCAGAAAAGATAAATATGAAAGCCTTCAAATTAATTCTAAGGAGCTTAATTGTTTTTTTCCTGGGGTGCTTTCTTTCTGAAATGAGTTTTCCTATCTTCCTTGTGTTATAGTATACCACACGCACCCCACCACGGCAAAAGTTTATTTTGAGCTTGGAGGATGAATTTGCAATTTAAAAACCTGCTGTCATCATCATATGTATTTGCATAATATGGGCTCTTCATTAGAGCACAGAGAATAAAATCAGCCTGATAATCAGATCCATTCATCTGCTATTGGTTTAAAGTGGACAGAAAACTCAGGAAGCAGCGTGGGGACGGCACGCTGTGCTCTGCTGAGCCACGGGAGGTGCTCAGAGGCAGCCTCGAGTCTTCTTGACTGCTGAGAGAAAGATCCACATAGCTCTCCCCAGGCCCACAGGTAGAAACACTGGCTCTGACACCTTTCGCATTTTCATGTGGGGCCATGAGTTCTAGAATATAAAATAACTTTCCTGAAGTTAAAATTTCCCAAGACAAAATTTCTAAGCAACCTGCACCAGGACTGCCAGGAGCAAAGCCATGCAGAGATGCAAGCATCTCTACCTCCCCACACACATATGTGTGCAGACACACAACATATACGCACACACACATACACACTGCACCACACACAACATACATAAACACACACACCTGTGCATGAGCACACACAACACATCTACATGTGAGCACCACACATTCACATGTATACATGCATGTACATGCATATAAAAACACAGGCACACACGTCTCCTACAAGCCCCTCAAGCACACACATTCACTTCCTTAGGTTGTCCTTGCTCTTGACTTGCCCCACCTGACACCAACATTCAGGCCCAATGTAGGCAAAATTTGGAGCCAAGTGCAAAATACAAAAACAATAAATGGATGTCCAGATAGGAAACTGCAATGAGAAACAACTAGAAATAGAAGTTAGTGCTCCAAATCCAACTTCTCATAAGAAATAAGTTTGTAATCTACTAAAACAAAACGTCTTTCCAGAGGGCAACTACTGGACATCATCACCAGTGTTGGGAATTCAGACAGAGCATGATCTTTTTTTTTTTTTTTTTTTTTTTTGAGACTCAGTCTTGCTCTGTAGCCCAGGCTAGATGGCAGTGGCACAGTCTGGGCTCACTGCAACCTCCGCCTCCCAGGTTCAAGCAATTCTTTGCCTCAGCCTCCCAGGTAGCTCGGATTACAGGCATCCACCATCATGCCTGGCTAATTTTTGTATTTTGGGGCCAGGCTGGTCTTGAACTCCTGACCTCATGATCCACCTACCTCGGCCTCCCAAAGTGTTGGGATTATAGGCATGAGCCACCACACCCGGCCCATAATCTTTTGCAGAGCAAAAGTTTTTAATTGTGAGGAAAACCAATTTATTATTTTTCTTTGAATCATGTATTTGGTGTCATTTATAAGAACACTTAACCATGCCCTATGTCCCAAAGATTTCTTCCCATGTAATATTCTAAACGTTTCATGATTCTACATTTAACACTTCAATTTATAATCCACTTTGAGTTAATTTTTATGAAATCTGTGAGGTTCAGGTTGAGGTTATTTTTTTTCTTTTGTATATGGATTTCCAATTGTTCCAGCACAATTTCACCTTTATCAAATATTAATTGGCCATTTTTGTATGAAGCTACTTCTAGGTTCTCTATTCTGTTCCACTAATCTATGTTTTTATCCTTCTGCCAATACCACGGCCTTAATTACAGTAGCTATTTCATAAGTATTGAAATCAGGTAGAGTGATTCATGCGCTTTATTCTTCTTTTCCAGGAATGTTCTATTTTCCAGTTGTCTTTCTATACAAATTTTAGAGTAATCTTGCATGTATCTACAAAAATATCTTGCTGGTATTTTGATAAGAATTGGATTGAACTAGTAGATCAATTAGGGATAGGATTAATGTCTTTAAAACGTTGAATCTTCACTCAATGAAAATGGTTTCTATTAATTTAGATCTACTTTTTCATTAGTATTTGTAGATTTCATTGTACAAGTCATGTACATGTTTTATTATATCTATACCTAAATATTTTACTTTTTGAATAATCATATATATATATATATATATATATATATATATAATTTTAAGATGAATCTCACTCTGTGGCCCAGACTGGAATGCAGTAGTGAGATCTCAGCTCACTGCAACTTCTGCCTCCTGAGTTCAAGTGATTTTCCTGTCTCAACCTCCCATGTGGCTGGGATTACAGGCATGTGCCATCATGCTTGGCTAAATTTTTTGTATTTTTAGTAGAGACGGGATTTCACCATGTTGGCCAGGCTGGTCTCAAACTCCTGGCCTCAAGTGATTCACGTGCCTCAGTCTCCCAAAGCGCTGGGATTACAGACATGAGCACCACGCCTGACCAACATTGTACTTTCAAAATTTTCAGTTTCCACACTGGCATTGCTAATATACAGAAATACAATTGATTTTTTCACGTTGACCTTGTAGTCTATGATATTGATAAACACAATTATTAGATGAAGGACATGTTTTTGTGGTTGTTTTTTTTTTTTTTTTTTTTTTTTGCAAATTTCCTATGGTATTTCCATGTAAACAATTGTGTCATCTACAAATGGCAACCATTTTTATCTTTCCTCCCACCTGTGTAGCCTTTTTTTTCTTTCTCTATTGTCTTATTCTGCACTGGCTAGCACTTTGAGCACTATGTCGAATAGGAGTGGTGAGAGAAAATATCCTGGCCTTGCTCCCACCCTTAGGAGAAAAGCATTTTGATTTTCACCATTAAGGATCCCATTATTTGTAGAACTTTTGTTTGTTTGTTTATAGATGCTTTTTATCAAGTTGAGGACACTCGCTTCCACTCCTAGTTTTTGAGAGTTTTTATCATAAATGGCTGTTGGATTTTGTCAAATGCGTTTGCTCTGTATCAGTTGACATGACTGTGATTCTTTCTCTTTAGTCTCTGACTATGGTGTGCTGCATTCATTGATGTGAAAACATTGAATCAATCTTGATCCCCCGGAATAAATCCCACTTGATCATCATGTATTTTTTTTTTTTACATATCATTAATATTTGTTAAGAACTCTAAGGAACTTTTTGTTAAAAAATGTATTTTGTTCAAAATTTGTGCGTCTATATTAGCATAAGAATATTTGCCTTTAGTTTTATTTTTTTTCTACTGTCTTTGGCTTTGATGTTTATATCACCGGCTTCAGAAAATGAGTTGATTTATGTCTCAACCTCTTCAATTTTCTGTAAATGATTGTCTAAAATTAGTATTAATTATTTTTTTACCTTTTATTTTTGAGATGGAGTTTCCAGTGAGCAGACTGGGAAAGGTAGACCTACCCTCAATCTGGGTGGGCACCATCTAATCAGCTGCCAGCATGGCCAGAATAAAAAGCAGGTAGAAGAACGTGGAAAGGCTGGACTGGCTGAGTCTTCTGGCCTCCATGTTTCTCCCGTGCTGGATGCTTCCTGCCTTCCAACAACAGACTCCAAGTTCTTCAGCTTTGGGACTCTTGGAGGTTTGACCAGAGACTGAAGGCTGAACTGTCAGCTTCCCTACTTTTGAGGTTTTGGGACTCAGACTGGCTTCCTTGGTCCTCACCTTGCTGATGACCCATTGTGGGACCTCACCTTCTGATTGTGTGAGTCAATTCTCTTTAATCAACTTCCCTTTAGGTCAAGCATACTAGCTCATGCCTGTAATTCCAGCACTTTGGGAGGCTGAGGCCAGTGGATCACTTGAAGTCGGGAGTTCGAGACCTGCCTGGTCAAAATGGTGAAACCCCATCTCTGCTAAAAAACAAAAATTAGCTGGGCATGATGGTGGGCACCTGTAATCCCAGCTACTCGGAAGGCTGAGGCATGAGAATCACCTCAGCCCGGGAGGTAGAGGCTGCAGTGAGCCGAGATCACACCACTGCACTCCAGCCTGAGCGACAGAGCAAGACTCAGTCTCAAAAATAATCGTAATAATAATTAATTAAAAAACATTAAACTCCCCTTTATATATACATGTATTAGTTCTGTCCCTCTAGAGAACCCTGACTAATAATCCTCCTTTTTTAGCTTACAGAGGTGGAAACTTAGACTTGAAACTTTCCCTCTTTCTAATGTAAGCATTTAATGCTGTAAATTTCCCTCTCGGCACTACTTTAGCTGTGTCCTATAAACTATGACATGTTGTATTTTCACTTTTACTCAATTCAGTGCATTTGTTAATTTTCACTGAAATGTTGTCCTTGACCCTTGTGTTATTTAGAAGTATGCTGCTTAGTTTCCAAGTGTTGGGCATTTTTTCTGATACCTTTATGTTATTGATTCTTAGTTCAATTCCAGTGTGGTCAGAGAGCATACTCTATATTATTTCAATTATTTTCAACTTGTTCAGGTTTTTTTTTTATGGTCACATCATGGCCAATGATGTGCTTGTGACCCAGGTTGGTATGTGTTCTGTGGGCATTTGAAATATTGAGGGGAGTGTTCCATTACTATCAGTGAGATTCTGTTGGTTGGTTGTGCTATTGTTGGCCAGTTGAGTGCTTTGTATCTTTGCTGATTTTCTGTCTGGGAATTCAATCAATTGTTGAGAGAGAAATGCAGAAGTCTCCAGTATAACTATAGATGTATCTATTTATTTTACAATTCTTTCAGTTTTTGCTTCACATATTTTGCAGCTCTGCTGTTTGTGCAAACACATTTAAGATTGCTACACATTCTCTGGTGAATGACTCCTATATCATTACGTAATGTCCCTCTCTGTCTCCAGTAATTTTCTTTGCTCTGAAGTCTTCTTTATCTGATATTAACATAGCTACTCATGCTTACTTTTAATTTTGTGTGGTCTTTTTAATCATTTTACTTTCAACCTCCTTATACCGTCATATTTTAAATGAGTTATTTTGTAGAGAGTATACAGTCTGGCCATGTTTTATTTTCCCTCTCTGCCAGTGTCTATTACTTAGTTAGTACATTTAATCTAATTACTGACATATTAGGGATTAGTGTGTCATTTTCTTTCTTCTTGCGATCTGTTATTTTATTTTTTTTATTTTTTGTTTTCTTTTGGTTGCTTACCTTCCTGTGCACAACTTGAACAAACTTTAAAATTCCATCTTTATTTAGCCATAATGTTTTTGAATATATCTTTCATATGTTGAAAACACTTATATATTCTCACTCTGTTGCCCAGACTGAAGAGCAGTGGTGTGATCCTGACTCACTGCAGCCTGAATCTCCTGGGTTCAAATGGTCCTCTAATCTCAGTCTCCCAGGTAACTGGGACTACAGGTGCATACCATCAAGCCTGGCTTTTTTTTTTTTTTTTTTTTTTTTTGTAGAGAGGGGTTTCATCATATTGCTCAGGCTAGTCTCAAATTCTTGGTCTCAGATGATCCATCTGCCTCAGCCTCCCAAAGTTCTGGGATTACAGGCATAAGCCACTGTGCCTTGCCATAAGTATCCTTAAATAGTTGCTCTTAAGGATTCATGACATATATAAAACTTACCATAGTGTACGGGAGTTAATGTTTAACCAGTTAAAGTGACATGTAGAAAACTTAATTCCTTTTATGTTCCTTTACCCTTCCCCATTTTTAATATAATTGTCTTTAATATTTCTCGTGCATACATTGAGAATGGCATTATATAGCATTATAATTTTTGCTTCCGCCATCATGTATAAGTTAGAAAACTCACACAGATAAGGAAAGCCTATAGTACTTTCTCGTATGTTTACTCTCTCTCTTTTCTTCCTTTCTTTCTGTTGTTACACAATTCCTTCCTTTATCATCCTGTTTCTGTTTAGCAATATCCCCATAGCCATTCTCTTAGGATAGGCCTACTAGTGACAAATACTCTTTTTTTTTTTTTTTTTTTTTGAGATGGAGTCTCGTCCTGTCACCCAGGCTGGAGTGCAATGGTGCAATCTCAGCTCACTGCAACCTCCGCCTCCCAGGTTCAAGTGATTCTCCTCCCTCAGCCTCCCGAGTAGTTGGGATTACAGGCATGCGCCACCATGCCTGGCTAATTTTTTGTATCTTTAGTAGAGACAGGGTTTCACCATGTTGGTCAGGCTGGCCTCGAACTTCTGACTTTGTGATTCGCCTGCCTCAGCTTCCCAAAGTGCTGGGATTATAGGCGTGAGCCACCACGCTTAGCTGACAAATACTCTTGAGCTTCCTCAATCTGATACTATCTTGATTCTGCCTTTAGTCCTGAAGGCTATTTTTGCTGAATATACAATTCTATGTTGACAGTCATTTTCTTTCTAATCTGTCATGCCAATGCCTTCTTGGTTGGTTTCGGATGAGAAATTCACTGTCATTACAATTACCCTTATAGGCAGTTTTTTTCTTTGTCTAGTTTCAAGGCTTTTTCTTTAAAATTTAGTTTTCAGAAGTTTGATTCTGATGTGTATGTGTAGATTTATTTAAATCTACCTTGCTGTGATTTGCTCAGCTTACTAAATTTGGATAGTTGTTTATGTCTTCTCCAAATCTAGGGAATTTCCTGGCCAGTATTTCTTCAAATACTTTTCAGTTAGAATTTCTTTTCTTTTCTTTTTTTTTAGACATAGTCTTAAAAAAAAATAAAAAGACTCAGGCTGGAGTGCAGCAGCATAATCACAGCTCACTTCAGCTGACCTCCTGAGCTCAAGCAATCCTCACACCTCAGCGTCTCGAGTAGCTGGGACTATGGGTGCACACCACCACATCCAGCTAATTTTCTATTTTGTACGTGTGTGTGTGGAGATGGAGTCTCACTATGTTGCCTGGGCTGATCTTGAACTCCTGGGCTCAAGCAATCCTTCCATTTTAGCCTTCCAATGTGCTGGGCTTACAGGCATGCGCCACCACATCTGGCCTCAACTCCAGTTTCTTTCTTCTCTCCTTCTAGAACACTGATGACACAAATGTCATGTCCTTTGTTGTAGTCCCCAGTGTCTCTAAGACTCTGTTCCTTTTTTATAAGTCTATTTTCTCTGTTCAGTGAGGTAATTTCTGTTGTTCTATCAAAAACAATCAATTCCTCTCTCCTCTTAATTCGCTGTTGAAATTATTGAGGATTTGTGTTTCAGTGTTTTTTTGTTTTAAAATTTCCGTTTTCTCTTCTAAAATTTTCATTTCTAAACTTTTTTATTTCTTTGCAGAGACTTTCTTGATTCATGTCTTAGATGTTCAAAATTGCTCTTTGAAGCATTTTTTTGATGACTTCTTTAAAATCATTTTCAGTTGAGTCTAACATCTGTGATGTCTAAAAGTTGGCAGCTGTCAATGGTTTTGTCTCATTCAAGTTGAGATCATAATGGTTCTTGGTATAATGAGTGATTTTCTATTGAAAACTGGACGTGTTGGATATTATGTTATGCGATTTTGAATCTTTTTTAAATCTTATGTTTCAGTAAGCCTCCTCTGAAGCCCCCTGGTGGGGGAAATGGACTTCCCAATTACTGCTGGAAGCCCAGGATCTCTACTTGCCTCTCTTGAAACACAGTTGGAAGGACATCTCATTATTGCTGGATGGGGTGGGAATTTGAGCTCTCCCTTAGGCCTATGCTGATACCAGCCTGGCTGGTATGGGGAGAAATGCCTTGATACAGCTCACCACATGGCCTCCATAGACAGGGTCCAGATGGAAGGAGGCCTCAGTTCCACTGAGTGGTGGTGAAAATCCTGGTTACACTAAACCTTCTCTGACACCAACCCATTGGCAGGTGGGGTTCCCGTTACCACTGGGTGAGTGTGGGGTTCTCCATGGACACTAGGACACTAGGAAGTGGGAAGACAGGTGTTTTCCTACTCTGCTTCTCTGACATCCTCTGCCAGTGGGGTGGAGGGAAGTATTGGGACACCTTGTTATAATCTGGTGTATTAGTCAGGGTTCTCCAGAGAGACAAAGCCAATAGTATGGATGGATGAATGGATAGATAGATAGATAGATAGACAGACAGATGAATGGAAATGATTGGATGGATAGATAGATAGACAGATGGAGATGAACAGATAGATAGATAGATGAATAGATAGACAGACAGTTGGAGCTATATGAGAGGAGATTTATTAGGGAACTGGTTTATGTGATTATGGAGGCTGGGAAGCCCTATAAGAGGAGAACTGCGAGCTGAGATGCTGGGATGCCAATAATGTGCCACCTTCCAAGTGTAAAAGCCTCAGATCCAGGAAAACAAGTAAGTGATGTAACTCTCAGAAGCTGAAGGCCTGAAAACCTGGGGGGGGGGCACTGGGCCCGAGCACCTGGACTTCTGATGCCCAAGGACAGGAGAACCTAGGTGTCGCAGTTCCAGAGGAGAAAGAAAGCAAGCAAATTCACCCTTCCTATGCTGTTTTGTTCTGTCCAGACCCTCAGCCAACTGCACGGCGCTTGGCACACTTGGTGAGAGTGGATCTTCCTTACTCAGTCCACAGATTCAAATG
Source organism: Ateles fusciceps (assembly GCA_036589455.1). NCBI lineage: Eukaryota > Metazoa > Chordata > Mammalia > Primates > Atelidae > Ateles > Ateles fusciceps. The sequence continues at coordinate 931,565 of JAZHEH010000402.1, read as the reverse complement.
TCAGTCTCTTCCAAAAATACCTTCACTGACACACCCAGAGCTGATGCTTCACCATGATCTGGGCACCACTTCGTCCAGTCAAGCGATGCCTAAGAACACCCATCACTTCTGGCCAGAGTGGAAGTCTAGGATCTCCACTCTCTTCCCTTTGATGCATGAGTGTGGTGGGACCACAGCTTCTCCTGTGGTGTCTGCTAAAGCAGAGCAGTTACTGTCTAAACATTTGCTGTCTTGCTAGGTCCCCTTCCCCTGGTTATTTGGTTAAAGAAAGTTGGCTTTCATTCAGACTTTTTTTTTTTTTTTTTGAGATGGAGTTTCACTCTTGTCCCCCAGGCTGGAGTGTGGTGGTGCCATCTTGGCTCACTGCAACCTCCACCTCCTGGATTCAAGCAATTCTCCTGCCTCAGCCTCCCAAGTAGCTGGGATTACAGGCATGCGCCACCACATCTGGCTAATTTTGTATTTTTAGTAGACACAAGGTTTCTCCATGATGGTCAGGCTGGTCTTGAACTCCCGACCTCAGGTGATCCACCTGCCTCAGCCTCCCAAAGTGCTGGCATTACAGTCGTGAGCCACCGAGCCTGGCTCATTCAGACTTTCTCACCCATGCCTTTTGGTTCTCTGGATTATTGGCTTCTCTGGTGCCAAGTCTGGGAAATAAGAGACGAAAAGAAAAGCCAGGAAACTCACCACTCTGTTGTTCTGTTGGCCCTGAGGTCCCTAGCCAGTCTTTCTTCTCTCTGCTTTTCAGAACTGTTTCATGCTTTCATGCTTGCTTTATATATATTGGCCAGGAGTTCTAGGTGAACTTAGTATAAGAAGTAGGGAAAGTTATGTCTATTCCATGTTCCATGTTTCCAGAGCAAAGTCTCTCTCTGTATCTGCTCTTAAGATTTATCTTAATCTCTGCTTTGTAGCAATTTGACTTCAATCTTGGCTTGGTCTAACTATCTTCATGTTTCTTGCACTTAGGGGTTTTTGAGCTTCTTGGACCTATGGGTTTGTGGTTTTCATCAAATCTAATTTTTTCAACTGTTATTTCTTCAAATATTATTTTCTATCCTTCTCTCTATTGGGGACTCAAATTCCACATATATTAAGTTTCTGGAAATTGTCTCATAATTTGCTGATGTTCTGCTTTATTTTAGTTTGTTCCTATAGGTATGTTTTACTGATTATTTCTTCTTCTACATTGTCCATTCTGCTGTGAATCCTCTATGGGGTATTTTCATGGCAGACGTTACCATAGTTGTCTCTAAATCTTTGATCTTGCGTTTTTAATATCTTCTGTGTCTTCAGGTAGCATGCTCAATTTCTCCTCCAGTTTCTTGGACATATGGACGGTAACTACTGCCTCATATCATTGCTCACAAATTCTACCATCTTTGTCAACTCTATGTGTGTTTTTACTGGCTGATATTTCTTCTCACTAGTAAATTACACTCTTTTGAGTTCTGTACTGAATGTTCCATAGGTTACGTGGTTTCCTACTCTGGCTAGAGGGAAGAGGGACTACCCCCAGGCTGTGTGAATTTCTGCAATTCTTTTCACTGATTATTTGATTGCCCCTGGCTTTGGGTAGGTTCTCCCATGCATGAGCCGATTGGTACCCAGTCCTAGTCTGTAAGAGGAGTTGCTTTGCTTCTCCTGAGTTTTCTGTCTTTGCAGTTGTCTTCTCTGTACTACTGTGCTCTGTAAACTCTAGCCTTGATTTTCTGAAGGATCCATCCTATCTCTTCAACTCAGGGAGTTGGCTGAGCTATTCCGTCTGTGCTGCAGCCTGAAAACTCCAGCTAATCAGCTTCGGCGTTCATAGACTCACCTTGTTTGTTTCCAATCTGCCAGCAACCACTGTCCTGTATTTTTTTAAATTATACTTCAAGTTCTGGGGTACATGTGCAGAACATGCAGGTTTGTTACATAGTTATACACCTGCCATGGTGGTTTGCTGTATCCATCACTCCATCACCTGCATTAGGTATTTCTCCTAATGCTATCCCCTCCTCTAGCCCTCCAACCCCTATCAGGACCCAGTGTGTGATGTCCCCTGTGTCCATGTGTTCTCATTGTTCAACTCCCACTTATGAGTGGGAACATGTGGTGTTTGGTTTTCTTGTGTCAGTTTGCTGAGAATGATGGTTTCCAGCTTCATCCATGTCCCTGCAAAAAACATGAACTCATCCTTTTTTATGTCTGCATAGTGTATATGTGCCACCTTTTCTTTATCCAGTTTGGGAAAACTGTCCTGTATTTTATATGAAGGCTAGTCTGGGCCCTGCTCCTCCAGCATTTTCATAACTGGGAGTTCCTTACCATTGTTGCATTTATACTGACGCTCTGAGCCCTCCCTGGACCACCCCAAGCCCAAGTAACCCAAGGAAGCAACCCTGGGTCTTTGGGGCCTTGTGATTTAATAATTCTTCACTCAGAAGCTCAGATAAGTCCACGTTTGCAACTCGTGTTTTAAAAGATGCAGAAATGGGGGTAGGCATATAGTAGTGACAAAATCTCATCAAAACCAGACCCAAAAGGCAGAACAAGGGTTTGGCTTTTGCCTGATCCAGCTTTCAATTTCCTGCCCAATGGCAGTGTCAATAAGGACATCTTGGAATCTCACAGAAAGCTTCTGGATAGACGTTTCTGGGGGAAATCTTGTTACCATAGGGGTTTATTAAGCCCTGATCTTCCATTGTCTTTTGCAGCCTTGACCCCTCTGAGCCCTCTTCTGCACTGCTGTTAAAGGAGTATCTCTGACTAGTCTCTGCTGTAAAACATTTGGTGACTCCTATTGCCCCCAAACATAATTCTAATCTTAGTATTCGTCTTTAATGTCCTTCTCAATCTATCTTTCCTTTTGTCGTCTTCAAATGCTTTCTCCAAATCCCCTGGGGCATTTCTATTCTTGGCTTTGGGGAAAGCATGGGTAATTTCCTCACCCGTCTTCCTGTGAAGTCCTCTGAACCTCCCAGTTAGGATGGCCTCTCTCCCCTGCTGTCTTCATAGCATGCTGTGCTGTTTCCAAGCACAGATTTTCAGTACCCACCTCCAGCTTCGCATGTAAGTGAGAACTCTCAGTAAACACAGATACCAGGGAAGGATGCACAGGCTCGTATTGAGTCATGGCTGATGGACATATTGGTTTGGGCAGTGAGCTGGGTGCAGGGGTCTTCTGGGAGCTCAGGGCCTTTCCCCACCGTGCCTCACCCACTGCCAACTGCTGGCCAGCAGCCTTCTAGGTGAAAGACAGCTTTCCTTAGAGATGAAACCAAAGGCTTCACTAGGGGTCCCTGGCCAACCCTGGCTCATTCCACAGGGAGAGAAAGAAAAGACTGTTCTCTGAAGGGTACATTAATGGGGCTGGGGCTCCCCAAGCTAGGGAAAGCTGGATGAATGCTGGGGACGCTCAGATGGGACTGCTCCCCTGACTCCTGGACCTGAGGGCTGGCTTAGCTAGGAGGCCTAGTCCACTTAGAAGCCAAGCAGGGAAATTTCAGTGACGAGGTTTGCTTTTGAACAGAGGCCATCGTAGCCTGCCTTCTGCCGGAGCTGAGCTTTTAATAACAGTAATAGTTATTTGGACAACTGTGATAATAATTTCAGTTAGAATGTCACTTTGCCATTTAGGAAGCACTTTCTTTGACATTATTTCATTTTGTTTCATCCATTAACAGTTGCTCAGCCCTCATTTTCATTTTATTTCAAATTTGACTTATTATATACACACTCATATATATATATATACTGTACGAACTGCATAAAAGCACACCGTTTATTTTCCCAAATATGTAATTTTTATTTCTTGTCACTGTATCCTCTTCCCTTTCCCCACAACCTCTCCACCCCCTGCCAGCTTCACCACCAGGAAATCTGTACAAACTATTCTTCTCATTGGCTTGGTTTGTTTGTTTTTAGACAGAGTCTCACTCTGTTGCCTGGGCTGGAGTACGGTGGCATGATCTCCGTGCACTACAACCTCTGTCCCCCAGGCTCAAGTGATCCTCCCACCTCAGTCACCCAAGCAGCTGGAATCACAGGTGCATGGTCCCATGCCAGGCTAATTTTTTGTATGTTTGGTAGAGACAGGGTTTCACCATGTTGGTTTTGAACCCCTGAGCTCAAGTTATCCACCTGCCTCGGCCTCCCAAAGTGCTGGGATTACACGCCTGAGCCACTGCGCCCGGCCTTCTCCTAGTTCTTACTTCTACTCACACACGTACATATCCCCACACACACACAGGCATGAACACACTCCACACATCTGTCTGCGTGCACTCGCACATGCAGAGACGCACAGGACTGGGATATATCAATACACACATGCATATAGAAACCCACACACAAAAATGCGGGCTTTACCCTTTGTCATTGTGTTGCAAAAATAAAAATAAATTTCATTAAACACACCTTTAGTAGGTTGCTTTTTTTTTTTTTTTTTTTTGAGACGGAGTCTTGCTCTATCGCCAGTCTGGAGTGCAGTGGTGCAATCTCGGCTCACTGCAACCTCCACCTCCTGGGTTCAAGCGATTCTCCCGCCTCAGCCTCCTGGGTAGCTGGGACCACAGGCACGTGCCACCACGCCCGGCTATTTTTTGTATTTTTAGTAGAGACGGGGTTTCACCATGTTGGCCAGGATGGTCTCGATCTCTTGACCTCGTGATCTACCCACCTCGGCCTCCCAAAGTGCTGGGATTACAGGTGTGAGCCACTGCGCCCGGCCAGTAGGTTGCTTTTTGAGCTCAGTAATGCGTCGTCCACACCCCTCCCATCACCAGGCAGAGCCAGAGTTTATTCTGAGTGACTGCACGGTGCTCCTCAGTGTGAATCTCCACAGAGCCATTTACTTTCACATTCATGTTTCAACCCTTCAGTGGCTGTTGAATGTGAACTTTGTCACAGCCACACACACTTTTCTATATAAAAAAAAGAAGGTGTCACTTTGGTTTTGCTTTTGCTTTTTAAAGGTACAACTTCAAAGAACCCTGGTGTAAAAATACAAAATTTATAAACTTTGTGGTGAGCTCAGGAATCAAGTGGAGTTTGCAAAGTAGCAGCACAATGCACTGGGAAGAAGTTCCAAATTCCTTTGAAACGCAAGTTTTTAAAATTCAGAGCGTAGAGAGTCTGGTAAAATTAGTGCTGCCTCTACGGCTTCTAGTTTTCCCCATTCTCACTCTTTCTGAACTTCAAACTATGGTCAGAAGCCGTAAATTATGTTTTTCCCTTAATAATATCTGTGTAGCCCGTGCTAGGTGTGCGGCAGCGTGCTGCAGGCTGGAGTGGGTGTGGACACTGGTGAGCCCACCCACAGCTGCATCGGAGTCACAGCTACAGGTGGGGCTGGGGACAGACCCGGTGGGGGACACAGTGGGTGCATCTTACCTGAGATAATGCTGAAGCATTTTCACGGGTGGGGGGTCAAGCCACGGACGGAGGGCATCACAGCCCCCACAGCAAGGCAAACACAGGAGAGGAGCCGGGGGCTCAGCGGGTCCCTTGGTTGGGGGAAAGGGCGCAGTTCTGGCTGCTGGGAGCTCCCCACATGAGAGCAGAGAGAACTGCTCTGAAGGAGCATATGCTCCTGAGAAACCATGGGGAAGCAGGTGCGGTGTAAGAGGTGCTGGTGGCTTGTTACTATTTGTCAGGATGGATGCAGCCATTGCAGGAATCTTCGTCTGGGGTAGAGACAACATTTGCCAGCCCTGTCTCGGTGGAGGCCACCTTGGTGAGGAGGATGAGAACTGAGCACGGCTGTACGAGCCAGCTGGGTCTGGCCCCCGTGTTCCCATTCCAGTGGTTTTCCACTGCGCTGAGGAAAGAGCCCAGAATAGCCTTGACTGTGGCTCAGAAAGCCCCCGTGCCGTGTCTGCCTCCTACCCATTCCTTGTCATCTTTGCTCCACCTCCTCCAGAGTGTCCCTGCCGCTCAAAACCATAAACTCCTTCCCCTTCCCACTGCTTCCTGTGTCTTCCACTCCTGCCAGTTGTGTCCATAGGACAGAAACACAAGGACGAGACGCCCCCTTCCCCAGGCCCCCCCATCGTATGTACAGTTTTAGTGTCATGGTGTCCTGAAAAGCAAAATTAAATTTGAAACTGCCTTTGCAAAGGTCATAACAGTGAGGAAATTATGACAGTGAGAGAGATTTGGCCTAACCAACCCTTTCTCCTCAGCCAGGTGCCGGGAGGTTGGATGGTAGACTCCCTGTAAAGCATCTGAGACCACTGAGGTGGGGTAGGTGGAGGCCTGAGGCACTGACCGTCCTGGGGAACCAGGCTCCAGGAGGAGGAAAGCCATGCGTACAAACAGCTCTGAGGTAGAAGGGCCTGAGCCAGGTTGGAGGGATGGCCAAGGTGATGGGGTGGGGGGAGATTGTGGGGTGGCAGGGAGGTGGGGTCAATTAGGAAAAGCTAGCATTTCCAGGTCCCCTGGGTCTGTGTGCCTCTGTGAGTGGATGCCAGACCCCTGAGTGGAGGGAGATGGGTCACACTGGTCAGTCCTGGATTCCATGCTTTCTGAGATGCTGCGTGGGTGTTCTGTGCACACTCGGTGCTGGGCTGAGTTCATCATGGGACTGTGCTGGGAACTAGTCTGATCCATGATGGGCCAGCCTGGGAGCTCAGTGCCTTACACCCACTGGAAGCCTGGGTCTTCTTAGAAAACTACAGTTTAGTGACATGTGACCTCTGAGACTGGACGTGCACAGAGAACAATGGTACAAGGTTCGCTGTCTTGCCCAGGAGAACCGGCCCTGGGCTGGAGGGCAGAGGCCTCAGGTGTGATCTGTCACAGGCCTGGGCTTACCTCTGTGCAGCGTTCCACAAATCAGTGCTCTTCTTTCAGATGCAGCCACTTCTCCTTCACCTGGGGATGCTCCCTGATCTCAGAACCTCTCAGGGTCCCAGTGAAAAACCCATGAGCAAAGGAGCCTCAGTGTGCCCTGGTTCGGGGAAACACCCTCATCTGATCCCTCGGGGACTCCTGCACAGGTACTTGTCCTGTCCCTGGCTGGGCACCAGGTTGCCTCTTGACAGACCTGGTGGACAGGCTTGATTTCCTCCAGGCCCAAAACTGGCCTCCGCCACAGTAAGAAGAGAGCCCAGGTGGGACCAGGCACTTTGGCGTCAGGTTCCTGGTGTGACTTCACCTGCGTGCACCGTTGGGGGTGACTCTTCTACACTCCAGATCATCACGTCCTAAATGCACACTGTGGCATCTGAAGAAAGGTTCCTTGGCCGTGGGTGATGGTCCTCACTCCACTTAGTGTCTCCAATCCCAGCCTCTGCCTGGAGACATCGTCCCTTCTGATTTATGGGCATTTGGCCGTATCTGCTCACAGTCATTGTCTTCCTTTTGTAGGAGATTTTTAGTTTTATTGGCAGATTTAAACTCAGGTGGACATTTATAGAACCACACAATATAACACTTAATTAAATGATGCCACACAAAAGGACTCATGCGAAGGCCGGCCTCTGAGCTGGGCATGGTAAGGCTCAGCTGTCGTGAATTCTCACAAAGTCCAGCCAGAGAACAGGCAACCCAGGCTCAGACAGACACTGTTGAGGCTGGCCCTACATCAGGGTCTCAAGCTTGGAGGCTCTGGCAGAGGCTGGGGAAGGAAGGGGTGAGCAGGGGTCGTGCTGGAAGGGATGAGAAGGATTCCAGGTCACCACAAGAAAGGCAGAAGTGATGAGGAGGATGGCAGTAACCGCAGTGATGGCAGTTACGATAGGCACACTTAGAGCGGGGGGTCCTGGAGGGAGGATGGGGGCTCAGCGTGCACTGCAGCCTGAGTCCTGGGTCCTGCTCTACAGGATTGGTGTGTAATCCTCTTACCAACTCTACACAGCAGAGACAATGATGAGCATTTCTAATTCATAGATAAGGAAACTGATGCTCAAACAGATTAAGTAATCAGAGCCCAGGTCTGTCTGACCCGCAAGCCTGTGCCTCCCACACCACGCCATCCTGTCTGGGCCTGTGAGGCTCGAGTCTGAAGTCATAACCACCCATGGGCTACGATGCTATTTTCTGTCATGGGGGAGGGGACTGTCCCAGCTGACTTCCAGGTGGCTTGAGGAGGAGCATGGAAGCAGGAGTGTGAGGCGTCCCCAGGTAGCGCACAGAAGGGTGTGTGAGAGCCCCCCCTGCAGCCCGCCTTCCTTCTAAGGAATACTGAGAAAACATATTCAGTGGGGCCCAGCACAGTCAGGATAACGGGCTCACAGACAAGGATACCAAAGAATGACTGACAGGCGCAATCTGGGCTGGGTCAATTCAGAAAAAGGATCTGGGGGAAGGCTGAGGATGTGGGACTTAATTTACACTGGCGATGGGGGAGCCAGTGAAGACTCTTGCCACGTAGAGCAGGATTGGAACTTCTTAGGGTGATCCGCAGAGGACCGGAACCCGTTAGGTGCACGTTCGGGCAGGAGAGCCCCGTGTTCAGGCAGGTTTGCAACCTCAGCAAGCTCCACGGTGTGGGTATGTTGTATGCCAAGGTGGGAATACGCACACTCAGAACGGAACTCTTGGGTGGGGGTGGGTGATGCTTATCGGGTTGTGCCATTTTGAACTCCATCTTCTTGTTCCAGGAGTCACAGGACAACCACTCAGGTGTATGAGGCACAGAGGAACATTTCACTCAGAACACGATGACGAGTTCAAAACCACTGTTGGCACCAGCCCGAACCTGCGCCACCTCTGAGCACGCCACGTCCACCAGAACAGGTCTATGTAGAGACGGCCAAGGGTGGACAATGGGCCACAGGTTGACGTCCGTGCTTTGAGCAAAAGGCAAGGTGAAAACTCTGTGACTGCAGACACAGGAAGATGGGGCCTCAGGGCTTCTGTGACCATGATTTCCCCTCTGCTCATTGTCCTGGGAAGCCTATGCTGCTCTGGGCTCATGCTGCCAGTTCAGACGCCGCATTCTCAGTCCTCACATATGTGCTGGCTCCAGGTTCTCGCAATAAGCAGTGTCTATTGATTCACTTTTTCGAAGCTCGCTCCCTCCTACATGCTGTCAATGCTGCTGCCTGCAGGGCTGAGTAACATGGGGAGGGCCGCACTGGCTTGCCGGGCTCCTCGGTCCCCACCCCAGGAAACTGGGAGCTTCATCACGAAAGGGTCACATGCAGGGAGACTGCCCAGTGCCCATGGCGGCCCCGGCCCCACCAGGCTGGGCATGCGTGACCTCCAGGCATACACCTCGGCCCCATGTTGAATCAGCTCTACCTGTGGGGAGCCAGCAGCCTCGAGGGCTGCTGTGGAGCCTAATCTAGAATTACCAGGTGGCTGAGGCCCAGACAGGGCTTTGTGCTGGGGTACTCAAGCAGAAATGTGGCTAAGCCCATGGTGATCCTATTAGGAAGCGGGAGAAGTTAATGAATAGTGTGTTCTTTCTTGCTTTCCCGGTCTGCCTTCAGCACGTTGTGTTTATCTACTTATGTATGGAAATCCAGGCCTTCTTAGTAGGCAGAGCAGAGAAGCAGCTTCTTGTCTTACCAAGAAACTGCACAAATCATTCCATTCAGGCACATGGCTTGATTGGGCTCTTTGAGTCTAAGTAAGATGTCCTTAACCCTTCCTCAACCCGGACTCTTGTTGTTTGAGACGGGCTCCTGTAGGCTGCAAGAAACAAAGACATGCTCAAAGAACAAAGACATTCCCAGAGAGGGATTTCTGCTAGAAGCCGCAAGAGACACAAGGGGAGGAAGAACAGCTGCGGAGCCAGCTCCGGAAGCAGGAGCTCGCAAAGGGCACCCCAAGGTCGCCGAGGCTCCGGCTGAGCTGCCCTGCCGGGTCCTGCCGAGGTGCAGAGGCTGTGGCTTCCCATGTGAGTTTCACGTGTGTGACTTTCTCTTGTGGCCTCCTCTCTCGGACTCAAGTTCAATCAATCAGACAGGGGGTCTGATGGCTCCCGCCAGTCACCATCTGTGGGGCCAGGCTTCCACTGTGGGTGTGGAGGGAGCCTGGAGCCGTGCGACTTCCTGGAATAATCTAGGGCATCTGCCAGAACACGGAACTGCGGTTATTTGACAGAGGCAGCAGCCACCCTGTCTGAGCACTGATGGTGCACCAACCACTGGGCTCAGTGTCTGTTGCAGTTATCAAATGACGCATGATGGATCGGCCTGGCACGTAGGGGCCCGTGCTGTGCACATGATTCTATGAGCCACACATTTGGGAAGGGTTTGCCTGGCAGTCCTCGCTTAGGCTCTCTCCTGTTGCCAGTCAGATGTTGGCCAGACTGTAGTCATCAAAGTTTGGCTGAGATGAAGGATCTACCTCCAAGGCCTCATCCACAAGGGTGGCATTTGCTACCAGCTGTTGGCTGGGGGCCTGGGTCCCTCTCGGCATGGAACTCTCCATGGGGCTGCCTGAGGGTCTTCATGGCGCACTGGCTCATGTCTCTCAGAACTAGCAATCCAAGACATGCCATGCAAAAGCTCAGATGACTTTCCTGACCTACTCATTTTCTTTGTATCTCCTGTCCTGATACCAATGCCTGGTATGTAATGGCACTTCCTTCCTAATTGAAGGAAGGATAGGAGGAAGGGAGAAATGAAAGGGAGGGAGGAAAGAGAGGGACGAGGGAGAGGGAGGTAGGGAGGAAGGAGAGGAAGAAGGAGAGGGAGGGGAGGAAGGAAGGGAGGAGGGAGAGGAAAAGAGGGAGGAAGGAGAGGGTAGAGGGAGGGGGAGGGGAGGAAAGAGGAATGAAGGAGAAGGAGGAGGGAGAGGGAGGAGGGAGAGGGGAGGAAAAGAGGGAGGCAGGGAAGGAGGCAGTAGAGTGAGGAAAAAGGGATAAAGGAGAGGGAGGGAGGGAGGAAGGAAAAACTTTTCAAAGTTTGATTAATTCTTCTAGATTAAAGATTCATGATACTAAACTTTTACCCATGCATCAGGACAGTTGGTAGAGGGCCCTGGGATTGGGCCCACTGCTCTTCAGAAGCAGAGCCTGTTTATGGTTCTGTGCAGGGTGAATGTCATTGAGTTACACTAATAATCTAAGCCTACCCAGTGGGCTTCTGCAAATGGTAAACATCTGAGTACTCACTCATTTCTTCTCCTTCCTCATTTGCTGATCCATATATCAAGGTGCGTGTGAGTGGCCCTGAACCTGAGGATTTCTTTCTTCTGTTATTTTCAACATCAGCTAGTTGCATCCTGTCTAAGGCTGCCCCTCCAGCCAGTCCTGCCTCCAGGCTGCGACATCAGCAGTAAGGTCTATATCCTCCCTCCTAACTGACAAACACTTGGGATTTCCAGGGGCTTGACAAAGCACTGGAAGATGTCTGATTAAACTGATTCTTCGGTGTTTGTGCATAAACAAATGCCCAAGAAGCCCCATAGCATCAGACACCAAAGACAAAGGGAAGGGTCTCAAACTCTGGGCCACCAGCCCCTCCCCATTTATGCTGTGGGTGCTCAGGCTGTGGGGGGGTGGGGGAGAGGACCAGGAGGAGGAGGGGACCTTGGAAGTTGTCTTTACTAGGGAATCTATAAAATCTGTATGTAGAGAAGATTCTTTGTTTATGAGCTCATTTTTGTCCTAGGCAAGAACTTGTCCCGTGTCATGGTGTGATGGTTAATACTGAGCGTCAACTTGATTGGATTGAAGGATACGAAGTATTGATCCTGGGGGTGTCTGTGAGGGTGTTCTCAAAGGAGATTAACATTTGGGTCAGTGGCTGGGAAAGGCAGACCCACCCTCAGTCTGGGTGAGCACTGTCCAATCAGCTGCCAGCATGGTTAGAATATAAGCAGGCAGAAAAATGTAAAAGAGAGACTAGCTTAGCCTCCCAGGCTACGTCTTCTCCCCATGCTGGATTCCTGCCCTTGAATATTGGACTCCAGGTTCTTCAGTTTTGGGACTTGGACTGGCTTCCTTTCTCCTCAGTCTGCAGACGGCCTATTGTGGGACCTTGTGAGCGTGTGAGTTAATACTTAAGCTCCCATATATATGCGTGTGTGTGTGTGTGTGCGTGTGTGTGTGTGTGTGTGTGTGTGTGTGTATTTATATATATGGAAGGAAGGCAGGGAGGGAGGGAGGAAACAGGAAGGAAGCAAGGAAGGGAGGAAAGAAAGAAAGAAGGAAGGAATATATGTATACATGTATACACACATACATATATTCCTGTGATATGATTATATCAGAATATATCTATATAATTCCTAGGATACATATGCATATATCATAGAACCCTAAGAACTGCAAGCACACCACCTACACGGGGTGGGGGAAGGGATTATAACAATTAGGAAAAGGGAAATTAGCAGAGAAAACAACGTATGTAAATGACCGCTGTGGCTGGCCCATAGGGGCACTGTTGAGAAAATAGCCCAGTTACCAGCATTCTGTTTATAAGGGCCTCAGAGAAGGGTTTCTCCTGAGCCACAGCATGGGAAAACTCAGACTAGCTTCTAAAGATTTTAAAACGTGATTATTCTGATGGACACTGAACCACCCACTTTTCTTTCTGCTTTGGCTGCCGGGCAGCTCCAAGCCACAGCTGCCTCCGGCCAGGAGCCACCATCTGAGAGTCTGGATGCTTGTATGTGAGATGCAGTTCTGGTACGACCCTGTCCTGACTTCCTCCATCCCTCAATAGCACCAGGTCTTCACTGGTATTTGTGCACAGAGGGCAGAGCTCAGGGGACAGGCATCAGTTGCTTTATCCAACAGCCCAAGTGACTTGGAGCCTTGGTTCACCTCTCTGAGTCTCCGTTTTCTAATCTGAGAACTGAGGAGGGTGAGATCACCCACCTCGCCTGGTGGTTTGGAGGATGAGATGCGTCGCCGTGTGTAAATCACTTAGAGCAGGGCTGTCACATGCGAAGCGCCTGATCAACAAGGGCCATTGGCATTGTGCATAAGCGCCTCGCACCTGTGCCTAAGCGCCACGCTCCCTCATCGCCCTGACACCCGTTCACCCACGCGGGGCCTTTGCCCTGGCCTTGACCCTGAGCACCTCTCTCCCTCACATGGTGTCCTCACCCCAGAAGCCTGACGGCTTTGCCCTACGTGAGCACAGCATGCCCCTGTGCCCCTGTTCAGTCTCTCTCCTGTACCCGTTGGAACGCAGCCTGACCTAGGGGGCTCTGCTCCAGTGCAGTCTCCTGCGCGGAGTTTTTCCCCTTCCTTTCTCCTCTCTTTCTGCACTGGGACCCCTCACTCTCAGAGTTTCCCTAGTTACGCACTTTTGTCCATGCCTCTCCTTCTAATAAAAATACCGATAGAAACATATGGATATCCCATGTTATGATTGCATTTCTCATATTGTTTGCGTCACTAAGTTATTCACTCACTCATTCATTCATTCATCCATTCATTCATTCATTCATTCTTCCAGCGAAATGCCTGCCTTGCACCAAGCACTGCTGTATTCCCTGAAGGCCCTGCTGAAAATAAGACAGCTTGTTTCTTTGCTAAGGCACTTGTGTCCTAGAGAGGAAAGACAGGAGTAAAGTAAAGCCAGAGAGGAACTACGCAAATAAAACGGAACTACAAGCTATTGCTGAGTGCCACGTGGAGAATAAAACCAGAACAACGCCTGGAGTGACGGGGGCACGGAGGTCGGGAAGCCTCCCTGAGGTGGTGCGGTTTGGGCTGAGAGTTGGAGGAAGGGAGGCCTGCTTGTTCGAACATCTGGGGGCTAAATAATCTGCAGTGGCAGGAACGGTCAAGACAGGGACCCCAGGGCAAGAAGAACAGTGAGGGGCAGTGAGGCTGCGCCCGGCACGATGGGCACGCAGGACAGCACTAGTGGCACAAAAAAGGGCAGGAGCTACAAAAAAATTAAGAATTAGGTTCTCCACTCTGCAGTCAAAACAGTAAAACCTCCCGCACACAGGTGAAGATTCCACGAGCCTGTTCCTATTCCTTCACCACCGCCTCTGTAGTGATGCCCCCATCCTGAATGTGATGCTCATTTGATTCTGTTCACTTCATCACGCCTTTATCAAGTCTGTATGCATTCCCGTGCACTGTGTTTTATTTCTCTATTTATAAAGCTGTCTACATGAAATTAAAATGTATGAATCTTCCTGCAACCAGCTTATTTTTCCAGCATTAGGTTAGTGAGAATTATACATGTTGTTACCCCAAATCCTAGATCATTTGTTTTCTCTGTAGAGCATTTTATTGTATGAAAATACTACCATTTATTTACCCATTTTCCTATTGATGGGTTTCTGCTGTTTCTGACGTTCTCTTATATCAAACTAATTTGAACTGCAATGGTCAATCCTGTATGGGTTCCTTATCAATTGTCTAAAGGTTAAATATAGAGCTATGAATGAAATTGCTGGGTTGTGGGACATATTTATGTTAAATTCACCAGTTACTGATACATTTAGCTCTCGAAGTAGTTGTACAAATTCATACTCCTACCACGCGCACTTGTTCCTCTTCACATCTCTCCTCGCCCCTTCAGAGTGTGTACCCTTAAATTGTCCTGACGGGTGCTCAAGTGTCACATGCTGAGATAATAACATCTATTTCTCTAGTAATGAGTTTGGATTTTTTTCATATGTTTTTTTCAAAGTTATGGTTTATTTTTGCAAAACTCCTTTTCCATATCCCCTGACCATTTTTTCTACTGTGTTGTATTTCTTGTTGATCTGTAATCTGGATTCTAACCCTTTGTCAGTTACGCTCATTGCAAATGTCTGCTTCAGGTAGTAGCCTGTGTTTCTACTTTATAATGTCTTTTTAAAAACACATATTTTTATGCTGATATCACTGAGTTTGTTAATATTGCCCTTCATGATCTGTACAGTTTAAGACTAAGGTAAAAATATATGATTCACCATAATGTCACATGTATTCTCTTTACATGTGTGAAGTTCTGTCTCTGTCACTTACCAAATTTCTAATTAGGTGAGATGTAATTCTGGGACCTCGGGGGGAGTGGGGCTGCCTCTCTGCCTCTTCCTTTGTCCCAATAGTCTATGAGTTAATCTATGTGGCCAGGACGATGTGGTCTTGCTCAGGTCATCTTTACAATAAATTATTATATCTGGTGCAGGAAAACTCTCCTGGATGTTCTGAACCCTTTGTTTTTCTATATAAAGTTAAAATTGATTAAGTATTTTTCTTTTTAACTTTATATGGAATAGCAAGGAGTTCAGAACATTCAGAAATTACTTAATGGGTACAATGTACATTATTTGAGTGATGGATACCCTAAAAGTTCAGACTCCAACGCTAGGCTTGTACTTCTTAAATTTACACAAATAACAAAAATTGTGCTTGTACTTCTTAAATTTACACAAATAAATTAAGATAAAACTAAAGTTAAAATCAACTTGACATATTCTCTGCAGAATCTTGACATAATTTTGGTCAAACTTCCTTTAACTTTGTAGGTTGGTCTGGGAAAGGGATGTATTTATGGTATTGCAACTGTCTATCCGTACACAGGTTTATCACTCCACTTTCTTAGCTCTTTTTAATGGCCTTAATAAAGTTTAATGTATTTTTCAATAAAGTCTTACATTTAGTTTGCTAAGTTTCCTCCTACAAAAACTATGTAGGTTTTGTTGCTTTGCAGTTGGTGCGTTTGTTGCTATTTTCAGTATACAAAAATGCAATTGATATTTTCTCTTTGCTTTTACATCTTATACTTTCTTGATAATTTTAATATTTTATCTGTAAATTACTTTGGTTATGTATGTAACTCATAATATTTTCTGTGAATAGTGAGAGTTTTGTTCCTACCCTTTTTAATTCTCATACTATTTATTTCTTTGACTTTACTATTTTTCCCCCCTGGCATTTCCTTTTTGGCATGCCTCATGGAGTCTTCATTTCCGTTTTACCTGAAAATTGATATTCAGTCAATGTCTCACAGGAACTTCTATGCAGATTTCTGGAGCTTTTTCTCTGACTAGCTTCTTCTTATCCTGTACTCTGCCCTGCAAATTCCAGATACCTTGGCTCCAGCTGACTCTATTCTGTCTGTTCAGCTCAAGGTTTCTGGGTGTGCTTCCCCTTCCCTGCACCGTGGTCTAGAAATTGCCTCCAGGCAGAAATCCAAGGTGATCATTGGGTTAGCCTAATTTGTTTCTCTTTGATCATTGTTTGCAGTCCTGTGCTACCTCTTCTCTATCTTAAAACAATTGTTTTGTAATTTATTTCAGTTTTCTCATTTGTTTTTATGGTAGAATGGCAAGTACTAAAGCAATTACTCCTTTGGGAGGTGAAAGGATAAGTTCTAAACCATTTATATTTAATGTAATGCTCAGTATGGTTGGGATTAAGTCGACCATGTTGCAGTTTGGGTTATATTTATCTGTTTTTTTATCCTGCCTTTTTTTTTAATTTATAAAGTGGTTTTCTATTACACCTTATCTCTTTTAATTGGTTTTTAGGTATATGTCTTTCTTTTTAGTGACTTTTCTGAGTCTTAAAACAGGTATGCTTAATTCACAGGAATCTACCATGAATTAACATTTTAGCATTCCCTGTGATGTGAAAACCATAAATAGTGTAGTTCTGTTTATCCCTGATCATTGTTTGTGTTTAATTTTCATATATTTTACTGTATGTTACAAGTCCCAGCATATATATTTCCTATTATTTTTTCTCCAAGGATTCAGTTGTCTTTTATATATTTAAGACAAGTGAACAAAACATAGTCTTTTAAATTCAATCCTATATTTATTATTTTTGGCATATTTTATGCCTTCTGAGATTCCATCTGGCAAAGTATTTCTTCAGCATGATATTTGTTTTTACATTTTATTTGTAGTGTGGACTATGACGTCTCAGTTTGCACTTATCCAATTTTTCTAATTTTGGAAGATAATTTCACTAGATTTGGAATTCTAGGTTGACAGTATTTTTCTTTCTTTCAGAACTTTAAAGATGTTACTGTTACTGCTTCCCTTGGCTTATATTGTTTTGTAAGCCAGCTGTCATTCTTATAATTGTTCTGCTTTATGTGATGTGGCAAACTCCCTCTGTTCTGGTGACGTTTCAGATTTTCTCTTTGTCTTATGTTTTCAGTATTTTGACTCTGATGACCCTTGGTGCATTGTGTTCACTCTCCTGAACTCCACTCAACTTCCTAGATTTGTGGATTAATTTTCCATTTTAACAAATTGAAAATTTGTTACTGACTACTTTTTGTATCTTTTGCAGGGGCAAGGTTTCAGCATATTGCCAAGGCTGGTCTCAAACTCTTGGGCTCAGGCAACTCACCCACCTCGACCTCCCAAAGTGCTAGGATTACAGGCATGAGCCGTGGTGTCTGGCCAGAACATGATTCTCAAATGCATAAACTAGATTCTCAATCATCTAGTTTATGCATTTGAGAATCACTGAAACTATTAAGTGGATGAAGTAATGTATACCTTTTCTGACAAAGCTGATATGGTTAAAACACTTGTGCTCATTTTCACCATCGGGATTTCATAGAGCCTGAGGCCATCTCCCGATGGCAAAGCAATTGCTGTTTTCATGGTAGCACGGTGACTTTTAAAACAAATCTCAGTATCCTTGCTACTTACCATTATGGCATTGGTACTTGATACCTGTTTACAGGACTGTATTTCTTTAGTCTGTGTATATTTAATTGCTTGCTGATAGGCTACGGACAATTGGAGACACAGGAGTATGTCTTGGCCACCCCCTGTCTGATCCATTTTGCCTAGCACAGTCCAAGGCACCTAATATTTGCTCAATAATAAGTTGGTCAAATTCCAAAGACCTTGTGAAAGTTATCAGAATCAAATGGAGTCATTAATGTTATGAAACTGATGCAAAATAGAACAAAGGGATCCAGGCACACTTGTATGCTAACAATGAAAGATGCTCTACAAAACCCACAACCTTACACAAAAGTTACTTTCACAAGGACATCTGCTGAGCAACTGCCTGTCCAACCTTAGATTGCTGTCACCTTGCTATTGATCCTTGTACTCAAGGACAATGATCTCAAAACAAGTACGTAGTCCTCCTCACTGTTTACCTGTGAAAACCCTTTGCCTCTTTTTCCTCCCTGAGTATGCACAGAGTGGCACTTTTCCATTGCAATGCTCCGTTCTCAAATACACATCTTTTCTCTTAGAGGGCCTGTCTCTGTTATTTCCGCCTCTAAACTCTAAACTGAATCTAAAAGACTTGAAGCAATTTTCCTGAGGCCATACTTTTAGTGAAAATTGAGGCTAGGATTTGATGATATTTTTCTCATATCTAAAGTCAGTATAATTTTCACCTACCCAAGGTTATTGTGGGAATTACAGATTCTACACGGAATGCAGCCAGTATCCCAGAGGACACACAGTGGGTGCTCCAAAACTGCATTCCATTCCATTCACACGCAAGGTCTCCACTTCACCTTGTCATATTGGTGTGTATGATGCATGTGGAGGACATGCCTGCAGGCAGGTGTAAGGCACAGAAAAACCAAGGGAGCTTGCTACAGTGGAAAGGTCAGTGTATAAATAAGCCTCCTGTGGCTGAATTCCCCAGAACGCTGGAAGTTGAGACCACAGTGGCAGAGGGCCTTGTGGGAGCGGCAGTGTGGGGATCCCTAGACCCCCAAGGCAGCTGCCACTCTGGACCTTGAGCTGGCTGGTGCCTGATCCCTTGGGAGTCTGTCACAGCCCCCACAGGTGTGTGTGGGAGACCCAGGGAAGCTGGCTGCAGAGCTCTGGCCAGCACGCCCAACAGCAGTGTTCTCAGGTCTACTGGTGGAGATTACCCACTGCTCCTGTGCACTTAGGGTAAAGTCAGGACTGGAGGCAGAGAGTTGGAAATTATATTGGGGTGTCACAGAGGAAGCTCTGGACACAGATGGTAATGAGGAAGAAGTGAGGACCAGCAGTGTAGAAGCATGTGAATATTAACATTCAGAAAGAGAAATCGAAGAAGGAGAAAAAACAGCTCATCAGAGGTAATGGAAACAAACCACACTAGTGCAATTTCACAGGGATCAGTAAGAGAGGTTCAGAAGCAGGGGTCACCGAGGTGGCACCAAGGGGAGGTCTTCCAAAGGCTGCCAAAATCTCCTGGAGAGACACTGAGGGAAACTTCAGGGGTGCTGATGCACAGGGTTCGTCCCCGCCAGAGTAGACGCCCGCTTTGCTCTCTGGGCAGCCTCCTTACTTCACCTTCCCTGAGTTCTCCAGGCAGCCTCTGGAGGTGATGCATGAACAGAGCCAGAGCCAGGTGGGTCCTTCGATGACTCCAGCAGCAACTGCTAGGAAGTGATAGGGATGGGGGCTGCAGTCCTCACCACACTTCCAAGAACCTTAAAGTTGGGGAAGGGGCAGGGGTAAGTTTGTTATGGGAAATGCTAATACAGGGAAGGAGTTGTTCTTATGAGACAGAAAGGGTAAAGGAAGAAGTAAGGGAGGTAGGTTTATGCCGCTTAATTTCTTTGTCTTTTATTACTTATCATGTTTTTAACTTGCTGATACATTTTCCTTTACAAGGATTCTGGAAGCGTACCATGCCAAATTAGAACGTGTTCTTCAGGTCATCACATTCTTACTGGTGTTCATTGACCAAATGCCTTCAAAGCAATGCACTGGGCGGCCAGCCCTGATGTGCTCTCCCCTTCTCTCTGCCATTCTCTTAGACTCTCTCTGTCTCTCTCTCTGACTCTTTCCCTCTTCCTCTCTCTTGCTCTTTCATACGTATGTATGTGTGTGCCAACATGAATGGAATCATATCATACCCTGTCGACAACTTGCTTTTTTCACTCAGCTATACATCTTATTAATTTTACAAGTCAGCCTTTAGATCCTTTAGCTCTTTCTCTATTTCTGTTTTGTAATATTTCATTGATTGGATTTGTCATTATTAATGTGACTATTCTGTCTTAATAATTATTTAATTTGTTTTCATGTTGTTGCAATTACAAATAATGCTGTGGAGAAAACAAATTGCACATGTGTTTGCACACGTCTCATGCACATGGGCTGGTTCTTCTTGGCCCAGATTCCTGAAATGTAAGTTCTGGATCAGAGTCTATGACTTTTGTAATCAGTTGACTAACAAGCTACTCTTTTAAAGGGCTATCCAATGAATGCTCCCACCGAAATGCAGACAGTGCTCCCCTCCTCAGCATTTCACATGATGGTTTTTCATGCTTTTTCCCTAATATAAGAGGCAAAAAAAAAAAAGCTTGTTTATGTTTCATACTCTTTTAATGTGTTTAGTGGCCATTTTATTTATGTTCAGTAAATCGGCCATCCATATTCTTTGACTACTTTCTACTGGGTTGTCTTTTGTTGTTGACTTGTGTGAATGTTTTGTAAATTCTGCATATTAAACTTTTGCTTGTTTCTATTGAAATATTTTTGTCATTCCGCCAGATGTCAATTAACTTTGTGTGCTGTGGTATTTATCACGGGGAATTTGTCAGTCTTTGTCCATATGGTTTCTAATTCATTCATATCACTACGCTTCTTCCTGCCTCAGATTCTATTGATATTTGTTAGGTTTAAACCTTTAATAACACTGAAATTTATTAACACATGTTATAGGTTATGATCCACTGACATTTCCTTTAGCAAATGAGTAGTCCAATATTCCAAAATCACTTATTAGATCTTTAGCCCTTATTAACTTGAAATGCCACTTTTGCTGTCTATTAATTTAATCTGATTATGTGCAAATCCCCTGATGTGTCCATTTGTTTGCAGCTCGCCTTTTCTCCTCTTGTTATGTACTGATATTGCACTAATGTCCTGCCACGCTCATTGTTCCACCTTATGGCACATCAAATAGGGCAAACCCACACCCACAGTCATGCCCACAGTGCATTTTTTCAAAATTGTACTGGCTATTTCCATACATCAATTGGCCGTGCAAACTGGAGAATCAGATCACGGGTTTCCATATTAAAACCGATTGGAATTTGCTGGAGATACAGATGGGATACATGAGCTGTGGGAGAGAAATGACCACCTTTCAGTATCGTCTTTCCCGGGGTGGTAAACATTTGGAAGCCTTTCCCAGACCGCTCTCCTTTTCTTCCAGAACACACAGGGAGTGGTACTTTCCGTCTCTCTTCACTTTGAGTGTGCTGACGTGACTAAGTTCCAGAGGGTGAGACGTGGGCGGAAATGATGGCGTGGGCAGAAATGACGTGGGCGGAAATGATGACGTGGGCAGAAATGACGTGGGCGGAAATGATGGCGTGGGCGGAACTGACGTGGGCAGAAATGATGACGTGGGTGGAAATGATGACGTGGGCAGAAATGACGTGGGTGGAAATGATGGCATGGGCGGAACTGACGTGGGCAGAAATGATGACGTGGTGGAAATGATGGCGTGGGCGGAAATGATGTGGGCAGAAATGATGACGTGGGCGGAAATGATGACGTGGGCGGAAATGATGACGTGGGGGCGGAAATGACGTGGACGGAAATGATGTGGGCCGAAATGACGCATGGCCTCCAGGTCCGGCCCATGGGAACACTCTGCACCGTGTCTCACTTCTTCCCTTTGATTGCCTTCCACCTGCAACCAGGGACCTGGCAGGGAAACCTGAGGCCACTGAGGGTTCAGGAACCACAGGCTGGAAGTTGTCCAGGTCCCTGAATAGCCACGTGGAAGGTCACATCCCAGAACGCCACACTGAGCACCAGCTCATTAGTGTGAGCTGAAACGGACGTACATTTTGCTAAGCCACTGAGAATTTTGGCCACTGAGAATATCGGAGCATTGGCTAAAGTGTGGATCTACTCTGATCAACGATGAATGTCTCTTCAGCTACTCAGGCCAACTTTGACTTTTTCAGTAGGTAAAAATTCTCTGGAGTTCTTTTGTATTATTATTTTGGCCTGGAATGGAATCTTTTTTTTCCTATTACATTTTCTATTTGAATGTTGCTGGTTATAGAAAAGCTATTGATTTCGTAGGTTGATATATTCAGCTCCAGGTTGGTGAACTCTCCCGGCCGGTTCTACCAATTTATCAGTTTGTGCTTTTGCATTTTTATGGGAAAGAATATTCTCATATATATACTGTCATATCGCTCAAGTTACTTTTTTCATTTTTACATTGGTTAGAACGTTTAGCACAATATTAAATGGTGATATATAGTGGACATCCTTGCTGAGCTAATTTGAGAAACTGTCACTAATGTTTCATTATTAAGTATGATGCTTACTTCAGTTTTCTGGTAACTACTTTTAATCGAGATAAGAGCGTTTGATTACTGTCTTTGTTTTCTAAGTGTTTTGTTTTTAATCAGGAACGAGCATTGACTTTTATCAAATACTTCTTCAGCATCTAGTGAGATAATTAAACTTTTTCTTTTATTCTCCTGATGTAATGTCCCGTTGATAAGTTTTCTCAATTATTCTCACATTCCTCCGATTAACGCTGTATGGTTGTGGTATCTTATTCTTTTAAGATCTTGTTGATCTGAATATTAAATGTTATTTGAGATTTGTTTACCAGTTTAACGCGGATTTGAATATAGATTTTTTCTGTGCTTGATTGTTCACCTGTGCTAGCATAATTGTTTCAATTATTGGAATGACATGGTTATCTCTCTTTCCTGTTCTCTGAGAGTTTATGGAACTTATGAGTTATTGAAGTTATGTGGGCATTTACTGATATGAATGGCCCTTTTAGCTATTACTGTTATAGATTTTATTTATGTTATATACAAATGTATAAAGTTATAGATTTTATTTCTTATTTATTTATTTATTGAGACAGAGCCTCGCTCTATTGCCCAAGCTGGAATGCAGTGGCATAATCTTGGCTCACTACAACCTCCCCCCTCCTGGGTTCAAGCAATTCTCTTGCCTCAGCCTCCCAAACAGCTGGGACTACAGGCATGCACCACCATGCTCGGCCGATTTTTGTATTTTTGGTAGAGGCGGAGTTTCATCATGTTGGTCAGGCTGGTCTCAAACTCCTGACCTCCCAAATGATCCACCCACTTTAGCCTCCCAAAGTGCTGGGATTACGTAATATGTGGTTTTTAAAACTATAAGTTCTGTAAGTTTTTTTTAAGAAGCCCCTTACACCAACATTTTTTTCATTTGCTTCCTAGAAACAGTAACTTAATCTAGTTTAGCAATTTCTTTTGAGGTGTCATATATCTAAGAAAAGCTTTTTACTGCAATTTTTAATTCATCACCATTAGATATTAATAGTCATCCTACCAAAGAAGTTGGAGATTTGATTTTCTTACAATCATTCTAAAACCCACATACACACTTTCCCTCCAACCAAACTCTTAACTGCATGTGTGTGATAATCCCAGGATTGATTTATAGCCAATATTGACATAATATATAATTTTGACTATGTAAACATATATGAGCCATGCACAGTCATTTACTATATTATAATATTTATAAAAATGTCTTCGGAAGTTAATAATTATTTCATGCCTCATGCCTAAAATAATTTGTGCCAAGTTCACTGCCAGCTCTGGTACCCACTCCCCCACTCCACAACCTCCTCCATACATTTTTTGTTATGGGAGGCTCTGTCTATGGAATTATATGTATGTGTATACATATGACTCAGAAGATGGCCACTTGATAAATTATCACAAAGTAGACATCCCCATATCCATGTGGTATGACCACCCCAAGCTAAGAAATAGAACATGGCCAGTGTTCAAAAAAAATCTCTCAATCCCTCAGCTCATGAATAATATGCTTCCTCGCCTAACTTAACCAATACCTTGACTTCCAACACAATAGATTGCTTTTGCCTGTTTATAAAGCACACACACTCAAAATAATGTGAGTGAGAGCAAGTCATATTATTCCATGTAACTGCAGTTTATGATTATATATTGCTCTAATGTACAGTTGTTTAAGTTTCCCATAATGCATGCATCCACTTTACTGCTAATGGGCATTTGGGACATTTCCAGTTGTTGACTCACAAAAATAATGCTGTTATTAATATATTGTGAATGCTTTTTGTGATTATATGGATACACGTTTCTTTGGGGTCATATACCTATGAGTGTAATCACTAAATTCTCATCATTACTGTAACAGAACTCTAAGTTTCCCTGTATCCTCACCAACATTTGATACTTTCCAGCTTTTTAAATTGTAGCTATTCTGCTAGGTGTGGACTAGTTTTCCTTGTGGTCTTGGTTTATATTTTCCTGATAAGTGATGATGATAAGCATCTGTTCTTGTGTTTATTGGTTCTTTGGAACTTTGCTCTCTGATTTGTGTATGTGTATCTGAGGAGTACATTTTCTTGTCTTATTGACACAACTTTTGTGAACTTAAGTTCTTTCTTTTTTTTTTTGAGACGGAGTTTCACTCTTGTTGCCCAGGCTGGAGTGCAGTGGCGCGATCTCGGCTCACTGCAACCTCCGCTTCCTGGGTTCAAGCGATTCTCCTCCTTCAGCCTCCCGAGTAGCTGGGATTACAGGCATGCATAACCATGCCTGGCTAATTTTGTATTTTTTAGTAGAGCCAGGGTTTCTCCATGTTGGTCAGGCTGGTCTCAAACTTTAGACCTCAGACGATCCACTTGCCTTGGCCTTCAACATGCTGGGATTACACTGCACCTGGCCATGAACTTAAGTTCTTAATTTCAGTTGGGTATAATTATCTGTTTTGCAATTTTTTATTAATGATCTTTACATCTTATTTAAGAAATCTCTGCCTATTCCAGGATCTGGATGTTATATAGCAAATATTTTCCTCCCATTCATGGAATGGCCTTTTTGGTCTATTGAAAAAGAGTTGTAATAGTGGCAAAAGTCACCTAATAAATCAGTCCTTTCCATTACAGTTAGTGCTGTTGAGTCGAGATCAAGAAATCTTTCTGGTACCGAAGTTCACTTAAAACTTGCCTCTGATAAATTCCATATGTTCTAACAGTCTATCGTGTATCTGGACTTACTTTTTAACATAATGTGATAAAAGGAATTAATTGTTTTTCACTATGGGAATCCAATGACCAAATACCATTCATCCAAAAGATGTTCTAGTCACACTCTGTGCAATTGCCTTTTTATTTCTCCTGTTAATGAGACCATCTAGAATATTTTTAGGGTCTGGGTTAAAATTACAGGTGAGAGCTTTCAAAGCATAGATATAAATATTTACATATTGTAAGTCAAGGGAACAAATTATTACATGAAATATATTCTATCATCCCATACAGACAAATGTACACTTTTCTCATATTTCCATTTCATAAATAATTTTACACTTAAGCATTAGTTTAGCTTTACTTCATGGCTTCTGCTATATATTATTTTTGTTTTATTCAGTTCAAAATATTTTCCAATTTTCATATTGATGTTTTTGACCAAAGAATTGTTGAAAGCTGTGCTGTTTAATTTTAACATGTGAGGATTTTCTAGTTATTTTGTTGCTATTAATTTCTCGTTTCAGCTCTTTCATCATTTACCCATTATCTCCAGGCTTTCATTTTTCTCTTAAGAAGTGAGCTATCAATTTCTTCTTACTCCTTTGAAGGAAATCTGGGTAGTTACTGTTTTTGAACTTTTATCAACCTTAAGCTTTTCTTTTTTGTCTTTGATTTTCAGAGGTTTTCTTTTCTTTTTTTCTTTCTTTCTTTTTTTTTTTTTCCTTAACTTTTAAGTTCAGGGGAACATGAGCCTAGCACCCATTAGCTATTTTTTTTGATCCTCTCCCCTCCTCCCACCCTCCACTGAGCTAGTTTGAGAAAAGATCACTAATGTGATAGCCCCAGTGTGTGTTGTTCTCCTCTATATGTCCATCTATTCTCATTATTTAGCTCCCACTTGTGAGAAGATGCAGTTTGTGGTTTTCCTTTCCCGTATTAGTTTGCTAACAATAGTGGCCTCCAGTTCTATCCATGTTCCTGCAAAGAACAAAATTTCATTTTTTCAGCTACATAGTATTCCATGGTGAATATGTACCACATTTGCTTTATCCAGTCTACCCTTGAAAAGCATTTAGGTTGATTCCATGTCTTTGCCTATTGTGAACAATGCTGCAGTAAACATATGTGTGCATGTTTCTTTATAATAGAACAATGTATATTCCTTTGTATATATGCCCAGTAATGGGATTGCTGGTCCAAATGGTAATTCTGCTTTTAGGTGTTTGAGGAATCACCACACTGTCTTTCACAATGGTTCAATTAATTTACACTTCCAGCAAGAGCGTATAAGCATTCTTTTCTTCTCTGCAACCTTCCCAGCAACTGTTATTTTTTGATCTTTTAATAATCAAGCGTTCTGACTGGTGCAGAGGTTTTCTATATTGTGATTGTGCTTTTCTTTTCATTTGTTCTGTCTAGGATTCATGCTTGGTGTCTTGATATTTATGCTCACTTTTGGACAATTGTCATCCTTATTGCTTTCAAATATTGGTCTTACACCATATTCTTTTCCCTGTACTTACAGGGCTTTAATTACATGTGTATTAAATTTTTACACCATAGTCCCTATGCTTCTAATTATTTTTTATGTATCTTTAGAGTCTTTTTATCACTAAGTGCATGCCTGAATATTTTCTTCTGATCTGTCTTCCAGTTTTCTGATTTTCTATTCAACTGTGTCTAATGTTGATGTAAATCCTTTCACTGGATGATTCATTTCCTTTGTTTTATAACTGTAAATCTCCTATGTGTTTTTTATTAGTTGCCAATTTTCTACATAACTTTTTAGTCTTGTCTTTTATTTCCTTGGGAATATAAAATATATTTATTTGAAGGATTATTTCCAAATGTATCACTTGAATCTCTTAGGAATTTGCTCTTACTACCTATTGTTTCTTCTGGATTTGGGGCCATATTGTCGTCTCACATGCCTGGATACTTTTAGCAAATGCTGGATATTACACTTGAAAGGTTTAGAGCTTATTTAGTGTTTCAGATAATGTTGTCTTTTTCTAGAGTGGAATTATATTTGCTTCTGGCCAGTGGCTACACTAGAAACACTAGTAATCTCAGGGTCTTTGGTCAAGGCAAGCTCAGTGTGAACCTGCGCTTTATCCCTTTTTAAGTTCCTTTCTTTCTATTTTACTCTTACTCCTAGGATATAGTCCTAGGAGTAAATCACCAATCCAAGGTTTAGGGGAGAGTTTCTGAACTCCTTTCTTAAGCAGAGCTCTCAGGAAACTGACTCTGAAACAAAGATTTGTTTGCTGAAGATTTGTGGGGAGCGTTTCTGGGAACAAGGCTGAGAGAGAGGAAAGGAGGCAGGATAGGGCTAAGAGAGAAGATGAACTGGCCTACAGTTCTATCAGAAGCCTCGGCTGATCCCGTGGGAGCTCTGGAGCTACAGGTGACCTTAATTGCTGTCCTCAATTTAGGTGAAGGGACCAAGCCTTTACTGTGCGTCACCAGACGATGGGTCTGTGCAGCTCCGGGCAGAATGTGTAGCCCTGGGGCAAAGTACTTCCCTTCAGCTAAGAGCAATTCATCTGTGACCTGTCACCTGCCAGCACTCCTGGAAGCCTGGGGAGTCAGCACCTAGACAAGCTTTTTCTGTAAAGGGCCAGATAGTAAATATTTAAGGCTTTGCAGCCCCTACGGGCTGTCACAACTCCTCAGCTTTGCGGGTGCAGTGTGAGAGCAGCCGTAGACTCTAAAGAACAGATGAAGGTGGCTGGATGCCACTAAAACGTCACCTACAAAAATAGGCAGTGAGCCATATTTGGCTCATGACATGACATTTGCTGACCCCTGACCTCAAATAGACAACACAAAGAGTATTGTGTCTTGAAGGGAGGCTGAGCGTCTCATAACATTATCCAGTTCACCCCCCATGCTGAGCAGATCTGGGCTTTAATATTGAGATTTTGTCCCCCACTGTTCCAATTGTCAGATAAAAGCTCCTGTCAGCCTCCCAGCCTCTCAGCTACTTGTCCAAATTTGGCAAATGCTTTTAGAGACATGCTGTCCTGTACGGCAGCCTCTAGTCACATGGATTGTTTAAATGTAAGTTCTTTAAAATTAAATAAAATCTAAAACTCAGACTCTCAGCCACAGTGGCCACCTGTTAGGTGCTCAGTGGCCACGTGTGGCTGGTGGCTGCCTCAGTGGACCGAGAAGACATATACCATCTTCAATAACACAGCACAAGCCACAGGACAGCGCTGGAGTGGAGCAAATGCTGACTCCACAGGCCAGGGTCACCTCTGTGAGTTTTCTTCTTCTGTCACATCTTGGCCGCACAGTGCTTCTCTCCCCTGAGAGCTCCTGATACCTTCAAAGCAGCTCCACAAAGTTTCATCTCTTTTTCTAGTTGTTTTCCACTGGGAATGTCGGTCCACATTATTTGGTGCATTATAACCAGAAGTAAAACTCTACACCAGTCTTAATGTGCTTTTCACTTTTAATGTAATCCACTCTTTGTGTTGCCTGTTTAAGGATGCTAAATACCCCTTTTCAAATTGCATGAGATGACGCCATTTATTCAGTTTCTTGGGTGCATTTCTCAAGCTAAGCTATACTTCTTATTCTCAGTGAAACTTAGGTGTTGCTCAGAGTTTAAACTTTGCTTGTATTGGGGCCCTATTGGTTCCACTGATTTGGGATAAATGTGTGTGTGTGTGTGTGTGTGTGTGTGTGTGTGTGTGTGTGTGTGTACATGAACACACTCAGGGTTTCTGCACCACATTTAACAGGAAATTTATGTCTCACACACACTAACAACACAGGCTTGGACTTTGTTCTGTTGGAGACGCCTTGCTTTTGGCCATGGCCTTCGGAAGACGGTTCGTTTCTCAGTGGACACACATGAAACACCAACTGTAAATGTCACAGTCCCCTTTTCACTAAGGATGCAGCACTTTATACAGAAAACCCCTCCCTACATAACTCCTTTAACTTGCTCAACCTCAGACCGTGATGAGCATGTCAGCACCAAGTGGGGGCCATGCCTCTGCAACTCTGTCTGACTTTTTGGCTAGAAAGCACATCTATAGTGCCAGGCACGGTGGTTCACACCTGTAATCCCAGCACTTCAGGAGGCCGAGGCGGGCAGATCACGAGGTCAGGAGATCGAGCCCATCCTGGCTAACACCATGAAACCCTGTCTCTACTAAAAATACAAAAGACTAGCCAGGTGTGGTGGCGGGCACCTATAGTCCCAGCTACTTGGGAGGTTGAGGCAGGAGAATCGCTTGAACATGGGAGGTGGAGGTTGCAGTGAGCCAAGATCACACCAGTGCACTCTAGCCTGGCGACAGAGTAAGACCCCGAAAAAAAAAGAAGCACATCTATATTTCAAGCATGCAGTGATTCTCCTTATTTTCAATCTGACCTATATTTTACACTCAGTATATTTAATCCAAAGCTTCTGTGTTTGAAGCAGAGTTGGAGGACTCTCAGCCTGTTTAGTCTTCTTTCTTTGACAGAAACTCTGTGTTTTCAAGTTACAAATGTCATCACATTCACTTCTACACTGACCCAATGTAGGTATCACAAGCATTATTTCCTGAGGAAGGAAAAAGACATCAAATAGCAATGATCTGTGTGACACTGAAAAAGCAGCCTGGGAGGGGATTCTGGCTCTGAAGCCTCAGCTTTCCCCCACCTTGTACTTCTAGAGCCCAGCAATGGCTCCCTGCTTCTAAGCAGGGGGACACCGGGAGAGCCAGCAGTCACTACAGGTGACCACAGCCCCTTAAGGAGCCAGTGAAGAGAAAGCTGCACGTTTAGAAACCGCATCTTGGAGCAAGCACTTTCATTTAGCATGGCACACAAATGAAGCCAGTAAATACTCGGACAACAAATGCTCAGTTTTCACTAAGAATAGGCTGGGCAGTGCAGGCCAGACAAAAAGAGCTGTCAGAGCAGACCCGACCCTTCATCTCTGCTTCCTCTGAGGAAGACCACCAAAGGCTGCTGTTCGCTCTCCTGTGTGCAATGTTGGGTCACGGCCTGAGAGCAGGGCTCCAGGCTCCTCGGGCAGGGGGAAAGACATGCACAGTTGGCAGCAAGAAGCATTTGTTTTTGGAAAACAACTAGTGAGAAGTGTCTGGAATGTGGTGAGCAAGTGATAAACAGTCACGGAATGGATGGGTGGATGGATGGGTTAGAACAGAAATCAGTTGCACAAGAGAGACGCCTGTAACAGCAGCATTTTGTGTGGTGACAAATACACCATTTATTGGGCACTGCATGTTACAGTCAGTACTTTTACATTGTACATTATATCAAGTTCTTTTTTTTTGAGATGGAATCTCGCTCTGTCACCCAGGCTGGAGTGCAGTGGTGCAATCTTGGCTCACTGCAACCTCCATCTCCTGGGTTCAAGCAATTCTCCTGCCTCAGTCTCCCAAGTAGCTGGGACTGCAGGTGCACGCCAGCACACCTGGCTAATTTTTTTTTTTTTTTTTTTGTATTTTCGGTTGAGACGGGGTTTCACCCATGTTAGCCAGATGGCCTCAATCTCCTGACCTCATGATCCACCCTCCTCAGCCTCCCAAAGTGCTGGGATTACAGGCATGAGCCACCATGCCTGGCCATCAAGTTCTAATAAGAAATGGTAAGCAATATATCAATTTCCATTTTCCAAATGAGGAAACTCAGCTGAATAACATCACACAGAACCAGCCCTGAATCCTGCATTTTTCTGATTCTCATTTCTGCACAGAGCATGAGATTTCAGCCTGATCCTCAAACCTGGATGTGGTACTTTTTGAAACTGAGTGGGAGGCAAATAGGACTGTCTACAGTCCCTGAGACGCACAGGAGCCGGGGAGTGAGGGGCAGACGCCACACTAGAGCATTTCTTTTCTGCCCCCCGGGCTGGTCGGACCCCATGGCAGCATCACGTGTGTTCCAGGCTTCAACTGCAACAAGATCAAGTAAAAGTCACCCGATGACAACTGGGGTCTGGATCGCTCTGTCTGAAAACCAGGCACGTTGACACAGCCAGGCCACGAGGGAGCTGGCAGCCTGGAAAAGTGGCATTTTCTTCACATGTCTGCAGGGTTGTTACCAGGAAACCTTCTGCAGAAACCTATTTTTAAGACATTTCCATCCACTTTCCTTGTCCTCCTATGGGAACCAACAGTGCTGACCGTCCTGCTGTGCATGTGATTTCTAGTGACCTTCACCTGGGAGAAGGGATGGTAGAAGGACGGTTTCTAAGGACCCTCAAGAAGCCATTACCCGGGATGGGAAACAACAGCCGGTTTATTTTATTCTGTTGTATTTGTTTCTGAAACATTAGCAGTTAGAACTCATCTGGCTGGCTGCCTCCTAGGCTGGCCAGTGGGAAGCCGGTGGGCTTGGCAGTGATGGGCAATGATTGCCTTGCGTGAGCTGATGAGAATGGCATGCAAATTACTCGTGGCAGCCCCGAAGAAGAGATGACACAGAAACATTTTTAGAGCATCGTTTCCCAGGAAGGTGGGAACAGTCATCTCACTTCTTCAGTCATCAGAGTGGACTCCCCCGCATCAAGCCAGGCCTTGGTGTGAGATACTGCTCCTTCCAGCTCATTCATGGAGCACATTAGACCTTAGCTCAGGGAGGATGGGCTCTGCCAGAACAAGGCACATTTCCCTGCAGGCGGCATCATCATGGAAGTCCTGTGACCACAGTGCTATGGTCTGAACCTTTGTGTATCCCAAAAATTCATCTGTTTTCATCATACCACCCCCAATTCATGGTATTTGGAGGTGAGGCCTTTGGGAGGTGAGTAAATCGTGGCGACTCCATCTTCATGCATAGGATCAGTGCCTGTATCCGTCCATTCTCACAATGCTGTAAAGAAACACCTGAGATGGCCAGGCATAGTGGCTCACACCTGTAATCCCAGCACTTTGGAAAGCCGAGGTGGGAGGATCACAAAGTCAGGAGATCAAGACCATCCTGGCTAACACGGTGAAACCTGGTCTCTACTAAAAATACAAGAAAGTTAGCCAGGCATGGTGGCTTGCACCTATAGTCCCAGGAATTTGGGAGGCTGAGGCAGGAGAATCGCTTGAACCCGGGAGGCAGAGGTTGCAGTGAGCCGAGATTGCACCACTGCCCTCCAGACTGGGTGACAGAGCAAGACTTTGTCTCAAAAGAAAAAAGGAAATACCTGAGACTGGGAAGTTTATAAAGAAAAGTGGTTTAATTGGCTCACAGTTCTGCAGGCCGTACAGGAAGCATAGCGGCTTCTGCTTCTGGAGCGGCCTCAGGAAACACAATTATGGTGGAAGCTGAAGGGACAGCCAGCACTTCCCATGGCTGGAGCTGGAGAAGAGAGAGAGGGAGGAGGCGCCACACACTTCTAAACAGCCAGATCTCAGCCGGGCGCAGTGGCTCACACCTGTAATCCTAGCCCTTTGGGAGGCTGAAGAGGGTGGATCACCTGAGGTCAGGAGTTCAAGACCAGCCTGGCCAACATAGTGAAACCCCATCTCTAAAAAAAAAAAACAGATCTCATGAGAACTCACAATGTCATGTCAGCAGCACCGGGGGGCAGTGTTAGAGCCTGAGAAACTCCACCCAGGCTCCAGCAGCCTCCCACCAGGCCCCACCCCGAACACTGAGATTACAATTGAATGTGAGATTTGGGTGGGGACACCGCATTTGTGCCCCTATAAAAGAGGCTTGAGAGAGACTCCTCCCCCTTCCTCCGCAGGAGGACACAGGGAGAAGGCCTCTTCTATGAACCAGCAAGCAGGCCCAGACCAGCCACAGAATTTGCCAGCACCTTGACCATGGCTCCCCAGCTTTCAGAGCTGTGAGAAATCAATCTGTTGCTTCTAAGCCACCCAGGCTGTGATATTTTGTTATAGCCACCCAAACAATCTGAGACACATAGCCACGCCCACCACGGGAGCACTGAGTCACATGGTTCCTGCTACTGAAAGCTGAAAAGAGAACCTGGTGCACATCCCTTATCCTGGACCCTGGCCAGGGTACGCACTGGCTGGTAAGTGACAGCTGAGTCTGAATCAGACACAGAAAACTTCACAAAAGAGATCCGAGTTATCGACGTGGGAAAGACCTGGGGTCTTAGAGTGGGGCAGCAGCCTTCAGAGTCCCATGACTAAGGCCTGCCAGAGCCCTCAAGCCAGAGGTGGCTCTCTAGAATGCGGTAATAAATGTGATTCATACGCATATTAGCAGGAAGAAGTGTGATAAGGGGCTGATGTAAGTGATGAACTTCGCACCGAAGCCCTTAAGCACGTTGCATTTTGTCCTTTGCAGTCACTGCCTGGACCGTCCAGAGGCAGCAGCATTCAGGCTACCCAGACACACACATCCCAGACATCCCACCCAAACTCATACCTCATCGTGATGGCCAGTCCCTCTAGATTCTGAAAGTGCATTTCCAGGACCACGTACTGCAGCAGCTGAGCCGGGCTGACATGGCACACACGTAAGGCAATGACCTCTGTCTCAGAGAAGCCATCTCCTTGGGTTTCTTCCCTCCAGGACTCTTGTCTGCTTTTCTGTGTTGCTGTAGACAGAGCTTCTCCCTTCGCCATTGGCTTTTCTGCTCCCCCATTTTGATTTGCAGAGTGCCTTGGAATGCCAGGCCCCCGGGGCCACCCGCTCTACCCTCAAGAGCTCAGCACTGAGACTCTTTTTCAACTTAAAGAGATCTGAGATTGATTCACTTCCAGACACATAAGCAGGAACTCAGTAAACATTCGCTAAGTGTAATTCAGTTGAATGAAAACCCAAGAGGAAAGTGTTTTTGACGTTTGCTTATTTGCTGGTCACCCAGCTCTCTCCCAGTAGCATATTGGACCAGACGTTAGAAAATGCTCTCTGAAATTGGAAGAGCACTGCCTAATGGCAGGAATCCGTGAAGAAGGCAGAATGTGACCACGTTGCGTTTCGTGTGTGCCGAGGACCCACACCAAATGGAAAACAGGTGGAGAGCTGTCTCCGCAGCTCAGCCAGGACCTGGCTCCCTCCTCTCTGCTTGGGCTCCTGAATATTGAATTTGAAATGTAAGGACTATGAATATTTTGAACAAAGAGAGACCCCCCTGAGGATTCACACGGAGTGTTCACAGCCAGCTGCAGGCCTCGGTTGATCTGGCCTTCATTCAAGGGTAAGTGAACAGAAGGGAAAAATAAAAACATGAAAATATGATGTAGCCTAAATGAATTCTGTATGACAGATAAATAAAAAATACTTTTCTTTATGCTAATTTTTATTCTACTAGTGTTTAGCTCTCCAGTAAGCCACCCAGTTGACCCTCTTCTTGTAACTCAATCTCAAGAAGAAAATCATATGTACCGGCCCCTTCCTATGCAAAGCACAATGAGAATCATCCTATTTCTGCCTCCTAACTCTCTCCCTGTTCCACCTCCCAGTGCTGTTGCTCAGGTAGAGAATTCTGTGCTCAACTGATTAAATGAACATTATTTTCATTTTACATCACCTCTATTTCTATTTCTCAGACGTTCCCACTGGCTATGCTTTTTCCCACAGGCCTGGGAGCTTACCAATCTATCCCTTTGCCCGGAATCCTCCTCCTTAGCTGGTTTTCAGGGTGAATCTTTCCTGTGGTCCAGGTTGTGCTCCCCCGACACTTCCAGGAAGTCTACCCCTGACCAACACAGAAGCCAGCGAGGCCCCGTCACACGGTTCCCTCCTCCGATGGCGTTTATTTCCAACTTAAATCTGAAATCGCATCTCTCTTGTGTGTACACGTCTGTCTCTTCCTGAGAAGGGGGCTCCAGGAGAGCAGGACCAGCCTCTCCTTTCTCTGCTGTGTCCCCTGAACCCACGGAGGCCCTGAGTCCGCCGCTGCTGACTGACAGCACACACACACACACACACGTAGTTGCCAGCACCCTCTGCACTTGACCTCCTGGGATATGGAAAAGACAGTGTCTATCAAACAAGACAAATGTTATCATAGTCAACAGATATTCTGAAATGAATTAGTGATTAAGACAATTTTTAGAAAGGTAGTTAACAGACGTAATATCCACTCGAGTTTAATAAGAGGAGAACTGACCCTGAAGAAAATAAACATAATGCTATCAAAGGCAGATTCGAGAACATTTCACAGAATGAGGAGGGGGAGAGCAAAATGAAGGAAGACCTCAGGGAGAAGATGAAAACGAAGAGGAGACAGTGAGCTTCTCGGGGGCGGGAAACTGATGGCCTTGAAGAGGCGACATGCCAAGGGCAGCTGGAACCCTCTAAAAATGCTCAGTAAGAGGAAATCTGCTTGACCTTAGCAAGTGGAAAGGAATTTCACATACAAGACAAAAGAAATATGTCGATATAGCTCCAAGAAACGACTCCATTTCAGAAATATATAAAAATAAAGATCCTATGAATTCAACTCAACAAGTTAATAAAAGAAAAAAAATGAAACGTAGCATAAACAAAACCAAATTAACACAGGTCAGAGCAAAGCTAAATAGATAACAGCAGGATGATAACCCTGAACTGAAGCAAATATATAGACTGATTTCTTTTTTAATCAACAACTCTCCAGCCTAACTCAGAAAAAGAGAAATAAAAAGTCACAGAA
This sequence comes from Ateles fusciceps, assembly GCA_036589455.1. Taxonomy (NCBI): domain Eukaryota; kingdom Metazoa; phylum Chordata; class Mammalia; order Primates; family Atelidae; genus Ateles; species Ateles fusciceps. Next base: position 896,154 of record JAZHEH010000402.1, on the reverse strand, counting down.
GAGGGTTCTGGCAATAGATGAAGGGAAAATAAAAGGAACGTAAGATACATTTTTTAACAGAATCTGTGTGATTCAACAGTTCAGTAAGAAAATATAAATTAACACATTGAATCAAAAGAGGTAAAACGTCCTGGCAGCCGCTCAGGTATCCCTCCGTTATAGCAGTTCCTGACCAGGCCAGCAACATGGCGCTCCACAGTCTGCCCTCCACGCAGCCGGCAGCCAGGGGCACCCCTTCAAAGTGTGTCCCACCCTCACTGGCTCGGCCCTTCATGGCTGCCTGTGGGGGCATATTCTGTGCTTATTCATGCCCGTCTTCCCAGCTCTGGGGCTAAGTCTCCGGATTCTAAATGATCGCCATTCGCCTGTACTTGACTTTCTTGTGATTTGGGGGATTCTGGGAGTTTGAGGACCCAGAACACAATCCCTGTTCTTGCTATGGCCACAGCCCCTCTCCCATCCATCCCCTCACTCTTCCCATTTTGCCATCTGCAGCCACTCAGGCCTTCTCCCTCTGCTCCCATCTCTCTACTACAGTCCCCACCCCAGGGCCTTTGCACGACCACCCCGCTGACCTGGACTCCTAGTCGCCAGGATAGCTTTGCGTCACGCTCCCGTCCTCAGCTGGACCCTTAATAAAGTATCCCCTTCCCAGTAAATTCAAAACAGCACTGGTCATTCTTCCTGTGTCTGCTTTACTTTTCTTTGTAGTATTCTCATGACCTAATATGTAGGATATTTAACTTTTCATTTTAACCCTGCCTCTCTCTCTCTATTTCACACATGCAGAGTTGTAGCACACATTCCCAAGGCACTCATCTAAGGAAGAGATTCCCCATCCTGCCCCCATCAAGTCCCTGCTTCAGCATCAAAACGGGAGGGTCTGGCTGCCTCTGATGGCTGGGGGTGCGGGTGGGTGGGCACTGGGCCTTGCCGGGTGCTGGGCTTCTTGCGCTCTTCTGTTTTGAAGTCGCTGGTGGCCTCAGGTGTCTGGGGCTCACAGGCATCCATTATGAGGAGGTTGCCATCCACTTCCTGTTATCTGGAATAAAGAAGAAAGCAGGTGCATGCTACCACGTCTACGCTCATCCCTTCATCCCAGTTCCTGGGTAGATAAAGACCAAGTGCCTGGAATCATCAGAGACTCTTCCAGGACCCGGGCAAAGCAGCAAGACAGAGAGACAAAACAGGGCTCCAGCCAGCTCCAGCAGCTCCAGCAGCTCCAGCAGAACTGACATTCAAGGAGCCCAGGGCAACCAGGAGAAGGCCTCGGGTTTGGAGAGATGCTGTGATCGCCGGGTGCAGGGGAGGGCTGAGCTAGCTGGGGCCTCCTGAGATGACCAGAACTGAAGGAGGACAAAGGCCTGGCATGTATAGATGGGTGGAGAGGAGCCTGGGAGTGGTCAGGGCTGCAGTCAGAGCGCTTCAGGCAGAGGGACCCTCAGCACGGCGAAGACCTAGAGAAGCGGACAGGCTGGCTGAGCAGGGGCTTGGAGTAGGCTCGGGGAGGCTGGGGTGCCCCAGGTGGGCAGGGGAGGGCGCATGGATGCCAGTTCATGGTGCTGGCACTCTGCTTTCTGCTCTGTGGTGCTGCTTTGGCTGCTGTCATCGGGCTGCAGGTCCACACAGAGAAGCAAAGGCGTGGGAACTCCCAGAATCCCTAAATCACAAGAAAGCCAAGTACAGGCAAATGGCGATCATTCAGAATCCAGACACGTCGCTCGAGCATTGGGAGGACGGGCACAGACAAGCACAGAGCATGGCTTCAGGTCCAGCCCTGGGCTCGCTGCTGTGCCAGCATCCTCGTCTCTCCCGCAGCAGTCACACCTGCTCGTCCACTTCACTGGGAAGGACTGCACTGAATGCGGACGCATGCACGTTCCAGGGCAACCTCATCATCGTTGAGCAGGGGCTGTCAGGGAAGGCCGGTTCACAGGGCTGAAATAAGTCACCCCGCCCCCCACTTGTAGGTGAGCAAATAGAGACCCAAGTTGATTAAAGGAAGCATCTAGAAGGTCTCCCCAGCCTTCATCATCTGAGACTTGGCTTTCAGCCCCAAAGCACTAGGCCCTGCCATTAACCTTCCGCCATTAACCTCTGGTGCTCTTCGATTAGCAGGGGCCAGGGGTCCTTGGCAGGTATAAGAATTTGGAAGGACAGCCCCAGGGCATGGCCCCGGCCTGCAGTAAAAGTTTCTAAGTGTTCTGTTGGAGGGAAGCCCAGGAGATATCGATCAGCTGCAGGTGGGGGAGGCCCCAGATCCCACCCTTGCCTGCCTCCCAGAGAAGGTTCTCCACAGGCCAAGATGGAGGCAGAGTCCCACATGGTCCGGGCAGCTCCCTGAGCATGGTTTCCTATGGACGGAGCCAGTGACATCATGACTCTGGGCCTCAACAAAGAGCTCTGGAAAATCCCGATGATTAGAATTTTGCTAAATGCACAAACTTCGGGTTGCGTGGTTACTAGAAAATGGAGGTCTGCCTCATCACTTACGAGACACGTGAGCTTGAACAGCGGCTTCCCCGTGTGAAACAGAGAAGCTTTGTAACCCCCCACAAACTTGCCTCGCATCCTGCATCTGCTGTGGAAGACTTAGGTGGCCTCTGACAACTTGTTAAACTTCCCTGGGACTCAGTTTCCTCCTCAGACACTGCAAATGACAAAAGCCACTTCAGGATCAAGTGAGATTGTCCATCTGAGAGCACTTAGGAGGCCTGCAGGTGCCAACGTCCCCCTGACCCCTGGTGAGTTCAGGACGAGGCATGGAGGAAAGCCGTGGCATGGAAGTCAGGTGTGGAAGACAGCAAGCAGGAGCACTGGAAGTGGCTGTCCCTGAGATGCTTCAAGCCCTGGCTCCTGGCCTGCCCTCACTGGGACAGGATGCCCGTGTGACCCTCGATGCCCCTGTGACTCATGCTGCCCCACACCCACCTCTTTTCCTTCTTCCCCAGCGAGGGCATCTCTCTCCGCTTTACATCAGTGCTCTGGCCTCACTTTTCAGATGATGGTGGTGGGAAGGTCTTGGTACAGAGGACATGAGCCCAGGTCTATGGGGACAAGGAGAATGAACTCCCCGGGGCTCCTCCTTGATAGGAAGGGACAGTGACTGTGATGACTTTCTGGTTGAAGATGAGGGGTGTGAACACAGAAAGGCGGGGCCCTGCTCCACCCGCCCCCCCATGCCTTCACATCCTGCTCTGTTGCCCTCAGTCTCATGTGCTCCCTTCCGTGACCGTCTAGTTTCCAGTTCCACTCTCCAGTGGAAGGAACCCGAGCTCCCTGGAGAAGGGGCTGACTCTAGGGCTGGGCAGAGAATGGACAAGCCGAGCCTGGAGCATCTTGTGGGTCCAGAAAGTGAGGAAGGGCTCACAGCACCCACTGTGAAGGGGCGTGTCCAGGGGACCAGACGGCCAGTGCTGGGACAAGTGAGGAACAAAATAACATCACTTATTGTAACCCAGAGGTTAAAATGAGTATCCAGGAACCCATGCTGACTGCGTAAATTCATAAGGAGGGAAAGAGACAATTCTGACATGCAGAAGAATTTCAGAAATTTATGGAGTTAATTCCCCCTTCAACTTGGGTTGTGCACAGTGGCTTCCTTGCTATGAGTCCACTACAGAGAAGTGAAGAAAGATGAACTCTACAGTAAAGAAATCTGACAACTACACCTCCGCCACGTGGCCAAGTCAACACCAACCAGGGAGGGGTCACGCTGACAGCAAGCACCTGGCACAGTGTGAGGAGAGGGCACCGCGCCCTTGTGGTCACCCCAGTGGAACTATGAGAAGCACATCAGACAAACCCCATTTGAGGGACATTCTACAAAATTCCTGACACTCGTTAAATTGTCTAGGTCACCAAACACAAGGAAGGTCTGAGTAACAGTCTCAGCCAGTAAGAATCTAGGGAGACGTGAAGATTAAATGTCATATGAGATCCTGGAACAGAAAAATAAAGGCCATTTGATTTGTAACAAAACACCATAGAGAACTCTAAATAAATGATGAAATTTAGTTAATAAAGGCATGTCTATATTGGTTCATCCATTATGACAAATGTACGGTAGTCCTGTGATATGATAATAGTAGATAAGCTGGGCGTGATGTATGTGGAAATTCTCTACCTTATCTTGACAATTTTCCTGCAAACCTACTGTTCTAAAAAAAATAGCTTATTCAAATAAGTCACCTTATAGTTCGATAGCTCTTCCATCCATCACCCACAGAAGCCGGGCCACTGAGACGGAGGTCTTGCTACCGTGACAACCTGGCTATCTGTGTCACTTCTCTCTGAACACACAACTACGGAGGGGTCCTCACTGTGACCAGTGATGAGGGAGAGACGCAGCCAGTACATCCCAGAGAACCAGCTCCGGCTGTCCCTCCCCCTCATTGCTCTTGAGGGTCCAATTCACCCAGGAGATAATGACCTGGAAATGAACACGTTTTATTACACTGAAGACTCAGACCCCACTAAAGGGCCCTGGTGAGCTCAGCTTGATCTTAGGGAACGCTCTTTTTGCCTAGCCAAGGAAAATCTAAAATTAAAGCAGCCCAGACAGCCTCCCTCACTCCTTGCCGACTCCCTGACCTCCACCTGAGTCTCAAACTTTTTCAGTTGGCCCCAAAACTAAGGTCAAATCAGATGTGCGTAAGCCATTTCCAAGCTAGAAACACAGCTGAATTGCCGAGGAGCCTTTAAGATCTCAGGCCCTGAATCAACTCTGCTTTTCCAGACGTCTCAGGCACAAAGGGCGTGGAAAGGATTGGTGTGTGCACAGATGTGGTCAGAGGGAACAGCAAGCCAAAAGGGGTCATCCTAGCCCATGTCCTTGGGAAGGTCAAAGTCACCTTGACAGAAAGCACCTGGAGGCTTCAGGAGGCCCCAGGCTGAGGACAGAAGAATGGGCAGTGGGACAGAGGCCTTTGCCTTCCCCCACGTGCCACACAGGAGCTCCCAGCTGCTAAGAAAGGACCCCCCCCAGAATAAATGCATTAATGGGCCCACCAGGCAGCTCTGAGCCCGTTCCAGACCTGCCTCACTGGAGTACCAGTCAAATAAGAACCCCACTGGGGTGAAACTGTTGACAAGTTGAGAGAGGAGGGAGAACGCAATGTGGGAAGGAAGCCGGCAGCTGGCCACACCTCTAGGGCCTCCTGCAGGTTTTCTGCCCAAAGCCGGTTTGAACAGAGCTGGGAGAGGCCCCCACTTTCAATCATGTTCAGAGTTTAGATTATTACACTGGACTGAGCATACTAATAACCAACTTCGGTATCTTTTATTACCTGAGAGTGACGAGGAAATTCAAGGTGCCTGTTACAGGTTGTATAATCCTGGCTGCTCTTTCTGCAGCATGGGCTATCTCGGGTAAGAATGGAGAAAGGGGATGGGTTTGGAGGCCTCTGAGGAGGACACGGGAGTGAGGGTGGTGGCCTGGACCACATGGCGACAGTGGAGACGGGAGTGAGTGTGTGGATGGGAGGGCAGAGCACGCCTGTGGGGGGGGGAACACGGAGTGACAATAATGGGGGCAATCACATTTGAACAGATGGGATACAGGTCACAGTTTTTTCCAAAACTGAAGGTAGGCATTATGCCACAGACTCAGAAAGATCTGTTAAGCCAAGATGGATTCATTCAAAGGAGACCTGACCAGGGGCCATATTGCAGTAAAACTGCTGGGGAAAAAGACAAGAAGCCTTAAAGACACCCACGGACAGTAAACATTCAGTCAGCAAAATGGCAGTAATGAGGCTGAGAGGTGACTTTCCAGTATAAACCATGGAAGCAAGAAGGCACCACAAGTGCATGCTACATATAAGTTCTTTAAAAAGCCCCAAGGTAAAGCTTTATACAGAATTACAGCATCATCGTAAATGAACACAAAATACAGATATATTAGTCAGTCAAAAAACAGCATTTTTAGCCTACAGGCCAAAGTCTATACAATTGTCAGAATGGACAATGAAATGAAAAAAAGAAAGTACAGAAAGGAAGGAAGCGCAAAGTAAAAGACAAAATATGGGTATAATTTAATTATAAAATAGTTAAATATGAATTTAATTATGCAAAATAATAAATGCCCTCCAGAATTGTGTGTGTGTGTGTGTGTGTGTGTGTGTGTTAATTTAAATATATGCCAATAAACAAGCAAAGGACAGGAGGTAATACATACTGAAACAGTCTTAGGACAGCTAACATTATTGGATGTCTTTATTTTGTCTTCATTTACAATGATGCTATAATTCTGTCTAAAATTCTACCTTGGGACTTTTAAAAGAACTGTAAGTATAGAGTGCAATTCTGGAGTCTTCTTGCTTCCATCATTTATATTGGGCAGTATCTTTCAGTCTTGTGATTGCTACCCTGATGACCACATGTTCACTTTCTCTAGATGTTTTTAACTACCTCAATATAAGACAAAATTGTTATTGGGCCATAAAGTTCCAAGACATATGTCAGAAAAACTAAGGTAGCCACCATGAGAATTGCTACAAAATATATTACTGTCAGGCTAAGAGAGGGAAATTAATAGCCCTAAATGCATATGTAAAAATAAATAAAATCAATTGTTTAAGTTTGGATCTCAAGAATATTGCCAAAGAACAGCACATGAAAGTCACTGAGGGTAGAGAAAAGAAAGAGATATCAGAAACATGAAATAGAAGGAAAAAAAGCAAGAAACACTAGTAAGGCCAAGAAATGGCTTTTTATAAAAAAAAAAGATTATAGACAAACTGAGCAAGATTTATCAAATAAAATATTACCAATATCAGGAATGATAAAAGGAAATTTATTACAGATCCTACAGATAGCAAAATAAAAAATATTATGTACTACTTCAACAATAAATTAGGCGGTCTAAATGAAATGAGAACAATGTCTTAAAAATGCTTTCTAAATATGTCAAAGGAACAAATTTTAAAATCTTAGTAGCCCCATATTCAGTAAAGAAATTGTACCTATTACTTTAGAATTCTCCCCCATGCCCACCTATATAAATCAACCAAACAAAGCAAAAATCTAGAAGTCCAAAATAATCAACAAGTGAATTTTGAGGGAAAAGATAAAAGTAAATTTTTAATTATGAGAGAAAGAGTAAAACTAATATTATGTGAGATCTTACAAAGATAGGAACTGAGAGAAAGCTGCCCATTATTTGTAATTAGTCCAATTTATTATTTTTATAAAAACCTGACAAGGGTATTAGAAGAAAAAAAAAAAAGGAAACCTCTCTCCCTCATTGACACAGGTGCAAAGACACTAAAATCAATACAGAATGAGAATTCAGTTGTGAATTAAAGGGCTAATATGTTATGACCAAGTGGCATGTATTCCAGAAATGCAAAGTTAATAAATATTTGAAAATGAATCAGTGTACTTTATTTGAAAATAAATCAATGTACAGAATGAAAGAAAAAAAAGTAAATTATATAATCATTTGAAATTGTGCAACACACACACACATTAGCCAGACTTTGACACACAGTCAGACTAGACTCCCAGAAAACAGGAGTGCAATGGGAACACGGTTATTTTGATAAATGTATCTACAAAATACCTACCACAAACTTCACATTTAAAGGTTAATTTCTGAACGCTTTGCATGTAACATCAAAAAACCTCTTGTATCTGCTATTTCAAATTCTATTCAACATAGGGCTGAAGGCTTTAGTCAGTGCAATGAAGCAAGAAACAAATAGCAGAGATAAAGACAGAAAAGGGGAAAAGAAGTCATTATACAATAGAAAGTCCAAAGTATCTACTGACAAAACATTAGCAATAATACATGAATTTGGTGAAGTCCTGCATTGCTCTTGTATAAAAGTAACAGCAACAGAAAGTAGTGCATTTCTGTCTGCCTGCTACAATCAAATAGAAAATAAAATTCTACAAAGGACATGGATGAACCTGGAAACCATCATTCTCAGCAAACTGACAAGAACAGAAAATCAAACACCGCATGTTCTCACTCATTGGCGGGTGTTGGACAATGAGAACACATGGACACAGGGGAGGGGAGCATCACATGCTTGGGTCTGTTGGGGGGAGATGGGGAGGGACAGTGGGGGGTTGGGAGTTGGGGAGAGATAACAGGGGGTAGAAATGCCAGATATAGGTGATGGGGGAGGAAGGCAGCAAATCACACTGCCATGTGTGTACCTATGCAACAATTTTGCATGTTCTTCACATGTACCCCAAAACCTAAAATGCAATAAAAAAAAACAAAAGAAAATTCTAAATAGATACTAACTAAAATAGCATCAAAAATCAAGTAGAAATGAACCTAGTGAAAGTGGTGGAAGACCTCTGTATGAAACTGATACAATGTTACTTAGAAAAAGTAAAGAAGATCTATAGGAATGGAAAGCTATCTATACTCACGCTGGGAGATCCATTATACAACGTCAATTCTCCCTAAACTGATGTAGTCGATGCAATTCCCCCCAAAAAAATCCCTACAGATTTTCCCATGGAAATTGATGTATTTCTTCTACAGCATATGTGAAAACACAAAAGGCAAAAAAAAAAGCCAAGGAAACCTCAAAGAAAGTGAACAAAATGAAAATCTTATACTAGCAAATACCAAGGTATGTTAAAAAGCCACAGTTATAAGACTCTAGCAAGAGTTTAGACAGGTAGAACAAGGAGCAGAACAGCAAGTCCAGAAACAGATCTATGCGTCTGTCTGAATTACAGCAGTGGTGCCAATGCAATTCCGTGGAGGAAAGATGGATTTCAAGTCATGCTGGACCAGCTGGAGATCTAGAGGCGGGGTGGAAAACAGCAATGAAACCTGACCCCTCTCCTGACCAACAAATATTTTCAGATGCATCACAGACTTCTGAATTTCAAAGTTTTAAAAAGGTTTCTAGAAAAAGATATAAGACGATGCCTTTCTGAATTTTGGACAGGCATATATTGCTTAAGTCAGACAAAAATATGATTACTCTTCCTAGAATGTATCACCACAATGTCCAGAGTACAATGAAAATATTATTAGCTGCATCCATCCCCCACCCTGTGTAACAAACCTGCATGTTCTGCACATGTACCCTAGAAGTTAAAGTATAATAAAAAAGAAGAGGAAGAACAAGGAGGAGGAGGAGGAGAGGAGAAGGAGCAGAAGGGGGAGGAGGGGGAAGGGGAGGGGGAGGAGAGGGGGAGGAGGAGGGGGGAGGAGGGGGGGGAGGAGGGAGGGGGGGGAGGAGGGGGAAATGGGAGGGGGAGGAGGAGGAGGGGGAGGGGGAGGGAGGGAGGGAGGGGGAAAGAAAGGAAGGAAGACAGCAGAGACCAAGGCTGGGCTGCACACAGCTGGAGTGAGGTCTGCAGGACTGGGAGGCAGCTGCTGCTGAGGCTGGGAGGGAACCTGAGTTTTTGCTGCTGTTGTTTTGTTTTTGAGACAGAGTATCACTTTGTCGCCCAGGCTGGAGTGCAGTTGCAGATATTTGGCTTTATTTATTTCTAGATATATTTTATGTGATTAAAATGTAAATATTTTATATCATTTTCCATTTTCTAGGTACTATTTACAAGAGAAAAAATTTAAACATAAAGAAAGATAATTTTAAAGCAAAATAATGGGGAAACATATATCATGAAAACAATAAATATTAGACTTCCGGTGTGGCCATAATAACCTAAGACAAGGTACAATCCAAGACAAGGATTATAATTAGAGATAAAGAAATTAAATTTAATCATGGTAAAATAGTCGGAGCACCACAAAGAGATAAGAGTAAGATATGAGTGCGGTTAATAACAAGTCCCCAAAAATACAAGAAGCAAAATCTGACAGAAGCAAAATAGAGAAACCCACACTTGGAATTGGAAATTTTGAAACCCACCTCTCAGTAATTGATAGAACACACAACAAAAACAAGTTAAAACAAATTTTCAAAACACAGTATGGATATAGGCTGGCGCAGTGGCTCACATCCATAATGCCGGCACATTGGGAGGCCGAGGCAGGCAGATCATGAGGTCAGGAGATCAAGGCCAGCCTGGCCAACATGGTGAAACCCCATCTCTACTAAAAACATAAAAATTACCTGGGTGGTGTGGCACGCCCTGTAATCCTAGCTACTCAGGAGGCCGAGGCAGGAGAATCTCTTGAACCTGTGAGGTGGAGATTGCAGTGCACCAAGGTTGTGCCACAGCACTCCAGCCTAGTGACAGAGCAAGACTGTGTCGCAAACAAACAAACAAAAACAAAGAAAAAACAGTAAGGGTATAAAAAAGTTTGAAGAGCACTATCAACAGAGTTGATCTGATTGGCATTTACAGAAAACACTGCCAGCCACAATACACTTTCTTTTCAAGTGTGCATGAAATGGTCACCAACAGTGGTCACTGAGTAGGTTGGAAAATGTCTCAATAAATTTTATAACATAAAAATCTTACATAGTATGGTATCCAACTGTAAGAGAATTAAATTACATTTCAATTACAACAAAAAATCTTTTCTAAAAATCCCCAAGTATTTGGAAATGTAACAATACATTCCTCTTTTTATTTATAGAATTGTGCAAACATTAACACAATCCACATTAAAACACTGCCCTCAAATATTCCTCCTGGTTATTCACTGTTAATCCCCACTCCCACCACCTGCCCTTGGCAAACAGCAATCTGCTTTCTGTCTCCATAACTTTGCCTGTTTTGGATATTTCATATAAAGGGAGTTATGCAATAGAAAGGCTGTTGCATCTGGCTTCTTTCACTTAGGATAATGTTTCTGTGGTTCATCCATGTTAGAGCACATATCAGCAGTTTGTTCCTTTAATCATGGAATAATATTCCTTTGCATGGATACATTTTATTTGTACATTCACCGGTTGATGGATATTTAAACTGTTTCCTTAGGTGTTCTTATAAATAATGCTGCTTGATCATCTGTGTACATACTTTTTCCTGGGCACATGTTTTCGGTTCTCTTCGGTAGCTTCTGAGGAGTGGAACTGCCAGCTGCTTTCCAAAGTGGCCGTTCCATGTTGTTTTCCCGTGGAAGGTCTAGGAGGAGCCCAGCTTCTCACATCCTCAGCTGCCCTTGGTACTGGCAGCCTTCCTGACCTTAATAGGCAGGAAGTAACATCTCATTTCAGTTTTAACTTGCATGCTCCCAATGACCAATGATGCTGGACATGTTTCCACATGTGCTTTTGGCCATATGTGTATCTTCCTTGGTGAGTATCTAGTTAAAACTTTTGTCCACTGTGTAATTGGGCTATTAATCTTCTTATTACTGACTTGTAGGAGTTCCAGACACAACTCCTTTAACAGATAGGTGATTTGCAAATATTTTTTCACAGTCTGTGTCTGGTATTTTCATTTTCTCAACAGTCTTTCAAAGTGCCAAAGTCTTTAATCTGGTGAAGTCCAATTTAACATTTGTTCCTTCTTTGGATCATGCCTTTGCTGCCATCAAAGGACTCTTTGCCCAATGTAAGGTTACAAGGTCTTAAACCTATGTTATTTCTAGATGACTTTTAGCTATAGTTTATACAGTTAAGACTGTAATTCATTTTAAGTTAATTTCTGTATGGCCTGAGATAAGAGTCTATGTTAATTTATTTCATGCATGTGGATATCCAATGGTCCCAGCACAATGTGTTGAAAAGACTATTTTTTTTTATTGAATTATTTTGACACCCTTGCCAAAAATCAATTGATCATAAATATAAGGCTAGAACACTTGACCCTAAATTTTGCTCCATTACAAATATACCTTTCTTTGAAGCAAAACCACATTTTCTCAATTCTGGTAGCTTTATACCGCTTTGAAATATAGTCATGTAAACCCTCCTCTCTTCTTTTTGTTCTATGCCTATGTACATTTTAGGATAATTGTGTGAACATCTTTTAAATGTTCGTGAAAGATCTCTCCATTTAATTAGGTCATTTATTTCTTTCAGCAATGTTTTATACATTTCATTGTAAAAGTCATATGTCTTTTGGTTAAATTTATTTTTAACTGTTTATTTTGATGTTATTGTGAATGAAATTTTTTGGTCAATTTTATTTTTTGATTATTTCTTGCTGTCAATAAAAATATGATGAATGTTCATATACTGATTTTGTATCCTCTGAACTCCTAAATAAAACATGAGTGAAAAAGAAGTTAAAAGGGCCATTAGAAAATATTTTAAAACTTAGTCATAATGAAAATGCAGCAAATCAAAAGTTTGGAAAATACAGATAAATGCAGTGCTTTTGGAAAATTTGGAGTTTTAAATGTTCATATTAAAAACAAGAAAGATTTTAAATTTTATCATCTAAATTACGCCTTAAGGAGCTGAAATGTTAAAACATCTAGCAAGAAAAAAGATCAATAAAACAGAAAACACAAATTATATCAATGTAAAGAATGAAAAAATAGGTTGTTACTACATGTCCTACAGATGTTAAAAGGTTGTAAACAACTTATGACCAAAACTTTACACCAATGATAACTTAAATCAAACAGATACATACCTTGGAAAATATGACTTAATAAAATTGACAGACATTACAAAACAAAAGCAGAAAATTATAGGCAGTGTTCTTCACAAACATAAGTAAAACAATCATCCTTAATAAATCATTAGCAAATTGAACCTAGAAAGATATCACAGGGATGCCAGGTTGAGTTAACATTAAGGCATTAATTGATTAGCATTAAAAGAATAAAGAACATCTTATGATAATCTCAATAGATGCAGATAAAGTGTTTGGCCAAATTCAATATGCGTTCATATTGAAAACGCTCAGCCAACCACTACTTGCAGGAAAGTGACTCAATCTGTTAAAGGATATCTACAAACATTACCCACAGCTGACATCATACTTAAAGGTTAAATATTGCACACTTTTTTCCTAACGTTTGCAAACAAAGTAGGGGGTGTCTATTCTTACCATTACATTGAACAGTGAGCAGAAGGTTCTGTCCAGCATAATAAGGCAAGGATAAGGAATAACTGCATAATTATTTGAAAAGAAAACCAAAATGTACTTTATTTTTCTTTATTTTCAGACATAATTGCTATGTGAAAAGCAAGAAACCCATCAGAACAAAAATATAACAGTGATAAGTGATTTTAGCAAGGATACAGACAACAAGGTTAATATGCAAAAGTCAATGTATGTCTTTAGAGTAGCAGCAAGAAAATGGAAAACGATATAAAATATTTACATTTTAATAACATAAAATATATCTAGAAATAAAGCCAAGTATCTGCAAATTCACTGTACTAAAAACTGTAAAACATTATTGAGATTAATTTCAAAAGGTATAATGATGAAGAGACACATATGTTCTTCATGGATTGGGAAATTAAATATTCACATATGTCAGTTATCCCCCAAATTAATAAACAGATTCAATGCAATCTTAATCAAACGTTTAAAGTTTATGTAGAAATTGAGAATAGCTAAATGTACACATTTTCTCAATCTTGGATATCTACACCTTGGATAACCTTGGATAGGCTCTAGATAGAGCAGACAAAGAGCAATAAACTTTAAACTTTCTTAAAGATTTCATCAAGATAAAAAACTCTGCTTGTTAAAAAGAACTACTAAAATTTAGAAATGAAGCACCAGAGTAGGAGAAAGTATCTTCAACACATATATCTAAAAAAGAATACACAAATGTGTATAAAGATATAATTAACATATCATGTATACATATGTTTACTTTGTGTGTGTGTGTGTGTGTGTGTGTGTGTGTGTGTGTATAAATCCAACTTAATACCCAGTGAGAACCACTTCACACCCATAAGAATGGCTACAATTAAATCAGGCACGGGGACTACTGATGTGCCCTTGTGGTCCCAGCTGCTTAGGAGGTTGAGGCAGACGGACTGATTGCTGGAACCCATGAGTTTGAAACCACAGTGCACTATGATTGAACCTCTGAAGAGCCACTATCCTCCAGCCTGGGCAACGTAGCAAGATTCCATCTCTTAATAAAGATTCTGGCACAAATTAAAAATACTGACACCACCAAATATTTGCAAAGATTTCAAACAACAGTATTGCTTGTATATTTCTAGTGAGAATACACCATAGAACTACCCCTTTGTAAAGTGGCTTGCAAACTTTAAAAATAGTTACACATATGTCTACCCAGTTACTAACCATTTCTAAAACATCTTTTACATGAATGATGCTGGTAGCTTTAAACACTGTAATCCAAAATTAGAAGCCACTCAGGTATCCATCAACAAGACAATGATGAACAAATTGTAGTCTTTCCATATAATGAAAAGTCACACAGCAACCAGCATAACACTACTAATATATTGGACAGCATGGATAGAACTCAAAAGCACTCAGAGGGAAAGAAGCCACCTGCAAAATCATATCTACTGTAAGAGTCTATTCATGAGAATTTCTACAGCAGGAAAAACTCATCTATGCTGCTAGAAATCCAGGCAGTAATAACCTCATAGAGACAGTGCAGGCCGTGACAAGGCTAAAACATAAACTTCAGTGTGACAGGATTGCTTTGTATCTTGATAGGGGTGCAGGCCATGCTGTGTTCTCAAAACTTGTAGAACAAACTTGTAGAACTGTGCAGGTACATGTGTTCTCAAAACTTGTAGAACAAAACATATATTCAGTATCTCTGCATTACACCATTGGAAAAGAAGGGCTTAATAAAATTAAAAACAAAAATCCATGCCACATTATGAGAGAATATATTTTAATATGTTTAATTAAATACATGTAACATATTTTAATCAATAATTATTTGATCAATAATATGCTAATTCAAATATGTTAAGTATATTTGACTATCTTTTAGAAGATATCTAAAATGTAACAGAAATTCTACAAAATAATGAGAAAGAAAGAGAGACCCTCACCCAGAAAAAAAAGTGGACAAAAGACTTGAATAGGCCCTTCTCAACAGGGGATCTCAAAATGGCTAAAAGGAAAAAAGTTGTCTTCAGGAAACGCAAATTAGACCAGGAGACATCACTCTGCTCCCACTAAACTGGCTTAAATTAAAAAAAAAAAAAAGCAGGTGATAGCACCAAATGTTGGAATGATGTAGAGTGACTGAACTCTGATACTTAATGATGTAAGCTGATGTTTAATCAACCCCTTAGGAAAACCGTGTAGCAATGTGTGATATGCCTCAACATACCCATAACTACCAATTTTGTTCCTAGATACACACCCAGATGTTTACATATACCATCCAAAAGACATGCACAAGCATATTCCTGGAAGCTGTAGGTGTCACAGTCCAAAACTAGCAAGAACCAAAATGCCTATCATCAAGAGTATGATGGGTTCATGAATGGCGCTGAATCCTTGCAGTATTCCTACTGTAGCAATGAGCTACCATTACAGCATCAACACGGGTGATGGGTAATTTTAGCTATGAACTTGACTGGATGAAGTGGTGCCCAGATAGTGGTAAAGCACAGCTCCGGGTGTATCAGTGAAGGTGTTTCTGCAAGAGATTGGCATCTGAATCTGTGGACTGACTGAGGAAGATGCACTCTCATCCAGTGTGGCAAGCACTATCCAATTGGCTGAGGGTCTGAACAGAACAAAAAGGCAGAGGAAGAATGAATTTGCTACTTGCTTCCTCTCTTCTGAGCTGGGGCACACTTGTTCTGTGCTGGGACATTAGAAATCCAGGTTCTCTGGCCTTTGGACTCCACAATTTGCAACAGCAGTCCTCAGAGTTCTCAGGTCTTCAGCCTGGGACTGAGAGTTACAACAATGGCTTTTCTGGTTCTGAAGTTTTTGCATTTGGACTGAGCCACACTCCTGGCTTCTTTGGTTCTCCAAATTGCAGATGGCCTGTCATGGGACTTCCCAGCCACTATTATCATGTGAGCCAATTCTCCTAGAAACTCTCTTCTCTATTTATCTATGTATCCTCTATCTACTTACCTATCTATATATCCACCCCTCATTCTATCTAACTATCTTATACATTCTGTCTCTCTGGAGAACCCTGATACAACCTGCACGAATCTCACAGATACCATCACAGGTGCCATGTTGATGTTGGAAGCCAGATTCCAAAAAAACTTTATCAAGCAAAACAGAAAGCTTCTATCACTTAAGCGTTTTAGGAAAGTGTGGAGTTTAGGGATATGTGGACTTTTGTACACTGAGTGTTGCTAGTTTATTGGGGTCACTTTACTTCTTTGGTTACTAGTTTACAGCTTGGAATTAGGGCCAAAGAATGCCAGCCTTCTACTTCCTTTCCTGAAGCAGGAGACTGGTCTCTTTTTATTCTCAGGGGATTATTGACTAGAAGGGCAGTTAGGAGGCTTTTGCAGTGTCAGCAATATTCTTTCTTTTCTTTCTTTCTTTTTTTTTCTGAGACAGAGTCTCACTGTCACCCAGGCTGGAGTGCAATGGCATGATCCTGGCTCACTGCACCCTCTGCTTCCCAGGTTCAAGCGATTCTCCCACCTCAGCCTACTGAGTATCTGGGATTACAGGTGCTCGCCACCACAACCACCTAATTTTTGTATTTTTAGTAGGGAGTGGGTTTCACCATGTTGGCCAAGATGGTCTCAAACTCCCGGCCTCAAGTGATCTGCCCACTTGACCTCCGAAAGTGCTGAGATGACAGGTGCCCAGCCTGCAATTTACTAAATTTGGGTTTACAAACAAAATTAACAAATGTTTTCTAAAAAGAAGCTTTATATGCAAAAAACAATTTAAGTTAAAAAGTTAATGCATATGTGTAAAACAAATTAGAAATTGCTTTAAAAACTGAAAAAGAAATATGAACCTCGAAGATGTATCTGAAAACGTAACCCATGCAGCTTCGAGACATAAGGAGGCAGAGAGTTCAATGGGAGAGGGACAAGGTAACGTTAGCAGTGGATTATGATTCAGCTTCAGAAGAGACGGAAATCCCCACTGAATAGGACAACATGGATGAACCTGGAAAACACCATGCTGGGTGAGGTGAGCAGGTCACAGAAGGGCAAATGCAGCATGGTTTCACTTAGATGAGGTATTAAAATAGCCAAACTCATAGAAACGGAGAGAAGAATGTGGTTGCCAAGGGCTGGAGGAAGGAGGAGACGGGAGTTGCTGTTGAGCACATGTGAAGCTTCAGTCCTATAGGATGAATAAGCCCCAGAGCTCTTACTGTAAAACACTGAGCCCACAGTTCACCATACAGTATTGAGCCCTAAAACATCTGTTGAAGGTAGCTCTCATGTTGCATTCTTACTACAATAAAGAAGACAACATTAATATCAAGCAATAACAACAACAACAGGTGTTGAAACAGATGCTCAGTGCCGCAAAAAAAAATAGCACGAAGACAAAGGATCTCTCAGCAAGCAATTTTTTTAACTTCCGGAAGGAAGGGTAACCTCATTAGCAATCTTGCCAGAAGAGTACAACCAACAAAGGAAAGGCAGACATATTTTTCCCTTACGCATTGGGGGTCGTCCTTACTGCTGTGTCTGATCTCCGTTGATTCGAGCCAGACCTCACAATCTAAACTAAAACCTGATTGGCTAATAACTTAAAACTTTTCTAAACAGGGGGAAAGCAGTGGAGAACAAAGGAAAAGAGGAAGTCCAAATAAGGAAGGGGCATAGGCTGGGAGCTGGGACATGCCTGTGAGCACGTCCAGCAGAGATATTTTGGTTAAAGTACAAGGACATAGAATGTACTACGTGCCTGTGAACATGGCTAACAGCTACATAGGATAGGACTTAACAAAGAGTTACTAGCAAAAGCAAGAAGGCTTTGAGGAAAGTGTTTAAAACAAACTATTATTTCTAACACTTATGATTTTTCTTAAACAAGAAAGGAAACTTTGAAGAGGAACTTTTCTATTTCCCACAACAGGTAAGACATAAGTTTTTCCATTATGTTGTGGATCTTTCCTTACATTCGTCCATTCAATCCTCACGTCAAACCTGCACCATGCTAATGTCACACTCATGTACATGGTGAGATTGCAGAGGGACAGAGATGTTAAGTAACTTGCCTAAGGTCACACAGCTGGGAATTTGGGGAATAAGATTTAAACCTAGGCCGTCTTCTTCAAAGATCGTGCTTTTAATCACCATTCAAAACTGCCTCTGAATAACAGAATAAGAAAGTCGAACATAATTTCTTTCCTACAGAAGTAGACACACTTAAAGAGACAATTCCCATATTGTTAAAAAAAAAGAGAGAGATGGACCTGCCAATATAGGAAGCACTCTGTATCTAAGCAGAATAAAACACGCTCTACATCTAGACGTAGTTTCATGAAACTGCAGGCCCAACACTACAAGACAGCATCTGGAAATCACCCAGAAAGAAAACTTAAAAAGATGAACTGAATTGTTGACCAACCCCACCTCCCCCTGAAACTGCCCACTGTCTGCCCTGATACCCACAGGTGGAATAGCAGCTCCTGCATGCCGGCTTCTGTCCCATTTGGCCAAGAGGTCAGCAGCAGGGGGCCGGGAGGTGGAAGGGGGTCTTGCCTCCCTGCTCCGTCCATTCTTCCACACCACTTCTCAGGAAGCTCCAAGCCTCCATGGTGGTACCTCTCCGGCTTCATGCCAGCTCACGTAGGGCCCAGTAATGCTGCATCCTCCCCTTGCCCATTTGATTCTTGGGGTGGCAAAGCCTTCCAGTTGTTACCAGTCCTGGGCTGCCCCATCTGTGTCATTTCCTTCCTTAATACTGCCTACAGTCCTGCACGTAGCTCGGATCTGGGAACTGACTTTCTCACTTTTGGTGGATGCATGGGTGGCCTCCGTGCTAGTAATACATGACAAGCAATGACATCACCATTGTCTGTGTACTGTTCAAGTGATATGGTTAAGGTGCTGGCATAAGAAAAGCTGTCCGTAACCAAGTAACTGCCGCTGTTAGCACCATGGTAACAGGAGTGAGGACCATGGGGCTGGCATAGGGTCATGTCCCTGGAGACATTACAACAAGAACAGGGGATTTAAATAAGACTAAGGGACTTAAACCTACAAACTTTCCTGGTCTCCATGTTAAGATTAAAGCTGATGGGGGAAAACTGAGACTTGAGGGAGTGTGGGAACACACAGTGAGCCGGTCTCCATGTTAAGATTAAAGCTGATGGGGAAAACTGAGACTTGAGGGAGTGTGGGAACACACAGTGAGCTGGTCTCCATGTTAAGATTAAAGCTGATGGGGAAAACTAGACTTGAGGGAGATGTGGGAACACACAGTGAGCTGGTCTCCATGTTAAGATTAAAGCTGATGGGGAAAACAGACTTGAGGGAGTGTGGGAACACACAGTGAGCTGGTCTCCATGTTAAGATTAAAGCTGATGGGGAAAACTGAGGCTTGAGGGAGCGTGGGGACACACAGTGAGCCGGTCTCCATGTTAAGATTAAAGCTGATGGGGAAAACTGAGGCTTGAGGGAGCGTGGGAACACACAGTGAGCCGGTCTCCATGTTAAGATTAAAGCTGATGGGGAAAACTGAGACTTGAGGGAGCGTGGGAACACACAGTGAGCCGGTCTCCATGTTAAGATTAAAGCTGATGGGGAAAACTGAGGCTTGAGGGAGCGTGGGAACACACAGTGAGCCGGTCTCCATGTTAAGATTAAAGCTGATGGGGAAAACTGAGGCTTGAGGGAGCGTAGGAACACACAGTGAGCTGGGAGCCTTGAATCCCCAAATTCCCATGAAGATTTCTTGCTGGCAGAGGCCACCCCCTCCTACTGTTTCTGATAAACTAATCCTGCTGCATAAAGAGCTTCCAATAACTTCACCTGGGTTTCCTCATAAGCAAAGGCCCATGGCCCCTTATAGTGTAGGAAAGTCCTCACTCAGCCAAGAGGGAGACCCGTGAGGTCTGTTCTGTGAGGAGGCAGCCTGCAGAGCAAAGGAATTGCAAGCTCTGATCAATTTGGGTCAGCAAGGACCTGAGAAGCTGGCTTAAGGATGGATTCTGAATGTGCTGGACCAAAACGGATGAAATTTAAATTGGATCAGACCGTACTGTATTGATAAGGATGTATTCTGCTAGGACCTAGAAGTCTTCATAGAGCAGCTGTGAAAAGTCCTGATCGTTTGTTCTGCCTGAGTTCGGCTGTGGTGAACTTGCATTGAAGTTGAGACACAGAATCTCTCCTGCTGTATTTTAGAGTCAGAATTCTGAAGTGAGGTAACCAGCTCAAGCCAGTGTGCCTGAAATGTGCCTGAAATGTCCCTGGTTGTAAAATTGTGAGTCCTGCATCCTGGGAAACTCCTCAGTCCCAGGTAAACCAGGACCATTGGTCACCTAGTCTGAAGGCTCAAAGGATCGTGATATTGGGGTGGTTCAAAAGAACCAAGCAAGTTTCTTAGGGTGCAACTTGCTCTGCTACCCCTAAACCATACCACTGAGAGGTGCAGAGAGTAGTTTCTTGATTTTTTGTTTTTTTTGAGACGGAGTCTCACTGTGTCACCCCCAGATTGTAGTTTCTTCACCAAGGCATTGAGAATCCTTGGGAAGGCCAGGCCCAGTGGCTCACACCTGTAATCCCAGCACTTTGGGGGGCCAAGGCAGGCAGATCACTTGAGCTCAGGAGTTCAAGACCAGCCTGGGCAACATGACAAAACCCCGTCTCTACTAAAAGTACAAAAATTAGCCAGATGTGGTGGCATGTGCCTGTAGTCCCAGCTACTCAGGAGACTGAGGCAGGAGAAGTGCTTGAGCTGGGAGGTTGCAGTGAGCTGAGATCGCACCGTTGCACTCTAGCCTGGGTGACAGAGCAAGAACCTGTATTATTAAAAAAAAAAAAAAAAAAAACCCGTGTAAGACCCGGGAAGAAATCATGAAAGTGGGTGGCCATCCTCGGAGGCTGGAGGTTGTGGCGGCAGATTCTGTTATTGGATTCCAAGTGGTCATTAAGCATAAGGAGAACATAAAGCTGTTGCTGGTGTTTGATCTGCAAGGAACTATGGTAGTGGCTGCTTGATTACAATTTCCCTATAACTTATGCCACTTGACACACTTCAGATCATTTCGAGGAGAAGGTTCAGTCCCTCTGGGGAATCATCTTGCAATGTAGTTACACGTGTATGCTTTAAATTTTCTTTCAGACCTTTCCCAGAGGGAAATGTGGTCATTTACCAGGGTGACTGTTCAGAAGAGAAATACTCCAACCTCTGGGATTACCGGATATTATTGAGTTAATGCTAATCCCCGGAGAGGCCAAACACCACAATGGCCAGCCCATCTGCGTCGGGGTTTATGGGGGTCAGATGATGAATGAAACTTGATTTGAATTAGTCTCACTCCGGCTCTAACAGGCCAGCAAGAGCATCCCATGGTTCTTTATCCAGTTTCAGAATGTAGACTTGCGATAGACATTCATAGCGAATGGCATCATCACACGATTGTTTTTTTGACCCATGAGGTGAAGTCCTTACAGCTGAACAGGCCAAGCATAACTCTTGAACTGTTTCCTTCCACAAGGAAAATAGTAAAACAAAAATAATGTCATATACATGCAGGCCTGCAGAAACTTAGTACCATCAGCTGAGGCTGGAAAGTGCAGTGGCGATGGTTTGCCTCACCTGCGCATTTAACTGCCTGTGTGACCAGAAGCCAGAGGCATGCGTAAGGACCAAACACTGGCTGTGGCTGCTGGTCTAGGTGTAACAACTTGGTTGAGCAAAGCAGCAGAGGTTTGCTTCCTACATGCTACTCTCGGCCTGGAGAAAATTTTTTTCCCTAGATTTCAATTAAAATAGATGAATAGGCCAGCTGTGGTGGCTCATGGCTATAATCCCAGCACTCTGGGAGGCCAAGGCAGATGGATCACCTGAGGTCAGGAGTTCAGGACCAGCCTGAGCAACATGAAGAAACCAGCCCCCATCTCTACTAAAAATACAAAATTAACTGAGCACAGTGGCACCTGAGCGCCTGTAATCCCAGCTACTCAGGAGGCTGAGGCAGGAGAATCACTTGAACCCAGGAGGTGGAGGTTGTGGTGAGCCGAGATGCTGCCATTGCACTCCAGCCTGTGCAACTGTATAAAAAAAAAGGTAAATAAAGCACATTTGTTTTCTTCCCTTGGGGTTATGTCAGTAAGACAAGGGAGAAATAGATATGTCTATACAAAGAGATATATATATATGTTTATATATGTATATATATAAAATATGTATTATTTGTATATTATACATAGTTACATGTTATATATTATTTATGTGCTATTAATTATTTATATATTATATATTATTTGTATATATTACTTGGCTTCACCTTTCCCCAACATAGTGGTAGCAGATGATGAGGACATATTTATATCACCATGATTATGTAAATAGTGCTCTTGGCTAAAACACATAATGCACTATAATTACATTTCCTTTCATGAACTTTGTTTTCTTCAGGGATAATCATCTTGTTGGAATCCTTTTCTATTTTTTAGTTGTTAATGTGCTCAGGACTGGTATACCCCGCAGCTCTTCTGCAGATGCACACCCCCACTGTCAGTGTGTGTCGCCTGGTCTGATAACGGCTTTCTTGCGTGTTCATCACCGCCATCCTGGACTGCCTCTTCCTCTCCCTGCCTGGGGGACGTCACTGTTTCTTGGAGCTACCTGGTTCACGGATGTGTTTTGTTGAATCACATGCTACAGGACTCTTCCCCAAAAGGGCAAATGGGTAGTATCTGCTTCGAGTCTGCATGTATGAAAATGCCTTTATTATTTCCTCCTACGTGAATGAAAGTTGGGCTGAGTAGAGAATGCTTTGTGAGAGATACTTTCCTCTAGAAATTTGGAGGCATTATCTGTCTCCTAGCTTTGCAGGTTGCTGTTGAGAAGTTTGATGGCATTGGATTCCCCAACACTTCGAATGATGAACCTGATTTTTCCCACTGAAAAATGGTCTCCTACTTGCTTCATTACCGTTTAGCAATGCTGGAGCTGGTTTGGGTCTCTATAATCAATTGTACTGACTAGTCTGAAGACCCTTTCAATTAATTTATTCAACACAGATGTATCTAAGTTCTCCTACACGCCAAGTATTTTCTGGCGTATTTTCAAGCAGTGTTTTTTTGTTTGTTTTTTTGTGTTTTTGAGACGGAGTCTCACTCTGTTGCCAGGCTGGAGTGCATGCAATCTCCACTTCTTGGGCTCAAGTGATTCCCCTGCCTCAGCCTCCTGAGTAGCTGGGACTACAGGCACCTGCCACCACAACTGGCTAATTTTTTTGTATTTTAGTAGAGACAGGGTTTCACCATGTTGGCCAGGAAGGTCTCAATCTCCTGACCTTGTGATCTGCCCGCCTAAGCCTCCCAAAGTGCTGGGATTAGAGGCGTGAGCCACCACGCCCAGCCATAGCAGTGTTCTTGAGCATCTTACCCTCTAGCAGGGAGGCAGAAAACAGATAATTGTGGGTAACACCCCACATGGGTACCGAGGAAGGAGAACTGTGCAGACCCCAGGCACAATGAGTGCCTGAAGTATAACTCACTGCTTACTTATATCTAGCTTATATATAATCATACTTAGTCCCATATAATCTTTTTATATAATCATACAATGGATGTAGTCGGAGCTGTACCGACACATTTAGTGCTGATTTATATAATCCTTCTATATAACCATACAGTAGTTTGCAGTAGGAGGAATGCCTAGAGCAGTCACAGAACAGAAGCAGCACATGGGAAAACAGCCAGACCAGGACGAGAACGAAAGACCCAGGCGGTGGCGTCCCCTGCCTGAAAGGGCATACACTGTATGGCAGGCCTGGAGCAAGAGCCTCTCCTCCTGAGAAAGGAGTTGTAGTACCTTGCATCCTGTTCCTGTGGAAGGTAGGCCTCAGGCCTGAGATCCCACAAATAACCGAGGGAGAAGAACCCCTCTGGTGTGACCGGGTCATGGCAGCTGTACACCCTGTCAGCCTTTTCTCGCTTCTGTGCTAGCTCAAATCATCCTCCCATAAATATCTTAGAGAAGAGCACAAGTCTGTCAGCTCCCACTGCATTGGTTTACAGTATTCTTCTATAAGAAATCCTTTGAAGTCTCCAGCCCCCAGAAAAGATGTGTTGTGCACAACACCTGTTGCACACAGCCCACTTCCTTGTCTCGGTGACCTAATGGGGGTGGGCCCCTTTCTGTACACGATCCTCTACTCCTGCCCACAGCACAGCCCCCTACGGCATGTGGCCCACCTCTCTGACTAGGTGACCTAATGAGGTGGCCCCCTGGCTTGTGACTCACGTGATTATGTATGCCCTATCATTAAGCCTATAGAGGATGACCTCACTCCTTGTCCTGTACCTGATAAATACAGATGCTTCTGGACGTTCGGGCCTCGCCTGTCTCCGCTCATAAGTGGCGTGGCCCCCGAGCCCAGCTGTCTTTTCCAGTCCTTCTGTGTCCTGTCTCTTTACTTCTCAGATCCTCTGCCTCAGCACAGCGATAGGGGACACCCCACAACTCTGTGGGGCCAATAGCCCTGCAGACAACAAAATCTCATGCATGAGCAAATGACTTTCTGATGTGTTCTGCAAAATCGAAGAAAAAGTAAATGAGAAGGCCAGAGGCGTGGGGCGTGGGCGAGTGGTGGTGGCATAAACAGAGAGGTGAGGGGTGAGGAAGCCGAGTTAGAAATCTCATTCCAGGTGGAAACAAGAGCCTCGCAAAGGCTCTCAACCAGCCCCTGGTGCTGCCGTTACAAAGCTCCACTGGCCAAGGCTGAAAGAGCAGACATTTGTTCCTAGCCATTCTGGAGGCTCGGAAGGCCAGTGTCAAGGTCCCGCGGGGTTCAGTTTCTGGTGAGGGCTGGCTTTCTGGCTTGTAGGTGGCCACTATCTCCCTGTGTCCTCACACGATGGACAGCGAGGGAGGGCCAGGTCTCAGTGTCCCTCCTTACCAGGGCATCCATGCCATCCTGAGGCCCCACCCTCTGAGGAGCTTATCTAAGCTTAATTACCTCCAAACGCTTCAACCCCAAATACCCTCCCATGGGGGATGAGGGCTTCCACAGATGGATTTTGGAGGACACAATTCATTCTGTAGCAGGCTCTGAGGTAAGAATGTGCTTGGCATGTTGAGGAAACATCAGGGAATTGGAGAGGCAGGAGTACACTGACAGCTAGGCAGAGTTGTAGGCAAAGAGGCAGAGAAAGCAAGAGGCCCTTGTCAGCTTGTGGGGTGGGGGATGGGGTGCTTTGGCTTTTCTTCTGAGTTATGGAGGGACCCAAGCAGGCCTCTTTGCAGAGCAGGGACGATGGGTTGGTGCAGCGTTGCAGTCTTACTCTGGAGTGAAGGACGGCCCGTGTGAAGCAGGAAGGCCTGCTGGGAAGACAGTAGCAGTGCAGATGAGAGATGAAGTGGGTGCTCTCAGTCCAGCAGCGGCAGGGAAGGAGAGAAGTGGTCACATTCTAAATCCATCCTGAAGGCAGAGCCAGTGGGATTTCCTGTTACATTGGAAGTGGAAAGAAGAAAGAAAAAGAGGAGCTTGACATGACTGCAAAATCTTCAGCTTGAGCAACTAAAAGGAGAGACCCAGCTTTGCTGAGATGAGGAAGGCTGTGGGTGAAGTGGAATTTGGGGGGATGGTGAGGCATCTAATTTTGTACATTTTGAGTCTGAGATGACAGACATCCAGAGAATGTGACAAGTGCAGCTGGATGGATTAGTCTGGGATTAGGAGGAAAGTTCTAATCTGCAGGCACAGAGTCCTTAAGACAGGGATGGCCTTCAAGACCTCGCCCTAGATGAGAGCCAGGGAGACAGTGAGTCTGGACCTCACGCAGAACACCCCATATTGGGGCTCAAAGGGAAGAGGAGGGGCCAGAACAGGAGGCTGAGAAAGAGCAATCAGTGAGGTGGGAAGGAGGAGACAGAACGAGAAAGAGGGGGCGAGGTTGGGAAGCCGCGCACACAGCACACCCAAGCTCTGCCGTGAGAGCAACCCACGCCTGGTCCAGCAGTGTGAAAATTACTGGCAACCGGACAGTGTATTGATGTCAGTTTAGAAGAGAATGGGAGACAGGTCACCGATGATAATCGTTGCAAAACCGAGTTAAAAAATGTCGTTGTTGGTGGAAAAAGTGGGGTCAAGAGAAAACTCAGTCTGGAAACTTATGACCTCAGTACTTGGAAATTTTCTTGAATTATCTATTTGCTATTTTCCCCTCCCTTCCACATGGATAGCCTCTCCTTTTGAAACTTACCACGAGGATATGTGAAGTCCTGGACAGGTCTCATTTTCCTCCTCCTCCTCCTTTTTTTATTTTTATTTTTGACCTCTCCTATTCTCCATCTCTGTGTGCTCTTAGCTTCTGAAAGGTTCCCTCAGAATTTGCTTGCACCCTACTAATGAAGGAAGGTAGGTGTTCCATCCTGGCTTCCAGAGTCTCCCCCGGGAGGTCAGGTTCAGGTTGCCCCTGCTGGTAACTGGCTTGCAGATGCGCCCACTCCTGGTGTCTTCCTTTCCATCTCACTTCCCCACATCCCTGTGGGAGTTCCCTTCACCTTTTGAATAAGCCAGTGGTACTTGAATCCTCCCCTCCCCTTGATGGGGCCCCAAACCAAGACACTCTGTGCTAAGTCACTTTCACTCAGTCTTTCCTTTCCCATTTCCAAAATCGCGTTGTCCGCATCTGTTCCGTTTGTCGTGCAGGCTTAGGCCTTTTGGAAAGTCCTTTGGTTGTCATCGTAATGAGGCTTTGAGAAGAGAAAGAGCTAAGTGAGCGTGTTAAATTTGCCGTCTTTAGCCAGAATACATTTCTCAGTCATCATGGTATCATTGACACCTTGCCCATTTGCCTGTCCATTCACGAAACGTGAATAAAAACATGTAATTTCTCCTCATCAAGGGGGAAGAAACACAGTTTTGACCTGCCATCTGTGATTCTGCAAAACTTATTGGAGTCGAAAAGTTGGTCTCTGTGCCAATAGACAGTTAGCTCTGCACAGGGATGACAGTATTTCATCTTTGCACACAGTAAATAAGCTGTGAACACCTCCCGTCAGTGTGGGAAGAGGACGGATGCTCGCGGCTGCCGAAACCCTCCACCAGCCCTTTCATCCTTGGACCGTGAAGCCATCCTCATTAGCACTAAACACCACGTTGCCACCAGCAAGGTCACTCGTTGACACTCGAGTTCCTTTATCGCCTGCACAACACCGAGAATAATGAAAAGACCATCTTCCCAAATCAGGATCCAGTGAGGCCCGTGTTGCCCTGATGATGACATTAGAACAGGCTGAATTGTTTTCATTAAAATGTAGCCCATTACTGTAGATGAGAAAGGAGTTCCACAGAGGGAGATTTCAGATCTATGCTTTGTTTCACTGAATTATGGAAAATTAACATGCTTCTGTCTTCGCTCCTAAAGGTAATAATGTTCTCTCAATTGGAGGGACGGGGCACGTATGATTAGGCAGCCTGGAGGAGTGAGGCATATGTCTAATTTTGCTTTCAACAACAACAGCAACAAAAATACCCCTTCATTAAAAGCAGCGAAGAAGAGATATTTATATATGAAATGAGTGCCTTTGATCTGATCCCTGGAGTAAAATGTCATAAATAGCTGTTAATTTGGGTCTGTTTACTAAAAATTTAATGCCTGCAGAAAATCTACGTGAATCATCACAAATGTAATAACGTCTACCAGGAAGAAAGCGGGGAATGATAGCAGCAATTGGGGATGAAACTTGAGTGTACTGAAGCTGGTGTGTGCCCAGGCACAGACTAATTAATGTTTGTGTGCGGCCCAGCTCGCAGCTTCACACTCAGCCGAGCATCAATTAGAGAGGCCAATCTAATCCTCGGGTCTTACTGCAGCAATAAAATCATTTTTTCCAGTTCTAAATATTACTGCTATTAATATGGGGTCCTTAAATGTGTGTTCTTAGCTCTCGTGATGAAAGGGGTTAATTACCAGGATAACTATTTCACCATACGATTTTGCTCCTCTGCCTAAGAAAACAAAAGACATTTCCTGGGACAAGGGGAGGGATAGTCAATACAGTCGCCCTGTGTAAACACCACAGCACGGAAACCAACACATGGTTCATCCATGGTAATGAGTCCCCAGAGAACGGCATTGCAGGACAGAGGGGACCTTGATCCTGGCTCCTTAGCCACGCAGAGAGAAAAGGAAGCTTTGTGTCTTTCCAGATCATTCAAAGGCAACTCCTGACCCCCCTGTTCCTCCTGTGCTTGCAATATCCATCTTCTTTGGGTATTTCAGGTATTACCATGCTTGGGTCAAAATGCCAGAGAAAATGGCCTTGATTGTGTGTTTCTTTCAGCCAGACACTAGTCTGCAACTGTTAATTTCAAGTGTTTGTGAAGTGCCTGGGACACCTGAAGCCTGTCTGCATACCTGGCCTCCCAGTTCCGCCACAGCCCTGCAAGAGAGATCAGGGCATCTCCGTGCTGCCAATGAAGACGTCCACATGCAGAAGTAGTAGTTGGGTCTCCAGGGCCAGCGAGTTGGCAAGGTTTAGCCAGAACTTGAACAGACCTCCTCCCCCTCCATTTTCAAGCCTGTTTCCTTCTAACTACACTAAGTTACTGCCTCCATCTACCTAAAATATCTATCTAAGGAACAAATCATTCAGAGCCCACAGGACCGGGACCATGGCTTCAGGCTGTGGTCAGTCTTTATCTAAGGGAGCCCCACCTGGTGGCCCAGAGACACAGTTGCTGCCCCAGCCCATTGGCAGGAGGATGGCTCGCTGAACAGGGCATCAGCAGCTTCCTGTCCACACACTATCAGGGAAGAGTGAGCTCTGTTCCTCTTGAAACTGAGGGCCAGAGGCCTTGAGATGAAACCAGGGTCTCAGATTTCAAGTCCACCTTCGCCTACTCAGCCCCTTCCCGAGTGAGTCTCTCACCGTCTAGGATTTTCCCGCCTCCTGGGTCATGAAGAAGCTCTGTGTCATGCCCAGGACAGGTGGCTGGCTGTAACCTGCTCTCTTGCTGGAACTTTTTCCAGGAACACGATCATCTTCCCATCCCCTCACCTGGAACTGCCCAGTGGAGCTCAGTCCCATCCCACTGTCTGAGATTGGGGTGTGTTCAGGGATTTTTCTTTCCTTTCCGGCTTCCTTTCTGTTGTTGCTAGAGACACATAATTATTTTCTACTGGCTGGAGCCATTCCTCTGACCCCAGCGTTTCGCTCATGGCCTTTGGGTTCTCCTTCCCAGAGCAGTCCTTTGAGGACCAGCCTGCTCCCACCTTTGTCCACCATGCTCAGACGGGCCGAAACAACCCCCTGCAGTCTCAGAAATGCCAAGACTTTCTGCTGCATCTGGACTGCACAGAAATCAAAGGCCAGCTTGGACAGTCTACCCCCAGGGAAGATTGCTGGTTGCTGACATAAAACCAGATTTTTATCAGATTCCAATGGCAGGCAGCAGAGTCTCACTCTGTAATATGAATATGAACAAAGAAAGTTTAAGATAATTTATGATGGAGCCAGTACAGTGATTCTAAGATTCACTAGTTGTCATGGTACCCCCCACACACTCACATGCACACACAATCATATCCTCAACTCGTGCGCTCTAAATATGGAAAGTTCATTGTAGGAGGTTCCTGGGTGGTGAGACCAAGCTGCGAAGATGACAAGCTCAATGGCAGAAGGGATCATTGTGCCTCAGTCTTCACCTCCAAGTCACAGCATTTAACACCATGACTGGTAGATGACAGGAACACAACAACCGATGAATCAATAAAGGAATGGACAAATAAAATAGCCAAATGGAAACAGGAGGCAGCTTATCTGCTGCTTTAGACCCTCATGGGGTTGGCCAAATTCAGCCACTCCCTGTTTCCTTCACAGGATCTCATGGCAATGCCGTGAATCCAACCTCTCTAGCCAAAGCCTTTGTAGTCAGTTACCTTAAATGTGTTGTCAGTAATACCTTTCACTTACATACACAAAAGTTTCTGTAATGTGGGTCAAACTGTTGAGCTGTTGTGCTAGGCCTGAAATAAACATGTAACAACTCCTACTGCTTGAAGTTGTCTTTACCTTGGCACTGGAATCTCGACTGCGGCACAACTGCTGTCACTTCAGAGCTATGTCTCTCCTTTTGCAAAAACACATAAATAAATAAATAACTAAAAGAAAGAAACAGGAAGCCAGTACTCATATCTTGGTGGTGCATTGAAGCCCACGTGTAGGAGCTCAGGAGAGCAGATGAAAAGGTCAAGGATGCCTTGCTAGTCACTCAAGTTCAGCCACAGCAGAGGTATTTATTTACACCAAGGGAATGGGTCAATGGAGCATGGATAAATCGGCACAGCCATCCCAATCCCACCTGCCTCCTCCCTTCCCTTCTCTTGTGGATCTGCACTCTTGAATAGACACATGGTCGGCAGCAGCAGTCCCCAGCCTTTTCTATTCCAAGGACTAGGGTGAGGAAGGATGGTTTGGGGATGATTCAGGCACATTACATTTATTATGTGTTTTATTTCTATTATTAGTACATTGTAATGTATAATAAAATAATTATACAAGTCACCATAGTGCGGAATCAGTGGGAGCCCTGAGCTTGTTTTCCTGCAAATAGCCAGTCACGTCTGGGGGTGATGGGAGACAGTGACAGATCATCAGGCCTGAGATTCTCATAAAGGGCTTGCAGCCCAGATCCCTGGCATGCGCAGTTCACAATAGGGTCCACACTCCTATGAGAAGCCAGTGTCAATACTCACCTAAGAAAAGGCGGAGCTCTGGCGGTAATGTGAGTGATGGGGCGTGGTTGTAAACACAGAGGAAGCTTCACTTGCCCACCACTCACCTCCTGCTGTGTAGCCTGCTTTGGAGATGGAGGCCCTGGTCTACAGAGTTCCTGGCCTGGGTAGAGAGGTGGCCATGCTTCCTGGTACATGCGTCGCTCTTGGGCTGCAGCGCAGGGGGAGAAATGCAGGCTGCAACGGTGGTTTACAGGCGCAGAACACAACAGTCTGCTTTCTGTTTTAAAATCAGGGTCTTGGGCTCAGCTCATGCACTGGCGTAGTGACTCCTGTTTTTAATTAAAAGGGTAAATTCAGAGAAAACATCAATGGGTTGGAACAAATGTGTTTATTTCTGTCTAGACAGAAGGTCCCTTTGAGTCAGGCTGCACTGAGCAGGACAACAGACTTGCCCCCCAGTGTTCCAGGGGCCACGTGGATGGGAGTGGGAAGAAGGCCTGGGGACCCCATTCCTTCAGCTCCACTCTTGACTTCACATCATCACAAGTTTCTGAACCTTGAGGGTCATGGTCAGGGGTAAGGACAGTGAAGGGTGTGGTCAGGGGTGTGGTGATGAGGGGCGTGGTTAACGGTGAGGGTCATGGTCAGGGGTGTGGAGAGTGAGGGGTGTGATAGTGACTCACAGGTGACACAGGAGGAATCCAGGCAGGCTCCCTGTGGGAGAAGACATCCGAGGAGAATCCTGAAGTTCTGAGTGGTACATAGTGAACTGATGGAGACTTCTCAGGGGAAGACATAAAACCTGAGGGAGGCCATTTCCTTCATCCTGTTGTCCCCCGTCCTCCATCTGCCCTCCTGCCTGCCATTGGTTCCTGCACATTAATTTCCCATGAACCCAAAAGGAGAGATAGTGGCAATTAATGTTTTTATGCAAATGTTTTGTGCCTCAGGGCGTACCCTTGCTGTGATTTATGAACAATGATTAAAAATAACTCATTGAATGTAATCTAACAGGGACAAATATGGCAAGACAAGATTAAATTAAATTTCTTCCCCCTGGAAAAGAACTTCGAAGGTCACCCTCTTGGAAATGCAAGTGGTTTCTTCCATTGGAGTTCGAGGTTTTAGGCCCCAAAATGAAGTTCTAAAAATAAAAGTTGCTGCGTAAATATGTCGTCCTAAAATTAAGTCTATGCCTCCCTTTGATCTGCAGGAGCCTTTCCGGGACTCTGAGTTTTCTCTTTGCCCACGGAGTCATGGATGTGGAAAAGGATGAGCGGGTAAATTTACCTAACACGATTCCCCTCCCCCGGGCCCAAGTGGCCTCTTCCAGGAAGGGCTCTTCTTTGACTATGTCAGAAAAAACGGGCCGAGTAATCAACAGATCTTGGCTGCTTCTCCCTGAGTGCAAATTACTAAAGTTTCCAGCCACAACCCTCGCCCCTCATGGACTCTCCAAAGTCACAGCTTCACAAGGTTGCAAACCCCTGACTCGGAAAGAGACTCTCCACCTTCACAGGTTGGGGCCTTCAGGGGCACCCCAGCTTTCATTTGGTCAGTCGGTACTATGGTGTAACAGGAAGGAGCTCAAGGGGTCAAAGCCCAGCAGAGAGTGCTTTGCATGAGGAAGTGACGCCTAGACTGTGAGCGCTGATCTCAAGTGTACATCATAGGAGGCACCTATTTAAACGTTCATTTGCCATCCAGAACTACGGGCAGTCAGAGGAGAGGCGAGTGAGGGGCGCGGTCAGGGTGTGCAGAGTGAGGGGCGTGGTCAGGGTGTGGCGAGTGAGGGGCGTGGTCAGGGTGTGCAGAGTGAGGGGCGTGGTAGGGTGTGGCGAGTGAGGGGCGTGGTAGGGTGTGCAGAGTGAGGGGCGTGGTAGGGTGTGGCGAGTGAGGGGCGTGGTCGAGGGTGTGCCGAGTGAGGGGCGTGGTCAGGGTGTGCCAGTGAGGGGCGTGGTCAGGGTGTGCCGAGTGAGGGGCGTGGTCAGGGTGTGCAGAGTGAGGGGCGTGGTCAGGGTGTGCAGAGTGAGGGACGTGGTCAGGGTGTGCAGAGTGAGGGGCGTGGTCAGGGTGTGCAGAGTGAGGGGCGTGGTCAGGGTGTGCAGATTGAGGGGCGTGGTCAGGGGTGAGGAGATTGAGGGGTGTGGTCCGGGTGTGCAGAGTGAGGGGCTTGGTCAGGGTGTGCAGAGTGAGGGGCGTGGTCAGGGTGTGCAGAGTGAGGGGCGTGGTCAGGGTGTGGTGAGTGAGGGGCGTGGTCAGGGTGAACTGAGTGAGGGGCGTGATCGTGGCGATTGGGGGCGTGGTCGTGGGTGTGGCTTCTGAGAGCGTGGTTGGCGTGTGGCGGCCAATGGGCGTAGTCGGGGTGTGGCCCCCCGAGGGGCGTGGTCTGGGTGTGGCGGCCGAGGGGCGTGGTCCATGTGAGGTGAATAAAGGGGCGTGGTCCAGAGTGAACTGAGTGACGGGCGTTGAACATCTTCAACGTGTTCCCACTGCAACTGCTGCAGCCACACCCGAAGATGTTACGCATTTCGCTCCAAGGTGATTGTGTCCCGGGTCTGACACACAGATAATCCGGCAGCAGGTATAGACACACTCAGAGTCAGCCCCGCCTGCAGCACAGGGGGCCGGCCTCCTTCAGATAGTCGACGGCTCTGCAGCCTGGGAGCTTCTGGGCTTTGGCTCAGCGTTTCTTCCGCCTCCTCCCTCTGGAAAGTCCTGACTTTCTGGGTCATCCCATGAGGGTATCCACGGGTCTTTGTTTCCAAGAAGGTGTGCTAAGCCACCCAGAGTTCGAGGCAAGGAAAACGGATCATCCTTAATCCTTCCTACTGGAGGATAACCAAAAGCATCAGAGGCCCCGTAATAGCCATTTCTTTATGCCAACAACAAACCATCCATCTGTGCAACCATCCGTCCATCTGTCCAAGCGTCCGTGCATCTGTGCACTATCCACTCACTCACAGTTTTCACTGAGCACATGCTCTGTGCCAGGGGCTAGGAACCACTGGCCCTGGGTCACTCTGTCCTGCTGTCTGACTGGGAGGCAAGGAGAGGAGAGAACAATTTATCTTTCAAGGGCCTGCATTACACAGACAACATGCAGCATTATATAATTTAATACACTTAATGGCTTTTAATAACCTTTATCTGAATAAAATAATAATAATAGATGTCATTGAACAGATTCATTCATGTCTTCATCCATTAGCCCATTCACTTAACAAATACGCCTCATTCATTGAACACATACTTCCTGAACACATACTTTCTTCCTGATATTCTTCCAGGAACTCGAGAGACAGCTTTGAACCATAAAGAAAATGATGTCTTCTGTCCATCATATAAGCTTACTTACATATACTACTTACAGAGAACATTAAGCATAAGCTTATATTACAACTGAATGCCAATTCAGTGTCAAATGCTTTCTGATATTCATTGTCTGTAATATTAAAGAATGCCGTATTCCACCAATTCCAGGATACATCTTCTTCCACATTTTAAAACCTCTGAATCTGGATGTCCTTGCCATGCCTGTTGACCACACAGTGGTCTTGATGTAATGGACATTGTCTAGGTATACACACCAAAGCATGCAGAACAGGTGCAGTAGTTGGAAAATAAATCCTGGACCTTCTCATGTAGGGTCCAGCCCTACTAGGGTCTTGGGGTGTCCCCTACTGCTGTGCTGAGGTATTGGATCTGAGAAATAAGGAGACAAAACTCCAAGGGACTGGATAAGAGCAGCTGGGCTCGGGGGGGCCAACACCATTTACAAACAGAGACAGGCAAGGCCCTGAACATTCAGGCACATTTGTATTTATTAGGTATAGGTTGGGGGGGAAGGGCAGTGAGTGAGGTCATCTCAAAGATAGTGATAGGGTCAAGACAGTCACATGAGTAATAACAAGGGGCCCACCCCCATCAGGTCACTGAGGCAAGGAGGCGGGCAGTGTGCAGCGAGGAGGGTGCAGTGTGCAACCTCTCTTATCTAGGGGCAGACAACTTCTAAGGTTTTCTACAGGAGGATGCTTTGAGTCAGCACAGTAGCCAGAAAGCTGACAGGGTATACAGCCAATGAGGCATAATTATACTGGAGGAGTTTTAAGCCCTCAGACGTTCGCGGGATTGCCGGCCTGAGTCCAGCTTTCCACAAGAACTGGACGCAAGATACTACGACTCCCTTTCAGAAGGAGTGACTCTTGCTCCAAGCTGCCATCTTTACGTTACTGAATGCTGCGTGACTCTTGCTCCAAGCCTGCCATATAGCGGGGTATCTTTACGATACTGAACGCTGCCACCTGGGCCGACCTGCCATGTAGCGCATGCCCTTTCAGGCAGGGGCACTACCACCTGGGCCATTGATTCTTGTCCTGGTATGGCTGTTTCTCCCTAGTTCATGCTGTGCACTGTGTCTGCTCTTGACACTCCTCCAACTACAAACTAAGATGTGATTATATAAAAGGAAATAAATGAGCAGCAAGTTATTCTTCAGGCACTAACTGTGCCAGGGATCTGCTTAGCTCTCCTTCCTCGGGTGCCCAGAAGGGGGGGTTACCCACACTCTCATGGGGACACTCCCTTTAGGAATGCTGCACAGATGCTCTGGAGGGCAGAGGGTGATCGTGAAAAACAGAATTAAAGGAAATTCCTAATCAAAAAAGTTCCAGAGTATTGGGTTGTAAATACTGGTTTAAAGTTTTAAGAATGTTAGGATTGGTAGGCAGAACAATGGCCCCGGAAAGTGTCTATGTCCTAATCCCGGAAGCTGTGATGCTCTGTTACACCTCAAGGAGGCATTAAGCTTGCAGATGGAATTAAGATTGCTCCCTAGCTGAACTCAGCATAGGGAGAATAGCCTGGGTGATCCAGGTGGGCCAGTGTAATCAAAGGCTCTTTAAAAGAAGCAAAAGGAGGCAGAAGAGTTCAGGTCAGAGAGATTTCGAGATGGCAGGTGCCTGTTGGCTTTGAGAGTTCAGGTCAGAGAGATTTCGAGATGGCAGGTGCCTGTTGGCTTTGAGAGGGAAGCAAGGATCCTTAGGCCAAGGAACACAGATGGCTGGGAAGCTGAAGAAGGCAAGGAAATGAATTCCCATCCCCTGCCACCCCAGCCTCCAGAAGGAATCAGTCCTGTGACACCAAGACTTCAACCCAGTGACGCCATGTCAGACGGCTGACCTATGGAACCATAAGACATCATGCTGGTGCAACAGTGATTGCAGTTGTTTCCCTTTTAATGGCAAAAACTGTAATCACTTTTGCACCAACCTAATAATTACTAAATGTGTGTTGTGTTAAGTCATGGAATGAGTGACAATGTGTTACAACATTGATAAGAAACTAATACATTACCAAATTTATTTCACTTCAATTTTCTTTATGTACACACAAAATGTAGTATGTGATATATACTAATATACTAATTCCAAGTTACGGGACAGCACTGGATATATAAATTTAATTGGATGTGAAATGAAAATAAATCTTGGGACCCCAGACTCACTCAGCCAAAGGGAAAAGTCAAGCTGGAAACGGCACCGTGCAAACCTGCCTCCCATCTTTGCTCCTGAAATGATGGCTACAAAGACGAAAAGCTACATACCTCCCTCACATTTTGGCCAGAAGGAAATGCCTTGTGGGCCCCAAGGTCTTCACCCTGAAACAGTTCTGTTGAAGTTCATCCTGGCAATATAAATTATTGCCAGGAACATAGGTCAGAACTCAAAGTCATCCCTCTGTTAACCTGATACAAACACATATTTGATTGCTTTCTCTGCCCTATCGTCTATGTTATCTTACGTAAAAATGCAGATTCACTGAGCCAGACAAAGGCATGAATGACTGTTTCTCCTACCCTCCTCTCACATGAAAATTATGTATTTTTCAGTATCCTGCCCTTTCCTCTTTAAATATTGAAGCCCTCAAAATCATCTTCAGAGAATTGCATGGATCTGTCTCTTCAATGCACGTCCTTAATTTTGCCAAATAATCCTAAAATGATTGTGATTGCCGAGGTCATTTGCTTTGATTTACGTTGGCAATTTTGTTTTTCCTGTCTTATGATACATACGTAATTCAACAACAATCAATGACACCTTAGAGCAAATGAATCCCCTACAAACACGGCAATGCGGTCAGCACACACCCATCTTCAGATACGGAAAATAAGTGCAGTAAGGAAGGGGCTGAGATTCTATTCCTTACAGCAAATGAATCCCCTACAAACACGGCAATGTGGTCAGCACACACCCATCTTCAGATATGGAAAATAAGTGCAGTAAGGAAGGGGCTGAGATTCTATTCCTTACAGCAAATGAATCCCCTACAAACACGGCAATGTGGTCAGCACACACCCATCTTCAGATACGGAAAATAAGTGCAGTAAGGAAGGGGCTGAGATTCTATTCCTTACAGCAAATGAATCCCCTACAAACACGGCAATGTAGTCAGCACACACCCATCTTCATACATGGAAAATAAGTGCAGTAAGGAAGGGGCTGAGATTCTATTCCTTACAGAAAATGAATCCCCTACAAACACGGCAATGTAGTCAGCACACACCCATCTTCAGATACGGAAAATAAGTGCAGTAAGGAAGGGGCTGAGATTCTATTCCTTACAGCAAATGAATCCCCTACAAACACGGCAATGTAGTCAGCACACACCCATCTTCAGATACGGAAAATAAACACAGTAAGGAAGGGCCTGAGATTCTATTTTTTACAGCAAATGAATCCCCTATGAACAAGGCAATGTGGTCAGCACACACCCATCTTCATACACGGAAAATAAGCGCAGTAAGGAAGGGACTGAGATACTGTTCCTTAGCTTCCTCCCGACCCCGTGGAAGCCGCATAACACCCTTCTGGCCTGAGTGGTTGTGCCCAGATCTCAGTAGGAAAATATCGGACGTGGAGCCCAGCCCTTAGAGAGCATCTGGGGGACCTGGGACTTAAACACAGATCTGAGGGGTGTGGGGCCCACCTTAGCTGCCCAGCCTTGGGAGAGGAGGATTGTGCTGAACACGCTTAGTCCTCCAATGTGGCCTTGTGCCCTGTCCCTCCTGCACAGGATGTTGGGGCCGGTGATGAGTTTGAGAGGTCAGATGAATGTGTCTCTCTTCCAGCGACCTGGAGAAATGAAAATGTTCATTGCACATGGCCCTGGGCTGGGTCTTCCACATCTGCTTTTTTTTTTCCTAAGACAGCCAGGTGCCAAGTATGCGTCTGCAGTTGCAATTCAGTGGCAATGACCCCCCTGAAAATAACCCGCACAGAAATGTCACTTAGGAATCTTTATGACTCCAGTTGTTCATCTATCTTCCCAACAGGGCGGCTCTTGGCTAACCGTGAAAAAGATTTTTCAGAAAACCTTCTCAAATAAATCACGAATTCCTTTCTCTCACAACTTAGAAGAACAAAACTTTATGAACTTGAAAGGTAAAGGAAGCAGCACCTTTCTTAAGGGCTCCGTGGGTACAATAGGCATCCTCATGCCTGTCCCTCTCCCCTGCTGGGCGCCATGCTTCTCACCGCTAGAAACCTGAGGGTGCCCCAGCAGTTCTCTCGCTTCTGATCTCTCTCTCCTGGAGGTGACTGAGAGCTCAATTTATGTGCTCCCTATTTGAGAAGAAAGAGAGAGAAGAAGTCTCCGGAAGTCACTCTGACCCACTTGGAGGTGGCCTGCTGTCACCCCAGGGAACCCTTCATGCGGATGAGGTGCTGTGAGCTTCTACTCATGCCCACGGTCAGGGCTCTGCACGGCCCCCAAGAATGGAACCTGCCTTTCATCCCAGGGGGAGCTGCTGGTCTCCACAGCCTGGTTCTCACTTGGGGGCTGAGACTCTGCTTCTCCCTGCCTCTCTGTCCTCTCCAACGGGGTGCCTCAGACAGCAGTGTGGCCGGCAGTGGATTTCCCTGGGCAGGGATTGTGGTGGATATTGTGCAAAGGAGGGAATTAAAAGAGGACAATGAAACAGACAGGAGAGGGCCTGAAACCTGGCCCTGCTGGAGCGGTGTGTCAATTCAGGTAAACCACCGGCCTTCCTGAGCTGTCAGCTTCCTCATCTGTACAACGGGGGATACTAATGTCACCTTCCATAGTCTACAAGATTATTAAGAATTTGAAACTGGAAGACGCATTTACAAGCTCTTGAAAATAATGAGTTTGCAGGTGACTGGCACTTGCCTTGGAGGCTGGAGGTGAGAGCAAAGGCCCCTGGGGATCAGAGTCAGATCCTAGAGCACAAGTCCTGCTACATCTATCTGTTCTTTTGGGGAAGAGAAGAATCTATTTAGCCCGTCTGTGGGTTCAGCTTCTTCTGAACGTTCCCGCCTGTGGCCTGGCATGTGTGCTAGTGACCTGGTATGTGTGCCCGTGGCAATGTGTGTGCCAGTGATCCTGAGCTCCTCGGTCAATCTCATATAGCCCCACCATTCTTGTAATCAACCTCATTGTCAGCCATTCCTGATCTTACATAAACCCCATTTATATAACCACAGAGAAGCCACTCCTGGATTAAAGAAGGCCCTGGTGCTATGCTAGGAGAGCCCTGGGGCATCCAGAGACCAGAAGCCAAGGTAGACAGTAGAAAAAAATATCAAAACGTCTGTCTCAGGAATATGTATGGTGGGCTCTTGGGTGGTGGGCTGTGGGTCGGTGGGCTGTGGGTCGGTGGCTGGCTGGTGGGGAGAGGCAGTTCTGACAGGACCACAAGTAGAGCTGACCCCAAATTCATTGCAAGTGTCTAGTTCTTAAACACCCGCTCCTTACACACCATGTTTGCAGGGAGCCCCTCACTGTGGAGTGACATGGACCAGCTCAGGGACCCGATGGCTCTTCCTGAGCACCACCTTCCAGCGGTTTGCCTGTGATGGAATGAAGAATGGCGGGAATCAGGAGACCCAGTTTCTTCCTGCTGGGCCTCTGGTGTGGTGTGTGGCCATGGGGCATCCTAGGTTTCTCTTCATCTGTAGACAGGATGACTGAGCTCCTGCCTGCACCCCCACAGAGTCTCATGCAGAAGGGGCGGGGAGCTCATGGTACTGGCAAAGACATACCTAGCCCACTCTATGGCTGTGCATCAGTCACCCCAGAGAGGGACAGTGCTGGTGGCACAGAAGGCGGGGGAGAAAGAAGAGGCCCCTCCTGGTGCAATTCCTGAGCTCATACCCCGGGCCTCGCCCAGCTGCCACTGCAGGAGGCACCTTCAGGGGAGCCTTGATCATGGGCTTCACCTCACCAGGCAGTGGAGGTTGGAGGGGTCACTCATCACTAATGTGACTGGACCCACGAACCGTGTCTGCCACAGTGCTGAGGCCCAGGAGAGAAGCTCCAGGAAGGGAAGGCACGGGGAACTCACAGAAGTCCTGGTGGAGAGGTCTT
Organism: Ateles fusciceps; assembly: GCA_036589455.1. NCBI lineage: Eukaryota > Metazoa > Chordata > Mammalia > Primates > Atelidae > Ateles > Ateles fusciceps. The sequence continues at coordinate 856,141 of JAZHEH010000402.1, read as the reverse complement.
CAGACAGCCCCAGGCCACAGGCTGATCCCTTGGGGCCCTGGACCACAAAGACGTGGCATGTCTGTTGCAAAGGAGAGAAGGGGCTCTCAGTTTTAGAACAGAGAAAGGGGCTGCCTGCTGTCAGGCTCCTCTGAGCCTCTTCTATTCTCAGCCCCACTGTGGGTGCCTGTGTTCATCTTCGAATTGCCCAGTTTTAGCAAAACTCCCATTGCAAGTGCCCATTTTTGTTTTGATGAACATAGAAATTGACCCTTCTTGTCTTAAAGCTTGATTGAGATGGTTTAGCCAAAAATCCCCAGCTCCGTGTCTGATCGCCCTCAATATTGGCCAAATTCCTCTTCTCCACCTCCCCACCCCAGGTGATGACGGTCACCCTGGTCTGTCTTCAGCAAGAATCCTATTAGGTCCATGTAGCCAGAATCCGCCACCCCATGTCTGCTTGGCGATCTCCCATCCCCTGACCGCACCCTGCTCCCCTGGCTGTGAATATCCCCTTGCTGTGCCAGTTCCATGCTGAAGTCTCTTTCCCCTGCTGCAATTGTCCTGAGTAAAATATCTGTTGCTGCTTTAACTACTGCCCAGCTCTGGGTCTTTCACAGGGTAAAGTCAAAGGTGGGTTCTACAACAGGAGAGTGAGGAATAGGCAACCCAGACAGGAAACAGACTCAGGGAGGGGAGCCAGGCACTGGCAGTCAAGGCAATAATGTAAAAACCACAGCAGTGAACATGCGAACGAAATGAAGACTAATCCCAAAAGCTACGAAGACATGGCAACATGCTGAGTCCCTCATGCTTTTTTGAGACAGGGTCTCACTACATGGCACTTTAGAAACAAGTTGACAAAAGGCGTTACCAAAACATCATGGGTTCGGTCTGAGTCCTGTTGCTCACTGCACAGGAAGCCAATCACTGAGACCAGGAGTACCACCAAGAAAGCAAGCTTTCATTGGGTGCTGCAGCCCTGGAAATTCTGAAGTCCATCCCAATGACCGGCTAAATTTAGGGGTTTGTATAGCTGGAAAGAGATGTCACAATGCATGGGAAAACAGGAGTTTGGAGGGGTAAGGAAGCAATCATGGTGAATGAGGGGTCTGACGTCTCCTTGTCTGGATGAGATGACCTGGTGAGTTTCAGTTCTTTGGTACTTTTGTGAGACCTGGGGGTCCTTTCCTGGAATAGGAACTCATAAAACAAATGTAAGTTTCAAACTTTAAGACCAGAAGGGTCAATTTCTATGTTTATCAAAACAAAAACAAACTGTTTATGGGACTATGGGGTCGGCTTCAAAAGTATAGAGGTTCTTAACCTATCCGGATTATTAGGGCTGAGACTTAGAGAGGTTGTCATTTGTTTGCGGTGATGACTCAGTTCTCAGAGCCCCCCATCCTCAACCCTCTCCCTCACACCACTGGAGCCTGGCTGGAGGTGCGCCAAGCCCAGGGACAGTGTCCAGCCTGCAGGGGCAGGGAGACACGGACAGTGGAGGTGAGACCCCGGTCCTCCTAGGGCTCTCCAGAGCATGGGGATGTGAGGAAGCAAGGCAGCCATGCCCAGCTGCTGCACCCCAGCCTGAAAAGGAAAACAGAGCAAAGGATCTCAGAATGTGTGTCCAGGGTGAGCAGCTGGGGAGGCAGAAAGGGGCAGGGGAGAAGGGATGAAGGGTACAAAGCTGGGTCTCAGCCAGGAGGAGGAAGAAAAGGCAAAGGAAATACCACAAGGGCAGACCAAGGAGAAACCAGCGTTTGTAGAGAAAAAAAAGAACCTCAGCTGAGGCCCTGGTAGAGAAGAAAAGGAAGCCAGGAGGAGGAAGGGTTTAGAGAAATTAGGTTGGGGGCAAGACACCCTCAGGATATTCTCAAGATCATCTACAAGACTGTAGAGCTGGTAGCAAGAAAGGGTGAGGCGCCCTGAGTAAGCTGATCCTAATGCTGCCCGGGCTGTGTCCTCAGAGAGAAGTGATTGATCTCTCCATCAGTAATTCCTTAGCGCCAGACCTCGGCGCTGTCAACACTGTGTCTCTGAGCCTCCTTCTTCAGTAAACATGAATAATAGGAATATGTATTTTTGCAGATGTCTTCTTTCATGCATTCATTCATTTATTCAAGAATGAACAAATCCTCTCGCATCTAAATCACCTGCTGCCTGGGAAAGACTTGTTCCCCCAGCTGTCCAGAGCAATCCTCGGCACAAGACGGTGGTCTCCTGCTTGCTTCCCGGTAATTTTATCCTGAGGATCATTTTGAGCCAGGAATATGGAGAGCTGTGACTTCATAATTTGAGATTTATGTATCATTAAGTTCCAGCAGTACATGGCCATAAATAAGTATAAGTGCCCAGAGCTCCCACCCAGTTCTGCAGGAGGAGATTAGAGGCGGGAGCGGAGGGGGGAGGAGTGGCCAGGAGGAGCCCCAGGTGTAACTTGCTCAGTGCTGGCAAAGCCCCTGGGATGAGGGTGAGGAAGGAGCAGTGGATCCCAGAGAACTGCTGAGATTCCAGGTGATCCCCTAACTTGCAGGGGTGGTTGGCAGTGTCCACAATCCAGGAAGAAAAGGAGTCCACTGTGCTGAGTCTTGCCCAGAAATCAGGTCGGTGATTTACTGTGCCAGGAGCGCCTGTGCAGGAGGCGGCAGCAGGATTCTCCATCAGTCAGCACTCACGTAATTGAAAGCAACAGATTGTCACCTTGAAGTTAGACTAATTTAAAAAAAAGGTCAACTCATTTAGAGACTCTCTAGAGGAGAGAAACAATGAGGAATATTCACATCAGGGTGATTCCAGGTACCTTCACATCCGAAGTTAATAATTCCAGGATCCTTATGTACGTATTTAATGTTTTCCTCCTTGTTTCTGTGTAATGTTTTAGACAGAAATATAGAAAATCCTGAATACTTGCATACCTGCCACTTGATTTTCTCAAAACACTATAAGGTGCCATGTTTGGTTAGGATGATTTTCTTTTCTTTTAAAAATAAAACGTTAATGAGGGAGTTGAAGCACCTTGTTCACTTGCTTTTACCCCAAAACCTGCCTCTGTGCCCCAGCTCCAGAAGCAGCGATGACTATCCTGAATTCAGCATTGTCAATCTCATGGCCATTACACATATGTTTATCCAGAACCTATAGATTTCATTGCTCCACGTGCTTTAGAATTTTTAAAGTCATTTATATCTTATGTCGTATTTTATGTATACTTTGAAATTTATGTTTCTTATCCATATTATGTTTTTGAGATTTAGATGTCTGGATGTAAGTTTTTATACTTTAATTTTTCTGTATAGCTTGCACATTGAGTGTCTTATTTAAGATATTATTTTCTAACCAGAGGTCACACAGATATTCTTTTGAATTCTGAAAGTTTTAGGGTTCTGCTTTCTTTGTTCAGTTCTTTAATAAACCTGGAATTTATGTGTGATGTGAGTTAGAGATGGATTATATTTTAATTTCATGTGGAAAACCTACTGTCCCAACACTAGCAAATAGCTCACTCTTGGCCTGCTGAATTGTAAGGCTGACCCTGTTTTCTATCAACGTATATGTGGACCTATTTGTGGACCCCTTCCTTGTTTCATTTATCCATTCGTCTATCTTTGCGTCAATATCATACTCCCTAATTACTATAGGTTTACAACTAACATTCGTAACTGATAAGTAAATGAAGGCCATGAAACAATGGAATAAAGTCTATAATATATTGAATGTGCCAAGGGAAGATAACAGTAAACATACAAGTCTCTTTCCAACTATCAAAACTATAATTCAACAGTGAGGACAAAATAAAGACATTTGCAGGCAAAGGCTTTATCTCTCTGTGCTGCATCCTGGTTAGTTTCCTTGGTTTTATCTTTCACCTTATTAATTTTTTCCTTTCAGCTGTATCTAATCTGCTGCTCAACATGACCAATGGGCCTTAGATTCTGTATGTGTGTAATTTTTACTTCTAGAAGTTCTATTTGGCTCTATTGCAATTTTACTTACTGTTTTCTACCTAATACTTTTGTACCCTTAATCTGTGTAATTATACTTCCTTATACTCTCGTTCAGATTGATCAAACCTGACTGTTCACATTATGTTTTCTCTCACTCATCCTGTGTTTTGTAATTTGGGATTATGAGCTCATCTTCAGTGAGAATCTGCAATAATTGGATTTAGGCTTTTATCTTCTAGCTCTGCTCTACATTTGCTTCTCCCAGACAATCTAGGAGTCACATGAACCTAGAGGGAAATTTTACGTTACTTTCTGGTTTAGGTAATCCCCAGCCACAAGATCTGTGAATCTCCCTCACAGATTCACACAGGGGAGGTACAGGCCTGGGTTTTGATATCTCCAGGAAGGCTTCCATTTTGTCTTCACTCAGACTCTGATCTTGGCATCTCCCTTGGCCACGGAAGTCATTTCTCTTACCCCTGGTCCCTGCTTTCATGAAATGTGGGCTCTCACTTCACTCTCTGACTGACATGGGTTCACCTTCTCACTGCCTCAGCTCATCAACCAGCGTTTCCCTGGTGCATTGGGAGAGCCACAGAGTCAGCACACACCCATGCACTGACATTCAATTTCCACTTCTCTTCAATCATTACACACACACACACACACACACACACACACACACATCTGTCCCCCCTTCTGGGGACTGAGGATGCAGCATTAGACAAAGAAAAAAGAAATGTCCCTATGTACACAACTTTTTCAGTTTAAGGAGGCAGACAGCAAACATACCTGCCAGGTGGTGGGAAGAACCACAACAGAAAATAAGGCAGCGTCAATAAAGTGGAACAAAACAGGTGGCCGTGATTTTATGTGGGTGGATGGGGACGGCCTTTCTTAAGGGGGCACCCGAGCAGGGGCCTGTGGGAGTGATTTGAGTCCTGTGTGTGTTTGAGGGAAGGACATTTCAGGCCCCAGGAACAGCTGGTACACATGTCCTGAGATGGGAGTGGGCTTGGGATGTTCAGGGAAGGAAGCCTAGAGGAAGAGAGGATGGCAGGAGGAGATACAGGCAGAGAGGTGACCAGGAGCCAGGTCCCGGAAGCCTTGCAGGATAAGGACCTTGGATTCATTCCAAGGGAGATGGAATCCCGTTGGAGTGTTTGGAATGAGGATCTGATCTAGCCAACTCCTACTCATCACTCCAATGTCTGCCTAAATGACATTTGCCAAAACATGCCTGACTCATCTCCTCATTTGATAGCTGTTCCCCATGGATTGCTGGCTCCTGCTTCTTTTCCTGGCACCTACCACAGGCCAGGACTTGTCTTAAGTGCTTGGTATACAACAGGGAACAGACGGGACTGAGATCCTGCCCTCAGGAATCTTACCTTCTTGCACTTACTGTTTCCAAATCACTTTGTGGACTATTTAATGTTTCATTCCACAACTACATTGCACTGCCCACGAAGGCAGGGCTTATCAACTGTGTGACTGTGTGATGTTTCAGCACTGAGAACACAGTTGATGAGTGTTCCTATATGTAAATTTGTTCTCATCTTGTTTCTTCCGTGTCACCGTACTCAACTGGAGCCCTGCTATCTCTGCTCTTCTCTCTTTTCGTTTTTAGAATATTTTTGGGTCAAGAGTGGTGGCTCATGCCTGTAACCCCAGCGCTTTGGGATCAGACGGGTGGATCACCTGAGGTCGGGAGTTTGAGACCAGCCTGGCCAACATGGTGAAACCCCGTCTTCACTAAAAATACAAAAATTAGCCAGGCATGGTGGCACACACCTGTAATCCCAGCTACTTGGGAGGCTGAGGCAGGAGAATCGCTTGAACCTGGGGGCGGAGGTTGCAGTGAACTGAGATCACACTAATCTTGGCAACAGAGTAAAACTCTGTCTCAAAAAGAAAAAGAAAATTTAAAAAAATCTTATTGAAGTAAATACAGATTTACACGCAGTTGTCAACATAATACAGGGAGATCCTGTTGACCCTTTACCCAGTTTCCACCAAAGAAAACATCTTGCAAAACTGTAGAGCAACATCTCAACCAGGATATTGATTGATACAATCCATCGATCTTATTTAGAGTTCCAGTTCTACTTGCTTGTGTGTGTGTGTGCCCGCACGCATGCATTTAGTTCTGCACAGTTTTGTCACATGCTGGGTTCACATATCCACCAGGACAGTCGAGACACAAAACTATGCTATCACCACAAGAATTCCTTCCTTATTGCTAAGTGGTTTCCATGGCATTGGGTACACTTCGTTTAACCACTGGGGGCACGTGGGATGTTTCTGATTTGTGGCTATGACAAATGAAGCCTCTGTGGACATCCATATCAAGGCTTATGTGTGAATATAAGATTTCCAAGAGTAAATACTGAAGAATGCAAGGGAATATTTTATAAGAAACTGCCAGGTTGTTTTCCAGAGTGGTTGTATTGCATTTCCACCAGTGATGTCTGAGTGATCCAGCTTCCTGCATCTTTGTCAGCATTTAGGGTCATCGCTGTTTTTTTATTTCAACCACTTTAGTAAGGATGCAGCGATATCCCATTGTAGTTTTAATTTCCATTTTTCTAATGGCTAATGACACTGAACATTTTCCATGTGCTTATTTGCCATCTGTAAATCCTCTACAGTAAAACGTCTCCAAATGCCATTTGTCCATTTTATAATCAGATTGTTTTTTCACTGTTGAATTCAGAGAACTCTTTATAAACTCTAGATTCTAATCTTTTGTCAGATATGTGATTTGCAAACATTTTCTCCCAGTTTGCAACTTGTCTCTTTATACTTTTCACATGGCTTCTTCAGAGAAAAAAAAAATCGTAATTTTGAGCAAAAATGTTCAGTCAAACATTTTTTCTTTCATGGATTTTGTTGTTGTTGAAGAATTTTTTTTTAGCACAAGATCCCTAATATTTTTAAATATTTTTTTCTAGAAGTTTACAGATTTCTCATTTACAGTTAAGCTTATGGACCATTTCCAGTTCATTTTTGTATAAAGTGTGAGGTTTAGTTTGGGGTTCATTTAATTTTCCTAAGAATGAACAATTGCTCCAGGACCATTTGTGAAAACTCCAGCCCTCCAATTACTTTGCACCTTTTTCTATGAGTATCAGTGTGTCTTCATGTGACGAGTGAACACCTTACCTCCATTCAGGCACCTTTACCCTCACCAGTCTTAAATATCATTGTCTTGAGTATCAGATGGTAACATAATTTTTATTTCAATTATCATGTGTGATTTAGAAAATTCAGGAGGAAGAGAACAGTGTGCTCCCAATATGTACCCATGTTCCTGTTTTCTTCCTTTCTGATGTTCATGATTTTTTTCATTTACTATTTCTTTTCTGTTGGAAGAGTTTTCTTTATCCAATCTTTAAAATCAGATCTGCAAGCCACAAATTCTTTTAGTTTCCCTTTATCTAAAGGAGGATGTCTTTATTGCCTCCTTCACTCCTGAAGGATGGTTTCCCCATATGGAATTCCTGGTTGAAACTCTTTCCTCTCCTCACTTACCTCCCCAGTGGTCCTTCCACTGGGCATTCACCTGCAGGTCCCTTCTCATTTCTCTCTGGCTGTGATCAAGATGTTTCCTTTGTTGTTAGTTTCCAGAAGTTTAAATAAGATGTGACCATGTGTAAGTTTCTTTGGGTCTGTATGGTTTGGGATTTGCTCACCTTCTCAAATCTGTGGGTTTATGCCTACCACCAAATTCAGGGATTTTTCAGCAATAATCTTTTTCTTTTTCTTTTGTTTTTGTTTTTGTTTTTGTTTTGAGATGGAGTTTTGCTCTTGTCAATAGCAAGATCTTGGCTCATTGAAACTTCCACCTCCTGGGTTCAAATGATTCTCCTGCCTCAGCCTCCCGAGTAGCTGGGATTACATGTACCCACCACCATGCCCGGCTAATTTTTGTATTTATTTTTAGTAGAGACAGGGTTTCACCATGTTGGCCAGGCTGATCTTGAACTCCTGACCTCAGGTGATCCTCCTGCCTCATCCTCCCTAAGTGCTGGGGTAACAAACATGAGCCACCGCGCCCGGCCTGATTTTTTCAAATACCCTTACAGCTATACTCTCCTCTCCAGGGATTTTTCTGGCATGCATGTTGGAGATTTGGTGATTGTTCTACAGGTCCTTCAGCTTTCTTCATTTTGTTCCAGTCCATTTTTCTTCATCATTCAGCATGGGTAAATGACTTCAGTCTGTCCTCCAGGTTCTACCTCTGTCATCTCCTCTCTACAATGCCACCTGTCCAGCAAGTTTTTTTAAATTCCTATAACTATATTTTTCAGTTCTATAACTTCTCTCTGATTCCTTTTTTTATAACTTCAATTTCTTTGCTGAGATTTTTCTGTCTTTTTTCGTTTGTTTCAAGGAATCTGTAATTGATTGTTGAAGTATTTTTATGACGACTGCTTTAAAATCTTGTCATATAATTTCAACATCAGATCCATCTTTTTGTTGGCATCTGGTACCTGCCTTTCTCATTCAAATGGTGCTTGTTTTGGTTCTTGGTATGACTGATGACTTTCAGTTGTATTGTGGACACTTTGTCTATGATGCTAGGAGACTCTGGGTCCTACTTACGTCTTCTATTTTAGCAGCCAGTCACCCCGTTTACTTTAGCACACACCGTATTTACTCTCGCCTTCTTTTGTGGGCTGAGGTTCTAATGACAGTTTAATTTTCAGAGTCTTTGTGCTATCATTTGAGCTGCTTAGTGTATCTGGTGCTGTGGAGGCTCCGTGGGTCCCTGCGGGAGTGACCGCAGGGCTGGAGGAACTTCTACAGACCAGGTCAGCTCTATCTCTACATGAGGGAGAAGAGTCTCGAGCTTCCTTGGCTGGGCAGTCATTGTGGTGGGCTCTCCCCACCCCTGCTGGGACCACACCCCAGGTCCCACTGTCTTTGTGGGGGAGGGGAGTCCCAGGCTTGCAGGGCAAAGCTGATTCCCAGGTGGCACCATTCCTCTTGGCTGTCCCTCTTGCCACTGTCCCAGCAATGCCTGCAACTCTAGGTTGGGGAGGGCAGTCTCAGGCCTGGTGCGGAGGAATCTCCGCAGGCCATTTATTTATGGCAAAGCTCCCAACTGATCCACCTGGCGGTGAGTCTGGGTTCGCCTGTCATTGTAGGAGTGACTCCCCATGGGTCTAGGACAGGAATGAGTCCACCCAGACTGCCTTCCATTGCCAACCTGGGGGACGGGGAATACCAGGTCCCTTGCTTCTGTTGGGCTGCGGGCAGAAGGCACCCTTCGCTCTGCGCTTCCTCCGACCCTTGGGTTTCCAGACAGTTTGACTTCCTCTTGCCACTTTTCCAAGTTCTGCAGTGGCTGCCTCTGGCATTTCCAGGATTCATGGCTGTGCTTGACAAAGATACATCATTTTGTCTGGCCCAAGCCCTCCTCATCTCTTCTGTGGGCCTTGTCTCCTCTCTGCAACCTTGGCTCCAGGGAAGCCATTTCAGATCCCTCCTTCCTCCCTCCTTCATCCCTGGCTGTGTGTTCTCCTTGGGTGACCTGCCTAGTCCCAGTTCTAGAGAATGTCTAGGTGCTGAGAACTCTCAAGCTTCTATCTGCAGCTGGAGCCTTGACCTTGAGCTTCAGACTCAAATGTGCATCCAGCAACCACAAAACCTTTCTAGCCGGATGCTTTCCATGTGTCACAGTCTTTCCTGGGAAAGCAGAGCCATTGATTTTGTCCCTTACATCCATGGCCTCTCTAGCTTTCTCTGTGTTAGAAAACCATATACCACCTCCTGATGTTCAGATCAGAAGTCAGTGGTCTCTGAATGATGTTTTACTTTGCAGCTCACATACAAAACCTTGGCACAGCCTGTCACCTCCATCCACCTTCACAGCAGTGGCCCTCCTCCCAGCCAGTGTCCCCTGTGCCCACATCACCAGGACAGCCCCTTGCTGGCCACCTGATTCCTCTCCTGCTTTTCCACACCAGCCCAGGAGCTTTTGGAAGCATAAGGCTCTCCAGGTCACAACACCTTAACCTTAAGACCTCCTCACTCAGAATAAAAGCTCTAGCAGCCCCTGAAGCCAGGCCTGTCCCCCAGCTTGCTCTGTCCTCCTCCGTTTCTCCCCTCACCCACAATGCATATCCATGCTGGCCGTGTCCCCTGGAACCCACAAAACCCACTCTTGATCCAGGGTACCACCTCTTGTTTTTTCTGTTTGGGATGTTTGCTCCCAGATCTCCCTGCAGCTGCTCCTCATCAGGCCACAGCCAGCTGTCACCTTCTCCCGGAGACTCGGAGCCTTCCTCAGCATCTCCTCCTTCCCTACCCGCAGGAGCACTCTCTGAAGCATTACTTCATCTTCGTCTTTCCCAAAGTGGGGTAAGTGCTAGACATCCACTTGTTCATGTACTTATTTAATGTGTTTATTATCCGCCTCCCCTCACAAGAACCCAAGTCCTCAGAGTACAGGGACCCTGGCTGTGCTGTCCCCCGCTGTGTCCCCCAAGAGAGCCTCCCCCAGTGCAGGGACACACGTAGAACTGGGCGGGGAGTGGAGACCATTCGTCAGAGCCAGGCAAGGTGTCCGAGCAGCGTTGCCAGAGTCCTTGCTGCTGCTTGGCTTCCTCCCGACTCAGCTGTGAGCCTTGTCTCCAGACTCGGTGCAATCCTCTCTCCGGGTGGAAGAGAGAGAAACACGGTTGACTAGCGTGAGGTCCTCAGGTGGAGACAAGGCTCAGAAAGAATGGACTCTGCTTGCTTCTTTGTCAGTCCCAGAGCCTGTGCCAGCACCCAGATTTCTAGAAACCCGACCCACGCTGAGCCCACATCTCCTCCTTGTGTTTCTAAACCCAACCCACCTGCCCCAGATCTGGGGGAGGCGGCGTTGGCGTGCGACCTGTCTTGACTTCTCTGCCAACTCACAGATGTCTAGCCAGGCCAGGGACACTTTATTAGGGAGAGAGGAAGAGGAGAAGCCAGGAGGGAGAGATCAGGGGAAGAGGTGCAGAGAGAGGGGAGACAAGCTTGTTAGGGAAAGGGAAGGGAAGAATCCAATCAGCAGAAAGAGGCAGAAGCAGGGTGCGAGACACAAAATTGAGAAATAATTCTTAAATTAGATGCCTGACTCTGGCATGGATTTTATAGCACATGATGAGAGTCTAATGCAAACCATGCCTCTGTTTTATTTATGCAGGGAACAGGCTGGGAGATCAGTGCAGAGATTCATGAACTTGAACTACACCAGATCTAATAGTGGTGAACTTTTCTCGCCCCCACCTCCCTACTTTCCAGTGCACGCAGCTCTCAGTGGGGAAATCGTCTTCCCTTTGATTTTGAAAGGTCTCTCGCGTTTTCAGAATCCTGGGGCTGCAGTGGGATGCTGGTAAATCATTCACTCAAGAGCCTGGCCTGGTAGATACGGATTTATAGACACAATGTCTATAGATAGAGAGTCTCTGGACCCAGAAGGACCATGAAGCAATTTCAGTGCAAAACATGGTCTTTCTTATTAGCCTTATCCATTCATTCATAAACTATGGTATTGCAACTGTGCAAAGACCCAGCCATCCATCCCCTCATTCACTGCAAGGGTAGGTGCTGAATATCTATTGTGTGGAGAGGGCTGTGCGAGGCATTGTGGAGGACAGAGGGAAAGGGAAGCTTGCCCGCTGCTTGGAAAGACCAGAAACAGAGTTTGCAGCAACTTACAGCTGCTGTTTGGCCATGTAACCTGTCAAGTGTGAAATAAGGAAGGCTCTAGGTGATTATGCAGGTCTGGAGTGGGCCTAGTGACAGCTCACACAGCCTTCTCCGATTTTCAGGTCTGACTTCCCCATTTACTGGTGAAAATATTTGCTGCATAGTTGGGAGAAATCTACTTTATTCACTAACTTGATCACTTTAGACATATAATCAATGATTTCTATTTTTAAAAAAAGGGATTGTGCAAAATTTCAAACATACTTAAAGGTAGAGAGGTTTTATATTTCATAACGGCTTCATCTCTTCATTTATAACATTTTGCACCTGTTTCTGACAAATGTCAGCTATTGTGTCATTTCACTCCTAACGGCTTCAGTGTACAGCTCTAAAACTTGGAAGTTTTTATTTAGAACCAAAATCCCATCATCACATCTGGCACAATTAACAGTAAATTCTTACATGTACCCTGTGCCCTGCCATTGTCATGTCTCTCTGCTCACTCATGAGCATCTTTATCCAGTTGGTCGGTTTGAATCAGAATCCAAACAAGGTAGACACATTGATTCTGGCTGAGTCTCTCTCTCTCTCTCTCTCGCTCTCTGTTTTTCTTTTTCCTTTTGAGATGGAGTCTTGCTCTGTCACCTGGGCTGGAGTGCAGTGATGCAATCTCAGCTCACCGCAACCTCCACCTCCTGGGTTTAAGTGATCCTCCTGCCTCAGCCTCCTGAGTAGCTGGGATTACAGGTGCCAGCCACCACGCCCGGCTAATATTTTGTATTTTTAGCAGGGACAGGGTTTCACCATGTTGGCCAGGGTGGTCTTGAACTCCTGACCTCATGATTTGCTCGCCTCGGCCTCCCAAAGTGCTGAGATTACAGGTGTGAGCCATTGTGCCTGGCTGGGTTGAGTCTCTTAAGACTCTTTATTTGCTCAGAAGTCCCTGGCCCCCTTTTGTTTTGTGCGTTAACTTTTCTTCCAAAGTTACATGACTTGTCCTGTGAATGTCAGTCCTAAAGGTTTTGTCTGGTTGTTCCTCATGGTGTCATTTGAGTTCATCTTCTGTTCCTCATGTGAATTTATCCATTGATGATCATTGGCCAAGTCAATCCATTTCTTTGGGTTGGCAAAACAGTGATTTTTAAGCAATCTGTAATTCTTCTTCTAAACTTAACAACTTATAACTTTTAATGAATAAAACTAAAAAAAGACTCTAACGTACTCAGTGATATCTCTGTATATTAACTTATTTTTATGTACAGTGGAGGGAGGAGAATGGATCTTTCTAAGTATTCATGTTTTGTGAAAGAGGGTGGATGCCAGTTAGCTCAATGTCATCCGTGCTTACTGAGATTTGACTCTGGGCTCTTTGGTGGGTGCCTGGAGACCTGAGCTATGTTTACCTTCAAGAAGTTCAGCATCTAGTTTCATTCTTCTGCATATACAAAAACCAAATCAAAGTGGATTAAATACTTAAATGTAAAACCTGAAACTATGAAATGAAACTACTAAAATAAACCATTGGGGGAAACACAAAAAAAATAAGTTCAGCGTCAGGAGAGGAGAAATAACAAAAACAGTTTCATTGTACTTAACATTTTGCATCAGAGCCATATATGAGAAGCAGGCTTGGCATAAGAACAGATGTGATCAGATAAGCCTCCATGGAACAGGACAGTTTAACAAAGGATGGGACAGAACAGTTTACCCTCAAATGCTGAGTAATATTTCCTGATGGATGCCGGTGGGAATGCAGAGAGCTCCTGGGGGCGCAACAGCAGAAAGGCTGCAGGTGTGAGGCGGCTCCCCACGGCTGGGGAACTCCAAGTGGCCGGGTTCATGGACCAGGATAGAGTAATCATCTAATTAATCACCCAAACCAGGACCTGCTGAGACTGAGAGGAGCCACGACCCAGGACTCCCTGAGGCCTGCCTGGATAGGAGGTTCCGCAAATATACAGCTCAAAGAAGGGAGGGTGGAGAACGGAACTGGAGCCATGAGTGGGAACCCGTGCAGGACCCAGGATATTAAGAAGACGGGTCCACAGGTATTGGCGTTCGCTTGTGTTCAGCAGAATGATGCCCCAAGGAGGCCCATGTCCTGCTCCTCAGAAGCTGCGGACAGGTCAGTTTCACAACGAGGCGAAGGGGAACTGAGGTTGCAGGAATTAAGGCTGCTGGTCAACTGACTGAAATAGGCAGATTATCCTGGATTCCCTGGGGGTGGGGGCAATGTAATCCAGAGGTCCCAAAAGAGGAGCGAGGCAGAGCATAAAGTCAGAGGGAGACAGGACAACAGAAGCGAGGTCACCGTCAGGCACAGTGAGAAAGATTCAACCCTTCCTGCTGGAGATGGAGGAGGGTGCCGCAAGCCAAGGAATGTGGACAGCCTCTAAGATGGGAAACAGCAAGGAAACAGACTTCCCCCAAAGGCTGCAGAGAGACAGGCAGCCCTGAGGATGCCTGAGACTCTATCAGACTTCTGACTGTAGAACTATAAGCTGATAAATTTGTGTTGTTTTGCTCCACTAAATTTGGGGTAATTTGTTAAAGCAGCAACAGAAAACTAATGCAGTGGGCTCTGGGCAGTGAGAGGAGTAGAGTGAATCTCAGATTTCAGTTTCGCAAAGAGGGTGTGTCCTGGGACCATTCATTGATAAACAATAAAGACAACTGAGTTCAAGGGCAAATATGATGTATTCAATTTTGCAGATGAAATTATTCAAGTCTTCAGTAGCCATGGATGGTGACAGTCCTGAGGTCAGCAGTATAGCCAGGCTGGGCATGGTGGCTCATGCCTATAATCCCAGCACTTTGGAAAGCTGAGGTGGGAGGATAGCTTTAGCCCAGGAGTTCAAGACCAGACTGAGCAACATAATAAGCCCTGCCTCAAAAAAAAAAAAAAAAAAGCCAGGAGTGCAGGAGTGCAGGAGTGGCTGCAGGCATCTATAGTCCCAGCTACTTGAGAGGCTGGATCACTTGAGCCCAGGAGGTGGAGGTTGCAGTGAGCCAAGATGGTGGAACTGGAACTCCAGCATGGGCAACAGAGCGAGACCGTCTCAAAAGAAAAAAATAAATAAATGAATAAAAATAGTATAGGCAAAGATCGACTGGCTGGTCCACATGCTACGTAGCACAGTGTCAAGAGAGAAAGTACCTCAGAACCAGCCTAACTCACAGTGGGAAGTGTTTATGAGTGTTTAAAACCGCTTACGTTATGCGATGTCTGGGTTCTTTTCCCTGACCATGCCCAGGGATCTTGTCCCATTGGTTGGTATTTCACAAAAAACCACCAAATGGGTGGCAGTAACTCCTGGCATCTTGTGATGACTACAGTTTGCGTTTGTTGTCTGTACATCCGAAACAAAACAAGGATCTCCTCTTTCAGAAGGCTTTGTTCAAGCTGTGAATTCACAGAGAAGACTACTCCCTCTGACCTCAGGATTGTCATATTGCTACCCCAGTGTAATTATAGAAATCCATCCTTGCCAGAGGTTTATTCTGGAAGTGGATACATGAGCCTTTATGGGCCTGGGATAATATAAACTTTACAGGGTGGCTAGGCTTATTTCACCAGACCCCAGAGTTATTAGGGTATAATCCTGGAGTCTCCAGTCTTCATGTCTCTCTCTGTGGTATAAGTTGTTGTACAATCAGTTCAGACTAATTTTTTTAAATTTTATTTTATTATTATTTTTTAAGTTCTGGGATACATGTGCAGGATGTGCAGGTTTGTTACATAGGTAAACATGTGCCATGGTGGTTTGCTGCACCCATTACCCCCTCACCTAGGCATGAAGCCCAGCATGCATTAGCTCCTTCTCTAATACTCTCTCCACCAGCTCCCTCCCTGACAGGCTCCAGTGAGTGTTGCTCCCCTCCCTGGGTCCATGTGTTCTCATTGTTCAACTCCCACTTATAAGTGAGAACATGCAGCGTTCAGGCTAATTTTATTTTTTGTTTTAATTTACTTCAAGTTCTGGGATACATGTGCAGAACGTGCAGGTTTGTTACATAGGTATACATGTGCCATGGTGGTTTGCTGTACCCATCAACCCATCATCGAGGTTTTAAACCCAACATGCATTAGGTATTTGTCCTAATGCTCTCCCTCCCTTTGCCCCCCACCCACCGATAGCCCCTGGTGTGTGCTGTTCTCTGCATCTTCCAGAAAGTCTCAGGATACGAAATTAATGTGCAAAAATCACAAACATTCCTATTCACCGACAATAGACAAGCAGAGAGCAAAATCATGAATGAACTCACATTAACAATTGCTACAAAGAGAATAAAATACATAGGAGTGCAGCTTACAAGGGACCTCTTCTAGGAGAACTACCAAACCACTGCTCAAGGAAATAAGAGGAGAGAATGGAAAAACATTCCATCCTCATGCATAGGGAGAATCAATATCATGAAAATGGCCTACTACTCAAAGTAATTTATAGATTCAGTGGTATTCCCATCAAAATACCATTGACATTTTTCATAGAATTAGAAAAAAATACTTTAAATTTCATATGGAACCAAAAAAGAGCCCATATAGCCAAGACAATCCTAAGCAAAAAAGAACAGGCTTTTTTTTTTTTTTTTTTGAGATGAAGTCTTGCTCTGTTGCCCAGGGTGGAGTGAAGCAGTGTGATCTCAGCTTACTGCAACCTCCACCTCTTAGGTTCAAGAGATTTCCAGCTAACTTTGGTATTTTTAGTAGAGATGGGTTTTCACCACGTTGGCCAGGCTGGTCTCGAACTCCTGACCTCAAGCGATCCACCGACTCAGCCTCCCAAAGTGCTGGGATTACAGGAGTGAGCCACCCCATCTGGCCAAGAACAGGCTAATTTTTAATTGCATTAACAGTCTCCAAGTGTCAATGCCTTGAGATAGGAAACCTTTGTTTCTTATGTTACAGGTCAACTGCGATTTGCTGCTCAGGGCACTTCGTCATCCTTGGATTCTAGCAGAAAGTGGATCCTCTGTCTGAAGGACCCATGAGCCAGGATGGTGGAGAACGAGGCCGGCCATCAGTACCTCCCAAGGCTCCTGTCAGAGGCTGTGGGAGACAGTACTGCCACATTCCATGGGCCAGGCAAGTCTTGGTAAGCCTGATGCCATGGGGCAGAGAAGAATCATCCCTAACGAGGGAAGAGCGGAACCGGGAGCACTGTCACCACCTGGGTCTGTTGATGAGACCCGGGATGGGCGAGGGAGAGAAGGCATCGCGATGGCGCCTTCTAGATTCCAGACACTCCTGAGCACTGACGGTGTGATCGATCCCAGATGACGGCCTTGTTTTACAGAAGGTGAGTCGGATTGGATTTCCATCCTTGTGTTCTTGGTATTGTAAAACATCGTCTCTGGCTTGCACTTAATTCCTTTGAAGAGCGCGCTTGCTGTCGAAGCTGAAATCTTGGATGGGCTCATGTGGATGCTGTCTACTTTCTTCTGGCAGTCAGACTGCGTGTCTGGTACGATTATTCAAAAATCCTGATAGAATTTCTTCTTAGGCTTTTTAATGAAACTAGAATATAAATGAAGTAATGTGTACCAATCTTTTTTTTTTTTTTTTTTTTTTTTTTTTGTCTTGCTCTGTCGCCCAGGCTGGAGTGCAATGGTTTGATCTCAGCTCACTGCAACCTCCACCTCCTGGGTTCAAGCAATTCTCCTGCCTCAGCCTCCCCAGTAACTGGGATTACAGGGGCCACCCACCACACTAGGCTAATTTTTGTATTTTTAGTAGAGATGGGGTTTCACCATGTTGGCTATGCTGGTCTCGAACTCCTGACCTCATGATCTGCCCACCTCAGTCTCCCAAAGTGCTGGCGTTACAGGCGTGAGCCACCATACCTGGCCAAATCCTAAGTTTATAACTCACTGGTTTTCTATAAAGGGAATAAAAAATTAAATGTTACTTTCTTTCCATAAGCCTTCTTTGTGACACTCTCAGGGCTAATAGCATTGAACTTTCCAGAGATGATACAGTGCATACACAACTTTGTATTTGTAAGGTCCATCTGTTTGCTGTGTTTAGCCACATTTTGTTCTTTGTGTTGCTGTATATTTCATCGTCTCATATATCATATTGTACAATATTAATATGCCACAGGTCACTCATACCATCTACTGTTAGTGGACATTGGGTACATTCTGAATTCTAGGCTTTTACAATGAAAGGTGCTTTTCTCCTTCTGCTGTGCACGTGTTTACACTTCTGCTGGGTACAGACACAGAAGTAGGAAGGCTGGTTCAGCAGCCCCTGAGAATCTGTGCTTGTGGATGCGTCTGTCTCTCAGTTCTGCAACTTTTTGGTTCACATAGTTTGATATTACATGAAGTGGATTGCTGTGTTACTGGTAATTGTTTTATCTAACTGTTGAATTGGCCTGTGGGTGGTTGTGAAAGGCCCCTCTTCCTCTCATGTCGTTCAGCGCCTGCGGTCGGCTGTGTCTCATGTTAGCTCAGCTGTGGAAGCTTTTCTTCAGATAGTGATGGCATTGGGTACTTTGGTATCATTTGACTTTCAGCTGTCTCTGCTCCTTTTCAGTTTAATTTCTGCTACTGTTGTTGTTTGAGATTTCTGACTCCTATGTGATCATCTCTGCTTCTGATTTGGAATATGTAGTTAATTTTCACTTAATGCATTAGACTGAACCATGAGGAATTGCAATATTAGATTTTTCTGAACAAAAAAAGATAATTTCATATGCTTCAACCTAGTAATTGCTACATATTTGGTTTAAATCTAAAATCTTATCTTTTGCTTTCTCTCTGTTCCAGGTTTTTTCTTTCTCTCTTCTTATTTTTTAATTCAGTATGTTTTATTATTCCATTTTCTTTGCTATTACTTTGTCATGTATTTATTATTTTAGTGATTAAAATAGGTATTATAATAGAAACCACTGGTATATTACTACCAACCTTACATTAGCCATTTTACCACCCTCTGAACAACACAAGGTCTCACGACACTCGGGTTCATTCACTGGCCTACCTTCTTTATGGTTTAGCCTAGATTATCATTCCTAATTCTTCACTAATTCTTCAATCCCTCCTGTAACAGGAAAAATCCTGTTAGATTCATGCCATTTAATTCACGCCATAACCTTGAAATTCCCTCTGCTCGAGGCGGGAGGAGTATCCTATGTCATGCCATCATGTTTGGTTGAGCTTGCGATCTGCTTTGAAAATGACATGTGAGAATAAGACTCAGGACCCACATGGACTCAACTCCCTATGAGATAGTGTATTAGTCCATTTTCATGTTTCTATAAAGAAATATCCAAGACTGGGTGATGTATAGAGGAAGGAGGTTTCATTGACTCACAGTTCCACATGGCTGGGGAGGCCTCAGGAAACTTACAATCATGGTGGAAGGTGAAAGGGGAAGGAAGGACCTTCTTCACAGGGTGACAGGAGAGAGAAGAGCATGTGAAGAAAGAATTGTCAAATAAAACCACCCGATCTCTTGAGAACTCACTATCATGAGAACAGCATGGGGAAACCTCCCCCATGACCCAACCACCTCCTCCCAGGTCCCTCCCTTAACATGTGGGGATGATGGGGATTACAATTCGAGATGACATTTGGATGCGGACACATTTGCCATGTGTGGGACATACTCCAACCACCCCAGGAGTCCAAGGAGAATTGACAAGTGAGGAATAGCCCGGGGCCACACCAGGCAATGTCCAGCAGTGCCCAATCTGCTGGTGAGCTCATTTAATTAATCTTCATTCTGGATCTCACAGTTTTCATTTCTGTCATTTCATTTGGATGTTTCTGCAGTTTCCATCTATCTGGTGAAATTCCCAGCTAGTTTCTATCTCTCTATGAGGCCCTTTAACGTAGCTGCCACAGCCATGTCTAAGGACCTGTTTATTAGATGATGCCACCATCCACACCCTCTCTGGACATTTCACGACCATTTTCCCTCATGCCCATGGGTCTCCTTTTCTTATTTCCTCTTTGTGTATCATGTGAAATTTTTATTTTATTCTGGAGATTGTTGGTTTAAAAAAAGTAGAGCAAAGTAAATAATGTTTACCTCCAGAAGAAAGCATGCCCTAGTCCTGCCCGACCATGGTGTGTGGAGTTGGTGTGGGGAGAATCCATTCACTCAGTAGTTGAGCTGGGCCCGGATTTTGTGGAAACTTTAGATTGAGTTCATCATTTGACTGGAATATTTTGAGGGTAAGATCAGGACCTTTCCTTTAGCATGTCCTGTGATCTGAGCACCAGTGAGATTCTGGAGATCTCCTTGTGCCTTGAGGCCCAGATGTCAACTTTCCAAATTATAGGAATCTCTTTTCCTGCTTTTCAGCCAATCTGCCAGCTTTGTGGATTGCTAGGAAATGCTTTTTCCCCTCCAGTCCTTTTCCCAGCTTTCTGCACCTCAGAAGATATGTCTGCAACCTTCTTCCAGTTTCAGTCTTCTCCTGCCTTGAAGCAATTCCTGGCAAAGCTCCTGCCATGTTCTAGACTTTGATGGCTTTGGCATTGCATTCAGCAAAAGCCTGCAGACCTGCAAGCCCAGCATACTACACAGAGACCAGATTCCACACTGCAACAGGTCAGCTCCCATTTAAGCAGCTCAACTCCTGAATTATTTGTGAACTATTGAGAAACATCATCATACCCTTAATATTCTACAAATACCATGCACTGTCCCTAGTGTGAATGCCTCAGAGCTTGCAAGACTTGGAAATACATGAATATATGATTTGAGGAGAGAGCAAGCTCAAAAGGCCACTGAGCCCATTAGAATGCATTTGACTTTAATATTCAGTTCCCTCTAGATACCATTTAATTGTTTCCTGAGTGAGCCTAGCATTTTAACTCAATATTGGTTTTCCCCTCTTAATTTCCATGTATGGCCCCTTCTGTCTGAATCCGAAATAGTAATGTAACCTCATCAACACTGTTTAGGATCCAAGGCAGTTGGATTAAATTATTGACTAAAAGTTTATCCTCTTGGCCATGAAGGCTAAATGCTGCTCAGCTTGTCTACAGTGGGCATCTCTTTCTTCCCAGAGCTTCCTGATTTACTTTACTCTGTCATGAGCAAAATGTGTGCAATGAAAGCGAGCCTATTTCCGAAGGAAAAAGGACCTGAGGATTGGAAATAACTCCATGTTCACGGTAGCAGAACTGTGAAGGGTGGGGCAGCAGAGCTTCATGCATGTCGACACTGTCTGCCACCTTGTCTGCCGTTTCCAAAAGCTCAGCCCTGACCAAGCCAGGCCACACCCCAGCCCATGGCTCCCATGAGTCTCCCCGTTACATCTTGAATGCCTCCCCCAAATTTCATGTGTTGGAAAATTAATCCCTAAACCATACACTGATTAGAGGTGGGGCCTTTGGGAAACAATTAGGATTAGATAAGGTCATCAAGGGGGGTGTCCCCATCATGGGCCTGGTGGCTTTATAGGAAGAGAAAGAGACTTGGTCTGACATGCATCCTCTTGCCTTCTCCCCATGTGAGCCTCAGGCCATGTCATGAGGTAGCAAGAAGGTCCTCACCAGATGCCAGCACCATGCTCTTGGACTTCCCAGACTCTAGAACTGTGAGCTAAATAAACTTCTTTATAAATTACCCAGTTTGTGGTATTCTATTACAGCCACAGAAGTGGACTAGGCACTACCTTTCCCTGATGAGTGTCTTCAGTGCCATTTGAGGATACTTCTCTGCTCCCTGGCAGCCTGGTTCTCCCTGCCTCTGCAGTTTCATGCTCCATGGTTCTGTCTGCTAGGCTTGTTCTCTATCGCTGCTTCAGATGTTTTCCCAAAACTACTTCTATTAGAAGAAAAGTAAATGTGTAATATCGGGGAGAGGATCTAAGACTCATACCCTGAAGGAGCCTCTTAGGGCGTGGGAGCTGTTAACGATATTATTTACCTTAAATTTCTGAACATTCCACTCCATTTCATATCTGCATTTGTTTTCCTGAAAAAACAAAAATTTAAATTACTACTGAGTAATATTAACTATGTGAAATCAGTCTAAAGACAGCCCACGTGCCCTGTTGTTATCCGAGGCTCAGAAAACATGTGCAGAGTGTCCAACAAAGAAAAACACTTGGACAGGCATGATGGCTCACACCTGTAATCCCAGCAGTTTGGGAGGCTGAGGCAAGTGGATCACCTGAGGCCAGGAGTTCAAGACCAGCCTGGCCAACATGGTGAAACTCCATCTCTACTAAAAATATAAAAATTAGCCAGGCATGGTGGTAGGTACCTACAATCCCAGCTACTCGGGAGGCTGAGGCAGGAGAATCACTTGAACTGGGAGGTGGAGTTTGCAGTGAGTCAAGATCATGCCAGTGCACTCCAGCGTGGATGACAGAGCAAGACTCTGCCTCAAAAAAATAAAATCAATCAATAAAGAAAAGAAAAACACTCAAAAAATGTTCTGATGTCCCCAAGTCAAGCACTGTTAGGTGCTAGCAAGGGGCATATGATGGAAGAAGGATGAACAGAAGAAAAACTCAACTATTGAGCTTGGACCCAAAAGAAAGGAAAAGTGTAATGATCCAGCTCTCAGTGTTGCTTCTGCAGATGGTGAAGGAGGCAGAATCAGCCTAAGAAGCAGATCAAATTAACTGTTGTAAGATTTCCATCAGAGAAGAGGAGGAAACAAGACGAGAGAAATGGATCCCTGAAGGCTGAGCCCATTGCTTTAGAAAGAAAGTTTAATTTACTCAAGTTCTAGAAAATTCAGAACCCAATGGAAGCCCAGGACTGGAGAAGGTCATGTCAGAGGTCACTTATGCCACTGGAGCCATCATGGGCACAGCTTTAGCATCTTCCACAATAATTTTCTACTTGAATGCAGAAATCTGCTGAGATAATCTGGGAGACTGAGGCAATCTTGCCAAGTTCCCAGCTTGACCATGGGCTGGGAGACTCTTGCTCCACTGCAGTTTCTGGATGGGAAAGGGGTAGGTGACAGTGTGGGGCTGTTGGAAGAAGCATCTCCCTGCCCATTTGTCTTGGGTAACTTTGCAGCCCCTCCTTAGAAGGAAGAGTGGCCTATGTATGGATCGAAACTGCTGAGTCCACCTTGAACAGGTGACTGGACTCCTTGCACTCGTGTATCTGCCCTTCAGGGGCCTGGTTGTCTGTCATGTGGCAGCAGATCTATAGCTCCTCCAAAGGTCCAGCCTTCTGCTTTCGATGCCAGGAGGAGAGAGACATGCAAGGGTGATGTGCTTCTCTCTCTCTCCATCCCTCCCCCTCCCCTAGCCTCTGGTGGCTGCTCCAAGCCAGAAATAGTGAAGAAGACCCAGGTGAACTCACAGGTGGCCTCTGGGCCCATCTGAACGGGGGCTGCAGGAGTTTCCCTCAGTGGCCTAAGGTCCCAATCAGCTGCTCCATCCACCTTGACCAGCCAGCCTTGCATGGTTAAGGGGTTCCAGCTGCTTCCCCCATTGCCACTGGGTCCCTGGGTTGCATCTCATAAGGGAAAGCCCAGGGGGGATGGATACGTACCTATGAGCTCTGAACATCTAAGGAAAGGAACACAGACCCCTATCCTCAGTGGAGGACATGGGATCGGAAGCCCTACCTGAAGTATAAGGAGGTGGATGTTCTGGGATGACCCTCAGGGAGCTGTGGGCATCCCCGGCCATTGCTCCTTCCCTGCTCCTCTGTTGATCACAGGCTGTGTCCAGTCTCCACCCTTGGGACAACAACATCTGTCTCAGCTGGGGCAGTGGCAGAAGCTGCCACCTGGTCTCCTAACTCCACCCCCAGTGGGCATCGTGGGACAAGCTGTGGCTTCATCCCCACAGGACCCTATAGTGACTCTTCATCACTCATCTCTCAGCAAGGCAGACAAAGCTCCCCAGGAAAAGGCCACCACTCACTGCTGTCCATGGGCAGATCTCACCGCACACAAGATCTTACTGCTTCCACCCTGCCTGGAGCTTGCAGCTGTGGCCTTAACCCTGTTGTTTTGACTCTTCTGGATCCCTTTTACAGGTCACTGGCCTAAAAAATTTCTATTTGTGTATCAGGACCCGATTCAAATGTCCTTTGTTCTACAAACATTCTCCCACACCTGCAGGGAGATTAAAAAATAGCAGCAGTAGTGGTTTTCAAACAACAGCCAAACCACACACCTGCTTCCTGGAGGGCAGGCACTTGCTTTTTCACATGGCTCCTGTGCGGGGGGCCAAGTGGACAGGCAGACAGACACCAGCTCTCAAGGCCAGCTGGTAAACGTGCAGGACTCTTATAAGCTGGTGGTTAAACATAACCCCATTATTAGAAGTTAAATAATGTGAAATTGCAATTAAATAAATTATACAGAAAACAAAAGTCATAAATAATACTCAAACTCATTTTCTGATTCAGCAGGAAGTTTGTCCTCATTGTTGCCATGTGTCTTTGTCCTTCGATTTTTGTCTTACTGATTTGGACTGAAATAATCCGCCAGCATTCCTGTTGGAACTACAGTCATTAGTCAACGATGTGGGCAACTTTGTTTCTGAATTGGATTGAAATTATTTTATAGTAAAATTTATAAGAAGCTTATATAGCTGTATATGCATACCTTTTTTTTTGTCAAGAGAGCTGGTTAACACCAACACCCCATTACAATAACCCTAATGAAGCTGGTATGATTATTATTTCTTATTTTCAGTTTTATTGGGGTATAGCCGACAATTAGAATTGTACATATTTAAAGTGTACAGACCGGGCGCAGTGGCTCACGCTTGTAATCCCAGTACTTTGGGAGGCCAAGGCGGATGGATCACCTGAGGTCAGGAGTTCGAGACCAGCCTGGCCAACATGGTGAAACCCCATCTCTACTAAAACTACAAAATTAGCTGGGTGTGATGGCGCACACCTGTAGCCCCGACTACTCGGGTGGCTGAGACAGGAGAATCATTTGAACCTGGGAGATGGAGGCTGCAGTGAGCCAAGATCACGCCACTGCACTCCAGCCTGGATGAGACAGAGTGAGATTCTGTCTCAAAAATAAATAAGTAAACAAACAATAAACAAAACAAAACAAAGTGTACAACTTGGTGCTTTGATATACTGTGAAATGATTACCACCACATAGCTAATTAGCAGAGCCATCACCTCACATTGTTACCATTTTCTTCTTTTGGGATGTGAGAACATTTAAGATTTATTGTTAGCCACTTTCAAGTATATAATACAGTGTTATTACCTAGAGTCACCATCCTGCACACCAGGTATCATTTTTATTATCCCTGCTTTAAAGATGAGGATGAGGAGGCCAGAGGGGCTGCATAGGTTACCCTGCGTCACCCACGGCTACTGAGTGACAGCGCTGGGATTTGAACTGAGCCTCCCCCTCCAGGTCCTAGATGCTTCACTACTCTGCTGTATTTTCCCCCTGGATTTAGTCTCTTCCTCCTCTGGATTACCAGGACATTTTGTGCAACCCTTTCTATCACTGTAATGATCATTGCAGGATAAATAACTGCAGTTAATTTCTTTTCTCTTTCCACTAATAGACTCCTTTATTTCTCTTCCACCAGTGGCTACAGTCCCTAACAAACAGTAGGTGCTCAATAAATGTTTAAATGAGTCGATAAATGGATCATGCCGTCCCCTGTGTGCTCTGCACTTTCAACTCTATGCCTTGCGGTGTAGGTGCAGGTCTGTCTCCTCAGTGCCCGCGGCTCCAGCACCTGACGGCTCCCCACCTGGCCACAGTTCACCTCTCTCCAGGGGCCCTCCTCTCGCTGTCCCAGAGCTCCCACCTGCCTGCGCCTTCTCTGTCCTCCCATCAGGCTGCTCCCGTACCTTCTGCAGATGGTTTGCATGCACTTGGTTTTCCCTAAACCCCAAAGTGATTCCCTTTGAGGACAGGAATTCAGCAGGCGTGTGGCAGGGCCCATCATGCGTGAGGCCGTGGTTGTGAGTGGACAGCAAAGATTCTGCCTTCGCAGGCATCCAGCCTGGACTTCTTGCTGATGTCGGGATCCTCCATGGCTCCCGGTCACTGCCAGCTTTCTGCAGGCTCTCAGTGAGCGGGAGCTGGGGAGCACAGCCCTCTGCAGTGTGCTTCCATCACTCTGTGGGACTGAGAGGGGCAGGGCGGCCTGGATTCAATCCAGACACAAGATAAAAAAGATGCCTTTCCTGGCCCTGGGCTGGCTGGAAGTTGAAGGCGTTGTATGTTCAGACAAGGAGTACAGCAGGATCCTGCTGCTGTTTCTGCTTCTGGTGTCAACAGTGACTCCTTATGCATCTGCACAAACTCTACAACCTTAATAAATGACAACTTCACATCACTGTGGCAATAGGAGAGCTCCGGTGAGGCATAGGGCCGCGCTCCTCACAGACGGAAGAAGGCAGTGGGGCTTCAGTGAGGGCAGAAGACCCAGTCCTGACCATCCTGACTGCTTGGTGAAGTTCTCAGGGGTGACCTGCAACCCGTGCCCCTCCAGCTGCCTGGCTGGCAAGGAATGAGGGTGGGCATCAGATCTGGGGTGCCTTGTGTTGATGTCCTTCTTGTTTGCCATCCCCCAGGGGTGATAAACCTAGATCCAGGCAACAGGGAGGGGCTGCTGGGGAAATCTCTGAGGCCCATCCTGCCTCATAGGTGCCCTCCCAGGCCTGATGAGAGAGAATTGCTCTCCTCAAAGGTGTGTGCAGTGGTACCTGGAAGGAGAAAATCTCAGCTCTCCATCTCTCATCCTGGGCCAGCTTTCTGGCTCCTCCATCCTTAGCTGTGTGACCTGGAAAAGTCACTGTGCCTTCTGGGGCCCCAGTTGCTTCTTCTGTCAAAAGGATTGAATAGTTCTTGCTGGGCAAATAGTAGTGGGAATGAAAGCACACGCCTCTAACATCGGTAGATGCCATCTTTCCTTTGTGGTCGCCATTGTGGTTTTATACCCAGCACAAAGGTCTTCCCCACCCGCAGGTCACTCACAGAACTGGCGTGGATCTTTGAAAACACAACTGCAAATTGCCTTGTTCTCAATACTTAGATTTGCTTCTGAATGACAGAAGTAAAAAATTAAAGAAGTTTTGTTGTCAACAGTCCTAATGATAGAGGCCATGTAGAGGTCATAGGATGCTTCTCACCCAATCGATTTCTCTCTCCATCTACACCAGAAGTAACTCTGCGTCAGGGCAGGAGGTGTTGGAAAGTTATTTTTTTTTAACCTTGGAAGTGCCATGAACAGCAGGCACGAGCTGGCTGCCATCTCTGATGAATGTCTATACACCTCCGTTTGAAGTCAGGAACTGCTGGTTCCTGCCCTATCCGTGTCTGTACCAAGGCTCCTCCAGGTGATTCTTTCTGAGCATATGGGCTGTTTGGATGACAAACGCCCCTGCAGCCGCGCTCACTCGCTACCTAATTGCTGTGTAGAGGCTTGCCCAGCACACAGCCCCAACATCCATTCTAAGGGAATGTCACACCAGGGCTGAAAAAAATGCCTCCCACAATCTCCACTTTGTGTGGACACAAAAACTGAGGCTCTGGCAGAAAAGTTTCCAAGAACCCAAGAGGTGGGAGGTGACACAGTTTCATCACCCATCTTCTGACTTCTGAGTCAATGTTTTGTTTTGTTTTATTTTCACTACTTCTCAGTGCCTAAAACATGTGCAATTGTGTAGTCATGCTCTCCTCAGTCCGTCTGCAAACCCTTGAGACCTGGCATGCCACATGGTAGGACAGGAGAGCCACCGAGGGTCATGCGACTCCCCGAAACGCAGCTGCAATGGCTGACAACGTCCGCCTGTATTCAGAAAGAGACACAGAGATAGGAAGAGAGGGAGAGAGAAAGAGAGAGAGAGAGGGAGAGGGAGAGGAAGTGGCGGGAGAGAGAGAGACGTCTGTGAAGGACATTTCTCAAATCCCCCACTTTGTGCCCAGAAGCCAGGCTTGCACTGGGACAGTTTGGTGAGTGTCACTAGTGTGGTGCCAGTTCCACAGTCACACGGGGAAATGAAGGCCTGATCATCACTGCTTTCACCTCCTGATGATGTTTTGTCTTATATGACAACTCTGGCAGAAATAATTGATTTTATGGCTTGATTTCGTTCCTTGCCTCTCATGTTGAAGACATAAACACATAATGAGATTGTTGTCCAACACTCACCGAGATTAAACGGCAGCAGAGTATCTGGGATTAATCAGCCCTGTTTCTTTCATTAGATTATCTGGAGCAGCTCAAGCAAACAAGCAGGTTTTGCTCAGCTTGCAGCCTGTCCCCAGCAGATGAGGCCCAGAAATGCACAGCGATTCCCAGGGTCTGGCTGTAAAGGCCTCTTCTGTAGGAAGGCCGCCAGGAGAACAAGAGAAAAGGTCAGATGGCCAGCAGGAGCCCTGGCCTTCAGGCAACGTCCGGGAGACCAGATGCAGGTGTGGGGTGGCATTTTCCTCCAATAGCGCCTCATAGATTCAATAAATCCGGCAAAGAATAAATGAAGGTGCAGGGCAGTGGCAAGAACACCAGCCCAGTGGGCAGGGGCAGGAGCACAGGGTGAGCCCAGATCCGCTTTACCTGGTACTGTGTTCTGAGTAAGCCTCCCGCCCCTTCTGCCCCCCCGAGTCTCCTGCCTGGGAAGTGAAGGGATGTGCAGGGGCCTGTCCCTGGGCCTCCTTTTAAAGCGGGAGGCAGGGGGAGAGGCGTCAGTCAGTGGACCAGCCTCTTGCTGGCTCTGTGATGCCAGGCATATTGTCCGAGCTTCTCAGCTCCATTTCCTGAAATGACAATAAATGTATACATTTCACATGGTCTTAGAGTTGCCAGATTAAAATATAGGATCTTCAGTTAAATTTAAATTTCAGATTAACAACAAATAATTTTCCAGGGATGAGAGCATCCCACATGTTACTTGGGATATATTTATACTAAAAAGTTATGTGTTATCTGAAATTCAAAGTTAACTGTATACCCTGTATTGGTATTTTTTAAATCTGACAACTCAATCTTAGAATGCAATCTGATACATATCCCTTCCTATTATTTCATTTATTCAATCAACAATGATTTCTTCAGCACCTACTATGTGCCAGACACTATTCTATCCCATGAGAAAAAAATAGCAAAGAATGAATGTCAAGCACATGTAATATAAATAGCACCCCCAAAATCAGCTGCACTCAAATGCCCACAGCCTTAGTGCCATGGGCCACTCCGTGAATACGTCCAGAGAGCTTTCATCCTTCAGGGGCTGCTCTAGGTGTGGGACTACATCAATAGCCTGGATGGAAAATGTCCTTGCACTCAGGGGACTTATACCCTAGAGAGGAAAAGTAGCAAGAGGGGGTAAGTTAGCAAGGAAGCAGAGGATATATGTAGGTACATCGTGCATCAGAAATTGACCCATGCTTCAGGGAATCCAGTGCTGGAAGCTCCAGACATTAGTGCTCAGCCAACTCCCCCTGTGCCCAGGGCAGCTTATACCAGGCCCACCATCCAAGCGCCAAGGCAGGTGCTTTCACGCTGGCTCCCTCTTACTGCCTTCTCCATTCCCTGAGAGTGTAGCTGGGTGTGTTGCCCTCTCAAAGGGACTTGGGAAAGTTACACACTCTGCCCTGTTCACACACACAGATGCACACATGCACACACACACAAGCATGCCTGCACACACATGCACACACACAATCATGCATGCACACACATACAATCATGCATGCACACACACAATCGTGCATACACACACATACTGCACAATCGTGCATGCACACAATACACAACCATCCATGTGTACACACGTACACACAATCATACATGCACACACATAACCGTGCATGCACACACACATACACACAATCATGCATGCACACACAATCATGCATGCACACACATATACACAATCATGCATGCACACACACATACACACGTACACACATGCATAGTCTTACACCAGGCATCTTTTGTTGCCTGAACCTCCTGTGTCCTCTTTTCCAGCTTGTTTGAGGTGAGCATGAGACACAAGCCTTACTGGCTGGTACAGGTGGGGCCACAGACATTGCCTTGTTAGCAGATAACAACGGTTGAATATTGGCAGCTTCCTGTTATGTGAGGGTACCGTTATGTCCAGGGTGTCCTTACCGTCCAGATCCTACTTTGGCCAGGCCATTTTTCCTCCCCCCAGGAATTTCTGGAGGGAAAGAATTCACATGGAATGTGGCAGGTCCCCAGTCGGAGCGGCACTTTCCACCACTTTATCACTCCCATTCTGGGGCTGCACTCTGTGGCAAGGTGGGGATGGGAGCAGGTGACATGGGTTCGAAGGCCAGACGCGAATCCTTCTCCTCTCTAAGGAGAGAACAGAAGAGGGCAGCCTGCCGTGTGCTGCCTCTGATAATGACTTAAAAGGGAAGGTTACACTGGGGCCTGCAGCCATCACCCTGAAGTGACTGCCCGTTAGAAAACAGGGTGTGTCCCCACATCCTCTTCTCTGCTCACCCCATTACCCTGTGTCCCCAAGACAAATCCCACGGACTGGGCTGTTCCCCGGACTCATGCTGAACTTGACAGTGAGAAGCAGCGTGCACAAAACAGGGAGCACTGTTCTCACCCCCGCTATGGCTTGCGGGGGGAGGGGGGACTCACGTTCTGCACCCAGCATTTTCCATCTCTGAAAATTACCACTCATTCTTCGATGGTAGCTGACAAAGGACCCATGTCCTGCACAGCACCCAGAATCCAGAAAGCACTCCTTCCACCTCATCCACAAAGCTCCCAAACAGCTGGCGCGGCTTCTCAGGGATTCCACCGGGCCACCCGTGTCCCCCCCAAGCAGCCCCGGCGTCCTAGAGCTGCCCCTCCGTCACTCACATTGTGCTGCTAGACAGGACCTCACCATTCCGGGTGGATAAGAGCCTCTTCCTGGCCTCGCTTCTCCCTGCATTCTCCTCTGCAGGCATGCTCCGTCTCCAACACAGTCCTGCTGTTGACCTGGAACTCTTTGGAGGCTCTCCCGGCTTCTCTAGGAAGAAACCCCATCTCAGCACAGTGTCTGTCCTGAATGTCCTGGTCTGTGCCCACGTATGTGGCCTCCTTCCCCCCCTCAGCTTCCCAACACACACGATGCTCTGCATGCTGCAGGCCCCTGCCTGCTCCTCCTGCCCCCAGAACCAGGTGGCCTGTCCCCAACATCCTGTATGGCCGCCTTCCATCCATTCATTAAGATTTAAGTCAAGTACCACCTAACTGAAGAAGTCTTCTTGGGTTAAGCATAAGCACTCCTTCTTTAAATTACCACTGGTGTGTGAGCCTTTTTGAAACCTGCTTGAATGCTCTGTGCTGTTTGCTCATGGGTATCTGACTTGTGGCTTGGGATTACCAGGTAGTCAAGGATATTAGTGAAGACCAACATGGGAGCCCTGCCTGGCACCCACGTCCGTGGAGCTGGTAGCTGTCTTGGCTGTTCTAAATTGCTCACAATGTATTTCTCAGAGCACAGGCTTTGTGCTCTTAGTATTTCTATTTCTTGGAACTGATACAATGGATGTTCAATAAATCTGGGTCCAGGAGCAGACAATGAAAACACAGCTAACACCATGCACTTTTTCTCTCTCTGAAGAGTTTGTACTCTTCCTATTAGTTTCCAGGCGACGCCACAACTAATTGCCACAAACTCAGGGCTGAAAAAGCACAGGAATTCGGTCTCTCACAGTTCTGGAAGCCGGAAGTCTGGAGCCAAGGTGTTGACAGGCCTCGCTTCTTTCAAAGGCTCTAAGGAGGCTCCTTCCTGCGTCTCCCAGCTCCTCGTGGCTCCAGGTGTTCCACGGCCTGTGGCCACGTCCCCGCAATCTCTGTCTCCAAGGACACATGACCTTCTCCTCTGTGTGTTTAAGTATTCCCTGGACTCTTATAAAAATCTGTCTGGGAGGCTGAGGTGAGCAGATCACGAAGTCAAGAGATTGAGACCATGCTGGTCAACATGGTGAAATCCCGTCTACACCAAAAACACAAAAATTAGTTGCGGCATGGTGGCAAGCGCCTGTAATCCCAGCTACTCAGGAGGCTGAGGCAAGAGAATGGCTTGAACCCGGGAGGCACAGGTTGCAGTGAGCTGAGATTGTGCCATTGCACTCCAGCCTGGCAACAGATACTGTCTCAAAAAAAAAATTGTCATCTGATTTGAGGATTTGAACTTAAATCCTAAGGATGATCTCCTGTCCATGTCCTTAATCCAATTACATCTGCAGTGACCCATGTCCAAATAAAGTCATATCACAGATGCCAGGGGTGAGGATTTGGACATGACTTTTCGGGGATATATACTTTGGCCCACAATATCCCTTATAATTGGGGGATAAGGACACATTTTCCTTCGGAATGCCCACAGCTACGGGAACATCATTCAGCCGCACTGCTATGTGTTAAGTGCAATTAGAGGCAGCTATTTCAGGGGGAAAGCTGGTTCTGACAGGGGGCTGGGGATGTTGGGTTTCCGTATGATATACATATGGAAGCCATCTGTGAGGATTCACGCCAGTCAACACTCAGCGCACACAGAAGCAGGCAGGGTGCTGGGAGCCGCCAGGACGCATCAGGCAAGATCCCTGCCTGCGGGAGCTGGGCCCGTCTGGTGACAGACACACAGACCACTGCAGATCAGGAAGCTGCGACTCCTGCTGGGCTCTGAGTGAGACGGTGCCAGAGTCACTGTGAGAGGAGGGGGAAACAGATCCTGGGTTCCACTGTGGGAACCAGAAATGGTGCCTTGGAGGGAGGCTGGAGGAGGTCAGGCTGGTGCTGAGGGGTGAGGGATGCCTCTGGGGCGAGGGCGGATGCTGAGGATGGATGGGGCAGGATCATGAAGGAAGAGTCACAGGTCCTCTCCTAGGGCAGAAGGGGGTGTGTGGACCGAGGAGAGGGCGGAATCCTGGCCCCTGCACGGGGCTGCACGGGCACCATCATGACAGCATTTAGCTCTTGAAAGGAGGCCTCCCAGGAGAGCAAGGGCTGGGGTTTCACAGATGCGACCCTGGCCTCAGGACCACCTAAGAGGGCACAGCGGCAAAGTCTGAATCCAAAGGCCCAGCTTCCTCCCCCGCCTTGGCCACACCTTGGAGGCTGGAGTGAGGAGCAGGGAAGCAGGAAGCCGGAGGAGTCTTCGGAAAAGGCCTGTGCAGCAGAAGACCCCGGCTGTGGAGCGTGGGTTCCCTGTCCCTTCAGAACCCCAACCAGCAGCCACCCCACTGAAGCCCAGCCAGGATCCCTGCAGAATGGGTCATAAATTCCCCCCACATTCTCAGCCCCCTGCTGGCAGGTCCCGGCGACCACTGAGGGCTAAGCCTCTGCAGCCAGGCTGTGCAAAGGGCCTTCTGGTTCCACCGCCTCTCAGCTGTGGATGCTGGGTGAATTCACCTCTGGGTGCCTCAGTTTCCTCATCTGTGAAAGAAATAACAGATGGAGATAACAACAGTACCTACTTTATCGAGTAGGCACACACATGACTTGTCAGAGTTAGCAAGTAAAAATACAGCACAAACAATACTCACATTCTCAGTATAAACGCATTCAGATATTCCATAACACACATTCGAAAACCAGTATTTGTTATTCATCTAGAATTCAAAACTAAACAGATATGCTACATTGTTTCTGGTAACCCTAACACATGCACATACACACACGCCACACACACCATAAACACACACACACCACACACACAACCACACACAACCACACTCACTACACACACCACACACACACACCACACACACACCACACATACCTCATACACTCACTACACACACCACACACACACACCACACACACACCACACACACACATACATAAACACACCCCCACACACTCACTATACACACTCACCACACAAACCACACAGGCGTGTATAAACACACCCCCACACGCTCACCACACAAACCATACAGACACATACACACACCACACACACCTCACACACTCAACACATGCACCTCACACACACACATCACCTAAACCACAAACCACACACACCACACAACACATACACATACCACACACACACCCTACACACTCACCACAAAAACCACACACACCTCACACACACACCACCTAAACCACACACACATACACCACACCACACACACATATACATACACACACACCACACATACACTCACCACACAAAGCACATGCACCCAACACACACACATACACACATAGCACCTAAACCACACACACACCACATACACACACACACACACCACCTAAACCACACACACACACCACATCACACACACACACCCACACAAACCACACGCACCTAAACCACACACACCACAACACACACCCCGCACACACACCTCACACACACACATATACACACATCACCTAAAGTACACACACACACCACATCCCATACACACATACCCCACACACACTCACCACACAAGCCACATGAACCTCACAGACACATACACACACATCACCTAAGCCACACACGCACACCACACCACACACATACATTCATACACACACACTATACACATACACACACCACACAAATCACACACACCACGTAAACCACATACACACACCACACCACATACACACACACCACACACATACATACACACACACACACACACACACACACCTTAACCCAAATGTTAGCACAAAGCAGGATATTCTTTCT
Source organism: Ateles fusciceps (assembly GCA_036589455.1). NCBI lineage: Eukaryota > Metazoa > Chordata > Mammalia > Primates > Atelidae > Ateles > Ateles fusciceps. The sequence goes on along the minus strand of JAZHEH010000402.1, from coordinate 821,930 downwards.
AAGTCTCTCCCATGGCTCCCTCCTCTCTGTCACCCAGAGACCGGCCATGGCCACTCATGTGCTCTGTCCCTGGCTCCTCAGTCCCCCATTAATAGGAATTGACCTCAGTGACCACACGGGGATGCTCAGATGACAAATCATATCCTGACAGCCCTTCTCCCAGCCTTGAAGGCTCCCCTGCTCCTGGCGGTTATCACCCCACAGGGCCCACAGGTGCCAATGAGGCAGGATGCCAGCCTCTACCCTGCTCATCCTCCTCTCCTCACTCATCAGGGTACTACTAAGCCAGCCTTCATTCAGATCATTCATTCATCCACAGTCTCTTTCTTTTGAGATGGAGTCTCACTCTGTCATCTAGGCTGGAGTACAGTGGTGCAATCTCAGTTTACTGCAACCTCTGCTTCCCAGGTTCAAGTGATTCTCCTCCCTCAGCCTCCTGAGTAGCTGCAATTACAGGTGTGTGCCACCATGCCCAGCTAATTTTTATATTTTTAGTAAAGACAGGGTTTCACCATGTTGGTCAGACTGGTCTCGAACTCCTGACCTTGTGATCCGCCCACCTTGGCTTCCCAAAGTGCTGGGATTACAGGTGTGAGCCACCATGCCCAGCCCATCCCCCAAATCTCTTAGTGAGCAACTACAGTGGTTCCAATCTAGGTACTGGGATGTAAAGGGAATTAATACAAAATCACAACTCTCAAAGAGCTTAAAATCCCAGGCTTCTAACCCACCAGGACTCCTAACTCAGACTCCCGACCCACCAGGACTTATGACCCAGACCTAAACCCACCAGGATTTCTAACGCAGACTCCAGGCCCTCCAGGACTTCTAACCAAGACCCACAACCCACCAGGAATTCTACCCAAGACCTGTAACCCACCAGGAATTCTAACCAGGACCCATAACCCACCAGGACTTCTAACCAGGACCCGTAACCCACCAGGTCTTCTAACCAGGACCCGTAACCCACCAGGAATTCTAACCAAGACCCGTAACCCACCAAGACCCGTAACCCACCAAGACACCTGATCCAGACTTTGGACCCACCAGGACTTACGAGCCAGACCCTAAACTCACCAGGACTTCTAACCCAGACTCCCGACCCACCAGGACTTCTAACCAAGACTCATAACCCACCAGGAATTCTAATCCACCAGGACTCTTAGCCCACCCAGAATCTTAACCAACCCAGACTCTTAACCCACCAGAAAGGATTTTTTGACCCAACAGAACTTCTAACTCATACTCTGACCCACCAGGGCTTCTAATCCAGACCCTTAATCCACCAGGATTTCTAGCCTAGACTCCTGACCCACCGGGACTTCTAACCCAGATTCCTAACTACCGGAATCCTGATCCACCCAATGTTGCTTTCTCAGGCATAGGTGCTTCAGCTCTGTGCCAGGAACTGTGGTAGGCCTTTGTGGACATGATTTTACTAATTACTCACAATTCTATGAGACATTATTTTTGTCCTTATTTTTCCTGGACCTCACGGAAAGATTTCCCAGTTTCCCGGCAGCAGTGGAGAAAGGTGAGTGCCCAGAGTTCTCTCCCAGAAAGATGAGGATCCCCAGAGAAGCCTCCTGGATCCCTAGTCACCACATGGAAGGGAGCTGCCTGGAGAGCTGCAGACCTGCAGTGGACTTAACTGAGTGAGAAATCTTTAAAGTGGGAGTTTGTTTCCACAGCATAACCAGGACTAGCCTGACTGATCCAGGCTCCAGAGGAAAGCACTGTGTGTGAGGCCTGGGTGGTTCCCAGAGGCGTCCCTTGGAAGCTGAGAGGCAGCCGGACACTGGGCAGGGGCAGCAGTGCAAGTCATGGTATTGAGGTCTAAAATGGATCCCAGTAACCTCAGGTCTCCACCCTAAGTGTCAAGCCGTTCTGCACTCCCGACAGCTTCCTGAGGAAGGTTGCAGCACGCAGTACAGTGGTAGATCTGAGCATCAGACTCAGAGCCTCAGACCAGCACCAAGGACCCGCTGTGTCCAGCAGCTGCTCAGAGGAAGCCCTGTTGTTGGTCAGTGTCCAGTGGCTAAGAGAGAAAGCAAAGCACGAGGATGTCTGCCACTCAGGAGAATCTTGCAACCTGAACTCCCTGCTTCCCCAGCCAGCACCAAGCCTGAGCAGGGCCTGAAGCTCTGTATGCCTCTCACAGCTGCATGTTGGCAAGGGAGCAGCAAAACTGATCATTAGGGCAGACACCAGTGTCCTCATCTGTGGGGTCTGGAAACAAATATGTATCCTGTGCAGCCTTGCCCTCAAGGAGGCTCCTGCATTGGGAAGCGAAGTGTGTAGGGGGCTTTCCAGTGATCCTGCCCCTTTGTCCCTCCGAATAATAAACCTCAAAGTGTCAGGCAGCTACTCTATGGCCATCCATCCATCCACTCAGCACCCAGCAGCGCTCTCTGAGATGGAGGAATTGCAGAGTGCATGGAAAGCTTCCAGAAGAGGCCTGGGCCAGGGTGTACTCTTGAGAAATGCCAGTGAGAAGCAGAGGCAGCAGCAAGGGCGCGGGGGGAACCCAGGCAGCAAGCTTGAGGCAGGAACCAAGGCACAGAGGCCCATGTTCTTACAGAGCAGAGATGGTGGAGTTCCCTCACATTCTTCCAGAGGTCATCAATTTGGGAATGAGAAGAGATTGCCTCCAAAAGCTGCACCATCTTTGTTCCAATGGCTCCCGGCATGGAGCTCTGGGTTTGGGTCTGACTGATCTTTGCATAAGCATCTGGCTTAAGTAGATGGTCATTAAATGTTTTACTGGGTGAATTAGTCCATGGATATGCATTCCCCCAACACTGTTTCTTACACACGCCCCGCTGGTCGGGGAATCTCTGTTAACTCTCAAAAGATGTCAACACTGCACAGCTTAAGGCATGTGGTCTCCTGGAGGGTGGCCGGAGGCAGGGATGGGGGCTTTTCTCAGCCCCTCTAGCAGCAGAAGGAGGGGCTGGCATCTCATTTCCAGGCCCAACAGGCACCTCACTGGTTTGCCAGTGTTCACCACTGTGCTTCCTGCACCAGGACTGTGTCCGGCCTGGGCACAGATTTAGAGGGTGAGACAATGCAGGAATTGTGGGTGGGACTTCTGCCCTGCACTTTGGCTGCTCCAGGCCACAGCCCAACCTGTGTCTCCATCCTTCAGAGGCCCTGTCACAGGTCCGTAAGCACCGCTGTGGTATCTGATGGCCACCAGAAGGGACGGATGGACATTAACAACCCTTCGCCGACACTAGCCCAGGCTGATGAACAGGAAATGTCAGTGGAGGAATAGACCTGGATGTCTGAGCTACCACAGACGGGATTTCAGATAAATGAGAGTTAACTTGGGAACAAAATCACAACCTAATCCTTCAGGGAGTTTATTTTAAAAGACAGACAAAAAGCACATTTAATTTAATGTTATGCTAAAGCAGCAGCAGTGTTCAAAGGCAGCACCTGGTAAGAGAGAAGCAATTGCTTCTTTGCCCCTTGGAATAATAAACCTCAAAAAATCAGGCAACTACTCTACATATTCTGTGCAGAGACCCATCCAGCCACCCTGCTCCCCTCAACCACGGTGTGACCATCTACCAAGGATTCCAGAATGCTCCTGCCTTAACCACTCCAAATACCCCCCCACCCCTTCGGGAGCCTTCACACACGCTGATTCTGGAGCATCCCTGTCATCCAAATGCTCCCCCTATCCTTTGGGGTGCTCCACCTCTCCTCCTCCCCCTCCCCCTCCTCCTCCCCCCTCCTTTTCAGATATCTCCCTCCTCTTTCTTCCTCTACAACAACCTCTTTCAGGAAGGCCTCTCAATACCTCACAGCTAAAATTGACTCCCTCCACATTCTGCAAAGGAAGCTATAACGTGCACTTGCAGAGAGGGAGAGAGGAGAGGAGGAGAGTGACCTTATGGGGCCCGGGGACATCTAAGACCAGTGCAGTACTGCAGGTTTCCTCCACACCTGCCTCACTTACTCATGACGGCAACCTCCATCCATCCACTCAGCACCCAGCAGCGCTCTGCAGGGAGGAGGAATCAGACTGCACGAAAACTTCCAGAAGAGGCCTGGGCCAGGGTGGACCCTTGAGAGATGCCAGTAAGAAGCAGAGGCAGCGGCGGGGCACAGGGGAACCCAGGCAGCAAGCCTGAAGCAGGCACCAGGCAGGAAGCAAGGCACAGAGGCCCACGTTCTTACAGAGTAGGGATGGTGGAGTTCCCCTCACATTCTTCCAGAGGTCGTCAGTTTGGGGATGAGAAGAGATGGCCTCCAAAAGCCACGCCATCTTTGTGAAGGTTCCGATGGTTCCCAGCGTGGAGCTCTGGGTTTGGGTCTGATTGATCTTTGTGCAAACATCTGGCTTAAGTAGATGGTCATTAAATGTTTTCCTGGGTGAATTAGTCCGTGGATAGGCAGTGACTTCTGTAACCAAGCATCAGATGCCAGAGGATAATTGACTTCTTCTCCAATGAGTGCCCTACATTGAATTCCTACCAGGAAAAATTAAACTGTAGCAGCTCATTGTTTCAGTCTGGGTTTAGTTAGTAACTTACTGGTCAAAATGGTAGAACCAATATTCTGTGATTCAGAAGGAAGTCCTTCCCTGCAGAGGAAAGTGCTGTGGCTCTGACGGACCTCGAGCAACCAGAATAATTTAGCTCCAAGGATGTGCCCATTTCCCTCTGGTACAATCTTTGGCCTGTTGAGTGCTAATATTACCTTGAGGAGATCATGATGTTATGCGTTCTTGTACATTTTGAATGTATCCTTCAGCACGTTAATATTTAAAACGTGTGTTCAGAAGCAGTGGTTTTTCTACATTGTGAACAGTATAAAACTTACTGGAATCCATGTCTTGTTAAAACTCCTTGTGATCATTGAGTCGCTTTGCTTGAATATGTTGGGGCAGGAGGACCCAGGGGAGGGGTGTGTTGGCAACGAGGCTTGTAGGTAATAAAAATTGACACTCACGGTGGCCCGGGTGCGAAGGAGATCTCTCTAAGGCGAATCAGCATGATTATCTATTAATTAACCTTGAAATATAAATATTCTCAAGCACTGAAACCTTTTCAGATGAACTGCAGTGAAATCAGGCACCCTATTACCATAATAACATTTTAAACTCGATAATGTATTTAACATTTGTCTAATGTAAGTGCCTATAAGTACTGTAATGTACCAGTTGTGACGATGAGATCAAACAACAGTCTTGAAATAATGACAGTGTTGAGATGGGAATGTCTCACTCAGGTCATCTCCCACTTCCCTTCTCGATGCTGGAAGTGAGTCCTATGCATGGGAAAGAAGGAACTTTTGTACTATTTTGGTCTCTGTCAGTTCCGCTTCCACTTTCCAGAAGCTGCTGTGCTCAGCTCTAGCACACGGAGGGCCTACCTGGGACAGGCCTGTGCTACTCCAGAAGACACAGGCACCAAAAAGATGGAGTGTCCCACCCTCAAAGACGATAGTGGTTTTTGATGTGAGTGTCCACAACAGCAAAGAGGAAGGCCCAGCCTCCTCCAGGAATGGGTTCTCCCAGAGTTCTGCCTTCATCCCATCACTGCGCCCTCACCTCACGGCACTGTGCATGTCGGCTGGAGGCAGGGATGAGTGCTTTCCTTAGCCCCTCTTGCACCAGGAGGAGGGGCTGGCATCTCACTTCCAAGCTCACCCAGGAACCTCACCCAGGAACCTCACTGGCTTGCCCCAGCCAGAGCATGTAATGGCTGCAATACACAACTCCCAAATCTCCCAAATCTCTGTGGCTCCATGCAACAACCAGTTACCTACACGGGGAATATGGTTTGGATGTTTGTCCCCTCCAAATCTCATGCCGAAATGTGATTCCTAGTGTTAGAGGTAGGGCCTGAATCACGGGGATGGATCTCTTAGGAATGGCTTAGCACCAATCCCTTATGACGAGTCCTCGTTCAGTTAGTTCACATGAAATTGGTTGTTTAAAAGAGTCTGAGACCTCCTCCACCCTCTCTTTTGCCCCAGCTCTCACCATGTGAGGCACTGGCTCCCCCTTCACCTTCCACCATGGTCGGAAGTTTCCTAAAGCCTCACCAGGAACAGATGCTGCAGCCATGTCTGTACAGTCTGCAGAACTGTGAGCCAATTAAACATATTTTCTTTATAAATTACCCAGTCTTGAGTATTCCTTTATAGAATGCAAGAACAAGCTAATACATTGCGCAAGAGCCAGGGGCATGCTCTGCTCCACATGGTCACTCAGGGATTCAGGCCTCTTTTTTTCTGGTGGCTCCCCATGACTCCACTTTGCCTTCTGCATCCAGTTGGCAAATGGAGAAAGAAAAGGGGCACGGAGATAAGAGGGCCTTGTAGGAGGCAGGTCTGGAAGCGGTGAACCCCACTACTGCTCGTGGCTCTTGGCCACAAGTCAGATGCTCAGCTCCACCCATCTAGGAGAGAGCATGGGAAATGCATGCCAGGACATGAAGGAGTTCAGAGGACCAGCGCATTCTCCCTGCTCCTCCAATGTCTGTCCACAAACAGATCTCTGCAGGGTAGGGGATAGGTCACATTCACAGAAAAGGCATCCAGTGTGGGACTTCAGAGTCTTTGTGAGGGGGAATTAATAAAATACTTAACTCTGATTGAATATGGTAAGTGGGGAAGAAAGCTGGGCTTGTGATCGTGAGGTTCCTACTTGCAACCGACGCCGTGCTTGGCCCCCTGTGCCCCGATCCCCGTCAATCCACCGCACCGTGGCAGGAAAGACACAGAGCTCCTAAGTAACTTGCCCAAGGTCACTGGCACTGTCATTGGCAGATCTGGGAATGGAACCAAAGCGCTCGCTTTTTGTACCGTTCTTAACTGCAGCGTGACCTCAAAGCTGTGTGAAAGATAACTGTCCCAGGGAGGGTTAAGGAAAAGGCACAGTATCTTAGGAGTCCTCAGAGAGGCAGTGATAAATTGCTTTTTCTTCCCTACCTCTGACCCCAAAGAGACCTTGCTCCAGGCGTGCCCTTCCCATGCCTGGTGAAATGCCAGCCAATACTATCAGTCCCAGCTCACCAAGACACCTGTCTTCTCTTTGGGAGCTTCGGTCTGTTCTGTACACTAATTATGACCTGTCATCCAGAACAAATACCTCATATGACAAGCGAGATAATTAATATGCTAAGAGAAACTTTTTCTTTTACTTAATTAAAGCACACAACTCCTTTCAAAAGCAAGAAAATATATCTATTGTCTCCAGTCGATGCACAAACATACCAAAGTCTGTAGAACATCGCTGTTCTGTTACATGGTGCTTTCAGCGTTTGAATATAAAAATAGTTTGCAGTTAGAAATTTGTTGAAATAAAACTCAGCCAGAAAGTGCCGAACAAACAACGATAATAAGGACAGCTTTTTAGGGGGCATCGAATGTGTTCAAGGCATTTTGCAAACATCTGTAATGTCTAGTCATTCTATAACAGTGAAACAGCAAAGGAACTCACAGCACTCACTAAATTTTTGTTAAAGGAGTCTTTACTCATTTTTGCACGCAGGCTAATTTTAGAGCACTGAGATAACGCGAAAATAACAATCGTGTAGTTTTTGAAACTAAATTTGGATTAAAGGGAACGTCTATGAAGAATTAGCTATGTTTTGTTTAAGATTCACAGAAGCGACCACACGTGGTGGCTCATGCCTGTAATCCCAGCACTTTGGGAGGCTGAGGCGGGCGGATCATCAGGTCGGGAGTTCGAGACCAGCCTGGCCAATGTGGTGAAACCCCATCACTAATAAAAATATAAAAAAACTAGCCGGTGTGGTGGCACGCACCTGTAGTCCCAGCTACTTGGGAGGCTGAGGCAGGAGAATTGCTGAGGCAGAGGTTGCAGTGAGTTGAGATTGCGCCACTGCACTCCAGCCTGGGCAATAGAGGGAGACTCCATCTTAAAAAAAAAAAAAAAAAAAAAGATTCACAGAAGCATGGTGACCTGACCAAGGGCAAAGGTGTTCCCAACCTCCTCCTGGGCCTATTGCTGGCACCAGTGGTCCCTGGTAACCTCTTGATACCACCCCTCTCCTCTTCCACATATTTCCCTCCCAGAAAAATCCTCCAGCTAGCCTGAACAATTTAAGATATTTCTTTAGAATGCGAGTTCACCATCTTCCCAGGTTTGCTGGCTTTCCAAACAAAACTGCTTTTCCTCCCAGAGCCTGGTCTCCCGTTTGGTTCTTGAGCGGTGAGTGGACACACTTGGGTTTGGTTACAACTCTACCCAGAATTATTATCATCCTGATTTTACACATTTAAAAACGTAAATAAAGGAGGGCTGGCTCAATGGCGCACGCCTGTAATCCCAGCATTTTGTGAGGCCAAGGAGGGTGGATCACTTGAGGCCAGGAATTCAAGACCAGCCTGGCCAACATGGTGAAACCCTGTCTCTACTAAAAATACAAAAAATTAGCCAGGCCTACAATCTCAGCTACTTGGGAGGCTGAGGTGGGAGGATCATTTGAGCACAGGAGGTGGAGGCTGCAGAGAGTGGAGATCACACCACTGAACTCCAGCCTGGGTGACAGAGCCAGACTCTCATTCAAAAAAATAAAATAAAATAAAAAATAGGATCAGGGAATTTTAGGACAGTCATGCAGTGAGAGGCTTGGAAATGGTAGGGCGGGACTTTGGGCTTAGAGGCTCTTGCCTGAGCCTGATTTATTTCCGCCAGGACATGGTGTCTCTAGGATCAGGATGGAAGAGCTGAAAAACCCCAATATTCTGAGCCCTGCTCTGTGCCAGAGACCATGCTGGAGCTTGGGAGCCCGTGGAAGCCGCAGGCCTGCCCACCTGCGGGAGAGCGTGGGAAACACGCATACAGGGGGCCGGAGCAGCCTCTGTCCTGGGATGGTGGTGAGCCATCTCCACAAAAAGACCCCCAGGGGCTGGGCGGGCCTCTCTCCCCTGATGACTAGCACAGGGAAGAGAAAGTCAGAGCCAGCACTCAGCCTCGCCAACAAATCACAACGGCCACGCTCATTACTGCAGAAAAAGCCCTTAGCGACAACCAGCCACGCTCCGCTTCCACCCTCAGGAAACTGCAGTTAGGAGCTAATTCCCTTGCCGAGGTCACTCCAGGGAGGTAAGACCAGGATACAGTTCTCATCTCCTAGCACCCACGCTTTATCCCTTCCACTTGGAAACAGGCAATTCAGCAATTGTACACCCTGATCTGCGCTCTTTTCTTGAGAAACATTCAATCCTATGGCTTTAGTTGTCAAGGGAAACAGGAAGAACCCACTGAGTCTTGTAAAAGGCTCTCCCAAGCCTGCAGTTCTCTTTGTCTTCCTAAGAGGAGGGCCAGGCAGGGCATGCACAGCCCCATGGCAGCCTCAGCACTGAGAACCAAGGAGCCCGCTGGCATCTGATGTGGCGGGAATAATTGTGTCTGCAGGCCAGAGGGAGAGCGCCTGGGTAGTCAAGGATGTGCACTCATCAGTTTGTTGGATTTCCACAAAAAGGGCCTAGTGTTGAGCTGGGAGGCCAGGTACCTGGAGAGGCAGGTGCACAGGCCTCTCTGCTGCTGCAGTCCAGAATGGAACAGATACATCTGGGCAGGGGCAGGAAAGGATGGCATTGTGTGTGCCAGGCAAGGGAGCAGGATATTTGGGAGACAGGGAGGAGGGTAAGGCTCATGCCCCTGCCTGGAAAGGTCTGAGGGACCTGAAGGGCACATGGGTTAACTCACACTTGGGCCCAGCACCTGGGTCCAGCAGTGGGGTATTATCACTCAGGAAAGCGCAAGCAGCAGGGGAAAGGCTGGACTGCAGTGAGAAATCCTAGCGTTCAGCTTAGGATCTGCATGGGTAATGACAACGCAGTCATCATGCTGCCTCCAAAAGCTGGCGTTGGCCAGGTTCAGGGAGGATGAGAGGCAGGGGCCAGCCAGAGGGGTATGCAGCCCTCACCCTGGCAGAGCACGGCCTCCTGCAGCACAAGGACTCGGGTGCGGCCGTGGGGTCCAACCAGGAGCCAGGGACTAAGACAGCAGCTCAGTGTGAGTCCACCAAGGAAGAGGTCTGGGGAGCGCCCAGCTGGGCCACAAACACCAGCCATATGCCGTGGCCCAGGTCAGATTGGCAAGAACATAAGTGGGAATAATGGCAAAGCCCAGAAACAGTGATGAGGATGTGACCAGTGTAGGGGATGCCAGGGTCAGAGGGTGAGCAGGTCACTGCCGGGCAGCCCATATGCACCTGGACTCAGACTCAGGCCAGAGCAGGGAATAGGACTGTGTCACGGTGGGAACAGCCAGGCAGCCCTGGGCATAGCAGCAGCAAGGGGCAGCTGAGCAGGATGGCGGCACTTGTTTCTGAAGGCTTCGACCCCGAAGAAGACCCTTCTCCCTGCTGAGTCCTTGGCATTTAGAATCCTCCCATCCACCTATCACCACCACTGGCAGCCCTAAATATTATGACAAAAGGCCTCTGCGCTGGCCCTGCCTGGGGGGGGGGACGACGAGACTTACCATGATGACTCAGTGTATCCAATTATCCAGCTCTCCCTGCATGACCATCCCAGTTAGGGAGCTGGGCCTAGAAATGCCCATCTGGGCCCTGGCATAGCCACACAGATGGACTGCAGCCTGGACCATGGCTGTGCTACTGGCCTGGCCTTCAGCCCCCAAATACACAGAACCTGTGCTCCCTGCCAGTGTCAAGATTGGCCTTTCACATGGGTGAGCTCACTTCACCCCCTAATTACATGGTGAGGAAAAGGTCCACAATCAACTTGCCCTCATGAGACAAGGGGTGACAACCGTATTTGGTGGAGGGTTGTGGAAACTATGAACCCATCTATTCATCCATCCACGTACTCAGTTGGCGTCAAACATAGGAGGGGCCGGGCACTAGTGATGGGTACATGAGCACACAGATGAGCCTCCCCATGCCTGTGGAACTCCTATTTCAACTGGGAAAACAGAAAGTTAACAAAATAAGTCAGAAAAGAAAGAAAACCTATATGTACCTATAGTAGTAGAGGTAACACGTGCCATGGTCACTAGGGAGGGAGGGAGGGGTTTACAGTTCTGTGTTTTTCCTCTTAAATACACTTCCTTTCTGGCCAGGCGCAGTGGCTCACACCTGTAATCCCAGCACTTTGGGAGGCTGAGGCAGGTAGATCACAAGGTCAGGAGTTTGAGACCAGCCTGGCCAACATGGTGAAATGCTGTCTCTACTAAAAATACAAAAAATTAGCAGGGCGTGGTGGCATGTGCCTGTAATCCCAGCTACTCAGGAGGCTGAGGCACAAAAATCGTTTGAACCTGGGAGGTGGAGGTTGCAGTGAGCCGAGATCATGCCACTGCACTCCAGCCTGGGCAACAAGAGTGAAACTCCATCTCAAAAAAACAAAAAACAAACAAAACAAAACAAAACTATATATATATATATATATATATATATATATAGAGAGAGAGAGAGAGAGAGAGAGAGAGAGAGAGAGAGAGAGAGAGACTTCATTTCTACAGCAGCTTTAGGTTCACAGAAAAAGGGAGTGAGAGGTGTAGAGAGTTCCCATATGCCCACGTCCCCCACACACACCTCCGACATGGTCAACATTCCCCGTGACGCAGGTGCATTGCTCACGGTGGACGATCCTTCATTAACAGTCACTGTCACTTAGACTCCAGAGTCGACCTTAGCATTCACTCCTGGTGGTGTACATTCTATGGGTCTGGACAAATGTATAAAGACAGGGATCCACCATTGTAGAATCATACGGAGTGATGAGTTCCACTGCCCTAGACATTCTCTGTGCTCTGCCTGTTCATTTCTCCGTTCCCCAACCCCTGGAAACCACTCATCCTTCTAGAGTCACCATAGTTTTGCCTTTTCCAGAGTGTCATATGGTTAGAATCATGCACTGTCTACCCTTTTCAGACTGGCTTCTTTCACTAGTAACATGCATAATGTTCCTCCATGTCTTTTGTGGCTAAATAGCTCAGTTTTGTTTAGTGGTGAATAATATTCCATTGACTAGATCTACTAGTTACTGATCTATTCACTTACTGGAGGATACCTTAGTTGCTTCCAATTTGGGGCAATTATGAATAAAGCTTCTATAAACGTGTGTGCAGGTTTTTGTGTGGATATCACTTTTCAACTTATTTGGGTAAATACAAAGGAGCATCATTTTTGAATCACATGGTAAGAGTACGTTTAGTTTTGTAAAAAACACCAAACTGTCTTCCAAAGTGGCTGGATCATTTTGCATTCCCACCACCAATGAATGAGAGTTTCTGTTGCCCCACATCCTCAGCAAGTACTTCTTCTGCAACTTTTCATGGGATCACTTCATTATTCTTCTCTAGCCTACCATTGTGATTGATTATATTAATTGATTTTCCAACATTCAACCCACCTTGCATACCTAATATAAATCTTATTGTCATAGTATATAATTGTTTTTATGTGTTTTTCTCTGCACGACTCAATTTGCTAATATTTCATTGAGGAGTTTTGCATCTGTGTTCATGAGAGATATTGGTCTGTTGTCTTTTTTAAAAAATATCTTTGTCTGGTTTGGGTATTAAGGTAAGACTTGGCCTAATAGAGTGAGAGGAAGAATTCCTTCTGCTTCTATTCTCTTGTAAGAGATTGTAGATAATCGGTATAATATTTTCCTTAAATATTTGGTAGATTTCACCAATAAACCCATTGGGCCTAGTTCTTTCTGTTTTTGAAGGTTATTGATTATTGATTCAATTTTGTTAATATATAGAGAGCTTCCAGAATGTCTGTTTCTTCTAGTGTGAATTTTACCAGATTGTGTCTTTTAAGGAATTGGCTCTAATTTATGTTATTAAATTTGGAGGCATACAGTTGTTCATAGTTTTCCTTTACTATCCTTTTAATGTCCATAAGATTGGTAGTAATGTTCCCTCTTTCATTTCTCATTAAAGTAAATCGTGTCCTCTCTTTTTTAGTTAGCTTGGCTAGAGCTTATCAATTCTATTGATCTTTTCAAAAGCCAGCTTTTAGTTTTGTCAATTTCTGATTTTCAATTTTATTTACTTTTGTTCTGATTTTTTATTGTTTCTTTTCCTCTGCTTTGGAAATTACATCCAATCTAATATATACATCTAAGGTGATTTATTTTAGATCTTTAATCTTTTCTAATATATACATTCAAAGCTATAAATTTTCCTCTAAATGTTTCTTTTGCTGCATCTTACAAATTTTGTTGTTATATTTTCATTTGTATTCAGTTCCAAATATTTTAAAAATTCCTCTTGAGATTTCTTCTTTGACTCATATGTTATTTAGAAGTGTGTTGTTTAATCTACAAGTACTTTGGAATTTTCGAGCTTTTTGTTACTGATTTCCAGTTTAATTGCATTGTGGTCTAAAGACATACATTGTATGATTTCTATTCTTTTAAATTTGTTAAATGTGTTTTATGGCCCAGACTATTGTCTATTTTGGTGAATGTTCCATGTGATCTTAAGAAGAATATGTGCTCTGTTATTGTTAAATGAAGTCATCTATTGATATTGATTATATCCAATTGATTGATGGTACCATCGAGTTCAACTGCATCCTTACTGATTTTCTGCCTGCTTCATCTGCCCGGTGCCGGTTGAGGGATTTTAAGTCTCCTACTATAACAGTGGATGTATCTCTTCACAGGTCTATCATTTTTGGCCTCATGTGTTCTGATGCTTTGTTGTTAGGTCCATGCACGTTAAGTATTACTCGTCTTCTTAGATAATTAACCTCTTTATCATTATGAAATGTGGACTGCAATTTAACTGAGATGGTTAGAAAAGGCCTTTCAGGGAAGCTGATCAAACATCTTCTGGCAAAGCTGATAGGGCAAAGGGGAAGGCTGACAATTGCCTGCACCAGAAGCAGTCAAAATGTCCCATTACAATGCAGGTTATTACAACCTGAAACTTCAACCCTGGTTTTGCATTAGCCCTAGAATAAGCCAATCCCAGCTTTACCCACAAATCCTGTGGGTTCTAGGCCAGTCTGTCCTCTTGTCATGATACTTATCTTCCTTCCCTAAGCTCGAGCCACCTGGAGAGAACCTGCCCTCTCTTCTTCTAACCAGAAAGCTAGTGCCTACCTCAGGGCCTGCACATTCCTTTCCCCTCTGCCGAGAATGCAGTTCCTCCAGTGCAATGTCTAGTCAACCGGTTCTAAGTCTCGGCTTCCATGCCACCTCCTCCACGCAGCCCTACCTGATGATCCCATCTCACTTCTGATTGCATATCCTGCATATTTCCTCCTGAGACACCATGCAGCTGAGATAAATCTGTCATTAGATTGCAATTTCCCTGAGAGCATGGATGTCATCTGTTTTGTTTTCCTGACCTAACCCTCTAACATAGCAGGCGTGCAATGAATGCCCTTTGGACAAATTCTTAAGTGGGAGAATAGAGCCCAGGATAGTGCCTGGAATGACTCAGACCCATAAACGCTGGTAAGAATGAGTATCATTCACAGTGGAGGGTGATCCCAGAGGGTTCAGTCAGCTTCCCAGTGTTGCCCAGCTTCAGGAGTGGGGCACATCTCCATCTACTTTAAAGAGGCAGGGCTGCCTTAAAGACCAAGTGGAAGGAGTGTTCCCCTGCCTTGGTGGCCAGTGGGGAGGGGATGGCTGCAAAAGGCAGCAGCCCCTTGGCTGCAGAGTAGTCTCTCAAGCTGGGAAACCCACAATGGTGACAACCAAGTCTGTCTGGACACTACCCCTGTCCCTCTGCATTTTCTCTTCACACCAGCAGGGCATCCTTCATGGCTCTGCAGCAGAAAGCCATTGCAGCTCTTTCTGAGCCAGGATACTTTTCCATACCCCAGCCCTGTTCCATCTTTAAATAATTCAAAGCACCGAGCCCTTGCACATCCCCCGCAGGCTGGGCATCCTCCCGGGAAGCCGTTGGAATAAGAAGAAAAGGTTGCCTTCCAACCCTGGGTTCAAGAGATGTCCAGAGCTTTTAATTTAGTTTGATTGATTTAATATCTTGCATCCTGGGGGCTGGGCTCAATGTGATCCTGGCTGCTCTCCTTTCCCTGCTAAGCTGACAGTGAAGCAATGCATTGCAGGGCTAGGAAAAATAATAAAATGCTTTCTCTCCATAGTTCACCCAGCAGCCAGAAACTATCTTCAGGGGAGGAGAGAGGCCCCCTGGCAGCTGCTTATGGGTCACCTGAGCTATGTATCTTGCCAAATCCTCTTGCTGGGGGAGCCCCCATCCCTCCACTGCCCTGAGGGAATGGTGCCACCTCATTCAGGGATGCTTGCCTAAAAAGAAAACAGGTACTTTGAACCACTTTTTGCTCGATGGATATTTTTATAGAGAGGTCTCTCCTCCAATGTACCCTCCCCTCCACCCTTACCAATGAGAAAATGCACCACTGGATTCTCCCACTGCTATTCTTGCCTCCTCTAGGAAGCCATTCCTGCTCCAGGGACTTATTCCAGCTTCTTCCTAGCTCTGTGGCCTGAACACCAACCCACACCACATGGGTACATTGCTCCCATTGGCTTAGACCCCATCATTTGTCCTCATGAACCAAAAAGCATGCCTACAGGCTTGAACCAAAAAGCATCCTGCAGGCTGGCCCTCGGACACCATGTCATATTCTTCCTGGTGGCCTAGACTGAGCCCAGGCTCCAACCATTCACAGCTGGAATTACAGAAAGGATGGCCAGGGAGTGGACACGACAGCTTCCCTCCTGATTCCTGATGGATGAGCCGGGTCAGTGAGACAAGCTGGGCCCAGCTCTGACCACCTCTCTAGGCTTCTCTTGCAGGTGGGACAGCTGCCTACACGCCACACCTCTAACAAGACAGACTCCTGCTTCCAGTGCTTTCTTCATGAAGTTGCTCCCCTTGGCCTGGCACTGATGGCCCTGAGTCCTGACAGCTCCCCTCTGTCCAGCCCCACCCCCACCTCAGCCAAACTGGAGGGGAAGCCCAGAGGGAGGATAGGTTACCTGGACCACCCAACAGAGCCATCAAGGGCCCGAGCATGTCCAGCCTTGCTGCCTTCAGCTTTCTGGATGGTCCCAGCTGGCCTCAGCAGTGCTGGAGTCCAAGGAAATGTGAGCCCTGACATAGAGAGAGTGTGTCCTCCCACACACGCCATTACACCATCAGCCTCTGCCTGCAGTTGCCCACGTGGGACCACATCCATGTCCCCCCCCCCAACACTGGGCACAACTGCTCTGACCTCTCACTTCCCAGGACTGGGAGAGGCCCTTCCTGGATGCACAGAAAAGTGAAATCCAAAGTAAATCAGGCTCTTCCAGCAAAGCAAGGGCCATGGCGGCCATGCTCCCCTGCTGAGGGGAGTGTCTATCCCTCACTATCCCATCTCCAAAGCCGGCCTGTCCATCAAGACTCAGCTTACCCTGAAAGCTCTGCAGAGGGTCCCTGAGCCCACTCCCCTTCCCCGCCTATCCACAGCAGACCTATCCCGGAACTGCTGACACAGCACCAGGCCAGCAAGTGGGATGTCCAGGCTGCAGCTGTGGAGTGGACACCCATCGCCCTCAGCTGGTGGGACCCTGGGCTTCTCCTGGTGTGGTCTGTACCCTATCACTGCCCAGACCTTGTGTCCAAGGACACCACCCTCCATGTGCATGTGGTGATGCTGGACTGTGCTGCCTGGGAGGGGGCCAACCAGGAGCTGTGAGCCGGCACTCAGGAGAAAGCGCGGGGGCAGTGGAGGTGCTGTTGAAGCTGTAACCCTATGGAAGAGAGCGCCAAGGGACACAAGGCCTGGCCACCAGGAGAGGCCACCTGTGAGTCCTCACTGGGCCCCAGACTCGAGCTAAGGGGCTAGCGCTTCTCACACCCTCATCTTAGCAGCTGTCATTTCATTCAGCACACGTGCCCACTGTGGGCCGGGCCTCAGGGACGTCAGACTTGGCCTCGGCCTCAGGAATCCCACATTCTCACGGGCTTCACATGGAGAGCCTTTTTGGCACTTGTCACCTGTGAAGGAGCTTCTGGGTCCCATTATCACCCCCCTTCACAGCAGAAGCACTGCTCAGAGAGAAATGGGGCCCATGAATGGCAGCACTCACCCCTGTGCATAGCTCAGAGGATACCTTGTGTTTGGAAGCAACAGAAATACATCCAGATGTCTTCATGAGCCACTGGGTATTTGCCTTCTACTGTGCCTGGCACTACTGCAGAAACCAAACTCATCAAATGGATGGAAATGGGCCTCCCAAAACCATGCCTGTGGTGTGCAGTGAGCATTCAACCACAGCCACCGTTGCTGCTCTACTCAACACGCTCCCCCACCTGCAAGCTCGGAAAGCTCAAGACCAGGCAGATGAGAAAGACCATGGCACAGAGTCCGTACCCCCAGGATGCAATGGACACTCAGGGACCTCCCCGGCGGGGGACTGAGGCCGGCCAGGCAGGCACAGCACGGAGCACTGGCTGTGATAGTCTAGGCAGAAGGATCACGAAACAGAAGGTCTGCAGCTGAGGGTGAGAGGTCAGAAGCAGGATGCTGCCACCTGGGCAGCACGGGTGACAGTGAGATTCCTTCTCAGCCTAGAGTTTCTGGCTTCCAGGCTCAGGCTCGTGTACTGGCTTTGCTGCCCACAACGTGTGACTTGGACGAGTCTCTGCAGCTCTAGAATCCTTGGTGTGCGTTTAATGGAGACGGGACGAGACACTTCATCTTAAATTTGAGGATAAAGTGCAATAGAATTATAAGTATACCAAGCATAGTAAGTGTTCAAGACACAACAGCGGTGGCTATCAGTTGCTGGTGAAACCAAGAACACGAGGTTGATTTTCCATCCAGGATTGTGAGTTTGACTTTCTTTTCTTTCTTTCTTTCTTTTTTTTTTTTTTTTTTGAGATGGTGTTTTGCTCTTATTGCCCAGGCTGGAGGTGCAACGGCATGATCTTGGCTTACCACAACCTCTGCCTCCAGGTTCAAGCAATTCTCCTGTCTCAACCTCCCGAGTAGCTGAGATTACAGGTGTGCAACACTACAGTCAGCTAATTTTGTATTTTTATTAGAGATTGAGTTTCTCCATGTTGCTTAGGCCGGTCTCGAACTCCCGACCTCAGGTGATCTGCCTGCCTAAACCTCCCAAAGTGCTGGGATTACAGGCATGAGCCACCACACCTGATGGAGTTCGACTTTCTCAGAGTTGTCGGTGAGACATGTCTCCTGATTTCTGCAAAGGTGGCTGAAGCCAGTGACTGGACCTGGGCCAGTGGCTCTGAGGAACTCTGACCAAAGATGACAACTGTGAATTTCACCATAAGGAAGGAGCAAGTGGGAAAGCCTTGGGAACAGCCAAGCCTGAAGGGAGGGAGGAAGGGGAAAGGTATGGGCTGCAGGCAGGGGGTGGGAGCCAGGCAGACACAACACAGGTGCCGATGGAGAGACGGGCAAATGGACACGGCACCGACATCGGGTAGGTCCATTTCCAATCCCAGAGCCCTAGAGAAAACATCCACCCAGATGCTCGGCCAGACTTGCCACTCCAAGGCGCTTCCTTCCGTCTCTGAAGATAGAACGCCCACCTCTCCGGGATGGGCACTGGCTTGGAAGGGCCTTTCTGGCCCCCGCAGGCTTAAGGCACAGAACTGGGGGATGGGGGGAGTTGAAGGAGCCACTCCTCCCTCAGGACAAGGTGCTCCAGGCCCCAAATCTGAGTCTGCAGAAAGGACACCATCCAAAGCAGCGGGGCACTCCAGAAGGTCCCTCTGTGGATATTTTGAAACATATTTTGCATCTCTGCTTCAAGAAGCCCCAAGCTCTGTGGCTGTGGTCTGATGTCACGGAGGCACACTGTTCTCTCAAGGCTGGTTTTTTTAGAACAGAAACAAGAAAAGTGAGCTGGCCACGGCCCCTTCTCAGGATGCATAACTGGAAGCATCGGCATCGTTCTCTTGGTGCCTAAGCCCCTCGTGCATGTCCACAACCTTCCACCTGAACACCTGGACCAGACGCATCTCAGAGTCAGAGTCTTCTGGAAAAGGAAACAGGTGCACTCGTCCTGCGAGGTCCTCAAGTGCATCAGGCGAGCTGCGCCCCATCAGCATCTAACACACCTGCAGCAAAACAAGTCAGTGGCCCCAACACACAGGATCAATAATGGCTATTTATGACTTCACAGCATTTCAGAGCAGCTCTTCCTGCCAGAGGAATTTCTTTTTGTTCTATATGGAAAGCCAGTTGCTAACAGCAGGCCTGCGGTGTGCGGCATTTCCTTGCGTGTTTGATGCGTCTTTGATGATGGCACCGGGGGGATGCGTTGTCCACCCAGCAATGATACCATGCTGTTTCTTTCCTGAAACTTGTAAGTAAATATTTATTTTAGTGGACAAATCCCCTTCCTTTTTATTTTTTAATTTTGACCTGGATTTTCTTTAGTCACTTATTCTGTTCAGATAACTTGTCCTCTGATATGAAAAATTCTGATCAACTTGTCCTCTGATATGAAAAATTCTGTTACAATTTTGTTTTGTTTTGTTTTGTTTCTTTAACTTTTATTTTAGGTTCAGGGGTACATGTGCAGGTTTGCTATATGGGTGAACTCCTCTCACAGGGGTTTGTTGTACAGATTATTTCATCATCCAGGTAGTAAGCCTAGTACCCAATAGTCATTTGTGTGATCCTCTCCCTCCCCCCACCCTCGAGTAGGGCCCAATGTCTGTTGTTCCCTTTGTGTCCATGAGTTCTCATCATTTAGCTCCCACTCATAGGTGAGAGTATTTTGTATTTGGTTTTCTGTTCCTGAGTTAGTTTGCTAAGGATAATGGCCTCCAGCTCCATCCATGTCCCTGCAAAGGACATGATCACATTCCTTTTTATGGCTGCATAGTATCCCATGGTGTGTATAGAATATATACCATATTATTTATAGTATTCCATGGACTACTCTCAGCCATAAAAATAAACAAGATCACGTCCTATTCCATATACGCCATGGAATACGATGGTACGTATGGCTTGTCTCTCAACCACATATAATTGAGTTGATATTTCCAGTTGGGGAGAATTGTCATTGTTAAAACATTGGGAATAACCACCCAAGATCAGGGTGTATGTCTGCATAAGTTCTCCTTTAAGTTTCTCAATGGAAGTTTATTATTTTCTTTAAAAATTGCTTAATAATTTTGGTAATTTACTAAGCAACACAATTTTCATTGCTCTTGTGATGGTTATTGCAATTTCTAATTGTTTGAAGCTGTTATACATGAACAATACGGGTTTGTGCATGTTACTAGATCTTGTACCTAGAAATCTCAGTGAACTTTCCTATTCTATGTAAACCTACACTATGTAAACATTCATATAATCTGCAAATAATAACAAATTAGCTTCCTCCTCTCTGGGATTCATAAACCATCCACCCTACTCTCTTTCTTCAAGAGAATGTTGAGAGAAAAACTTTGATCTCGCCCCTGCCTTTGAAAAGAACTGACCTAGATAGAGTCACCAGTGGCATGATATTTGGGTGGTTAGAAGCACTTATATATTCAGGGTCTTTCTATCATATTCCTAATCTGCTAAAATACTAAGATATTGATGTTATGCATTCGTTGGCTGAATTGGTCATTTTAAATACTACAGAGTTACATATTTTATTAAATGCTTCTTTTGTCAATTGTGATGATAAGTATTTTTTCTTCTTAATTTCTTAATATGATCAATTATATTAATGGATTTTTCCTAATGTTATAAGCTCATTGCATTCATGAAATAAACCTGGAATAAATACTAACATATATTAATTATACACACACACACACACACAAATCATAGAATTTTTACATAGTCCTGAATTCAATTTATTATATTTTCAGGATATGTGCATCAACTTTCACAACAAAAATTAACCTAGCGTTTTATTTTTTGTGTCATCCTTGTCCGGTTTTGGTGCCAAGGACATTGTCTTCCAGAAAGGCCTGGGAAGATTTCTGATTTTATTTCCCTCTGTGTTAAGAGTAATTATTATGAACATATACAGAGAATTTAAAGAGGCATATTTAAAACAAAATGATATAAACAGATAATGTATATATGCCTATATATTTTATAATGTAAAGCAGGTGTGTTAATACTAATGTCACACGAGGAAGACTTCAAGGCAACGATCATAAAACACCAGTTTAGCAGTAATGTTTTATTTCTTTTGTTAAACATAGGAAGTTGAAAAATATCGTAGCGTTCGACTCAACCAGTTAGCAGAACAAACATTAGTCTGAATACACACATACACTCCCCAAAACAAAACAAAACAAAATTTAGAAGAATAGAAGTTGTAAAATTAAAAGCAGAAATTAGTAAAGTATGAAAAAATAACAGAGAAAGCCAATAAAGCCAAAAGAAGCTTATTTGAAATAATTAATGAAATAGATACCAGTCTGTGAAATCTTCTGTTTATATCATGTTGTTTTAAATATCTCTCTTTAAATTCTCCATATATGATCATAATGATTACCCTTAACTCTATCTACTCAAAGTTTATGAAGATGTTTTACCATGCTAATTCTAAAAGATACATGTTTTTGAATTTGAAATTTAGATCCCAAGTCTAACAAATTGTTTTTTGAGTATGGTACAAAGTGGTTGTTAAAATTCTTTTTTTATACAGATATCCAATTGACCAATAGCTGGTCACAAACCATCATATTTTTTTAGCACATGTACTCAGCCTAACATTTTTCTAAAAGTCATAATAAACAGTTTTCCTTCTACTGAAGAAAATAAGACATTTAGCAGACTTTTGCTTTCTCCTCGCTCCTTTCCTGCCTGATTCTCACACTGCCATGTTAAGATCCTACTCTTTAGTATATAAAATATGTTCCTAGTTTTGTATATTATACCTAGAAATCAATTTAAAATTAACTACAACATTCTGTTTCTTTTCTTGCCATTATTCTTGATCCCATGTTCCTTTTCCTTATCAGACTCATGATTTTTGTTTGTTTGCTATTGGTTTGTTTAGATGTATATATTATTTTTCAAGAGAGCCCATGGAAGGTAAATTGATTTTCTGTGATTTTTACGCATGAAAATTGGTTATTTTGCTCCCCTATTTGAATAATAGTTTGTCTGGGCATAGAATTATAGACTCAAAATACTTTCAGATCTTGGAAGTCATTTTCTCTGAAGGTGTGATGTGGATATTAGAAATTTGTCACCAAGAGGAGGCTTGTTTCATTCTTAGGAATCTCTTCTTGGTGTTGTTACGCTATAAAAGATTTGGGGATAGTTTCTTAACTTTCGAAGTTCTTTATTTAGAATGTATCTAAGTGCTTGCATTTTTTTTCCTTAATCTATTTTGTCCCAAAATAGACTCCTTTTAATCTAAAAATGCACGACTTTCCTCAATTCAGGGAAACGTTCTTCTTTCCATCTGTGAGCATTTCCTTTCTTCTAATCTCTTTCCTCCTCTGTCTCACTCCCTTTTGGTAAACTCCACCACCCAGTCATCTAGATGAATGATTCAGTGTTTGGCCATTCTGCTACTCAGATATATCTCAAGTATTTTATAAATTTCCAAGAATTCTGATCATTTTTATTCCTCATGTTTTCTTTTTGTTTTTTCTTTTTACTTCTCAGGATGTGATCCGGGAATTTACCCTGAATACACCCCAGGTTGGCGGCTTTCCAGAAGACAGCAGAGGGTCCTTCCCTTCCATGTCTGCTTCCATTCCCTTCTCTTGTTCTGTATTTCTACTTGATCTGTCATAACTCTCCATATTCTGAGGCCACATATGATATTTTGGCACATGTAAACAATGTGTAACTATGTAGTCATGGTAACTGGGATATCCATCTCCTCTAACATTCATCTTTTCTTTGTGTTGGGAGCAGTACAATTCTTTTCATCCGGCTATTTTGAAATAGACAATAAATTATTGTAAACTATAGTTTCCTACTGTCGTATGGAACGGTAGGACACTGCAGCTGTTCTAGGAATGCTCCGCCTTCCTGTTCAGCCTCCTCTCGGGTTACCAGTCTCCCCCTACCCCTCCCCGGCCCCTCGCACATCACGACATCATGATAAAAACTGCGCTGGCTGAAGCTGAAAAGTTACATCCTCACGATCTCCATTTTATAGGAAAACTTCAGGCCCACGGAGGTGGACTCCGGAGCACACACTCTGCTGTGACGCTGCACAGCCCCCGGCCCTTCCTTTTGTTGAGAAGCCAGTTAGTTCTTCCTGGGCTCACTCGTTCCGTTGCCCTGAGGACTGCGCCCATGCCCCTCTGCCTGCCTCTTAGGCACAGGATTTCGCCTCGTCTTTGCAGTGGCTTTTTCCTGCTGTTCTTCCTGTGTGGTTTGCTTTGATTTCTCCACCAGTCTGATCCTGCCCCCTTCTCCTGAGAAATCGTGCACCTCTTTGTCTCTTTCATGGTATCTCTTGCTGGTTATACACTTATTCTCCCTTATTCTGTCATTTTTATGGAATTTGAGGGGGCAGAGGATGTGACTGCTCTGCTTGGTGGCCTGCTTTGGTCCCAAACTCGTCTTCTCGAAGGTACCATGAGCTCTTTAGAGAGTTCTACAGGTCCTGGTGACTCGAGTACCTCGTCTGGACCACCTGACTCAGCCCAGGGGGATTCTTCTGGGTCATTAACAGCCTCCCCATCCTGGGGCCTCCCCTGGCCTTTATTCACCCAGCCAGTCCCTGCCCCAGTGGTGAAGCTCAGCTCCTAAATATGCCAGGTAGGCTCCACTGAGTTACTCCTAATTTCTAAACAGACTGCAGGTCTCCTCCTCCCGGCCCTGCCCGGCTCCCGTGCCTGGCTGGCTGTGCACCCCCTGCACTGCACCGCTCTTGCTCTCTGGCGCCTCGGTGCCATTCCCAACCTCCCCGCCTCTCAAAGGGCAGAGGTCAGCTCATGCTTCCCTCAGGGGAGACATCTGCTTTGTTCATTAAAGGAGTGTGAGAGTGAAATGCAGGTGCCCCTTGTCAGAGAAGACTTGTCCCTGTCTCCTGGCATCCGGGTTCCCAGTCCCTTAGCTCCGCTACTGTTTTCCTGCTTCTGTGAGAGAAGCTCTCTCATTTCATCACAATCGTTTCTTCCTGGGTCTTTCTCTGACGCTAGAGTGTGACTCCCTTGAAGGCAGGGATTTTTACGTCTGTTGCTCCATTCTCTAGAAATAGTGGAGTATGTGACGTGCAGTGAACCTGCAGTGTATGACTCATTCTGACACGGTTTGGCGCTGTGTCCCCACCCAAATCTCACCTTGAGTTGTAATCTGAATTGTAATCCCCATGTGTTGGGGGCAGGGGGAACCTCGTTGGATGTAACTGAATCATGGGGTGGTTTCCCCCGTGCTGTCCTCATGATGGTGAGTCTCACAAGACCTAATGGTTTTAAAGAGGTTTTCCCCGCTTCGCTCAGCACTTCTCTCTCCTTCTGCCTCGTGAAGAAGAACTTGTTTACTTTGAGTTACACAGAACTTTGAGTCAACTAAACCTCTTTTCTTTATAAATTACCCAGTCTCGGGTATTTCTTTATAGCAGTGTGAGAACTAACACCATAAATTGCTACCGCAGAGAGTGGGGCACTGCTATGAAGATACTCAAAATATGGAAGCGACTTTGGAACTGGGTAACAGGCAGAGTCTGGCACAGTTCGGAGGGCTCAGAAGAAGAGAGGAAAATGTGGGAAAGTTTGGAACCTCCTAGAGACTTGTTGAATGACTTAGACTGAAATGCGGATAGTGATATTGACAATGAACTACAGGCTGAGGTGGTTTCAGATGGAGACGAGGAACTTGGTGAGAATTGGAATAAAGGTGACACTTGCTATGCTTTGGCAAAGAGACTGGTGGTATTTTGGCCTTGCCCTAGAGATTTATGGAACTTCAAACTTAAGAGAAATGATTTCAGGTATCTGGTGGGAGAAATTTCTAAGTGGCAAAGCATTTAAGAGAAAACAGAGCATAAAGGCATGGGAAATTTGCAGCCTGACATTGCAGTAGAAAAGAAAAGCCCATTTTCTGGAGAGAAATTCAAGCCGGCTGCAGAAATTTGTGTAATGAGGAGCCGAATGTTAATCACCAAGACAATGGGGCCTGTTACAGACCTTCACAGCAGCCCCTTCCACCAGAGGCCCGGAGGCCTAGGAGGGAAAAGTAGTTTCATGGGCTGGGACCAGGTCACTCCTGCTCTGTGCAGCCTTGTGACATGGCACCCTTTGTCTCACTTGCTTCAGCGTCAGCTGTGGCTAAAAGGGGTCAAGGTATAACTCAGGTCATTGCTTCAGAGGGTGCAAGCCCCAGGCCTTGGCAGCTTACAAGTGGTGTTCAGCCTGTGGAGGCACAGAAGTCAAGAACTGAGGTTGGAGAACCTCCACCTAGATTTCAGAGGATGTATAGAAATGCCTGGATGTCCAGGCAGAAATTTGCTGCAGGAACAGGGCCCTCATGGAGAACCCCTGTTAGGGCAGTGCAGAAGGGAAAGGGGAGTTGAATCCCCCATATAGAGTCTTCACGGGGGCACTGCTTAGCGGAGCTGTGAGAAGAGGGCCACCGTCCTCCAGACCAAAGAATGGTAGATCCACCATCAGCTTGCACCGTGCACCTAGAAAAGCCCCAGACACTCAACACCGGCCATGAAAGCAGTCAGGAGCGGGGCTGTTCCCTGCAAAGCCACAGGGGCAGAGCGGTCCAAGGCCATGGGAGCCCACCTCCTGCATCAGCGTGACCTGGATGTGAGACATGAAGTCAAGGAGATCATTTAAGGTTTGATGACTGCCCTGTTGGATTCTGGACTTGCATGGGGCATATAGCCCCTTTGTCTTGGCCAAGTTCTGTCATACAGAACAGGTGTATTTACTAAATGCTTGTAGCCCCATTGTATCTAGGAAGTAACTAACTTGCCTTTGATTTTGCGAGCTCATAGGTGTAATGGACTTGCCTTGTCTTAGATGAGACTTTGAACTTAGATGTTGAGGTTAATGCTGGAATGACTTAAGACTTTGGGACTGTTAGAAGGGCATGATTGTGTTTTGAAATGTGAGGACATAAGGTTTGGGAGAGCCCAGGGGTGGAATGACATGGTTTGGCTCCGTATTCCCATCCAAACCTCATCTTGAATTACTGTAATCCCCACACATTGCGGGGGGGGACCTCATGGGAGGTGATTAGATCTTGGGGGCAGTTCCCCCATGCTCTTCTCATGATAGTGCGTTCTCACAAGATCTGGTGGTTTTATAAGGGATTTTCCCCCTTCACTCAGCACATCTGTCTCCTGCCTGCATGTGAAGAAGGACGTGTTTTCTTCCCCTTCCGCCATGATTGAAAGTTTCCTCGGCCTCCCCAGCCACGCAAAACTGTGAGTCAATTAAACCTCTTTTCTTTACAAATTACCCGTCTCAGGTATTTCTTCATAGCAGCATGAGAATGGACCAACACACATCCTCAGCTCCCTCTTTCCTCTTCAGTTCCATGGTACCCACCCTCAACTGTACATCTCCAAATCTCAGGTAGCCCAAGGACCCAGCATCCAGTGCCTCCTCCACAGGCTGCTGTCTGCCCCATCTGCAGATGTGACTTCCCTGAAGGGCTCCCACCTCTCACCCCAGGACCACATGCTCTCCGTAATGGCTGTTTTGCTGCTGTGCGATGCTGCTCTTGCCAGCCAGGTGAGAAGCCCTTTAGCAGAATGATGAACAGTGTTGGACCCTAAAATATGCTAAAGAGCAGTAGCTCCTCAGACTTTCAGGACAGCGGCAGCAGCATGGTTGCTGTGGCAACCACACCAACGTGGTTATATCCCGAGGGCCGTGAGGTGAGGATCCCAACCACCACCAATGCAGAGTCCAAGACCAAGCTTAGCTGTGCCTTGGCTCAGACGTCCCAGCCACAGGTGTGTCCAGAGAGCCACACTGCCTCTGCAATGCTGGTCCAGCCATGCCACCAGCATGGGTCCTACCGCCCCAGGCCCACCCTCCACCATTCTGACCTTCCACCTGTGGGGTTCCGGTCCATCTGTTGCACAGAGTTGAGCCTGGTTCTCTGGCTGACGGTCACATCGCTGGTCTCAGGACAGCCTCAGCCCTTCGTTGCTCCCTCTTCAAGTGATCTGGAGAGGTGCTATGTGCCATGGTCCCTGTGTGTCTGTTTGATTGCATTTTATGCTTATCGTTGAGACTCCCAGAGGGCACAGTGTGTGCAAAATGTATCTTTAACCTCCAAAAACTAGCACAGGCTGGCACTTTGCAGGCATTTGTGTTTGTTGAGTGAAAAAAACAAGCCATTGTAGTAGTTTGATTTGAGCAGAAATGTTTTACATCCATTGACCCAGTGATCAATCCATAGAGACATCTGCTGAGCCCTTTCAATGCGATGCTAAGCCCAGCTGTTTTTGCTAAGCAGCCTCTTTGAGGCATGGCACACAGTCCTCAGAGACCCCACAAACCCCACCACCCCATTTTACTGATGTGGAATTGGAGTCACGGCCAGGGGTCTGTCTGGATCTGAATCTGGGCCGCTAACATCCACACCCATCCCCTCTACCATGCCATTATGCTTCACCTCTGACAACCAAAGCCCACAGGATGCATGGGATTTGGAAGTTCCTTCCTGAATTTTTAAAAACACTATAAAAGTTTAATACTCAAAAGCATTTAAGAAAATACCATAAAAATACTGTCTGTCTGAGCCCAGGGATGTGTTTTCTCTCCTGTGATCAAAAGTAAAATTATCCTCTTGTGTGAGAAAACTCATGTATCTCATTAGATGCCTGAAGCCCACCAATAAAGCAAATTAAAGATTAAAACCCAACAGGCCCCCTCTTGCAGAGATGTGTCTGCATCTGCCTGGCTTCTGCCCTGCTCCCAGGCCTCCACTTCCTGCTTCTAGTAACCGTTTGGGGGATTTAGGGTACAAGGTTGGACAACAGCCTCTGAGCAGGGCTTCCCACAGATATTCCAACAGGATATCTTGATCTTGAAAAAAATGCTTACATTTAGGTAGGTTTCTATGGTGAAAAGACAGGAAAAGAAGGGAGATACAACTTTGGCCCCATTGATCTGTGCCAGGGCTATATGTTCACCCTCAAACCCCTGCTAGGATGGATCCCAATGGCCATGGGGCAGTCAGGAGGGAGGAGAAGCAAAACTTCAGGAGGTGAATTCCCGCAGGGACGCCAAGGCAGGGGTATCAGGGACTAAATCGTGCCTTCTGAAAAATTCATATGTTGAAGCCCTAACTCCTAGTGTGGTTGCATTGAGAGAGAATGTCTTTAAAGAGGTGAGTAAGTGAAATGAAGTCATATGGATAGACCCTAATCCAACATGACTGGTGTTCCATAAAACAAAATTAGGACAGAGACATACACAGAATGATGATTATGTGACGATGCAGGGAAAGGATGGCACCTACGAGCCAGAGAGAGAGAGGTCCCAGGACAAACCAACCCTGCCAGCACATTCTTCTTGGACTTCCAGCCTCCAAAACAGTGCAAAATGCGTGTCTGTTGTTTAGCCAGCCCAGTCTGTGATGCTTTGTTATGGCCTCCCAAGCTGGCTAATACAAGCAGTAACCCAGACACGTGTCACAGGATACCCCTGGGGGAACAGAGCTGGATGCACCAATCTGCTCTCTTCTCACATGGGAAGGACCGTCCTCAGAAAAACTGCTCTGTGGCTCTACAGGGCAGGGTAAGAACTCAGGCGAGGACACTCAATTAGGAAGTGTCACAGATGTCCAACAGATAATGACTGGCTCCTTCTCCATGCAGCAAAAGCCGCGGCAAAGTGATATTTAAGGGACATCTAGAAGCCATTCAGGAGGAGATGTGGTAGGATAAGGTTTGGGGATTGAACTGTCCTAGAATAGCAATAGCCCTGCCCCTGGCCTCAGCCACTCCGGTATTCATGACTCAGCATTCCTCCAACCTGCACAGGTGGGAACCTCCCCCCATTCATACTCTGGGACCCTGATGGCCTCTCAGTTACACTGGATCCATTAGATCCTAAGCTCTGGCACTGCCACCAACAGGCACTCCCTGGTGCAGGACTCACCGGTGTCATCTTGCTGCACAATGGTCATCCCGTCCTGTGGCAGAGCCAAGGGGCTGTGCGGCTACAGTGGAACCACTTGGCAAGCTGACCTTGGCGGAAGTCTACGCATTCTTCCTGTTACCTCGTGGTGGGTTTGCCCTTAGCAACAAGGGCTCCCCAGGCTATGAAGGCAGTGCCCAGAGAGGGAACCGATGTGGTGAGGACAGCAGAGTGGAATGCCAGCTATGTTTATTCATGAAGGAGAAGCAGGGCCTCCTCGGGAAGCCCTGGGATGCTAGAATCTCGGGACCCACCTTCTGTGCACTCTTTTCCCCCAGGACAGTGTCCCGAGAGGCTTTCCCTCTGCTGCCACTTTGCTTTTCCTGCCGGCTTTCAGGGTCTCCTGGGGCCTGGCACCCTCCCCCATTTCCCACATTCAGCCTCAGCGCTGAGGAATGGTGGCTGAGGTGTCACTCCCGTCCCCCAGCAGCATCGACGCCATTCGGGGGGTGGCTGTCTGTCCTGCTTTGGGAATCATACAGAACTTGGGTTCAAATCTGCCTTCCACAATTTGCTTGGGATACAGAGGCAACCTCAGCCCTGGCTTTCTCATCTGCAGGCTGCAGGCTTCCTGGCATGCAGAGGATGAGCAGGTGAGTGTCTGGCATCTGGAGCAAGATGTGAACCTGCTGCTATCACAGGAGGGCCACCCCAGCCCCAGCGCCAGCGCCCCGCTCTTGGTGAGGAACGAACCCCCAGCTCCATGTGGGGACCACAGAAAATACCTTCTCAACTCAGCCTAGAAAGCTTTCAGTGTGGAGCCCTCAGGGCAGAGGTTCTGTGAGGGTCACATGGCCCCATTTCACAGGGTCAGGTCACTGGCCCTGGACTCCTCCCTTTACGAGCCCAAGGTCAGGGTTATACCTGCCCCAGAACTGCAGAGCACAGCAGTCCCCTATATCCTCTCACCTGGGGCTCCACCTCTCCCCGGGCCCAGGGAGGCTGTTTGCTCCACCCAGCAAGCTGTCAGCTGGTCCTGATGCCCTTCACCTGCCCCAAGGCTGAAGGAGGGCTCTGCAGAGAGCTGTCTTCAGAATGGGCAGTGCAAGTGGGGGCCTCTGAGGCTGAGGAAACACTTTTAATGCATGTGGCATGCCCCCCTGGGCAGGTATGGGGAGTGGCCAGGGCCAGGGGCTTCCCAGACAGCTCAGCACTCTCAGGGGTGCTGTGCGGCCCTGCCATGTTCATGCCTGTGTCCCCCGCTGGACAGTGAGCACCTGGTGTCTCCTGGGGTCCTTCCTTTCCACCTCCAGGGCGCTGCCACATGCATCCTCCTGGCATTTATTTAACTTCACTGGAGTCTATTGGAGGATGCCAAGGCCCGAGGAGCAAACAGGAGCCCCCAAGAACCCGGAAGGCCAGCGAGGATAGAGGGCGTGTGAGGAGAATGGAGGACTCCCAGTGCCAGAGCCTGAACCCACATCCAGCAGGCCCCACAGGTAAGTCGCCTTCACCTCATTTATTATATCAAGTGACCCAAATCGGGCTGTGTGAGCGTCCTAGGAACTGAGCCTCAATAACCTGTACTCAAGCCACCAGCCGCTGTAGGAGGGCGGAGCCAGATGTGGGGGAAATCGTGTTCCCTGAACAGTCTGTGTGCACCTGGGCACCCCCCTGCTGACCTGCCAGGTGCCCACCAACCCAGGAAGTGCCCCTTCTCCACTTACTCTGTAATAAAATGTCACAAAAATAAACCTCACAGAGGTTCACAGTGGATGGCAGACATGCAGGTGTAAATTATTCAAGGGAGGGTTTTCTTCCTTTTTTTCTCTATTTTAAAGTGAGACAGACATTAGTGACATCAGTAACGTACATTAACAAATGTTTCCTGGGAGAAAAGCCCATCTCCCTCCTCCCTGTGGAGAGGATGGCCCCCTGGGGCTCCAAGGCCCCCCTGAGTGAATTCCCTGGGAGCAACACAGGCTGAGCCAGAACAGGGGCCAGGAGAGAGGAGGGCCTGGAACACGGGCCCTGCCCTCTGCCTGAAGTCTTGGAGCAGACCCAGGTGTAATGGGGCTGCTCCTCAGGCCTCCTTGGGGAGACCTGCCTGCTGGTCTCGAAGAAGAGGCTTCCTGCAGCTCAGGGCTGACCTGTCCATAGCCTTCCCTGCCTGTGAGGACTTCCTGTACCTGTACATGGTGCCAAACCCACCCTGAGACCCTCCTTCCAATAAAGAAGCCAGGGTCAGCTTGGGCCCCACACCGCAAAGGAAGTCCACGAAGACAGCACCCCAGAGACTGGTCAGGAGCCCAGGAGCCGCCTCACCCCACATGCTCTCCCCTCTCACCTCCCAGCCCCCTCACCCTGCACAGAAGCTGCTCCACTCAACCATAGGGCACAACTCACAGGCAAGAGAACGCCTTGCAAACCATGACCCGTCCCCACACCAACACAGTTTCCTTCCTGGTCTTCACACTAAACTTCTCGAAGTAATTACCTGTGTTCACCACCTAGTTCCCCCATCGTCACGCACAGCTGTCCCTGAAGCCCACAGGGACCTCCCTGATGCCCACCCCAGCACACACCTGAGTCAGCCCCGGAAGACCCTCTGCAGCCACGGCCTCACCCTCTTCCTCTCTACTCCCCCGTGATTCTCCCTCCTTCTGAGTGGGCATGTTCTTCAGGCTTCTTCCTAGCCCTCCCCCATTTCCCACTCTAACTGCCCCAGTCAAGCTTCTCCGCTCCTGCTCCAGAGGATTTTTGTTTTGTTTTGTGTTTTGACAGAGTTTCACTCTTGTCGCCCAGGCTGGAGTGCAATAGCGTGATCTCGGCTCACTACAACCTCCGTCTCCTGGGTTCAAGTGATTCTCCTGGCTCAGCCTCCTGAGTAGCTGGGATTACAGGCACATGCCACCATGCCCAGCTAATTTCTGTATTTTTAATAGAGACGGGGTTTCACCATGTTGGTCAGGCTGGTCGCGAGCTCCTGACCTTATGCTCCACCCACCTCAGCCTCCCAAAATGCTGGGATTACAGGCGTGAGCCACCACACCTGGCCGCTCCAGAGGTTTTGTAAGAATCAGAACCACCCTCTTTGTGGTTCCAGCGTGCGTAGCCCCTGTGCTCCAGGCATTCCCTGCGTGGACCAGGATCACAGCAGCTCCTCACACGATCCTTCTCCCCCAGGCATCAGGGTCTCTGCCACCTCCCCTGTGTTGTCCACACAGTCCCCATGCACTGCCACTTCACCTCGTGATGACTCAGCCTGTCCACCCCAGCCCACTGTCCCTGTAGCCACCGACCGCTCACACCGTAGTTTCCTGTCTGTACCATGGATCAGCTCCTAGTTGCTCCAGTGACAGGAAACCATTTATGAAGCTGATGGTTCTTCTGCTAGAATGTGGTCCCCACCCGCTTTGGCCACTGTGAGATGCGCAGATCTCAATGTAGTCCGTGTGACCCCAGCTTCCCTGTGTGCTGGCCCCGCGGCAGTGATACACCTGCGTTACATTTGCTGTGGGGCTGGACAAGTTCGTGCATGCCATGCTAGGAATGGTGCCTGGTACACAGTAAGCACCAGTTCATGTTAGATGCTACTGGTGTGCTATGCAATTGTGCTGTTGTGTTATGATGGCAACTGAAGGCTCCCTGGTTCCCGGACCCACTCCCACGTTGAGCAAGTCCAGATCTTTACCTGTCATCTTACCCCTGTCCACTGGCTCAGCTACTGCTTATTCAAAGAGTTGCTGTCCTCTGTGATGCGGCAGTTCCCACCCTTCAGGCAGGCCTCTGTCTTGGGGCCCTCATTGCGTTCTTTACCCTGCTAATGTCCAGGTCCCCTCCCCTTGAGTGAGAACTCAGTGGGGGTGCCCAGCCTGCCCTGGAGCCTAAGGAGCCTAAGGAGCCTAGGGCAGGCCCTTGATGGTGATGGTCAGACATCCAACCAAGGGGAAGTTGCTGTGTGACCTGATGCTCATTGGCATGGTGGCTCACAGCATGCAGCGTCCGGTGCACATCAGGGACAGGGAGAGCTCTGGAGGGGCTGCCTCTAGCCTTGATGCAAGACAGGAGGCAAGCTCGGGGGTTGACATAGCAACAAAGCCAGAAATATCACCGCAGCCTCTGCCAGGGAACACAGCTGGGGAAATGCCATCACCCAAAACCCGCGCCACTTAGAGCATGGACGTACTGCCACCGCATTGATCCTCTGCAGACTGAATCCGACACGGGGCAGTATGGCGGCTGCTGCACAGCCACTGAGATGGAAAGAGAGGAGCTTGGAGGGGCAAGTGGGATGCCCAGCAGCATCCCTAAGGGCTCCAGGGTGCTGGCACAAAGCAGGGGCTTAGTATATATTGGGTAGTGCTGTCCATCCTCCATCCTCCATCCTCCATCCATGCATTCATTAATTGAGTTAATACTTGTAATCATTTAAATTGCGGCCACAAGCCATGTGGAACTGTGACCACACGCACAGTGGCCCAGCAGTTCTTGGTGCCACAGAGAGGCCTCTGGGCTCTTATGGCAAACTAAGGCCGATATAGGGCAGAGCCATTGAGGGGCTGGGACCTGAGGCAGGAATTCCAGGCACCCCCTCACTGCATAGCCAGAATGCTAAGGCATTTCCAATGTCTGAAATTTTCTATCATTTCGGACTCCGTGTTGTGGAATCGAACCCATGGGTGTGGTGTCTCCGCTGCTGCCTGGCCCTAACCTCATGACGAGGAGATTGGTTTCATCTTTCTGTGGGGCAAGGGGGAGTCTTGCCAGTGGGTCATGTTCGGCCCCATCGCCCCCAGGTGCAGTGCAGAGCTGGAAGAGCATGCAGATGGTGAGGGGGCAAAACACTGCCATGGGCAGGGGGTTGTACCCCAAACGGAACAGGCTGACTGGCCCGACGGAGCACGGAGGATGCTGTGGACGGGGCAAGGCAAGGCAGGGCTGGGAACTAGGAGGCTGTCACCAAGGCTTTCGAAAGAGTAGATGCCCTAAACATCATGATGGTTGCAGTGAATCAAATGTAAGTGGCCACAAAATACCCATCTTTGTAGGGAACAGCCACAGGCTCCTCCTTCCGCTTCTGTGGTGTTGAAAATCAGCACACTGGGATTTCCATTATGTGCTTGTCTCTCATGAGCTTCCCACCTGTGTCTGGTCAAGTCTGAGCCCCAGACAAAAGATAGCGTCTACGTGCAGGTGGCCACGGCCATACCTCGGATGATGGTAAATTCACCAAGACGATGGTGCCCCGTGACACAGCTGGAGTGCCCACCACCACCACAAAACAATCAGAACGAGGTGCTGTACACAGTCACGGGATGAAGCCGCCAGTAGGACCCATCTCAACCCTCAAAAGCTCGTGGAGTCAAGAAACAACTCCCCAGAGGAACCCCAAACTTCACTTACCATCTCTTTCCATTTTTGTGGTGCTGTTTTGTGAACATTCTTTGAAACTCAGAAGTGGTGTTTAATGTGCAGAGTCCCTCCCACCATCATTTTTTCTTGGTGGAAGATTCATTGACCTTTCCACTGGGGGAGCTGGCAGAGTCTCTAGAAGCCATCATAGCTTAGTTTACTTGGAAAATGATTTCCCCGAGGATCAGATAAAGCGCATCTGCACAGGCCTGACCAGGCTGTAACACAGAGATATCCCTGCGTCCTGCTGAAAGTCAGCAAATCCCACAGATGGCAACTTGATCAAACAGCAGTCGCTGGTCTAAGCTCCTTATCATTCCGAATCTGCAGGGACTCTTGAAGCCTCTCTGCAGGAGAACAGCACACTTTTCTCTCTCCCTCTCACACAACTCATCTGAGTCCAGCTCCTTCCTGGGGACAGGGAACTTGGCTGCTTTTCTAGACACAAGCTTCCAGGCCTCAGGTGCCTGGAGACCTTACCAGGGCAGGATTCACCACTGACTGCCCTGTGTCTTATGCTAAGCTGAGGGTGTTACCTCTGTCTCCGGGAGCACAGGTTTCTCTGTATGATTGAATGAAACGTGCCTTCTGTCCTTCTGTTTATGCTTGTCAACCATCATGGGGCAACGCTTTTGCTTCTTTTAGCATTCTTGTTTCTTTGAGGAGAAAAAAAACATTGCAAGGGAGAAGCAGTGGCCAGGAGCAGATCTCAGGAAGTGTGGCATGCATCGCCCTACAGCCATGATGGCGTTGAGCCCCATGGCCAGGCGGGGTCACCCAAGGGTTCAAGAAAGAGGAGAGATAGTCAGATTTGTGTTCACAAGTTTCTGGCTGCAGGGTAGAGAATGGCTTGGCTCGGGAGACTCAGCGTCAGTTGCGACATCTCAGCATGTCTTCAGTTCAGGCCATCCAAACACGCTGGCTGAGCTGGTACGATACGTTCACTTCATTTTCTCTTTCATTGTTGTATTTGGTTTTCACGTGTAATCTTAGGAGAAAGGCAGGGCAGGCAGAATTATTCTAACTTTTCAGAATTTTAAAAGGTGGCATTGAGATTTTTAAGAAGCATTTATATCCCAAGGAATGTAAAAATCAAGTTTCTATGCCTCTTTCTCATTCAGCCTTATTGAATCCTCATGAAATCCTGACAGGCAGTAATGTCATTCCTGTTTTATGGATGGAGAGTCTGAAGCTCAGATGCCCTGCCTGACATTTCTAGCCCAGAGCAGGTTCGAAACTGTCCATGCAACATGGGGACTCTTGGGTACCAGGACGCATGTGGAATCTGCAGGCAGGGGGCAGCCCAGGCACAGAGGAGCCATCTGTGCCCCAAGCCTGTGAGTTCCTTCCATCCCATGACCCCTCAGTGGACTGTCACTTCCCGGGACTCTCCTGGCACTGGTGGAAACTCATGATGATAAGTGTCCTGACTGCTAGGTGCCACGCAGTGCTGTGTGTTCTGTGCCTTATCTCACAATAGATTGTTCACTGTGGCATCATTTCCTGGGAATCTCCACTGTGTCCTGAGCTCTTGAGCCATGTGAGGGATGAGCTCTGGGCCCTGCCCTCTGGAGGCTTAGGAGTCAAATCAGACAAGGCAAGCAACATGAGGTAATGCCGGCCGACAGGCAGCCCTGTGGATCTTCCCCGGACCTCTGATGCCATCAATGTCAAAAGGGAACCGTGCAACAGAAACGTGGGTGTTTGTGAAGTTTCCATGAGAGGACAAGAGAGCATAAAAAGCTGCAAAAGCCACAGAAAATCTGCTTGAAATGCCATGAGTACTGAAATATGGGGTGTTATTTGTGGTTGGAACTGAGCTTCCCAAGCAAAAGGGATAGAATTTGCAAACACACTGAGTTGTGAGGTGATTGAAATGTCCGTGGGATTGCAAAGTGAAGGGAACTAGTATCAATTTAGTTCTTAGCATGGCTAGGCCATTTGCTAGGCAATACCAAAGCAATCATACATAAGAACACAGCATCGCCATGGAAGGCACAGTTTCAGAGTTCTCCTAGCGACAGGCACTTTCAAAGTGCTGTGGGGACATTTATCCTCCCAGAGCTCCAGCATCCCTGGGCGAGGACTGCTGTCATCCCATCAAAAATGAGGGCACCGAAGTTTACAAACTGTCCCGGGACACAGTCACAGACACTGTGGTCACTGGTCTGTCCAGCGGTCCATACTTCCCTCTCAAAAATGAAACCCTCTAGAGCCTGCAGTGTGGGGGCCCATGATGAAGACGCCCAGTCCTGCCTGCTCCCTGCCTTTTAGACTATGCTGACCCAACCCCTCTCCTCACCCCCAACTCGGATGTCAGGCCACAGAGGCAGCCACATGACCTCAACCAGGACAAAGACTCCACATTCCTGAGGAAGTATCTGGGGTCAGGGATGGGCCTGTGACCTGAGCAGGGCGTTTCCTGCAACTGTCCAGACAGACTACTGGGAGAGGGCGTCCCTGTCCACAGCTGGTCCAGTGGACTTAGGAGCTGCTGGTGACCATCTGGCTTCAATGCAGAGAGAGATGTTTTGAAGAGGTGGCCAAAGAAAATCAAGCAGGACCAATGGAGGGAGAAGAAAAACAGGAGTCCTTGTCATGTCTTTAGAGATTCTGGATCAAGCCATGCCTGAAGCCAAGGCATCCTTTGGACTCTTCAGTTACATGAGCCAAAATGTTCCGTTGTTATTGTTGTCATTTAAGCAATTTAAATTCAATTTCCCTTTTGTAAAGAAAGGGTTCTAACTAATAGTAGAGTCAGAATGAAGCCCAGATTCTGCATTCTTGGTGCCTATGGCAGAGTGGGCACCCAATGTCTGTACCTGTTTGTCATAACGACAGTTATGGGATCAGCCCCGAATAAAAACTAGCAGGGAGCCCTTCGTGGGCCCTTTCGATGTCACTGTGACTTCCTCCTATGATAACTCTGGGATGTGGCTATCATATTCACTCCATTTTCTGTACTAGAGCAACAAGAATGAGCAGGGTTGGCATGGTTTGGTGGCTTGCCCAGAGCCACACAGCAGATCAGTGAAGGGATGAGGTTTGTAGGTGAGGTGGGATGGGTGAGTTGTGATCAGTGAGGTGTCATGGTTTGAGGTGTGATGGATTGAAGTGTGATGGATTAACATGTGATAGACTGAGGTGTAACGGGTTAAGCTGTGATGGGTTGAGATGTGATGGTTGAGCCGTAATGGGTTGAGGTGTGATGGATTGAGGTATGATGGGTTAAGCTGTGATGGGTTGAGGTGTGATGAGTGAAGTGTGATGGGTTGAGGTGTGATGGGTTGAGGTGTGATGGGTTAAGCTGTGATGGGTTGATGTGTGATGGGTTGAGGTGTGATGGATTGAGGTGTGATGGGTTGAGGTGTGATGGGTCAGGTGTGATGGGTTGAGGTGGGATGAGTGAAGTGTGATGGGTTGAGGTATGATGGGTTGAGGTGTGATGGGTTGAAGTGTGATGTGTGAGGTGTGATGTGTGAGGTGTGATGGGTTTGGTGTGATATGTTGAGGTGTGATTGCTTGAGGTGTGATGTGTTGAGCTGTGATGGGTTGAGGTGTGATGAGTTGAAGTGTGATGGGTTGATGCGTGATGGGTAAGGTGTGATCGGTTGAGGTGTGATGGGTGAGGTGTGATGGGTTAAGCTGTGATGAGTTGAGGTATGATGGGTTGAGGTGTGATGAGTGAGGTGTGATGGGTTGAGGTTTGATGAGTTAAGGAGTGATGGTTGAGGTGTGCTGGGTTGAGGTGTGATGGGTTGACATGTGATGGGTTAAGCTGTGAAGGGTGGTGGTCTGATGAGTTAAGCTGTGATGGGTTGTGGTCTGATGGGTTAAGCTGTGATGGGTTAGGTGTTATGGGTTGAGGTGTGATGTGTGAGGTGTGATAGGTAGAGCTGTGATGGTTTGAGGTGTGATGGGTTGAGGTGTGATGTGTTAAGCTGTCATGGGTTGTGTTCTGATGTGTTAAGCTGTCATGGGTTGAGGTGTGATGGGTAAGGTTTGATGAGTGAGGTGTGATAAGTGTGGTGTGATGGGTTAACTTGTGATGGGTGAGGTGTGATGGGTTGAGATGTGATGGGTAAGGTGTGATGGGTTGAGGTGTGATGGCTTAAGCTGTGATGGGTTGAGGTGTGCTGGGTGCGGTGTGATGGATGAGGTGTGATGAGTTGAGGTTTGATGTGTGAGGTGTGATGTGTGAGGTGTGATGGATGAGGCGTGATGGGTTGAGGCGTGATGGGTTGATGTGTGATGGGTTAAGCTGTGATGGGTTGAGGTGTGATGGGTTGAATTATGATGTGTGAGGTGTAATGGGTGAGGTGTGATGAGTGTGCTGTGATATGTTGAGGTGTGATGGGTTAAGGCGTGATGGGTTGAGGCATGATGGGTGAGGTGTGATGGGTAAGGTGTGATGGGTTGAGGTATAATGGGTGAGGTATGATGGGTTGAGGCATGATGGGTGAGGTGTGATGGGTTAAGGAGTGATGGGTTGAGGTGTGCTGGGTTGAGGTGTGATGGGTTGACATGTGATGGGTTAAGCTGTGAAGGGTGGTGGTCTGATGAGTTAAGCTGTGATGGGTTGTGGTCTGATGGGTTAAGCTGTGATGGGTTGAGGTGTTATGGGTTGAGGTGTGATGTGTGAGGTGTGATAGGTAGAGCTGTGATGGTTTGAGGTGTGATGGTTTGAGGTGTGTTGGGTGGAGGGTGTGATGTGTTAAGCTGTCATGGGTTGTGTTCTGATGTGTTAAGCTGTCATGGGTTGAGGTGTGATGGGTAAGGTTTGATGAGTGACGTGTGATAAGTGTGGTGTGATGGGTTGACATGTGATGGGTGAGGTGTGATGGGTTGAGGTGTGCTGGGTGAGGTGTGATGGATGAGGTGTGATGAGTTGAGGTTTGATGTGTGAGGTGTGATGTGTGAGGTTTGATGGATTGAGGTGTGATGGGTTTAGGTGTGACGTGTGAAGTGTGATGGATTGAGGTGTAATGGGTTGAGGTGTGATGTGTGAGGTGTGATGGATGAGGCGTGATGGGTTGAGGCATGATGGGTTGATGTGTGATGGGTTAAGCTGTGATGGGTTGAGGTGTGATGGGTTGAATTGTGATGTGTGAGATGTGATGGGTGAGGTGTGATGAGTGTGGTGTGATATGTTGAGGTGTGATGGGTTGAGGAGTGATGGGTTGAGGTGTGATGGGTGAGGTGTGATGGGTAAGGTGTGATGGGTTGAGGTATAATGGGTGAGGTATGATGGGTTGAGGTGTGATGGGTGAGGTGTGATGAGTGAGGTATGATGGGTTAAGGTTTAATGGGTTGAGGTGTGATGGTTGAGGTGTGATGGGTTGAGGCATGATGGGTGAGGTGTGATGGGTTAAGCTGTGATGGGTTGAGGTGTGATGGGTTGAGGTGTGATGTGTGAGGTGTGATGGGTGAGGTGTGATGAGTGTGGTGTGATATACTCAGGTGTGATTGGTTGAGGTGTGATGTGTTGAGGTGTGATGTGTTGAGGTGTGATGTGTGAGGTGTGATGGGTGAGGTGTGATGGGTGAGGTGTGGTGGGTTGAGGTGTGATGTGTTGAGGTGTGATTGGTTGAGGTGTGGTGGGTGAGGTGAGATGGGTTGAGGTGTGATGGATTGAGGTGTAATGTGTGAGGTGTGATGGGTGAGGTATGATTGGTTGAGGTGTGATATGTTGAGGTGTGATTGGTTGAGGTGTGATGTGTTCAGGTGTGATGTGTTGAGGTGTGATGGATTGAGGCATGATGGGTGAGTTGTGATGGGTTAAGCTGTGATGGATTGAGGGGTGATGGGTTTAGGTGTGATGGGTTGAGGTGTGATGGGTTGAGGTGTGATGGGTTGAGGTGTGATGGGTTGAGGTGTGATGGGTTGTGGTCTGATGGGATAAGCTGTGATTGGTTCAACTGTGATGGGTTGAGGTCGATGGGTTGAGGTGTGATGTGTGAGGTGTGATGGGTTGAGGTGTGATGGGTTAAACTGTGATGGGTTGTGGTCTGATGGGTTAAGCTGTGATGGGTTCAACTGTGATGGGTTGAGGTGGATGGGTTGAGGTGTGATGTGTGAGGTGTGATGGGTTGAGGTGTGATGGGTTAAGCTGTGATGGGTTGAAGTGTGATGGGTTGAGGTGTGATGGGTTGAGGTGTGATGCATTAAGCTGTCATAGTTGTAGTCTGATGTGTTAAGCTGTCATGGGTTGAGGTGTGATGGGTAAGGTTTGATGAGTGAGGTGTGATAAGTGTGGTGTGATGGGTTGAGGTGTGATGGGTTGAGGTGTGATGGGTAAGGTGTGATGGTTTGAGGTGTGATGGATTAAGCTGTGATGGGTAAGGTGTGATGGATGAGGTGTGATGAGTTGAGGTTTGATGTGTGAGGTGTGATAGATTCAGGTATGATGGATTGAGGTGTGATGGTTTAGGTGTGATGTATGAGGTGTGATGGGTGAGGCATGATGGGTTGATGTATGATGGGTTAAGCAGTGATGGGTTGAGGTGTGATGGGTTGAAGTGTGATGTGTGAGGCGTGATGGGTGAGGTGTGATGAGTTTGGTGTGATATGTTGAGGTGTGATATGTTGAGGTGTGATGTGTTGAGGTGTGATGAGTGAGGTGTGATGAGTTGAAGTGTGATGGGTTGATGCGTGATGGGTAAGGTGTGATCGGTTGAGGTGTGATTGGTTGAGGTGTGATGGGTGAGGTGTGATGGGTTAAGCTGTGATGGGTGGAAGTATGATGGGTTAAGGTGTGATGAGCGAGGTGTGATGGGTTGAGGTTTGATGAGTTGAGGAGTGATGGTTGAGGTGTGCTGGGTTGAGGTGTGATGGGTTGAGATGTGATGGGTTAAGCTGTGAAGGGTGGTGGTCTGATGAGTTAAGCTGTGATAGGTTGTGGTCTGATGGGTTAAGCTGTGATGGGTTAGGTGTTATGGGTTGAGGTGTGATGTGTGAGGTGTGATAGGTAGAGCTGTGATGGTTTGAGGTGTGATGGGTTGAGGTGTGATGTGTTAAGCTGTCATGGGTTGTGTTCTGATGTGTTAAGCTGTCATGGGTTGAGGTGTGATGGGTAAGGTTTGATGAGTGAGGTGTGATAAGTGTGGTGTGATGGGTTGACTTGTGATGGGTGAGGTGTGATGGGTTGAGATGTGATGGGTAAGGTGTGATGGGTTGAGGTGTGATGGCTTAAGCTGTGATGGGTTGAGGTGTGCTGGGTGAGGTGTGATGGATGAGGTGTGATGAGTTGAGGTTTGATGTGTGAGGTGTGATGTGTGAGGTGTGATGGATGAGGCGTGATGGGTTGAGGCGTGATGGGTTGATGTGTGATGGGTTAAGCTGTGATGGGTTGAGGTGTGATGGGTTGAATTATGATGTGTGAGGTGTAATGGGTGAGGTGTGATGAGTGTGCTGTGATATGTTGAGGTGTGATGGGTTGAGGCGTGATGGGTTGAGGCATGATGGGTGAGGTGTGATGGGTAAGGTGTGATGGGTTGAGGTATAATGGGTGAGGTATGATGGGTTGAGGCATGATGGGTGAGGTGTGATGGGTTAAGCTGTGATGGGTTGAGGTGTGATGGGTTGAGGTGTGATGTGTGAGGTGTGATGGGTGAGGTGTGATGAGTGTGGTGTGATATACTCAGGTGTGATTGGTTGAGTTGTGATGTGTTGAGGTGTGATGTGTGAGGTGTGATGGGTGAGGTGTGATGGGTTGAGGTGTGATGTGTTGAGGTGTGATGGGTTGAGGTGTAATGTGTGAGGTGTGATGGGTGAGGTATGATTGGTTGAAGTGTGATATGTTCAGGTGTGATTGGTTGAGGTGTGATGTGTTCAGGTGTGATGTGTTGAGGTGTGATGGGTTGAGGCATGATGGGTGAGGTGTGACGGGTTAAGCTGTGAAGGGTTGAGGTGTGATGGGTTGAGGTGTGATGTGTGAGGTGTGATGGTTTGAGATGTGATGGATTGAGGTGTGATGGGTTGAGGTGTGATGGGTTAAGCTGTGATGGGTTGTGGTCTGATGGGTTAAGCTGTGATGGGTTCAGCTGTGATGGGTTGAGGTGTGATGGGTTGAGGTGTGATGGGTTAAGCTGTGATGGGTTGTGGTCTGATGGGTTAAGCTGTGATGGGTTGAGGTGTGATGGGTTGAGGTGTGATGGGTTGAGGTGTGATGGGTTAAGCTGTGATGGGTTGTGGTCTGATGGGTTAAGGTGTGATGGGTTGAGGTGTGATGGGTTGAGGTGTGATGTGTGAGGTGTTATGGGTTGAGGTGTGATGGGTTGAGGTGTGATGGGTAAGGTGTGATGGGTTGAGGTGTGATGGGTTGAGGTTTGATGTGTGAGGTGTGATGAGTTGAGGTGTGATGGGGTGAGGTGTGATGGGTTGAGGTGTGATGTGTGAGGTGTGATGTGGGTGAGGCGTGATGGGTTGAGGCATGATGGGTTAAGCTGTGATGGGTTGAGGTGTGATGGGTTAAAGTGTGATGTGTGAGGTGTGATGAGTGAGGTGTGATGGGTTGAGGTGTGATGGGTTGAGCTGTGATGGGTTGAGGTGTGATGGGTTTAGGTGTGATGTGTGAGATGTGATGGATGAGGTGTGATGGGTTAAGCTGTGATGGGTTAATCTGTGATGGGTTGAGGTGTGATGGGTTAAGTTGTGATGGCTTAAGCTGTAATGGGTTAAGCTGTGATGGGTTGAGGTGTGATGGGTTGAGGTGTGAGGTGTGATGTGTGAGATGTGATGGATTGAGGTGTGATGGATTGAGGTGTTATGGGTTGAGGTGTGATGTGTGAGGTGTAATGGCTTGAGGTGTGATGGGTGAGGTGTGATGGGTTAAGCTGTGATGGATTGAGGTGTGATGAGCGAGATGTGATGGGTTGAAGTTTGATGGGTTTAGGTGTGATGGGTGAAGTGTGATGGGTTGAGGTGTGATGGGTGAGGTGTGATGGGTTGAGGTGTGATGAGTGAGGTGTGATGGTTAGAGCTGTGATGGGTTGAGGTGTGATTGGTTGAGGTGTGATGGATTGAGGTGTGATGGGTTGAGGTGTGATGGGTTGAGGTGTGATGGGTTAAGCTGTGATGGGTTCAACTGTGATGGGTTGAGGTGTGATGGGTTGAGGTGTGATGTGTGAGGTGTGAAGGGTTGAGGTGTGATGGGTTAAGCTGTGATGGGTTGAAGTGTGATGGGTTGAGGTGTGATGGGTTGAGGTGTGAAGCATTAAGCTGTCATAGGTTGTAGTCTGATGTGTTAAGCTGTCATGGGTTGAGGTGTGATGGGTAAGGTTTGATGAGTGAGGTGTGATAAGTGTGGTGTGATGGGTTGAGGTGTGATGGGTAAGGTGTGATGGGTTTAGGTGTGATGGGTTAAGCTGTGATGGGTGAGGTGTGATGGATGAGGTGTGATGAGTTGATGTTTGATGTATGAGGTGTGATAGATTCAGGTATGATGGATTGAGGTGTGATGGTTTAGGTGTGATGTGTGAGGTGTGATGGATTGAGGTGTGATGGGTTGAGATGTGATGTGTGAGGTGTGATGGATGAGGCGTGATGGGTTGATGTGTGATCGGTTAAGCTGTGATGGGTTGAGGTGTGATGGGTTGAAGTGTGATGCGTGAGGTGTGATGGGTGAGGTGTGATGAGTTTGGTGTGATACGTTGAGGTGTGATTGCTTGAGGTGTGATGTGTTGAGGTGTGATGGGTTGAGGTGTGATGAGTGAGGTGTGATGAGTTGAAGTGTGATGGGTTGATGCGTGATGGGTAAGGTGTGATCGGTTGAGGTGTGATGGGTGAGGTGTGATGGGTTAAGCTGTGATGGGTTGAGGTATGATGGGTTGAGGTGTGATGAGCGAGGTGTGATGGGTTGAGGTTTGATGAGTTGAGGAGTGATGGTTGAGGTGTGCTGGGTTGAGGTGTGATGGGTTGAGATGTGATGGGTTAAACTGTGAAGGGTGGTGGTCTGATGAGTTAAGCTGTGATGGGTTGTGGTCTGATGGGTTAAGCTGTGATGGG
Source organism: Ateles fusciceps (assembly GCA_036589455.1). Taxonomy (NCBI): domain Eukaryota; kingdom Metazoa; phylum Chordata; class Mammalia; order Primates; family Atelidae; genus Ateles; species Ateles fusciceps. Next base: position 777,538 of record JAZHEH010000402.1, on the reverse strand, counting down.
TTGAGGTGTGATGTGTGAGGTGTGATAGGTAGAGCTGTGATGGTTTGAGGTGTGATGGTTTGAGGTGTGATGGATTGAGGTGTGATGGGTTGAGGTGTGATGTGTTAAGCTATCATGGGTTGTGGTCTGATGTGTTAAGCTGTCATGGGTTGAGGTGTGATGGGTAAGGTTTGATGAGTGAGGTGTGATAAGTGTGGTGTGATGGGTTGAAGTGTGATGGGTGAGGTGTGATGGGTTGAGGTGTGATGGCTTAAGCTGTGATGGGTTGAGGTGTGCTGGGTGAGGTGTGATGGATGAGGTGTGATGAGTTGAGGTTTGATGTGTGAGGTGTGATGTGTGAGGTTTGATGGATTGAGGTGTGATGGGTTTAGGTGTGATGGATTGAGGTGTAATGGGTTGAAGTGTGATGTGTGAGGTGTGATGGATGAGGCGTGATGGCTTGAGGCGTGATGGGTTGATGTGTGATGGGTTAAGCTGTGATGGGTTGAGGTGTGATGGGTTGAATTGTGATGTGTGAGGTGTGATGGGTGAGGTGTGATGCGTGTGGTGTGATATGTTGAGGTGTGATGGGTTGAGGCATGATGGGTTGAGGCGTGATGGGTGAGGTGTGATGGGTAAGGTGTGATGGGTTGAGGTATAATGGGTGAGGTATGATGGGTTGAGGTGTGATGGGTGAGGTGTGATGAGCGAGGTGTGATGGGTTGAGGTTTGATGGGTTGAGGTTTGATGGGTTGAGGTGTGATGGTTGAGGTGTGATGGGTTGAGGTGTGATGGGTGAGGTGTGATGGGTTAAGCTGTGATGGGTTGAGGTGTATGGGTTGAGGTATGATGTGTGAGGTGTGATGGGTGAGGTGTGATGAGTGTGGTGTGATATACTCAGGTGTGATTGGTTGAGTTGTGATGTGTTGAGGTGTGATGGGTGAGGTGTGATGGGTGAGGTGTGATGGGTTGAGGTGTGATGTGTTGAGGTGTGATGGGTTGAGGTGTGATGGGTGAGGTGTGATGGGTTAAGGTGTGATGGGTTGAGGTGTAATGTGTGAGGTGTGATTGGTGAGGTGTGATTGGTGAGGTATGATTGGTTGAGGTGTGATATGTCGAGGTGTGATTGGTTGAGGTGTGATGTGTTCAGGTGTGATGTGTTGAGGTGTGATGGGTTGAGGCATGATGGGTGAGGTGTGACGGGTTAAGCTGTGAAGGGTTGAGGTGTGATGGGTTGAGGTGTGATGTGTGAGGTGTGATGGTTTGAGGTGTGATGGATTGAGGTGTGATTTGTTGAGGTGTGATGGGTTGAGGTGTGTTGGGTTAAGCTGTGATGGGTTGTGGTCTGATGGGTTAAGCTGTGATGGGTTAAACTGTGATGGGTTGAGGCATGATGGGTGAGGTGTGACGGGTTAAGCTGTGAAGGGTTGAGGTGTGATGGTTTGAGGTGTGATGTGTGAGGTGTGATGGTTTGAGGTGTGATGGATTGAGGTTTTATGGGTTGAGGTTTGATGGGTTGAGGTGTGCTGGGTTAAGCTGTGATGGGTTGTGGTCTGATGGGTTAAACTGTGATGGATTCAACTGTGATGGGTTGAGGTGTGCTGGGTTAAGCTGTGATGGGTTGTGGTCTGATGGGTTAGACTGTGATGGATTCAACTGTGATGGGTTGAGGTGTGATGGGTTGAGGTGTGATGGGATAAGCTGTGATGGTATAAGCTGTGATGGGTTGTGGTCTGATGGGTTAAGCTGTGATGGGTTGAAGTGTGATGGGTTGAGGTGTGATGTGTGAGGTGTTATGGGTAGAGTTGTGATGGGCTGAGGTGTGATGGGTTAAGCTGTGATGGGTTGAGGTGTGATGGGTGAGGTGTGATGGATGAGGTGTGATGAGTTGAGGTTTGACGTGTGAGGTGTGATATGTGAGGTGTGACGGATTGAGGTGTGATGGACTGAAGTGTGATGGGTTGAGGTGTGATGTGTGAGGTGTGATGGATGAGGCATGATGGGTTGAGGCATGATGGGTTAAGCTGTGATGGATTGAGGTGTGATGGGTTAGAGTGTGATGTGTGAGGTGTGATGGGTGAGGTGTGATGAGTTTGGTGTGATATGTTGAGGTGTGATTGCTTGTGGTGTGATGTGTTGAGGTGTGATGGGTGAGGTTGATGAGTTGAGTTGTGATGGGTTGATGCGTGATGGGTAAGGTGTGATGGGTAAGGTGTGATGGGTAAGGTGTGATCGGTTGAGGTGTGATGGGTGAGGTGTGATGGGTTAAGCTGTGATGGGTTGAGATATGATGGGTTGAGGTGTGATGAGCGAAGTGTGATGGGTTGAGGTTTGATGAGTTGAGGTGTGATGGGTGAGGTGTGCTGGTTTGAGGTGCGATGGGTTGAGGTGTGATGGGTTGAGATGTGATGGGTTAAGCTGTGATGGGTGGTGGTCTGATGGGTTAAGCTGTGATGGTTTGTGGCTTGATGGGTTAAGCTGTGATGGGTTGAGGTGTTATGGGTTGAGGTGTGAGGTGTGATGGGTTGAGGTGTGATTAGTTGAAGTGTAATGGGTTAAGCTGTGATGCATTGTGGTGTGATGGGTTGAGCTGTGATTGGTTGAGGTGTGATGGGTGAAGTGTGATCGATTAAGCTGTGATTGGTTAAGCTGTGATGGGTTGAGGTGTGATGGGTAAGGTGTGATGGGTTGAGGTATAATGGGTGAGGTATGATGGGTTGAGGTGTGATGGGTGAGGTGTGATGAGCAAGGTGTGATGGGTTGAGGTTTGATGGGTTGAGGTGTGATGGTTGAGGTGTGATGGGTTAAGCTATGATGGGTATGATGGGTGAGGTGTGATGGGTCGAGGTGTGATGGTTTATTCTGTGATGGCTTAAGCTGTGACGGGTTGAGGTGTGATGAGTGAGGTGTGATGCGTGAGGTGTGATGGGTTGAGGTGTGTTGGGTTAAGCTGTGATGGGTTAAGCTGTGATGGGTAAGGTGTGATCGGTTGTGGTGTGATGGGTTGAGGTGTGATGTGTGAGTTGTGATGGATGAGGCGTGATGGGTTGAGGTGTTATGGGTTGAGGTGTGATGAGTTGAAGTGTGATGTGTGAGGTGTGATATTTCAGATGTGATGGATGAGGTGGGATGGGTTGAGGCATGATGGGTTTAGGCGTGATGGGTTAAGCTGTAGTGGGTTGAGGTGTGATAGTTAAAGTGTGATGGGTGAGGTGTGATGGGTTGAGGTGCGATGGGTAAGGTGTGACGGGTGTGGTGTAATGGGTTAAGCTGTGATGGGTAAGGTGTAATGGGTTGAGACTTGATGGGTTGAGGTGTGATGGGTTAAGCTGTGATGGGTTGAGGTGTGATAGTTGAGGTGTGATGGGTTAAGTTGTGATGGGTTGAGGTGTGATGGGTTAAGCTGTGATGGGTTGAGGTGTGATGGGTTAAGCTGTGATGGGTTGAGGTGTGATAGTTGAGGTGTGATGGGTTAAGTTGTGATGGGTTGAGGTGTGATGGGTTGAGGTGTGATGGGTTAAGCTGTCATGGGTTGTGTTCTGATATGTTAAGCTGTCATGGATTGAGGTGTGATGGTTAAGGTTTGATGAGTGAGGTGTGATAAGTGTGGTGTGATTGGTTGAGGTGTGATGGGTTGATGTGTGATGGGTAAGGTGTGATGGGTAAGGTGTGATGTGTTAAGCTGTGATGGGTTGAGGTGAGATGGGTGAGGTGTGATGGATGAGGTGTGATGAGTTGAGGTTTGATGTGTGAGGTGTGATGTGTGAGGTTTGATGGATTGAGGTGTGATGGGTTTAGGTGTGATGTGTGAGATGTGATGGATGAGGTGTGATGGGTTAAGGCGTGATGGGTGAGGTGTGATGGGTTAAGCTGTGATGGGTTGAGGTGTGATGGGTTGAGGTGTGATGTGTGAGGTGTGATGGGTGAGGTGTGATGAGTGTGGTGCAATATATTGAGGTGTGATTGATTGAGGTGTGATGTGTTGAGGTGTGATATGTTGAGGCGTGATGGGTGAGGTGTGATGGGTTAAGCTGTGATGGGTTTTGGTGTGATGGGTTGAGGTGTGATGTGTGAGGTTTGATGGGCAAGGTGTGGTGAGTGTGGTGTGATATGTCGAGGTGTGATATGTTGAGGTGTGATGTGTTGAGGTGTGATGGGTGAGGTGTGATGAGTTGAGGTGTGATGGGTTGATGCATGATGGGTAAGGTGTGATGGGTAAGGTGTGATCGGTTGAGGTGCAATGGTTGAGGTGTGATGGGTTAAGCTGTGATGGGTTGAGGTATGATGGGTTGAGATGTGATGAGCGAGGTGTGATGGGTTGATGTTTGATGGGTTGTGGTGTGATGGGTGAGGTGTGCTGGGTTGAGGTGTGATGGGTTGAGGTGTGATGTGTTGAGATGTGATGGGTTAAGCTGTGATGGGTTGTGGTCTGATGGGTTAAGCTGTGATGGATTGAGGTGTTATGGGTTGAGGTGTGAGGTGTGATGGTTTGAGGTGTGATTAGTTGAGGTGTAATGGGTTAAGCTGTGAAGGGTTAAGGTGTGATGGGTTGAACTGTGATGGGTTGAGATGTGATGGGTGAGGTGTGATCGGTTAAGCTGTGATGGGTTAAACTGTGATTGGTTGAGGTGTGATGGGTAAGGTGTGATGGGTGAGGTGTGATGGGTTGAGGTATAATGGGTGAGGTATGATGGATTGAGGTGTGATGGGTGAGGTGTGATGAGCTAGGTGTGATGGGTTGAGGTGTGATGGTTGAGGTATGATGGGTTAGGATATGATGGGTTGAGGTGTGATGAGTGAGCTGTGATGGGTGAGGTGTGATGGGTTGAGGTGTGATGTGTGAGGTTTGATGGGCGAGGTGTGATTAGTGTGGTGTGATATGTTGAGGTGTGATATGTTGAGATGTGATGTGTTGAGGTGTCATGGGTTGAGGTGTGATGGGTGAGGTGTGATGAGTTGAGGTGTGATGGGTTGACGCGTGATGGGTTGATGCGTGATGGGTAAGGTGTGATGTGTGTGATCGGTTGAGGTGTGATGGGTGAGGTGTGATGGGTTAGTGATAGGTTGAGGTATGATGGGTTGAGGTGTGATGAGTGAGGTGTGATGGGTTGAGATTTGATGGGTTGAGTGTGATGGGTGAGGTGTGCTGGGTTGAAGTGTGATGTGTTGAGGTGTGATGGGTTGAGATGTGATGGGTTAAGCTGTGATGGGTTGTGGTCTGATGGGTTAAGCTGTGATGGGTTGAGGTGTTATGGGTTGAGGTGTGAGGTGTGATGGGTTGAGGTGTGATTAGTTGAGGTGTAATGGGCTAAGCTGTGATGGGTTGAGGTGTGATGGGTTGAGCTGTGATGGGTTGAGGTGTGATGGGTGACGTGTGATTGGTTAAGCTGTGATGAGTTAAGCTGTGATGAGTTGAAGTGTGATGGGTAAGGTGTGATGGGTGAGGTGTGATGGTTTGAAGTATAATGGGTGAGGTATGATGGGTTGAAGTGTGATGGGTGAGGTGTGATGAGTGAGGTGTGATGGGTTGAGGTTTGATGGGTTGAGGTGTGATGGGTGAGGTGTGCTGGGTTGAAGTGTGATGTGTTGAGGTGTGATGGGTTGAGTATGTGATGGGTTAAGCTGTGATGGGTTGTGGTCTGATGGGTTAAGCTGTGATGGGTTGAGGTGTTATGGGTTGAGGTGTGAGGTGTGATGAGTTGAGGTGTGATGGGTTGAGGTGTAATGGGTTAAGCTGTGATGGGTTGAGGTGTGATGGGTGAGGTACGATGGGTCAAGCTGTGATGGGTTAAGCTGTGATGGGTTGAGGTGTGATGGGTTAAGCTGTGATGGCTTAAGCTGTAATGGGTTAAGCTGTGATGGGTTGAGGTTTGATGAGTGAAGTGTGATGGGTGAGGTGTGATGGGTGGAGGTGTGATGGGTTGAGGTGTGATGGGCTGAAGTGTGATGTGTTAGGTGTGATGTTTGAGGTGTGATGAATAAGGTGTGATGGGTTGGGGTGTGATGGGTTGAGGTGTGATGGGCTGAAGTGTGATGTGTCAGGTGTGATGTTTGAGGTGTGATGAATGAGGTGTGATGGGTTGAGGCGTGATGGGCTGAGGTGTGATGGTTTAAGCTGTAATGGGTTGAGGTGTGATGGGTAAGGTGTGACAGGTGTGGTGTTATGGGTTAAGCTGTGATGGGTAAGGTGTAATGGGTTGAGACTTGATGGGTTGAGGTGTGATGGGTTAAGCTGTGATGGGTTGAGGTGTGATAGTTGAGGTGTGATGGGTTAAGTTGTGATGGGTTGAGGTGTGATGGGTTGAGGTGTGATGGGTTAAGTTGTGATGGGTTGAGGTGTGATGGGTTGAGGTGTGATGGGTTAAGCTGTGATGGGTTGAGGTGTGATGGGTTAAGCTGTGATGGGTTGAGGTGTGATGGGTTAAGTTGTGATGGGTTGAGGTGTGATGGGTTGAGGTGTGATGGGTTAAGCTGTGATGGGTTGAGGTGTGATGGGTAAGGTGTGATGGGTGTGGTGTAATGGGTTAAGCTGTGTTGGGTAAGGTGTAATGGGTTGAGACTTGATGGGTTGAGGTGTGATGGGTTAAGCTGTGATGGGTTGAGGTGTGATGGTTGAGGTGTGATGGGTTGAGGTGTGATATGTGAGGTGTGATGGGTACAGCTGTGATGGGTTGAGGTGGGAGGTTTGAGATGTGATGGATTGAGGTGTGATGGGCTAGGTGTGATGGGCTAAGCTGTCATGGGTTGTGTTCTGATATGTTAAGCTGTCATGGATTGAGGTGTGATGGTTAAGGTTTGATGAGTGAGGTGTGATAAGTGTGGTGTGATTGGTTGAGGTGTGATGGGTTGATGTGTGATGGGTAAGGTGTGATGGGTAAGGTGTGATGTGTTAAGCTGTGATGGGTTGAGGTGAGATGGGTGAGGTGTGATGGATGAGGTGTGATGAGTTGAGGTTTGATGTGTGAGGTGTGATGTGTGAGGTTTGATGGATTGAGGTGTGATGGGTTTAGGTGTGATGTGTGAGATGTGATAGATGAGGTGTGATGGGTTAAGGCGTGATGGGTGAGGTGTGATGAGTTAAGCTGTGATGGGTTGAGGTGTGATGGGTTGAGGTGTGATGTGTGAGGTGTGATGGGTGAGGTGTGATGAGTGTGGTGCAATATATTGAGGTGTGATTGATTGAGGTGTGATGTGTTGAGGTGTGATGTGTTGAGGCGTGATGGGTGAGGTGTGATGGGTTAAGCTGTGATGGGTTTTGGTGTGATGGGTTGAGGTGTGATGTGTGAGGTTTGATGGGCAAGGTGTGATGAGTGTGGTGTGATATGTCAAGGTGTGATATGTTGAGGTGTGATGTGTTGAGGTGTGATGGGTTGAGGTGTGATGGGTGAGGGTGTGATGAGTTGAGGTGTGATGGGTTGATGCATGATGGGTAAGGTGTGATGGGTAAGGTGTGATCGGTTGAGGTGTAATGGGTGAGGTGTGATGGGTTAAGCTGTGATGTGTTGAGGTATGATGGGTTGAGATGTGATGAGCGAGGTGTGATGGGTTGATGTCTGATGGGTTGAGGTGTGATGGGTGAGGTGTGCTGGGTTGTGTGATGGGTTGAGGTGTGATGTGTTGAGATGTGATGGGTTAAGCTGTGATGGGTTGTGGTCTGATGGGTTAAGCTGTGATGGATTGAGGTGTTATGGGTTGAGGTGTGAGGTGTGATGGTTTGAGGTGTGATTAGTTGAGGTGTAATGGGTTAAGCTGTGAAGGGTTAAGGTGTGATGGGTTGAACTGTGATGGGTTGAGGTGTGATGGGTGAGGTGTGATCGGTTAAGCTGTGATGGGTTAAACTGTGATTGGTTGAGGTGTGATGGGTAAGGTGTGATGGGTGAGGTGTGATGGGTTGAGGTATAATGGGTGAGGTATGATGGGTTGAGGTGTGATGGGTGAGGTGTGATGAGCTAGGTGTGATGGGTTGAGGTGTGATGGTTGAGGTGTGATGGGTTAGGATATGATGGGTTGAGGTGTGATGAGTGAGCTGTGATGGGTGAGGTGTGATGGGTTGAGGTGTGATGTGTGAGGTTTGATGGGCGAGGTGTGATTAGTGTGGTGTGAATGTTGAGGTGTGATATGTTGAGGTGTGATATGTTGAGGTGTCATGGGTTGAGGTGTGATGGGTGAAGTGTGATGAGTTGAGGTGTGATGGGTTGAGGTGTGATGGGTTGACGCGTGATGGGTTATGCGTGATGGGTAAGGTGTGATGGGTGTGATCGGTTGAGGTGTGATGGGTGAGGTGTGATGGGTTAAGCTGTGATGGGTTGAGGTATGATGGGTTGAGGTGTGATGAGTGAGGTGTGATGGGTTGAGATTTGATGGGTTGAGTGTGATGGGTGAGGTGTGCTGGGTTGAAGTGTGATGTGTTGAGGTGTGATGGGTTGAGATGTGATGGGTTAAGCTGTGATGGGTTGTGGTCTGATGGGTTAAGCTGTGATGGGTTGAGGTGTTATGGGTTGAGGTGTGAGGTGTGATGGGTTGAGGTGTGATTAGTTGAGGTGTAATGGGTTAAGCTGTGATGGGTTGAGGTGTTATGGGTTGAGGTGTGAGGTGTTATGGGTTGAGGTGTGAGGTGTGATGGGTTGAGGTGTGATTGGTTAAGCTGTGATGAGTTAAGCTGTGATGAGTTGAAGTGTGATGGGTAAGGTGTGATGGGTAAGGTGTGATGGGTTGAAGTATAATGGGTGAGGTATGATGGGTTGAAGTGTGATGGGTGAGGTGTGATGAGTGAGGTGTGATGGGTTGAGGTTTGATGGGTTGAGGTGTGATGGTTGAGGTGTGATGGGTTAAGCTATGATGGGTGTGATGGGTGAGGTGTGATGGGTTGAGGTGTGATGGTTTATTCTGTGATGGGTTAAGCTGTGATGGGTTAGGTGTGATGAGTGAGGTGTGATGGGCGAGGTGTGATGGGTTGAGGTGTGTTGGGTTAAGCTGTGATGGGTAAGGTGTGATTGGTTGTGGTGTGATGGGTTGAGGTGTGATGTGTGAGTTGTCATGGATGAGGAGTGATGGTTTGAGGCGTGATGGGTTGAGGCGTTATGGGTTGAGGTGTTATGGGCTGAAGTGTGATGTGTGAGGTGTGATGTTTAGGTGTGATTCGTGAGGTGTGATGGGTTGAGGTGTGATGGGTTAGGTGTGATGGGTTGAGGTGTGATTAGGTGTGATGGGTTGAGGTGTGATGGGTTAAGCTGTGATGGGTTAAGCTGTGATGGGTTGAGGTGTGATGGGTAAGGTGTGATGGTTGTGGTGTAATGGGTTAAGCTGTGATGGGTTGAGGTGTGATGAGCGAGGTGTGATGAGTTGAGGTTTGATAGGTTGAGGTGTGATGAGTAAGGTGTGATGGGTTGAGGTGTGATGGGTTAAGCTGTGATGGGTTGTGGTCTGATGGGTTAAGCTGTGATGGGTTGAGGTGTGATGAGTGTGGTGTGATGTGTTGAGGTATGATGGGTTGAGGTGTGATGGATTGAGGTGTGATGTGTGAGGTGTGATGGGTTGAGGTGTGATGAGTGTGGTGTGATGGGTTGAGATGTGATGGGTTTAGTTGTGATGAGCGTGGTGTGATGTGTTGAGGTGTGATGGGTTGGAGTGTGATGTGTTGAGGTGTGGTGGGTTGGGGTGTGATGTGTGAGGTGTGATGGGTTGAGGTGTGATGGGTTGGGGTGTGATGGATGAGGCGTGATGGATTGAAGCGTGATGGGTTGAGGCGTGATGGGGTGAGGTATGATGGTTGAGGTGTGATGGGTGCGGTGTGATGACTGTTGTGTGATGTGTTGAGGTGTGATTTGTTGAGGTGTGATGGGTTGAGGTGAGATGGGTTGATGCGTGATGGGTAAGGTGTGATGGGTGAGATGTGATCAGTTGAGGTGTGATGGTTTAGGTGTGATGAGTTGAGGTGTCATGGGTGAGGTGTGATGGGTGAGATTTGATGGGTTGAGGTGTGATGGGTTAATTGTGATGGGTTGAGGTATGATGGGTTGAGGTGTGATGAGCGAGGTGTGACAGGTTGTGGTTTGATGGGTTGAGGTGTGATGGGTGAGGTGTGCCAGGTTGAGGTGTGATGGGTTGAGGTATGATGCATTGAAATGTGATGGGTTAAGCTGTGATGGGTTGTGGTCTGATGGGTTAAGCTGTGATGGGTTGAGGTGTTATGGGTTGAGGTGTGAGGTGTGATGAGTTGAGGTGTGATGGGTTGAGGTGTAATGGGTTAAGCTGTGATGGGTTGAGGTGTGATGGGTGAGGTGCAATGGGTCAAGCTGTGATGGGTTAAGCTGTGATGGGTTGAGGTGTGATGGGTTAAGCTGTGATGGCTTAAGCTGTAATGGGTTAAGCTGTGATGGGTTGAGGTTTGATGAGTGAGGTGTGATGGGTGAGGTGTGATGGGTTGAGGTGTGATGGGTTGAGGTGTGATGGGCTGAAGTGTGATGTGTCAGGTGTGATGTTTGAGGTGTGATGAATGAGGTGTGATGGGTTGAGGTGTGATGGGTTGAGGTGTGATGGGCTGAAGTGTGATGTGTCAGGTGTGATGTTTGAGGTGTGATGAATGAGGTGTGATGGGTTGAGGTGTGATGGGCTGAAGTGTGATGTGTAGGTGTGATGTTTGAGGTGTGATGAATGAGGTGTGATGGGTTGAGGCGTGATGGGCTGAGGTGTGATGGTTTAAGCTGTAATGGGTTGAGGTGTGATGGGTAAGGTGTGATGGGTGAGGTGTGATGAATTGAGGTGTGATGAGTGAGGTGTGATGGGTTGAGGCTTGATGGGTTAAGCTGTGATGGGTTAAGGTTTGATGGGTTGAAGTGTGATGGGTTGAGGTATGATGGGTTGAGCTGTGATGGGTTGAGGTGTGATGGGTTGAGGTGTGATGGGTAAGGTGTGATGGTTTGAGGTGTGATGGGTTCAGCTGTGATGGGTAAGGTGTGATTGTGTCTAGACAAATACATGTGGTATTTGTCTGTTGTCTGAGCTGCTTCGCTCAAATAATGGCCTCCAGTTTCATCCGTGTTGCTACAAGATGTGATTTCCTACTTTTCATGCTGAAGAGTTTTCCATTGTATATGGAGACTGCATTTTCCCTATCCAAACATCGCTTGATGGACACTTAGGTTGATTTCATATCTTTGCTGTTGTAAATACTGCTGCAATAAATATGAATGAGGTGCGATGGGTTTAGGTGTGATGGTTGAGGTGTGATGTGTTGAGGCGTGATGGGTTAAGGCATGATGTGTTGAGGTATGAGGGGTTGAGGTGTGATGGGTTAAGCTGTGATGGGTTGAGGTGTGATGGGTTGACATGTGATGGGTTGGATGCACAGTTAAGAAAAATCACATCAGCTGCCAGGAAAAAGATGGGTTGGAGGGTGACAGAGTGAAGGCAGCCAGGCAGAGAGCTGTAATAGGATAACAGGTCAGGTGGAGAGGTGAGGAGGGTCTGGGTCAGCTGGTAGTTGGCAGCCTGGCACTCACCTGCTGAGGAGTGAGTCTCTGGGAGGACCGGTTGGTCTGACCTGTGGCCTCCTGCTCTGCACCAGTGGGCAATTCAGGCATGGCCATCCCTTGATGCCACTCTTTCTCTGGCCTTCTGTAGGGTTCTGATGCACACACCTTCAATACCCCAACCCCGCCAGTCCTCAGCAACACTGGAAGAGTCTGATGGTTCTTTATTTTATGTTACTTTTTAAAATCATCCCATTGTACAAATAACTTTTTTGATGTGCAATTCTATGAATTTTAATACCATAACCATTAAGATTCAGAACAGATCCATCACCCCAAAACACTCCCTCCTATTGACAGAAGAACAATTTGGATGCATTTCAAAGACATTATGCAGAAGGAAGGAGGTCAATCTGAGCTTTTTGAATTTCATACAGAATCAGAGTATAAAGTTTGGAGATTGACTTCCTTCCTTCCACATAATGCCTTTGAAATTCATCCAAATTGTTGCATATATCAATAGTTCATTTCCTTTTGTTGCCGAGTAACATTCTATTGTATGGATGGATCACAGTTTGTTTATCCATTCATCTGCTGAAGGGCATCTGGATTAGTTCCATTTTGGGATGATCATTAATAAAATTGCTATGAAATTTTCTTACATGTGTGCACACAAGTTTTACTTTCCCTGGGAGTAGGATCTCAGCCATACGGTAAGTGTCTGCTTAATTGTGAAGATGCTGCCAAATTGTGTCTCGGAGTGGCTGCATCATTTTGCATTCCCACCAGCAGGAAATGAGAGATCCAGTTTTTCTACAGTCTTGCTAGCACTTGGCATTCTCAGTAATTTTATTTTGGCCATTGTAATCGATGTGCAACGGCATCTCATTATGGTTTTATTTTGCACTTCATCAATGGCAAATGAGGAAAAACATTTTTATGTTATGATTTCCCTTCCTTGTGATCGTTTGGTAAGATGTCTTTTTACGTCTTTCGTCTATTTCTATTTTGTGTAAATTTATGGGGTACAAGTATAATTTTGTTATATGGATCTATTGCATTGTGGGGAAGTCAAGGCTTAAATGTATCCATCAGCTGAATAGTGTACATTGTACCCATTAAGCAATTTATTGTCCTCTCTCATCCCACTCCCCACCCTGGGTCTCCATTGTCTTTCATTCCACTCTTTATGTTCCTGTGTACATATGATTTGGCTCCCACTTATGAGTGAGAACGTGTGGTATTTGTCTGTTGTCTGAGCTGCTTGGCTCAAATAATGGCCTCCAGTTTCATCCGTGTTGCTACAAGATGTGATTTCCTACTTTTCATGGCTGAAGAGTATTCCATTGTACATGGAGACTGCATTTTCCCTATGCAAACATCGCTTGATGGACGCTTAGGTTGATGTCATATTTTGCTGTTGTAAATACTGCTGCAATAAACATGAATGAGGTATCCTTTTGGTAGAACGATTTCTTTTACTTTGGGTGTGTACCCAGTAGTGGGACTGCAGGAATAAATGGTAGATTTTATTGAGAAATTTTCTCACTGCTTTCTATAAAGGTTGCACTAATTTACATTACCACCAATTGTGTATAACTGTTCCCTTTTCTCTGCATTCTTGCCAACATCTGTGATTTTTTTGTGTGTCTTTAATAATAGCCATTCTGACTAGTTTAAGATGGAACCTCATTATGGTTTAAATTTGCACTTCTTTGATGATTAGTGATGTTAAGCATTGTTCCACATGCTTGCTGGCCATTTGTATATCTTCTTTGAAAAATGTCTATTCACATCCTTTGCCCACTTTTCAATGGGATTATTTGGGGTTTTGTTGTTGTTGTTGTTGTCTGAGTTCTTTGTAAATTCTGGATATTAGTCCCTGTTGGATGGATAGTTTGCAAATATCTTCTCTGCTAGCTGTTTATTCACTCTGTTGATTATTTCTTTTCTGTGCAAAAGCTTTTTGGTGTAATTAAGTCTTTAGACTATTTCTTAATTGGTGCATTTATTTTCTTACGGTTAAGTTTTAAGACTTTTAAAAACATATTCTGGATACAAACATTTTGTTGAATATGTGGTTTGCAAATGTTTTAGCCCAGTCTGCAAGTTGCTTATTGGTTTGCTAAGTCTGCCCTAACAGAGTCCCACACACTGGGGGAGCTTAAACAAAGGGAATTTACTGTCTCACTGACACGGTTTGGCTCTGTGTTTCCACCCAAATCTAATGTTGAACTGTAATACCCAGTGTTGGAGAAAGGGTCTGGTAGGAGGTCACTGGATCATGGGTGCAGATTTCCCCTTGCTGTTCTCGTGATAGTGAGTGAGTTCTGACAAGGTCTGGTCTTTAAGAATGTGTAGCACCTCCCCCTTTGCCCTCTTCCTCCTTTTGCGGCCACATGAACACATACCTGCTTCCCCTTCATCTTCTGCCATGACTATAAGTTTCCTGGGGCCTCCCCAGCCATGCTTTTTGTACAGCCTATGGAACTGTAAGCCAATTAAACCTCTATTCTTTATAAATTTCCCAGTCTCAGGTAGTTTTTATTTTTTTATTTTATTTTTTTGAGATAGAGTCTCACTCTGTCACTCAGGCTAAAGTGCAGTGGTGCAATCTCAGCTCACTGCAACCTCCGCCTCCTGGGTTCAAGTGATTCTCTTGCCTCAGCCTCCCAAGTAGCCAGGACTACAGGTGCATGCCACCATGCCCAGCTAATTTTTTTGTTTTTTTTCAGTAGAGTCAGGGTTTCACCGTGTTAGCCAGCATGGTCTCAATCTTCTGACCTTGTGATCTGCCCACCTCGGCCTCCCCAGGTGCTGGGATTACAGGCGTGAGCCACAGCACCTGGCCAGTAGTTCTTTATAGCGGTGTGATAATGGACCAATACACTCATACTTTTTCTTCTTTGGAAACTGGAAGTCTGAGATCAAGGTGTCTCTGCAGGATTGGTTTCTCCTGAGGCCTTGCTCCTCAGAATGTAGATGAGATGCTGTCTTCCTCCTGTGTCCTCACGTGGTCTTCTGTCTGTGTGTGTCTTTGTTCCAGTTTGCTTTATTTTAAGACACCAGTCAGATTAGAGTGGGACTCACCTTAATGACCTCACTTTAACTTAATCACCTCTCTAAGGACCCTGTCTCCAAATAAAGTCACATTCTGAGATACTGGAGTTAGGACTTCAACATATGAATTTTGGGAGGATACAATTCAACCCATAACACTTGCCTTTCCATTTTCTTAATGTCTTTTGCAGCAAAAGCTTTAATTTTGATAAAGTCCAATACACTGTTCTTTCTTGTATGGATTATGATTTGATGTTAAGTCACATCTAATAATGATTTCCTCGACTCCCCGATCCCAGATTTTCTCCTGTGATTTTTTAAAGGTTTTCTGATATTTGTATTTTACATTTAGATCCATAATACATCCTGGATTAATTTTTGAATACAGTATGAGTCTTAGGCTGAGGTTCTTACTTTGGGCATATAAGGGACCAATCACTCCAACACCATTTGTTGAAATACTATGCTTTTTCCATTGACCTGTTTTTGCACCATTATAACAAAGTCAAATGTATTTGTGTAGGTTCATTTTCAGACTCTGTGCGGCCTCCACTTACCTGTGTATCTATCCCTTTGCTAACACGACACTGGCCTGATTACAGCAGCTCAAGAGTAAATCTTAAATCAAGGAATTTAATTCCCAATTTTATTTTTCAAAAAATATTTTATCTATTCAAATTCATTTGACATTTCATATACATTTTGGAATTACCTTGTCTTTATCTAAAAAAAATCATGCTGGGATTTTGATTGGAATCATTTTGAGTCCATTGGTCAATTTGGGAAAAGTCAGCATTTTCACTGTGTTGGAATCTTGAATACAATAGACCTCTTCATGATTTATGTCTTCTTTGAAAGCTCTCATCAGTGTTATTTTTCAGCAAAGTCTGTACGTGTTTTGCTATATTTATGCTTATATATTAAAATTTCATTTTGACCTATTTTAAATGGTATATTTTTTAAAATTTTGTTTTTCAATTTATCTATTGCTAATGCATGGAAATATGTGTGCATGTGTTGAGCTTGTCTAACCTTGCTAAACTCACCTCTTAGTTCTAGATTTTTTTGTATACTCTTGGGATCTGTATACACTCATGGTGTCTACGAATAGGACAGTTTTATCTCTTCCTCTTAACCTGTGTGCTTTTCTTTCTTTTTCCTGCCCTGTAATACAGGCCAGGGCTTTCATAATAATGCTGAATAGAATGGGTAAAAGGGGATTCGCTAGACTTTTTCTGATTTTAGGGGAAATTATATCTTTCACTTCCAAGTACAATGTTAGCTATAAGTTTTTGTAAATGCCCTTTAGCAGGATGAGTACTTTTTCTTTTAGTCTTAGGTTGCTTTGAGTTTTTATTGTAAATGGATTCTAAGTTTTCTCAAATGCCTTTTCTGTGCCAATAGATACGATCATGTGATATTACTTCTGAGACAGTCAATATGGTTGATTATGTTGATTGATGTTTGAATGTTGACCTGGTTTGGAATTCCCAGAAGAAACCCAAATCGATGGTCTTGTATTCGATCTTACCATACATTACCAGATTTAACTTACTAATAGATTTTTGAGGATATTTTTCTATATGTTAATGAACAATATTGGTCTGTAGTTTTTTGTGTATAATCTTTATCTGGCTTAGACATCAGGGTAATACTTACCTCATAAGATAGAAAACATTTCCTTTTCTTCAAGAAGTTGTGAATAACTGGTGTCATTTCTTTTTTTAATATTTGGTAGCATTTGACAGTAAACCATCTTGGCTTAGAGATTTCTTTCTCAGAAGGTTAACTACAAATCCAGTTTTATTAATAGGGCTATTCAGGTTATCTATTTCATCTTGGGGCAGTCTGGACAGTTTATGGTTTTCAAGGCCTTAGTCCATTTCAGGTAAGTTGTTGAATTTGTATGTGTAGAGTTGTTTGAAGTATACTTTTCTTATTCATTTGATGTTTGCAGAATGCACACAAAAAAGCCTATTTTATTTCTGATATTGGTAGGTCCAGCTTCTCTTCTGTATTTCCTTGTCAGCCACTCTAGAGGTTTACTAATTTTATTGATCTTAATAAGGAGCCGGCTTTTATTTCTTAATATTCTGTATTGTTTTACTGTTTTCAGTTTAACTGATTTCAGCTCATTTTTATAATGTACTTTCTTCTGCTTGCTTTCTGCTTATTTTGCTCTTCGTTTTTTTAAGAGAGATATATATATATATTTTATTGCGTTTTAGGTTTTGGGGTACATGTGAAGAACATGCAAGATTGTTGCACAGGTACATACATGGCTATGTGGTTTTTGTAATGTTTTTATTTTATTTTTGAGACGAAGTCTCACTCTATCACCCAGGCTGGAGTGCAATAGCATGATCTCTGCTCACTGCAACCTCCACCTCCCAGATTCAAGCGATTCTCCTGCCTTAGCCTCCTGAGTGGTTGGGATTACAGGTGCATGCCACCACACCTGGCTAATTTTTGTATTTTTAGTAGAGATGTGGTTTCACCACATTTGCCAGGCTGGTCTTGAACTCCTGACCTCAAGTGATCCCCTCGTTTCGGCCTCCCAAAGTGCTGGGATTACAGGCATGAGCTACCATGCCTGGCCCATTTTTTTGTAGTTTCTTAAGGTAAAGACTATTCACTTGTAAGTTTTCTTTTCTCATATAAGAATTTAATGACTTACATTTTTTAAACACTGATTTATTTACATCCCACAAATTTTGACATGTAGTATTTTTACTGTTCAAAGTATTTTCTAATTTCCCTTCAGACTTTCTCTTTGACCCAATGATCATCTAAAAATTGTCGTTTAATTTCCAAGTATTTGGAGGTTTTTCTATTATCTTTATGTAGTTGATTTCTGTTTTAATTCCATTATGATCAGAAAACATACTTGGTATGATTTCAATGATCTTTCTTGATGAATGCCCCATGCAGACTTGAAAGTATGTGTGCTCTGTTTTTATCGAGTAGAGTGTTCTATAAATGTCAATTAGATGCAGTGGGTTGATGGTGGTGTTCCCTTCCCTATCTTTGCTGATTCTTTCTGCCAGTTCTACATCTTACTAACAAAGGAGTGCTGAAGTTCCCAACTGTCATGGTAGATTTACCTCTTTCTCCTTTCCCTTTCTTCAGTTTTTGCCTCATATATTTTGAAGCTCTTCTGTTAGATGGATACGCATTTGGTATTGTTATGTCTTCTTGATGAATCGATTCTTCTATCGCTACGTAATGTTTTACTTTACCTCTGGTAAATATATTTGCTTTGAAGTCCATTTTGTCTGATATTAATATTGCCAACCTAGCTTTTTTGATTAGTGTTCATATGGATAGCTTTTAGAATCTTTCTTTTAATATACCTGCACCATTATATTTGCAGTGAGTTTCTTATGAGCAGCATATGAATAATTCTTCTTGTTGTATGCATTCTGACAACTCCTGTCTGAGTGTGTGTAGACCATTTTCATTTACTATAATGATTGATATATTTGGGTTCAGTTCTACCATTTTGCTGTTTGTTTTCTGCTTGTTCTATCCATTTGACATTCTTCTGTTTCCCCTTCCCTGCCTTCTTTTTGGGTTATTTGAACATATCTAGAATCATCTATTGTGTTTCTTACTGCATCTTTTTTATAGAGATGAATTTTTTAAACACTGATCATTCTAAGGATTGCAATGTTCATAGTTAACTTTTTGCAGTCTATTTAGAAAGTGTCACTTCACATAGAATGGCCATGCTATCTACACATACTTACATATATATTTACATAATTTGCATACAATATTTAATAACTGTTGTCAAAGATACTATGACTTGCCTACCTTATATCTCTTTTTCTTTTCTTCCTTGCTAATATGACTCTGATTTTGTTCAGCGTGGAAATATCCTTCACTAAATTCTTTTATCCCTTGTTTCATAAAGTCTGGCCTCAAGTAATCCTCCAACCTCAGCCTCCCAAGTATCTGGGACTACAGGCACATGCCACCACAACTGGCTAATTTTTGTATTTTTAGTAGAGATAGGGTTTCACCATGTGGCCCAGGCTGGTCTCAAACTCCGGAACTCAAAATTGTCCATCTGTTTCAGCCTCCCAAAGTGCTGAGATTACAGGTGTAAGCCACTGAACCTGGCTGGAATGTTTTAATAACAGCTGTTTTAAAGTCTTTGTCAGATAATTGCAACAGCTGTGCCATCTTAGTGTCTGCTGGCCATCTTTTCCCATGAAAATTGGGATATCCCTGATTCTTCACATGCCAAGTAATTTTGGATTGTATCCTGGGCATTCTGGATGGCATGTTATGAGGCAGGGAGAATGGACAATGCCCAGCTTTTGTTTTGGCAGGCAGCTGACCTGCTTACATCCAGGCCACAGGTTCCAATGTGCCTTCTCTGGACTGGCTGTGGTTTTGTCATCAGCTCCACTTTCCAAGCTTTGCAGTTCTACCCAGATCTGTCCCACATGTGTGCCACCCAGAGGCCAACCCAGGACTTGGTCTGTGAGTGCTCTGTTAGTTTAATCTTTACAATGTTTGGAATGCTCCATGAGGTGAGGCGACACCCGTGTGTGCAGGGGAGCCGTGAACCCAAGAGTCTTGTAAACAGCCTTTCTCGAGTTCCTCTGGCTGGAAATTTGGGATGTGAGTTACCCTGCTCTGTGGAGCACTCTTGCAGCCACCCCTTCGTCCGTGGTCATGCAGCTCAGAAGCACCCAGGGGGAGGAGGTGTGCGGTGCAGCCTAGCCTCCTGGAACACCAGGCCTGCCAGATGTAGAGGACAATTGCCCTGCTCCCACGGGTGTGTGTCATTGGCTGCTGCCACCATCTCCACCCTGATTGCTTAAGGGGCTGTGGTGGAGAGAACAATGGGGAAAAAATGGAAAGAAAATGGGGATTTCTAACGAGAATTTCTTTTCCCCGCTACTGGGGCCATAAAGAGAGCTTTTTTCTGGAATTCTACCTGCACCCTTAGTGTCCCTTTCTGGGTTTCTAGTGCATTGAGTTCAGACTTGAAGAGATCCGGTAGGGGAGAGAATAAACTGCATGAATCTGGTGGAATGTTGGATTTTGGAATCTTCCCTCCTCCTGCTGTTCACTTTCCAGGGTCTTCAAATAGTCGTCCCATGTATCCGTCCAGCTTTTCCACGTGTGGCTATTTGGAATGTGTGTTTAATCCAACTTACCCAGCCCCAGGACTGAGTCTGCTTGTTTTCGTATTAGAGATTTATGCTTATTTTTCTTAAGCTTCTCTTGCACAGTCCTCATGGTTTAGAACATCTGCTCAAATCAAAGCTGTGCTGTTCTGCTTGGTGGTGTCAAATAGCATGTTTGGATGAATTTCTCCACATTTGTTCTTTGTAACATTAAAAAATATGTCCATGCAGTTTTATTGATTTGATTTGAAAATACTTCTAAATACTTTCAACAGAATTCTTGCTCAGTGTGTCCCAGACTCCAGTGTCTGATAACAAGCTGTGAAAAACAAAAAATAGATTTACTTTTAAGAAAAATCAATAAATCACAAGAGATGGATTTGATTTTAAAAAAGAAAGAAAAATGAAAGTTTCTGCTTTATTGAAATATTCATGTTGAAATAGGAAAGTGTCAACTGGGAGGCCATGTGCGTGGGGGCCTGAGCTCAGAACACACATCTGGGAGATCAATGGCGTGCATCCTCCATCCTTATGCCCTGCCCTCCCGAACCTGGCCAGCCCACACCTTCTCCCCCAAGAGCCTCCAACCACCTGCAGCTCGCCCCATGCCTCTCCCACCTTCCTCAGGCATTTCTCAACAGCGATGCCTTTTGGTTTTCTGCAAAACACACCCATCATTTCAGGCTGAGTATATCTGCCCACTCTTGAACACCTGCCTGGATTCAACCAGTACGTGCTGACCTCTTTCACCGACAAGAGCTCAAAGACCAAGGTAGAGATCGGGGTTCCTATCTGCAACCCTGCCAGCACTTCATCCCCATGGGACTGGGCCAGGCACAGATAATGGATAAATGCTGTCCTCCTTCATCCTCCCTTCTTGGTGGTGAGGTCCCCCACTTTATTGAGGCATGGCCAGAGCAGATGTTCCTTAAAGGAGAAGCAGAAGCTTTGCGGGCTGGCAGGGGCAAGGATGAGCCAAGCACAGGGTGGGCATCTTCACACTTCAATGGTGTATGATGGAATTGATGGTGGTTCCGACGGGCTGGAATGTGGAATGCAAGGTGGAGAAGGGCCAGAGAAACACATTCCTGATGTATCATGATGCACAGATACAGTGTGTATGTGTGTGTGCAGTGTATATATAGTGTGTGTATGTGTGCACTGTGTGTGTACAGTGTGTGTAGTGTGTATGTGTATACAGCATGTATATGTGTATACAGTGTGTGTGTACAGCGTGTATATAGTGTGAGCAGTGTATATGTGTGTGCATTGTGAGTACAGTGTGTGTGTATACAGTGTGTGCAGTGTGTATGTGTGTATACAGCGTGTGCAGTGTATATGTGTGTAGTGTATACAGTGTGTATGTGTGTGCACTGTGTGCATGCATTGTGTGTATACAGTGTGTATATGTGTATAGTGTGTATATAGTGTGTGCAGTGTGTGTGTACAGTGTGTAGTGTGTGTACTGTGTATGTGTGTACAGTGTGTATGTGTGTGCAGCGTATGATCCTGGGCTACCTCATTCATCATGGGGTCATTCCTTCTTGGTGGTCAGGTCCCCACTTTGTCAAGGTATGGCCAGAGCAGATGTTCCTTAAAGGAGAAGCAGGAGCTTTGCAGGCTGGCAGGAGACAATGATGAGCCAAGCACCTAGCATGTAGGTGAGCAATGTATATGTGTGTACAGTGTATATGTGTATGCAGTGTGTATATGTGTGCAGTGTGTATAGTGTTGGTGTATAAATGTGTAGAGTGTAAAGTGTGTGTGCAGTGTGTGTATACAGTGTTTATGTGTAGTGTGAATGTGTATACAGTATATATACAGTGCGTGTGTAGTGTGTATGTATGTACACTGTGTATACAGTGTGCATGTGTCTGTAGTGTGTATGTGTATGCAGTGTGCATGGTGTATATGTGTATACAGTGCATATGTGCAGTGTCTATGCGTGTGCAGTGTGTGTATGTGCAGTGTGTATATGGTGTATGTGTGTACAGTGTATACCATGTGTGTGCATTGTGTGTACAGTGTGTGTGTGCAGTGTATGTCTACAGTGTGTGTATGCAATGTTTGTGTATATGGTGTATAAGTGTGTACAGTGTATGCAGTGTGCATGTGTAGTATGTGTACAGTATGTGTGTGT
The DNA here is from genome assembly GCA_036589455.1 of Ateles fusciceps. NCBI lineage: Eukaryota > Metazoa > Chordata > Mammalia > Primates > Atelidae > Ateles > Ateles fusciceps. Next base: position 755,744 of record JAZHEH010000402.1, on the reverse strand, counting down.
ATACAGTGCCTGTGCATACAGTGTTCGTGCAGTGTGTATAAAGTGTGCATGTGTATATAGTGCATGCAGTGTGTATGTGCAGTATGTTTGTACAGTATGTACAGTGTGTAAGCATGTGCATTGTGTGTGTACACTGTGTATGTGTATACAGTGCGTATGCATGTGCAGTGTCTGTATGTGCAGTGTATGCGTGTAAAGTGTGTGTGCATTATGTGTACAGTGTGTGTATGCAGTGTGTTTACAGTTTTTTTGTATATGGTGTATACAGTGTGCATGTGTGTATAGTGTGTGTGTCACTGTGTGAATGTGTGTGTGTGTGTATGCAGTGTGTATGTGTGTTTGTCTATATGATGTACAAGTGTACAGTGTGCATGTGTATATAGTGTGTGTACAGTGTGTTTATGCAGTGTGTGTGCATTATGTATGTATGTACAGTGTATGTGTAGTGTGTATGCAGTGTGTGTGTTTACAGTGTATTTGTGTATATGGTGTATAAGTGTGTACAGTGTATGTGTATGCAGTGTGCAATGTGTATGTGTATACAGTGTATAAGTGTGTGCAGTGTGTATGCATATGCAGTGTGTTGGTGTATAAGTGTGTACAGTGTGAAGTGTGTGTGCATTGTGTGTGTACCGTGTGTGTATACAGTGTGCATGTGTATAGTGTATAGTGTGAATGTTTATACAGTGTGCATGTGTAGTGTACAGTGTGTATGGTGTGCATGCAGTGTGTATGTGTACAGTGCATATGTGTGTACCATCTGTGTATACAGTGTGTATGTGTGTACGGTGAGCATATACAGTATGCATGTGTAGTGTGAATGTGTATACAGTGTGTGTAGTGTGTATGTGTATGGTGTGTATGTGTATACACTGCATATATGCAGTGTCTATGCATGTGCAGTGTGTGTACAGTGTATACAGTGTGCATGTGTGTGTATACAGTGTGTGTGCAGTGTCTGTGCATAGTGTTCGTGCAATGTGTATGTGTGTAGTATACAAAGTGCATGTGCATATAGTGCATGCAGTGTGTATGTGCACTATGTACAGTGTATTAGTATGTACAGTGTGTATGCATGTGCATTGTGTGTGTACAGTGTGTATATGTGTATGCAGTGCATGTGTGCAACACGTGTGTGTGCAGTGTTTGTGTAGCGTATAAGTGTGTAAAGTGTGTGTGCATTATATGTACAGTGTTTGTAGAGTGTTGGTGTATGTGTGTACAGTGTATACAGTGTGCATGTATAGTGTGTGTGTAGTGTATGTATGCAGTGTGTATGTGTGTTTACAGTGTGTTTGTGTATATGGTATATAAGTGTACAGTGTGCATGTGTATATAGTGTGTGCAGTGTGTTTATGCAGTGTGTGTATTGTGTGTGTGCATAGTGTGTATGTATGTGCAGTGTGCATGTGTGTGCATTGTGTGTACAGTGTGTATATAGCATGTGCAGTATGTGTGTGCATTGTATGTGTATACAATGTGGGTAGTATGTGAATACAGTGTGTTTATGTGTATACTGTGTATATAGTGTGTGTATGTGTGTGCATTGTGTGTGCACAGTGTGTAGTGTGTATGTGTGTGCAGCGTATCGATCGTGGGCTACCTCATTCATCATGGGGTCATTCCTTCTTGGTGGTCAGGTCCCCCACTTTGCCAAGGCATGGCCAGAGCTGATGTTCCTTAAAGGAGAAGCAGGAGCTTTGCAGGCTGGCAGGAGACAATGATGAGCCAAGCACCTAGCGTGTAGGTGAGCAATGTATATGTGTGTGCAGTATATATGTGTATGTAGTGTGTATATGTATTCAAGGTATAAGTGTATACAGTGTGTATCTGTGAGCAGTGTATATGTGTATACAGTATACATGTGTGCAGCGTGTATGTGTATACAGTGATATGTGCGTGCAGTGTGTGTATGTGCAGTGTTTGTGTATATGGTGTATAAGTGTGTACAGCGTAAAGTGTATACAGCATGTGTACAGTGTATGTGTACAGTGTATATGTGTATGTATGCAGTGTATTTAGTGTGTTTCTGTATATGGTGTATATGTGTGTACAGTGTATACAGTGTGTGTATAGTGTGTATGTAGTGTGTTTATATGGTGTATAAGTGTGTATAAAGTGTGTGTGTGTGAGCAGTGTGTGTACAGTGTGTAGTGTTTGTGCAGTGTATGTGTGTACAGTGAGTGTATAAAGTGTGCATGTGTATAGTGTGCAGTGTGCATGTGCAGTATGTTTGTACAGTGTATAACAGTGTATATGTGTATACAGTGCATATGCGTATGCATGTGCAGTTTGTGTATATAGTGTATAAGTGTGTAAAGTGTGTGTGCATTATATGTACAGTGTGTATGCAGTGTGTATGTGTTTACAGTGTGTGTATATGGTGTATAAGTGTACAGTGTGCATGTGTATATAGTGTGTGTACAGTGTTTATGCAGTGTGTGTGCATTATGTGTGTGCAGTGTACGTGTAGTGTGTATGCACTGTGTGTGTTTGTGTATATGGTGTATAAGTGGGTACAGTGTTTGTGTATACAGTGTATAAGTGTGTGCAGTGTGTATGCATGTGCAGTGTTTGTGTATATGGTGTACAAGTGTGTACAATGTGAAGTGTGTGTACATTGTGTGTGTACCATGTGAGTGTGTATACAGTGTATAGGGTGTAGTGTATACAGTGTGTGAATGTTTATAGTGTGCATGTGTAGTGTGTAGTGTGTATGTGTGTACAGTGTATAAGTGTAGAGTGCATATGTGTGTGCAATCTGTGTATACAGTGTATGTGTGTACAGTGAGTGTATACAATGTGCATATGTATACAGTGTGTGCAGTCTGTGTATACAGTGTATAAGTGTGTGCAGTGTGCAGTGTTTGTGTATATGGTGTATAAGTGTGTACAGTGTAGTGTGTGTGCATTGTGTGTGTACTGTGTGTGTATACAATGTGCATGTGTAAAGTGTGTGCAGTGTGTATGTGTGTGCATTGTGTGTACAGTGTGTGCAGTGTGTATGTGTCCACTGTGTGTATGCAGTGTGTATACTGTGTAGTACGTATATGTATACAGTGTATGTGTGCATTGTGTAGTGTGTATGTGTATACAGCATGTATATAGTGTGTGCAGTGTGTATGTGTGTGCACTGTGTGTGTACAGTGTATATAGTGTGTGCATTGTGTGTAGTACATGTATAGTGTGTATATTTGTATACAGTGTGTGCACAGTGTGTATACAACATGTATATGTGTATACAGTGTGTGTGCAGTGTGTATGTGCGTGCACTGTGTGTATGCAGTGTGTATATAGTGTGTGTAGTGTGTATACAGCGTGTGCAGTGTGTATGTGTATGTGTGTGCATTGTGTGTGTACAGTGTGTATATGTATACAGTGTGTATGTGTGTGCAGCGTATCGATCCTGGGCTACCTCATTCATCATGGGGTCATTCCTTCTTGGTGGTCAGGTCCCCACTTTGTCAAGGCATGACCAGAGCAGATGCTCCTTAAATGAGAAGCAGGAGCTTTGCAGGCTGGCAGGAGACAATGATGAGCCAAGCACCTAGCATGTAGGTGAGCAATGTATATGTGTGTGCAGTACACATGTATGTACAGTGTATATGTGTATGCAATGTGTATATGTATTCAAGGTATAAGTGTATACAGTGTGTATCTGTGAGCAGGGTATATGTGTATACAGTATACATGTGTGCAGTGCGTATAGTGTTGGTGTATAAGTGTGTACAGTGTAAAGTGTGTGTGCAGTGTGTGTATACAGTGTGTATGTGTAGTGTGAATGTGTATACAGTGTATATACAGTGTGTGTGCAGTGTATATGTATGTACACTGTGTATATACAGTATGCATGTGTGTGTATGTGTATGCAGTGTGCAGTGTGTATGTGTATGTGTATACAGTGCACATGTGCAGTGTCTATGTGTGTGCAGCATGTGTATGCACAGTGTGTATATGGTGTATAAGCGTGTACAGTGTAAAGTGTATACAGTGTGTGTGCACAGTGTATGTGTACAGTGTATATGTGTGTGTATGTAGTGTGTTTAGTGTGTTTGTGTATACGGTGTATAAGCGTGTACAGTGTATACAGTGTGAATGCGTAGTGTGTGTATCGTGTATGTGTATGTAGTGTGTTTATATGGTGTATAAGTGTGTATAAAGTGTGCGCATTATGTATGTGTGAGCAGTGTATACAGTGTGTATGTGTGTACAGTGAGTGTATAAAGTGTGCATGTGTATATAGTGTGTGCAGTATGTTTGTACAATGTATAAGTATGTACAGTGTGTATGCATGTGCATTGTGTGTACAGTGTATGTGTATACAGTGCATATGTGTGCAATGTGTATGCATGTGCAGTGTCTGTGCCATGTGTTTGTGTATACAGTGTATAAGTGTGTAAAGTGTGTGTGCATTATGTGTACAGTGTGTACATGTTTACAGTGTGTTTGTGTATAAGTGTACAGTGTGCATGTGTATATAGTGTGTGTGCATTATGTATGTGTGTACAGTGTATGTGTAGTGTGTATGCAGTGTGTGTTTAGTGTGTTTGTGTATATGGTATATAAGTGTGTACAGTGTATGTGAATGCAGTGTGCAATGTGTATGTGTATACAGTGTATGTGTGTGAAGTGTGTATGTGTGTGCAGTGTTTGTGTATATGGTGTGTAAGTGTGTACAGTGTAAAGTGTGTGTGCATTGTGTGTACCGTGTGTATACAGTGTGCGTGCAGTGTGTGTACAGTGTGAATGTTTATGCAGTGTGTATGTGTACAGTGTATAAGAGTGTACAGTGCATATGTGTGTGCAGTCTGTGTATACAGTGTGTGCAGTCTGTGTATACAGTGTGCATGTGTGTGCAGATGGATGGATGGACAGATGAACAAAGTCAGAAGGTGACAGTGGTTTAAAGATTTGGGAAAGGGGTTAGTAAGCTTACCAGTTTAGATGGACTGGACATCAGAGCTGCAATGAGACACCACTTCATGCCTGTTAGGATGATGACAATCAATAAGTAAACAAATCCAGAAGATAGCAGGCACTGACAAATCGTGAAGACACTGGAGTTCCCCCACTCTGTTGGTGGGAGTGGGAAAATGGTGCACCCTCCATGGAAACTTCATGAAAATGTCAAACACATAGTTATCACACAACCCAGATGTCACACTACTATATACACAGAGATATTGAAAACCTACACTCATACAAAAATGTGTATAGAAACGGATAACGGCATTATTCATAATAGCCAAAAAGTGGGTGCAACCCAATGTCATCAATGGAGGAATGAATCAATAAAATGTTGTATATTCATGTTCCCTTAAATCACAATGGAATATTACTCAGCCACAAACAGGAAGCACTGACACCTGCTACAACCTGGATGAACCTTGAGAACCGGATACTGAGTGGAAAAAGCCAGACCACTTAGTGAAATGTCAACAAGAGGCAAATCCATGGAGACAGAAAGTGGATTCATGGTTGCCAGGGTTATGGGGGGAGAAGAAAATGGGTAGATGCTGCTAAGGAGAACAGGGTCCTTTCTAGGGTGATGGGAATGTTCTGGACTTAGAGGTGACAGCTGCACAGCCCTGCAGGTCCGCTGAAACCCACCAGAGTGTGCACTGCAGCAGGGTGAATTTTATGGTCTATGAATTATGTCTCATTTTTTAAAGGCCACAAAACGGGGTAGAGAGAATTGCAAGGGAAGTGTCACTGAGAACATAAGGTGGGCATCCCTCAGAGAGGTCTCCCTCCCAACCCAGGGAGCTGCCAGTCCAGAGGTGATGAGGCAGGGAGATCCCCAGGGTGTCCATGGGAAGGCAGGGAGTGGAGTTGGAGCAGCGGGCAAGGCTGGCATGGCAGCTAGAGGGGGTGAAAGTAGAGGCACCAGGCCACTGAGTGGGGCAGGGCCATCCTCGTGGGCCTCTGGGGCTTTCTTAGAGAATGACGTGGCTTTATAGACTTTGGGGCAGAGGAGCGATGGGGGCGGCAACCAGAGAGGGTCGGGGCGTGGGGATCTTGCTGAACCCTGACGGCTGAATCCAGAGAGATGGTGGCGGCACCTCCGGAATGTGGAGCTGTGGGAAAAGGGTCAGACGGGGGATGAGCGGAGCCGTGGGGACCCCATGCTCAATGAGTTAGCCCAGGATCAAGAATACTCGAGGCACAGCTGAGCTTCCTGGCACTGGGCACCCACCAGACGTGCACTCAGTGTGTGGCACTCACTGTATTCTGCCGCTGGAGATACCGGCTCTTAACCAGGGCATGAGGGACCGGGAGCTCCACCTTCCCTCTGGGTGGTGGGGGCTGGAAGGTCTAGGGAGGCTGTGAGCATCACAGGAAGGCAGGTGGGAGGGTGCCCGGATGGGAAGGCACAGGGTCAGTGCGCACACCTGGGGATGCAGGGCCTCCACTCATGAGTGCAGCTGAGCGAACCTCATCATCCAGTTCTTTAGTCCATGAAGTGAGACTCAGGCCCTGCCCTCCCAGGAGGTCTAGCCCAGCAGGGAATCACGTGAGGGCTAAGGGCCACGACGTAAGCGGAAGACCTGCCTGCACCAGACACAAGCTCAATACCTGGTGGATCATAATGACGGTGATGGTGGCAAACCAGCTGGAAAATGGCCCCAGTTCTCTACGCCCCCTTTGCCTATTTCCCTCACAATGTGACATTCCAGCTGCTCTCATGAAGGCATGGAACCTTCTTGGGTCTGAACTGGCTTGACGATTATAGTACCTTGGCCATGCACTCTCCAGCCCGGCCCTCACTTGCTCTGTGTCTCTAGAACCTGAAGGAGAACAAGCCCGTGCTGGCCTGCAGCGGGGTGACAGGCCACCCAGGGCAGAGCTGAGCCAGACCAGCCAAGCCCACCCTAAACCCCGCAGCCCTCGGCCACCTACAAGCAGACAACAGAAACACAGAGAGCCTTGCCAAAATTATCCAAGGTCCACTGACATAGGATGACCACTTTAGTTGGCCCATAGACACAAGAAATAACAAATGGTGGTTGTGTTGAGCCACTGAAGTTCTGGGTGGTTTGTTATGCAGCAGTGCCCAACTGATACAAACTCAACAACAACAAAAGCAGAAAGGAAGATTATCAAAGCAGGATGAAGTGGACCCAGGCAAAACCCGTTGGATACTCACTTCCTGCTGGGCACCACACTGACTCAAATCTTATGTTCCACAGAGGATCACTGAATGAATGAAGGAAACGTCCAAACGAGGTCCACAACTCAGCTGTGTCCACTCAGAGAATCCCCTTCTAAGACAGTCTCAGTAAACAACCTCCCTCACACTGATGGGCTAGCCAGCTCGCAGCATCCTTGCTACAGCAGGAACCAGGTGAGCCGTCCTGTACATCTGGAGCTCAGCATAAATCCTCGGAAGTCGTGTCACAGGGGGAAAGGTGAGCCAGGGAGCAACGCGTCCAGAGCAGAGGAGAGCTGGCTGTGTTTCTTTCATTCACTCAACAAACATGCATTTTGTGACTGATCGGCGGAGCTGCACCAAGTGTTTAAAGGAATGGCTCCTGCCCTCCAGCCCCCTGCGGTGAGAAGGCTGATCCGTTAGTGAACAATCACGACACCGCATCACCTAAACTGCACAAGAGAAGCGCCAAAGCCATGGGAGAAGCCCACCTCAGTCTCATGAAACCAGAGAAGGCTCCCTGCAGGAGGAGTTCTCTAAGCCAAGTCCTAAAGTACAAATAAAGAGGCAGCCGGATACAGCAGAGATGGGGGCAAAGCAGCCCACGGTAATGACCCCCTTTCATTGAGTACCTACTATCTGGCAAGCTCTAGGCTGAACAGCATTTACAGTCATTATTTCCAATTCACATCATAAAACAACCCTGGAAGGTACACACTGTCAATCATCCCCAGCAGAAAAAGAGGTAACTCAGACCCAGAGATGTAACCGACCCACCTGGGGTCATTCAGTAATTACAGACAGCAGGAGAGGGCAGGACTCATTCAGGGATGGTTACCTGCTCTGGTAACTAGGTGGCTGGATGTGGACGATGAATATGAAGATGACGATGATGAAGATGAAGATGATGAAGACGTGCACGTTGAGGCCTCCGAGGTGAGCAGGAATGGATCAGTGTTCTGCCTAAGCAGAAGGCAAGGCATTCAGGACCTGACACAGGAGAAACAAGGCCATTAGGCAGCGCACAGTAATCTCAGCTGCACTTGAGACAGATCCCGCTGGCAACTGCTGGCAGAAGACGTGAGGGGCACTGCTGGGGAGGTGCAGTGGTCAGGGCTGAGAACTCAGGCCTAGCTAACCCAACAGGACCGGGACGTACGGTGTCGAATTCTGCAGCATGGCCCAGGGTGGTTCTGTCCACCTGCCTTGGTCAGTGCCAAGCCTGGCACAAGGACAGGGAAGTCTCTGCAGAAGGAGGCTGGCCGAGGCACTACCTGCAGAGGCTGTGAGGGTGCCCTGCTCGGGCTTGCTACCACATTTGGGAGAATGTTCTATGTCTCTTCCTCTGGTCAGCGAGGAACATGGGACTAACTACCTTCCCGATCCTAACAATGTCCCCCATGGACGGAAGGAGGGGAATCACCCTACAACCCCGGTGTGGTCCTGGACAGGACGTGGCTGGGGAGAGCCATTTGCTGGGGCCAATGGACCCACCAGGCTGGACTCTGGTAGGGGCTTTCTGTTCTCTCCTGGTTCATTGCTGCTGGTCTTGCTTCTGACTGGCCACAGCCCACTTCAAAGCTGTGATGAGACTAACAGGCTTCCTGGTGGCTGCTCAGGAGGACTCGTGCGAGCCCCATGAAGCTCTGTGCATCCACACCACCAGCTCTCCCCAGAGCAGGGCCCTGCCTGCCGAGGTGTGCTCTCTGTGTACTTGGAGAGTCACCTCTCATTTGGCTGGAAATCCATCACTAGGAGTTGCTCCATTCCAGCCTGTCACGTCACATTCCTGGTTGCTGCAGGCTTAAGTCAGTACTAAATCTTATATAAGAGTCATGATTGGTCAGCACAGGTCTATTTTCAGAAGCATCGGACGGTAACTCACTTTGAACACAGACACATGTTGGCAGCAAGTGATTGATTTGAGGATCCAGATTTAAAGACACATGTCTCCTTAGATTTAATGCATGAAAAGCACCTGGGGCAAAGAGGACCTTTTCTGTGTTTATTTTTCTCCTCTTTGCCTAAGAGTGACACCCCCTACTTTATTAGCAACCTATGAACTCCCAGCTTCTCACTGAAATAGTACTCCTGGGAAGGGAGGGGCATGGTGAGGACAGGAGTGATATCTGGTGAGCAAAACTGAAGCCAGAATTTTCAAGGATCACAGTCCATGGAGACCACACCTCCCACCCACCCACACCAAAACCAAGCAGCACAAAAGGGGTGCACATGAGGCCCCCATTGTCCAACTCTATTTGTGGTGTCACCATGGTCCACCTTCCTCAAGGTCATCCAAGGAACTCAGGATCCACCTTCATGCTCACAGCTGCACATCCCCATGTACTGACTGCACCTTGTCTTTAAGCGACATCTCTACTTTGGGGCACCCCAGATCATCTGCAGCCCAGATCTCCCCTTGGAACTGCAGAGTCCTGACAGTGGGTCTGCCTGGCTGTCATCTCCACTGGGATGACTGATGGCCATGTATGCCCCACATAGGACTGTCAGCTCCTATCCCTCAAAACCACCTCACTGCAGCAGAAGGCACCCCATCTATCCATCCAGTGGCTCACACTGAAAACCCTGGAGTCAACTGCAACTTTCCTTTACTCACGACCCACAAACCAAAGCATCCTCCAAACACCCTCAACCCTCCCTTCACGGTAGATCCAGAATCCCAACATTTCTTTCCCATAACTCAGCCCGGCCCTGCCACAGAGCCACAGAATGTTTCTTAACACATGGACATCAAATCACATCACTCCTCTGCAAAAAATCCTCATCTCACTCACATTGAAACCAAAAGTAACAGGCACAGCCCAAAAGGAGGCTGGTCTGCCCTGCCCCACCCTTCCCTTACTCGCCGGGTCTCCCAATTCTCTTCCCCTTTGTATTAACAACCTGTGGCTGCATCATCACCACCACGATGACCGTGATGACTTCAACAGTGCACACTCACCATCTGACAGGTTTCCTGGGTCAGGAGTCCAGGAGTGGCTGAACTGGGTGATGACTGCTTAGGATCTCAAAACACTGCAACCTATGTATCAGTCAGAGCTGGGGCTCACCTGGAGGCCGGGGATAGTGAAGAATCTGCTTTCAACCTCCCTCAGAACACTGGCAGGCTCTGTTTCTTGTGATTGCAGAACTGAAGGTCTGGCTTCTTGCTTGCTGTAAGCTGGAGGCCACCTGCAGCTCCTGGAGGCACCCCCAGCAGCTCCTAGAGACCACCAGCAGCTCCTGGAGGCCCTCTGCACTTCCCGAGGCCACGCACACCTCCCAGAGATCACATGCACCTCCTAGAGGCCACCCGCAGCTCCTCAAGGATACCCACAGCTTCTAGAGGCCACCCGCAGCTCCTCAAGGATACCCACAGCTTCTAGAGGCCACCCGCAGTTCCTCAAGGATACCCACAGCTTCTAGAGGCCACCCGCAGCTCCTCAAGGATCCCACAGCTTCTAGAGGCCACCCGCAGCTCCTCAAGGATACCCACAGCTTCTAGAGGCCACCCGCAGCTCCTCAAGGATACCCACAGCTTCTAGAGGCCACCCGCAGTTCCTCAAGGATACTCACAGCTCCTAGAGGCCACCCGCAGCTCCTCAAGGATACCCACAGCTTCTAGAGGCCACCTGCAGCTCCTTGCCACATGGGTTTCCCCAGCAAGGTTGCTAAGATCATCAAGCCAGCAAAAAAGTGTCTGGTCTAAGGATAAGATGGAGTCTTATATAACTGTCTTATAATTGTGGGAGTGACATTCCATTGCTTTTGCCATATTCTATTTGCTGGTCCATTCTATTTGCCTCACATTCAAGAGGAAGGGATCGTACAAGGGGCATGAACACCAGGAGGCAGGCTCTCTGCCTCCCCTTCTCATTTCCCCTCCATCCTATGGGATCCCACGTGCCTTGGATCATGGGTCATCTATAGTAGATGCCAGTTTCCAGGGCCCTGGCCAGATTGCACAGAGGGCCACATCTTCAAGCCCATGGGAGAAAATCCCTAAGTTGACCTAGAGCAGTGCTTGCCATATCATCTGCTTTTCAAAGTTACCAAACACAGTATGAAAGGTTCTCAAGTATTTCACAAATACCTCCCATGGGTTCATTGCTCAGGATATGCGATTTAGTTCAGTCAGAGGTAACCTGAGTTTGTACCTAGCTATTTGCTCTTTTCTGGACTCCACTGAAGATGGAGATTTGGATGACAATGGATGAGATTTCTTAAATCTCATGCTTAAACACTTAATTTCACAGTATTTGTTTTCCAATCTGTGTGTCTGTAATAACAAATCTTGGTGTTCTTCACCTGAGAATAGCTTTTCACTATTCAACAGAATGACATTCCTAAAAGGTGTAATTTGTGCTGGGCAGTCAACTACATATGTGGAATTTAATACATGATAACTTGGTTCTTTGTCAAAAAGACCAATGAGTGCCTAGTACATCGGGGACCTAAAGGAACCTGTGCTGTGTGCCACGGGGACAAGGACGAGCTCTAGGTAGTAGGAGTTTTGCTACTCTTAATAGTTATCCCGATGTCTGCTGACAGAGCGTGGATCTGTTTTAGGTTCTGTCTACCCTGTGCATACAGACAAGTCATTTTACCTCTCCAGTTCTCATGGTCCCTAAAGCATGGGTTACATGATACTTATTTCAGAAACATTTCCACGATTTATGAATTTTAATTTCATTAATACTTTTCAGTTCTTCAGAAGGTTATTTTGAGACTAATCCCTTTTATTTTCTCCATGATTTCTTGAATTAATTGATTCCTTTCAAATGCCTTTTACACTGATATCACCTGGTTATGTGCATCCATATTGTACTCACATTTCTCTTGGCTTTAAACATGCTCTATTTTTCATACATATGTAAGTTTTGATGCACAGTGTTGAGCCAGGATTATCTCTTTCAATAGCTGTTTTCATCAGTACCATTTGTTGCTTATCTGTACTACAGCAGTCACCCCTTCTCCACAGTTCAGTTACCATGGTCCAAAAATATGACATGGAAAACTTGAGAACCATGGCGTCAACTGCAACTTTCCTTTACCCACATCCCACAAACCAAGGCATCCTCCAAACACCCTCAATGCTCCCTTCACGGTAGATCCAGAATCCCAACATTTCTTTCCCCAGCAACTCAGCCTGGCCCTGCCACAGAGCCACAGAATGTTTCTTAGCACATGGACATTGGATCACGTTACTCCTCTGCTCAAAATCCTCATCTCACTCACAGTGAAACCAAAAGTAACAGGCACAGCCCAAAAGGAGGCTGGTCTGCCCTGCCCCACCCTTCCCTTACCCGCCAGGTCTCTGATTCTCTTCCCCTTTGTAAGTTTTAAATTGCACACTGTTCTGAGTAGCGTGGTGAAATCTCACACTGTTCCACCTTATGCCTCCTGGGACGTGAACTGTCCCTCTGTCCAGCATGTCCATGCTACCCACGTGTTAGTCATTGACATGGTCTGCTGCTAACATCCAACTATTGATACTGTCTTGGCTCAATCACCTGAAGCAGATGATCCTGCTGACATCAAAAGGTCAACAGTAGCCTAGCACTGTGTCTCAATGCCTACATCATTCACCCGCTTCCCCCTAATCATAGGCATTTTATATCCCACCTCATCATAAGAAAAAGGTGAGTATAGTACAGTAAGGTATTTTGAGAGAGAGACCACATTCATATAACTTTCATCACAGTAGATCACAATAACCCTTCTATTTTATTATTAATTTCTTATTGTGCCTAATTTATAAATTAAACCTTATCATAAACACACATGTATAGGAAAAAAGATAGTATATGTAGAATCTGTGTGATCTGCAGTTTCAGGCATCCACTGGGGATCTTGGAACATATCCCCCATAGATAAGGAAGAACTACTCTACTCAGATTTTCTTGCAATAATGTTGCTTAACATCTGACCCTCCAGAATCTCAGTAGCTTGAAACAACAAACATTTATTTCACACACACCTCTTAGCTCCAGGCAGAGGTGAAGTTCAGGCAACCTCCACATGGCTTCTGAGTCTAGGACCCAAGCTGAAGAATCAGACACAGTCTGAGCTGTGATTTTCTTGTAGTGGATGTTAGAACATGAAATAAATACTGGAAACTTGTAAAGTCTCTTAGAACCTTTGTTTGGAATTGCCATGCTGTCATATCTGCCCACATTCTACTCCTAAATAAATCAAGATAACACGTCCCATATTAATGATGCAGGAAAGTGCACCCTTCTGGGGCAGGGGAGTGGAGCAGGGTGCTAGAAAAAGAGTGCATATTTTCTGAACGGTGGTGCCATCACCAAAGTCCCCCTAGCAGTCACAAATATGCGTTTTCCTTTCTCCCGATGTGAAACATTTCAAAAGAATCATCCAATCAAGGTGCAGTGATTGAAAGCTCAAATGTTACAATTTTTTCATCAGGTCTCGGTGGGACTTCTCTTGGTCTGGAGACCTAGGGATTTTTTCAAAGATATGTTCCTCTCACAGAGCTGAAAAACACTGGTAGCATAAAGCAGGACAACTGCCTTGAACATTTCTACTGGAATGGGGAAGAATGGGGAGAACTCTGTAGTCGCTGGCCCATAGAAATTCTGAAATCCAGGTGGCTGGTGATCCACAGTTCCCTATTGTCAGGTGAAGGATCTTGGTGGGTTAGGCTGAGGGTTTTTTTTTTTTTTTTTTTTTTTTTTTTTGAAACAGTCTCACTCTGTTTCCTGGGTTGGAGTGCAGTGACACGATCCTGACTCACTGCAACCTCTGCTTCCCGGGTTCAAGTGATTCTCCTGCCTCAGTCTCCCAAGAAGCTGGGACTACAGGTACCCGCCACTACATCCAGTTAATTTTTTTGTATTTTTAGTAGAGATGGGATTTCGCCATGTTGGCCAGGCTGGTCTCAAACTCCTGACTTCATGATTTGCTCACCTCGGCCTCCCAAAGTGCTAGGATTACAGGCATGAGCCACCACATCTGCCCAGGCTGAGGTTCTGTTCCATTGTTCTCCATCACTCCTGGCTTCTCCTTCCAAGAGTTCCTGGTTTCTAGCCCATGTCTGAAGAAGGCTTTGGAAACTATGCCTTTGGGGGTGGCTAAATAGCTTTCTCCTCCTTCTTTCTGCCTTTAGAAATGTGGGTCTCGAAGATCATTTTACACCTCAAATCTTAAGGGGAGGCACTTTAAACTTATCTGGCATCTCAGGAACCACACTCTTGAAACATTTATTCTAACTGAAAAGATTCACCAGGGGCCACTTTTACCCAATCAAGTATCTTAAAAAGATATGACAGCCATGGCCTCAATGACTCACCACTTGTGATGTGGTTAGAAACAAACCCATTCTCTAAACTTGCCAAGTCCAAGAACATCTTAGATTTCTCTGTTCTCTTCTGTTTCTTCTTGTAAAATGGGCAGTTTCATACATATTCACTCTTGCTGCCCAGGCTGGAGTGCAGTGGCACAATCTTGGCTCACCACAACCTCCGCCCCCCTGGATTCAAGAGATTCTCCTGCCTCAGCCTCCCAAGTAGCTGGGATTACAGGCATGTGCCACCATGCCCGGCTAATTTTGTATTTTTAGTAGAGACCGGGTTTCACCATGTTGGTTAGGCTGGTCTCAAACTCCCAACTTCAGATGATCTGCCTGCCTTGGCCTCCCAAAGTGCTGAGATTACAGGTGTGAGCCACTGCGCCCAGCCTTTTTTTGAGACGGAGTCTTGCTCTGTCACCAGGCTGAATTCTGGTCTTTTTTGTATGCAGTGATCTATATGTCATTTAGATTGTTTGCTAATCATATCCAAATCTTCTGTATCTACATATACATATCTCTATTTAGATATCTAAACAGTTGTTTCAACTATGTATTTCTATAGCTAAATGTAGATATGAATACCTAAGCACAAATATCTAGATATAGGCAGTATCTAGATATGGGTCCAGATGGATGGACGTTTTTTCTAAGCACAGATTTAGCTGCATTCCATGCATTTGTACCTTGTATTATTATCATTTAGTTCAGCATACTTGTTTCATTTTCATGTACTGTTTTTCTTTTATTCGTGGCTATTTAGAAGTGTATTGTTTACATCCAAATATTCAGCATTTCCCAGTCACCTTCCTGTTAATTGCCCCCTTAACTTGACTGTGGTAAAAGTTCATACTCAAAATTATCTCGATTCTTTGAGAAATTCCGCACTTGCCTTCTGCCCTAGCTGAAGCCAGTGTTTGTAGATGAGCCGGGTTCACCTGAGAACTGTGAGTATGTCATTGTCACAGGCAGCCTTCTGTGTATCCCACTCAGGCCAAATGCGTTGATCTTGTGGAAACCCTCTGTATTCTGATTTGTTCGCTTCTTCTATTCATGATTGAAGTAACTGTGTTAATCCTCCATTGTGATTTCTGCCTTATCTATTTCACCCTTTGATTGCTGAATGTTGCTTTATTTTTGTGAAACTAAATTATTAGACACTTCCATCAATTTAATATTTTCACCACTGCCTTGTGGGCTAACTCTTTCAACATCATGGAAACAGTCCCTTTGTATTTCTAATAAACGTTTTTGCCCTAAACCCTAAATCATCTCCGTTCTGCTCTACAAGCTTTTTCAAAGTTATTGTTGTGACAGAGGTAACTTATGCCATCATTTTACTTTTAACCTTTCATACTTATGCATGTCTTTTGTAAACATTACGTATTTAGGTTTACTTTGTTTTGGTTTTCATCCAGCCTGACAATGTAGGCATTTTAATTGATGCTTTTAGTTCCTCTTCGTTAAAAGTAGTTGCTGACGTGTCTGATTTTGTGTCTACATTTTTTCATTTGTTCCACATATTCTATTTCCTTTTTAACTAGTCTCTTGCCTTCTTTTGAATTAGTTCAATATATTTACCATTTTTCTTTCCCTGCTCTAGCTTTTTCCCTATACTTTTAATTTCATTATTTACTTATCAGAGTTAAATTTAAATTGATACCTTAACACTTCAGAGAAAATGCTGGACGCTTGTAGCCCTTTAATTGCATGCAATTTCCTTCTGCTGCATGTTCCATTATGTGTCTAGACGGCATATATATGGTGTTAAGTAACATAGCCAAAATGAGGATTACGATAATAGAAAATTACTACAGTTATAACTGCCATTACAACAATAACACGGAATAACCAATTAGTATATGCCAAGTATGGTTCTAAATATTTTACGTCAATTATTTTATTTCCTCCTTGCCGCCAACCTGTGGTATAAATACTAATATTATCCCAATTTACATACAAAATAAATGAGGCACAGAACGGTTAAGACATTTTCTTCAGGTCACACAGATGGCAGAGCAGGGATGTGGAATGAGGCTCTCCAGCCTGACTCCAGGTTCTCACCCGCTGGCTCTGCTGCCTGCCATGAGCCACAAGGTTACCCCAAAGGCTGCAACCTTGTGATGTGCTGAAGATTCCAATTTTGAAATGTGGTCTTGGGTATACTGGGAAGTTCACGCAACTGATTTTCTAACCAAGATGATACCGCTATATAATCCTGCTTTAAGTCTGAAGATATAAAAAACATTTACTAAACACATTTATGTGCAATCATAATTTTAAAATATAGAGTTTAATGACAGCAAGCGTTATTTATGGTCCCTGTCCTTATTGCCTTGACCATCAACAGGAAGACTTCAATCAGAACTTAGAGCTGCAGCTTTTCACTGCAGCTGTCCTTAAGTAGGACATGCTAAGGAAGGAAGAGTATTCCAGGTATCATCTTGGTCTGGACGGTCAGAGACAGCTTTCTGAAGGTGGCAATGCTGCTGGGGAGGCCTGGGAGGGTGGCGAAGAGCAAGCTGTTGAACTGGCATTTTCGAGGGATGTGAGGCTGGAAGGACCTGGCTGGTTTGGGAAAAGGGAGGAAGGTCAGCTAATTGCTGGTGCTGCATCCAGAGGAAAAAATGGAGGAAAACTAGCTGGGGCCAGGTCAGGCAGGACATTTCCAGGCCACACTACAAATCTGAGATTTAGCTGAGGAATAAAGGGAAGCCCTTAACAGATTAGAAGACAAGAATAGCATGATTGGAATTGCTGAATTCCATTTTTAAAAAGATCTTCCTGGCTGTGCTATAGAAAATACTTAAGGAGGTGGGACGCAGTGGCTCACGCCTGTAATCCCAGCACTTTGGGAGGCCAAGGCAGGCAGATCACCTGAGGTCAGGAGTTTGAGACCAGCCTGGCCAACGTGGAAAAACCCTGTCTCTACTAAAAATACAAAATTAGCAGAGCATGGTGGCACATGCCTGTTTTCCCAGCTACCTGTGAGGCTGAGGCAGGAGAATTGCTTGAACCTGGGAGGTGGAGACTGCAGTGAGCCAAGATCATGCCATTGCACTCCAGCCTGGGCAACAAAAGCGAAACTCCATCTCAAAAAAAAAAAAATACTTTAAGGAGGCCCAGAGGTGAAGCAGTGAGTCGCCCCAGAGACTTGGTTGCCCCCGTGAGGAGTCAGGGTGCTTAGAGCAAGGTGTTGGCAGTGGTGATGGAAAGAACCATGCAAGAAAAGATCTGGGAAGGAAGCACTGACCACGCTGAGTAATTAAATCTGAGCTTTAAGGAGAGGTTCATGTAAAAAACACTCTCTAGTTTCTGGCATAAGCAACTGGAAAGGAGGGGATATTTCTCCCAGAAGGAGAGCCTGGGTTTAAAAGGAAAGTCCCTGAGATAAGTTTGTGACAGATTGAGTTGATGCTACTTGGGAGGCATCCAAGTGGAATTTTCTACTAGGCAGCCGCAAACACCTGTTTGGGGCTCGTGGGAGAGACCCGAGCCAAACTCAGAAACTCAGGAGTCGACAGTACATGGACTAATTTAAGCAGTGGGAAACGGTAACTGTCTCAGGGAGTCAGAAGTGGATGCAGGAGCGCCAAGACACCAGGAACCTGAGAAGACCAAACTCATCCTTTCATCCTGGGCCAGTGGCTACAGCTGCTAATCAGCGTCACCTCTGAATATCTTCCTGCTAATTTTTTTTTCTGGGTACTTCCTGCGGGTGGAGGACTAGGTCACATTCTTTTATCCATTCTTCCTCAACTCCTCAGTGACCCTCTCCTGGAGCATTCCAGCATCCAATTTGTCTCCCGAACTGGAAGTATTTATAGCCATCTGCTTGTGTCCACCCCATGGTCCCTGGATTTATACCCCAAATCCAGACACCCTTTTCTTTTACAAGAATTTCTGTGTTAGGCTCCTAAAAATTTCGCCACTTCCAACCTTCTCTTTCATACCTTGCTGCCAGAATTCTCATCCTTAGATCAAAACAAGCCACACCTTTCTCTGCTTCAACACCTCCGTTGCCAACTACTTACTGCCTAGAGGAAAAGCCCACGGGTCGGGGTCGGCTGCCTTCTCTTGAGTGCTGAGCCCTCCTCCCCCTCCAGTCCGTGTTCCTCTCTTCTCATTCAGCAATGACCACCTGCCACATCAGCACAGCACGGTTCCACCTACACATCTGGCTCATTTGTGCCTTTGAGTCTTTGCCTAATTGGCTCCCTGTGGTGGAATTGCCCTTCCCTCCTTTTTCAGACCTACTGCCATGCGCTCGGCACATGTCTAAATTCTACCACCCCCACACCTGCACCCACAGGAAGACCTCATTTCACACTCAGGGCATCCAAGTGGGGCCTTGTTATCACCTCTGACCAACAGGACAGAAATCATATGACTCTTCCATGGCCTGCCTTACAACAAAGCTCCACATTCATCCTCCTCTCTCTGCCCCTTCCACGGCAACCCTGGAGCCTGTGTGTTGAGACTTCTTCCCAGGAGGACAGAAGGAGCCCCAGTCCCTAAATAGTTGCACAGAGAACTGTGCACTGCCTCTACCCACTCACAACTTAGGGGTCTGATATAAGTTGGATTAATTATCTTTTGTGCCATGCAGCTAAGAGTTTATTATTTCCCACCACAGCACAGCCTCCCCACCTACTTCCCTCACCTCTCAAACCT
Organism: Ateles fusciceps; assembly: GCA_036589455.1. Taxonomy (NCBI): domain Eukaryota; kingdom Metazoa; phylum Chordata; class Mammalia; order Primates; family Atelidae; genus Ateles; species Ateles fusciceps. The sequence goes on along the minus strand of JAZHEH010000402.1, from coordinate 736,611 downwards.
CCACTCACCCTGCAGATGCCAAGGAGTCACATCGCTCTTTGAGCAAACCTCCCAGCTCACCCGGTTTCTCTTCCTTGCTCCTTTTTGTTCATAGAGTCTTTTAAAATAGCCTTTAGGCCAGGTGTGTTGTCTCAAGACTATAATCCCAGCACTTTGGGAGACCGAGGTGGGCGGGTCACTGGAAGCCAGGAGTTCTAGACCAGCCTGGCCAACATGGTGAAACTCCATCTCTACTAAAATAAATAAAAATAAAAAAATTTTAGCCAGGCATGGTGGCTCGTGCCTGAATCACTTGAACCCAGGAGGTGGAGGTTGCAATGAGCCAAGATCACACAACTGCACTCCAGCCTGGGCAACAGAGCGAGACTCTGTCTCAAACAAACAAAATAGCCTCAGACCCACTGTTTAACTCTTTATGTCTGTCTCTCCTTATAGGATGCAAACCCCGAATGGCAGGGAAGTGTCTTCAGCTCCTTGCCTGCAGAGCCTTGCTGGCTAACACTGCTCTCCACAGAGCAGGTGCAGGGGCCTGCAGAGGGGCTAAGGAAGGGGTATCTGTTGCTTTATCTGCGGGAAACCCCTGATTTTCTGCTTTGGTGCTGTTAGGGAAGCAGAAACCTAGGAGAGTCAGAGTGACACAATTTAAGTTCAGCTCCTTCTTGAAACTAGCAAGGCCCGTTCCCCATCAGTCACCACCCATGGTCCTCAGACATTTACAGCTAAGGAAGCAGCTTGTTGATGCCTGTAAGGACAATCTCCTCCAATGACAGAAAGTCCAGATGTTCCAATATCCATAATAATATGTGCTTTCAAGATAATCACAGTTATGCTCTGATGTACTTACACGCCGGAATGTCAAGGATAGTTTTCTTTACATTAATAAACTACTTAATGTTGTCATGTCACCCGCCCATGCGCATATAGGACAGCTTAGTTTAGTCTTTTCACAGACAAGACTCCTATATAAGGAAACATTAGAACAAAGCTGCTGCGCTGCTCTGCTTGCTCTCTGCGGATGCCCTCCTCTGTAATGGAATCGTTTTTCATAAGCCATTTCTTCTCACTGCCTTCCACAACTCACCTTGAATTCCTTTGTGTGCAAGATCCAACAACCCTCTCTTGGGATCTGGATCCGCCCCCTTCTCTGGCAAGTGCCTCTGCCAGGACTGTGAATTTTATTGTGTCACCTCCCTAGTCAATGGCCCATAGATGCGTGTGGGGGGGACCCATGCTGGCTGTCACACTTCCCAAGTTCCCCCATCATCCTGAAGCAGCTAGATTGATAAAATGGTGGAAAGGCCTTTTCAAGTCACAATTACAAAGGTAACTAGATGACAATACTTTGCAGGGCTGGGGCAGAGTTCTCCAGAAGGCCGTGTAGGCTCTGAATCAGCGTCCAATATATGGTACTGTTTCTCCCATAGCCTGGATTCACAGGTCCAGGAACCAAGGGGTGAAAGTGGAAGTGACAGCACTCGTCATCACCCCTAGTGACCCACTAGCAAAATGTTTGCTTCCTGCTCCCATAACGTTCTGTTCTTCTGGTCTACAGGTTTAGTTCCAGAGGGAGGAATGCTACCACCAGGGACACAATGATTCCATTAAACTGGAAGATAAGATTGCCACCTGGCCACTTGGCACGTTTCCTACCTCTAAGTCAACAGGCTAAGAAGAGAGTTACAGTGTTGGCTGGGGTGACTGACCCGGACTATCAAGATGAAATCAGTCTGCGACTCTACAATGGCAGTAAGGAAGGGTATGCCTGGAATACAGGAGGTCCATCAGGGCATCTCTAGTATTACCATGCCCTGTGACTAAGGGCAACGGGAAACTGCAACAGCCCAGTGCAGGCAGATGACAAATGGCCCAGATGAATGAAGTTTTGGGTCACTCCACCAGGTTAAAAAAAAAACCACACACAACCTGCTGAGGTGCTTGCTGAAGGCAAAGGGAATACAGAATGGGCAGCGGAACTAGGTAGGCATCAACACCACATGACCAGTTGCAGAAACAGAACTGTCTTTTCATGAGTATTTCCTCCTTATTTTAAGAATGTATTTGTGCATGTATACACCTGTCCTGAGAAAATATTTTTTTATTTCCTTTTTCCTTTATCATGTGACATAATATTTATGGACTTCGCATCGGCATTTAAGTGTCATTAACTTTATGTAATAGCACTTAGGTTAAGAATTAGCATGTTTCCAGTTGTGCAAAGGATAGCTATGTTACCTGTAATTAGGACTTTATCACTATCTTTATTTGAAGATTATGTATGATTTCAGGAGCTGTGTCAGTTCAAGTTGAAAAGGGGTGGACTTGTGATGGGTAATACTGAGTGTCAACTTGATTGAAGGATGCAAAGTATCGTCCCTGGGTGTGTCTGTGAGGGTGTTATGTTGACATTTGAGTCTGTGGACTGGGAGAGACGGACTCATCCTCAATCTGGGTGGGCACCATCTAATCAGCTGCCAGCATGGCTAGGATAAAAGCAGGCAGAGGAACGTGGAAGGACTGGACTGGCCAAGTCTGCAGCCGTCACCTTCCTCCCACGCTGGAGGCTTCCTGCCCTCAAACATCAGACTCCAAGTTCTTCAGCTTTTGGACTCTCGGACCTACAAGAGTGGTTTGCCAGCGGCTCTCAGGCCTTTGGCCACAGACCGAGGGCGGCACTGTCGGACTCCCTACTTTCGAGGTTTTGGGTTTTGAACTGGCTTCCTTGCTTCTCACCTTACAGACGGCCTATTGTGGGACTTCACCTTTGATTGTGTGAGTCAATACTCCTTAATCAACTCCCCTTCCTACACACATCTATCCTATTAGTCCTGCCCCCTCTAGAGAACCCTGACTAATACACCTGGGATGAAAAGACATGAGAAATAACATATGCCTCATTTTACCACACAGATAAATCCTTCAATTCTCAAATATTCAACTGGTATCTTCAGTTTTTCTCAGTGATTGCTAGTGATTATTAGGTGTCTAATATGTGCAAACATGAAAGGTATTTTTTGTTGGGTCATTTTGTTTCTCATGGCATTCACATTAAGAATGTCTATAGAAGTGTGTGTGTGTGTGTGTGTGTGTGTGTGTGTGTGTGTGTGTGTGTGTGTGTCTTGTGTTTGTATTGTTTAGGCAACATCAACCCTTTATAAAAGTGATTTGAGGGCCCTGGCACGGTGGCTCACACCTGTAATCCCAGCACTTTGGGAGGCCGAGGCGGGTAGATCACAAGGTCAAGAGATCGAGACCATCCTGGCCAACATGGTGAAACCCCATCTCCACTAAAAATACAAAAATTAGCGGGGCGTGGTGGTGCACACCTGTAGTCCCAGCTACTTGGGAGGCTGAGGCAGGAGAATCATTTGAGCCTTGGAGGCGGAGGTTGCAGTGAGTGGAGATCACATCACTGCACTCCAGCCTGGAGACACAGCCAGACTCCTTCTCAAAAAAAAAAAAAAAAAAAGTGATTTGGTATTTCTCATAAATGTACACATAATAGTACATAATGAAACTAACAGATGAGAAAAAGCACAGCATTTGCTCAGTATGTCTGGTTCCGTGTACACTCTGCCATTATTAGGCTGTGCTTCAGTAAATTATATTAAAGACATATTTACAAAATGTACAACATGCATAAAAATACAACTATTTAATACAAGTATATAGTTTTTAGAGATTTCAGTCCTCTTTGGTTCAATCCCTACCAGAATTCCCACCAGAATATAAAAGGAGTATCATCTGAATGGGGCGGTTATTGAGATGTATGAAATATATTTATGACATTTTCACAAATGATTGGTAAAAAAAATTTTGTTCAACTTAAGCAAGCATTTGTTTGTTCTAAGTGCCACAATGGTTCCAACAATATTAAATAATTCCCAAATTGCCTCTGTGCATTTTGAAGGACCGTCTGACTGGTTAGAAATGCCCATTTTCACCATGCCAACTCTAAGTGCCATCGATGGCTCATCAGTAAAAGCCACTCTTATGGAAGATGTCAGCACCATACTTTCTTAGTAAATGTCTGTTGTGGAAATTTACCCATGCAGTTCTTCAGGTTTAAAAACAAAGTGTTTTCTCTCAATGAATATGAGAAGAAGTATAGTAAACATATCAAAATTGGTGATTTGTTTTGACATTTTTAAGAGTCTACTACAACCAGCCTGGAAAAGGAAAATAAAAAGCCAGGAATCTCTCTGTCCATTTCCCCCACAATTATTTTATCTTTGTGAAAACAAAAACACCATGAAAAAATTGCATTATATAAAAATAGGCTTTCTCTATGCAACCTTCCTCGTTCATAATCATGGAGAATGTATCAAGCCAGCTGAGATAAACGTCCAGCCAGGTAACTGCATGCTTTCCAATTAAAGTGTATGAATCTAAAATGACTCCAAATAGAAACCCTCAAATATGCTCATAATCTCATAGCTTTCTAGGTGTTACTTTATTACAAAAAGGCAAACAATTTTTTTTTTTTTTTTTTTTTTGTCTAAGAAGACCTAATAAAATAATGAAATCACAGAAATTAAAACCGGGGGGGGACCTTAATGAGTTTCTTTACCCAGACAGAACCCAGTGGTTCAACATGTCTTTGAATGTTCTGAAATATCACACAACATTGTGGGAACTTGGCATCAGGTTCTCAATGTCAAAAAAATAATTATTTGAACTCTTTAAAAATCTATTGTCTATTAAGTGATTCAATAGACACTGAGTATTCGTTTGCTGACAGCTAATAATTGCTACAATTAATTGAACGTGCTCTGTTCACCATGCAGTATCCTAACGGCTTCATCTGTTGAGATGGTAAGTTTCATGTGTACACTTGGCTGGGCCATGGTGTTCAGTTCTTTGGTCAAATACCAGTGCAGGTGTTACGGGAAAGGCATTTCTCAGATGTGCTTAGCACTTAAATCAGTAGCTTTTGAGGAAAGTGATTACTGTCCATCATATAGGTGGGCCTCATCCAATCAGTTGGAATTAAGAGCAAAGACTGAGTTTTCCTGAAGAAAGGGAAATTCTGCCTCAAGACTGCAATCTAGGAAGCCTGCCTGAGTTTTCAGCCTGCAGATTTCAAACTCAAGACTGTAACATCAACTCTTACTTGAATTTCCAGCCTGCTAGCTGGCCCAACAGATTCTAAACTTGCCAGCCCCACAATCCTGTAAACTATTGATTGATTGATTGATTGAAACAGGGTCTCACTCTGTCACCCCGGCTGGTGTGGAGTAGCATGGCCATGGCTCACTGCAGCTTCAAGCTTCTGAGCTCAGGTGATTCTCCCACCTCAGCCTCCTAAGTAGCTGGGATACAGGTGCATGACACCCACCTGGTTATTTTTGTGTGTTTTTTTGTAGAGACAGGGTTTCACCATGTTGCCCAGGCTTGTCTGGAGCTCCTGAGCTCAAACAATCCACCTGCCTTGGCCTCCAAAAGTGCTGAGATTACAGGCATGAGCCACCATGCCAAGCCGAGCCAACTTCTTAAAATTTCTCTCTATGTATAAGATAGACCTCTCTCTACAAAGAGAGAGAGAGTTTTCTGGAGAACCCTGACTGACACACATATATTAAATCACTCATATAGGAAACAGCCCTACAAAGGTAGGCGGGTGGTGGTGGGCTCAGGCCCTGCTATCTGGAGCTCACCGCAAAGACAGTGGGGGCGAATACAGGCATGACAATGAACAACACACGTGCTGATGATGACCAGAGTCCAGCAGGAGAGCGGAGGCCCTCTGGAGGGGTTGCCATCTCTTAGGGCTGTATAGAGGAGCTTTGTGAAGGCAGAAGACTGGCTGAGGGCTCTGAGCAGGGCAAGACTGCTGCAGGAAGGAATCTGCAAGGCAGAATGTCCACACAGTAGAAAAAGACCAGCCAAGGCAGGAGCAGGAGGGGGATGGCTAGAGGAGAGCCCTGTGCTCTGGTCACCAAGATGCATGTCTGAGCACATCAGGCCTGTGCCCAGAGCAGGCCTAGCCCAGGCCCCAAGGCTGAGCTGAGATGCAACAGCAGTGTGACCTCAGAGAAAACACTTGACCTCTCTAATCCTGTTTCCACCCTCTGCAAAATGCTGTGACAGTCCTTGAAGGAATTGGACCACCTTGGGGATGTGGCGCGCATCCAGTCACGGTCGGCTGGACCAGTGGATGGTCTGGTTACATCTGCAAATTCTCACAGCAGGAGCCATTTCCTCAAGTCCATTCAACAGAGTCCTAGCTCTGAAATGGGCACCTGTGTGATATTCCCAGAGGCTCCTGGCTGCACTCACGGAACTAAGAGGGGAGGAGGTTGGATCCCGTCATCAGCTGGAAACCCTCTATCCCACCACTAATTCTTGTCCAGGTTTCTAGGCAGGAGGAGGAAAGCAGGGACTTGGAAGGCTCATGGCCCAGCTTGTGCCACAACACACAAGAGGTTTCTCTTCTCATTTAGAAAATGGGAGAAACAGCTGCCCTGCCCCTTCCCGGGGCCGGGGGACACTCACATGTGGCAGTCACTGTGAAAAGGCTTTGTAATCTCTAAAGTGCTGTTCACAGGTCAGGCAGAGTGTGTGTGTGTCTGTGTGTATCCCAAGAGAAACTTGGCTTCTGAGATTTATACCTTCCAAATATAAATGCTGCTATGAGAGCCTTTTAAGTTCCTATGAATCACAATTAATGGAATAGAGAAAAGCAAAGAAAATTGATTCTGGTTAGGAAACAGTGTTTGCAGTAAGTAACCCACCAGCCTATTAAACACAGGAGGGAAGGAATGGCGAGGAGGAGGGAGGGGGGGGAGGAAAAGGGCTTTTTCTTCCTCAGAGGAGGGCTGGAAGGAAGACAAAACTGCACTTCTCTTTTAGGACATGGACACTGAATTGTGGTGAGCAGAGCAGAAGCTGAACAAAGGCACTTGCACATTCCTGGGAGGTTTTGCCCACCTGCCCAGCACCCTGGGTGCTGCAGGAGCGCATGCTCATGTGCAGACTCACATACATGCGTCACACACAGAGGTCCATGTGAGCAGAAAGTGGAGACTGGGGCTCGGGGGGGCGGGGTGAGCTGCCGGGGCTCTGCGGGATCAGGCAGGAGTTGCCAAGGCGCAGCTGCGCATTGAGTTTGAAGGTGCAAAAGCAAGCCCTGCCCAGCCCCGCTTCCCACAGGGGCCTTGTTGGATCACTTGGGTATCTGGGATGGGTCCTGGCCATCCCTCTAGACCCTCGGCAGAGCGTGGCTGCAGGGAGCTTGCTTAGAGCAGTGTGGCTCTTGGGGCCACATGGCGTTGCCTGCTGAGGACTAGCCCTATTCAACTCAAAAGCCATCATGAAGGGTTTGTCGGGCCCCAAGCAAGTCTCTCTGCAGGGCACGGAGATGAGCTGGCCCTGGCCCTGCCTACAGCAGGAGGCACCGGGCTGGGTGGGGAGCACTGGAGGATTTGGGCTCTGGAGGGAGCTGCTTGTGTTACTCCCACTGCACCCCGATGACTGCACGGTGAGCATTCAGTAGATGATAACTGTTCCATGAGCGAACTGGAGGAGGAGGAGCTGGCCCAGTGAGGAATGGGGGAGAGGGTTCCACACAGCCAGGATACGGGGTGTGGGGAGGAAGGCCACAGATCCAAGGACATCTCGGGAAATAGCAGCAGTTTTTCCTGATGAGGCCCAGCTGAGGGCTGGAGAGAGGTGGGTGCAGAGCTGGTCAGCCCGTAGAGGCCCCCAAAGCCCTGCCAGGGGTTCAGCAGCTGCAGCCACCTTGGAGAAGGTCAGCTGAGCAGAATCTCAGGCATCAGCCCCGACCTCAGGCTGGGCTTTGCAGACTGGAAAACCACCCGAGCCTCTCTGGACCCCACTAGGTCCTGAGCTCACCCAGGAGTCCTGCCAAGGGGGCATCCGCAGGAGCTGGGTGGGAGGACACTGAGGAGCCGTGAGCTGCCCAGCCTCCGGCCCCACAGTGGCTTCCCCCAGACCTGCCCCTCCACACCCATCCCTGAGGCACCCAGCTCCCGCCTCCCTACAGGACTGACTGAACTCAGCCTCTCCCTGCAGAGCTTTGGAACAAGGTTGAAAACAGCTGGAGCAAATTCACCCCAAGGCCACACTCAGAAGTGATGACCAGTGACCTCAATCCTCAAAGGATTTCCACAAGCGTCAAATACATGTACAAAGTGTGCAATTCCCGGTGCACAGAGAGCAGCAAAGCTGAGCCACTGCATCAGTGCAGAACCTCAGAGCCCCGAGGCCTGAGACTCATTCTGCTGAGAAGGTGAATACCAGGCAATCTGCAGACAGTGACCGCCTGCAGCTACGCATTTGTCACTCACGGGTTTTTCATGCATGGAGTGAGCCACACGGCCCAACCCCACTCACCAGCCTGCTACATTTTCTCCAGGTGCTGGGAGCTCACGGGTTTTCAGGCATGGAGTGAGCCACATGGCCCCACCCCCGACCCCACTCACCAGCCTGCTACATTTTCTCCAGGTGCTGGGAGGTGGCGGCTGCCACAGGAGAGGCGGCACCTTGGCAGATGCCCAAGCCGATCGCAGCTTTGGAGCAGCCACTCTGGGTTCCTTCCAGAGCCACCACTTGTTAGCCGTGGGGTCTTGGATAAATTACTAATCTCCCTGAGCCTCAGCTGCCTGAACCATGAAATGGGATATTAACTTACCCACCTGGGATGGTGGTATTAAATAAGGCATAAGCTCAGAACACTGTGTCGGGCACACAAATACACTTATCAAGTCTGAGAGGGTATTATTCTACTATGAATAATGACAGTAAAATATGGATGACAGCAACTGAGACTCAGAGAAGCTCCGTTCCTACACCAACACTGAGGCTTGTAGGTGGCGAAGCCAGGACGCGAACAGGAATCCCTCTGAGCCCAAAACTCCGGTGGTTTCTGCTGGACTCAGCAGTTCCCCAAAGCGCCGGGGTAAGAGAGCTGGCGTGGGCACAGCTGAGTTCCTGTGCCATTCACTGCACTGTCCACACCTGTGGCATGAAAGAGGGCGTGAACAATGCTCCAGTTCTCACTTTAGGGCCCATGTCCCTATGTCCCTGCCCAGGAGGGCCGTCCCCCAGGAGAGAGGCCTGGTCACTCTTGCTTCAGGACAAGGGGTCAGGAACTCACGCCTTCCGGCAGTCAGATTTTCCTAACAGAGGGAATGTTCCCTTTAAGAACAGCAACAACAAGGCAAGGTCTCACAACACAGCTTCTCCCGAAAGTGATAAAACGACAATGAAGAGATAAGGAGGGTTCAATCTAATCTCACCTGGGAGGCTAACCATCTGCAATGCATCTCTGTCAGGGCTGCTGGCAACCAAGATAGCATCGAAATCTCATAGAACAATATGGGGGGAGGACGGGAGGCTCTGTCGCCCAAGGGTTTACACGACAGCGAAACCTTTGATTTACTGAAAAAGCAGGAAAATAACTCAGCGTTCACAGGCAGTCTTTCAAGGGGGAAAATAGACTATGTCCGAATAACAATTGTACTCCTCACCCAGTACATTTAAAAATGCTTTTCACACTGGGATGCTCAACAATACGACCTGTGCTCGCTGAAAACGGGGGCTCAGGGGTCAGAACCATTGGGCCCCCTCCCGCCCACATCACTGTGCTCCAAACAACCCAATACTCCAGCCACTCAGGTCTAGGCATCCATGTCTGGAGCGCCCCGCTGCGTGAACAAGGGACATAGAATAAAAGCCTGCAGGAATTAACGCCATCCTCCAGCATGAAGGAGTTTGCTCTTCAGCGGGCGAGCTTGGTACAAACGTGCGCGTGACCCATGCTAAAATGGGACGCGTCCTCTCCCAGAATGACAGCTAAGAACACAGAGTGTTACGTCCACCTTGCATTCAGAGGTACCAGCCACCCGTGAAAAACGTGCTGAGAAGCGGTCCTCAACACACCTGCACCCCTTGTCCACTTCCAGGCTAAAGAACTCAGGATGATGGTCCATATCAGAGATTAAAAGTAGAGATTCACTTAGAGGGAACTGTAGGAAGCTTGTATTTCTACCACACTGACCATGGGGAGGAGGAGGAAAGTGTGTCTCTGCCACCCTAAATCAAGGGATGGGTTTTGGGAGAAGGAAGAGGTGTGTCCAGGGAGAAGTCACCCCTGAGGTCTAGATGGAAAAAGACTAAAGAGATTTCCTGGTCCATACAAATGTTTGGAGGATACTGGAGAGACAGAGACAGAGAAGAGAGAGACAGAGAGAGAGAGAGACAGAGAGAGAGAGACAGAGAAGAGAGACACAGAGACACAGAGGAGACACAGAGACAGAGAAGAGACACAGAGACAGAGACACAGAGAGAGATAGAGACACAGAGAGACAGCGACAGAGACAGAGAGAGACACAGAGAAAGGAGTCACCTGGAGGTGTGCAGAAAGCCAAACACACCTGGACGTAATCCTGGCTCCTTCACCTGAAACTGGTGTGTCCACAGGTAAATTACTTCCTCTTTCCCCTCAGTTTCCTTTACTCCAAGGAGAAATGAATAATACCTAAATTGAAGCAACTGAAACACTGTGGCAAAGATGATTGTATGAGTCCATTTTCACACTGCTATACAGAATACTACCTGAGACTGGGTTCTCATAAAGGAAAGAGGCTTAACTGACTCACAGTTCCGCAGACTTAACAGGAGGCATGGCTAGAAGGCCTCTGGAAACTTAAATCATGGCGAAAGCCTGAGGGAAAGCAGGTGCCTCCTTCGCTAGGCGGCAGGAGTGAGTGTGTGCCAGAACGAGGAGAAGCTGCCGATGTTAAAAGCATCAGATCTCGTGAGACTCACGGTCCCGAGAATAGCTTGGGGGAAACCACCCCCACAACCCAATCACCTCCCGTCAGTTTCCTGCCTTGAGACGTGGGGGATTACAATTCAGGATTAGATTTGGGTGGGGACACAGAGCCAAAGCTTATCAGTGATGTATCAAACACAGACATATCTGGCAAGGGGCCTGAAACACAGCAGATGATCTGGGAACTTTCCTCTCCTCTCTCTCTGGTGAGGCTGCATTTAGGAGCTGAGGGGTGAAATAAAGCCCCCCCAGTTTCTCCAGATCCATCCTGCCCACACTGCTGGACTTGCTCGAAGCCTGGGCATGGGAGTCCCCCAGGGCCTCCCTGACCACAGGACAGAGCCCCACCTGCCCCTGCTCAACGCCGCCCACAGACCCCACCCCCCTGCGTCCTTGTTCTCTTGTTTTACCTGAATTTCTAGAAAACTAATTCAATTTTCACCATCCAGTTACTTTTTTTTTCCTAAATGCAACCTAAGTGTGACTTGCACCAACAATAAATTGAGCTCATATTTCATGGAGATCGGCCCCGCAGTGTATCCTTCTGACTCACCCGGAGTTAAACGGCAGAGCTCAGAGACCACCCCAACTCCAGCAGGGAAAGTGACTCAGCCGTCTCTCCCTTGAGTTGCGGTGTGGCTGCCCGACAGAGCCCGGGAGGAGGCAGGCGTGGCTCAGCACCTCCCTACTGCTGTGGGGGCTGGCCTGGAGGAGAAGCTGAGCACGTTTCTATGAAATCTTTGCAGCCAGGTCTTGGGCATTTGCAGCCAGGTCTTGGGCAAAGTGGGGCCCCCACGCCCCCTGTTCTTTTGCAACATGTCTGTGCTCCAGCTGGAGTTCCTACCCGGATCTGGCTACCTGGAAATCACTCTTACTCTGAGAGGAGACTGGGATCCTAGCTAGGGCAAACTGCCCAGTGATTGGAAGCACCCGGGAGTGTGTCACCCTTAATCCCACACCCTCATCAAGGTGCTCAGCACCGTCCTGCTCAGCAGAACACGCCAGCAGGTTGCTCATCTCACTCTCCAGGGAGAGTGTTCAGCAGGGTGAGTGAGGATGAGAACACACGTGTCTTTTTATCGAGCACAAATGGAATATTCCACTTTCTCTGGTGCCATGAGGCAGGTGTGAATGTTTTCCTATCAACACCTCCAAGGCTCACCTCCTGGCCCACCTGTAGTACCTGCTTTCAAATGACTGCAGCATTGGGGAAGGGGGAGGGGTGCAGCTAACAGGGTGGGCGAACCTCTCATTTCTGAGATGGAGCCACTGAAAACAGAGATGGAGAAGAAGAGGTCCAGGTGGCCACAGGCTTCCCTGCCTGTCTCCACCTGGGCTCTCCCTGTGCTCCCAGGCAGGACCACAGTCAACTCCGGTTTAGCGTTTCTGCCATGACCCTTGTTGACAACTGAAGGGCTGGCCAAAAGGTCTGTGATTTGAACCGGGTCCCCAGCCGCATCCCCTGCAAATCACACTCATACCTAACTGTCCCGATGATGATGCCAGCCCAGATGGATGCCCACAGACCCACCTGCCTCCCAGACTTCATTGTCCAACTTGACAGCCAGGTCTCAGGCAAAACCAGGCCCGGCACCCCCTCTCCTTTTGCAACATGTCTGTGCTACAATTTAGAACTCCCTCACCAGATCTGTCTACCTACCTGGAAGACCCTTTCCATCTCCTGAGACCCACAGGAGATTGGGTGTGGGCAGCAGCGATGGATTGTCAATGAAATGGTGCGTGGGAGACAGCGTCCGGGCGCGTCTGTAAGATCCACGTAGGGTGAGCAGGTGTCTCTGACTCACCCAGCAGTGCCTCCTGTTTCGCTGCCTCCACCCACCCCAGGTGCCATGCCCACGACTTATCAAGGTGTCTCTTTCGGCAACAGAGGAAGAACCAGCTTCAGCTGAACATACTGATGGGCTGCTCGATCTCCCTGCTGCCCTCAAAAGCGGACAGCTGTAGCACAATTGCCTGCCTCAGGGTGATCTCGGGGCACAGTGGGGAAGGAAAATCATTTCAGTATCTAGATTTCGGAGTGAGAACTGGCTAGAGGTGCAGACCCACACTAATGTGTGTGCATCTGCTAATGGTTTGGAAAGAACAAGACCGGAAGATTGCTGGCTGTGAAGAGGCTTGCGGACAGACCTCTCAGAATGGAAACAGACTGTGAAAATAGTGTGTCCCATGTGAATAAAATGAAGGAAAATCATTTCAGTATCTAGATTTCGGAGTGAGAACTGGCTAGAGGTGCAGACCCACACTAATGTGTGTGCATCTGCTAATGGTTTGGAAAGAACAAGACCGGAAGATTGCTGGCTGTGAAGAGGCTTGCGGACAGACCTCTCAGAATGGAAACAGACTGTGAAAATAGTGTGTCCCATGTGAATAAAGGTCACAAAAGAACAACGACCTGGAAGAAATTCTTAATACCCAGGTGGACAAGATAACATATTCTGTGGACACCAGGCAGCCACCTTCCCCCGTCCCCCCCTGTCATTGTCCAATGGGCTCCTAAGCAAAGTGGCCATGATGGCAGGGATGGAGGCTGTGCCTGCACTCGGCATGGATGTCCCTCATCAAGTCTGGCCTGGCTCAGGTCACTTCTGGCTGCCTGATCTGCCAGCAGCAGAGACCAACATTGAACCCCCATGTGGCACCATTTCCCGCAGGGAGCAGCCAGCCATCGGGAGGCAGGTTGATGACACTGGACTTCTTCCATGGTGGACAAGACAGAGATGCATCCTCACAGGAATACACACCTGTGCTGGATACGGATGTGCCTTCCCTGCCTGTAAGGCTTCCGCCATCACCCACATCCTGGGCTCGCAGAATTCATTCTCCACCGACATGGCACTCCTGACAGTGGAGCCTCTGGCCAGGGAACTCATTTCACAGCAAAGGAGAACAGCAAAGGTCTCCTGCCCAGGGAATTTGCTGATCTCACCGCATACCCCATCACCCAGAAGCAGACAGCCTGTTTCGTGAGGTGAACTAGCACACCGAAGACTCAGCGACAGCTCAGGAGACAACACCCCAGCAGGATGGGTTAGGTCTTACAGGGGGCATTAGATACTTGGAATCAGAGACTGCTGTGGGGGGTTTTCTCTGCCTTTAGCCATAAGACATGGGTCTGGGGATCAAGGATTGAAAGCAGGAGAGGCTTCTCTCACTATTACGTGGAATCATCTGCAATTATATTGAACAAAGTTATTTACCTACAAGTTCACTAATACTTGATATTGTCAATTTTAAAATTGCAAACTTGTTGAGCTAAAATGTTTCATTCGTATGTTAATGTTGATGTCCCCTGGCTATTTATAATAGTGATCTTTTATGTTATTCTTGATAATCTGGTATTTCTTCACATGAAAATTACCCAGCCAAAGGCTTTGCCCATTCCCAAGGGGAATGGCCTGTTCCTTATTAGTTAAAAGGTACTGTGCTTTTAGCATCCCATGGAATAATCATTCTCTCACCGTTTGAAATCTTCTTTAAACTTTATGTTGTCTTTTATTATTATTTTATTTTTGTTTCTATTAGGTCAAATATCTCTGTATTTCTAATTTCCTCATGGCTTCCAAATTCTGCACCTTGTTTTGGAAAAGATTTTAGATACCAAGTGATTATCATAAATTCATATTGTCTTCTAATATTTCATGATTTAATATTTAGCATTTATTGTTTAATGTCACCTATTATTTATGATATCCTTTCTTATATGGTTAGATATTTGTTATAATACCATTTACTGAACAGTCTACTTCATTGTGAATTTGAAATGTCTCTCTCATACACTCTATAAACTGAAATCTTACGTTTACGTGAATGTGTTTTCCCCCTTATTTATTCAATTTATTACTTTTTTTTTTCTTAAGATGGAATCTTGCTCTGTTGCCAGACTAGAGTGCAGTGGCGCAATCTCAGCTCACTGCAACTTCTGACTCCCTGGTTCAAGCAATTCTCCTGCCTCAGCCTCCCGAGTAGCTGAGATTACAGGCACACACCACCATGCCCAGCTAATTTTTGTATTTTTAGTAGAGACAGGGTTTCATCATGTTGGTCAGGATGGTCTCTTGACCTCATGATCTTCCCACCTCATCCTCTCAAAGTGCCGGGATTACAGGTGTGAGCCACTGTGACCCGGCCCCAGTTTATGACTTTTATAGCACCAATAGCATGCTGATTTAGTTACTTCAGCACCATACTACAACTTCATATCTTGTGGACAACTCTTACCTTGTTTTGCTTTTTCAAAACAAATGATTTTATATATTCTTCTTTGCAAATTTTCTTCCACATGAATTTTAAAATTAGTTTGTCAAGTGGCACAAAAATTTCACTGGAGTCTTTGGAGTGAATTCATTGATTCTATAGATTACCTTATGGTGCATGTTCCTCTTGAAATGGGGTGCTAAGAGAAGACCGTTTCATAGAAACATAAGGCTGTCTTCTCTAAGGAGGTGAAATTCGAGCAGAGACAGGAAGCAAGTGAGCTGGTGACTCAGGAAGAAGAACGCTCCTTGCTAAAGGAAAAAACGTGAAATGATTTTAAAGAGGGGAATGTGTTGGGGTGTCTGAGAAAGAGCAAGGTGGTCAGGGATTCAGAAGTGAAGCAAGCTGGGCAGAAGCAGAAAGAGCTGAGATCAGAAAGGCAACTGGGCAAGATCCTAGATCACTTTACACCCATAGCAAGGACTCTGATGTTTTTTCTAAATGTGATGGGAAGGGTTTGGAGAATTCTGAGCATGCAAAAGATGTGCCTTGATTTTTGTATTTTAAAGAATCACTATGACTTCACTATGAAATACAGAGCATAGTGGGGTGAGACTGAAAGCAGGGGGGATGAGGCAGGAAGCTCTCGCCCTCGCCCAGGAGACAGCAGATTATACCTTAGAGCAGCATGGAATCTGGAGAAGATGAGCTATGTATTAAATGTAAGCCCAACAGGATGTGATGATGGATTTGGTGTGTTGTTACAGAAGAGGACAGACAGAAGGAAGGCTCCAAGTATCATGGTTGAAGCGACCAGCGAAGAGAGGAGAGAACCCACTTATTACCTGGAAATACTGGGAGAGGAGCAAGCTTTGGAGTGTGGGTGAGAGGCAGTCAAGAAGTCCGTCTTGAATGTCAAGTAGAAATCAGGTCACTCCTCCACTCAGTCTTCCAGCGTCATCCCAACTCTCTCACGGCAAAGGCGACATCCTCACAGTGACCTAGGTTCCTGAGGGAGCTCCTCTCCTGCCCCTCTCCTCTTCTCTTCCTCTATACTCCAAGTAAACTGGCTGTATTAGTCCAGCTGCTGATAAAGACATACCTGAGACTGGGCAGTTTATGAAAGAAAGAGTTGGTTGTCTTCCTGTTTGTTTGTTTTGTTTGAAACGGAGTTCCGCTCTTGTTGTCCATGCTGGAGTGCAATGGCGCGATCTTGGCTCACTGCAGCTAACCTCTGCCTTCCAGGTTCAAGCGATTCTCCTGCCTCAGCTGCTGAATCGCTGGGATTGCAGGCACACGCCACCACACCTGGCTAATTTTTTTTTGTTTTTGGTAGAAATAGGTTTCTCCATCTTGGTCAGGCTGGTCTCAAACTCCCAGCCTCAGGTGATCCGCCCTCCTCGGCCTCCCAAAGTGCTGGGATTACAGGCATGAGCCACTGGGCCCAGCCTGAAAGAAAGAGATTTAATGGACTCACAATCATGGCAGAAGGTGAAAGTCAGGTTTCATATGGCAGCAGACAAGAGAAGAGAGCTTGTGCAGGGAAACTCCCATTTATAAAACCATCAAATCTCTAAAGACTTATTCACTATTACAACAATAGCACAGGAAAGACCTGCCCCCAGGTTTCAATTACCTCCCACCAGATGTGGGAATTGTGGGAGCTACAATTCAAGATGAGATTTGGGTGGGGACACAGTCACACCGTATCACTGGCCCTCAATGCCACTGGCATGCCATGAAGGCTGCCACCTCAGGGCCTCTGCACCTTCTGTCCAGAATGCTCTTCTGCATTTCAGGCCTCTATGCCCTCCCCCAGACCTTCCCAGGCATCCTATCTAAAAGTCTAATCCTCTTTCTATCAATTCCCTCTGTTTCCTTACTTTATTTTTCCTTACTAGGCATCACTACCTAATAAACCATACATGATTTTTTACCAAAAATCAATCATTCTTAATTGTCTGGTTGGTTCTCCTCTGGAGGGGAAGGTCCATCCAGGCAGGATTTTCTTTTATCTTTGTCATACTCAATTCCCAGTGACTCAAAGAAGACCTGGCACACAACAGGGGCTACATACATACCTGTGGGATGAAGGAAGGAGAAAACAACTTAAGACATAAGTAGTGATATTGAACAGGCATTGTACCTGCATAGGAGTCTAGAATTTAAGGAAGAAACTTGAGACTTGTGTATAAGGAAATAATTTTTTAAATATTGACCATTTATCCAGCCCTCTTACTGATCTCTCTTATTATTACATGAATGTCAGATGTGTTGTTATTGTTATTTTCTTTCCTTTTGAACTAGACAAACGTCTCATCTGCAAAAAAAGAAAAGACAGTTTGTTTCTTCCTTATTACATATTACTTTTTTTCTTGTCTTATTGCATTGGGCAGGACATTCAGAAAAATGTTGAATAGCAACATATAAGCTGCCTACATACACCATTTTCCATTAAAGATTTTAAATTGCCACCATTTTACAAGTTGTATACCGTGACATCTTGTTTAAAAAACAAAACCATTGTATTTTTTTTCAAATTCAGAGTCTCACTGTGTCACCCATAGCCTGGAGTGCAGTGGTGGCACAATCTCAGCTCATTGCAACTTTTGCCTGCTGGGTTCAACCAATTCTCCTGCCTCAGCCTCCCAAGTAGCTGGGACTACTGGGGCACACCAGCATGCCCAGCTAATTTTTGTATTTTTAGTAGAGACAGGGTTTTACCATATTAGCCAGACTGGTCTTGAACTCCTGACCTTGTGATCCACCCACCTTGGCCTCTGAAAGTGCTGGGATTAAAGGTATGAGCCACTGCACCTGGCCACCATTGTATTTTTATACCAAACAGTGGTTTGTGGTTATTATTATGACCATTATTATTGTTTCTAAACTCAGAGCAACCTGGCCAAAGGATATTTTCCATAACCATTTACTGATTCATAATGTCACTTTGGAAAATATCTTAGTATTCTTGGTGGTTGTAGACTTACATTTCCAGAAGATGACAGTTAAAAAAAAATGCACTTGCTGTGAACCATTTAAGTTCAGATTTTCCCTGTGGAACTTATTTGCAATTAAAAATGTTTGTTATTCTAAAATTTCTAATAAATTCTAAATGTAAAAACTTCTGCTAATAAGGAACCGACAGGTATTTTGTGAATGTACAAGTCTTCCTTTTGTACATTTTTTTTTTATTATTAAAGTTCTGGAGTACATGTAGAGATCGTGCAGGATTGTTACATAGGTATACACATGCCATGGTGGTTTGCTGCATCCATCCCCCAGTCATCTACGTTAGGTATTTCTCCTAATGTTACCCCTCCCCCAAACCCCCCACCTCCTGCTATCCCTCCCCTAGCACCCCATCCCACAACAGGCCCCAGTGTGTGATGTTACTTTCCGTGTGTCCATGTGTTCTCATTGTTCAACACACACTTATGAGTGACAACATGCAGTGTTTGGTTTTCTGTTCTTGTGTCAGTTTGCTGAAAATGATGGTTTCCAGCTTCATTCATATCCCTGCAAAGGACATTAATTCATTCTTTTTTATGGCTGCATAGTATTCCATGGTGTATATGTGCCACATTTTCTTTATCCAGTCTATCATTGATGGGCATTTGGGTTGGTTACAAGTCTTTGCTATTGTAAACAGTGCAGCAATGAACCAAAATCTTCTTCTTCCATTTGATTTCCATTCCTCTGGAGCTTTAGCGCACGCTATCAAATCCCTGCTCTTCCAAACTCCACCCAATTGTTTCTTAGCTCTTGGGTAACCTCTTCCAGTTTTTCATGCTTCCTAGACTTCTGTTTAAACAGATGTTTGTTGATTCTGGCTAGAAGAGGTAAAGTTGTCAACTCTACTCTGTAATCCAGCTATATTCTATCACATAGGCAGGTTGATTTACAATGTTTCTTCAAGCAAATTCCACAGATAGCTAAGTAAGTGTAAAACACAACCGGCGGAGGAGAGGAGGGAGGAAGATAAAAGAAAAATTAGTGGAGAAAAGCAGCAAGCAGAGGAACCTGAGACATAGAGAAGAGAGAAAAGGAGGATGAAGAGCAGAGGAAGAAAAGAGGACAAGGAGGCTGTGCTGGGTTGTTCCTTTATATAAATGTTTACACCCTTACAAAAGGAGCATCAGTGGCAGATTCTTGTTCCTGACCCTAATGTTAGAAAACTCAACAAAGGCGGAGTCTCCCATGGAGCTACTGCCCTTGAGGACAGGACCTGGGAGCAATCAGAACAGCCCACCTGCAGCTGGGAGATGGGTCAGGGCCTTTCCTTCACTGTGGAGAAAAGACTGGCATTTGCATTTTAAAGAAAACATCTTTCAAAGACATTGGATCACTTTCAAGTGAGAAGCCACTGATTCTACCTAAAACAGTGAGGAAAAACAGGATATTTATTTTTGGACTTCTTCCACTGGTTCCTGGAGCAATCAGGGAGGGCAGCTTAGGTTGAAGCAGAGCGAGTGTGTTGGTGGTTTGGGAGAACAGGAAGAGCAGTTCTCCTCGCCCCACAAATAATCACCAGAGCGAGGTGATGGGAGGCGGAAGAGAGCTGAGTCCTCTCACTTTATTTTGCTGTTTGGAATATTGAGATTTCTATCGAGAGTGGGGGCAGGTTTGTGGTTTGTGGTTAGCCATGGTTTCAAAGGAGAATTTATAACAAAAATTGAAAACAAAAGTAGGCTCGGCATGGATAAATTATATCAGACTACCCGTATTTCTTTCTTCAAATTTCTGAGGGAAAATTTACATGCAATGAAATGCACAGATCTTAACTGTACCATTGGATAAACTTTTACATATGCACACATATCAATAATTAGAACCTTTTTATCATTCAGAAAGTTCCATCATTCTTTAAAATGTCAATGTGAAAAAAAAAGAAAGTCTCCATCATTCAGAAAATACCCCCTCCAGTCACTTTCTGTGGACCAAAAAAAAAAACAAAAAACTAACCCTGTGAAACTCTATAAAATATTCTGAGGCAAACACGAGAATTATGACCTATGACACAGTCTCAGGGATCCTGATAACGTGTGCCCAAGGTGTTTGGGTTATATCTTCATTTTACACATTTTAGGGAGATAGAAGTTACAGGCCAAGACATAAATCAATGCGTGTAAGGTTTACATTGACTTGACCCAGAAAGACCCAGAAAGATCTCAAATTAAGGGGCTTCTAGGTCAGAGGTGAATGCAAAGATTGGCAATTGGTTGAAAGAGTTAAGCTTTCCCTGAAGTGCTAGAGTCAGCAGAAAGGCATCTGAGGGTTAAGATAAGAGGAGATGTAGAAGCCAAGGTTGTTGTTATGTAGATGAAGGCTCTGGGTGGCAGGCTTCAGAGAGAAGGGATAGTAGATCTCTCTTATCGGAACTTAAATGTATCAGACTCTTGTTTAAAGCTCTCCTGGATTAGGAGAAAACATGGAAAGGGAAGCAGATTCACTAAAGAATGAAGATTTTCCCCACAAGCGACAGCTTTGCAGGGCCATTTCAAAATACGTCACAGAAATATATTTTGAGGTAAAATATTTTGATTTCCTTTAGGACCCGTTATCTTATCTGTCATGTGATATTTATCAGAGTCAGGTTGAAGTTGGTATCTTACTGCTACAAAGAGTCTGTTTTGTCAGTCTTAGAATCTTGATTTTAATGTGAATGCTGGTCAGTTGTGTCTAACCTTAAAAAGGGAGTGGGGGGCGTGAAGGCTCATGCCTGTAATCCCAGCACTTTGGAAGGCCAAGGTGGGCGGATCACCTGAGGTCAGGAGTTCAAGACTAGCCTGGCCAACATGACAAAACCCTGTCTCTATTAAAAATACAAAAATTAGCCAGGCACGGTGTTGGGTACCTGTAATCCCAGCTACTCGGGAGGCTGAGGCAGGAGAATCACTCGAACCCAAGAGGCAGAGGTTACAGTGAGCTGAGATCGTGCCACTTGCACCCCAGCTTGGGTGACAAGTGGACTCTGTCTCAAAAAAAAAAAAATTGAGACTATACTCTTACACATAAAATCTGTAACTGTAAAGCTTTTAGAAGTACCGATTCCATCACAGCCTGAGTCAAACCATATTCCGTCACAGCCTTAACTGGATTTCAGCTTTCTTTGGAATCTCCTTGGCCACATAGGGTAGGTATACATTAAAAATTTATAGGAAAATGATGAATACCTATCCAAAGTCATATACCTTTTCTCTCATCCACCAGCAATATATGGAGATTCTCATTAATCTACATTCTTGCCAATATTGGATACCATTAATCTTTAATATAGTCATCTCTGGATGAGAGGTAGTATTCATTGTGGTTTAAACTTGTATTTCTTTAATTACTGAAGTTTTTAACCCCTTTCATGTACTTATTGGCCATATATCTTCTTTCATGAAGTAGCTATTTAAGTCATTTGTCATTTATCCTACGGTTGCTTGACCTGTAACTGACTTATAGGCTATTCCCATACAATCTCTAAAACAAGTCATGTTTCCTGGGACAAATGCTTGTATTGTACTGCCATATTATATTGGCAATATTTTCTCTGAGTCTGTGGCTTGCCTTTCCATTTTCTTAATGGTATCTTCTGATGAAAAGAAGCTTTTAATTTTGAGGAGGCTCAAATTGTCCATTTATTTTCTTTTATGGTTATTGCTTTTTGTATCCTGCTAAGAAACATTTCCCTACTACAAAGTTGCAATTAGATTCTTTGGTTTTCTTCTACGAGCTTTACAGTTATAGATTTTACATGTGAGACTACAGTCTCAGTAACTTCAGTGAATGGTATAAAATAAGGGTTGACTTTTTTTTACATTGATATTTAATTGTCAGAGTACTATTTGTTTAAAAGATTTTTTTATCTGCTAAATTACCTTCACATCTTTGTCAAAAATTAATTAATTTTATATTGTATGAGTTGATCTGAACTCTTATTATTTTCCATTGATCTATGTAATTTGCAAACTAATATGTATTTTAGAATCAAATTATTACTAACAAAAAAAGGGCTTTAACTTTGAATAAAATTATTTTTAATATATATACCAGTTTGGAGAGAATTGACATATTGATAATATTAATTCCCCAAATCTATGAACATGGTATATCTCTCCATTTATCTATCTCTTTTCAACTTTATATAGTTAAATACTTTACAAACTTATATGGTATGTTACTATACTTATATTTTCCAAATGAAAAGGTCACATGTAATTTTTTAAAGTTATCCTTAAGTGTTTTATTTATTTTCATAAATTATTTGTAAATGTGATTTTCTTTTTTTAATGTGATTTTCAATTGTTTGCTGCTATTAAATAGAAAATGAACTTTATATTGATTTGTTTTATATGACAATTCTAAATTTACTTATTAATCTGCTTCTTTTATATTGCTGTTTTAGATTGGTTAAGAAATTTCTACGTATGCAATAATGCATACATATCTGTTGACATGGACAGTTTTTTTACTTTCAAATATTGATTTATACCATGTATGTTTTTCTTGCATGCTAACCCTAGCTAGGGCTTTCAGTATAATGATATAGAAGTGATCAAAAGCAGACTCTTTGCCTTCTTCCTGATCTTATGGTAAAAGCACTCAATATTTCACCATTAGATGATGTGTAAAGGAAGATGAAAAATCTCAAGACCCCAAACTTTAGCACAGAGGCTGACTCATGCAACCCCCTCTTCCAGATGAAGAGCTGTCACTAGTAACATGCATCTGCCAGACCCCCCACGAAAAGGTAAAAGGCCGCAGGCATCTGGAAAAGCTGCACCGAATCTTATCATTCATCAGTAAGTTCTTTGCTGGCTTCCCATAAACAAGGACATGCTAATTGTGAGTTTAAGTCTACAACCTAAGTCTAGGTCCTAAGACTAAATCTGTTTGATTCCACACTGATAATGCTGATTACAAGCTTATCTTCCTAGGTGCAGAGCAAAGACAAGACTAATTTCTCCACCTACCCAGAGACATCTGTGTAATTGACTCTTTCTTTCCCACTTTTTTTTTTCTCTTCAAATACTCACTTTATCTTACCTGAAATGCAGATTTACTGGGCATTTACTAAAGTCTCACAGGAAAAAAGCCATTCCCCTTAAGACCTGCCCCTCTTCCTACATGCCTTTCCCCACTTTAAGGAAAAGTATTCCTACTAAGCTTCCTGAAAACTTCAGAAAAAATGGCCACAGGTGTGTCTGTGGCTGGTATTTTTCCCAGATGTGCCCTAAAGCTGCCTTAATAACCCTTGATGACTGAGATTTATGCCTCAGTCACTTATGTTGGTTATCAAATGTTAGCTGCAGGTTTTTCCTGCATGTCTTTTATTATTAATATGTTGTCTCATCCTGCTGAACCCAAAGCTGAAGACATCCCAACTTAGGGGAGTTCTCACAAAGGAGTGCTCCAAACTGAGCACCAGTTGGGGATGAGACCAGTTGGGGTTCCAAAGTAAGAGGCGAAAAATGACTGGGTGATCAGTCCAAAGCGTTTATTAAGGAAACTCACTTGCGGGGGGCTGCAGCAAACCTAGAGACGACAGTTGGAGAAAAGGGTGTTCCACCTAAGCATGTCTGCAGCGAGAAGGTTAGAGCATGGGGTTTTCCTGAGGACCTAAGGAATCTGACTCAGGGCCACGGCCAGTTTATTTCCGTGCTTTGGGCAATAACCTAGATACCTTTATCAGTGCCCAACAATGTTCAAGGGCCTGGTTTGGGTTCAAGCCTGCTGGGGAAAACCTGTACCTGGCTGGGTCACAGAGCAGTCAATGCACTCTGTGGCTTTTGGTCAGGACACAGAAAGAAAGACTTGGGAGCTGGGGTCCCTACAGGGATGAATAATAGTCATTGATTTTAGAATGTTAAACAAACATTGCATTTCCAGAATAAACTCCATTTAATAATGCCTATTATGCTTTTATATATCACTATATTCTATGTGCTAATGCCTTGCTTAGGAGTTTTGTGTTTTTGTTGATGAGAACTATTGAGCTATAATTTTATTTCTTGTAGTATTTTTATTAGGTTTCAGTATCAGAGTTACACTGGTATCATGAAATGATTTAAAAATGAATATTGCCTTTTCCTCCATTTTTGAAATAGTGTGTATAGGATCATTTAAGCTACCTGGGCCTAGAGTTTTTTTGTAAAAAGGTATTTGATTTTCAATTCAATGTATTAATAGCTTTAAGGTGCTTCAGATTTTCTATTTCTTCTTGTTTTGGTAAGTTATTTTTTTTAAAAATGTATCTATTAAATCTAAGTTGTAAAAATTACTGGCATCAAGATTTTAACAATATCCATTTAACATCTGTGTATCGCTCAGTAATATCCTCTTTCAGTCCAGTATTATGCATTAGCAGCTTTCCCCTCCCTTACCTCACTCTGTGTGTGTGTGTGTTTGTGTGTGTGTGTGTGTGTGCGCGCGTGTGTGTGTTCTTTCTTATCTGTCTTGCTAAGGTCTTACCAATTTGTTAGCCTTTTCAAAGAACTTTGCTAATTTTTTAATTTCTTAATTGCAGGTTTTCTCCTTCATTTAATCCTGCTCTAACTTCAATTGTTTTTAGTATCCTGTTATCCCTGGCATTACTTTTGCCTTCTTTTTCTAGCTTCTTAAAGTAGATGATTAGCTTTAAAACTTTCTTCCCTCCTAATTACACATGGAAATTTATGGATTTCTTTATAACCATTGTTTCAACTCCAGCTCCTAGTTTGGATGTGCATTTGTTTTCATTTACTTCAAAGTAGTTTCTACTTTTCACTGTGATTTATTTGACTCATGGTTAATTTTTTGACTTTAATTGCCAACTATTTGGGTATTTTCTTTTTATTAATTTCTAATTGGTTGCAGTGTCTTTATTGGGTTTTGCTCTCATAATATCAGGTTGCTGCAAAAGTAATCACCGTTTTTGTCACTGAAAGCAAAACCGGAAAGTAATGGTAAAGACTGCAATGACTTTTGCACCAATTTATTAAAATGACTTGTAAACTGCTCCCTCCATTACATTTTATTGTGACCAAAAAGTTTCATTTAAATTTCACTCCTACAAAATTTACTGAAATATATTTTATGCCACAATGTATGATTTTGTCATGGTGAACTTTTCATAAGCACAGGGAAAGAACGTGTATCTGCAATTGTTGAATATGGTGTCTTACAAATGTCAGCCACATCGGGTTTGTTGATAGATTTGTTCTCATCTTCTGTATTCTTAAAGATTTTGTGTCTACTTGTTCTATTACGTGAAAAAATGAGTGTTAACATTGCCACATATGTTTTTGAGTCTATGTCTCCATTTAGTTCTGCCAAGCTTTTATGTATTTTATTTGTAGACAATATGATCCTATGTGTAGAAAAACCTAAGGAACATCAGAGACACAACAGAGCAAATCAACAGATTCAGCAAATCAACACAGTTTCAGATACAAAAGCCAATTGTATTTCTACATGAGTAATGAGTTAACTAAAAATGAAGCTTACAAACACTAATTCCATTCAAAAATAGCATCAATGAGAATAAAATACTGAGGAATACATTTGATTGAAAAGTGCTAGACTTGTAAACTGAAAATTATAAAGTACTCTGGAGATCAATTAAGAATCTATATAAATAAAGACAGCCATGTTTATGGATTAAAAGACTCAACATTGTTAAGATGTTGATTCTCTCCTAAACTGATTCATAGATCCAACATAAGCCCAAACAAAATACCAGCAGGTTTTTATTTATATTGTGATGTATTCATCTTAATATGTGTATTTAAATACAAAGGTCATAGAATAGCACAAGTAATTATGAACAAGAAGAACACAGTTGGAGAGCTTACTCTTTCCGATTTCAAAACTTACTTTAAAGCTACAGTAATCAAGGAAATGTGATATTGGCATGAGGACAGACATATAGATCAATGGAACAGAATTAAGAGTCCTTAACATTTATCATTCATTCAACATAGGTGCCAAGACAATTAAATGGAAAAAGGAGAGTTTTTTTCCCAATAGATGGTGCTGAAACAATTGAATATCCATAGGAAGGAGGAGGAGGAAGAGGAAGAGAAGCAGAGGTGGTGGAGAAGGAGGGGACTTAGAGCTTTACCTCACACCATATGCAAAAAAATTCATTCAAAGTGTATGATAGACCTCAATGTAATAATTATAATTTTAGGAACTTCTAGAAGCAAAGAGGAGGAAATCTTTGTGACTTTGGTGAGACCAAGACTTCTTAAATATGACACCAAAAGCATGACCCATAAAAAAGAATGTGATAAACTGAACTCCTTCAAAGATAAAAACATTTGCTCTTCAAAAGAAATCATGAAGAAAATGAAAAGACAAAGCAAAGACTGGAGAAAATATATGTAAATCATATATCTGATAATGGACGCATATCCAGACTCTATAAAAATTTTTCACAAATTAACAATAAGAAGGAAAACAACCCAATCAAAAAAAAAAAAAAAGGAAACATTCAAGTAGACTCTTCACCTGTGCAGATGTGCACATGGTTTTAGGCACATGACAAGATGCTCAACATCATCAGGCATTTTAACAATGCAAATGAAAAGCCCAAGGAGATACCATTTCACACCTACCAGAATGGCTTCAATCAATGAGGTCGAAGATAGCAGGTGTTGGTGAGGAGGGAGAAACTGGAACCCTCACGGGTGACCGGTGGGAGTGTAAAAAGATGCAACCCCTTTGGAAATAATTCTGGCAACTTCCTAAAAAGTTAAACACAAGCTTGCCATAAACCCAGCAATTCCACACCTCGGCATCCACTCAAGAGAAATGCAAACATATGTCTACACAGGGATGTGTGCTAGAATCCTCACAGTTGCTCTATTTGTAATAGCCACAGCTGGAAACAACCCAAATGTCCATCACCCATTGATGGATAAACAAAATGGCATCTCTCTAAAAAAGCAGAACACCTCTCAACAATCAAAAGCGTCCCCAAGATTACTCTTTGTTCTCCATGTTTCATTCTGGGTAGTCGCTATAGCTATGCCTCAAGATGACCAATATTTCTTCTGCGGTGTCCGCTCCGCTGTTCAGCGCATGCTGGCTGCTGCTTGTCCCCCACATCACACTTCTCATCTCTGGATGTTTCTGTTCTTTTCTTTTTTTGGGGGTGGAGGGAGTCTTGCACTATTGCCTGGGCTGCAGTGCAATGGCACAATCTCAGCTCACTGCAAACTCCACTGTCCGAATTCAAGTGATTCTCCTGCCTCAGCCTCCCAAGTAGCTGGGATTACAGGCACCCGCCACCACGCCTGGCTATTTTTTGTATTTTTAGTAGAGACGGGGTTTCACTGTGTTGGCCAGCCTGGTCTCGATCTCTTGACCTTGTGATCCACCTGCCTCGGCCTCCCAAAGTGCTGGGATTACAGGCGTGAGCCACCGCACCAGGCCTCATCTCTGGATGTTTCATCTACGCCATTTTCCTATCTCCTATGCCTCTGCCTTACCATTGTCAGCATATGAATTTCAGCCGTAAAACTGTTTTGATGCCACCATACCTACCATCTGCTGAGGGACATCTCATTAATGTTTCTCATTACAGAAAGCAAGACGTCAGTTCCTGGCCTGCAAGCGAACCACACCACGTCTTTGTAAATCATCTCTAGACTCTGTGGAGCGGGGTGTGTTCTCCCCTAAATCACACTATGAAAGAATTCACTGGCAAGTGAGTTTTGAACCCGAAGTGGTCGGATGCACATAAAGGTCCGTCGCCTGCACTTAGAGAAGCAGTGGTACAAAGCAGCATCTTCACATTCCTGCATTTACTACAGGTCCAGTCACTCAAGACACACACTGCTGAGCTCCTATGCTATCCCACAGGCAGGATAAGGCAGTGGGCACAGGCCAGCGATGATGAAATGGGCAGGGAGGAAGGCACCCGACTTGGACAAGGTCCAGGAAGATATTTGGAGGATGGAAGGCTCCGAAACTGACTCTGGAATGGGAGTGAGAGTTCGGTGCCCACGTTGAGTGGAGGGGGTCCCTGGCAGAGGCGGCGGCATGAGCAACCCTGGGGCAAGAGAGCACAGGCTCCTCTGGGAACTCTCAATCAGGGCTTCTCCCACTGTGGTCTGCGGACCCGTGCCAGACCCCAGCATTTGGTGCAGCCCTCGATGAGATGAAAACAAAAATTGAGAGTGTTTAGAAATGTTTATAGGAAACTGACAGAGTAATTTTATGTCTGTTGAAATTAATAATAAAAAGTGGAATCTGGGCTGGGTGCAGTGGCTCATGCCTGTAATCCCAGTACTTTGGAAGGCTGAGGCGGGCGGATCACGAGGTCAGGAGTTTGAGACCAACATGGCGAAACCCTGTCTCTACTAAAAATACAAAAATTAGCCGGGCATGGTGGTGGGCACTTGTAATCTGAGCTACTCAGGAGGCTGAGGCAGGAGAATCGCTTGAACCCAGCAGGCAGAGGTTGCAGTGAGCCGAGATCGCACCACTGCACTCCAACCTAGGGACAGAGTGTCTCCAGAAAAAAAGTGGAGTCTGTATTCTGTATGCTGTTTGCTTTCAGTTTTTGAGTAACTTCTTTTTGCTGTCATTTTCAAAATACCATCTGTGATGGACGGAAAAATACCACCCCATCAGCACAGACAATTAGAGATGCACCAAACAGTTCCATCTGGAGGAGCACAGGGACAGGGTGGCAGGGAGAGCAGGGGCAGGAATTAGGCCAGGAGGGGGTCACGTGGACCTTGTCAGGAAGTCTGAGCTTCCCCACCAAAAGCAAAAGGAGCTGCTTCAGGCTGTCCAGCAGGTGGACTCCACCAGGCTTCCCTTTCAGATGGTTTGAGTCCAAGAAGACTCCTGAGGAGGGAGTGTTGAAGTTGGGTTTTGTAGTATAAGTAGGAGTTTGCCAGGTGCACACAATTATATTGGCTAATTATATGAAGGATGGGCCGGAAGGAGGGAAACTGGGGTACAAGGAGAACCAATACTAGACTTAGGAGAAGTCAGTGACATTTTGCAAGAGTCCCTGGAGCTCCTTCCTGGCAGCTTAGTGGGAAGAGCTGCTGCCACTGCCCGGCCATGACAGCAAGGACCTGAGTCCAGAACTCCAGGATCTGGAATTTCTCTATTGCAGGGACAACGGACTGCGGGTGAGGCAGGGCGCAGAATTGTAACACGGCCTTGTGTAGACAGCACACTTCACCCACACCAGACAGGAAATGAGAAAGGAGTTCCTTTCATTGTTTGTATTGGGGGAAGTTTTTGTCATTTTTTTTTAATTGCTCAACATCAGTGATTTGACAGAGGCATCCGAAACAGCCAGGCCATCTGTCAGTCACCTGGCGGAGACAATCGCCCCTGTGACGGAGCACTCGGGTGGGAAGCTGCAGCAGGGAGCTTGTGGAGGGTCGGGAGAGGAGGCGACTGAGTGAGTCACTGCAACACGCTGCCAGCTATAATTTAAATTTTAAAATAAACACCTTCTTTGCAGCCGTAGAGATTTAAAGGGAAATAAATAAATATGTAACAAATCCTTCCCGCATTACTATTTGCTTTAACTCTCCGCAAAGTCAAGACTGGGGAGTATGTGGGAGAAAAATAAATGTCAGCTTCAATCTCAGAGTGAAGCATCCTTCCAAGCCCCCAACACTTGCCCGGACCTTGCTGATGGCTCCGGGGTTCAGTGCAGAACACACGCTGTGCAGGCTGTGCCTCCTCTCCAGCCAGGCACTGCACAGGGGTACGTCAAGCCCCCAGGACCCCAGGACGGCCAGCCTGCTCCTCAGGAAAGGCTTCTGGCCGCCCACCCAGAGGGGGGATTGATTACAATCCAAAGGGTAACGGGAAGCAAAGCTTTCTCCAGGGACCCAGGGCAGGCAGCTATGAATTCTGCCCCTCTGGCTCCAAGAAGACTCTTGAGGAGGGAGTGTTGAAGCGGGTTTTGTGGTATGAATAGGAGTTTGCCAAGGGTGCACAGCCCGCAGAGGAAGTGCCAGCTGAGAGAACAGCATGAACAAAGACACAGACGTACATAAGGACATAGCGTACAGAGACACTTGCACGCAGCTCGGGGTTCTGGAGCACAGAAGAGGAGGCTGGAAGAGGTCATCAGAGGACAGAGGGCAAAGACAAAGAGTGGAAATTCTGTCTTACAGACATGGGAAGCCTTGGGCTGTTTTAAGTAAAAGTGCAGTGATTAACAGGGCGGATGTGTGTGCCTGTGGGGGTGGGGGGGGACAGATAAGCCAAAATGAGGGGCCCGAGTATTTATCTGAAGGTGATTTCTGTGAGAGGAGTGAGAGGCATTTGTGCACCAGGGGCTTTTCACACAGGCGACAGTGGCACCCTTCCTGCTCCTCACTGCTCCTGGGCCCGCACAAAGTGTCCCAGGGAGGAGGTGGACAGAGGCTTGCGGGACTGTGAGACTCTGACCTGGGAGAGCCCATGCCTTTCCGAAGGACGAAGACCCTGGGGGCTCCATTTCCAAGACGCAGGACAGCTCCTCCTCCCCCCTTCTGCAGATGGGCATGCTCAGGCCACAGGAGGAAGGGACCCTGGAAGATGCCCGTGCTGGAGCACAGAGGAGGACGGACCCAGGGCAGGAGGTGCAGCTCTGGTGGCTTCTCCGGAAGCCATTCCCCCATTGTTTCACACCAGTCTGGAGCCCACCCCTCAGGCTGGCTTTGGATTTCTCCCCCACTGACCCTGACTGGGCTGGGCACCCATCACCCATAAATCCTGACCTCCAACAGCCAGGGCCTGCACCGGGCGGCTGTGTCATCCCCAGAGGAAGGGCCCCGAGGCCGGCTGTCACCGTGGCTGCACCTGCCCAGAAGCCTCCGAGCACGTCCACTCCGGTCAGCGCCACTTACGGACCCTGTGGTCCAGCCTGGCTGCGAGTCCTGACGGTCAGTGAGTCTGAGGCCAAGGCTCCACCCTGCCTCTCCCGCCCACCTCCCTGCCCCCCACACACCATGCTCACCTCCCACCCACCCCAATCGCACATTCCCCTCCTGGTCCCTGGTGGCAGGGCCCGCTCCACCAGCACACCTGCCTTCATCCCACCCGTGTTACAAGTAGAATTTTTGATGCTGCAGAAGTAGTAGCACTGGAATATAAATTTCCTCAGCAAGGCAATTTACCTCTATAGACGGTGCAGCTCACAGAGGGAGCAATGGCGCGCATATTAGGACGGGTGAGGAAAAGGGGCACTCACGCCTGACGGGGGTCGTCCCTGCTGCTGTGTCGTTCCTCTATTGGCTGGGGTTAGACCGCACAAGCTAGACTGATCCCTACTGGCTATCTTAAGGAGAGCAGGGGTCTGAGCTGAAGGGGCAGGGTGGGTGTTTTGGTGGGAAGGACGGTTACAGGCAGGTCAGACCAGGTAGCCAGGGGTGACCTAGGTCACAGAAGGTGACCGGAGCAGGTGACTAGAGCAGGTGACCGGGATGAGTCAGGACGGAGCCGGGGGCCAGGGGGAGCAGATGTGAACTACTGATCAGAATTGGTGGAGAAGGTTGTTGACTGGAATTACAGGGAAGTTAAATTTTAAAATAGAGAATTAAAGAATAAGAGAGCTGAACATACTGACACACTGATTCTCTGAAGAGAAACCTGGGGTTCACTGCATCTGATACCTGTGACCACCCCTGCAGTCCCCTCCAGCCACACTCACGCTGGGAAGACCAACAGAGCCCGTTCCCACCCTCCACGTCGACACCTCTGGTGACTTCTTCACCCTCGGGTCTCTTCCCACCCCGTTCCTCACCCAAGGAGGCCCCTGCTCACCACACACTGGTGGGGTGCCTTGCGCCAAGGTGCAAACGTAGGTGGGTGACTGGACCTGTGACCTCACGCCTGCTGGCCTGGTGGAGACCCAGCTTCTTCCTGTGGTTGTACTCGGCTCCCCGCCTCACCCACGTGTCCCACGGGCCCCAAGCCCCGCACCCTGGTCCCGCTGCAGAGGGCTCCCGGCTCCCCAACGCCCGGACACTAAACCCTCACCTTTCTCAAGGCCTGGTTCTCCTTGTCTCACCCCCAAAGAGCTCTGGGCTCCTGAGACCTGCCTGGCACAGGCTCAGGGGCTCCTCCTAGGAAAACCGGCTCCAGTCAGAAGCCCCGGCCTGGAGAACATTCCCCGGGCTTCAATTGAGCCATATTGATGCAAATGATAGAGACACCGAAACTGAATGATGACTAGCGAAAATATTTGTGGCGTCTTTGCACATTTTTGTGTCTTCCTCAGATTAGATTAAAATTAAGCTTCTTTGGGAAGCCAAACTAACACGGTAAGAAAAGCTGCTGTCCTTTCATTACACAGTTAGTTCAGTTTTCAAGGCTATTATGCCTTTTACAGACGAGAAAACCAAGGCTCAAAGAAAGATTAAAACTGCTTTCAGAATTCAGCTTCCAAAAACTTCCATCCCCGCCATCCGACTTACAAGAATTTCAATAGTAAAACCTGGTAACTTGGAATACTGCATTTTACACACAAGACCCAGTCAGTGAAATAGGCACTCCCCTGGGAAATAAAGTACCTGAAATTTTATGGGAACATTTGCTCTAGTTCAGAAGCATTTCCTAATTACTCCAGATTTTCCACATGACTGATGTTGGTGGACATCGGAGTACACGCTAATGAGGGTTCTCTGTCCACCGAGTTCTGAGGTCTTTTTACTCTTCAGTGTCCAGGCTTCAGGAGGAACAAAGCCAATCCGTGGGCCACTTCAAGGGACAATTGTTGCTGGCTAGGATGATGACATTGCCTAGGGCAAACCTCACATTCTTAGACTCAGGATTAGAACCAAGGAAAGCACGTCCCATGCCAGTCCCAAGGCAGCAGTCATGGAAGTCCTTAGAGGATGGGGACAGAGTCCAGGCCTCTGGACACCAGCAGGATTTGAAAGGCCACCTGGAGTTTAATAAGAAATGGTGTCTCATGGTGTCTCTTTTTTTTTTTAAGATGGAGTCTCACACTGTCGCCTGGGCTGGAGTGGAGTGGCACAATTGCAATCTCTGCTTCCCAGGTTCAAGCAATGCTTCCGACACAACCTCCCGAGTAGTTGGGATCACAGGTGTGCGCCACCACACCCAGCTAATCTGTGTGTGTGTGTGTGTGTGTGTGTGTGTGTGTGTGTGTGTGTGTATTTTTAGTAGAGACAGGGTTTCACTATGTTGGCCAGGCTGGTATCAAATGTCTGACATTGTGATCCACCCACCTCAGCCTCCTAAAGTGCTGAAATTGCAGGTGTGAGCCCGGCCGAGAAATGGTGTCTCTCTAGACAGTCCACACCCCTGATGTAAGGGACACCCCTTCCCACCCATGCCCCTGAGCTAACGTCCCCCACCTTTCATTCACCTCTGGCCTGCTTACTTCTACGACTGTTCCAGGAACACTGACAACCGCTCCACCCTAGAGGCAGCAAATTGCACCTCCCCAAGAAGACGGCCCAAGCCAGGAGCTGCGCATGCAGCTGGGAAAATCTAGCTCCGGCGGTGAAAGGAACACAGAAGCTTCTGGTTTCCAACAAAAGGCAAAGCAGCCCAGACCTGCAGACAACCTTCCCTGAGCCAAGCCCTGTAAGCACCGTAACAGCCAGAGAGAGGTGGGGGCTGTGCCCGGTGACCACACACGGGCCCTGAGGGGCCTGAACATCCCAAAAGGTGTCTGCTTCCTAGGGTGGAAAATGCAGCTGGCCACAGGAGAGGAAAGTGAGGGTTTTCAGGGAGGTGAGCAGGCAGAGAGGGGAGCACCGTTTCTTCTTCTTCCTTCCCATGTTGTGCTGAGTGAGCCACTGCCAGGCGTAGGCCTAGGAGAGAGAGATGCAGCCGCTATCATCCCAGCAGAGGCTGTGTCTCGGTGACACGGGGCTGCTTTCAACCAGACATGCAGGGGGAGCAGGAGCACACTGAAGAGCTGAATGCATCCCCGCCCCAGTTCCCAGGCGCTCAGCCTCTCCCACCCTCTACTCACTCTGCCTGCTGGGCTCAGCTATGCCCTTCCTCCCTGGGACGGGGCCGCCTGAGGAGGCTGCAGGGGGAGCAGGGTTGAGCCTGCAGGTCCCTTTAGAGCTCCGGCCCTCTAAACAAGCCTCTAACGTGAAGGCAACATTTTGGTTTCCATCTTCACCCTTTCTCACATGTCTAAGCCTGGCAGCCACAGGCCAACAGAAGAAAAGTGCTACTCACTGGAGGCCCCGTGGAGACCCCAGAAGTGAGCCCCAGATCTGATGGACCTGCCAACCCCAGGGTCCCTCTCCCCTGCCCCACTACCCCAGACCTGGAGGATTCGATGATTAACACTACGAGTAAGATGAAAAACTTTTTTAAAAAGCAGTGCAGGCCGAGTGCGGTGGCTCACACCTGTAATTCCAGCACTTTGGGAGGCCAAGGTAGAAGGATCACAAGGTCAAGAGATCGAGACCCTCCTAACATGGTGAAACCCCATCTCTACTAAAAGTACAAAAACTAGCTGGGTGTGGTGGCGCACGCCTGTAGTCCCAGCTACTCAGGAGGCTGAGGCAGGAGAATCGCTTGAACCCAGGAAGCGGAGGTTGTAGTGAGTCGAGATCGTGCCACTGCACTCCAGCCTGGGCGACAGAGCGACACTCCATCTCAAAAAAAAAAAAAAACAGCAGTGCAAGGGCGAGATACACAGACTGGCACTGAAGGGCCTTCCTGAGGCGTCTCTCCTCCACGCACGACCTGGGAGGAAAGCCAAAGCCAGGCAGAGCAGCCACCACATCCCCCAGGGACGCATCCCCTGGCCACAGTGCCTAATGTCCTCAGGGATTCTGAGCTCACTCACGATGCAAAATCATGCCATTTAGGGGCTATCATCAATATTTCCTAAACAAAACTACATCCTAGAAATGAGAGAAGATTAAAAAAAGAGAAAGAAAAGATGAAGACACAGAGCTGAAATAAGTTTTAAAGAAAGACTCGGTCTTAAATGATAAATTCAAAAGATATAATAGTTGGTATTTAAAACTGAGTGGATGAGTAACAGAAGGGATACAGCTGAGGACACATCGGGTGTGTGGAAGAGCAAGTCAGGGGCCCCAGCCAGGAAGTGGAGAGAGGAACGGAGAGACAGAAAATGCGAGGAGGGAGACGGAGGACGGAGGTGCCACGTGCGAGTGCCGGAAGGGCAGAGAAATGATCAGAGACTACAAGATGCTTCAAAAATTGATGACCAAGAATTAGCAGGAAATAAAGAAAATACAAGACCTTGATCTGAAAAGACTCAAAGACGCCTAAAAAAAAAAAAAGAAAAAGAAAAGAAAAAAGAAAAACTAGACAAAAGTAAAATAAATTTTTAAACATCAAAAATAAAGAATTCTAACACTTATCAGGAAAAAATGCCAATAAATATAAATAAGAATCAAGTTGGTATCGCCCTTGTCAACTACGGAAGTCAGGCAATGGTGTTAACGATAATTTTTAAATATTTAGAAAAGAAATATGCCCAGACTGTTATATCAAACTAATACATTATTTAATACTGGGGTAAGATAAGATTTTCTCAGGCATAAAAAAAAAATTGATGAATTTGACTGCACTGAAACTAGGAGCTTCTGGTCATCAGAAGACATTAGATAAGAGTGAGAAGCGAACACAGAGCCAGAGGAGAGGTTATTTGAAGCACTTTCTGTTTGTTTTGTTTGTTTTTTGAGACGGAGTCTCACTCTGTTGCCCAGGCTGGAGTACAGTGGTGCGATCTCGGCTCACTGCAACCTCAGACTCCGGATTCAAGCAATTCTCCTGCCTCAGCCTCCCCAGTAGCTAGGACTATAGGCGCGTGTCACCATGCCCAGCTAATTTTTGTATTTTTAGTGGAGACGGGGTTTCACCATGTTAGCCAAGATGGTCGCGATCTCTTGACCTCGTGATCTGCCCACCTCAGCCTCCCAAAGTGCAGGGATGACAGGAGTGAGCCACTGTACCCGGCTCTAGCACTTGTCATCAAAAAGAGCTCATCTCCAAAGCATATATATGGGGTGTTTTTGTTTTTGTTTTTGAGACAGGGTCTTGCTCTGTCTGCCAAGCTAGAGTACAGTGGCACAATCACAGCTCCCTGCAGCCTCAACCCCCAGGTTCAAGCAATCCTCCCACCTCAGCCTCCTGAGTAGCTGGGACTACAGGTGCACACCATCATGCCTGGCTAATTTTGTTTACTTTTAATAGAGATGAGGTCTCACTGTGTTGTCCAGGCTGGTCTTGAATTCCTAGACTCAAATGATCCTCCCTCCTTGGCCTTCCAAAGTGCTGGGATTACAGGTGTAAGCCACTGTACCCAGCCAAGCATTTTTTTTTTAACTCACACAATCAATAAAAAGACAAGCAACCCCCAAAGGCAGACAAAATATAGGCGCAGATACTTAGAAACAGAGGATAAAAATGACAAACTAATCAGACGAAGGCAAAACAAAGCCAGGCCAGTGCATGCCCACTAAACTGAATAGTAAATAAATGTATCTGTAACTGATTAACCCTTCAGTAAACAACTGGAAACAGGAATATCAGTGTGGTTGTGGAACAATCACAGCTCACAAACCCTGGTGGTAGGAGATCTAATTGGAATGTCAACTTCGGGACACATTGGATGTCATCTAGTCAAGTTGCAGGTACACAGCTCCTACTCAGCAATTCACCACTAAGTGCAAACTCCAAGCAAATGCACTGGCACGTCCACTCGGACACACGTGTGAAATCCTTCCTAGCAACCTGGCCTATAATTGCCCCAAACTGGAAGCCAACCCCAGTGTCCCCAGTGACTGAACAGGGGAAAATTAAATGGTGGTATAGCCATACAACAAACATTAGACTGTGTAAGAAATTAGTAAAGTACAAGTGCATCCAAAAATATGGATGAGAGAGAAGAAGCGTAAATTAGCTCAGCCATTGTAGAAGACAGTGTGGTGATTCCTCAAGGATCTAGAAATAGAAATGCCATTTGACCCAGCAATCCCGTTACTGGGTATATACCCAAAGGATTAGAAATCATTCTATTATAAAGACACATGCACACGTATGTTTATTGTGGCACTGTTCACAATAGCAAAGACTTGGAACCAACCCAAATTCCCATCAGTGATAAACTGGATAAAGAAAATGTGGCACATATACACCACGGAATACTATGCAGCCATAGAAAAAGGATGAGTTCCTGTCCTTTGCAGGGACATGGATGAAGCTGGAAACCATCATTCTCAGCAAACTGACACAAGAACAGAAAACCAAACACTGCATGTTGTCACTTATAAGTGGGTGTTGAACAATGAGAACACGTGGACACAGGGAGGGGAACATTGCACACTGGGGCCTCTTGGGGGCGGGGGCTAGGGGAGGGATAGCAGTGGGTGGGGGGATAGGGGGAGGAGAGCATTAGGAGAAATACCTAATGTAGATGACGGGGGTGGATGCAGCAAACCACTATGGCATGTGTATACCCGTGTAACAAACCTGCACATTCTGCACATGTACCCCAGAACTTAAAGTATAATTTTAAAAAAGTAATAAAATAGTCCCAGTCTCTAGGCAGCAAGTCTTTGAATTCCATGGCCACTAATCAAAATATGACAAGTTTATAATTCAAAAAAATACGGATGAAACCCCAAAACATAACTTTGAGTGAAACAAGACAGGTATGATTCCACTCACAGGAGAGTCACCTATGATTTCATTGCATGAAATGGCACAGGCAGAACTGCACGTCCAGTGACCTGTACAATGCTTGTGCCGTTTACCGTATGTCTGTATTACAATTCAGAGAAGAAAAAAACTAGCAATCAAAGAAGGAAAGAAGGAAAAAGGAAAGAGAGAGACAGGGAGGCAGGCAGGTTGCGAAACGGATCAGCATCACACAGTGCTGGGGAGAAGGCGGGGGCTCTTCCAGTGCAGTGGGGCAAAACTGGGTCCTCATCGTGCGTGCAGACCTGCGTCTCTGCAAACTAACTCTTGGCACACAAAGAGCAGAATCTCTAGTCCAAGAGTTAAATTCAGAATACTAATTTGTTGATTTTTGATGAGAAATAAAAATGGATATGAAAACTTACATAAATTAATACATGAAATAACTAAAAGGAAGGTATGCGGGCAGTTTCCAAAGTCTGTTTCAATAAGAATTTTTTTTGAATACAAGGTAAGACTTCTTAGTATTGGGCTAAATGGGTTTTAAGGTGAAAAACATGATGATGACAAAAGGCAATGTTACATACTCACCAAACAGCGTGCTAAATCAGGGAGATACAGTAGTTAGGAATATATATGCCCTTTAAAATAGCCCATCACAATATATAAAATGACAGCTGACAGCATTACAAGAGAACAGAGACAAAATTTATTGCCCAAGATCTTAACAAAGCCCTATTAGAAACTGGTAGATTAGAGGGACAAAAAATTAATCAAAACAAAAAAGCATAAATACATATAAACTTTGATTGACAAGATTAATAAAAATCCCAGAGCAAAATATATGTGTATGTGGAGGGAAGCTTTCACAGCCACGGATGATGGACGAGGCTGGGAGCTACAATCAGCCCAAACAATCCACCCAGCTTAGTATGTTCCCTGAGCACAAAGCAATGAAATTAGAAACCAATAACGAAAACTATTAAAAATAAATAAAATACCATATGTTCAAAAAGGAAAATGTCATCCTGATAAAAAGACTTGAAGATGCAGAGTACAGCATAAGAGAACTAAAAAATAATGGAGCCACGCTGTAGTGATAGCTGCATACGTTTAAATATATTTATCAGAAAGTAAGAAAAATGAGTCAAGTGTTCAATTCAAGCAGAAAACAAACGAGAAACAGAAGCAACCCAATAGGGAAAAAGAAGAAGAAACTAGAACAGATAAGGACATAAATCAATGAAACAGGGAAGATTAACAAAACAAAAGCTATTTCTGAAAACATTAATAGAAGATACATAAAGCTCTGGCAAATCTAGTCAATACAGTAAAGGCAAGATGCAAATTTACAAAACAATCTAAAAGAGGAAGTAATTGCACAAACAACGTAAAATCTTTTTCATAAGGACATAAATTTGAAACATAGGCAACATGGATAAATTTTTGGAAAAGTACAATATTCCAAACTAGAGCAAGCATAAATAGATTTTCATTTAAAATTCATAATGGTAATTAAAACCTCCCCCAAGAGGGTAAAAAAAAAAAAGAGCAATAAAAAAATCAGGCCTAGAACATTCCACAAAAAAGTTACAGCAAACTTTTAAACAGGAAAGAATTTATGTGTTACACAAATAGCAAGTTGTTCCAGACAATGAGAAAGAGAGAGATACAGAGGGTTTCTGATAATTATAAAATTGTTTGCTCGATTCCAAAGCTAGCTTAAAAAAAAAAAACACTTCAAAATGTAAAGTATAGGCTCTTTTCATGTATGAATAGTCTTACTTACACATTTGCTAATTGACTTTAATGTTGTGTTAAAAATAATATATCAGTATCAATAGAGTTCATCAAAGGACTGAAAACAGTTTTAACAACAGAAAACCTACGACTTTAATCCACCACTTTAAGATACTCAGGTGAAGAAAAAAATACTGACTAGGTCAGTAGAAGAAAAAAAAATGCACTCATAAATATCCAACATATTTTTAAATAAAATTATGTATTTCCAGAACACTGTAAATAAAGGACAATGTTCTTTACCTGACAAATAACTATGTGCTTATGGACTTTGACAAATATCATATTCAGAAGATTGACTTGAGACATGACTCCTTTAAGACTAGAAACAGGCCGGGCACAGTGGCTCAAGCTTGTAATTCCAGAACTTTGGGAGGCCGAGGTGGGGGGATCAGGAGGTTAGGAGTTCGAGACCAGCCTGGCCAACATGGTGAAACCCAATCTCTACTAAAAACACGAAAATATATGAGAAAAACTGTCCTCCAAAATGAGAGAGAAATTAAGACAGTCCCAGATAATGGAGAAAGTTCATTCACTAGATCTGTCCTGTAAGAATTGCTTATCAACTGCCAGGTGAAAAGAAAGGACCCTGGACAGTAACTTGAAGCTGTGTAAAGAAATAATTATCTCAGTAAAGGCAAATACATGGACAGTCATAAAAGCTAGTTTTATCATAACTTTGGTTTGTAACTCCATTTTTTGCATTCTACATGGCTTAAGAGAATAATACATTAAAAATTGTTAGTCCATGTCTTTGGACACACAAGGTCTAAAGATGTAATTATGTGACATCAGTAACTGAAAGGGTAAAGACAGACGTATAGGATCAGACGCTCTTATTGCCATTAAATTGGTATAAATTCAAATTAGATTATTATAATTTTAGGAGTTAAGTAATCTCAATGATAACCACAACAAATAGCTATAGAATATACATCAAAGGAAATGAGAAAGGAATCCAAATGTTTTACTACAAAAAAAAAAAAAAATCAAATAAACACAAAAGAAGTAATGCAGGAAATAAGGTGGAAAAATTTATAAGGTATATAGAAAACAAAACGCAGAATGACAAGAGTAACTCCCCTCTTACCAGAATTAGTCTACATGAAAATAGATCAGACTGTCCAATCAAAAGAGATAAGCACAATGGATAAACAAATAAACAAACATGACCCAACTATATACTGTTGTTAAGAGACTTACATTACATCCCAAAACACAGATTGAAAGGATGTAAAAAGATATTCCATGCACATCGTAATCAAGAGAGTAAGACAGCTATACTTATATCCAACAAAATAGACTTCAATCCAAAAAAGGTTACCAGACGAAGACAATATATATTAATAAAGGGCTCAATACAGCAAGAAGATATATTAGTAAACATTTACACACCTACTAACAAACCATCGAAATACATGAAGAAATTCTGACACACACTGTAAGTTGGTTATTGAACCTGGAAGAAATTATGCTAAGTGAAATAAGGCAGCCACAAAAGAACAAAGATTGTATGATTCCCCTCACATGAGGTCCCCTAGAAGAGTCAAATTCATAAAGCAGAAAGTGTTACAGGTAGTTAGGCAGGCATGAGCGGGGGCAGGAGAGGGCTCTCCGCCACCCACTGGGAATGTCAGGTGATGGTTCAGCAATTATCACATTGCCTCTCTAAAAGTGATAAATTGGCAGCTGGTGCCAGGGAGATGCCATTTCCTGATGTCCACACCTATTGCACTAAAGTGTTAATTGAACACAAGTGCCAGGGAGAAACAACTTCCCAGGGGTGCACATGAAGAGACAAAATGGCGGAGTATGACTTTTCGGGACACTCCACCGGAAAAGGGAAGTAAGCCTCAGATGGGCATGCGTACAACTTCCCAAACACACTGCGCATGCTCACCTCTCAAGGTGGGGAAGGCACTGCGCATGTGGGCAGCCCACCCTGAGGGAGGAATCACGGGAAAGGGGGTGCAATTTAGTTGACATTGACATTTGACATCATTATACCCTCCTCCCTTTGGAGTTCAGGCACAACAGACCAGCTTTGCCATAAAAACGGAGCCCTGAAGAAGGAAGAAACAGACTCTTTGTAGCAACGGGACACCAAGTTCCAATCTTATTCTAGTGCAGCATCCCATGACAAATAGCAGGCTCTGAAAGAAATGGAAGTGTTTCACCTCAAAGTGTATTTCTTTGCCATATTTTGAATGGCCCTGCAGAGCTGTCTCTCGTGGGGGAACATCTGCATTCTGTAGAGAATCCGTTTCCCTTTCCAGGTCTTTTCTCTGATCCAGGAGAGAATTAAATAAGAGTCTGGCACCTTTTTAAGTCTGATAAGAAACACAGCCTATTGTCTCTGAAGCCTGCTCCCTGAAGCTTCATCCGCATAATAAAAACCTTGGTCTTCACAAGCCCCTATCCTAACCCAGACATCCCTTTGTATTGATTCCACATCTTTAGATACAACTTAACTCTTTCAACCAATTCAGAAAACCTTTGAGGCCGCCTGTGACCTGGAAGCTGCAGTTGTCCCGCCTTTCTGGGCTGAACCAATGGACGGCTTACATTTATTGATTTATGTCTGCCTGTAACTTCTGACCGCCTGAAATGCAAAAACTCCAGCTGTAAACCTTGGGCATATTCTCAGAACCTCTTAGGGCTGTGCCAAAGGTCATGGACCTCACATTTGGCTCAAAATAAATCTTTTTAAATATTTTAGAGTTTGACTATTTTACAGGGACACTGCCTAATGCCACTGAATTTTACAATTAAAAATGGTTAAAATGGTTACATCTATGCCATACATATTTACCATAATCCTAAAAATTACATATATTTTTTAAAAGATCAGTGATTGCAAGGAGTTCAGAGAGAGGGGGAGGGTTGAACAGGTGGAGCAAAAGGAATTTTTTAAGCCAGTGACACTGATCTGTAATATATGACATGATGCATTTGCTAAAATCCAGAGACTGTATAGCACTACGTGTGACTCCTAATGTAAACGATGACCTTCAGTCAATCATAATGCACCAAAAGATAAAAATGAAAACAAACACAAAGGACTGTGGAACAAGCATAGGAGCAACAGATCACTGCAACAGAATTGAGAGTCCAGAGGCAGATTCCACGTGACCAGTGAAATACCTGGCCAGGTGCCATGGCAGTGCCATGAGAAAATAAACTTTGTTGGGGCATTTGGAAAATGTGTATCCTGTAGAAAAACCTGAACCTTGATGCTTAACTTACCCCATGTACAAACGTCAATTCCAGGTGGGTCACAGCCAACATGTGGATGGAAAAATGCTAAATCTAGAAGCTGACATAGAAAAATATCTTCATGGCCGCAGGATAAGGGGAAGATTTCTTAAAGAGCACACGACAAAATACTAACCACAAAGTAAAGATCAATAAAACGGGCTGCACTTAAATTAAGGACTTCTAAGCATCACATAGGAGCTTCTTTCATCAAAGCATAACTTTAAAGGAGCAAAATGGCAAACCACAGACAGAAGAAATATTAGCAGTATGTTTGCAATGTGTGTGGCTAACATATAAAAATAGCTCTGACCGTTTTCTTAATAGAAGACAAATAGCCTAATAAAAAGTAGGCAAAAGGCTTGAACACTTTATAAAATTGGATATCAAAATGGCCAATACACATGAAAAGATGTACAATTTTATTAATCATCAGGTAAAAGCATTTTAAAACCACAAAGAATTATGAGTATATAATCACTTAAGTGGCCAAAATCTTACAAACTAATCATCCCAAGTTCAGGAGGTTGTGAGGCTGCCCGGACAGTGCTTTTGAAAGCAGAAATTGACGGCCGGGTGCGGTGGCTCACACTTGTAATCCCAGCACTTTGGGAAGCCAAAGCGAGTGGATCACCTGAGGTCAGGAGTTCGAGACCAGCCTAACATGGAGAAACACCATCTCTACTAAAAATACAAAAATGAGTTGGGCGTGGTGGCACATGCCTGTAATCCCAGCTAGTTGGGAGGCTGAGGCAGGTGAATCGCTTGAACCTGGGAGACAGAGATTGCAGTGAGCTGAGATTGTACCATTGCACTCCAGCCTGGACAACAAGAACGAAACTCCATCTCAAAAAAAAAAAAAAAATTTTAAAAAAAGAAAGTAGAAATTGGCACATAACTTTGGAAAGTTGCTTGGCATTATCTACCAAAAGCAAATATATACATACCCATATCTATCCAACAGAAATATGTGCATATATATGAGACATGTACATCATTGAAGCAGTCTTCTGTAGCCAAAGATCAGGTCAGTGTCCACC
Organism: Ateles fusciceps; assembly: GCA_036589455.1. Taxonomy (NCBI): domain Eukaryota; kingdom Metazoa; phylum Chordata; class Mammalia; order Primates; family Atelidae; genus Ateles; species Ateles fusciceps. Next base: position 692,901 of record JAZHEH010000402.1, on the reverse strand, counting down.
AACAGGATGGATACCTGTATTATAACAGATTCCCACAGTAGAATACTATCTGGCAATGGAAAAGAAGGAACCAGTGCTTTGCCCAACGCATGAGTGAATGTCACAGACATGTTTGCCTCATTCAGGGGTCTTGGACAGTCCTAGTGAACCACCTGCCCCAGGGGAGAGCTCTCCCTTCAGCCTGCATCAGTTACTTGGTGTTTCTTTCCTAAAGGGAGTTTAAGCTACTCTTGTAACGGTGAGGTTGGTTTTAAGGTTCATGAAGGTTGCATATGTGCTGAGGAGGCCTCGTCTCTAGGGCAAGTAGGTGTTTTTAGGTCCTGTTGTCATGGACACCTAGACCAGGGTTGGAAATCCCCAGACCAGGTCACAGCATCTTGCTAAGTGATACATAGAGCGTCCGCACCAAGAGATGTCAGAGTGGGACTTATGGCTGTCATTAATTTTTTTTTTTTTGAGACGGAGTCTCGCTCTGTCGCCAGGCTGGAGTGCAGTGGTGTGAGCTCAACTCACTGCAACCTCTGCCTCCCGGGTTGAAGCAATTCTCCTGCCTCAGCCTCCCGAGTAGCTGAGACTACAAGCATATGCCACCATGCCCGGATAATTTTTTGTATTTTTGGTAGAGACGGGGTTTCACCATGTTGGCCAGGATGGTCTCAATCTCTTGACCTTGTGATCCGCCTACCTCGACCTCCCAAAGTGCTGGTATTACAGGCGTGAGCCACCTCACCCGGCCATCTGTCATTAATCTGATAGCCACAATCTGTGACTTACAGTAGAGGCCTCGACCCCCAGGCCACAGAACGGCACTAGTCCACCTGAGCTCTGCCTCCCATGAGATGAGCAGTGGCATGAGATTCTCACAGGAATGTGACTCCTATTGTGACCTGTGCATGCAAGGGATCTAGGTTGCGCATTCCTTATGAGAATCTAACATCTGATGATCTGTCCCTGTCTCCCATCACCCCCAGATGGGACCATCTAGTATCAGGAAGACAAGCTCAGGGCTCCCACTGTCTCTACCTTATGATGAATTATAGAATTATTTCATTATACATTATAATGTAATAACAGAAATAAATGCACAATAAATGCAACATACTCCAATCATCCCCAAACCATCCCCAACCCTGACCCCACTCTGCAGAAAAATTGTCTTGCACGAAACAAGTCCCTGGTTCCAGAAATGTCGGGGACCGCCACTTTACAGCACACTACAATACCATTATCTGAAAGAGGCCAGACTTGAAAGACTGCTGACTGAATTCTATCTATATAAATTTAGGGGAAAACATTTATGGTGATATAAGTAAAAATAGTAGAAACTTTTGGCAGGTAAATGTCTGGGGCAGACAGCAAGGGAGGCTTCTGGGTGATTATACTGTTGCCTTGAGTTGGTAACATGAGTCTATTTTCTTTCCACAAATCACTCATTCATTCATTTCTGCCCTACACTTTAGACTGTGCCCTTTAATATTAGTTTCCATTTAAGAAAAAAAAAGCTTATCTTAGAGAAATAGGAAAATGTTACTCAGCTCACAAAGTATATTAAAACCCAGAGAATTAAAGATGCTTCATATTTGTTAGCTTAACTTATTAGATTTACAAGCACTGTTTAAATGCTTGGAAGGTCTGTTTGCTAGCTAGACAATTGAAATACCAAAAAAAAAAAAGAAGAAAAAGAAAATCAAATATGTTACATATATTAATTCCATTTAAGACACTTGAGGGAATTTCATGGTCTAAGTTTATAAACAGGATCAAACATTAATCAAAGTTGAATTCAAAGAGATAAGGAAGTCATTTTTTTGAATGTGTGATTTTCATACATCAAATAACATTTTTAAAATGTAAGTTCCTAAGTGACCCTTGAATCATCTTTTCAGTGGACAAAAGCAGTTATCCAGGATATGGAAAACGTCATGGTGACACCATGCGATGTGGTCGGCGCAGTCCCTGGGATCAAACAAGGCATGCCGGGTGTCATCATCATTACAATTCTGTTGGCCCTTGTTGCGACTGTTGTCACGTGTCATGCTGTGTCAGTACAATCGGCAGCACAGATTCTTTTCTACTGGTGGTGTCTCTCAGCCACCCAATCCTACTTTCCCAACCCTGCAGTGTAGACAGATACCACTGAACCATCATGGTGCCTTGGAGGGATAGATTTGTCATCAAGACCCTCAAGGCCAACTCTGCCCCAAAGCCACACTGATACCCTGGGGGTCAAGAGGTGTGCTGTGCCAGGACTCATGACTCCTGGGCCCACAGTGCTCTTCATGCCCCACCCCAGGGGAGGGCGTGGTTCTGCAGACCCTCTGGGTCTATGTGAACAAGGACACATGTGTGAGCATGGTCTCATGTAGAATCTGTTCTGTATCCGGAAGCCCAGCAGGTTCCTATCTTACAGGAAATACCACTGGCCAAGGCAGTCCCTCAAAGGGGCTGGGAGCTGAGGCAGGTCATGCTGGGGGCTGCTGCAGCTGCTCCCCCATGTACAACTCTAACAAACACCTGTGACTTTGGATAATCAAACCAGGAGCTCAGTGGCCTCCCACAGTGGAGAGTTTCTTCGCACGGAGTCCTGGAAGAAGGGGAAGTGCCTGATGCATCTCTATACCCCAACCCTCTGGTAACTGAGGAAGTAAAAAAAAAAAAATGAAGGATTAAAGAGACATGGCTGTCAGTCAGTGGAGTGTTGAAAACACTCAAATAAAATCAGTTCCATGTAGTGCAGTGGTGGAACCAGGGAGGATGCCCAGACCCAGACACATGTTTATATCAAGTTACTGCAGGAGCCTGAGTGAGAACATTAACCTCCCTGGCACCATTCTCTCGTCTGCTGGACAGGGGTTTTACAGGGGATTTTCCTCTGCTGCCCTCTTACCCCCTGGGTCACACGGGAGGTAACGTGATCAGGATGGTGAGCAAGGGGTGCCAGGCTCCTGCAGAGATGCCCTGGAAAGGCCCAGGACACTTAGGGGAAGGAGGTCCTAGCGCACATGTGTCAGCTGTTCATGCACCCACCAGCACCCGCAAAGACGACGCACTGTGCAGACAGAACACGAGTTGATGGCAGATCCAGCGCTGGAGCCGATAGCAATGCCCTAGAACCAGGAACACCGTGGAGGGGCTCAGATGTGCCGCTGTCTGTGGGGATCAAGGCCCAGAGGGGGGTGTCTCCTGGGAGGCCTCCCTCTGCCAGGTCGGGAGCAGAGGCACGGCCAAGCCTTGACATTTATCTCTGATAAAGCAAGAACGGGAGCCTCCTTGTCCCTGATGCGCTGTGGAGGTGGGCTCGGAACGGCTGGAAAGCTGAGCCTCCCACCCACTGCCCAGAAGGTCTGTGATGTGGAGAAAAAGACGCATCACTGTGTTTCCATCACAACAGCAGAGGGAAGCTACAGTCCTTCCACCAGAATACTGCTGATGGTAGAATCTTCACCCAAAAGGCCTTTTACTCTCATGTGTATCCAGCTTTATAAACACTCACACTGAGTATGTGCAACATGCAGGATGCCAGACCTGTGTGCTTAGTTGTAACTAAAGAGGTATTTTCACAGAAAATGCATAGGCCACCCTGGATGAGTCAGGGTTTGCCAGAGAAACAGACCAGTGGGCTCTATATAGTAATACATAAGATTTTCTGTGGGACATGGAAACCTCTTCTCTCTATTACTATACAGAGCCCGCTCGTCTGTTTCTCCCTTTCCAGCTCACAGGCTGATGGCGGCTGAGAAGCCCCAGGATAAGCGGTTTGCAAGTTGGATCCCCGGGAAAGCAGTGGTGCACGCTCAGTCCTGGTCTGAAGACCTGAGTACTGGGGAGGGTGGGTGAGGGTGAGGGCCAGGACACTGGTGTGAGTCCTGGAGTGTGAGGTCTGAGAACCAGGAGCACAGGCGTCCAAGGGCAGGAGGAGACAGATGTCCCAGCTCACAGAGGAGGAATGCACCCTTTCTCTGCCTCCTTGTTCTACCAGGGCTCACAGTGCATTGGACGCCAATGCCCGTCCACCCTAGGGAGGGGTCTTCTTGACTCAATCTGTGGGTTCACATGCTGGTCTCATCCAGAAACACCCTCCCAGACACACCCAAGAATAATGTTTCACCAGCTGTCTGGGCACCCCATGGCCCAGGCAAGTTGGCACATGAAATTAACCACACCACACACTCTGCCAGCACAGGAATCTTCTCTGCAAAAAGAGACTTGCGCTCCTAAGAAGGCTGCTCCAGGGACTGGGCCCCTGAAACTGGCTCCTGAATCCCGACACACAAGGGGAAAGCCTCTCATCAATGCCAACTTGGTGATAAAATTACAAAGGCCATGTTTATATTTCTGGAGGAGGGAATAGTCGAGCTAAGACTTGTGGACATCAAGCCCATGGCTGTACAGAAACGTGGAAGCGTGGCTGCTCTGGGTGGGAATGCCGGGCTGGCTTTGCACAGCCTGTGAGCCCTGATCTCATCCAAAGCTGCTCAGGACAGGAGGCTGGGTGGAGCCTGGAAGTGTATGCAGCTGGAGGCCTCTCAACGCTTCTCATCGGATTTCACACTGGATGGAAGAGTGTCTCCGTCTTTCTGAGACATCCACTTTGTTCTCACACAGATGAGAAGATCCGTGGGAAGGGCTGCTGCTGCTCCCTCTTCTCTGACAAGCTCAATCATGGTATTTATTTGGAGTGATTAACTGGGAGAACAGAGCTTCTCTCTCAGAATTAGTCTCCCCTGGTGGACATCCTAAGGTGGTGTTTTTTTCTTGTTTTTTCTTTTTCTTTAATTTTCGAAAAGGAGCAAGATTGGCTTTTGCTATAGTCTCATTAGGTCATGTTTCTTTCGATAGAATCTGTAGAAAATAAAGACAAAACCAGACTCGCTGAGCCTGGCCCTCTGGAAAGCCACAGTGAGGGGAAGGTTTGAGCTCCTTACTCAGAAGCGGCCCCCAGGCCCCCCGCTGCTGGGGCGACGCTGGGCGTGGCGTGAAGCCCGGGTGAGCCGTGCGCCACTGTGGCTGGACTGTTTCCTGCTCAGAGAATGCAACTGCTCATTTGCTCAGTGGTGTCGGCGGACAAGCGGCATCCCACGGGTGAAACCCCAACGCCTGGCAAGGCCCCAGCCCATGTTCACATGTGTGTGTGAGCCTCACACTGAGCGCATGGGGCCACTGCTCAGGAAGGTCAAGGACAGGGCCTGCAGGGCTCCAAGCCTAGTGGAGCTGGGAGGGAGGGGAGACTGACAGAAAAGGAAGCTGAGCCACACAGCCAGGTGCCCCGAGCCACACAAGCATGGGGTGCACGTGGCCAGCAATGTTCAAATCCAAGGGTCCTGCTGTTCTGGAGGTTGGAGGAAGCCCCCAGACAGGTTCTCCACTTACTCTCGGGGCCAACCATCAGTGCTCCTTGACATCCCCTGCCAGTGGGTCCTGTGATCCACCCCTTGCCAAGGCCACAACCCCATCCATTCTCACACAGCAGGGGCTTCAGCCCTCCTCCTGCCTCCCATGCCCTCAGCCTGACCTCGTTTTGGGCAAGCCTGGATCTTCTACTTCTGTAAAGAGATGAAGGCATCAGACTCAGTTCCTTCCACCTCCTATTGTTCTTCCAACTCAGATCCATTGGTCTTGACCCTCCAGGTCCATGGGGAGAAGCATCCCTAGCTGCTGTCTTACGTGAGATCTGCCATATTCTGGCAGCAACCCTTTGGACAAACCGTATCATCTTCCCGAGCCCCCGGTTCCTTATCTCTAAATATCAGAGACACCCACACTTACGACCCAGCATGATCTCATCCCAGGTAAGTCCTAGGTAATCGGGGCCAAGAGCTGCTCTGAGGTTAAACAATGCGATCTCTATCAAGAATATGAGAACACAAGGCTGCAGGGAGCCATGATCGCACTGCTGCACTCCAGCCTGTGTGACAGAGTGAGACCCTGTCTCAAAAAAATAATAATATGACATCAGCTCCTTGAGAGGATAAACACAGAGTTACTGTCTGACCAGCTCTCCACTCCTAGGCATGTACCTCGGAGACTTAAAAGCAGTGTTCAAATACATACTTGCATAGGAGTGTTGAGAGCAGCATTATTTGTAATAGACAAAAAGCAGAAGCAATTCAAGTGGTCTATCACAAAATGTGGTACACGTATACAAAGAAATACGGTAGTGTTCCTCCATAAAAAGGAATGAAGGTTTTTTGTTTGTTTGTTCGTTCATTTTTTGAGACAGAGTCTTGTTCTGTCGCCCAGGCTGGAGTGAAATGGCGTGATCCCAGCTCACTGCAACTTCCACCTCCCAAGCTGAAGCAATTCTCCTGCCTCAGGCTCCTGTGTAGTTGGGACTGCAGGTGTGTGCCAGCACGCTCAGCTAATTTTCGAATTTTTAGTATAGACGGGTTTCGCCACATAGGCCAGGCTGCTCTTGAACTCCTGATTGCAAGTGATCTGCCCGCCTCAGCCTCCCAAAAGGCTGGAGTTATAGGTGTGAGCCATGGCACCCAGCCAGGCATGAAGTTCTGACACAGGCCACAGTGTGGCTGAGCCTTGAGAACGTCATGCTCTGTGAAATAAGCCAGACACAAAGGACAACATAGTGCCTGATTCCATTTACATGAAATATCCAGAATAGGCAAATTCATGGAGATAAGTAGGTAGATGGTTACCAGGGGCTGGGGGAGGAGGGAATGAGGGGTGACTGCAAATGGGTGTGGAACTCCTTTTTGTAGGGACATGATAATGGTTTCTCAGCATTGTGAACATATTTAATGCCTCTCAGTTCAGCCACTTTGAAATGATTAATACCACACATTTTATGTTTTGTATATTGTTAAAACAATTAAAAGAGAGGCCCTCAGACTAAGGCCACCCTAATGCCTTGGGTTCTTACATAAGCAAAATTAAACTTAAGACCAGGCGTGGTGGCTCATGCCTGTAATCCTAGCACTTTGGGAGGCTGAAGCAGGTGGATTACTTGAGGCCAGGAGTTCATGACCAGCCTGGCCAAGTGGTGAAACCCTCTCTCTACTAAAATTACCAAAAAACTTAGCCCGGCATGGTTGGAGGCGCCCGTGATCCCAGCTACTTGGGAGGCTAAAGTGGGAGAATCACTTGAACCCGGAAAGTGGAGATTACACTGAGCTGTGATCACACCACTGCAATCTAGCCTGGGCAACAGAGTGAGACTATGTCTCAAAAAAAAAAAAAAAAAGAAGAAGAAGAAGAAAAAAAATGAAACAAGCTCAGCCAATCACAGGAAGCCAAGTAAGCATGAGTTCTATCACCAGGGACCCCCCGGACTGCTCTACTTTAATCAATTAAATAATTTCTTTGCTCTGCTTCCACAGTCACCCCACAAAAGCTTTCCCTCCAAGCACCGTCAGCAGAACCCTCAGCTGCCTGGGATCTGAAGCTGCCCCACTCATGCACAGCTTTCTGCTCAAATAAACCTTTTAAAGTTCTAATAGGCCTAGTTTATTTTTTAACAGTATCTTACCACAATTTTTTTTTTTCAAGATGAAGTTTCGCTCTTTTTGCCAGGCTGGAGTGCAATGGCAAGATCTTGGCTCACGACAACCTCTGCCTCCTGGGTCCAAGCAATTCTCCTGCCTCCGCCTCCCAAGTAGCTGGGACTACAGGCATGTGCCTCTACGCCTGGTTATTTTTTAATATTTTTAGTAGAGATGGGGTTTCACCATGTTGGCCAGGTTGCTCTCGAACTCCTGACCTCAGGTTGTCTGCCCACCTCAGGCAAACGCTGGTGATTCAGCTCCTTCCTGCCCCTATCCAGGGTTTCCCTTTAAACACAGACTCCATGACATCTTAATCACTGGCTTCTGCTTGGCCATCGTGATGGACAGAATACCAGCCCTGCAAAGACGTTCACGTCCCAGTCCTGGCCTAGTCCACGTCCCGAGTCCATATTCCAGTCCATGTCTTAGTCCACGTCCCAGTCCACATCCCAGTCCACGTCCCAGTCCACATCCCAGTCCACGTCTTAGTCCATGTCCCAGTCCTTGGCCTAGTCCACTTCCCAGTCCACATTCCAGTCCATGTCTTAGTCCATGTCCCAGTTCACATTCCAGTCCACGTCTTAGTCCACGTCCCAGTCTCACATTCCAGTCCACGTCTTAGTCCACGTCCCAGCCCACACTCCAGTCCACGCCTTAGTCCACATCCAGTCCACATTCCAGTCCACGTCTTAGTCCACGTCCAGCCATCCAGTCCCGTCTAGCCCACGTCCCAGTCCACATTCCAGTCCACGTCTTAGTCCACGTCCCAGTCCACATTCCAGTCCACGTCTTAGTCCATGTCCCAGTCCTTGGCCTAGTCCACTTCCCAGCTCCACATTCCAGTCCATGTCTTAGTCCACGTCCCAGCTCCACATTCCAGTCCACGTCTTAGTCCACGTCCCAGTCCACATTCCGGTCCACGTCTAGTCCATGTCCCAGTCCTTGGCCTAGCCCACTCTCCCAGTCCACATTCCAGTCCATGTCTTAGTCCACGTCCCAGTCCACATTCCAGTCCACATCCCAGTCCACATTCCAGTCCACATCTTAGTCCATGTCCCAGTCCTTGGCCTAGTCCACTTCCCAGTCCATTCTCCAGTCCATGTCTTAGTCCACGTCCAGTCCACATTCCAGTCCACGTCTTAGTCCACGTCCCAGTCCAAATTCCAGTCCACATCTTAGTCCATGTCCCAGTCCTTGGCCTAGTCCACTCCCCAGTCCACATTCCAGTCCATGTCTTAGTCCACGTCCCCAGTCCCACATTCCAGTCCACGTCTTAGTCCACGTCCCTGTCCCACATTCCACTCCACGTCTTAGTCCATGTCCCAGTCCTTGGCCTAGTCCACTTCCCAGTCTCACATCCAGTCCATGTCTTAGTCCACGTCCCAGTCCACATTCCAGTCCACGTCCCAGTCCCACACTCCAGTCCACGTCTTAGTCCATGTCCCAGTCCTTGGCCTAGTCCACTTCCCAGTCTCATTTTCCAGTCCATGTCTTAGTCCACGTCCCAGTCCACATTCCAGTCCACGTCTTAGTCCATGTCCCAGTCCTTGGCCTAGTCCACTTCCCAGTCCACATTCCAGTCCATGTCTTAGTCCACGTCCCAGTCCACATCCCAGTCCAAGTTCCCGTCTGTGTCCCAATTCCTGGAACATGTGAACATGTCACCTTACATGGCAAAAGGAACTTGGCGTGTGCAGTTAAGGAACTGGAGATGGGGGAGATGATCTGGGTTATTTGGGTGAGTCCAAGTTAATCAGGGTCCTTATGCAAGGGAGGCAGGAGGGTCGGAGGAAGAGATGTGTTCTTGGAACAGAAGTCAGTCTGAGAAAGACTGGAGGATGGCATGCTGCTGGCTTTGAGGATGAAGGGGCCATGAGCCAGGGAACACGTGTGACCTCTAGAAGTTGAAAAAGGCAACGAAATGGGTCCTCTTCCAGAGCCTCCAGAAGGAACGCAGCCCTGACCACCCATTTTGCATGTAAATCTGTATAATTTTAAGTCACTAAGTTTCTGATAATTTCATGCAGCAGCAACAGACAGACAAGTAATACACTCTTCCAACATGTTTGTTTCCACCACCATTAGTCTATGTTCATCAGCCTCGGCCCCCGGCATCCACTCCATCTTTCATTCTATCTCTCCCCTCATCCTGCCCGAGAAATTCCTACGGTTGTTCCCCTCCCCTCACCATCAGGAACATCTCCTTGGACAGAGCCACAATCAAGCTGCATTTTGAACACTCTCCCAACAGAGAAGAATTCTTGTCTTTCCGATGGCTCCCAACAGGAGGGCCAAGGAACGGATGGTAATCACACTCCATTGCGGCAAAAGGCATTATGGAGTCTTCCAATTAAAGGTATTTTAATTACTCCTAGTCCCACAGCCCCAGCTTGGTCTCCCAGCCTTCTGATAAGGATGTTACAGGAGTGTGAGAATGGGATTCGTCCCAAGACAGATTCTCTTAGGCCCACCTGAGCCGCTGTCTTTCCCTCTTGGAATCCACTTTAATTATGCTCTGCTGGTCACAACACTTTACATCTGAAGAGGAAATTGTATAATCCCTTTAGTGACAATTAAAAGGAAGGATTCGCCTGCAGGTCATCGAGAGCATCTCAGAAACATTGCCTGGCCTTCTCTCCTTTCTCACTTTAATCCTGTTATCTTATTTCCTTGGGGCATCTTTATTACTTTCAAAACCTTATCAGAGAGGAAGAAAAACAATCAGAATACTTACACGATGGTTATCTTGCAGTGGCTGGAATCCACGTAAGGCACCTCAGAGAACTTTCACAGAGCACACAGAATCCTACATGGAAGCTATCGAAAATCCCCTCCAGTTTACAGGTGGGGAAGTGGCGGCCTCCAGGAAGTTAAGCGGTCCCATCCAAAGTCACAGAGGAAACACGGCTGAGTCAGAATTCAAACCTGCTCTGCCTGCATCCCAATTCCAAGGTTTCCCTCTGCAGAAGGGCCGCCCGCCTGTCGCCTAAGGATTGGAGGGGATTTGAAGTGGGTGTCTGAGCCCCTTGCCAGGACACACAGCAGCTGCACCTCTCCCGTCCCTGGAGTCTCGGCTTCAGGGATAAGGGTCTGTTGGGAGACTGAGCCTGAGTCATGGGGGACGGGGTGCTTAGGCCTTGGGGTCTTTGGGCATCTGGAGGAGAGATATCCCTGACCCACCTTGTTGGCCTGAGTTCCCGGGCACAGGATGAGGGACATGCCAGTCCCTTTCTCATTCAGCAAAGGACTGAAGGCATCTCCCACTCCAAGGGGGAGCTGGTGCAGACTGGGCTGAACCCAGAGGAGAGAAACCCAAGCCCACGGCTTGGACCAGCACAGCAGAAACACGAGGACCGTGCTCTCAGGGAAACCAGGACCGCCCACTTCCTGCACTTAACTGGCTTGTGACCTTGGCCAAATCACGTCTCCCCACAGGAGCGCCAGGCTCTTCGTCTGGACAGGTGGGGGACTCGCCACTCAGGGATGCTGGCTCTGCAGCTGCAACAGCTCACCCTTCCTCGCTGTTCTGTGGCTGCATGCCCAAGACGGGGGATTACCACGGGATGGGTGTTGGCATTTTGATAAATGAAGGAACACAGAAGGAAAGGAGGGAAGCCACATGAGGCCACACCTACAGAGAGGGGACGTACCTGGGCATGGCGGATCGGCGGGTCGGCAGGTCAGCACCAGCATCCTTCAGCTCCTTCTCATGTGCCCGTGAGGCCGCAGAGTCCAAAAGCTGGAAAGTGGTATTTCCCAGACCCACTTGCCTATAAGGTACTGGAGGCAGAAAGGGTCACATCACTGACACCACCTCCTGCCTCCGTAGCAGCCGTTGCTGGTAAGCCCAGCTGTGGAACCTTCCAGACTCCAATCTCCACCTTCCTGGGTGTCAGGAGCCAGTTGTGGCCACAGAACAGCATCCGGATGCTTGGGGTCGACAGCCGCAGAGGCAGGCTGGTTCTGCAAGCCACGTCTCAGCTGCGGGCAGGTCGGTTCTGCAAGCCACGTCTCAGCTGCGGGGGTTAGGATGGTTCTCCAAGCCACGTCTCAGCTGCGGCTCCTTCCTCCTCGCCTTCTTGGGTGGGTAAGGTGGAGGCAGGACATGGTGGGGGCTGGCTTGGGTGGGGCCTGGGCTCCATTTCTGGAGCGGGGTCCAGAGCCTGCTCCTCCGAGCTCTGCTGGATGCTGCAGACACCCAGTTCCCGGCATTAACTGCTTTCCTGCAGGAAACAGACACCCAAAGCTGCTGTGTCTTTTGCAGAGCCCTAATACCAGGATCAAAACAGCCCTTCCTGTGGTCTGAATGTTTGCGTCTCCACTGGATTCTTTTGTTGACACCTAACCCCCAGTGCAATAGTCTTAAGAGATGGGGCCTTCGGAAGCTTAGGTGGTAAGGGTGGATTCTTCATGAATGGGAATTCAAGCCTTTATTAAAGAGGCTCTGGGAGCCTGTCTGCTCATCCACTACGTAAGGACACAGCAAGGCCACATCCCTGAAGCAGGAAGCCCTCACCACATCTGAACCTGCCTGGTGTCCTGTTTTTGGACTTCCAGCCCCCAGTTTATGATATTTTGCTCTAGCTGCCCAAATGAACCAGGACCGCCAGGGTCCTCTTGCCAGAGCCAGCAAGCACCTAGGTTTACAGGTGAGAGGGAAGAGAGCCAGGAGGGATGCCTGATGATGTCTCCTCCAGGTCCAGGGCTGTGGGCTCAAAGAGAGGGAAAGCAAGCACCAGGGCTTCTCCCAGGCTGTTCTGTGGGACAGACAGGGTCACAGCAGCTGCCCCTCCGGGCGGAGGGAAGGCAGGTTGGGCAGCTCTGCCTTGCTTTGTGTCTCAGCCTCCAGGGATGAAGGGAGGACGCCCCATCAGGCAGGAGCTGGGCATGCTTTCCTCACAGGGTGAGAGCAAGACCGTGTGGCACCCATCACCAAGGGTGGCACTCAGCTTCCCCTGCATCCAGAGCGCCATCAGGGCAGCCTGACTCAGCACGCCTGCACCGAGGGCCTCAGGTGATGCTGGCAGGATCGGGGACACATTGGGTTGCTTAGCATAGACAGGCTGCCTTCCAAATCACGGAGATTTAAGTGGATGGGATGCCCGAGCCCCAGCCCAGTGCCAGACAGCACACAGCTGAGAGGTGAATCGGAAGGCAGAAACACCAACGGACGGCGAGGGTGACCAGGTGCTGCCGCTTGGAGCCCAGAATGCACAGCGAGCCCCGTCCTGGCAGATCACATGCCCTGGAGGGTATGAGATTCCGTGCACTGGTCCCAGGACAAAGACTCCCTGAGAACAGAGGCCCGGATAGGACAGGGTGGTAGGAAGGCCACCCAGCCCCACGTGCCCCGAAGGGTCTCCTGCCTGCCTGTCCCCTACAGTCTGTGGGTTCTGGCTCCTCCTCTTCCCAGCTGCCCACCACATCCTGCCGAGCACACATCTGACCACTCAAACCTCCTCAAACCAAGCGTTGCTGCCAGAAGCCCTAGTCTCTGGCGTAGAGATGGTGGCTGCCTCCCCCGCCAGCTCTGAGTTTTCATCGATTCATTCTATAAATGGGAATCGATGCCTTTCACGGCCCTTCTCCTATCACGGCCTTTCAGTAGCTTTGGCGTCAAGCCAGGGGCTATTTAAAGTCTTCGTGATGCTGAGACTTGCCTACATTAATATTCAAATGTTGTTGTAATTATCCCTGACACATATTGAGTTGTGGCTGGGACAGGCACTTCATATGTAGACTTCATTCAATCTTCGGGACTGACCTACGATGTATGCACAATGACTGTCCCTATCCCCTGTACTCATCCTTAGATGAGGAAGCCCAGCTCACAGCCACCTGCTAGAGGCAAAGGTGAGATGTGAACATGACACTCCAACTCCAGAGTCTGCCTCTGCTTAAAAAAAGTCATCCAAGACCTGGAGATAAGCAAAAGGCTGGCTTGTAACGCCACTGGAGGAGACTGTCTAGCAGCCCACACAGGCACGAGTTGGTCCTTTAGGGATGCTCCTTTCCTACTGATTAGTTCCCCGGACTCTGAAATTACTGGTCAAGCTGTGGATTTCTGCCTGGCAAAGATGCAAATGACTTCTACCTGGTGAAGAAGATAACCCTGCAGGTGATAACTTCATTGCCCTGGAGGACAGCAAGCAGCTTTGCCTTTCACGGAGCCACCTTATTTCAGCTCGCCTTTCTGGCTTACACTGTAAACACCTGTTCCTCAAATTCTCCTTTGAATGGGGTTCACTCTCCTGTCAGCAGCTGCCTGTTCAGTGAGGTAAGTTAATCTTGGAGGAGTGTTCATTCTGTATGTGCAGAGAGTCCTTTTTTTACCTTTTGAGAGGGATGTTTTGATTGCTCTGAACTCCCGCCTGATGAAAGCCTGCCCCCTCCTCAGAGTTCTGGCTGCAAAGGTCCTCCTCTTTAAGCTTTCTCAGTCCAGCTTCATCCTCTGACCATTCCACCAAATGACACTCATCCTTAACTGCATCCCCCACCTCTATAAGATGTGTGCTATAAAAGAAAAGAAAATGTCAGGACCCTCCATATGTATTATGCCAAGGGAGAGGCTAAGCCCTAGAGACTGAGTTATGCAGCATGCTTGGAATTCCACTTCTTAGATTTCAGATGAACTCTCTTCCTCACTGCTCTTGTACCAGGCCTCCCACTTCCAACCCGGGACTTTGCTATGGATTCACTGCCTCCTTTATTGCTCTGTACCCAATTCAGACCAGACGGCGCTCAAGACCCCATGACTGTCACATCTCCCACGTAGAATGTTAAATATGCCTTTTCTGAAAGAAAAAGACTACCTCGACTAATCAGACTGTTGTAACCATACATTAAGCCTTAAGTAGAAGGGTGCTGAAATTCTGTTCAGCTTCCCTGAACTTTACGTAAGCAATCCCAAACTTCTGCACTTCAGAACACCGACTTCCATTCTTTGGAATCTGTGCTTCCCAGGGGGCTCATCCTCAACTTTGCAGTTGATGAACTCTCTTTAAACTAGATTCTGACCTTTTGTTTACATTATGCTTACAGTGCCTATAGCACATGCACAGCCCTGCTCACCCACACAATGGCTTCCAATTAGGTAACTTTCACACATCCTCTGTCCTGGAGTCCCTGCAACCCCAATAGAAGATACATATACATATGCCTTTCATTTCTACCCATATGCAATCACAGGGATGGCACACCTCTCAGCTCTTGGAAGGATGAACAGATGGATGGATATTGAATGTTGAATGGATAAATGGATATGTGGATTGATAGGTGGGTCAATGGTAGATACATGGATGATGGATGGATGGATGGATGGATGATGTGTAGGTGGAAGGATGGATGGATGGATGGATGGATGGATGGATGATGGATGGATGGTGGGTAGATGATGGATGGATGAATGGATGATAGATGATGGATGGATGGTGGAGAGATGGAAGATGGATGGTGGAGAGATGGAAGATGGATGATGGATTGATTGATGGATGGGTGGCTGGATGGACAGATGGATTATGCTATATCAGAAGACATGCTTGGCCCTTATTTGTGCAGTTCTAAAAACATGCAGCTTAGCCTCTGAGTCCGTGGGTGACCTTGGGCAGACCAGGTCTTCTCTCTGGGTCTCAGTTTCCTGACCTATTAACTGTGGGATTAGACTGGCTGATTGCAGAGGCTTCCCTCAGCTCTCAGTCTCTGGTTGTATTACCTGTCCTATAAATTGATTCACAGAGAAATCTTTGAACATCCACAGTCTCAATGACAGTAAGCTTAGAGAGAAAAAAATATTAATGACGTGAAATTCAAAAACAAAGCAAAAACTCTCCCATCACAATCAGAGTTCTGTTTGTCGGGAAGCTGCAGAAGCTGAAGCTGACAGGGTGGAATCATGCACCGGCTCATTATTTATTGACAAGGTGAGCTCCAGTAGCAGGGGAAGCCTCCTCTCCACCAGTGTTGTCTGGGAGGGCCAGAAAATGGGGAAGTTTCAGGGCTGTTGGAG
Source organism: Ateles fusciceps (assembly GCA_036589455.1). Classification (NCBI taxonomy): domain Eukaryota; kingdom Metazoa; phylum Chordata; class Mammalia; order Primates; family Atelidae; genus Ateles; species Ateles fusciceps. The sequence continues at coordinate 677,397 of JAZHEH010000402.1, read as the reverse complement.
CAGAACTTGACCTTTCCACCTTCTCCTTCCCCGAAAGGCGTGCAGGTGGCCGGAGCCGGCTGGGCATCTGTGAGCAGTGGGCAGGGGTGCTGGGTCCAGAACAACTGGCTGCCTGCCCCTGCAGATGATTGAAGAGAGAGTAGCTGAGAGGTTGGCATCTCCCTTCGGGTGAGTAATTTGACGGTTTTGACAGAGAAGGGAATTTTCTGTTTTCCTCAGCCTGGAAACTTGGCTTTCTAATACCTAGCCGGTGCATCTATTCCCATCTCAATGCGGACTGATTTTCAGCTGCCAGGGACCCCTGCAGCTCTTTCTTATCCCATTTGCATGGCAATAATTGGAGACTGCAGGGGATTGGGAGCCAATTTTTTAGCTGTGAGCTTATCAATGCAGGAGTCTGCCCAAAGTTAACTTCATCTTGTTCCAGGAAATGCAGCCCCCTCCTACTCCATGCCCAATCTGACACCTACTTCAAAATGAAAAGAAGAAACGTTAATAAAAATCAGAAGGTTCACTAGACTGAATACTTAACATCACTGTGGTGATCAAAAATGTGTAAGAATATCTCACGGAAGATGTACACAGAGCTCAGATTAAGAAATTCCGTCCCGGAGAAACAGGCAGCTTTCTTCTTCAAAGCTCCTGTGTATCAAAGTCTCTTAGAGAAAGAGAAGTGGGTGGGAAATGAAAACTGGGTTTTGAAGACTCTTCTAGGAAGACAGAAAAATGCCCTCCTACATGATAAGGAGTTCTCACAGAAAGGGCAGCTTCCCGTTATCTGCAGTCACAGAAGGTCCTTGACGGTCAGGATTGCAGAGTGCTGGGCCCAAGCTCTCACTGAATCTTGGGTGAAGAAACACGCACGACAGAGCGGGGAACCCACAGGGAGAGTGAGGTTTGCTCAGAGCTTGTGGGATGCAAACCCTGCCGGGGTGTTCATTTGCTGATGAGACAGTTCGGCTGGGTGGAGACACTTCCTGGATGTCAACTGAGACTCAGAGCAGGAGGGAGATCCGTACATCCAATCCAAGAAGACCAGCCAACTGCCAGCAGCCCAGCCAGCCGCGCTCCCGCAGGTAACCACACAGCTGTAGGCAGAGCTGTCCATGGAATCCAATTAACTCCTGATGGCCCAGCACTCAGTACAAACATGTAATACAGCAAGTGAGAGTCAGCCTCAGAGACAGGCCAGGTCCAGGTCCTGGTTCAGCCAGCCTCCAGCCAACTGACCTTGGATGTACTTGATCTTCCTCCTCCCCCATTTTCTCATCAGTTGCCATGGGTTACTAGGTCTCTACCAGGAGTGCTGCTGGGATTAACTTCTAAAAACATTCATAAAGGCTGGGCTCAGTGGTTCATGCCTGTAATCCTGGCACTTTGTGAGGCCGATGTGGGTGGATCACTCAACGTCGGGAATTCGAGACCAGCCTGGCCAACATGGTGAAACCCCGTCTCTAAAACAGAAAAATTAGCCAGGTATGGTGGTAAGTGCCTGAAATCCCAGCTACTCTGGAGGCTGAGGCAGGAGAATTGCTTGAACCCAGGAGGCGGAGGTTGCAGTGCGCCGAGATCGCACCACTGCACTCATGCCTGGGCAACAAGAGCGAAACTCTGTCTCAAAAAAGTAATAAATAAATAAAATAAAATAATTACTCATAAAGCATGTAGAACACCCACCATGTTTGTGAAAGAAGAAGACGAGCCCCAGGTCACCTGCTCGCTCATGCCCTAAATCCAGGAGACACGAGCAGGCCATGGGAGGAGGGGCCCACAGGGTAGTGTCTGCCCCTAGAAAGGAGCCACTGAAGGTCGGGAGGAACGGGGGTTCAGGGCTCTCCAGGCCGTGCTTGCCCCTACTCGCACTGACATGAGGGGCCTGCTGTGAGGGCAGCCCGGGCTGGTCTCAGAAGGGAGAAGAGGGGGCACGCACTGCCCCAGCAGCCTCCAGCAGCCGCACTGAGCGCAGAAGGCGAGTGACGCTCCACACATGCGGCCCGACCCAGACACATCCACCTGGCTTCATGTAACCTCCGTCAAAACCCTATCAGACTAGTTCTACAACCTGACAGAAGGATATTCAAATTTATCGGAAAAATACATTACCAAGAACAGCCAATCGATATTGCCAAAAGAAGAAAAAGTGAGGGTGGGGGTGGAGAATAATGGAAAAGAGATTTTCATGTCAAATACAAGTTGTATTTTTATTCAGAACAATTGCGGAGTGTGATGGTGGGGGGGACGAGGATGTATACAGACAGGAGTAAACCTCCCAGAACCAGATCTAAGTAAATGTCGAGTTTCAAGGGAGGAAGATGGTTTATTTGATAAACGGCAAGGAAAATTTGATGCTTAAACATTTCCATGGAAACAAAATCCAAGCCTTACTCATCGTGCACACCAGAATTACTAGAAGGTTAAAATTCTGATAGCAAAAATAAAAATAGAATAAAATCATGAAACTTAAAATAAAGCCTAGGACACTATTTACCTCATCTCAAAGGAAGCAAAGTCTTTAAGAGCAAAATAGAACAATAAATACATTTGTAGAAAAAGTGTGTATCTTAGACTGCCTATAGGTAATAAAATTTTCCCGTCTTATTACCTATAGGCAGCTTAAGATACAAACCACAACCATCACCATCACCACCACTATCACCAGAATCAGAATTATCAGAATCACTATGAGTTTACCTCGTTTTCCTGCCTTCCAGCATTCTGCTTCCTTCCTGTAAAGTCTGCTGTCGACAAATGGCACGCTCACTGAGAACAGGAGTTTGTTGTAACCTGCACTCTTTCAGGCCACCAGCGTCAGAGCCCGCTAGTCCTATATTCTCCATGTCTAACCAGCCATCAGCCATGGTGCTGGCCTTGCTCTATCCTTATCTCTGTGTTTCTCTCTTTCCTATGACTTCTGCCACGTTTGCTTTGTGTTTGCTTTTGTCCTTTTTTTTTTTTTTTTGAGACGAAGTTTCACTCTTGTTGCCCAAGTTGGAGTGCAATGGCATAATCTTGGCTCACTGCAACCTGTGCCTCCTGGGTTCAAGCAATTCTTCTGCCTCAGCCTCCTGAGTAGCTGGACTACAGGTGCCTGCCACCATGCCCAACTAATTTTTTTTGTATTTTTAGTAGAGACGGGGTTTCATCATGTTGGCCAGGCTGGTCTCAAACTCCTGACCTCAGGTGATCCACCCACCTCGGCCTCCCAAAGTGCTGGGATTCCAGGCATGAGCCACCATGCCTGGCTTGTTTTTGTCTCTACGTGAACACTCTGTTCCATAAAAGTTTTGAAGCCCAGCCCAGGGTTTGATCAGCTCATGCCGTGGTCCTCCTGACCTTCTCTCCTCAGAGACACTGCTTGTTTTGCCACTGTCTGGGTCCTCCTGTGTTCCTTCGCTTGTTTTGCCGTTGTCTGGGTCCTCCTGTGTTCCTTCGCTTGTTTTGCCGTTGTCTGGGTCCTCCTGTGTGCCTTCCCCCCTTGGGACCAAGAAAGGCAACATGAAAATTGCAATGGCGTCTGCTGTCTCTGGGAAGAGGATCTGACCTGTGAGAGTCCACATCGCTGGCTGTCTCTAATCTGTATTGCCGGCATAACTAACCTTCTGCCCATCCACACCTGAGGACCTCACAGCACACAGGACTGGGGCAGGTCCTGATATGGTTTGAGTGCGGCCCCACCCCCATCTCACCTTGAGCTGTAATGATCCCCACATGTCAAGGGTGGGCACAGGCGGAGATAAACGAATCATGGGGGTGGTTCCCCCCCATGCTGTTCGTGGTAGTGAGTGAGTCTCAGGAGATCTGATGGTTTTATAAATGGGAGTTCCCCTGCACAAGCTTCTTGCCTGCCACCGTGTAAGACATGCCTTTGTTGCTCCTCTGCCTTCCGCCATGGTTGTGAGGCCTCCCCCAGCCATGTGGAACTGTGAGTTGATTAAACCTCTTTCCTTTATAAATTACCCAATCTTGGGTATATCTTTATTAGCAGCATAAGAATAGACTAATATAGGTCCTAAGGACATCAGCTACCCTCCCAGACCAGCTTCTCCAGGGCAGCTCTCTGCAGAAACAGCTTATTTAGATGCTGGTCCCTCTTCAAGCATGGCTTGGAACACTGCACCTCACACACTGTGGACACATGCCTTGGGAGCTGCCTGACCAGATTTGGGTGCCAGTTGTACCATTTAAGAACTAGGTGTCTCCAAGGAAGTAATGAACCTTTCCCTTTTTTTTTTTTTTTTTTGAGATGAGTTTCCCTCTTGTTGCCCAGGCTGGAATGTAATGACACGATCTCCACTCACCGCAACCTTCACCTCCCGGTTCAACGATTCTCCTGCCTCAGCCTCCCGAGTAGCTGGGATTACAGGCATGTGCCACCACGCCCAGGTAATTTTATATTTTTAGTAGAGACGAGGTTTCTCCTTGTTGGTGAAGCTGGTCTCGAACTTCCGACCTCAGATGATCCGCCCGCCTCAGCCTCCCAAAGTGCTGGGATTACAGGCATGAGCCACCGCGCCTGGCCAGTAATGACCCTTTCCATGCTGACAGATCATCATTTGGAAAATGAGACTCACCATAGAACTGACAGCAACAAATTTCAGAGGTTATTGTACAGAAACCACTGTTAGTTTAAAAAGCTTTGACGTATTTCTGGCATGAAACGAACATTTATTTGATCAATGGTACAGGAGTGGCCTTGGGTTTTATTATCATGAATTCCTAGACCACCACTGGCTGAATGATTCTCAGCCTCCCACTGACCACCTGGAGCAGGTGTTGTTTATTTTTCACATTGCTGCACTATTGACCCTGAATATTCTAAAGAGTTCCCCTGGGGGCAAGAAGCCATGCCTCACGTGGGCCCCGTCATCATTCCTCACAAAACCTCACACATATTAGGATGCATAAATATTAGGCCTCTAGTTCCTCATCTGTCATGGAGGCCCACCTGGGAGACAGCAGAAAGAACACCCGGGCATGTATTTTGGGATATTCGAGATGGAATATTCCTGAGCAAGAGTCTTAGGAAATCATGCTGATGACTGATGTTTTCCCTGAACTTTGTGGTCTACACAGCTTATTACAAAAGAAAAACAAACTAACCTTTTGGAAACATTCTTCTAATCAGTGACATATTTTATGGTTTCATTAGCTATGGGCCCAAACTCAACAGGCAATCATATTTAATTCCTTGCATACCAATTCATAAAGGATAGTTTATGGCCGCCTGCTCACGAGCAGTGTGGAGTAGGATTCCTGCTGCAGATCAATCCCCTTTTAGGCCATCCCAAGATATCACAGAGTCCTTGAAGTCCTGTGAAGAATGGGAGGGCTGCTCATGGCTTGGAATCTTTGCAGAGGGCTGCTCCCCCTTCAGCCTTTCCTGGGCAGTCGTTGGAGTTTCATTAGTGGTGGCTGTCTTAGTCCATTTGCTATTGCTATAACAGACCACCTGAGACTGGGTAATTTACAAAGAAAAGAGGTTTGTTGGGCTCATGGCTCTAAAGGCTGGAAGGTTGAAGATCAGGCAGCTGCATCTGGTGAGGGCCTCGTCCTGTGTCATAACATGGCAGACAGCATCACGTGACAGAAATCCAAAGGCAGCTTCCATTTACAACAACCAAGTGTCACAACTGTCATGGTAACTAATCCAGTTTTGCAAGAGTGAGAACTCTCTCCCTTGAGAAAAGCATTGATCCCTCTTAACAACCTAATTTCCTCTTAAAGGCACCATTTCCCAACATCACCACCTCAGGGATGGAGCCTCAACATGAGTTTTGGTGGGGCCAAGCCATAATAATGGCTTTTCTTGAGTTGTTGAACTTTTTCAAGCTGCCAGTGGAGACTTTTAATTAGGCAGTTGTTGACAGTCTCAGAAACACTTAGCACATTGAAGCAGAGTTTCCATTGAGGATAAAGCCCGAAGCTGGGGTGCATGCTATGATTCGACTCTCTCACCCTCAGCACCCTCAACAGCAGGTTTACCATCATCATTGCCACCATCTTAAGGCCACTGACTCTGCCCTAACTTTCCCCACCATCCTATGGTCATCATCCATCATCCCCACCACCTCAACTCCAGGAACAAAAGTGTTGCTTCCAGTTGTACTCTCGCTCAGCCGCCTTTTGCCTCCTGGACCCCTCCTTGCGTAAGAAAAAGCAGAAGAGGCTGGGTGAGGTGGCTCATGGCTGTAATCCCAGCACTTTGGGAGGCCAAGGCAGGAGGATCAGTTGAGGTCAGGAGTTCGAGACCAGCTTGGCCAAAATGGTGAAACTCCATCTCCACTGAAAATTAAAAAAAAAAAAAAAGCCAGGTGTGGTGGCAGGTGCCTGTAATCACAGCTACTCAGGAGGTTGAGGCAGGAGAATAGCTTGAACGCAGGAAGCAGAGGTGAGCCAAAATCATGCCTTCATACTCCAGCCTGGGCACCAGATCAAAACTCGTCAAAAGGAGAGAAAGAGAGAAAAGAAGGAAGGAAGGAGGGAAGGGAGGGAGGGAGGGAGGGAGGGGAAAGAAAGAAAAAAGAGAAAGAGAGAGAGAGAGAAGAGAGGAAGAAAGGAGAGAAAGAAAAAGCAGAAGAGTAAAGTCATCTCCACTTTGGTTTTAAAATACTAGAACAGGAAGGAAATTGAGAAACATAGAATTCAGAGATATTAACCAGGATTTCCAATTGTTTCATATCCCTTTAGACGGATTTTTCCCTGTGTTCAATCAGAGGCAGCCAGTTCACTGGGGGAGAATCAGAGGTTTTTATAGCTTAAATTTTTTTTAAAATAAATTGAAAACCATAGTAAATATCAAAACCTTAAGAAAAATGTCTTTTGGAGTTGTAAGAACTGGCATATTTTAAGTCCAAAAAAAAAATTTAAAACATATGGATGCTGTTAATTTGGGAAGGAAGACTGATTCTATAAAAACGTGTTTTCCTACCAAAAAAGAGATAAAGTTCATCAAGTTAGGAGAAGGAAGAGAAGAAACAAACAGATGAGAAACAGGGCTTGGAAGCCTGTGTGTGGGTCCCCTAAGTCACCCCGTCTCCATCTCCCTTGTACCCAAGTCACATGTGACTCCACAGCCTCACACCTGGATCCTCCTTAAAGCACCTCTGGCCAAGAGCAGCTTGCAAAGTACCAGGTGACAAACCTTCCTGCTTGCCCAGAAACGAGGGGCTTCCCAGGTAACAGGATTTCCTCTGCTAATACCAGGAAAATCTGAGATGATCGGGAGAAGCGGGTCACCCTTTAATAGGACTCATCTCATAAAAGGATTAGTTTTCACAAAGGAAATTGAGCAGGGTGTAGACAGAGCAGAAGAAGAAAAAAGGAGGGGGAAAAAGGAAGCAAGTGGAAGATGAAGGGCTGTCAGAGAACCGTGGCCGAGGGCCTGAGAATCATTAGCTGACGGATCACCTCGAATTCAGAGAAGCTGACGGAAAAACAAAGAGCTAAGTCAGAGCCCAAGGAGCTCAGGAAATCCGTGGAGGAGGAGCACAAAGAGGTGAATGAAACTGTGGCTGGCAAAATCAGAGAGGTAGTCGAGGGGATGTTTCCATCGCCAAAATGAATGCCAGTTTGGAAGCAGCACTGCAAACCGACGCTCCTGGGGACAGGTGTGAGGCACACAATGGATATGGCTGAGAAAGCAACTTGAAGGAAAACTGAACTAAGCCAAGAGCCTAAGTGATTAGGGAGGAAATAACAGATACTAATAACAAAACGACCAAGCAGCAGCAGCGCTGTGTTCGTCAAGAACAGGAGAGAAGCAGGGCACAGACCTAATTCAAGAACATTTTTTCTGAAATAAAACTCAACTCTAAAGACAAAAAGCCTCACTATATTCCAAGGGAAAAGGACCATCTATAACACTCCACACCAAGACACAGACTAGACTAGTAAAATTACTAGAGTTTGATAATCACAAACGAATCCTTTGAGCGTGTAGGTAAATAAACCAAGACACTCGTAAAGGGAAATAAAAATTCTAGCTAGCCTCAGCCTTCTCCAAAAAATTATTCAAAAAACCCATTCCTACAAAATCTTCATAAAATGTTTTTTTCTCAAGTGAAAACATTCAGATATCAGAGCAAGAGGCAGATATTTTTGTACAGTCAAAGATCAAGGAATATTATTTTGGTGGGTAGAGAGAGAAACGGCAACAGAAGGACGGACATAAGAATTGAATGTGTCCACTGCAGTTTTAAGAACAAAATAAGGGTGGGAATTATGGCTCTATAATAGAAGGCAAATATGATAAATCATGTCAATATAGAAGTACTATAACCAATAAAGGTGATAGGGTAAGAGAGAATGAGAAGCTCACTGAGTAGAATTTTTTAGAGTGGAGAGTAGAAAAAGTATATTCTGGTGTTTCCATATTATATTGTTAGGCTCAAAAGATAATATTCCAGCTGATGATATAAGTAAAAATATAGAATTAAGCATATAAAGTAAATGAGCAAACCCATAAAAGGACCAAGTCTGGACAGTTTCAAAGACGGATTCTTTAAACTCTGCAAGGTTATATTTTTATGACACTGCTTTGACTGTTTGGGAAAACAGAGAAAAGGAAGAAATCTTCCAGATCACTTTTAATGAAGGTGGAATTATAATAAAACCACAACAGTACAAAGAAAACACGAGAAAGATACTAATCTCACCTATGAATACAATAGCTATGTAAATATGTTAGAAGCACCGTAAATATCAGAAAACAGGATCCAAAAGAAAACAAAAGAACCCCACAACAGGACAAAGCAGAGTTGAATCCAGGACTTCAGTGAGGGTTTAATAACTGGAGAATCAAATAACATGACTCACCATACTAACATTAAAAGTGAGAAATCATATGATCAATTCCAAAGATGTCAAAAGTCATTTAAGTACACTTAGTTCTATTGTTGGTAGGTAAAACTCACAGTTGTTAATGAATACTTTTGCCATGATTTTGTTCCTTTATATATATAATGACATGAAAAAAATCTCCTAGACAAATCATTTGTTAAAAAAAAGAGAGAGAGAATATGCAGAAGAGTGTAGGTTTTACAAGAGAGAACTGCAGTGGGTGGGGGCACTGTAGATGCCTGAATATCTGTGAATACAAACAAGCAACAGGTGTGAGTAATAGTCTTTTGGAGCTGAATAGGGTAAAATAAATACTTTTTCCTGTATTCTATTCAAACAGTCAAAATGCACACCTTTTAATAAGTATATTTCATAAATATAAGCAGTTTACAAAATTGGGAGTCTAGAGCAGTGAATTCCACTTCCAGGGACACTGGCAGTGTCTGGAGACACTTGGTTGTCACAACTTGGGGTTGGAGGGTAGAGGTCACCAGGTGCTGGAAGTCAGGGATGTCACTCAACATGCTGCACAGGCCAGGAAGCCGCCTACAGCAAAGATTTATCTGGCGCCCAGTGTCACTGTTGCCAAGGTCAAGAGACTGCCATAGAGTGATACTTTCTACCACAGAGCTAACTATGAGGCGATCAAAGCAGAAAATCTGAAGTTTCCTCTGTCATTTATTAGCTATTTGACCTTTGCTAAATCATTCCCTCATATAAAGTCTCACTCTCCTCACCTATAACTGTAAGGTGACAGCGTAAAAGCAAATGATGTCATGTCTGGGAAATGGCCATGTGAATGCCAAACAAGTCCGTTCAGCGAGCTTGGTTGGAGCAGGAGGAAGGTGGACCCATCAGAACCCTGTCCTGGGAACTCGCCGCCTGGTGGAAGAGGTGACAAATAAACAGAATTGCAATGTGTATTTTCGTGATAAGACAGAGACAGGCAGGTAGTTTTGGAAGCAAGGCTTGGAGGCCACTTCAGGCAAATAGGATGTATGCAAATTAGAAAGGCTCCAGCATACTGGGCGCCTGCAGGTGCTAATCACCTCTCAGGGGACAGGGCAGAGTCACCAAGTGGGTTTCCTGTTGATCGTGCACAAAATACAGTGTCTATCCCATATTTGTCAGTAAACACACAAATCATATGTATACATAATACACACACACACACACACACACACACACACACTTTTATTTTGAGACAGAGTCTCCCTCTGTTGCCCAGGCTGGAGTGTGGTGGTGCAATCTCGACTCACTGCAACCTCCACCTCCCGGGTTCAAGCGATTCTCTGGCCTCAGCCTCCTGAGTAGCTGGGACTACAGGTGTGTGCCACCACGCCCGGCTAATTTTGTGTGTGTGCATATATATATATATATGTATTCTTTTTTTTTTTTTTTTTTTTTTTTTTGAGACAAAGTCTTGTTCTGTCTCCCAGGCTGGAGTGCAGTGGTACGATCTCGGCTCAGTGCAACCTCTGCCTCCCGGATTCAAGAGATTCTCCTGCCTCAGCCTCCCAAGTAGCTGGGATTACAGGTGCCTGCCACTACACCTGGCTAATTTTTGTATTTTTAGTAGAGACAGGGTTTCACCATGTTAGGCTGGTGGTCTGGAACTCCTGACCTCAGATGATCCACCCACCTCGGCCTCCCAAAGTGCTGGGATTACAGGCGTGAGCCACCGCGCCCAGCCAATTTTTTGTATTTTTTAGTAGAGATGGCGTTTCACCGTATTAGCCAGGGTGGACTCAATCTCCTGACCTCATGATCTGCCTGCCTTCGCCTCCCAAAGTGCTAGGATTACAGGTGTGAGCCACCGTTCCTGGTCACACACACACATTTCTATATATACATACAGGAATGCCTCAGAAATATTGTAGGTTTGGTTCCAGACCACTATCATAAAGCAAACATTGCAATAAAGCAAGTCACACACAGATTTGGTTTCCCAATATACGTAAGTTATGTTTACACCATACTGTAGTCTATTGAGTGTGCAATTACATCTTAAAAAGCAATGTACATACCTTGATTAAAAAATACTTTATTACTAAAAATGCTGCAAGAGAGATAGGAAGTGAGCACGCTGCTGAAGAAATGGCGCTGGGAAACCTGCTAGATGCAGGGTTGTCACAAAACCTCATTTTGTAAAAATCACAATATTTGCAAAGTGCAATAAAGCAAAGTGCAGTAAAATCAGGTGTGTGTGTATATATATATAGGGGCTGGACGCAGTGGCTCACCCCTGTAATCCCAGCACTTTGGGAGGTTGAGGCGGGTAGATCACCTGAGGTTAGGAGTTCCAGACCAGCCTGACCAACATGGAGAAACCTCATCTCTACCAAATACACAAAATTAGCTGGGCGTGGTGGTGGGAACCCACAATCCCAGCTACTCAGGAAGCTGAGGCAGGAGAATGGATTGAACCTGGGAGGCGGAGGTTGCAGTGAGCCGAGATGGAGCCTTTGCACTCCAGCCTGGGCAACAAGAACGAAATTCCATCTCAAAAAAACAAACAAAAGTTTGTGAACAAATACTTCCCTTTACTACACGTTTACGCTTACGTATCCTATTCAATGGGATGAATTTATCTGGAAAATGCTGATCACAGCCCCCTCAAATGACTTTAAGACCCATCGATATGAATCACTGCTCAAGTCTGACACAGCTGATGCCTCTTCCCCAATGTGATTGCCACACTGTGGCGAAGTGACCATTCTGGGACACAGACAGGAGTGTGCCACTGCCCAGAGAGACGCCCTCATTGGCTCCCCAGTGCCCAAAGCAAAAGCCAAGCTTCACCTCCCAGCCTGCGACCTCCCTGTTCTGGCCCTGAGAACCCACCAGGACTTCCCTTCTCTCCAGCCCTCATTCTGCAAGCACAACACAGGACCTGGTTTCACCCCAGGATTCTCTGCCGTGGAACAAACACACCCGAGTGGAGTCCAGCAGGTCAGATGTTCCTCTTTGTCTTCATTTCTTTCTTCTTCTAAAATTGAGATGGAAGAGGCTCTTTTCAGGCTGGAGTCCTGCAGAGTCTCAAAAAGAAAAGATCTCTGCTGTGATAGAAACCCTTAAGAAAAAATGAAGGAATTTCACAGACCTGAACATCCACTGCCAGAGAAAGAAGTTTGCCCAAGAAGTGCTTCAAAGGGTAAGGAGGAAGCTTATCTATAAGAACACGGCGACTACCACAAAGAACACAGGCAGAGGCACAGAACTGGGGTCCCGATGGCTGGGATGGCAAGGAAAGCCTTGTGGGTGCCTCAGAAGCCAGGCTGGCCTTTGTCATCAGTATTCGAGGTGTCAGGAGTGTGAGCCTGAAGGACGAAGAGGAGATTTTACAGCTTCTTTATCTTTTTTTTTTTTTTTTGAAATGGAGTCTTGCTCTGTCTCCCAGGCTAGAGTGCAATGGTGCAATCTCAGTTCACTGCAACCTCCGCCTCCCGGGTTCAAGTGATTCTCCTGCCTCGGCCTCCCAAGTAGCTGGGGTTACAGGCACCCACCATCATTCCCAGCTAATTTTTGTATTTTTTATTACAGATGGGGTTTCACCATGTTGGCCATGCTGGTCTCGAACTGATCTCAGGTGATCCACCCACCTCAGCCTTCCAAAGTGCTGGGATTACAGGCATGAACCACTGCATCTGGCCTATCTTCTTTACCTTTGCTGTGTCTTCAAAGAACCTTTGTTAAGCTCCTCAAGGCTTCAGTTATGCTGAGGCTGGAGGGCTCAGATGCTGTCTTGCATGGGGAGTCCCAAATGCAGTCAGTAAATAAGCTGATCTATGGGCATGGTTATGGCAAAATCAATGGGAAGCAAATTGCCTTGAAAGAGAGTTTTTTGATTTGCTGGACCTATTGGTAAATACAGCATCATCTGCATTGAGGGTCTGATTCCTGAGCTCTATACTGTTGGAAAACGCTTCAACGAAGCAAATAACTTTTGAGGACTCTTCAAGTTTTCTCTATGAGGTGGAATGAGGGATCATCTACTTTATGGAAGAAGGAGATGCTGGCAGCAGTAAAGACCAGACCAACAAACTCATTCAATGGATGAGCCAAGGTGCCTCCCGTGGTTATTGTGAACTGGTCAGTTAGAAAACAGTGACTACTTTCAAGTCGAAAAAAACACTGAGATGCACGAAAATACTTAGGTACATTGGCTTTGATGTGGGTGTGTACTAATTAAATTAATGGCTGTGCAAATATTGTTCTTAAAGTTTATTTTTTACATGGAGAATATTTTTAAATAGCTTTAAGTCCCCAGATAAATTTTTGTTATTCCTTCAAGGCAAGAATTCTGTTGTACAAGAGTCTCTGTCCACAGAAGCACTGACTTGTCACCACAATACAGTGAGGCTTTTGACATCAGTATGTCAGGGCTATGGAGCATGACTTCCTTAGACATAAAAATTAGATGATAATCTCCCCCTTGTTTATGTTAGAAGTTTTCAGTTATATATGACTTTGAAGTAAGCCTATGAGGCAGCCAAGTCTCACTTGTCTAATTTTTTTCAAGTGAGGAAACTGCATGTGAGAAAGCTAAAGTGACTTTACTGAGGTATCAGAGCTCCACTGGTGACCTAAAAGTGGACTCCAAAGTTAACATTCAGATCTGAAACTCTTGGCTAACAGCAGCCCATGAAAGTACCTGAAAACGTAATATTCAAAGACACTTAACATTAAAGTATGTTCAATAAAGCCAGTCGAGAATACAGAACCATCTAGACATCATCTTCATCAGACAGTGAAATTAAAGTAGATTTCCCTGATAACCAACTTTAGTAAGCCCATTTGCATTACAAGTGTGAGATTAGAAATGGAGTAATTCAGTAATGAAGCTGCTTGCAGAATTTCTGAGGATGCATTTGGGCTCAAGTCAGTCTTCCATTCCAATTCAGAATCATAAAGTTTCAGCTTTAATGTGGACCTGAAGGTCACACGGTCTAAATCCAAGATTCAAGTGTAAACCACTGAGCGTCCTCCAAAATGGCTGTCCAGCTCCTCACTGAGCAGTCTTCTTCTGCTGCCCCTGGGATGGGAAACTCGATTGTAGCCCAAAGCCTCCCTTTCCACATGAGGTTATTTTGTTCCTCGAGGCCACACAAGATTCATTGACAGCTCTGTATGCTTTCAACGGTTGCATCCCTTTCCCCCTTGGACACTTCCCCCTTCCTCTTCCTGTTAATCTAGCTTCTATTTATCATAAAATAGCTTGTCCATGACGAATGGGAGTTGATAGATTTGTTCTGTTCTTAACAGAAAGACACAGGTCAGGCCAGGTGGAGAAACTTCCAAGAGACAGAGGTGCCCCTAGGATGGGGCTGAGGCTCTACAGGAGGGAGTGTGGGGCTCTGACTGAGAGCACAAACTAAGGTCAGAGCATTTGAGTCAAAATCAGACCCTGCCACCAAGTTTGGCTCCAGAGGAGTCTGAAATCAAGAAGGGATCTCTGGCTAAGGTGAAGCCTGGATACTGCAGGACCACAGACATCTCCTGAGGACCTTACCTCTCTCAGAACTCGACATTTTTGGGGTCACAGGCCATCTCAAGCCAACATTATTCTGTTGTCCTCTAACCTCCTCAACCACTGCCACAGACCTCAGCATCTTCCTCAGAATACTTATTTTTCCAGTTTAGTCAAATGAATTAAAAACTATCTTACTGAAATATTCTAGTGTGTATTGCCAGAGAGAGGAGGGGAAAGATATGAAGAAGTAGAAAATCAAGGCAATATAAGATGAGGGTGAGGAAGCAGGAGGAAGAGGAGGAGTTGAAGGGGATGAAGATGAAGTAGGAAGAGTAGAAGGTGATAACGATGAAGAAGGGGGAAGAAGAAAGGAGGAGGGGATGAAGGTGATGACAAGGAGGAGATAAAAGTGATGCAAATGAAGAAGGAGGAAGAGGAGGAGATGAAAGTGATGAAAAGGTGAAGATGAAGATTAAGGAGGAGGAGCTGAAGGTGATGAATAAGGAGGAGGAGTAAGAGAAGAGTTCATTTCCAACCACTACTTCTGTAGAACTTCCAGCTGCCTGCAGCCTACCCTAAGGAGGGGGTCGCCGCAGCCTCACTGGATGTCCTGAGTGATGCCTGAACAGAGGCAGAGTGGAGTTCTGCTAGCCAGGCCTATGTGAGCCCTTCAGAGAAGAGCAGTTGCAGCCGACTGGACACACCCCCGACCACCAGCAAAGCAGTTCGGAGCTGCTCCTCACACAGGGCAGGATTAGCTGCGCCCCCGGAGGGTGGCTCATCATGCCAGCAGAGCCTGCAGGAAAATGAGCTTGTGTTGATCTTCCTTCTTTAAATAAATGCACATTATCTACACATGTGGAAAAGACAGGCTAAGTATTTATTTAGCCAAGAAGCCCATATGCAAAGCTCAAGCAGAGCCAACTCCTGAGTAACAACCACAAACATTGTTTATCAAAGCAGTCAATTAGTAGGCACTGGAGCAGTTACATCCTAAAGGAGAGGATAACAGTGTTCTCTGGATGCATTGTTGCTCTTTAAAGGAACAATGCCCTTTTATACTCTCCAGGGAGCATTTGATAATCCACTCCCCTGTAGTGCTGGCCTGCTGCTAGTTCAACTCCCTGGGAGGAGAATCCAAGGACACACAGCTGTGTGGAGCTCCAGATGTCATCTCTCCTCCATGCCAGGGAGATGGCAGGGTGTGCCAGCCTGGCCCTCAAATGCCCAGGAGCTCTGAGGTTGGGGGATCACCAGATGAAAGGGGATTCAACTCTTGGGATGCAGAGGAAAGACCACATGGACCGAGAGCCACAAGTATTGATTTAGCTGTGACTTTTCTTTGCCATGGCGCAGAGGACTCAGGAGCTGCGGCACAGAGGAACAACCTTGCCCAAGATCATGGGAACCCACCTCTTGCATCAGTGTGACCTGGAGGTGAGACCTGGAGTCACAGGAGATCATTTCGAAGCTTTAAAATTTGACTCCCCCACTGGATTTCAGACTTGGATGGACCCTATGATCTCTTTGTTTGGGCCAATTTCTCCCATTTGGAATGGCTGTATTTAACCACTACCTGTACTCCCATTGTATCTAGGAAGTAACTAGCTTGCTTTTGATTTTACAGACCTGTACCTGGAAGGGACTTGCCTTGTCTCAGACAAGACTTTGGACTGTGGACTTTTCAGTTAATGCTGAAATGAGTTAAGACTTCAGGGGACTACTGGGAAGGCATGACTGCTTTTGAAATATGAGGACATGAGATTTGGGAGGGGGCGGGGTGGAATGATATGGTTTGGCTGTGCCCCACCCAAATCTCATCTTGAATTCCCACATGTTGTGGGAGGGACCTAGTGGGAGGGAACTGAGTCATGGGGCAGTCTTTCCCATGCTGTTCTTGTGACAGTCTCAGGAGAGCTGATGGTTTTGAAAAACAGGAGTCTCCCTGCACAAGCTCTCTTTTTTGCCTGCCACCATCCGTGTAAGACGTGACTTGCTCTTCCTTGCCTTCCACCATGATTGTGGGCGGCTTCCCCAGCCACGTGGAACTCTAAGTCCAGTTAAGCCTCTTTCTTATGTAGAGTGCCCAGTCTCAGGTATGTCTGCATCAGCTGCATGAGAACAGACTAACACAGACCTCTACATACAGGCTTATCCATCAACATGATCATAACTACCCACAGTGATACCATGGGCTGGCACCGGTGCTCAAGAGGCTACCGCCAGCACCTGGCGCTCATCATCCCAGGCAGTCCCTAGCAACTCTAGGAGAAAGATGCAGATTGTGTGATGGAGAGAGCAGGGTGCTCATCATGCGATGGGGGCATAGCCTAGGGAGTAGATGCAGCAGATGAGGAGTCTGAGATGGGCCTGACCACGCACAAAGGGGCTAGGGCGTTCCAGGATTGGAGGAGCAGCTTGCACAAAGGCTTGGAGGTATGGGATGGTGTCCACGCAGCCTGATCACCACTCCTGGCTCCATAAGTTCACCTCCAGATCTAGGCTCTGGGCAAGGGCCAGGCCCTTCCTGAGCCATCACACGCTGCAGGAGGACAGCCCCGCTCGCGGCCAGCTGGCCTGGCTCAGGCCCACCACCAGCTGCGTCTCTGCCATCCCCAAGGCTTCATTTTCTCCCCCATAAAATGGGAATCATTGTACCTACTAGAAAAATTAATGAGTAGGAATAATGCCCATTAAGAACCTATCGCTGGGTGCAGTGGCTCACACCTGTAATCCCAGCACTTTGGGAGGCTGAGACAGGTGGATCACGAGGTCAGGAGTTTGACGGCAGCCTGGCCAACATGGTAAAAACCCATCTCTACTAAAAATACAAAAAAAAAAAAAAAAATAGCCAGGTGTGGTGGTGGGCGCCTGTAATCCCAGCTCCTCTGGAGGCTGAGGCAGGAGAATCGCTTAAACCCAGGAGGTGGAGGTTGTGGTGAGTGGAGATTATGCCACTGCAGTCCAGCCTGGGCAACAGAGCAAGACTCCGTCTTAAACAAAAAAAACCTATCAGTGGCTACAACTGGTGGCGGCAGGCACTCAATTAACCAGCAATGCAGCAATATTGTTTTCCACCCAACCAGGAGAGGGCAAAACAATCGGGACGTAGACTAGTCTTCAGGAACTGAGAGAGGAACGTAGGTGCAGACCTGTGTTAATATGACGATGATGATCACCCTCAATATCATCATCTTCTCTATCAAATATCAGTTCGTACACTATAATAATATATATTATCCTTAGTAGAGCTGAGAGGAAATTATAGTGGGATTCCCGAGGATAAATTAGTTTTCTTTCCAGAACACTGTGCTTAACCTAGAAGTCATTATGCATCTACTGGTAGAAGCATTCCTTAAATAGAACCCAGTAAATATATGTGATGTTCTCCATGGCTATTTATAGCCTACCTCTATTTATTAAAGGGAAAAAATGAGACAACAAGAGAGAAAAGGTAAATCTAGACTAGCAGAGGGCTGATGCACTCAGGCAGAAGCCTGTTTCTAAGTCACTGAAGCCCCACTTCCTCAGTGTAGACTCCCTGAGGGCCAGGCGCCTCCTGCTGACCTGCGATCTGGTCTCAGTACAGGGTGGAGTGAGTGGCAGACCATCAGTGGTGGTCAGATAAAACCTCCACTGGAAGAGAGTTTCCTGCCACTCCTTTGTGCACAGGGCCTGGCATGGAGACAGTATTCAATGCACACGCATTAAGGCAACACATATTTCTGGGAAGTGTCTCCGGTCCTCACTCTGCCTTTGGCTGGCGTGGAGTCCTTTGCAACTCCGAAGCATGCAGGGGTATCCTGGGGGCAGCAAAGGGGTGAATCTTCTCTCCCAAGAGGAGTTTGAGCCACCTTCCCTTCCAAGTTAAAGGGAGGGGAGGGGGTCCCCCTGCTTGGGATCCTCATGCTCCAGCATCTTTCACCGCCTTCCTCTTCCCAGGATGGGCCTCCACATGCCTTAACCCTGTCCTGCAATAACTTGGCACACCTTCTCCCCATGTTTCTGGACCAATACAGAAGCCTTCTGAGGTAGAACCTTCCAGTGGGCAGACTGGAGGCACTGGGCAGATAGAAGCAGCATGGAGCCCACACTCTCCTGGGAGCCCAGAAAAGCACTTGATCCTTCTGAACCCCAGTTTCCTGAGCCCAGTGCCTATTTCTGGGAACAAAGGCAATATTGTCCAGCTGTTATCTGTAAAAGCCAGATACAATGGCAGGAGCCCGGCCCCGGTTCTGTTACCCCTTTGTGGCTGACACACCCACACCTGAGTCCCAGACACTGCAGAAGTAGGGAGTGGAACTGGAGACCCCAAATCCCACCCTTGCCATGACATTCAGGACTCCCCGGCAAGGGCGGCTGCATCAATCCACCACTGAGTTGAGCTGAGGAGACCAATGTCCTGCCACGGGTGAGTCAGCTGTGTGCTTGGCCACCTTCACAATTCTCTGAAGGCATGTTCTCCAGATGGGCCTCCCAAGTGAGTAAGCAAGGGTCCCCCACTTGCTCACCCTTCTCAGAGGCATGGCTGCACATTTTGTCCTCAATTTCAGGATGTTCACAGAAAGGACAGAGAGAGTGGTCCAGCATGCACAGAAAATTACACCCAGCTCTAGTGCTAGCCAAGAATAAGCGTTCATCAGTTCTCCACAGGGTGCCTTTCCAGCCATTCTGGGCATTTCTGTGCTGTGTGCATCAGCTGACAATTTCTTCCTGCTCAGACCTCATCCATGGCAAGGGGTGGGAAAATAGCAGGAACCGTGTTCCAGGCACCTGGCCAGGTGCCCTTCATCCCATCCCTACCTGGCCTCCTTGCAATCTTCCTCCATGTCGCCACCCTACCCACAGCCTCGCCCCTCCTCCTAATGGTCCACACCCAGATCCTGGCAGGTGCTCCATGCCTCAGCAGCCAGCCACAGGGCCAGGGCACCCTGACGCCAGCCTCCCCCAGCACAGGGCTCAAGCTCCCTCATGTTTGCAAGGCTGCTTGTCCCCTCCCGAGCACCACTTTGTCCCCTTCCTCCTGGATTCACCTTCCAGCTGCAGAGTCTTAGCAGGAGCAGGCTCTCCCACCTCCTCTGGTGCACACTTCTATGGCTTTGCGGTCACTCCCATGTAGTCAGGGTCTATTCACCAAGAGGCCCTCTGCAGCAGGATGTCACCTCCTCCTACAAGCAGAAGTTCCCCCCTTGATGTTCCTGGGAGAGGGCACAGGATCCAGCTCAAGCTGCAAAGGCTGGCACCCACTTGCCCCATTGACCCTGCTTGGTGGTGGCCACTCGGAGTGTGGTTAATTCAACCTGCTGGTTGGAGGCCCAGGGCCCCCAGATGAGGCTGCTGCACACACGTGGAGTTCCCAGCCCATGGTGCTTCTGGGCCTCCACGGCCCTGGGGGGCTGGGAGTCACCCTTGGAGGGAAGGGGGAAGTAGGGAGAATCTGAGAACAGGGTCTAGGTCCTCAGAGCAAAAGGGAGGGTTCAAACCTACCAGCGAGAACAGAGGGGAAGGAGAGGTGGGGGGCCCAGGCCCAGGCAGAGGCTCCTGCTTCCTCTTCCTCCCCTGGCGAGCCCCAGGCCTGGTGCCAGCCACAAGCCACAGGGTGGGGGACCTAGGGGGGTGACGAGGAAGAGATGGCTCTGTGAGTCCCCTCACAGACAATCAGGTGCTACCTGAAGAAAGTGGCCGGGGAGACACAGTGTCACATGGGCTCAGAGAAGGCACCTTCATCACAGGTGCAGAGAACTTGGGAGAGTTTTCACTGGACCCCTTGTGCCTTTTCAAAGAGAAATAAAGACACACTGTCACACCTTCGGATGAAACTTGCAAGGGCTCTGGAAGATCCAGGTGAGCCGCAGGTAGGTGCGCTGCAGCCTGACAATCGTGCACTCTGCACACACACAGACAAGCACATCCCTGTTGTGGCTACGCACTTGGAGAAGGTGGATGGGCAAGAGGCAGCTATGATCACACGGAGTCATTCATGATGGCATGAGACGGTCCATTCAATCAGTCATTCAACAAACATCTTAAAGCCACTTGTGTTCCAGGAACCATATCTTCACTCTGTGTTTGCAAAATTGAGTTCCTACTGCTCAGTCCTACCTCTGTGCTCACACAACCTGCCTGGAAGCATCTGCCTCCACATGAGCTTGTGCAGTCCCCCTGCCTGGACCCTTCTCCTTCGGTATCTCCTGCCTCAAGGCTGAGCCAGGCACCTTCCCATGCAGGCTTCAGGCTGAAGGCCACCTCTCCTTCCACAAGGCCCCGCAGTGGCAACTCTGACTGGAACATGGCGGCCACTGTATTCTGTGTCATTCCTGAATGCATCTGAGCTGTCCTGGGCCACCTCCAGCAGCCGGAAGGCTGGGGCTTGGCTAAACAGCCATCCCAATCTTCTCAGGACAAAGGGGTAGACAGGGTAAACCAGGTACATTCCAGTCAAACCCAGACATCCTGGCAGGGCTGCCTGTTCACCCAGCCATCAGCTGAAGGACTCAGCTCACAGGTGGCAATATGCCCCTCCCTCACCAGTCCCACCATAAGGTCTCTGTGGCTTCTGCTCAGGCTCACATTCAAGGGGAGAGGACATCCACCACCAGCATTGTCCACGTCTCTCTGTGCAACAGGAAAACAGTGGCCCATCTCACCTCATCAGTTCAGCAAGAAAAACAAATCAGAGAATTTGTTTTGCATTGAAGACATTAAAGCTCTAAATGATTCACAGAAGCAGCCTCCTAGACCAGCACAGCCAGCCAACTAGTCACACTTTGTTTCCCAGTCTGGAGGGCATCAGGCCATGCCGGGTTCCTAGCGCCCTGAGCCTACCGTCAGCTCTGCCAGCCTCCTTCCTGCTCACACACATGGCCTCCTTTATTCTGAGCTCTAGAGAAACAAGTTGCTCTTCTTTCAAGCTTCCTTGATGTAGTCTGTGTCTACACACTCAGACTGTGCTAGTGCATCCATTCACCATTTTGAACAAATGTGGTTTCTGTTTGATGATGGTGATGGTGATGGTGATGACAGAGATGATGGTGATAATGATGGTGATGATGATGGTGGTGATGGTGATGGTGATGACAGAGATGATGGTGATGATGATGGTGATGTTGATGATGGTGATGGTGATGATGGTGAAAACCATGGTGCTGGTGATGATGGTGGCAATGATGGTGATGGTGATGACGATGATGGAGCTGGTGTTGATGGTGGTGATGATGATGGTGCCGGTGATGATGGTGATGGTGACGATGGTGATAATGATGGTGCTGGTGATAGTGGTGATGGTGATGGTGATGATGGTGGTGATGATGATGGTGCTGGTGATGACGGTGATGGTGATGGTGATGATGGTGATAATGATGGTGCTGGTGATGGTGGTGATGGTGATGGTGACGATGGTGATAATGATGGTGCTGGTGATAGTGGTGATGGTGATGGTGATGATGGTGATGGTGATGATGGTGATAATGATGGTGCTGGTGATAGTGGTGATGGTGATGGTGATGATGGTGGTGATGATGATGGTGCTGGTGATGACGGTGATGGTGATGGTGATGATGGTGATAATGATGGTGCTGGTGATGGTGGTGATGGTGATGGTGACGATGGTGATAATGATGGTGCTGGTGATAGTGGTGATGGTGATGGTGATGATGGTGATGGTGACGATGGTGATAATGATGGTGCTGGTGATGGTGGTGATGGTGATGGTGATGGTGACGATGGTGATAATGATGGTGCTGGTGATAGTGGTGATGGTGATGGTGATGATGGTGGTGATGATGATGGTGCCAGTGATGACGGTGATGGTGATGGTGATGATGGTGATAATGATGGTGCTGGTGATGGTGGTGATGGTGATGGTGATGGTGACGATGGTGATAATGATGGTGCTGGTGATGGTGGTGATGGTGATGGTGATGATGGTGATAATGATGGTGCTGGTGATGGTGGTGATGGTGATGGTGATGGTGACGATGGTGATAATGATGGTGCTGGTGATGGTGGTGATGGTGATGGTGATGATGGTGATAATGATGGTGCTGGTGCTGGTGATGATGGTGATGGTGATGGTGACGATGGTGATAATGATGGTGCTGGTGATAGTGGTGATGGTGATGGTGATGATGGTGATGGTGACGATGGTGATAATGATGGTGCTGGTGATAGTGGTGATGGTGATGGTGATGATGGTGGTGATGATGATGGTGCCAGTGATGACGGTGATGGTGATGGTGATGATGGTGATAATGATGGTGCTGGTGATGGTGGTGATGGTGATGGTGATGGTGACGATGGTGATAATGATGGTGCTGGTGATGGTGGTGATGGTGATGGTGATGATGGTGATAATGATGGTGCTGGTGATGGTGGTGATGGTGATGGTGATGGTGACGATGGTGATAATGATGGTGCTGGTGATAGTGGTGATGGTGATGGTGATGATGGTGATGGTGATGATGGTGATGGTGATGACGATGATGGAGCTGGTGTTGATGGTGGTGATGATGATGGTGCCGGTGATGATGGTGATGGTGACGATGGTGATAATGATGGTGCTGGTGATGGTGGTGATGGTGATGGTGACGATGGTGATAATGATGGTGCTGGTGATAGTGGTGATGGTGATGGTGATGATGGTGGTGATGATGATGGTGCCAGTGATGACGGTGATGGTGATGGTGATGATGGTGATAATGATGGTGCTGGTGATGGTGGTGATGGTGATGGTGATAATGATGGTGCTGGTGATGGTGGTGATGGTGATGGTGATGGTGACGATGGTGATAATGATGGTGCTGGTGATGGTGGTGATGGTGATGGTGATGGTGACGATGGTGATAATGATGGTGCTGGTGATAGTGGTGATGGTGATGGTGATGATGGTGGTGATGATGATGGTGCCAGTGATGACGGTGATGGTGATGGTGATGATGGTGATAATGATGGTGCTGGTGATGGTGGTGATGGTGATGGTGATGGTGACGATGGTGATAATGATGGTGCTGGTGATGGTGGTGATGGTGATGGTGATGGTGACAATGGTGATAATGATGGTGCTGGTGATAGTGGTGATGGTGATGGTGATGATGGTGGTGATGATGATGGTGCCAGTGATGACGGTGATGGTGATGGTGATGATGGTGATAATGATGGTGCTGGTGATAGTGGTGATGGTGATGGTGATGATGGTGGTGATGATGATGGTGCCAGTGATGACGGTGATGGTGATGGTGATGATGGTGATAATGATGGTGCTGGTGATGGTGGTGATGGTGATGATGGTGATAATGATGGTGCTGGTGATGGTGGTGATGGTGATGGTGATGGTGACGATGGTGATAATGATGGTGCTGGTGATAGTGGTGATGGTGATGGTGATGATGGTGGTGATGATGATGGTGCCAGTGATGACGGTGATGGTGATGGTGATGATGGTGATAATGATGGTGCTGGTGATAGTGGTGATGGTGATGGTGATGATGGTGGTGATGATGATGGTGCCAGTGATGACGGTGATGGTGATGGTGATGATGGTGATAATGATGGTGCTGGTGATGGTGATGATGGTGATGATGATAGCTGACATTACTGACCCATTATTAGGTGCCAGGGACTCTGCTCAGAGCTCTACTTTCAGTATCTTATTGAAGTACATAAATTTGATTTTCACTTATTTAAAGGGTTTTTCTTTGAAAAAAATTATACTGAAAAAGTATGAATCCACTTTCCTAACAATTTAAAATATTCTTTGAAAAGCGGAAATCACCTTAGACCCATCAGAGATTTGTCCTAATTCCCTGTTTTGAACAAATGTGTTAGGATATTAGAAGCAGTACTTTCACTGTCTCTCCTCTGTGTGTGTGTCTGTGTGTGTGTTGTGCAGATTCTCTCATGTGAATGCCAGCTCTTCTGCACACCTGCACTCTGGTCCATGTGCCTGTGCCCCTTGCAGGTGTGTGGCACCGAGTCTGATCTGCCTGAAAGCCCTCCCTCTATTCCCTTTTCTTTTCCTCTGCTTAGTTGGGAAGGAGGAATAGCAGGCCTCTGTTTGTTCCAGGAGAGACAATTTGAAGCAACGCTGGCAGAACAAAACCCTGGCCTAATACCTTTCCAAAAAGCATATTGCTTTTTGTAGCTGAAGCAGCTTAGAGTCCAACAGCTATTCCCCAGACAACCCAGAACAGAGCACGGCTATTTTTAGACTGTATCACACCTAAGAATCTGTGCAGAAAAGACACTGTGCCAAGCAGACATGCTATCCCTTCCTCCAACAACCATTTAGCCTGATGCAGAAGGAGCAGCCTGCCTGCATTTTTTCTTAGTGTATCAGATTCTAGCAACAATATGCCATTCTCTTTGAATTCTATTCAAGTGCCTGGTATATGCTGGTACCTCTTGATAGCTATTATTACAGTGCCAGAGTCAGTCCAATGCCAAATGACAGAATCAAAACTGAAAACATGTAACCATCATATGTACTTAACTTTGTGGGCAGAATATCACTACATCTGGATGTCTGAGTGCATTTTGATGTTTGACTGCATTTTCAGTTTTCACTCAGATGCTTGGCATCAAGTGGGATATTCACACCCAAAATAACATTAACATGTGGATGTGCAAAAGCTCTTTACATCATAAAGTAAAAAGCACTGGCACTTTTCAAATGTTGGAACCAATATAATTTTTTTCCAGGGACAGGATGCACTTGCTGGCAAATGTTCATTTTTGTTAACTGTATTACCTTCATCACCATCACCATCATCGTCATCACCATCAACACTATCAGCACCATCAGCACCGTTACCTTCACCATCATCACCGTCAGCCATGATCACCATTAACTCCAACATCACCAACACCATCACCATCATCATCATCATCACCATCACTATCACCATCATCATTATCATACTATCACCATCATCATCATCATCATCATCACCATCACTATCATCATTGCTATAATCACCATGTCACCATCACCACCGTCATCATCATTCTATGACCATCACTATTATCAACACCATCATCACCATCATCATCATCACTGTCACCATCACCACCATCACTATCACCATCATCATCATCACTGTCACCATCATCACCATCACTATCACCATCATCATCATCACTGTCACCATCATCACCATCACTATCACCATCATCATCATCATACTATCACCATCATCATCATCGCACCACCATCATCATCATTCTATGACCATCACTATTATCAACACCATCATCACCATCATCATCATCACTGTCACCATCATCACCATCACTATCACCATCATCATCATCATACTATCACCATCATCATCATCACTGTCACCATCATCACCATCACTATCACTATCATCATTGCTATAATCACCATGTCACCATCACCACCATCATCATCATTCTATGACCATCACTATTATCAACACCATCATCACCATCATCATCATCACTGTCACCATCATCATCATCACTACCACCATCATCACCACTACCACTATCTTTATCATCACCATCAATTACACCATCATCCCCACCAGCACCATCCCCCACCACCATCCTTATCATCATCATCATCATCCTCCTCCTCCTCCTCCTCACCACTAATGACAATCGCTATGACCATCACCACCATCATTGTAATATCACCATTACTCTCTGTAGTCGGTAAATGGATGCCCAGTTCTGTGCTCGGTATGTTCCACAAATGATCTCTAACCCCCGACAGAAACCTTGCATCATAAGTACTAGATCATTTTTATTTATTTATGTTTCAAATAAGGCTTACAGGAGTTAGGGTGATTTTTTTTTTTGAAACTAAGTAGCTGTAAGTGGTCGGACTGAACCCAGTTCTGTGAAACTCCGTTGCCCTTTCCATGACACCAGCTTATTCCCTAATGTGCTTAACTGCCTCAAAATCGTGGACTGCACAATGATGAGGCATGTCAGCAGCCAGCTCACTGCCGCCTTGAATGGCTGAGGGACTTGATCCTGCACCAAGCTCTTCCCCCCCGCACTGTCGCTGTCTCCCCCTTCACAACACAGCCTCTCGTTTGTGTCCCTGCAAAGCGAAGCCTTGTCTGGGACCTGTCTCCTGGCTGTGGACTCTGTGGACAACCTCAGGCCAAGACCTTCTAGCTTCCTGGGTTGGCATCTGGCTCTTATAGACGCTTAGCAAGTATTTATTGGCATAGGCCTGTATTGACCTAATCTCAGTATGGAACATGCTTTGTATGAGGAAATAGCAGCTTCTGTGCCAGGGAGGCCATGACTGAAGTCATACTCCACCACCAACTGTCCAGGTGGCCTCAGACAGGCCTCAGAGCCCTTGACATCTGGGAGTGCAACTGGACCCCCCATCCCCCACCAAACCCTACTGGCATTACCACTAAAGTATTTCTCAAATTCACACTCTTCTTTTGCAGGTTCCCTTGACATCACTTTTTCAAAATACATATGCCAACCTCCAAACCTGTGCCTCACTTGGTCTTCCCCATCTGTGAAAACGGCATCACTCTGGACTCAACTTTTCACAGGAAACACATGAAACCCTGAAACTTCCCTTGACTCCTGCCTCCACTTTTTTTTCCTTTTGAGATGGGTCTTTCTCTGTTGCCCAGGCTGGAGTGCACACTGGAGTGCAGTGGCACCATCAATGCAGCCTCAACCTCCCAGGCTCAAGCGATCCTCCCACCTCAGCCTCCCAAGTGGCTGGGACTGCAGGCACTCACCACCACACTCAGCCATTAAGAAAAATAATAATTTGTAGAGACAGTGTCTCACTATGTTGCCCGGGCTGCCCTCAAACTCCTGGGCTCAAGAGGTCCTCTCTAAGTGCTGGGATCACAAGCATGAACCACTGTGCCCAGCAGCTCCTCCCCCTCTTCCCCAAGCCCTGTACACAAGAACCAGCAAGTCCTAGGAGCTGCAGCTTCGCTATACAGCCCGAGCTACCACTTCTCATGCCCTCACTCCACTGAGGCATCCAGGCACCTCTCTGCCCCTTGGCCCGCTGCGGCAGACTGAGACCAGCCTGTTGCAGGGAACCCCACATCTCTGCCATCTCTGCTGTCTGTCCTCCACCTGGCTTGTAACTCTCCTGCTTAAAAGTTGGGATGGATTTCCACTGACATCATATGAGTCCCAAAACAGCAAGTTTGGGACTTCCCATTTTCCCCATGCTCTTTTCAGCCATCCCCCACTTCCTTCCTTCAGCAGATGCCACACACAACTGCAGCATGTAGCCATTCTTTCCCTGCTTGGAGCTTCACTGCTGCAGCCGTGACAGCATGGGACTCTCCCGCGCCCCACCTTGCCTGGCTGGCTGGCTCCCCATTGTCCCTAGGTCTCAGTTTGAAAATCGCTTTCCTCCCCTGGGCGTCCCAACCTACCAAGTTGAAATCAGGTTCTTTCTCATCAGTGGTCACAACATGCATCAGAATGTGTAAATGCATATCTGCTTGTCTTTTTACTTCTCTGTCTCCTCCCCACCCACGCCTGGACTGGAGGCTCCCCAGGGCCCGGGCCTGGCCTTGCTCCTCCCCCGAGTTCCCAGCCCTGACGGCAGAACCTGGCACCCAGCAGGACTCAGTGCACATGTGCTGGTTGGATGGATCAGTGACACAAGTCCCTGCCTTGCTGTCCCTCCAGGCCTCTCTGAGGCTCATGTCAGGGATGTTTGTCACATCAGGGCAATGTGTGGTTCTAAACCAGCAAGGAGCCAACTCCAGAACAGCACCCATGTGAGGACAGATCTGTCCAGCTGGCTAGAAAGAAAGGGACCTAAAATACACCACACGTCACACATCAGTTCCCACAATTCATGCCTTCACCAGCATTCGAGATGGTATTTGTTTGTACCAATGCATGGATGAGACACTGAGCCTCAGGTGACCATTTCCCCCAGGTACAATCCAGTAGGAAAGTGAAGAGCCAGGACTCACCATAGGTTCAGCCTGGAGTGCAGGCTGCCTTCCTCCCTTGGCCTCCCTTGATGGACATCGTTTCCTTTCCAGACTGTCTGCATGGCACGTGGAGAGAAGCTGTGCACAGCCCCGCCCTGGCTGCCCTTTCTACTGGCAGGTGCTTCGCTGAGACCTCACTGCGCCCTTACAGCCTCCTCGTCAAGGGCAGCCCTTAGCCAGCATGCTCACCGCACATCTCTGCAGCACTGGAATTCATGGTTCTGCTTGAGAAACTTCCAGCATCTTCCCGCCAACTCCATCCTGGAGCTGCTACTCCCACCCTGGAGGGGCAGCACCCCCAGCAGAGGCAGGCCTTGGACCCCTGTGTAGGGCAGTTTGCAGGCAGACTGCTCTTCTGCATGGTTGGTTCCCTTGGAAGGACGGGGAGACAAGCAGTCCCCGAGAGCTCCCCCGGGGGTGGGTGATGGACAGGCCTTGTCAGTTCTGTGCTCTCCCACTCCACAGAGGCAGCCCTGAGTGCAGAGAAGGAAGCCAAGGGGATTTCAGGAAGCCTGTCATTCACTCAGAATGACAGCTGGAGGGGTCTGCGTAGATACACAGAGCCCTTTCTTTTGTGAGGCCTTCGTGTTGGGCACTTTACTCAGCAACTGTGGATACAGGGGCTGATTTCATCTTACCAACATTGCATTGTAGGAAGTTTCATTGTAGGAAGAAACATTTATACAGCGTCCACAGGTGCCAGGATCATGCACATGCTGTCGCAGGCAAATGCATCCAGGAATTTTAATTCTTTTTTTTTTTTTTTTGAGACAGAGTCTTACTCTATCGCCAGGCTGCAGTGCAGTGGCGCAATCCTGGCTCACTACAACTTCCGTTTTCCAGTTTCAAGCAATTCTCCTGCCTCAGCCTCCCGAGTAGCTGGGACTACAGGCATGCACCACCATGCCCGGCTAATTTTTTGTATTCTTAGTAGAGACGGGGTTTCACCATGTTGGCCAGGATGGTCTTGATCTCTTGACCTCGTGATCTACCCACCTCAGCCTCCCAAAGTGCTGGGATTACAGGCATGAGCCACTGCACCTGGCCCAGGCATTTTAATTCTAAAGGGTGGGCTCTGGAGCGTGATCCTGGGATCCGCCTTCTGATAGGACAAGACAGGACAGGACAGGACAGGACAGGACTGGACTGGAAGCCACCACTTGCAGAAAGGCTGCTGTCCAGCACCAACCAGCCTTGCCTTTGGCCTTGCATAGAGGAGGATGACATCACTGCTGATTACCTTCAGTTCCAGCTGTTGCATCATCCACGGGCCACCCAGGGACAGGCTTTGGGGGTACATCAGGCCTCACATCCCAATGCCAGATCCAGGTGCACATTCATGACTCTCGTTAAGGGAACTACCTCCACGGGCCTCCTCTAGTGCCTGTCCTGTGCCCGCACTGCAGCCCTCCCTGCCAACAACAGGTGCTCCCATGGAATGCACTCACCTTCCCCCTGGTGGGGTGTGAGTTCAGGCTTTCCACTGTGACCAGACACATTGTTCTCTGGGTAGAAGGAAGCAAGTTCTTCCCTTTAAACCTTTCTAGTTTCTCCATTTAAATCAATAGAAAGAAGATTGGTAGACAGATTGTTATAGAAGATATACAGATATATAATAGAGATGACAGATGATACATAGATGGATGATGGGTCAATAGATGATAGATAGATAATTGATGTATAGACGCTCAATAGAGATGATAGGTAGACAGATAATACATAGATAATTGATAGACGATAGATACATAGAGATGATAAGCAGATAGATAATATATAGATAATTTATAGAAAGACAATAGAGATACTAGATGATAGAGAGGACAGGTAGCTAGATATATGATAGGTAGACAGGTGATAGAGATCATAGGTAGATAGGTGATAGATGACAGGTAGATAGAGATGATAGAAAGGTAGATAGGTGATAGGTACACAGCTAGACAACAGATAGAGATGATAGGTAGATTAGATAATAGATAGATAAATGACAGCTGAGATGGTAGCAGATAGATGATAGGTAGGTAGGTTGGTTGGTAGGTAGATTAGATAGATAGACGATAGACAGAGAGAGATAGATAGATAGATAGATACATACATACATACATAGATACAGATAGAACAATCCACACATCCATATGCCAGTAGCCAGGCCAGTCAGCTCTTGGCCCTGTTCCCTTTGGCCACCCTACCACCCTGTTCTTGCCCTGGCCTCCTGGGATCCATTTCCCCATCTGCACATTTCTCACCCAGCTCACACTGGCTCCTGGCCTACTGCTCCAGAGAACTCACCAACACCATGGCTCCTGTGTTCGCTAAGTTGCAAATCCCAGGGTTCTTTTCAAGTACTCACATGCTTGGCCTCTGGGGGCAAGTCCGGAGGGATGGCCCTCCCACTGGCCCCTCCCCACCTCCGTCTCTTCCCCAGCTGCTCTGTACTGCCTCCTGAAGTCCAGTGCTGGACTTCAGCAGCACCCCTTTAAGATGTCCAGTAAGTCTTTTTCCAATTTCTTATTAAAAGTCCTGGAAAGATGTAAAAATGTGAAAACCTGTATCACCACTGAAAAATAAAACTGACAATCTGGCAAGAAAAGAAGGACTTTAGACAAAGTTGCACAGAAAATCAGTTATGGGATGTTTGTAGAAACAGAAGGAACCTGCTTACATGAGGGGGGTGGGGGGGCGGGGGGTGCATTTGCAACAGCTCGCACTGAAGCACCTGTGTAGGCGGCACTGAGAAATTTTTCCCAATACCTCTATCCATCAAATACTGTTATAATTTCCATTTTATAGAGGAGAAGACTGAGGCTCAGAGAGGTTACACATGTAGCCCTAGATCACATAGCACGCAAGGGCTGGGGCAGGGCTTGCTTGGAGAGCCTGTGTCTTAACTCTTACAGCACCTGCTGTCTGGGCTACAAGTGGGCGGATGGAAAGGGCAGGTCTGATCCCTCCACCTCAGGTGCCCCTGACACAGAAATGCAGCATCTCCACCATGGCACAGCCACACCCCTCTGCTATGCTTGCGATCCACCTTCTGGGGCAGCCAGAACGTGGGCCTCCTACCCCTAGCACAGAACTGTGTTTCCTTTATGGCCAGGTAAAGGTTCCCAGGCAGAGGTCGGGGGAGGCGCGGCTGGTAAGGGCTCCGGACTCAGGAGAGAAGGCTCCGTGCAGGGCAGAACCTGGATGGGTCTCTCCCCTGGAGAAGGCAGCCTCTCTCCTTCCGTTTTCTTTTTTTTTTCCTAAAGCAAACACTTTAATATCATGTTTAGATTTTACCTGTAGATATCCTACTGTGCATCTCCAAAAGAAAAGTCTTTTAAAAGTATATCCACAATATCATCCACATCCAATAAATGCTTACGTGTTCCCCAACTGTTCACATTTTAATTTTGCTGGTTCAAATCTGAATCCAAATGAGACCCATATTTGGAAACTAGTCGATAAGTCTCCACAAGCTTTTCTTTCTTCAGTCCCGAGGTCTCCTACTCACGTCCCTTCTTCCCTTTGTGCTACATTGAGCGACAAAGCAGGGTTGCTTTTCCTGTAGAAACCCCTGTAGTATGGACTTTGTGTTTCACTGGTCCCAGGGCTCCTGTTAACTGGAAGTTAGATTTGAGGGCTTGATCGGATTCCGGTTTTGGGTTTCGGCCAGACGACTTCCTAAGCTGCGCTGTGCCTCCACAGGGGATTTGGGACGTCTGCTGAGCTGCTGCTTTTGTAAGCTCAGCAGTCACTGAGGAGTATCACAAGTCATTAATACAGCAAGGGTGCAAAAGGATGACACCCTAATTCCAACATTAATTCTTCATGCGACAGCTGGAATATTTATGTAAAAAGAAACCTCCCATTTCAATTATCTGCTTACCTAGAAATAAAGTTCTTATATGTAAAACAGGGAGAAATCCTTACTTCTTTCCAAGTTTTTACAATAATGAGTAGTTTCCCTGACATACTCCAATGCTGACCAGTTTTTACTTTTCATTTTAATAAACTCAAGGATTAAATCACATTTAATGTATTGCATCCATTGAAGTTAATCAGGTTAATGATGCCAACACTGGCCTATGTTTGGTTGAGAATCTCTTCAAGCCTGGCTGAGTTCTTTTTTTCATTCATTCTTTTTTTTTTCTTTTTCTTAGGTTCTTAAAAATTGCAGTGAAATACACATGATGTAAAAATTTACCATTGTAATCATTTATAATTCAGGGGCACTAAGCAAATGCACTATGCTATGCGTCTATCACCATTACCTAATTCCAGCATTTTTCACAGCTCCAGACAAAAATTCAGACACACCTGTTCCTACCAGCGTTGTTCCCAGTAGCCAAAAGCTGGAAGCAGCCCAAGTGTCCATCAAGGGATGGATGGAGAAATAAAATGTGGCATATTCATCTTTAAGAAGAAGGCAGGGCTGGGCACGGGGGCTCACGCCTGCAATCCCAGCGCTTTGGGAGGCCAAGGCAGGCAGATCACAAGGTCAGGAGTCCAAGACCAGCCTGGCCAACATGGTGAAACCCTATCTCTACTAAAAATACAAAAAATTAGCCAGGCGTGGTGGCAGACACCTGTAATTTCAGCTACTCGGGAGGCTGAGGCGGGAGAATCACTTGAACCCAGGAGGCAGAGGCTGCAGTGAACCGAGACCGCACCACTGCACTCCAGCATGGGCAACAGAGCGAGACTCCATCTCCTCAAAAAAAAAAAAAAAAAAAAGAAAGAAAGAAAGAAAGAAAAGAAAGAAAGGAAAAAAAGGAGAATGCAGTTCTGACTCATGCTACGACATGG
The DNA here is from genome assembly GCA_036589455.1 of Ateles fusciceps. Taxonomy (NCBI): domain Eukaryota; kingdom Metazoa; phylum Chordata; class Mammalia; order Primates; family Atelidae; genus Ateles; species Ateles fusciceps. Next base: position 644,331 of record JAZHEH010000402.1, on the reverse strand, counting down.
GTGAACCTCGAAAACATGCTAAGAGAAAGAACCAGACACAGAAGGCTGTGTGTTTTCTGAACCTTTTTGGCATGGCCCCAAGAGCCACGGCAGCTTCCTTACTTTCTGGTACAGGATATCTGGGTCTCATGTTGTACATTTTCTAATGCATGCCCAGAACTAATCGTTTCTCTAAGAAGCCCTGATTGCTTTCAGCGGTAAATTGGATTTAGCGATCACAGCCTGGGGATCAGGGTTGTTCCTTCATACTGAGGGTCATTTGCCTCCTTGCTTTTGAAGAAAGTTTTTTTTCTTATCCTTACTGCTGTCACATCATGCATCCCCAACATCATATTAGATATCCTAGGTCTCGTGGCCCACACAACTGCTCATTTTTGAGTAGTTGCATGATGACTACTAGACATAGAAGCTTTACCCCATCTCCCTCCCTCTCTCTCTGTCTCTCTCTCTCTCTCACACACACACACACACGCATATACACATGCATCTCAAAGTAATAGCGTCATCACCACCAACACCACTCTGATGGCTGAACACAGCCTGAGATAACTCGTGAAGCTGTTTGTGTTTCTAGTACACTAATCCTAGGAGTGTACCATCAGATCAGGGTTCCCTAAAATCACTGGAAAAAATATGTGTGTGTGTGACTTCCTCGTCCACTGGATGCACAGCTAACTTCACTTGTTCAGTTTGTCATTAGGTCTGGGGATGGCCTCGGACATTTATCTTTATTGTAAGTGGGGGAGGTTCGATGGCTGTTTTTATTTCTTTTTCATTGGTTTATTCATTTTTCATTGGATTATTCATTTATTCGTATCGCCCACTTACTCATTTTCCTGTTGATTGTTGTATTTTGGGCTGTATCTACAGAAGACGTGTTTTAATATTTTGTGTGGATGGCACCCTCCCTTTGTTCTTTTTCAAGGGTTAGCTGGCGATTTGTAGTTACTGTTGCCACTGTCTTCTTCCTAATGAAATATGTAACCAAGTGATTTAGATCCAGGAAAAATGTATTTTGACTGAGATGCTTTTATACTGCGAAATAACTTAAGGAGGCTTGGCTGAAGCCTTCTGATCTAGGAACACAGCATGTCTTTTCCTTTGTTCAAGTTTTATAGTTTACTGCATATAATTTTTGGTCAATTAAAAAAATGTATTCATAGAAAATGTGTGTGTGGTGTTTGTGTGTGTGGTTTGTAAGTGTATGTGTTGCTTTGTGTGGGATGTGTGAGTGCTGTGTGTGTATAGGGGTACGTGTGATATAAGACTGGGTGGTGTGGGGGAGTGCGTCTATGATGTGAGTATATGTACATGTGTATGTGTGCGAGTATAGGTGAGCATGTGTGCATGGATGTAAGCATGTGTATATGCATATGTATGTTGTGTGCATGGTGCATGTGTACATGCGTATAAGTGTCATATGAGTGTGTGCAGGGTACATTTGTGATGTATGTGTGTTGTGTATACAGTGTGAGTGGGTGTGTGTGGTGTGAGTGTGGTTTATGTTTCTGTGGTGTGTGTGTATTGTACATACAGGTATGCCTGGTGTGAGTCTGTGTGTGGTGCATGGGTGGGATTTGTGTGGTATGAATGTGTGTGTGTATACCTGTATGTATGTGAGCATTTGTGTGTGATGTGTGTGTAGTGTGTGTATTGTACATGCATGTATACATTGTGTGAGTCTGTGGCATGAATGTGTCTGTTTGCATGTGTGTGAACATGTGTGTGCATGTGTGTGATGTATCGGTGGTGTGTATTATACATGCACATATGCACTGTGAATTTGTGTATTTTGTGTGGGTGTGGTACATGTGGTGTGAATGTTTGTGTGAGATGAGTGTGAGTGATGTGCGTGTTGTACATGTGTATATGCATGGTGTGTGTGGTGTGAATGTGTGTATGTGAGCATGTGTGTGTGCATGTGTGTGATGTGTGTCTGTGATGTGTATGTATTATACATTCTTGCATGCATGTGTGAGTCTGTGTGTACTGTATGGGTGTGGTATGTGTGCTGTGAATGGGTCCATGTATATATGTGAACATACGTATGTGCATATTGTACATGCCTGTATGCATGATGTGAGTCTGTGTGTGGTGCGTGGGTGTGGTATGTGTGCTGTGAATGTGTGTATGTGAACATGTGTGTGTACTGTACATGCCTATATGCCTGGTGTGAGTCTGTGTGTGGTGCATGGGTGGGATTTGTGTGGTATGAATGTGTGTGTGTATACCTGTATGTATGTGAGCATTTGTGTGTGATGTGTGTGTGGTGTGTGTATTGTACATGCATGTATACATTGTGTGAGTCTGTGGCATGATGTGTCTGTTTGCATGTGTGTGAACATGTGTGTGCATGTGTGTGATGTATCGGTGGTATTATACATGCACGTACGCACTGTGAATTTGTGTATTTTGTGTGGGTGTGGTACATGTGGTGTGAATGTTTGTGTGAGATGAGTGTGAGTGATGTGTGTGTTGTACATGTGTATATGCATGGTGTGCGTGTGTGTGGTATGAATGTATGTGAGCATGTGTGTGATGTGTGTCTATGTGTGTGTATTATACATTCTTGCATGCATGTGTGAGTCTGTGTGTATTGTATGGGTGTGGTATGTGTGCTGTGAATGTGTCCATGCATATATGTGAACATATGTATGTGCATATTGTACATGCCTGTATGCATGATGTGAGTCTGTGTGTGGTGTGTGGGTGTGGTATGTGTGCTGTGAATGTGTGTGCATGTGTGTATGTGAACATGTGTGTGTACTGTACATGCCTATATGCATGGTGTGAGTCTGTGTGTTGCATGGGTGTGGTATGTGTTGTGAATGTGTGTGTGCATGTATGTGAGCATGTGTGTGTACTCTGTATTGTGTGTATTGTGCCTGTATGCATGGTGTGAGTTTGTGTGTGGCACATTGGTGTGGTATGTGTGATGTGAATGTGTGTGTGTGTATGTGAACATGTAGGGGGTGTTTGTGTGGGGGGGGCATGTGTGTGCATGGGATGTATATAGGGGATGTGTGTATGTACACTGGTGGGCAGCCTCTAAGATGATGCCAGTGATTCCTGCCTCCTTGGAGAATGCCCCTCTCCTGAATGCATGTTGAACCCAGTGACTTGCTTCTAATGAATACAATATAGAAAAAGCTGACGGATATCACTTCCAAGATGAGGTCACAAAAAGACAATGCTTTGTCTTGAGAGCTCCATCAGCCTCTCCCCGTCAATTGCTCTAATGGAAGCCAGCTCTCATGCTGTAAGCTGCCCTGGGGAGGGACTGATCTATGACTCTCCAGCAGGCAGAGAGGACCTGAGGCTGCCCATAACCATGTGAGTGAACTGAAAGGTGGGTTCCATAGCCCCAGGCAAGCCTTGAAGTGCCAGCCTGGCCAGAGCCTGTGAGGGCTCTGCCTTGAGCCAGGGTGCCTGGCTCTGCCACGGCCAAATTCTAGACCCTTAAAAATGTGACTTAGCAAATGTTTTATTGTTGTAATTTGGTAAGTTTGAAGGTAATTTATTACAGAGTGATAGACACTCTAACAGGTTTTGGCTTATATCCATGGTAATTATTGATTCCGTCCCTTTGTGTTTGTAACTGGGCTTTTAATTCTGAGATAAGTACAGATTTACATGAAGTGGTAAGAAATAATACAGTGACCTCATGTGCTCTTTACTAAGTTCCCCTCAATGGTAACATCTTGCAAATAATATGTATACACTATACACAATGCAACCAGCATACAGTAAAATGTAACAATCGGGATACTGGTGACAATATATGCAAAATGCAGGCTAGCTCCATCACTACAAGGGTCCTTCCTATTGCCTGTCACAGCCACATCCTTAATCACTGGCAACTAGGAGCCTTCTCTCCATTTTTGTAACTGTGTTGATTCAGTGTTATAGAAAATGAATCATATAGTATGTAACCTTTGCAGACTGACATTTTTCACTTACACAATCCTCTGGAGATCCAACCAGATGGTTGCATGTATCAATAGTTTGTTCTTTTATTGCTGAGTAGTAAGTGTTCCATGGCATGGGTTTGCATGTGCCACAGTTATTTAATAATCCATCCACAGAAGGCCATGTGGGTTGTTTCCAGCTTTGAACTATGATGAATAAAGCATACCCATTACTATGACTATTATCAAAAATGCAGAAAATAACAAGGGTTGGCAAGGATGTGGAGAAGTTGGCATCCCTGTGCATTGCTGGTAGGAATGCAAAATGGTGCAGCTACTATGGGAAACAGTATGGCAGTTCCTTAAAAATAAATACAGAATTGTTACCATATGATCCAGGGATTCCACTTCCGAGCATATACTCCAAAAACTGGGGAAAGGGGACTCAAATAGATATTTGTACAGCCATATTTATGGTAGCACTACTCCCAACAGCTAAAAAGTGGAAGAAACCCAAGTGCCCCTCGCTAGATAAGTAGATAAACACAATAATATATACAGGCAATGGAATAGGATTCAGCCTTTGAAAAGGAAGGAAATTCCGACACCTGCTACAACATGGATGAACCTTGTGAACATTATGTTAAGTGAAAAAAAGCCAGTCATGAAAAGAAATATACTGCATGATTCCACTTATTTGAGGTCCACAGAGTAGAGTGGTCCCCCTTTATCTGCTGTTTTGCTTTGCACAGTTTCAGTTACGAGCAGTCTGAACCACAGTTCAAAACTACTAAGTGAAAAGTTTCAGAAACAGACAACTCATTCTGAGTGCACCATTCTGAGTAATGTGACGATCTCATGTTGTCCCACCCGAGATGTGAATCATCCCTTTGTCCAGCACATCCATGCTATATATGCTACCCACCTGCTAGTCACTTCCTATCTGTCTCAGTTATCAGACAGAAAAAACATAGTATATGTAGGGTTTGATACTATCTGTAGTTACAGGCATCTACCGCAGATCTTGGAATGTATGTCCTTCAGATAAGGGCAGACTACGGTAGTCAAATTTATAGACAGAGAAATAGAAAGGTGGTTGCCAGGGGTTGGGGCAGGGAGGATTCAAGAGTTGTTGCTTAACAGGTATAGAGTTTCAGCTTTGCAAGATAAAAAGAGTTATAGAGATTGGCTGTACAATAATGTGAATATACTCAGCACTACTATATACTGGAAAGTGGCTAAGACGGCATATTTTATGTTCTATGTATTTTATCACAATTAAATGAAAACTGGGTAGACTGATTCCTTTGTTCTCCTTTCTAAAATTGTTTTAGCAATTTTAGTGCCTTTGCCTTTCCATATACATTTTAGAATAATCTTATCTATATCTACAAAAAGTATTGCTGAGATTGATAGGCACTGCATTAAACCTATATATTCATTTGAGTAAAATTGATGTCTTTACTACATTCCACTTTTTAAAAATTTCTACTCTTATCTTTATTTTTTTTTTCTGTGGTTTTATTTTGCTATTCTATTTTTCAGTTCTTGAGCTGGGAGCTTAGGTTACTGATTTGAGACTTTTCATCTCTTTTAACATATGCATTTAGTGTTATAAGTTTCTCTCTCATAATTGCTTTAGCTGTATCCCAATGATTATATTTCATTTTTATTCAGTTCAAAGTATTTTTATTTCCCTCTGAGACTTCTTCTTTCACCCATAGATTATTTAGAAGTATGTTTTGTTCCCCTAGTGTTTGGAGATTTTTCTGTTATTCATATCTAGTTTGATTCCACCGTGATCAAAGAACAAGTGTATTAGCTTTTTTTTTTTTTTTGAGACAGAGTCTTGCTCTGTCACCCAGGCTGGAGTGCAGGGGTGCAATCTTGGCTCACTGCAACCTCTGCCTCCCGGGTTCAAGTGATTCTCCTGCCCCAGCCTCCTGAGTAGCTGAGACTACAGGTGCATGCCACCATGCCCAGCTAATTTTTGTATTTTTGGTAGAGACGGGGTTTCACCATGTTGGTCAGTCTGGTCTTGAACTCCTAACCTCATGATCCGCCCGCCTAGGCCTTTCAAAGTGCTGAAATTACAGACATGAGCCACTGTGCCTGGCTGACTTATTCTTTTTAAAATTGTTGAGATTTGTTTTATGGTGAAGAATATATTCCATCTTGTAACCTGCCTATATTCAACCTGCCTATATTACAGCATTTGAAGTGAGTTTCCTGTAGACAGCATATAATTGGTCATGCTTTTTATCCATCCTATCTCTTTCTATATTTTAATGTATTTAGATTATTTACACATTGATGGAATTATTGATATTTTAGGGCTTAACTCTGCCATTTAAATTCTTTATTTCTGTTTATTCTCTCGTTTTCTCACTTTCTTTGTGGGATCATTTGCATTTTTCTGCCTTCCTATGAGTTACTTGAACATTTTTACAATTCCATTTCCACGTATCTGCAGTGTTTTAAAATGTACCTCTCTCTACAGCATTTTTAGTACTTGATGTAGGTACTATATTATATTTACACAATATCACAGACTATTGGTGTTGTCCTTTTATTAGGTGGAGTGAAATATAGAAATCTTACCTATCTTTAAGGCCCTTCATTTCCCCAGTTTATATCAGGTTGGTTGGTGCAAAATAATTGTGGCTTTTGCCATTACTTGCAATAATTGTCTTAAATATTTCCTCTTCATATATTTAGTACCATATCAAATGGTGTCATAATTTTTGCTTCAACCATCAAATGTAATTTATAAGACTTAAGAGGAAAAAGAAAGCCTATTATATTTATTCATATTTTTGTTTACTTTGCTCAGTATTTTTTCTTCTTGATGTTGTAAGGTTTCTTTTTATCATTTCCTTTCTGTTTAGAGAACTCTTTTTAGCTATCCTGTTCAGATAGGTCTGCTGGTGATAAATTCTCTCTGTTTTCCTTCATCTGAGAAAGTCTTAATTTCTCCTTCATTCTTGAAAGATATTTTTATGGGTATAGAATTTGGGGGATGACAGTTCTTTGCTTTTAGTAGCTGAAAAATGCTGCGTCATTTCCTCCTGGCTTCCATGGTTTCTGATGACTAATACACTGTCATTTGAATTGCTTTTCCTTTCTAGCTTGGGTCTTCTTTTCCCCCGGCTGCTTTGATTTTTTTTTTAATTGTTGAGATTTGTTTTACGGTGAAGGATGCATTCTATCTTGTAAACTGCCTATATTCAGCCTGTCTGTATTACCGCATTTAAAGTGAGTTTCCTGCAGACAGCATGTAGTTGGGTCATGTTTTTTAATCCATCCTGTCACTTTCTGTATTTTAGTGTATTTAGACTGATATTTTAGGGCTTAACTCTGCCATTTTAATTCTTTATTTCTGTTCTTTTTTTTTTTTTTTTTTTTTTTGCCTTTCAGAAGTTTAATTATGATGCATATCGACATAGATTTCTTTAGATTTATCCTGTTTGAGCTTTTTTGAGCTTCTTGAATCTGCAGGTATATGTATCTTAACAATTTGGGTCATTTTCAGCCATTATTTCTTCACGTACTTTTCAGCTTCTTCCTCTTTCAGCTCTCCTGCAGGGACAAAATGACACAAAATTCAGACTTTTGTTATAATCCCCAGAAGACCCAGAGGCTCTGATCACTTTTTCTTGCTGTTGTTTTATGATTATTATCCTACTTTCTCCATGTTGTTTGGATTGGGTTACTTCAATTGGTCCATCTTTCATTTCATGATTCCTTCCTGTCTTCATTCCAGTCTGCTGCTGAGCTCATTCACCGTGCTTTTAAAATTTCCATCATATTTTTCATTTCTAAAATGTCTATTTGAGGCCAGGCCTGGTGGCTGATGCCTGTAACCCAGCATTTTGGGAGGCCAAGGCAGGCATATCACCTGAGATCAAGAGTTCAAGACCAGCCTGGCCAACATGGTGAAACCCCGTCTCTACTAAAAATACAAAAATTAGCTGGGTGTGGTGGTACGTGCCTGTAATTTCAGCTACTCAGAAGGCTGAGGCAGGATAATCGCTTGCACCCGGGGGGGCAGAGGTTTCAGTGAGCCGAGATCACACCATTGCACTCCAGCCTAGGCAACAGAGGGAGATTCCATCTCAAATAAATAAATAAATAAATAAATGTGTATCTATTCATTTTTTTGTTCTTTATATCTCTATTGCCTTGCTGAGACTATTTCTTTGCTGAGGCTTTCTTTGTTTTCATTCATTTAAGTGTGTTCATAATTGTTTATCAAAGCATTTTCATCACTGCTCTTTTAAAACCCTTGTCACGTCATTCCAGCATCTCCACCATCTCAGTACTGGCATGCAGTGGTTGTCTTTGTCACCCGCTGTGTGATCCTCTCCACTTTTAGTATGATAAGTGATTTTCTATTGAATCCTGGACATTTTTGTATTACGTCACGAGATTCTGGGCCTTACTTAAGCCCTCTGTTTTAGCTATGGGGTAGATTTGCTGGTGATAAATTATTTTCTTTTCCTAGTGACACTACTCTGACAGGGGATGAGACACCATCTTCCCTTCCAAGTGACACCCAGGTTTCGCGCTCACCCTCCCTCCATGCCCAAAGTGAACAGGGTTCCTTGTTACTGCTGGGTAGGGATGAGGATTCTGGCTCACATATGGTCTCTGCTGGCACTGTGGTGGGTGGGGCCCTATCACTGCTAGGTGCGGGTGAAAGTCCCTGCTCTTCGCTAGGCCTCCCACTGTGAGGGAGACCTCTTTAGTGCTGGGGTAGAGCCCATAGCCTAACTGGGGTACAGCCAGATTCTTCTGTGCTATTGCTGGAGTAGAGTGGTTATTTTCTAAAAGGATTCCATTGTGATAGACTGCCCCTTTTCTTGTCCTTTGGCTAGAGAAAGAGCAGGCTTTTGAGGTTGTCTGTAGAGCGAGTTGGCTTTTGAGGTTGTCTGTAGAGAGAGCAGGCTTTTGAGGTTGTCTGTAGAGAGAGCAGGCTTTTGAGGTTGTCTGTAGAGAGAGCAGGCTTTTGAGGTTGTTTGTTTGTAGAGAGAACAGGTTTTGAGGTTGTTTGTTTGCATCCACCGACATTTCTAGGTTGCTTCCTTCTTCAGTTTCAAACATGGGAACTATGAAGCCAAAAGAAAACCCAGGAAACTCACCACCAAGCTGTTTCTTGGGTGCTGAGGTCAGCCTGTTTTCCCTCTGCACCTTGAGAGCCTTCCCAGGTTTGTTCTATGTATAATGTCCACAGTAGGTAGTTGAACTTAGTAGAGGGGATAGGGAAAACGATCCATCTTCCTGGAAGCTTAAGTGCGCACTGACTTGTAAATGTTGATTTTATATTATCCCATTTTTAGCAATTTTCTCTCTCTCTCTTTGGGGGTGGTAATAGTTTTTCTTTGAGTGCAGGTGTGGGGTTCAAGACACATAATTTTCTCATCTGCAAACAGAGATAGTATTATTTTTTCCTCGCTTTTCCAGTGCCTGTGCCTCTGATTCCCTTCTCTTGTCTAATTGCATTGTCTAATATTTTCAACACCATTCTAGATGGCAGAGAGATTCAGGCATTCTTGTTCTCCTCCTGTCTTTAGCCAGAAGGACATTTTTGTTTGCCATTGAGTAGTATGCTAACTTCTGGATACATCAATTGCTATTTTTATCAAGTGTTTTTAACATGAATATGCTTGATTATGTAAAATGCGTCTTCTATTTTTGAAGTGACCAGATGACATTTCTGCTTAGCTATATTCATTTGATGGATTATATTAATATATTTTCTTGTATTGAACCATCTTCCTGTTCCTGGTAAAACAACCACTTGGCCTTGATGCATTATTTTTTTACAAGCTGTTTGCTTCTGTTTAATTATATCTTAGCTATGATTTTTGTGCATCTATGTTCGTTAGTGAATTTGGTTAGTACTGTTTTATAGTAAAAGTTCTGTCATGTTATAGAGGTTTTACTTGCTTCACAGAAAGAATTTGGATGTTTTCCATTTTTCCCTATACTCTGGAATTATTTAAGTAACATTGCTATTAATTGGTCTGATTAAAACTTGGTATACTCCCCCTGTGGAAATAGGGTTTGAAAGGAATTGGTGCTCTTTAAATACCTCCTCTATTTCTTTAGTGGTAACTGGCCTGTTTAGATTCTCTCTTTAATGGGCTCAATTTTGGTACTTTGCAGTTTTCTAGAAAATTATCCTATCTTGGTATTTTACTTTATTTACATACAATTCTACAAAGTAGTCTTATGATTAAAAAATAAATTCTTCTGGATTTGATGCATTTGTCATTTCTAAGTTTTTATATTTGTGCCTTCTTTCTCCTAAACCTTACAGAACTTTTTTTTAGGTGGCCTCACAGTTGGTCTACGAGCAGATTTTGGAAGTATTTGCTGGTCCTACTGCATTTGTACCAACTCCTCTGGACTCATTAGTACTTCTGTTACCTCTTTTTGCTGCTTTGTGTTTACTGTTGTTTGTTTTCTAGCTTTTTGTGTTGGACATTAATTCATTTATTTTCCTTTCTACATTTTTAATAATATTAATTTTTGTCTAAAACTATTCTTTTATAACTGCTTTAGCCATATTCTATAAGTTCTATTTTTATGAAATTCTGTAATTTTACTATTTATTATTTTTTTATTCTATTTTGTTTCATTGTTCCAAGAGTTGTTTAATAACATGTTTAGTGGGCAAATCTTTTTGCTTTGTTAATGCTATAATTAGATTCCAGTTCTATTGCTTGTGATAGAAGAATACTGATTGCATTATTTCTATGCTTTGGATTTAATGAGATTCTCTTTGTAGCATAAGATATGGTCAATTTGGGAGACGTTTCATGTACTTTTAAAAGGAAGATGTATTCTCAATTATCAGAGTTCAGAGTTCAACACACTTCCGCAGGATCCGCCTCACTGGCCATGTCAGTGAGGTCTTCCATCTTCTTACTAACGGTTTGTCTTGGATAGACAGTGGTGTGGTGAATTACCCCATTCTGAGTGTATTTGTATCCATGCCTCCTTGTATCTCCTGTACCTTTTACTCTTTGAAAGTAACTGTGTTAGTAGGCATATGTATATTAATAATTGCAACACCTTCATAGTGAATGGTAGCTTTAGTGTTACGGAACCATCTCCTTTTAAATCTCTTCCAATGCTGTGTGCCCTAACATCAACCTGGCTAGACAGCATGGCTGTTATTCCTGCTTTCTTATTGTTCACATTTTTCCTGGATATCTTAGTCTGTACTTTGTTTTTTTTTAATTTCTTTATTTTAGGCACATCTCATGTATATAACATAGTGTTGAATTTCACTTTGTTCATCAATCTGAAAATAATATTTCTTCCATTTATATTAAGCCCATTTCATGTATTATCATTGTAATCAATGGCTTTGTGTTCAATCTGCCACAGTCATGTGACATATGCATATATACAGCATGTCACACACATACACTGATACTCACTCACTGTGTTCTACACTCAATTTGCTTTTTCTACTTGCTTTTTCTCTCACATGTCTTTCAGCATCTAGAAAGGCGTGAATTTTTGTTCTAAGGGACACCTTTACTCGAGTAACTTTGTATTTTCATCATCCATCCTCTCTTTTCTTGAAGAATGGCTCCTGGTTCTCTGCTGTCTTTCTAGTCTCCTTCTCCCAAAATAACTAATTTGAAGTTACTTCTTATTTTCTCAGTTAGTACTTATAATCAGTCAGATTACTTTTTACATATTCCCCTCTTCCTTTCACTCCCGATTTTGGTAATTTTTCAGATATTACATTGTTAAAGAATATAGCCACTACATACTGCACTGCCTCCCTTATAGTCACAATTCAGTACTAGTTCCTAGTTCTCTGGGTGCTGTTACACCATGCTAGGTAGTTCTCTGGGTGCTGGTATACCATGCTAGGTAGTTCTCTGGGTGCTGGTACACCATGCTAAGTAGTTCTCTGGGTACTGTTAAACCATGCTAGGTAGTTCTCTGGGTGCTGGTACACCACGCCAACTAGTATCTCACAGTGCTAGTATACCATGCTAACTAGCATCTCTGGGTGCTGGTATCCCACACAAACTAAGAACCAGCTTCATACAACAAAAATGAGGGTAAGGTGGTGGCAGAAGTATGGATAGTTAGTGTGGGGTACTAGACATTTCAGGGGGGCTTCATAGGAATAATATTCTCTGAGTTTTTATATAGATGTATGCCTGAAAGTTAGTCTGGCTGGTTGGCTCACACTGTCTTTCCTTGAATATCTTAAATATGTTTCTCCATTTTCTTCTGGTATAAAGACTTGTTGTCTAGAAGTGTGATGTAGTCTCATTTTCCTTCCTCTGTAAGATTCTGGGTCTTTTTACATGAATGCCCAAATAATTGGATTTCAATCTAAAGCCCAATAATTTACCAGAATATGCTTTTGTATTGACCATTCAGGTGGACGTTCCCAAATGGAGTGTGTTCTTTCTCAATATTTAAGTTGTTTTTTGTTTTTGTTTGTTTATTTTCATTTAAGGAAGCTTTGTTTTGTTTGAAGTATTGACTTTAGTATTTATTCTGTCCCTTGTTTTGGCTTCTGCCTCAGCATCTCCAATTATACATATGTTGAATCTTCTAGTCTTCTATGTTATTACTTTCAAATATTTTTAATGTCTCTCTTAATTTTCTTTCCTTTAAAATACTTCCTTTTTTACACTTTATATTTCTCTGATGATATTATATGTGATGGCTATTTACTCTTGTATTTCCTCTGATTTCATCTCTCTTGTTCTAAAATGATGCTTCTTTTATTTCCAATCATTTACTAAGTTCTGTGAGCTCTATTTGTCATCTTTTTTATCCAGTCATCTCACTTATGTGTTATTTTAATTCTGATATATGCTATTCTTTCACAAATTCTATTATTTGTAAACAAGCAATAGATTGTTTTTGAAAGACTAAAGTTGTTGATTTACTGTGACCATATTTTTCTGTTGTGCCTTAGTGTCTGTAGGGATATTATTATGTTAATTGTTCCTTTTTTTTTTTTTAAACTAACTGCATTTAATCGAAATCTTTTATTACTAGTTTAAGTGAGATGATTTTCCAGTATTATAGGAAGAAAGAGTGGGTCAAAGTAGCTTTTGTGACTTCACAGCTCCATGCTGGCTCTTCTGATGTTAACATCCAGAGTCTAAAAATACGGCCTCATTCTTCTGAAGATATGCTTTCCCCTCTTCCTTCCTTCACTTTTATCTAGGCCATCTTTCTTCTTCTCCACTAGAGAAGTCTTAGTTGAGGCTGCTACAATAAGACAACACAAACTGGGGGAGTTTAAACAATGGAAATCCACTTCTCACCATTCTGGACCAAGGCATCAGCAGGCTTGGCCATCAGGTGAGGGCTTGCTTTCTGGCTCACAGACGGCCGCCTTCCCTGTGTCCTCACATGAAGGAGAGAGAAAGGGTCTTGTCATCTCTTCATAAGGACACTAATCCCATCATGGGGACCCATCATGAGGACTCCACCCTCAAGACCTCATCTAAATCTGTTTACCTCCCAGTGGCCCCTCCTCTGAATACTGTCACCTTGAGAATTAGAGCTTCAGCATATGAATTTTGGGGGGAGACACTCATAGTCAGTTCATAGCAATTCCCTTTCCTGATCAATTGACGTTCCTCTCTGTCTTAGTCAGTTCTGGATGCTATAACAAAATACCATAGACTGGTGGCTTAAACAACAACCATTTATTTCTGACAGTTGTGGAAGCTGGAAGTCTAAGATTAATGTGCCAGAAGATTCAGTGTCTAAAGAGGGCCCACTTCCTGGTTGATAGATGGCCGTCTTCTCGCTGTGTCTCCACTTAGCGGAAAAAGGGCTAGAGAGCTCTCCAGGGTCTATTTTACAAGGGGGACCAGATCCATTCCTGAGGGCTCTACCCTTATGACTTAATCACCTCCCAGACACCCCACCAGCTAATATGATCACTTTGGGGTTATAGTTTCAACAAGTGAATTACAAGAGACACAAACCTTCAGACCAAGCACCCTCCCAGCAGTCTCCCTATAGCTGAGCCATTCTTAGCTCTGGGCTAGTGAGGAAAGTCCACCTTCCTTCATTCATACCTCTGTCCCAGGAGCATGAAGTCCAGAGGGCAGGAGAATATGCCACCCAGAGCCACACTCAAGCTGACCTGGGACCCTAATTCACTGCCAAATGCCTTAGATCACTGCTTCACCACCTGGAAACAATGATCAGATGTAGTTCATGGGGACTAAACAGAATGATGACTTTGAAAATTGTGTAAGGTGTAGTGTGTTGCTCTAAGTCACTTATCTCTGGTGCCAAAGTACAGATGTGACTTGGATTTGACCCCTGGGCCCTCTGTAAATTGAGTTTTGCCTAAGATCTACTATGAGAGTATTGCCACACAAGGCAATGCACATCTAAATAAATGGATGGAGAAAGCCAGGCCACGCAACCCACTAGACCCATCTGTCCATCATCTTACACAGACACTCAGCAAGCAACCGCAGAGCACTCCGTATGCACCAGCCTGCAGTCAGCACCACAGCAGGTGCAACGAGGAAAAGAGAAGCTTACAATACGATTGTAAATATTAACAAAATACGAAAGTGTCTATAAGACAAACGACTCCAAGGTGGGGAAGGTGCTTTCAATAGGGTGCCAGCAGATTGCTGTGGAATTCCACAAAAGTAATACATGCTCTTCACACACAAGTATTCATGCACCAAGCTTGTGCTCTGTGCTTTTCTTCATTATCTGGGTGAGTACTGAGCTCCAAGTCATGCTACTCACTCCAGATGTGAAGAACAAGATGCAGAGACTAAACGACCTTGCATGTGTCTGAGCTGGGACTTGAAGTTGGTCTGACAGAGCCCCAAACTCATTCACTGATTCGTTGTTACACTTTGGCTCCCTGAGCTACACCTCTCTCTCTCTCTCTCTCTCTCTCTAGCAATAATTCATTTATTTGCATCAATTCCAACAGAAATTGAATTAAGCATCTACTATGTGCCAAGCCTAGGTTCTGAGAGCTGACATTTATCTTAGAGAAATACATAAAGGCAATTTAGCCAGTAAACACATGACATGCTGGAGCATGATGAGCACATTAAAGAAACAATAGGCAGGAACTGGGGCTCAGGTGTCTGCAGGGAGAGCGCTAATCCATTGAGGTGGTAGATGTGAAGGGCATCAGAGCAGAGGGCACCCTAAGAGTTGCTTTGCATTACATCCTGATCGCATGTCCTACGGCCTTGAGCGAATTACATAAAATGTCATTCCTTCAAGCTACCTCATGGCAAAACTTTGAAATTGGCACTAGCAATTTTTTTTTATTTATACTTGAAGATATGAGTAAGTTAGTGTGTTAATCCAAATCTATAAATGGGGGAGAGTGGTAGGTTTAGTGCATGTATTCAAAATGCTATGCATCCTCTCATCTGCATGTGTACTAGTCAGGGTTCTCCAGAGAGGCAGGACCAATGGGACACATGGAGAAAGAGAAGTTAAGGAATTGGCCCACAGGATTGTGGAGGCTGAAGTGTGAATCCGCAGAGCTGGCCAGCAGGTTGGGAATTCCAGCAGGAGTTGATGCTACCGTCTTAAGTTCAGAGACAGTCTGGAGGCAGAATTCTTTCCTTCTAAGGCACTTCAGTTTTTTTCTCTTGAAGAATTCAACTGATTGGATGAGGTCCACCCGTAGGATGGAGAGTAATGTGCTTTACTTAGTCTACTGGTTAAAATGGTAATCGCATCTGAAAATTACCTTTATAGCAACATCTGGACTGGTGTTTGGTCAACCAACTGGGCACCCTAGCCCAGCCAAGGTGACACGTAAAATTAATCATCACAGCATTAAAAAGTGAATGCAAAGTGACAACAGTGGCATCCTAAGACCAGGACGAATATGAAGTAGGGGCAACTTCACCTGCTTAACGTTTCACAAAGTCGTCTTTCTCCTCATTGCGATGCAAGGTCATTTTGGTGGTGACAAAGCTGGCATTTGAAGATGTCAGTGATTTCATCTCTAAGTGACTGTCCCTACCCCAGCCAGACAGAGCCAGGCTGGCCACCTCCCAGGCTCTGCAGCAAGCGTGGGGGGCCTATACTTAGAGGCAGAGGAGCGGGAGGAGGCAAACCTCATCTTAAATGTCACAGTGATTTATAGACTATATTTCCTGAGAAAAGTGCAAAGATTTATTTCCAGGAGACAGGCCGTTTGTAAACATGCAACTCACAGGTGCAGCTGTGTGGGTCATGAGCCCACAGGGGCCTCCGCCTTTTTTGTTGTTGTTATTATTATTATACTTTAAGTTCTGGGGTACATGTGCAGATCGTGCAGGACTGTTACATAGGTATACACATGCCATGGTGGTTTGCTGCATCCATACCCCCATCATTTACGTTAGTTATTTCTCCTAATGTGACCCCTCCCCAATCCCCCCCACCTCCTGATGTCCCTCCCCTAGCTGCACCCCCCACCCCGCCTCCCAACAGACCCCAGTGTGTGATGTTCCTCTCCCTGTGTCCATGTGTTCTCATTGTTCAACACCAGCTTATGAGTGAGAACATGTGGTGTTTGGTTTCCTGTTCTTGTGTCAGTTTGCTGAGAATGATGGCTTCCAGCTTCATCTATGTCCCTGCAAAGGACATGAACTCATCCTTTTTGATGGCTGCTCTGCCTTTTGCAAGGGAGAGGAACGCCAGTGGACCCTGGAGGCAAGAGCAAGGGCTCAGACCCAGCAGTGTCCTCAGAATAATGTCTCTCATGTTCTTCATTTCCGCAGAGGAGCTAGGATGAAAGCAGCCTGCGGTACCCTGTGCCACCTAGCTGATGCAGAGTGAAGAAATGCTGAGCAAGGAAGGTGACGGGCATGCTGATTAGTTTGAGTTAACCTTTCTCCAGCGTATACACATATCAAAACATCCCATCGTGCCTCATAAACATATAAAATTATTTCTGAATTTACAATACTGTTTTTAAGTTTTTGCAAAATGAAAGGATGAAAAGAGTATTTTACCAGAGAGATATAAAATGATCAATTTGTATGCTCATAATAAACTAGCTCAAAAATATATAAAGCAATCCCCCAATGTTAAGCAAGAAGAAGATAGTACATCTGAAATCAACTGGGGGAATGTTAGTATTTCTTTTCCAGTCATTGACAGCTGGACTGGAAGTTACCCCTCATGAAGCCAGGAGTCGGGAAGGGTTAGAGAGAAGGAAAAGATGAACAGGGGCTGGAGGAACAGCCCTACAGAAGCAGAAAGCCACGAAAGTGTCGTTCTCAGTGCTGGATTTGGCACAAGGAGAAAATTCTCCCCAAATATTCGAGGCCCTTTCATGTCCTGAAAAAGCTTGCTTCCCCAGAGACCTACCATAGATGTCAAAACCATATGAGTTCATAACTAAAAATCACACAGTCGTGGAAATAAACTAGCCAGCCAGCCAGAGCAAAACTCAGCCAAAACAGGAAACAAGGAGAAAAGAACAAAGTCAGATTTCAGATCTGTGGGCTGTCACGCACAATATGTATAGTAAATATTTCAAAAATATGATGGAATCAAAGATTTGCCTGTAAGAAAATGCATAGATTCAAAGAAGAATAAATGGAACTTCAGTGAATGAAAAATCTGACCAGTGATCTCTTATCAGTCCTACCGATTTGTTGTCTGGAGAAGTTTTGGATTCTTGCATCATCATGGAGTAACACGAGAAACTCAGGTGTCAGCCAAGGTCCTTCTGCCTCTCTGAATTTGGGAGACATTGTCCAAGCCCCATTTTCCTGGCTGCCTCTCTGCACTCATGCTCATGGGCAGGGTGAGACATTCATGCCCCCAGCTATACCCGAAGGCCCGAGCCCCACTTGTTTCTCCACAGACCCACACACAGCCAAGCAGCCTGGAAATTCGACAGCCTCACAGACATTGGGCGCTATAGAAGGGGTGAATCTGGGGCATGTGTCACCTTCGGCCACCTCTGGCTTCCCCCTGCCCCCCACATCTCCCCCTCCCTCCAGAAAGATGGGTGAGTACCGTTTTCATCATCTCACACAAGAATCCATCAAGAATTCCACTCACACCTGTACCCTTCAGATCCCCACATTCTGCCCCAAGCAGAGGCTGTCAAGAAACTTTCGAGCAGAAATAGCACCACCCCTTCATCACTTCCCCTGGAAAGAATTCAGGAGATTGTGCAGAAGGAAACTTCTCCACCTCATTTCAACAGATGCCCCAGCAAATCTAGGTGCTTTTCCTGCCGCGGTAAAATAGTGCCTGCTACGATGAGAGGGCGTCTCATCATCTGTTTTCCTGTCTGTCTCCCTGCTGGCTGCGGGCTCCAGGGGCCAGCTCTTTCGCTGTGCTGGCTGCCACGATCCACAGCATAACAGGGGCGGGTGCAGGAAGCCCAAGGCCTCCTACAAGCAGCTGCAGGGTTTTTCCTCCTGTGAACCGCAGTTCTGGATGTCCTCACGTTCCCTCAGCTACCTGCCGGCGTAACCCTGCTGCCGTGGAGCTGCGTGGTTAATGGCAAAGCTCTCCCTTGGCGCCATAAGGCTCCATGAGCAGCCCATAATGTATACGTAAAGCAGTCGCTTTTAAAATCTTTTATGCGCCTATCGTATTAAAAGCAATCCTTTGGAAATTACCAAGACATGATGCGCACCTGCCTGCAATTTTAATAGCTCCTTTCCCCCCCCCACCAGGTGAAGAAGGCAAAATACTCAAAACTGAGCTTGTTCCTTTTCTTTCACAATGGGTCCTGTGGGTTCTTGGCCTTCGCAATCTCTCCAGCTGGGCCTGATGTGGAGGCCCAGGACGACGTCCACAGTTCGGATCCTGACGGCTGTTTTCGTGAGATCAGACCTCCAGGAAGGTTTCCTTTCTCTGGTTTTGCCACTTACCCCAAACTTATTCAGTCTCTCCCCCGTCCTCGCCACCAGAAGCATTTTTTTCTAAACGTAAGCCCACCGTGTCATCCCTTGGCTTAACCCCCAAAACATCCTTGGTGCTCCCAAACCTGCCCCGGGCTGCGGCTGCTGCACGCGCTCTGTAAGCAAACAAGCAACACACACGCCTCCTCCTTCCAGTGGGGCCATTTGGCGGAGACTGTGAGGGAGAAGAATCTACAGGACTGTTCTGAAAGAAACACATCACAACCACCCACCAGCCTCCGGCTCCCCTCCCGCGGTTGCTGGAAACGCCTGACGCTGGGGCAGCAGCCTCCTTCTGCACCATCAGTGTGGCCGTCCTGGGAGGCTCCGACACCCCAGGGACGATGGGTCCCTGCGCTCCGTCATCGTCATCCAAGGCACACACACTACACCCATGCACGCGCACGCTCACGCGGGTTCACACGCACACGCTCACCTCACTTTCAGCTGAGGCCACTCGTCACGTTTCCGAGAGAAAGCAGGCGAGGCAGCAGGAGCTCTGGGGAAACCGGCCCTCCTCCGCGGGGCACTCAAGACTGCGCACGTGACTTCCGGGGGGGCGTTCCCGAAGAACTTTGCATTGGTGGGCTGAACACAGCCCCTCCCCAAGGTGGGCGGGCCCCATCCCATCTACGGAAGCCTGAATAGGACAAAAAGGTGGAGGACGTTTGCCTTCGCTGCCTGACCCGGGAGAGACGTCCGCTCTCTCCCGCCCTGTGTCCTCCTGGTTCTCAGGCCTCCAGACTCCGCCCGGAGTCCACACTGCTGGATCCCGGCCGTCAGGTCTTGGAGCTTGCACCGCCCACATGCCGGGGCGTCTGCCTTGCAGACGGCAGATCGTGGAGCTTCTCAGCCTCCAGAATGGCATGCAGGACCTCCTTACCAACCTCTTCCCGTGCGCTTTATCTGTTGGCTGTTTCTCTGCAGAACCCTGGCGGATACAAACCCCGTCATCTCACAGCAGTGCACGTGCAAACCCACCCACATCTCCTCCTCTGCCTCCCTCATCTCAAGCTCCCTCCAGCCAGAGGCCAGTCCCACCGTGGCGCCCTGGACCTGCCCTCTGCCCCAGCCTTCCTTCCTGCTTTCTGAAGCTCGCCCTTTCTGTGGGTGTCCACGGTTGCTCTTCGGCACCTTTACAGCAGAGCCTCCCAGCTCCTTCCCCGCTCTCAAAAGCGTTTTCACAGGGACTGCAGGCTCGGCCCTCCTTCTCTCCTCTTGATAACCAAGTACTGTCCTTACCTCACAGCCCAGAGTTGTCCTAGGTCAGGCTCTGACCTCAGTGTCTCCAAATCCAACAGGGCATCTGCTCTCCTGTGACACGCAGCATCCCACGGCTTTTCCTAAAACACCCCCTCTGTCGGCTTTGCTGTCACCCACCCTCCAGGGCTCTCTCTTGCAGGCCTGCACTTTGCTAGCATCTACCACAGGACCTCCCGGTGGTCCTGTCTGCGATGGCCCACCTCTGTGTGTCCCGTGGCCCTGCACAGGAACAGGTCTGTGTCAGGTACAGTTAGATTGGGTTGCAATGCAAGGGCTTAAATTGCAGAGAGGTTTATTTTTCTTTTTGTAGAAAAGTCTGGGACCGGCTGTCAGACACTGGTTTGGTCACCCCATGGTCAGCAGGACCAGGCTGTGTCCATCTTTTCTGTTCTGACGTCATTGTCCATGTCACCTCTGGTCAGCAGCTGCAGCAGTCACATTCTTGCTCCGGGCAGCAGGAAGAAAGCAAGACCAGAAGGCAGAGGCGGCTGGTCCTGCCTGGTCAATCCCTAGAGGGCTTTGCCCAGACGCCCCTACCCCACCCATGGCTCTGCTGATTTCTCTACAGCTGCCACCCTCTGAAAGGGGAGCTGGCAGAGTAGTTCCTGGGTATGGCATGTGGCCACCTCTGTGGCTGAAGAAGGTGACTGAGGATTGGGGTGCACATCTGACAGTCTCCATGCAATGTCCAAAAGTGGACCACTGACCCCACACCCACGCTGCTCTCCTCTGAGTTTTCTCACCTCTGTCTGAGTGGCTGCGGAAGCCAAAAGTCACACAGCCCAGCTCCCCTTCCCTCCTTTCTCCCCCATCCCATCTTCCATCCTTCCATCCTTCCATGAGCCTGCCCCCCATCCTCCTGGGGGCTGGAAGTGGCTGCTGGATTCCTCCCTGGCTCAGGAATCTGAGCTGCTGGTGGCTCTGTGGGCCATCTGGGAGGGTTCAGGCCCCAGTGGGGCTGAGAGGAATGAGGTGAGGGCTGTGGGGGTTGCCCAGGATCTCCTGAAATATTGGGTCCAGGAACAACAGCAGGACTCTCATTCTGCTTTTGGCCACTGTCGGGGGGTGACACTGGCAGGATCCAGGGGCTCTAGAAAGCTCCAGGGAAAATTTAAGGCATAACCCACCCTCCCTGAGAGGGGGCTCAGGGCGGATCCAGCTCGGTCCCACAGAGGCAACCCCAAGGAAGGACCTGCCCAAGGTCACTTGGAGAGCTGGGCAGAAGGAGGGAGAGACTTCCACAGTTCAGAGTGGCAAAACGGCCCCTGCCCTAGGCATGGCTGCGGTCCAAGTCCTCAAAAACACACTGCCTTCTGGAGGGTGTGAGAGGCAGGTCTGGCCTCAGCACGACTCAGCAGCGCATGCTGCTCAGTGCCAGGTGCTGCCTGACCCTGCCCTGGGGGAGGTGATGGGCAGGCACAGAGGGGAGCCCTGCAAACAAGGGTCCCTGTTACAGCAGAGGGCAAGAGTGCCTGATAGGACATCAAGCACCATGGCCATGGTGCAGAGAGGATAGGCCTACGGAGCCTGTAGCAAAGACTTCATGGTGAAGGCAGAGCTCCCATGGGCCTTGCAGGTTTCACCAAGCAAGAGCGAGAAGACGGGTTGGACGAAGGGAGGTGGGTGGGACAGCCAGCCTTGGGGCAGGGGCAGGTAAAGCAGCCTCACAGGACACAGCTGTGAGTCGAGGAGGGGAGCCATGTCCCTGTTGGCCCTCCCAGGACCCATGTAGACAGGTGGGGCCCAGCTGCAGACACCTTCACAGGGCAGCTGTGCCTGAAGCCCTCCTCACCTATTGGGCACACTCAGTCTAGGCTGCAGTGCAGAAGCCCACAGGAGGGCCAGTGCGTCTGGAGTCTCCCCAACACTGGACACACACATCCACACACATGCACATGCACCCATGGGCCAGAGTCCCTGGTGAGCA
This sequence comes from Ateles fusciceps, assembly GCA_036589455.1. Lineage (NCBI taxonomy): Eukaryota > Metazoa > Chordata > Mammalia > Primates > Atelidae > Ateles > Ateles fusciceps. The sequence goes on along the minus strand of JAZHEH010000402.1, from coordinate 622,312 downwards.
CACACACACACACACACAGCACCTGCAGACATGCCTGTCTGCATATGAAAGCACACCAGCACACACAACTGTGCAGGGCCACACAAGCTCAGTCACACACAGTCACACACACACCCATGCATGCTTACACCCCCTCCACACACACACACCCCCACAACACACATACACTAACATACACAGTCACACACACACTCATGCACACTTATACCCCTCCACACACTCTCACACAGCTCACTACACACAGGCTCACACTAACACACACACGTTCACACACACATTCATGCATGTTTATACACCCTCCACACAACTCACACCCCCACAACATGCACGCTCACACTAACACACACTCATGCATGTTTATACACCCTCTGCACACACTCATGCACCCTCACTACGTGCATGCTCACAATCACACATACACATTCACACACACACTCGTGCAAGCTTATACCCCTCCACACACACTCACACCCCACAACACGCATGCTCACACTAACACACATACACTCATGCACACCTATACACCCTACACACAACTCACCCCCACCATATACGCGTTCACATCCACAACTAACACACACACTTTCACATACACACACACATGCCTATACACCCCCATACACTCACACAACCCCACAACACACATTTACACTAACACACATACACACTCACATATACACACGCACAGTTATACACCCTGCACACACACAACACACACACTAATGCACTTACATACTCACATACACACACACATATGCCCTCCACACACATACCCCACAACACACACACTCACACTAACACACATACATGCTCACATATACACACATGCACACTTATACACCCTCCACACACACTCGCTCCCAAAACACGCAAGTTCACATGCACACACCAACACACACATGTTCACATACACACACATGCATGCTTATACACCCTCCACACACTCATACCCCCCACAACATGCATGCTCACACTAACAGACACGTTCACATACACACATGCAAGCTTATACCCCCTCCACACACACACCCACAACATGCTCACACTAACACACACACCTCCACATAAACACACTCATGCACGGTTATAGCCCCTCCACATACTCACACAGCCCCACAACACACATGCTCACATGAACACTAACACATTCACATACACACACACTCTATGCTTACACACCCTCCATACACACAAACCCCAACACACATGCTCACATGCAACGCTAACACACATTCACATACACACACTCATGCACACTTACCCTCCACACACACATGCACACACATTCACACATGTGCTCACACTCACACACACGTGCCTGCACTCCCTGTGGGATGGTGGGCCTGCCTGTCCCTCGGCACCTGCCAACCTGTTGGAGCTGCCAGGACTCCACTCAACTCCCCCAATTACTCTGTTCAGAGAATCTTTTATTAAGATGATTTGTCAGGCCCATCTGGAATTTCACAGGACTAACAAGCCCCATGTCTGTCACCTCTCAGGCGTCCTCTAATCTGACGGGAAGGACTGTGCGCTCCCACCCCAGAGCCAGCAGCTCCCCGGCGCCCGCCCCGCCCCTGTCCGCCCGCGGCAGAAGCCAGGCCTTCATCTCTCTGATGTATGGGTCGCTTCTCCTGGCACCCGAGCTTGCCTGAAAGTTGGGAATATGATGACTCACTGTATCTGGCAGCTCGTATGTGTATATATTTCAAGACATTCATGCTCATGCTCATTATAATTAGGGCTGGAGAATCAGTGCACTCAGCTGCCAAAATCAAGTGCACAATTCACATCAACCTCTCAGACCAGACGCAGAGCACCGGCCGACACTCATTCCTCCAGCACTGGGAAACGCCGCAGCAGAAAGGGGCCTTCCAGATGGACCAGCCCCACTGCTGCCGCATGACCGCTAGGAGCATGCGCAGACCAGGCGTTTCTCTCCAGGTCGCAGGAGCTGCGGCAAGAACCCAGGTCCTGGCCCATGGCAGCCCTGATCCTTGGTCTGTCCTCATTGGCCATTCCCTGGAGCTGTGCCTCAGTTGGGCAGGTACTTCCGGAAGGCAGGTGGAGGAGGTAAGGCTCCTTCCCAGCCAGCAAGTCTGCGGTTCATGTGGCCTGTACTAACTGATACTTGTACAGGTGCAACTGATAACTTACTGAGGCAAAAGGGGCTTTGTCAACCCACAGAAGTGGGAAGTCCAAGTGCAGATCCAGGCTTCAGGTACAGCTTGATGGAGGCGCACAGGCTGTCTTTCCAGCTCTCAGTGTAGGGTGTCTGGGTGCCCTCTACTGACAAGATGGTAGCAGGAGCAAGGGACCTTCTGCCCTCTCAGCAGCAAGTTCAGAGGGAAAGCCAGGGTCCCAGCCAACATCTCCATGTGCCCCCTCTGCGTACCTGGTCCTCATGTCCATCTCTGTGGCTGGAGGAGTACAATACCCAGAGCTGCTCAGGTCTACATCAGGTGGGCCTCACCTGCTGGGAAGGTTATCTCCTCAGGAACCAGGAGTGAGGGGGAGGCTGTGCTGGGAAAATGTGGGTGGATGTGTCCAGCAAAGGGTAACCAGACGCTGGGGCAGCAAGGACCTAGGTTCACCTCAGAAGCCTGGCTTCCACCCAATGATGACGTCACCACAAGATCTAGAGACAGAGAGGAGGTGAGAGGACAGAGCCCGGGGCCATTGCTCGGCCCAGGGGGAAGCGGGGGCTGAGTCAACAGAAAGGAAGAAAAAGGAGTTCAGAAGAGCCAGGCTGTGCTGGCAGACATGTACTAGGACTCCAAGCCGGAGAGATTCTGGCAAGGCAGGACGGAGGGAGGCCATGGCCAGAGTAAGCAGGGCCTCTTCTCCCAGGAGCTCAGTGGGGGACTCCGTGGGGAGGGGGAGATCATGTCCTGAGTCCTTATTCTGGCACTGCACCCCCAAGTTGCTCTGATCCCATCTGTGAGTCCTTATTTTGGGGCTGCCCCACCCCAGTTGCTCTGATCACATCTGTGCTTGCTTTTCCCACAGGCTCCCACCAGGTCCTGTGGTTAGGTCATTTGCCACCTCCGGGAGAGCTTGGGACCCTCACCATGTGCCCCCACCCCCTTGCCACTGCCTATGGAGTGCACAGCCCCCTCGAGGGGCATGGTGTTTTACTAACATGCACCTGAGGGGTCCCTGACCACGGGAGGCGGGAGGGAGGGCCCGGCAGGTAGACGCCGGAGGCTCCCAGCTCTCGCCTGAAACAGGACGGGGAGGTGGGGCGAGCCTGGTGTGAACGCCGGGTGGGGGCCGCAGGGAACAACACGTGGACTCCGGGAAGTTGGTGCTCCGGGAAGACAGTGCTCTGGCAGGCGAGAGCATGGAGTGCTGGGGTAGGGTGGGCAGACTGGACCCTCCCACCGAGGGTCGTTGCAGAGAGGCAGGGCGAAGGCAGGACGGGGAGATGGCAGGTGTGGAGGGACAAGGTCAGGGAGCCAGGCAGCCTGGGGCAGGCACACCCCCAGACAGGCTGGCAGAAGAGGGGTCACTGCAAAGTGGGAATGGGCAGAGAGGCACGAGGTAAGGAGGGCAGAGGCCAATCTGCCACAGTGCAGCGTCTGATCAGTGGCTGGTCGGCAGCTAGAGGACACTCTCCTCTCCTCCACAGGTTCAATTCCTCTCCAACACTCAAACTCACATCTCTGCGGGTCTCAGTCAATCCTGCTCCTGTTTTTACTTCCTGCCCAAAGCAAGTACAGAACCCGGGCCATCGATGGGTAAGAAATCACTGTGCCCCCAAGGCCTGTTTTTCACAGTAACAAGTCATTACTTCTGTGCCTGCAGTCATTTCTCAGGATCTTAATACATGCATTTATCAATCAATACTTAACTGATGGCTATAAAGGGTGTTCAAAATCATAGGTGAGAGCAGCTCGCCAGGTTCCAACTTCGTGTCTGGAGCTGCCTCGTTAGGGAGCAAACGCTTGTCTGCACCCTCGGGAGCTCTGGCGGGAGCACGGGGGTCCTCACAGCCCTTCCCGCCACTGCAGATGGAAACCTCCACCCGGGACAGGGGCTCAGCAGCACCCACCCGCAAGTCCCGGGCCTACCGTCAGCGGAAGGTGCAGTGGGCAAACACACAGACGTTTCTGTCATCAGACCTGGTTCCCCAGCCTGCCTCTGCTGCCCTGGGCCAGGGCGAGATCACCGAATGCGCCAAACCTGGCTTCTTCTGCGGCCTCACAGGAGCCCCTCTCTCGACAGGACTGAGTAGGGTGGACACAGCCGAGTGCTCAGCAGGGAGTGTCCCGCCGGAAAGTGCTGGCAAGTCTGGGCTGCTGACCCTGCTGCCGTCGGAGCTGCACCCAGTTCCGCCTCCACATGCCTGACGTAGCTCATAACTGAAGCGCGGGTCAGCTGAGGCCGTTTAGGGCTTTGGCTGCTCATTCAAGAAGGACACCTGGGTTTCCATCCCAGCGTTGCCTCCAGACCCAGATGTGACCTCAGGCAGGTGCTGAGCCTGCGGATGCTGTTTCATCTCTGTGGGGTGGGGAAGGGAAATCCCAGGCTTGCAGAGACAAAGCACATCGCCCCGAGGACCCCGAGGAGCTCAGGAGGTGCAAGTCACAGCCGTCCTCCCCAGCCACCCCCGTCTCCCGTCGCCGCCCCCATGAGTGCTCAAGCAAGGCTCCCGGCCTGATGTACGTGGCTGCCTCCTCTCAGAGGACGGGCATGACTCGGCTGCCTGAACCAGCCAGCGGCCCTTCTCCCTGGCCAGGAGATCCTCAAGGAAGGCCAAGTGCGGAGGACGTAGGCGAGGGATGGGCTCTGGTACACAGGCCCCGCTTCCATGATTGCAGACTTCCCAGGCGCCATTTGTCACCTTGACGCGCTGTTTCAAGCCCCGGCTCTCCTGGGGCTCCAGAAGTGGGCCTAGGCCCTTCCGAGAGCTGGCCTGAGGCTGTGCCGGTGACTGATTGGGGATGAGGCTGCTGTCCTGGGCCTTCCTGGGAGTCAGAATGTTGATTGAAAGGCCATTTCACTCTCTCCAACAAGCAAGTAACAGTGTAAACTGGGGTCTAATTTATCAAAAGCAGTCGCTTGCATTCTACGTGGCCCGTGTTCTGCGCTGAAATATAGCTGCTGCCCAGTTCCTGGCCCACGTGCATGCAGTTTCATGATATTTCAGTTTTATGGAGGACATCTCACTGATGAATGTCTCTTAGTGAACGATCATTCTGGAATCTATTTTGCCTTCAAAGAGGCTTCTCCTGGAATGGGCTGGGAGGGGAAGGGCACCGTGTTATATATAAATTCACTGCCAGGAGCACTCAGCAGGGGGAGGGAATGACATCACGGGAGGCGAGAATGGAATGTGTGAGGCTGCAGCCAAGCCTGTGCTCCCTGTTGTTGTCTGAGGGCTGCTGGGATGGGCGGGAAGGTGGGCTGTGGCTCCGGTGGCCCGAGCGATGCCCCAGCCCCACCACCTACCACTGCGTGGGCTTGGGCAGCTCACTCCCTCTGGGAGCCTGGGCTTCTCACGGGCATCATTATTTACAAATTGCCACCACTCCTCTGCTTGCTCTTGACCATCATGACATGCCAGGCAGGGCTGGGACTGGAGGCTGCACTGTGGCCCAGTTACAGGTGACTGTGCCAGAGCTGCTGGGGATCCCAAGGCACCATGAGAGGCTTCCCTCTACCCATGGTGTGCACTTTCTGCCTGGGATATGACCCAGACTTTGCAGGCTGCAGGGTCCTCAGCACTCAGGCTCCCTGTGCTCCCTCTCTCCCTGGATACCTGGAGCTCCATTCGCTCTTGCTGGTGACCGAGGAAAAGTCCCTGGAATGAAATCACTCAGGGTTCTGGTGCTGACGCTGGCACCGCCTGTCCGGGGTCTCCGGATAAGTACCTCCCACTCTCTGGACTCAGGGAACACATCTGCAAATGAGGCTGGAGAACGAGATGGTCACTACAAGGCTCTCTGGTACCTGGAGGACTGAGTGTCCCAGCCCGGGCCATATCGTGACTGCCAGGGACCCTGAATCCCACCCCAGCACTAGAAGGACCAGCCGCTGTCAGCCAAGAACAGGGTCCTCATTCCCTCCCTCCCCGGCACAACAGAACGTAGCTGCCTCTTTCTAGCTATCTTTGCTCTAGGTGGAGGTTCTCAAAGGGGAATCCTAGGCCAGCAGCATCAGCCTCACCTTGGAGTGTGCTAGGAATGCAGATTCGCAGGCCCCCCTGCAGTCTATGGAATTCAGAAGTCAGGGGCTGGGGCCCAGCAATGTATTTTAACAGGCTGCATTTTCTGCAGCTGCTGGAGCAAATGACCACAAACGCAGTGACTGAAGAGAGCATGCACTCATCACATCACAGTTCTGTAGGCCGGGATCCCACTGGGCTGAGACCAAGGTGTCAGGAGGGCTACTGCGTTCCTTGCTGGGTGCTGCAGGGGAGAATTCATTTCCTCCTGTTTGTGTTTCTTTTTTAGACGGAGTCTCACTCCGTCACCGGGCTGGAGTGCAGTGGCACAATCTCGGCTCACTGCAACCTCCGCCTCCCGAGTTCAAGTGATTCTCCTGCCTCAGCCTCCTGAGTAGCTGGGACTACAGGTGCGGGCCATCACACCCAGATAATTTTTTTTGTATTTTGAGTAGAAACAGGGTTTCACCGTGTTAGCCAGGATGGTCTCGATCTCCTGACCTCATGATCTGCCCGCCTCGGCCTCCAAGGTGCTGGATTACAGGCGTGAGCCACCACACCCGGCCTCATCATGTTTTCTTAACTTCCTTGTCTCACAGTCCTTCCTTCACCTTCAACACCAGCAGCATCACGTCCTCTGACCTTCCACCGTCACGTCTTCCTCCGACCTACGTAAGGACCCGTGTGATTAGGGTGGGGCACCCCAGGTAAATCTTCCCATCTCAAAGTGAGATTGGGAATTGAATTACATCTGCAAAGTCCCCTTTGCCATGTGAGGTCACATATTCACAGGGCCCAGGGATTAGGACTTGAACATTTTCGGAAGCTGATTGTCCGGCTAACAGCACAAGACCTCCAGGTGATTCTGACACATATCTCACAGTGAGAGACAAAAGTTCTAATGGACCAGCAACAGCTAATGCAAGCAGAGGCCGGACCCGGCCTTCCTCCCCAGTCTGGCCCTGTGCCTATCAAATTACAGAACTTTTGTAAGCAAATTAGTTAATTTGTGAATAAATGAATGACTGGGGGAGGCTAAGAGTTGGGAGTAGGGGCCGCAGGTGGGGCTGCCAGACCAAATGCAAGATGCTTGGTTAAATCTGAATTTCAGATAAACGGCAAGTTGTTTTTTTTTGTTTGTATTTGTTTGTTTTTTGAGACAGTCTCACTCTGTTGCCCGGGGCTGGAGCGAGTGGCGTTATCTCAGCTAACTGCAAACTCTGCCTCCTGAGTTTAAGCGATTCTCCAGCCTCAGCCTCCCAAGTAGCCGGGATTACAGGTGCACGTAGTAGCCATGCGCGGCTAATTTTTGTAATTTAGTACAGACGGGGTTTCACCATCTTGATCAGGCTGGTCTCTAACTCCTGACCTCAGGTGATCCTCCCACCTCGGCCTCCCAACTTGCTGGGATTATAGGCATGAGTCACTGCGCCTGGCTACAGGTAGTTTTTTACTATCATTGTGCCTTATTTGAGATATAATTTAAAAAATAGTTGTTTTTAATCTAAATTTGGCTGGTGTCCTGTGTTTTTCTTTGCTGAACGTGGCATCTCTAAGCATCAGCCCAGCCATAGCCCAGCTGGTGAACTCGGGAATTCATTGCTCCCTCCAGAACTCCATTTTCCTGTCCAACCTTCTAGAAAGCTCTTCTCTTGCAAACCCTGTCCAATTGTTACAGAAAATCCAGGAGACCAGGGAGACCAGTGGGTGAAACAGGAGGGTTTTATGAAGGTGGCCCCCGCTCAGAGGATTAGCATCCCAAGTCTGAGCCCCGGAGAAAGAAAATGGGGGAATTTTATACATTCAGGATGATGTAGCAGCTAACAGGCTTACAGAAGTCAGAACAAAGAACAGGTCATTAATTTATGATGTACATTACATTTGAAAAATAGTATTTTGAGAAACGTATGGTACATTCTTTGGGTGTGATCTTGCCCTGTGACCTTGCAGCTGGTCAGCAAGAGAAAGGACTCTTGAGATGCCTGGGAACTTTGCTGAGACTGTGGGAAGAATAGGTGAGGTAGGTTTTACAGGGAGTTAGTGAATTTTAAGCAGAGCTGGGGGTTAGGTTTTATATTCCACAGCACACAACACAGCAAAATTTACTTTATCATATAGCAACTACAAATTCTAAGGTTCTGTTTTTACTATTATTGCTACTATTTAATTCCCTTCACAATCTCTCAGGCCTAGGAAGAGGCCTCCTTCATCTTCCTGTCCTCCATTAAGTGATATTCCCACCCCACCCCCTCCTAGAATTTGGTAATCTGGGGTCTGAAATCTACCAGGAGCTCAAGCTGGTGATGGGCTGATGAGAAGCCCAGTGCTCACATGACTCCCTCACCCCTCTTCAGGCACAAGGAAAACCCAAGCTTGCTTATCTCTAGATCCTGTGGGGGCTTCTGAGAATGCCTGGTTTTGAGGCCGCAAGAGAGAGCCAGGAGGAAGGCCTGGCACCATGTGTTCTGAGTGTGGGGTTCCTGCGGGCCCACCCAGTTCCCTCCACACTCTGCAGGACGCGGGTCAATGCCGTGAGGGTGCAGCCACACAGAACAGCCGGGTCTGTCCCTGTGTCCTCATGCGCAGAGCTCTGGAAGGCGGGCAGATGTCCTCACACATCTGTGAGCCAAAGGAAAAAAAAAACCCCCCTATGGGTCTCAGACTTGCATGTATATATATATATATGCATATACATAATCTAAAGAAAATTCTTGATTTCATCTTCAGAGACATAAATGGAAGAAAATGTACATAAAGAGGTCCACTTAAACATGTGATCCTCTCAAAGGACAAAAGAACGGGGCACACTCATCCACATCGACCCGAGGGCCCCAGAGTGTCCCAACCTCCTCTCTTCAGAGCCCTGTTATCCTTTGATCTTCCTAATAATGTGTTCCTTTCCTGGTAATAGGTTTTCATCATCCTCACAGCCTATTGATTAGAACTCTTTTCCAGGGTTTTGAGATACTGGCTAAAGTAAGGGACGAAATGATTCAGTCTTCGGGTGATATTTCAAAGGAGGCGTGTTTATGACGTCCTCCCTCAGCTGTGGACCTGGCCTGGAGAAACCTCGCAGGAGGCCCAGAAGGCAGGGCCTGCTCCAGGTCGGCTTCACTGCTGTCCCTTCTGGCCTCTTGCCATTTTGGTTTTGGCATGGCGAATGGGGCTACCACCATGGGCCGGCCAGCACAACCCCCTGGCCAGACCTGGGGGCAGACAGAGGGAAGGGGAGGGCCAGGGATGGATGGGTGGCCGTGAGTGTCCCCTCTGCTGAGGCTGGGGTGCTGTGGTTCCTGGAATCCTCAGCCCAGGGACTTCTACGCACAGTCTACACATTTAAGGGGGTAGGAATGACCCATCACATGCTGTCTCAGACTGTTTGGGCTCCCATAACAAAATGCTATAGATTTAGGGGCTGATAAACAATAACCATTGCTTTCCCACAGTTCTGGAAGCTAGAAGGCCAAGAGCAAGGCTCCAGCAAAACATCCCGTGAGGGCCCCTTCCTGATTCCTAGACAGCGCCTCTTTGCTGTGTCCTGCATGGTGGAGGGCAGGGATCGCTCTAAGACCTCTGTTAAACGGGCACTCATCCCATTCATGAGTATTCCACCCTCAGGACCTAAGCATCTCCCAAAGGCCCCACCTGTTAATACCATTGCATCAAGGATTAGGTCTCAACATACGAAATCACGGGACACACTCAGATCATAGCACATGCCCGGAAGGGGCTGTGAGGTGTCATGAGTGGAGCTCAGCCATAGTCTGGAGGGTTCTGGAGGGGCACATAGGTCCAGCAGAGTGCAAGCACAAGGTGGGAAGCCAGAGGGGGCTGTGTGGGCTGGACTGGGCCAAATCAGGAGGCCCAGAGATGCCTGAAGAGAAGCCCTGGTCCCACGATGTGGGGGACCTGTCAGCACAGGAGTGCTGGCCACGGGTCGTGTGCTGCCTCCCTCAGGAGGGTGTTGGGCTGATAAGCAGGTGTGGGCGCAAGTGCATGCATCAGGACGTGTCCCCTGCAGAAGCAGCTCGCGTAGGATCACTTCCTCCACCAGCAACCAGGAAGGACATTGCGTTTGGACTCTGAGTCCAGCTGAGGCAGCTGAAGCCTCCTTTCCTCATCTCTAAGACACAAACAAGCACACCCCTCTTCTAGACACACACACACACACACACACACACACACACGACTCTGTGGCTCATAACTAAATGCAATGAAAATTGAACTAAAGCGTCCTCCATGGAAATCGACCTCAGTTCAGCCTCTAGTCCTGGGATGCAAGATTCAGAACCAATATGTCAAGGAAAAGCGTTTCTCTGCATTGATCCTCGAGGATACTAAATGTATATTTTAAAAAATAAATTCTGTCTCAAAGTATTTGGTGAGACAGAGAGAGAAACAGCCGCTTCTGACACGGGCACAAGGACGCTGCTTTTCTGGAGGCTTCCTCTCTGCAGGCGCATCCATCAGCTTCAGGAGTTCGATGAAACCGTTGCAGATATGATCAATCATCTTTTTATTGAATTAAGACAAATGGCTGGTTATTAATAGGCTAAGACTTAATGAGGAGAATGGATAATGCCGCAGAGCGGAAAGGCAAAGAACTGTGCACACAGCCTCTGCACTTTTTCTGGAAAGATCTGGAAGCGTCGTCAGTGAGAAAAGCCCCGGGTAGGATGACCTCTTTGGTTCACGCTAAGGACTCAAGGAAGCAAAAACTCCTAGGCTGACCCTTCTCCACCACCCTCTGTCTGTGCGATCTTCAGGCAGTGACTTGACTTCTCTGAACTTCTGTCTCTTTTTTGTGGAAGGTGGTTGGCTTATGATGTTGTGTCTGGCGGACGCAGACTGAGAGAAGCAGGGTCCTGGCCTCCAGCATCTGAGTTCTGTATGGGACAGCCTAGCCGTGGCTCGCCTGCAGTTCTGAGGGGGGCCGGCGGGATCAGATGCTGGCACGGGACATGGGAAGAGGGGTGCATGCGGGGAAGAGCCGGACAGGAGGTGTACAGCTGTGCCAGGCCCCCGATGCGCCCTCTTTGCTCTGTATTTCCAGAAACCCTTGGAAAGGAGCTCAAGTGGCGCAGTGTCTGGAGCATGCTGTGGACTTGGTTGGGATGCCTGGTGTCTGTTTATGGCAGCACTTCTGGGGAAACAGATTGTGTTTATGTCACAAAGAAAAGACCATGTTTCGGGGCAATCTCCGCAGCTTGTTAGGTCAAATCCACACCCCCAGGCCATCTGCCTCAGCAGGGCGCCTTGGCCTCGCTCAGTTCCAGCAGCCAGGAGCCTCTCAGGGAGCAGCCGAGCTCCAGGGAGGGGGGAGCCCCACCATCAAGCATGATGGTCAACCAGCCCCTTCCCGGGAGCAAGTCAGGCTGCCTAGTGTGCTCTCTGTCTGTCATTCCTGCAGCCTCCACGGGCACCAGTCTGTCCCCTGCCTGGACGGTCGGGACTCCGAGCCATGAGCTGCAGCTCCTGACTCCCTCCCGAACAATAGGGTCCAGGGAGACAGGCAGACACGGAAACCTCAAGTGTAGTGGGGGCTGCGGGCTAGGGGTGCTGCACAGGGCAGTCAGGGGCACAGCAGAGAGGACATGACCCCAGGTCCTTGGCAGCAGGGAGGGAAAGCGTGGAGCACAGGCTGAGACAGACGCAGGAGAGAGCTCCACGGAAGGGCCCATCGACACGGAGGAAAGGGTGTTCACTCTCAGATCAAAGGTCTGATGGATCCCACATCTGCACAGCTCAGATGAGAAGATGCAGACCTCCTTGGCACAGCCCACCAAGGCCTCGGGCATCCATCCAGACTCTGCCCAGGCCCCTCCCCTATGCTCTGCCCTCAGCACTGTGCAGGACTCACGACTATGTGTGCCTGCCTGGCTGCATGTGCCCTCTGGATTCTGGTACCTGCTGTATTCTTTTTGTCTTCCTGGGAGACGCCTCCTCGTCCTGCAGGAGTCAGCTCAGAACATCCCATCCAGAGCAGGCGTCTGCTGTGATGTACCCAGTGCTGCCCCTGCCTCCAGCAAGAACCAGCTCCTCCTCTTCTGAGAAGGGAAGCAGTTCCTGCACGCCATGGGTGTGGCCAAGCACAGAACCCTGCCCTGACTGCCGCTGAGTGATCCTGGAGAACCATTCATCCTTCCAGCGTCTTTCTGCACTTGGAGCCAGGAGAAGAATGTTGCCCCTCTGGCAGCAAAGCTGGGGTGTGGGGGGCTGGGCCTGCTGCACCTTCCAGCCAGAAAATGTGGCCACACGGCCCTGACAAAGAAAAGGCAAACTGTGCTCATCGCCCTAAAGGTATAATTTATCCACTAAAAGTTTGTTTTTTTATATAAGTGTTTTAAATAAATGGCACAAAAATACATATCTCTTATTATCATAAAAATTCAAATAACGCCTTAGTCTGTGGAATGAAATATACTAACATCAGCTCACAACACACCCCTCTCTTCCACTTACACGTAGACGGACGTGCACATATTTCACATCATGCAATCTCACTGGGTGTGTTATTCCCTGACTGGCTTTTCTGTAGAAAATCTAATTTGGTGGGTTTCGCTTATCAGCACACATATTATCCCGCACTCTTTTTTTTTTTTTTTTTTTCTTAAGACCGAGTCTCACTCTGTCACCCAGGCTGGAGTGCAATGGCACGATCTCAGCTCACTGCAACCTCTGCCTCCTGGGTTCAAACAATTCTCCTGCCTCAGCCTCCCGAGTACTTGGGACTACAGGTGTGCGCCATCACGCCCAGCTAACTTTTGCATTTTAGTAGAGACAGGGTTTCACCATGTTGGCCAGGATGGTCTCGATCTCTTGACCTTGTGATCTACCCACCTCAGCCTCCCAAAGTGCTGGGATTACAGGTGTGAGCCACCGCGCCTGGCCAATCTTCCGAACTCTTATGAGCATCTATGTCATGGTTTGATGGGATGATTTACCATGGCTTGACCACCTTTCCTCTGGGAAATATTCACATCCGATTCACGTGATATTGTCCGCAGTGCTGAACCTGGTGTACCTACATATTCATCTTTTTGGTGCATTAACTAGAATTTTATTTCTTCTTTAATGATTAATTCCTATGTAATACTTAGGTGAACAGTACCAATGCTTAATATTTTTGATAAAAATTTAAAAATTGAGCTCCAAAATGGATTCGCCAATTTCTATTTCCATCGTCATTATACAAAAGTTGCTATTTACTCACTCACATCCTTAATTACAGAGGAAATTATCAATGAATGTTTGCCAGTTTTATAACTCAGAAATATCTCATATTTAATTTGCATTTCTCCATTAGTGACATTGTGCATTTTTACTTATGTTTATTGATGATTTTTATTTTTTTATTCTGTGAATTTCTTTTTATTTCAATTTTTATTTTAGAATCGGGGAGTATATGCGCAGGTTTGTTACAAACTTATATTGTGTGATGCTGAGGTTTGGAACATGAATGAATCTGTTACCCAGGTAGTGAGCGTAGTACTACCTGGGTAACAGATAATAGGTAGCTTTTTTTCTACCCTTCCCATCACCCCTAGGAGTCCTCAGTACCTATTTTTCCCATCTTTGAGTCCATCTGTACCTAATGTTTATCTCCCCACTTATAATGAGGAAATGTGGTGTTTGGTTTTCTGTTCCTGCGTTAATTTGCTTAGGATAACAGTTTCTAGCAGCATTCATGTTGCTGCGAAGAACACGGTTTCATTCTTTTTTATGGCTGTGTAGTATTCCATGGTGTCTGTGGGGTTTTTTTTAAAGGTTGTTTTTGAAGAATACTTGATCACATGGAGAAATTCTCAACGCATGAAAAAAAGTAAATGGGAACCGAAGTATGTTCCAATATTGTCTAAAAATATTATTATCTGGAAGAAGTTATGGGTATTTATGTTTTTCCCATCTTTGAAAAATATTCTGAGACTATGCATTAGTTTTATGAGGAAAATGCATGTTATAAAGCCTAAAGATGGACTGTGTCTCCCCACAAAAGACAGGTTGAGAGCCTCAGCCTGTGGCCTGATTTGGAAGCAGGGTCGTGGCCGATGGAATTAGTTAGGGTGAAGTCTTCCTGGAGTAGGTGGCCTGCAATCCAAGATGACTCGTGTCTTTGCCAGGAGAACAGCCACGTGGAGAGAGACCACAAAAGCAGCCACATGAGCATGGAGGCAGAGACTGGAGCCACGCAACCACAGGCCAAGGAGCACCACAGATGGCCAGACTCCTCCAGAGGGCTCCACACCGCAGGATTCCCAGAGGCCACAGCCCCCCTGCCCCTGGAGCCTGGACTTCAGCCTCCAGGACTTTAAGACGGTGACTTTCCGTAGCTTGCAGCCACCAATTGTTGTTCTTCCTTACAGTGGCCACTTTCCAAGGAGTGACTCCCGGCATGATGACACAGCAGCCACTGAAGGGGCAGGCACAGGCTCGTGGACTGATCATGGCCGTCCTACTGACTGGATGTTTCACCACTGAGCCCAGAAGGGGGCCAGCGTGGCCTCACCCTCTCGTGAAGGGGCACAGGCTGTTTGGAAAGGAATCTGAGGGTGCCCAGCAGGACCTCTGGGATGGGCTTCCAGGCACACCCACCTCTAGGCCACCTCGGCAGAGCCTCCAAGGGTGGGGCCCAGGGCCTCCAGCTGCTGTCAGGAGCACCCACCCCCCCGTGACAGAGTACAGACCCACGGACATCCATTCCTCACAAACTGTCTCCTGGCCCATCCAGGAAGAACAATCAGCTTACGTGAACATCATACTTCAGAAAAACCCCTTAAACAATAGAACCTTCTTATTTCTTAACTTTTAACTCAGCAGCTGCCGTGTGATCTTGTACACTATCACATGTATGACAGCTCCCCCTTTTCTTATGGGGGTACACATCCCAAGACCCCCAGCGGATGCCTGAAACCTCAGACAGCACCGCACCTGATGGCCACCCATGGGAACATTTTCCGTTCATGTCTTCCGCCCACAGATTTCGTGTTTCATTTTAACTGAGTCCCTCTCGTGCTCCGTGGCTGTAACTTTTGCAGTTTGAGGTGTGACAGCAAAACTAGCAGGAATTTCTTTCTTTCTTCATGATTTCCTCAATAAAAGACTCCCTCTGACCCTTGTTCTTAGCAGCCTCAGCAAACAATTATTTTATTTCCTTACGAAGTATAGAGCGTTCACCTTTTCATTTAAGGAAGCTCTTCATGGCTTCTCTTTGGTGTATCCGAAGTGTTGGCAGCACTACTCTGGTGCTTTGGGGCCATGGTCAGGTGAAATGAGGGTCCTGGAACGTAAGCACTCAGAGGTCACAACAGTGGATCTGATAACGCAGATGGCTACCAAGTGGCGAAAGGGTGGTTGCGTCTACAGCCTGGAGACGCTGGAAGAAGGGAGGAGTCCCGTCCAGGCGAGATGGGGTGGGCGGCATGAGATTTAACCATGTGATTCAGAATGGTCTGCAATTTCAAAAACGTATGACCTGTTTATTGCTGGAATGTTCCATTTGATATTTTTGCATCTTGGTTGACTACGGGTAACTCAAACCATGGAAAGAGAATGAAGAAGGGGGGAACCACAGTTGTGCTGGAAATTCGGTGGGGGAACAAGACAGACGGCATCTCTCCCTCAATGCTGTGAAAGGGGCTTGCACCTCAGGCTCATGCGCATCCCTTCCCCCGCCGTCTCCACGGGCTCTGAGAGGTTCAATTGGAAACTATTGCTCAAGTCAAGGGCAGGCTCCACCCAGCCCCTATCCTCAGGCTACCACAGTCTGATGATAGCCCTGAGTCCCCCTCCTTTCATTCCAAACTGTTGGCCTGCGGGTCTTCACTGTATACCCATGAAACTAGAGGGAGCACACACAGAGTGGCCTCCAATACACTAGGCCTGGGCACAGGGGACGGATACAACTCTGTCCATGTCACAACCCCACAGCCCACCTGGGAGACGGCCCTTGTCAGGCCAACTCAGTGGCAAGATGGAGACCAGACCAGGGAAGGGGGTAGCACGTTCTGTTTCCACAAGACAGTGTTCCGGAGGTGAGTCGCATAAAGCAATACGCTTTCCTCTAAACAATTAACGATTCCCCGGAACTGGAGGCTGGCAGTGAGCACGTCCGTATGCCAGCCTTCACGGGGGCCTAGCCCTCCTCCATCTGTGTTCCAGCCTGACGTACACGGCCTCTGCCATGAAAGAGACTGATTTACGGCATTTTTTTCTGTGCTTACTGCATGCAGGTCCAAAGCCTTCCGAGAAGTCCATAAACAAAGGTGCCAGCACCATGGCTGCCCCCGCCTGCCCCCCGCCGGGCTCTCTCCAGGAATCCGTGGCACAGCCGGGAGCTTCATCATTTCCGAGCTTCCTGATTCCAGACAGGCAGCTGCTGGCAGCTCCTATCGAGCGATTTAAAAGCCCACTAACAAGGAGTGTTGGACTATAACATAGAAACTCACAGAATGGTGCTCTCGTGGGCAACTTATTCATTTTAGTGCTACTCAGAGAGGTCTAAAAAGACCTGATAAATACTTAAAATCGGAATGATCCTGAGAGTGTTGCACAACACAACAGGTATTTAATTAGCCTCGATTCTGTGTTAGGAAGGCGTGGGAAAGGCGCCGTTAAGCCATTTATATACCCTCCCCACACCCACTACTGAGCCTGGCTACCTTGTTTCCTAGCGGGGAATAAAACAGATAATTCTGTGAGAGGCCATACAGCAAGACTGGGGAGGTGGGGACGGGGCCGGATCCGAGGGCGGCTGCAGAATGTCAAAAGAACACTGCTTGGCTTGGTCTCTCCGTGGACGAGCACCTCGACCCGTCTTTGGGAATTAGCTCCCTGCAGGCCTGGCATGGCGAAGGGGTCTTCACTGCCCGGGCAGCCTCCAGGGGAGGAGGAGGGAGCTATGAGAGGCGTTTTGAGGGTTTCCCATCCTGCAGGTGATGCTGAGCCTTGGCACATCCACAGAGGGGCGGCACTCGCCAGGGCTGGGGGTCCGCTCCCTTTCCTCCCGGAACTGGAGGCTGGCAGTGAGCACGTCCATATGCTGGCCTTCACGGGGGCCTCACCCTCCTCCCTCCGTGTTCCAGCCTCATGTACACACACGGCCTCCGCCACGAAAGTGACTGATTTACGGCATTTTTCCTGTCCTTGTTGCATGCCGGCCCAAACCCTTCCGAGAAGTCCATAAACAAAGGTGCTGTGCCTGCCCCCACCTGCCCCCCCCCCGCCCGGCTCTCTCCAGGAATCTGTGCGACCCACCGAGCCATGGCAGCCACCTCCGTGTGGTTCTGCCTCCTCCTGTTCAGCTCCGGTCTAGCTCAGGGCACAGTCTCTTCTCCACGTACAACCCACGCAGGTCAGTGAAACAGCTCCAGCTTGGCTATGGGGTCTGGTTCAGCTCAGTGTAGACGTGACTCCCACAATGTCAGTAGAGACCTGGCACCCCCAAAACTGCACTTCAGTTGGAACACAGGCCACGGCGGCCAACCCAGCTCCAGGATCCAGGGCTCCGGATCCCCACTCTGAGATCCATGCCCCTGCCACAGGCTGCTAAGGGGCTACCGCGTGACAGTCTGCGTCCAGCAAACATCTACTGGGGGTGTTTTATGAGTCAGGCACTGTTCTAGGTGCTGACAGACAAACCACCCTGCCCTCAGGGAGTTTACCTCCTAGTGGAGGGAGATTAATCACGAAAATATAGAAAGGCAAGGTACACAGGGCATCAGTAGGTTATGCGTGATGAAGGGAAGGAGCTGAGAAGCACTCACGGGCGGCGTTCCACCTCGCCCACTTCTTTTGTAAAACTTTTTATTGAGGCCAGGCTCTGATGGCTCACACCTGTAGTCCCAGCACTTTGGGGGATGGATCACCTGAAGTCAGGGTTCTAGACCAGCCTGCCCAACAAGGAGAAACCCCATCTGTACTAAAAATACAAAATCAGTGGGTGTGGTGGCACATACCTGTAATCCCAGCTACCCGGGAGGCTGAGGCAGGAGAATCGCTTGAACCTGGAAGGCAGAGATTGTGGTGAGCCGAAATCGCACCATGGCACTCCAGCCTGGGCAACAGGAGCAAAACTCCGTCTCAAAAAAAAAAAAAAATTATTGACTATATTTACGAGCCAGTACAGATTATTTTGTCATGCATACACATTGTGGAATGAGCAAATTGAGCTAATTCACGTAACCACCACCTGGCATACTTACCTTTTTTTGTGTGGTGAGAACATTGAAAATCTACTCACAGCAACCTGAGTGGATCTCCAGGCCGTCCTCCTCCTGGGGTCCTGAGCCTGCCTGACCTTTGACCAACATCTCCCCCGCTCTTCTCTACCCCCACCTCAGGTCCTGGTGACACCACGCTGCCCTCCCTTTCTATGAGTTCCACTCTTCCTCATTCCATATGTGAATGTGACCCCGTGTTTGTCTTCTGAGCCTGGTGTATTTCACTTGCCCACTTCTGGGTCCCCAGGACCCTTAGCAGTGCCCGGCACTCAGCTGGTGTTCAGTGAATTTGTTGAATAAGTGGGTGAAGCCCAGATGGGGGCTCCCAGGAGAAGGGGAGTTTCTGCCTTCCCTCTCTGTTGTTAGTTCCAGAACAGAGCTCAGCAACCACACTGAGGGATGATGGAGCCCGGAGCTGCTTCCCCCCATTCCCAGGGTTCTCTCCAGCCCTGGCCAATGCTGACTCCCTGACCAGCCGCACAGACGGCACATTGCTCTGATGTCAGGAGGGTGACCCCACCCAAGGCTGCTGCAGGCCTCTCGGGGTGCTTCTCCACTACCCTCAGGCCTTCCCGAGGAAGGCTGCACTCTGCTGGGGAAAGCTCCATAGTGGCTTTTAACTCTAGGCCATTTCCTGCCATCTTTGGCCAGCATGCACTCTCTCTATAAGACTGATTCTTGGCTTGGTGCGGTGGTTCACGCCTGTAATCCCAGCACTTTGGGAGGCCGAGGCGGGTGAGGGGTTTGAGACCAGCTTGGACAACATGGTGAAACCTTGTCTCTACTAAAAATGCAAACATTAGCCAGTTGTGGTGGTATATGCCTGTAATCCTAGCTACTCAGGAGGCTGAGGCAGGAGAATTGCTTGAATCTGGGAGGCAGAGGTTGCAGTGAGCCGAGATTGCGCCACTGCACTCCAGTATGGGAGACACAGTGAGACTCCATCTGAAAAAAAAGGACTGATTCTCACCCCTGCCTGATTCGACCCTTACTGTCCTGTCTGTGTGGGAGAAGATGGCCCTCGCCATCTTACCGGGTATACTCCCAGCATCACCTCCACCCCGGGCTCGCCAGCTCCCCCCGGGCACAAACCCCCACGGACCTGGATCCTCTCGGCTGCCAAGGGGCAGCAGCTATGAGTTTCCCAGGTCCTCTATTCCAGACTTCAGGCCAAGGAGGAGGGCAGGACTGCGGTCCCATCAGACAGGCAGATAACCAGAAATCAAAGCTGTGGCATGCGTGAGCAGCTCGCCCAACCTGCGTATTTAACTGACGGGGAAACTGAAGTCTAGAGGAACACCTGAGGTCACACAGCAAAGGAAAAAAGCAGGTTGAAAACCCCACGGCTTTCCTTGCGCACCGGGAGGATGTGCAGTTCTCTCTATCGAGACGGCAAAGCCACACAGGAGTGAGGGCCGGAGACGCATTTGCAGGCTGCATGGCAAGAATCAGGAAGTCACTGGTTTGATGACAGCATGAAGAGTGCTGAACCACGTTGTCCACTAATCCACATACACAGCAATATCTTTTCCTAAGCCTCCCTCCCGTGGAAAACAGTGATTTCTGTAAAATAAACCAGGCCGGTCTCCTAACCCTGGCTCCTTACAAGAAAATCTTATTACTTGAAAGTGCGATTTGTTTGGTTTGCAATAGCATTGCCTGCAAGGGAAACTCTATTACTCAGATTTCTTAGCCAGTCACAACAGAGGCGGGGATAATTTGCAGAGAAGAGCTCTGTTCTCTTTGCAGTGGGCCACGTCTCCCTCCCAGGACTGTGTCGCCACGTGGGCACACACACCCGTCTGGGGAGAAAAGTGGCCTAATTCAGCCTGAATAGTGGCTGCTGACTGCGGTTGGGTTAATCCACTGGTTGGGAGTCCCAATAACATGTTTTGACTCGATTCGGTTAGTTTACAGAAAAAAAAAGAATGGTAATTATTCAGCTAAATTATTGCTTTCTCATTTCCAGGTAGTTTTCACTTTCAAGATCCAGGCATGTTCCACAGAAAGCCCAGTTCAAGGCTGCAGCAGGGGGAGCTCACAGTGGACTCCAACCCGCCTGGCTGACCGCTGGCCCGGGCACTCAGGAGAGCTCACGGTGGACTCCAACCCGCCTGGCTGACCGCTGGCCCGGGCACTCAGGAGAGCTCACAGTGGACTCCAACCCGCCTGGCTGACCGCTGGCCCGGGCACTCAGGAGAGCTCACGGTGGACTCCAACCCGCGTGGCTCACCGCTGGCCCAGGCACTCAGGGAAGCCCAGGCTAGAGCAGGTTCCTTCTCCCCTCCCTTCTCCATCACATACAGACAATGAACTCTGTTTCTTCACCAGGGAAAGCCTCTTTCCCATCGTACACAAAGAAGCAGGTGTGTGGCTCTCAGACTCTGGCAGTGCCTTGCCACTAGGGGCCAGATGATGAAACCAGAGCAAAAACACTAAAGGCACCAGTCACCAGCACTGCAACCCTCCCTGCTGCTCTCCTGCCACTCGGGCTCCGCACACCCAATCTCACTGCAACCCTCCCTGCTCTCCCTGCCATTCGGGCTCCGCACACCCAATCTCCTGGTGCTGCCAGAATGGGATAGTGTCCCCACCTACCAGAAGCCCTCTGCTCACGGGAGAAAATGCTAGGAGACTGCACACTGCTCTTCCTCCTGCCTGGAAGGGTGGCACCCTGGCTGCTCCTCCCTCCATGGCCCCTGTCACTCACTTTCTAGCTCCCTCGCATTCTTTATGTCTGAGTTTGAACATCCCTTCCCAGAGAGGCCCTTCCTGACCTCTCCCCCGGTTCAAATGCCCCCAAGAGAGGGGCTACAGAGCACCTCAGCCCCCAACCCAAAGCTATCACTCTCCATGCACATTCCTTTGTGCACCAGAGGGCTGGCTTCCTCCACACTCCTGGTGTCTGGCACACTGTTAGGACCTGCTGGGTGCTCAGTAAACCCTTGGGTAATAAATCAATGAAATGAAATGTCCAGACGTCCAAAGGTATTTATTTGCCTTTTCATCGGTGAGAAGATGGCTCTGATGTGGACCAAGATACCCGCGTTGTTGGGAAGCAGAGCTGCAGCAGTCGGGAGCCTGTCTTTGTTTTGCATCATGTAATTAAGGCACGCTGGCCGTCGCCCAGTGGCTGTGCAGTGCGGCCACTGCTCACGAGGTGCATGCGTCTCCCCCGTGCCACTCCACAGCTCAGGCTAATGCTGATTCCCTCAACAGAGAATGCTGATCATAAGGACAGACGACTGGCCACAGACCACAATATGAATATGTATTCCTTCCACAAACTCTGCGCTTGCATTTCATTTGCTCATGAGTTTAATTTCAGGAGCGGGTGGCTGAGATCACTGAACCCGTCCATGAGCAACTTGGAAGATGACTGGCTCAATGGAGCCGTCTCATTTGCAATTTGAAATGTGGACTCTTCCCCTGTGCGCTTGCCCCAGCTAGGGCATTCTCCTCCTTCCACCTCAGCAGTGTCTTCAGGAGAGGCTGGGGCGTGTGCTCACCTCACCATCTCTGTCTGATCTTCTGGTTATTTCTTAAGGAAAAACATCTAGAACTGCTTAGCCAAAAGGTATGCTTTTAAAATATATTCATCAATTTCTTCCTGACTATAGGACTTCATGCTTATCTTGAAATATTATAGAACCATGAGACATGGAGTTAAAATCTCACATGGTCAACCACCCAGAATTAATTACCATTAACAGTTTAGTAGAGCCCCTGCTAGTCTGTCTTCTGTATTCCTGCCTCAAACTAACCCCAGGTTCTACCTGTTTCTGTGCTTCCCACACCTAGCACAGCACTGCTCTTGGGAGGTGCTGGCTGAGGAACGCCAGGGGGAGCTGACGCGTGTTCCCCTGCTGCCCTTCCTGTCCATCATCCTCACAGCAGCAAATAAGAACCCGCTCTCCCTGATTGCTTTAAACACATGGGTTACTCTTAGGGGAAAGGCCAGAACTCTGCGGTGTGTCCCAGGAGGCCTGTGTGGTCTGGGCCTTTCCAGTTTCTCCAGCCTTCTCCTGCGCCATTTCCATCCCTCCAAACCTTCCCTCCAGCTTAAGTTCTCAAGAAAACCTACCTTCTCCCGGACACCTATGGGCCATAATCTTTTGTTAATCTCAATACTTCCCACCTGCCTCTCCAACATAAAGCATCTCATTCACAGAGACTGCGATTCCCAGGAACGCTTTTTGCCTTTTAAAATATTACCCAGGGTTTGTTGGTAACCTTCTGATCTATAGTAATTCCTATAACTCAATGTTTTCCAAAATGGTAAATTGCTACCTTGCAGGAGTGTTTGCAATTGAGAAAAATAGGAAAAGAAAGAGTGGAATAAATAAATATTTGGGTTTTTTTTTTTTTTTTGACTACAGAATGCTCAGAATGTTTAATATATTAAAATGTATGTAAATTTGAACAACAATATCTGGCAGAAAAGCTCTGCCCAAGAGTATCTGGCCACACAAAAAGCCCTGTTAATACGTCCATCAAAAACCAATGTGCACCCCTTGTGTACTGGTGTTATGGGCTGAGTGTCTTCTCCCCCACAATTCACATGTGGAAGCCTAAACCCAATGTCATGGTACTGGGAGGTGGGGCCTTTGGGAGGTGATTAGGGCTAGTTAGGTCATGAGGGTGGGGAGCCTCACAATGGGATTAGTGCCCTTTAGGAAGACACCAGAGAATTCTGTCCCTCAGCCTTGTGAAGACTCAGGAAGAAGGTGGCCATCTGCAAGGCAGAAAGAGAGACCTCCCTCACCAGAAACAAAATGCTGTTTCCATTAATCCATTCTCACACTGCTACAAAGAAGTATCTGAGACCAAGTAATTTATAAAGTAGAGAAGGTTAGTTGGCTCACAGTTCTGCAGGCCATACAGGAAGTATAGCAGCTTCTGCTTCTGGGGAGGCCTCGGGAAGCTTCCAGTCATGGCAGAAGGCACAAACAGAAGCAAGCATATCTTCCATGGCCAGAGAAGGAGCAAGAAAAAAGAGGGGGGTTGGTGTTACAGTCTTTTAAACAACCAAATCTCATGAGGACTCACTCAGTATACAGCACCAAGGGAGGTGGTGCTAAACCCTTCATGAGAACTTCACCCGATGATCCAATCCCCTCCAACCAGGCCCCCATCTCCAACATTGGGGGGGTTGCAGTTCAACATGAGATTTGGGTGGGGACACAGATCCAACCCATATCGTAGCTGGACCTTCATCCTGGACTTCTAGCCTTCGGAACTGTGAGAAATAAATGGCTGTGGTTTAAGCCACCCAGTCTATGCTATTTTTTTTTTATAGAAGTCCAAGTCAACAAAAACAATTAGTGAGATATTTCTGTCCATTTATGAGTAACAACAGCAACAAGGAGTAACTTAACCAAAGGGTGTTTACGTTTCTCATCTAATGAGATGTTCACAGGTAGGTCGTGTCTGGCACTGGCCCGGGAATTCAGAGATGTCAGGGCTTTTCCCTCCAGGCCTCAAAGTGGCAACTGTTGCTCCAGCCATCCCAGCTACATCGAACATGAGCAAAAGAGAAAAATGACAGAGCAAGGAGGTTTCCTGGAATCCCCATGTGATGTCTGTTCCCCCCCTCATTGATCACATGTATCACAAGGCCGGCCCTATCTGCAGAGGGCTCAGGGAGTACAGCCATTCTGGCAGGCTCACTGCTTCTCCCAACACACAGCTCTGCTAGCAAGAAAGAGCGGAAGGTGAATATCTGGGAGGCAGCTAAGAGCTTCTCCCACAACTAGTGGAACATATTCAGTTAGAATCTAAATACAGTTCATTGGTAGAAAATAGATATATATTATATTTACATAGTATAGATATTTTATATTTTATATGTGATATATATATATACACATATGTGTGTATATACACATCTATGTGTGTGTGTGTATATGCTGTGTGTGTACATATATAAACATTTCCTCCTTGTTAGGATCAATTATACAGTCTTACAGATTTGTTTCCAAATGATAAATTCTACAGCTTTTAAGAACTCTTCAATGAGAGGCTCCCTAAAAAAAAACTCTATATTTCCCTGCTAGGCCTTTGCATTGAATAGTATGATCAGGCATCCCCCATGCACAATTTTTCTTTTAATGCATAAATGGTTTATTGACAATGAGAATGTGCTTAACCTGTCTAGGTTATGAAATACCTGCTTCACTCTGGGGTTTCAGAACTCCACACACTGATGTCCAATCAGGTTTCTTTTGTTTTACAGACAAAAGTACAGCATTGAGGGGGAGGAAAGGGCAGTCAGGAAGTGCTCTTGAATATCTGAGCCACAGAAGCCCCAGGAGAACTGATGGCCAAGATCGTGATTCGGGTGGTTTAGAGGAACCTTCTCTGCCAAAGACCAAACGGCGCTTCGAGTCGTCCACAGATTGAACCTGAGTGTCCTCGTCACCCAGCTGTTCACGTCAGTCAACCTGAGTCGTGCTCGAAGGTGGCAGGGATGCCTCAGGCAGACGAGGCTCAGGAAGTGCTTTTTTTTTCTTTTGAGAAGGAGTTTCACTCTTGTTGCCCAGGCTACAGTGCAGTGGCGAGATCTTGGCTCACTGTAACCTCCAACTCCCGGGTTCAAGCGATCCTCCTGCCTCAGCCTCCCAAGTAGCTGGGATTACAGACATGTGCCACCACACTCAGCTAATTTTGTATTTTTAGTAGAGACAGGGTTTCACCATGTTGGCCAGGCTGTTCTTGATCTCTTGACCTCAGGTGATCTGCCCACCTCAGGTCCCAAAGTGCTGGGATAACAGGCGTGATCCACCATGCCCAGCCAGCACGTCTTCTAAGAAGGGAACAGAGGGGCAACACTGTGGAGGGCTGAGGACACGGGGGAGAGTGGGAGGACTTGGTTTGTTGGTTTGGGTTTTCTGGTGAGGAGAGCTGGGATGGGGAGGGAGGGTGGTGAATGGCCCCATTAAAGCCAAGGGCACTTCCAGAAGGGTGGCAGGTGAGGCTGGAGGAGTGGAGCCGACGCCTTCCCCACCTGGGTAAGGGGACCCCAAAGTTGGCTTTCCCATTGAGGCCAGCACGATGGAGGAGGAGGAAGAGGACAAGCAACTCCGGGAATGGGGGAGCCTTCAGAAAACACAGCAGTGGGCCCAATTACGGACCAGAAGACCCTTAATTCAAACAGGAGATGGAGAGGTTGGAGAGAGAATTGAAGGTGGAGTCAGCAGAAACAAACACCCGCAGGATATTGTTTCCGAGGTTAATAGAGGCACTGACAGGGCTTCCAAATGCTCCACCTTTGGTAGCTTCCTTGGAGGATAATTCCACTAATTAAAACAGAAGCATAGAGGGGCGAGCTAGCCAGTGGGCAATTTGCTGCATGGGTCTGATGCTGAGTCTGAGTCAGAAGCATGGGGAGGAAGGGGACTTGGGACTCTCCAGTACAGGTAGGGAGGCCAGGAGAGAACAGCACAGGTGAGGCCTCGGCAGGAGGGGGAGGGGCAAGGGACGTCCAGAGGCAGCAGTGCCCAGAGCCAGGGTTCAAAGAACAAAGAGGAGGCCAGGAGCAGCAGGAGGCTGTGCAGAGGCTGAGAGGGGCAGGGGGTGCACAGAGGCTGAGAGGGGGAGGGGGTGCACAGAGGCTGAGAGGGGCAGGGGGTGCACAGAGGCTGAGAGGGGGAGGGGGTGCACAGAGGCTGAGATTGGGAGGGGGTGGGCAGAGGCTGAGAAGTGGGGGTGTGTTCACAGAGGCTGCGGGGTCATGCACAGACACGGTGGGGGGAACCTGGCGTGCGCAGAGGCTGAGGGGGTCAGTGTTTGCACAGAGGCTGAGAAGGGGGGTATGTTCACAGAGGCTGGGGGGTCGTGCACAGACACTGGGGGGGGGCGCGGTGTGCGTGGGGGGGGGGCAGTGTTTGCGTAGAGGCTGAGGGGGTGAGGGGCTTCATTATTAAGACCTCATTCCCTCCTCTCAGGAGACCACCCTGGCCTTGCCCTTCCTCATCTCTGATGAGAGATTTCCTTGTCCACACTAACATTTTAAGAAAAAATTTCCAGTTAACATGAAAAACTCAAAGACTTATGACACCTAGTTTCACTTTTTGGGATAAGTACATTCTGCAGTTACTCAAGGGAAACAATTAGGACTGAAAATTGACAGACATGGCTTGAGATAGGAAAAACATAGACTCAATTAATGAGAGTCTGGAAATGCTGATTGCCCATCTGCCTGGGCTGTGCACCCAGGGTGGTGACGACTGCCCCGATGGTCATCCTCCGGCCTCTGGACTCCATCCAGATCTCTGTGCCTGTGTTGGGTGTGCAAGGAGCCCTTTTCTCTTGAGCCGATGTCAAAGGCAAGGTAGGTAGAGCTAGGCCTGTTGAGGCGAGGGGTCCCCAGTCTCTGTGGCCTGGACCTCTCTGAGCTGTGCTGTGAGTGTTACAGCCTGGGCTGTGGTCCCTGTCCCCACCCACTGCAGCTCAGACCTAGAAAGGAAGATTGATGTGTGTGAGTGCAATGCAGACGCGGAAGAAAGGGAAGCAAACACGAAGTGCGTGGGGATTCCACCCAGGCCAGGGACAGGGAGACTTTCAGGGGATTGGCGTGGAAGCCAATCTTGAAAACTGAGCAGAAATGTGCCATCCCTAAGGCTAGACCTAAATCCTGAATGAAGTCCCAAGGAAATTAGAGGAGGGGGCTTGGCAAATGAAACAGAAATCAAAGCAGATGCTGACGCCGCTCATTCTCCAAGATTCAGCTTGGGCATTGCCCTTCTAGGAGGTCCCCAAGGAGCCCCCAGGTTGGGCTGAAGACCCCTCGTCAGGTGTTCACACATCCCTGCAGAGAGTCCTGGGTAAAATTCCGCATGACAAAGTCTAACAAACCGTGGTGTCTTCTGCATTAGAAACATTACTAACTGACGAATGACCATCTTCTGATTTGAAAGACAAACAGAGGATACCTATTAGAGTGGCCGCCATCCAGAACACAACCGACACAACACAACAACACAAACAACACAACAAAGAACACAACAACACAAACAACACCGAGTGCTGGTGAGGGCGTGGAGTCACGGAAACTCTCATCACGGTGAGCGGAATGCAGAATGGGGCAGCCAGCTTGGAGGACAGTCTGAGAGCTCCTTACAAAGCTAAACACAGGCTGGGCACAGTGACTCATGCCTGTAATCCTAGCACTTTAGGCCAAGGTGGGTGGATCACTTGATGTCAGGAGTTCGAAACCAGCCCGGCCAATATGGTGAAACCCCGTTTCCAGGAAAAATACAAAATTTAGTCAGGCATGGTGGCACGCACCTGTAATCCCGGCTACTCGGAGGCTGAGGCAGGAGAATCGCTTCGACCCGGGAGGTGGAGGTTGCAGTGAGCCGAGATTGAGCCACTGCACTCCAGCCTGGGCGACAGAGCAAAACTCTGGCTCAAAAAATAACAACAATAAAAAAATGCTAAACACAGTCTTTCCGTATGATCCAGCAATCACACTCCTTGGTATTTATCCGAATTCATTGAAAACTTATGTCCACCCAAAAACCCATATGGACGTTTATAGCTGCCTTATTCACAATCACCAAAACGTGGAAGCAACCACGACATCCTTTGGCCACTGAATGTGTAAATAAAATTTGGAGCTACCAGACAATGGAATGAGAAACAGCTCTCAAGCCATAAAGACACCTGGAGGAAACTTAAATGCATATTACTAAGTGAAAGAAGCCAGTCTTAAAAGGCTACATGCTGTATGAATACAACTATGTGACATGCTGGAAATGGATATAGAAAAAAAATGCAGAGCCCAGAGCTTTGGGAGGCCTCTTTAAGCCAAAAATTCAACATGGTGAGACCCCATCTTCACAAAAATAATTTTTAAAAATTAGTCGGGTATGGTGGTGGGTGTCTGTAATCCCTGCTACTCGAAAGGCTGAGGCAGGAGGATCATCTGAGGCCAGGATGATCGCATCACTGCACTCCAGCCTGGACAACAGAGTGAGATCCCGGCTCTTAAAAAATAAAATAATTATTAAAAAGGATTAAGAATTGTCAGAGATTGGGGATTGGGAGAGGGTTGAATAAAAGAAAAACAGGATTTTTAGTGCAGTGAAACTACTCTGTCTGACACTGAAGTGGCGGGCACACGTCATCATACGTTTGTCACAACCCACAGAACGCACAAGACGGACCCAGGCTGACTGTTTATGTAAACAGTGAACTCTGGGTGAGGACGTTTCAGTACAGGTTCAGCAATCACAACGAGTGTACCGAGTGCCATGGCTGGGGATGCTGATAGTGAAGGAGTCTCTGCGTATCTGAGGGCACAGAAGAAAGGGGACCTCTCTGTACCATCAATTTAATTTTATCATGAACCTAAAACTGCTCTAAAAATCAGTCTTAAAAGAAAAAAAGACAAGTGAGGCATATGGGAGCAGAGCGTGTGAAATTCACGTTTCCAAGCAAGGAAGATTCTCAGCCTCTGCTGTGTTGCATTTCCCCGGATGATCCTGCCTCCCCGCACCTGAGTGCTCAGGTGCAGTACCTGCTCAGGTGTGGCACCTGGTGGGCAGTGGCATAGCAGGAGCTTAGCGTGTATTTGGTGTCAAATGCATGGAGGATTGAGGAGGGGCCTCCAGTACGCTGAGGACAGAGTGGCCTGGCCTCTCCATGGAGCAGGCAGAGTGGATGACAACCACTGATCACAGAGCAGAAGCCATGCCAGAACGTTCCTGCTGAGCAAGGTTGGCTGCCTTAGGGAGGAGAGAGAGGAGGGACTCTTCAGGAAAAGACAGGTGCATGGGAGAGGGGTGGTATTTCTAAGCCCCCATGGTCAAACACCTCTCTCCTTATCTGCCTTGAAGACAAATGACCTTTTCTTCTTCCAATGCCATTTCCAGAATGCACTTCAACGGCAGTAAGTTAAAATATACCTTGTTAAAGGAGAGGGAGTTTTTGAGGCATTTTGTGCCCTGGGGCTACTGCCAATGAGGGTTTTGAAGTGTTTTATACTTATATCAGTCCGACTATCATAAAATAACCATGGAAACAAGGCAGAAAGCAAGTCCGTGTGGGTCTGAGAGAAACGAGCCTCGTGGGAGAGGAGAGAAGAGGGGAGGACAGCCTCGGTCTTCTACTCTGACACCAACTTTACTCAGAAACTTGCCAGGTAGGTGAATGTCAAGTGAAACTGCTGTCAAGGTCCCCAAGAATTAGCAATATGATTATTCAGGGCATTTAGAAGCATTTCTCACCTAATACGCTGTTTCCTAGAGGAACAGGACACTCTGTGGCATGGGGAGTTCCCTGGTCAATGTAGAGGCTAAGTCCATTTTAGCTGCTCTTTAAGGAGAGCCTCTATATCCTGTGGTGCTGGGTTCAGGCTCCACCCATCTGCAGTTGTTTAAGCCCATACGGGCCTGGGAGTAAGGTCAGGTGCACCAGCTGAGTGTCTCTATGGGCAAAACACTCTGTAACCAGGCCCCAGGGCAGTGCCAGGGCAGTGCAGGTGGGGCACGGGTCTTCTGCAGGCTATCACACCACAGGTTGCCAGGGCTGCAGGAGGACTGAGCGCCTGACACACTGAGAGGACCTGGGGGAGGGTACGTGTCTGATCAGGGACTGGGACAGTCGTCTGCGCCGAGGGTCTCCTGACACACCAGGAAGGGAGCTCCTCCACACCCTGCAATCTCCCACGTCAAAACTCAATGCACTTTAACCCCAGGACTCACCACATCTCAGGGCAATACATGGGTCTACGTCTCCCCCTCTTATTTTTAAAATAATGTGCTTTCTTTATAAGATAATACATTTTCAGGCCAGGAGTGATGGCTCACGCCTGTAATCCTAGCACTTTGGGAGACTGAGGCAGGCAGATCAGATCAGGAGTTCAAGACCAGCCTGGCCAACATGGTGAAACCCCGTCTCTACTACAAACACAAAAATTAGCCGGGTGTGGTGGCAGGTGCCTGTATGCTGGAGACTGAGGCAGGCAGGCAGAACTGCTTGAGCCCAGGAGGCAGAGGTTGCAATGAGCCGAGATCGCACCACTGCACTCCAGCCTGGGCGACAAAGCAAGACTCCATCTCAAAAATAATAATAAATAAATAAATAGATTAAATAATACATTTTCAGTATAAAAACATTGAAATGCACAAAAAATCCAAATAAGAACATAAATATCTCCCACCCAGCATCAGTCACTACTGACACTCAGTCTGTATTGAGGGTCCCTGGGTGAGTTCACTAAACTTTCTGCACCTCGGCACCACAGATATGTGGGGCAGGTACTTCATAGGGGCAGCTATCCTGGGCCTCGGAGGATTCTGAGCGGCATCCCTGGTCTCCACCTGGTGTCCACCCACCAGAGGCCAGAAGCACCTCCAACAGGTGTGACCATCAGAAATGCCTCTAGACACTGCCAGTGTCCCCTGCGGGGGGGTGGGGGGGGGGCACATCAGCACACTCTTGTGCTTCCTGTCACTTACAACCAACCAGGCCTGGCTCCTTCTGGGGACTCTGGCCTGGTGTGTGTAGATAATTGCCCGGTCTGTGGGCCAGTGGTTGGGGATGACGGACAAGCCCTTGCTGCTGCTCCTGTCAAGTGAACAGGAAACGAATGCAGAGTGGATAGAAAATGAAAACGGCAGATTTAGGGAGCAGATGGCTTGATCTATTTGGATTGTGCCATTCATCTGCCGATGTAGCATGAGAACACACCAAATAGAAGGGTTTAATTAGCAAATTCACAGCAAGTCAGCGCACGGTGCTGCTGGGAAGAAGAATGCGCTGTGGTGGCACTCCCTGACCTCAGTGGGACCCTCCAGGCTGTGTGACCGTGGCGGGTGGTTCACCGGGACCTTGACGGTCGCTTCACCTTGTTCTTGGGCGGTCCCTGCATCTCAAAGAACACTGATCTCCTCAGCTGTAAAAAAGGGATAATAGCCTCTCATTCAAGGCCACTGCAAGAATTCATGAAAGGATTCAAAGCACCCAGGCCCGAGCACAGTGCAAAGCAGAAGTGGCAGCTATCAGCGTGGATGGTGTCACCAGCATCATTATGATCCATTTCCAATCACTTTAACAAAGCACAGCTGAACCTGGGAACCTCTGCCGCACTCCCACAGCTCTGCCAACTCCATAACCGTGGCTGCCGTGGAGCGGGCATTCGGGCATCACTGTCAAAATGTTGCGCATTTGGGCTTCAAATGAAAACAAATGAGTATTCCAGGGTTTGACAATGTCTTTAAACAAAAAAGGGAGAAAAGTTGCACGAGGTCAGAGATTCCACTTATAGGGAGCTGGCAATGCCCCCCCACACTCCGACACCCCGCCAAGGGGCTCCCTACCCAATGCAGCACTTGGGGAGTCAACCACTGCAGGCCAGGGAGCTGACCAGAACCTGGCAATCACCTACCTTCCAATCACTTGGAATTCTGCTGGTCCGGGAACGTGTGGAGCCCTGTGCCAGCTGCATGGGGAATGCAGGGGCAAACCCCGTCTCCCGGGTGCTCTGAGCTGCACTTCAGAGGGCACAGCCCTAGAGGAAGAAGGGGCACTGCTGCTCCCCCGCTGCAGACCCCAGCTCTGCTCTGCCCCTTGGTGTGCATCCAGCACCGAACCATATATAGCGTGGCATCATGGTGTTGGCACCGTGACCCTGTGGTTCGGGCTGCCTTAACCTGGCACCCCTGGGCAGCTTAGATGACAGGGACTCATTGTCTGACTGTTCTGGAGGCTGAAAGTCTGAGGCCAAGGCATGGGCAGGGTTGGTTTCTCCTGGGGCCTCCTCCTTGAGTCATAGATGTCGCCTTCTCCCTGTGTCCATGCACGGGCCACCCTTTGAGCGTCTGTCTTCTAATCTTTTCTTCTTATGAGGATTCCAGACAGACTGGACCAAGGCCCACCTAATACCTCATTTAACCTTAATCACATGCTTTGTGAGGCCGCTTTTGTAATGCTATGAAGGAGTGCCTGAGACTAGGTAATTTATAAAGAAAAGAGGCTGAATTGGCTCGCAATCCACAGGCTGCACAGGCATGGCACCAGCATCTGCTCCTGCTGAGGCCTCAGGGAGCTCCCACTCATGGCAGAAGGCAACGGGAAGCCAGCACATCACATGGCAAGAGAGAGGGGAGAGGGGACCACACTCTGTGAACAACCAGATCTCACATGAACTCAGAGCCGGAACTCACTCAGCACTGCGAGGACAGCACTGACCCTTCATGAGGGATCGGCCCCATGACCCGATCACCTCCCACCAGGCCCCATCTCAATGCTGGGAATCAGCTCATTACAACACGAGACTTGGAGGGGACAAACATCCCCTTACACGGCACGTCTTACATGGCAGCAGGAAAAAGGAGGAGGAGGGGCCACACACATTTAAACAGCGGGAGCTCGTGGGAACTCCCTATCACGAGAACCACAGGTGGGAAATCCGCCCCCTGATCCAATCACCTCCCCTCCAGGCCCCGCCTCCAACACTGGGGATGACAATCTACGGGGAGATTTGGGTGGGCGAGAACACACACATCTCCCACCAGCCTCAGTCACTACTGACACTCGGTCTGTGTTGAGGATCCCTGGGTGAGTTCACTAAACCTTCTACATCTCAGCACCATGGGCACGCGGGGCAGGTACTTTGTTGAGGCAGCTGTCCTGGGCCTAGACGGATTCTGAGGAACATCCCTGGTCTCTACCTGGTGCCCATCCGGTTTGTTTATGAAATCCAAACCATATCAATAGTCTTCTGAGGGGGAAGCAGACTTTGCCACCCCAAGATCAGCAGCTTTGGCACAAAGATCATTTTGAGCTGAAAGCAACTGAGAAGCAGATGTAAGAAGAGCTCTCTGCCCTCCCTGATCTGCCTAAAAGTGGGACATGCGTGACACCCTTGCCCCGTCCTCCCCTCTCTAACAGGAAGGACTGAGGGTGATCACCTAGGATGACTTTAGATCCTTAGCCCAGAGACGGTACCAGAGGAGTCCACACAACAGGCTTCATGCCCCAGCCTCCATCTGCCTTGAGGTTTCCACATCTCTGCCTTCCCACAATCTGCTGCACCTACAAACTCAAGGCCCTTTTTTTTTCACGTTAGCCTCTCCAAAAATGTGCTATTCTTTGTGGAAGATGCTGTGAAGCCAGGGTTCTAGGCAACCTCTTTGAGAATCACTCATTCCCTGGATGTGTCCAGGTATATTGAGATATATACACAATGATTAACTTTGGTTCCTTTTTTTTTTTGAGTCCAAGTCTCGCTCTGTCGCCCAGGCTGGAGTGCAGTGGTGCCATCTCAGCTCACCCCAACGTCCGCCTCCCGGGTTCAAGAAATTCCCCTGTCTCAGCCTCCTGAGTAGCTGGGACTACAGGCGCACGCCACTGCACTTGGCTAATGATTTGTATTTTTAGTAGAGACTGGGTTTCACCATGTTGGCCAGGCTGCGCTTGAACTCCTGATCTCAGGTGATCCACTCGCCTCAGCCTCTCAAAGTGCTGGGATTACAGCCATGAGCCACCACGCCCCGCCTGGTTTATTTTTCTCTTGCTGTTCTGTCTATTGTCACAGGCATCCTGGCTGAAAACTCAGAAGGGTAGCGGGAACATTATTCTTTTTCCTAAAATCTCGCATCTTGGCCACAGCCCACAGTCAGGCCAGAGTTGCTCAATGAGCAAAGGAAGGGCTGAACCGCTGGGCGTTGACTGGGCCATCGGTGGCTCAGGTGGCCCCTTCCCCAGCCGTGTTCTGTTTCTGAAATGCGCCGCCTTGAGAGACGACCTGCAGTGCTTTCGTGTCCTTCGGGGGGACGGCTCTTCATCACCTCCGTGGGCTCAGTGTCAGCCACGGCACGTTTGCTCTGATGGGCAATTAGGTGTGAGTGCTTCTAACTGCCTCACTTTAAATCTGATATGAATCAGGGCCTGATGGCTCCTAATGGGGGGAAGCCTCTCAGTGACTCAAGCACCGCTTCCCTTTCCACTGGAAATCCGATTACTCATGTGCATTTTCGTTTGGATTAATCTGGAATTTTAATTTCAACAAGGGGATCCATCAAAGGTGATATCTATTCAATACAAATTAATCCAATGTTACCATAATGTGAAAATGAGCACAGTGCCCGGAGTGCTGTTTCCACAAGTTAGTCAAAGAGGGTGGGAGGATCTAAGCAGCACCACCGGGCAGCAAGGGTGTGCCACTCACTTCGTGATTACAAACGAGGCAGCCCCCTCAGCCTGCAGGGATGGCCCAGGGTTGAACAAAGACCCAATTTTGTGTGGCGGGCAAATGACCACTCCTTCTCAATTGTTTTGGGGAAAAAGAATCCATGTGGACCATGTGTTTACCTGACTACTTATCAAATGCACCAGGCTGAGGATTCCCCTCAGGGAAACCTGGCTCTCTTGCCTGAACCCACGGCTGAGGCCAGGCCTGTACACGGTGCCCAGTGAACATTGCACTGACGAAGGGGTTTTAATTCATAAGTGATTGTGTAGTTTGGCCCACAGGCCTGGTGTTCTGCTTAGCCACTCTGAGGCCCCCTCTGCCCCACATTCTGGGCCCACTGACTCGTGGCACCTGCCCCTCCCAGCTGGAGGGTAGGCGCCAGGTGAGCAGGGCTGGCAGGGGCCTGAGGAAGTTTTACACTGGTTTTGTATTTTCCTCTGAGTTGGTTGGGAGGCCCCTCTCTGGAGGGTGGGTGGAAACCCTAGCCCTGCCCTACAGAGCTCTAGGGGAGGCGGCTGTGGGTGTCACGATGCATCTCCCAGGGACACTGGTTTATCCTGATGGACAGTCTGATGCCCATCCCCCACCCAGCCCCCAGTGTCTGACCGTGACCAGGTGTCCGTCTCATAGGAAACTCAGTTACCCTGGCAGACCCCTGTGTCTCTCATCAGACCTGTGCCCTGTGCCCTGTTTATTTCCACCAAGGCAGCCACTCTCTAGGAGAGCCCTGGCCGGGAGAGAGTTAGGTCTGCGTGCGTCAGTCAGGCGGCCACAGGGGATACGGCACAACAGAACACACGAAATAACAGAAGCAGTCTCCTGATTTTTTAAGTGATTGCCATTCTAACTGGTGTGAGATGGTATCTCAATGTGGTTTTGATTTGCATTTCTATAATGACCAGTGATGATGAGCTTTTTTTCATATGTTTGTTGCCTGAATAAATGTCACCATTGTGGAAGGCAGTGTGACAATTCCTCAAGGATCTAGAACTAGAAATACCGTTTGACCCGGCAATCTCATTACTGGGTATCTATCCAAAGAATTAGAAATCATTCTGTTATAAAGACACATGCACACATATGTTCATTATGGCACTGTTCACAATAGCAAAGACTTCGAACCAACCCAAATGCCCATCAATGATAGACTGGATAAAGAAAATGTGGCACATATACACCATGGAATACTATGCAGCCATAAAAAAGGATGAGTTCATGTCCTTTGCAGGGACATGGATGAAGCTGGAAACCATCATTCTCAGCAAACTGACACAAGAACAGAAAACCAACCACTGCATGTTGTCACTCATAAGTGGGTGTTGAACAATGAGAACACATGGACACAGGGAGGGGGAACATCACACCCCAGGGCCATTCAGGGGGTGGGGGGCTAGAGGAGGGATAGCAGGGGGTGGGGGGCTAGGGGAGGGATAGCAGGGGGTGGGGCTAGGGGAGGGATAGCATTAGGAGAAATACCTAACGTAGATGATGGGGGGGATGGACGCAGCAAACACCATAGCACATGTACACCTATGTAACAATCCTGCACGATCTGTACATGTACCCCAGAACTTAAAGTATAACAAATTTAAAAAAAATAACAGAAGTGGTTTATCACTCCCAGGTCCACAGAGAAGAGGGGCCTGCAAGGAACCATGGGAATTCTGGAGAGAGCAAGGGGCTCACCCAGCAGGTGGTTGGGGGGGTGGAGAGAGAGAAAAAGACTGGGGGACCAAAGCCTTTATTGGGATCCCGGTCGTTACCCAGGCAGGTTTCCCCAGGGCGTTCTAACTGGTGTGTTTGGAGCAGACAGGAGTTCATGCAGTGACAGATGGGGGGTCCCTGCTGCATAGACCTGCACAGTCCAGCTGGGGGTGGGGGTCTCTGGGTTGTATCAGGCTGTCCCGTAGGGCAGGTTCTCCCTGCAGGTGGTGGTATAAGGCAGACATCTAGATCGACTGCCTTGAGGAACTGGGAGGAGGTGGAGAACCGGAACCCATGGTGAGGGTGACTGAGCCCTGTTTCTGGTGTGATAATTAAACCTATATTCAGAATGCACACTGAGACAGGGTAAAATTACAAGAATTCACCGCACTCGGCCTCATCAGATCAACTTTCCTAAAGAGCTGAGTGGACAGTGGCTTGTAAGAGCCCCGGGAGGCTGGAGGAAGATGAGGGTGGCTCGACCAGGTGTTGGCAGGACAATGGCGTGAGAAGGAGCAGGATCCGGCCAGGGCTGGGGGGGACAGTGCTGTCAGCGTCGCTGCTGGATTTGACGTGGGTGAGAAACAGGGTGGAAACCACCAACCCCCAGGTTTGCTTCTCAGAGATGAGTGGAAAAGTCAGAGAGGAGAGTGGGTTTTGTCTGGACAGGGCGGTGGCCTCACCAAGCATGCCTTCAGCAGGATGGGCAGATTCTGGGACAGAAACGGACAACTCAGCATGTCAGCGCCAACGTAACAAGACTTAATTCTCTCTACGAGGTCCACCAGGGCTGGGCCACCTTCACCTCTTGCCCTCCAGAGCCAAGTCCCCAAGGCACCACTGCAGGGGAAGCCATGGGGGAGGAGCAGCCTCTGAGTCCCTAAGGACAAAGAAGGCTGGGACTGGCAGGTGGCACCTGGGCCATTTGCTGAGTGCTCTGGGCTGAATATGGGCTTGCCCTGCCCGTCTGCCAACATCCCAGTGGTGTGAAAGCCCTCGGCCCAGGACAGAGGGGGAGTGCTGCAGGGATCTCGTATGTCAACTAAGAACCCGAGGTTCAGAAATTTGGAAGGGAGAACTTTCTTTCTCATGATGGGCTGCGGCCTACAGGTGGCCATCCACAGGCTGGGAGACGTAGCCACCAACATTAGCTGGAAACAGGCACTTGGAGGGAGGAAAGCATAAGAAAGGAATGTGTGTTGAGTGGGGGAGGCCGGATATGCATATTTAATAAGCTGTGGGAGGAGCCATGAATATGTATGACAGCAGGAGAACCATGCCCATGCCCATTTGAGCTTTATGCTTCTTCATGGGTCACATGTTCAAAAACTGGCAGCATTAACATGACCTGAAGTTGGAGGTTTTCACCCTTTAATGTCAAAAGGTGAAGCAGAGCACACAAAGCCCTCACTGGCATCCCCTGAAGTCTGGACTGAGCCCCTCCAGGGCCGGTGGTCTCTGGTCAGGAAGGGGTGCATTGTGAAACTAGCCAACTGCCAGGTCTGCAAAGAGGGAGGAGAGCTGAGACGCAGACTCAGAGGATTGGCTTAAGGTAAGGAAAGAAGGAGTCATCCAGAGCTGGGTTCTGCTTGGTCCTTAGGAAAGCATTCTGGTTAAAGGTTAGTGAAGGGATGTATTTCGGCATGGCAGACCTCCTGTCTCTTCCTGGCTGGACTCCTTGGCCAAGACGGGATCTGTTCCGTCAGTTGAGGGGTTTGGGAGTTTATTTATCCACTGCGAGTGACTAGGGTGTGTGGCACCTGATGACGGCACCCAGGGGTCATCATCGAGGAGGGAAGTCCATGCACCAGGCTTAGGGCACGAGTGTCCAGGGCTTGGGGGTGGTGAGAAGGAAGGAGCAATGGCAGTTGGGGAGGCAGGAAGAGGGTTGGAGACAGCAGGACAGCGACTGCAGGAAGGCCCCTGCCTGGCGAATATGACTTTCATGATCATGGGGCCTCAACTGCATCAAGACATTGACTTTGTCCTCTTCTGTCAACATCTTTTAATACAGGCATCTAAAGCTGCGTTAACTTGGCTCTTAACATCCTAGAGACCAAGAAGCTTGGACAGTCCAGCAGTCGTTGTGAAAGCCCTGGATCTACCTGGACCTTGGTGGCCTTGGGCAAGTCACCTCCTCTCTCGGCCCTCTAGCCAGCACCCCAGGCTAGCGGTAGAATTCACAACCCAGCAGGTGGCAAAAGTCTTTTGCTAACTGTAAAGCCTTTTGTAAATATGAGCTGCTATTATTATATTTCTTCCCCTGGTACTGAGAAGAACTTTGCAGAAACCACATAAAATGCTAAAAAATTAGGTTTTTCTCCTGCCCCTCCATAAATGAACAGAGTGTAATTGAATTTCTGGACTTTCCCACAGCTGTTTTAAGTTCAGGTTGCTTTGGAGTCCCTTCATTATTGTAGAAACATTTGAACCATATCTTTTAAGTTTGTAGAGGGATCCCTTGGGACGAGACACTCCCACTGGCATTATTTTGATTGGCCTTCACAAGGTGTCCTGAGTGCATAGCCTGGTGTTATCTTGGGGACAGCTCAGGATGCTGAGGAGCCCCATCTTGGGTAGGGCTCAGACGCTCAGACCTGTCATCTGTGCCAGCCCTGTCTTGGGAAGGTCTTTCTGTGAGCAGCCTGGAGGGTAAGATATACGGGTGAACTTTGAGACACCAGGTCCGAACACAGGGAAGACATCACAGCACCCCATGCATACATCACTGTCCCAGAGAGGCTGTGGACTCTTCTGCTGAGACCCATAAAGTGACCAGTTTTTTTCTGCTTCTCCCACACCCTGGGACATTTCATATCCTGATGTGGACATCTGGAGTGCAGTGATGGGTTTAAAGCCAGAAGTGTTCTCTGCAGTGATTGTACCTTCAGCTGATGGTCCGTGCGTGCAACAGCCTTGTGGATAAACATCCTGGCACAGCAGAACTGGAGGGATTCTCAGAGGTCTTCCATGTCCAAATTACAACTCCTGTGTGTCAGGCGGGGCTTGAATTCCCCCAGAGAGGGAAAGACAGAGCCCCAGGACAGCCAGCAGGAGAGGCCGAGCCACAGGGTGAACCTGCCCCCATTCAGCCGCCTGCCTGCCTCACTGTGGGAATGGTGATTAAGTACACAAATAAGGGAACCCCAAAGCCACATTCATGGCATGTCCAAGAGAAAATAAATAGCAAAGAACGTGGGGCTTGAAGAAAGGGGGTCCAGGTCCATTATTTCTTCAACTGCTCAGCCTACGTGGAGCTCCCACTCTCCCAAGTGCAAAAATGGAAAGCAAGACCCAGAGGCACTCCTTGCCACATGAAAGGCTCATGGCAGGGTAGGCTGTCTTTTTCCCCCACTTCTACCCCCTCACTAGAATTCAGCAGAAACTCCCAAAGAAAAACGGAGGCAAGAATAGCAGACCCCAGGACCAGCTGCAATGTCTGCAATGCTGCAATTTAAAGCAATTTTGCCAAGTGAACCAAACAATCATGGGAGACCAGCTGAGGGTGGGTGGTTGAAAAGGTTTAAAAAAAAAAAAAAATTTGCGTGGGCAAATGGTTCACACCCTATCAACGTGACTTATTTTCAGTTCGATATTCCCCAGTGGCCATTCTTCATTTGTGGAAAGGAGGAGAGAGTTGGCAACAGCCCGGAGATCTCACCAAGCATTTTCTCTATTGATTTTTTTCTGGAACTCATTGATTAATGGGGCCATTTGGCTCCAGGATCATGGGGAATCAGAGGGAATCTCAAGTCCGATGTTGACTTGGGAGCTGAAATGTTTATTCCTGGAAGCGGTATGGGGAAGTGTCCAAATCAATGTCTTCTTCATGAAGAGAACCACTCAATCCAGGTAGGATGCCACACTCCATACCTAGTGCATGACTCATGGGAGCATTTAGAACTATCTTGCTTTGGTTATTAACAATATGTATTTTATCTTTATTCCTGGTTCCCAGCAGAGAGCGCCTAAAGCCCTTGGAATTTCCTGAGTGATAGGAGTGTCTTTTTTTATTCATATTCATATCAGAGTTTTTGCTTAGGTGACATAGGGTGGAACTTCTAGGTCAGGATGGGCTGGTCACCAGGAAGACCAAGTAGTTAGAAGCAGGGGAAGTGTTTCAGCCCCACCCTTCCCACCCTCTCTGCAGTACCCCTTTACTCCCAGGGGAAGGAGGCTGGAGATTTAACTCTATAAAAGTTTTTTTTTTTTTTTCTGTACTTTTAATAAAGAAAAGTAATTTTGTAAAACTAAGACCTTTCTGATGGAAATTTGTTTTTTTAGTTGACAATAATTGTGTGTATTTGTAAACCCTGAATATCTGAGACAGGTCTTGGTTACTTTAAAAAGTTCATTGTGCCAAGGTTAAGAATGCATGCCTGTGAAAGCCTCAGGAGGTTCTGAGACATGTGCCCAAGATGGCCAGGGCACAGCTTGGCTTTGTACATTTTAGGGAGACATGAGACATCAATTAGCATATGTAAGATGAACATTGGTTCCATCCAGAAAGGCAGGACAATTCCAAGCAGGGAGGGGGCTTCCAGGTCACAGGCAGATGAGAGACAAATGGTTACATTCTTTTGAGTTTCTGTTTAGCCTTTCCAAAGGAGGTAATCAGGTATGCATTCATTTTAGTGAGCAGAGGGGTGACTTTGAATAGGATGGGAGGCAGGTTTGCCCTCAGCATCCCAGACTGACTTTTCCCATCAGCTTAGTGATTTAGGGGCCCCAAATTTATTGTCCTTTCACATTTCCTGCCTTTTATTTTTAAAATCTTTTGGAGAAAGCATTTTAGAAGAAAAGGAGCCTCTGGTCTCAGGCTTCATCGGATCTCTCACAGCTAGGACAGTTTATTCCTAGATGGGTAGGTTCCAAGTTATTAGGAAAGCTCACTTTTAACAGGTTGTGAAGTCTCATGTCCTATGAAGAGAAAATAGGGAGAAAGAAAGGAGAAAAACAACAAAAAA
Source organism: Ateles fusciceps (assembly GCA_036589455.1). Lineage (NCBI taxonomy): Eukaryota > Metazoa > Chordata > Mammalia > Primates > Atelidae > Ateles > Ateles fusciceps. The sequence continues at coordinate 581,056 of JAZHEH010000402.1, read as the reverse complement.
CAAAAGAACAATCCTGGAAAATAGATATAGGTCACATTACTCTGAAGTTCATAATACGTCCATAGGCAGGTATGCAAGTGACTTATGTATGTAAATAAGTTGCTGTTATTTTCTTCTGGAGTTTAAGTTGTCAAGCTTCAGTTCGAAGGGCTTTAAGAAAGCACAGCCTAGTTTTCAGTGATTTCAAATTAGGAAAAATGAAGGAAAAAAGGAAAAAAAGAAGAAGAAAATTAAAAATATTATTTTGGAGATCTGTAGCCAGGAAAAAATTAGAATTCAGTCCAAACTGTAGAAAACAATAAAAATTGAAAAACATTAAGCAAGACTAGAATTTAAAAACAGGTGTAATATAATTTTTGAAACATAATTTTTCTCTCTCCCAGGTTCCCATTTTAACTAAAGACAAATTATGGTAAGATTGATTTTCTTTATTATACTTGGCCAGATTATTTGTATAAAGTGCAGCAAGAATCATTATTTTTCACATATGCTTTTTAAATTGGCTTTGATGGGATTTTGTTCCAAAGAAGGAATCTCAGTTTTAAAGCCAAGCCCAGCCATGGTGTTTTACCGTCAACTACCTATGAGTTGGGTAAATTCCTCCCCAAGGTCCCAAGATAACTTGGGGCTCCTGAGCCTGTCAGAAAGTGGCATTCTTTACTTTCCACAGGTCAGGAACCCTGTACAGGGACTGTGTAGACAAGGTATGCATCCAGTTTTCCCAAGGGGCTTTTATTGGCTCTGTAAGTCATTGATTCCTTAAAGGAAAGCATATCATTCCAGTCAAAGCCTTGGTAAAATAACCAGTTTATCCAATGGTGTCCTGTTGCAAAAAAAAAAAAAAAAATTTTATTGCACTTTTACAAATAACTCTATTGCCATAATTTAAGAATACTCACAAATAGTTTCCAAATTCTGGAGAAATCAGGTAGAGAGAAAAAAATATGCTCCAAATTTTTTCACAGGAGTATGCTTTACTCAATTGCTACACACTGTAAACAGCTTAAAAGAAAGGTTTCCCAACTCTGAAGAACAAAACAAAGGATCAGCAATGTTTTACGCAAAAAAGTAAAAAGATTACGTCAGTCTTCTATTAATTCAGTCATGCAGTTAACTCCTATTTGATATTCATGAACATTCCAGCTTTCCATGAGAGCACAGAAAGTTTTTTCCCCTCTATTCTAATGTCACAAACTCAAAAGTTATCTATAAACTGTTGGAGTTTATAGCTGATTATAAAACCACCTTCTAAAGAGGACCAAAAGAAGGCAATAATTGTCTGTGGATGGCAAAAAATGTTAGGAAAGCCAGAGCCAAAGACACAATTGACAAGAAAATGTGTTACCTCTATGGCACACAATAGTTTAACATAACAGTTATAATTATTACTGATAACATACACTAAGTCATATAGAATTATAGGAGTTTCCCATAATTTTGCAACACATACGAATAACCTATTAATACAAATACAGCCCAAAGAAAGCCAAATACCTTTTATATTTGGCAATGCTTCCTTTATGATTTTTATACCAAATAAGCCAAATGTATCATTTTTGGACTTTAGGGAACCTAATATCTTAAAGGACTAATTAGTTCAGAAAAGATATAATTTGGTGGGCACAGTGGCTCAAGCCTGTAATCTCAACACTTTGGGAGGCTGAGGTGGGCAAATCACTTGAGATTAGGAGTGAAGACCAGGCTGACCAAAATGGTGAAACCCATCTCTATTAAAAATACAAAAATTAGCCAGGTGTGGTGTTGCATGCCTGTCATCCTAGCTACTCAGGAGGCCAAGGCAGGAGAATCACTTGAACCCAGGAGGCAGAGGTTGCAGTCAGCTGAGATTACACCACCACACTCCACTCTGGGCAACACAGGGAGACTTATTCTCGAGAAAAGAAAAAAGAAAAGAAAAGAATTTATAATTTGATTTTGGAAAGTTTGTCAAACATCAAAGATTTAAAATACTTGGTATCACAAAATAGGATCCCAAGTCATTATAAAATAAGTCATTCATTTAACCAAAGTGATAACTCAAGGACTTCAAAAATAAGGTGAAAACCTTCATTTTTTGAGAGAAGAGACTTAATTTTCCAAACAATAAGCCCTAATAAAAATAGCACGATGCCATTTAGTTTTCAAAATTTTATAAACAATCTATAAAATTTTAATCATCTTGACCATAGATATAATTTCCATAACCCTTTTATAGCTTTTATTAAGGAGTTGGTTAATGCTTCAAGAAAACCTTGTTACTCTGACACAGGGGCCCATATGCTGGTCTTGCATCAATGTGCCTTTGACATTACTAGTTAATTTATAGAGAAACTGAACTTATTTTATCTCTCAAAATAAGCCCTTATAATCTCACATGCCCCCCTCTCCTGTGATAGTCCCTGGGCCTTGAGGAGTTGAACAGTTTTAATTTCTGGCCGTGTGTCACAAACACAGTTTACTCTAATTCACATCTTCTGCATCTGAAGATGAGGCTTTAACTGCTGTCAGTGTTAAAATTTAGCAGGACTTGGTGTCCTTTTAGACCCAAGAGTCAAAACCCCATAACTTAATGGCACAAAAATTTTAAAAGCACACACAGAAAGTTACACAGATGTAATAACCTTAATTTTAAAAAAGTAATCTCATTTTTTTCTAAGTAAATCAAAACTTAATATCATAGGAATAATTTCAATAAAATGTAAAATCTGTTACACTATATTAAATCAATCCCTTAAGAAAATTTCATTGTTCTAGCCAGTTCTTTCATGTATATGTGATTTTTTTTTACATTAAATCCAATTTCTAGAAAGATCATTATAATTTCCTTTTAATTACAGACAACTTGATCATAGAAAAGAAAAGGTTTTTTAAAATAAATCCTCTTACTGTGACTCACGCAGGCTATTCATGACATGCCTGGACTTCCTGGTTTGTCCTGAACACCCCCTGTTTCTTAAGCAACAGGTCATTTTATTCTAGGGCTAAATCTGCCATATAAGATTCTTTCTCATAAAAATTATTTCTCTTTAAGCTTTCTTACCAAAAATACATCTTTATTTCTATAATCTTCTTTACATCTCTCTCTTACTTCCTGGTTTCTTTTACCTTGTTTTAAACATAACCTTTAAATAAACTTTGAATTCGACAAAATAAAATTTCACTTTTTTAAAAAGGACACACACACACGCATATATACATAAGTATACATATATTTATAATATATATTTTTTTAGAAAGAATGTTTTTCTACAATATATTTTCACTGGAAAATACCCGAATAATCAAATATCTATTATTTAATTTAATATAATTTTAGATTCTAAATTATGATGTCTGTCTATAAGTATTTATCCCATTACATGTACCTAATTATTTTAATCATTTACTTAGAGTAGTTATGAAAACTGCAATAGTCATCATTCAAAGTTATTGAAAAATAATAACTGAGACAGTGAAAAAGATCTGACCTAACTGACTCTATCTTGCTTTTAATCTCTAAGCTGTCCATGTTCATTCCTAGGTGTAGGCCAAACTAACTTTGGGAGGAACTTAGTTTATAGTTTAGCTTTGAAACAAAGACAATAACAGTCCTTTTCCAAAATAAATCCCCTTCCTGCCTGAAAACTAGACTGCCTAAAGTCACAAGATTAGAAGTTATGGTTATTTTACTAAATAATTCAAGATTTGTCTATTTTCATTAAACCAATATCAATGTCTTATTATCAAAAAATATGCAAGCAAAGATCAATCTTTTGGGCTTGGTTTTATAGTTTTGTAACCCCTATGCCAAATTTTGACACCTTATAGTATTTGGCAGGGATAAGTATGAAGTTGCTTGATCAATAAATGCAACTGAAAATGTACGATGATAATTCTTAAGACATTTTATATTACTTTACCAATAATTTTAAAGGTGGGTTATTTATTAAAGGTTTTACTTATGTCACATAAACTTGAAAAAGGATTTGACTAGTCTTTTCTTTTTTCCGATAAAGTATTTCATTTGAGCACTTTTATTTGTTTAAGCCAATGAATTAGAGCTCTTTTATATATTTTTAGTAGTGAAATATTGTGTACACAACACATAAATATATAGATGTATTAGGCATGCCAATAGAAGTACATGTTATAGTTTATAGAGACCTCCCCTTTTCGCCCCTATTTTACACTAGCAAACTCTTGATAAGTTGTTTAATTACCCTGGCAGTTGTCAGCTAAATAGCCCTAAATCGGCATATTGAAGGAAATAACTCCTAGGTGAAAAATCAAATAGCAAAATTAACATCTCAAGGTATATAGAGAAAAAGTCAGGTGGTGGTAGAGGGAGATTAAAGATGGATGCTAAATCAAACATAAAATGATTAGAAACCTGTCGTAGGATTGTGTAAGGTGACCAATTTATTTAGATAGGGACTACCCGTCTTTTAACCAGATCTCTGACATCTGGGCAGAGCCTGTTATTTGCATCCAACAGTACTGAATATTAAACGCATTTAATAAAGAGATCTTCCAAACAGGCTTTGTGCAGGCAACAAGGCCATTTTATTTGGTGCTTGGGTGCAAGCGGGGCGAATCTGAGAAAGGACTGGCAAAGGGAGTAGGGGTGGAATTGGTTTCCCTTTTCCCTTTAGCTTAGTGATTTGGGGGCCCCAAGATTTATTTTCCTTTCACACATTCGTGATGTATAGCATGATGTTTTGAAATACGTGCACATTGTGGGTTGGCGACATTGAGCTAATTAACACATGCGTTATCTCACATAGTTCCCTAGAATCACAATTAGAAATCACCTCACACCTGTTACGATGACTAGTGTCAAAAAGAAGAAAAACAAACATTGGAAGGGATCTGGGAAAAAGAGAACCCTTGTACCCTATTGGTGGGAATGCAAACTAGCACAGCTATTTTAGAAAACAGAATACAGGTTCCACAAAAAATTAAATATAGAACTATCATAAGATCCAGCAATCCCAGTTCTGGGTGCTGAGAGACAGAACTACAATCCTAAGCTCCCCAGCCAACTGAACAGATCTCTTGGACAAAGGAACCCCAGGGGAAACCTTCAAAACTGAGTTTGCAGTTATGATGGCATGGAATCTGCACACATCTCAGTGTATCTTCCTTATTAACCTTTAAGCAGAACTCTTTCCTAAAGAGGAAATAGAAACCAACTCTGGAAAACAAGAAATAGTCTTGGTTTATTCCTTTAGCCAATCCTCCCAGGCCAAGACTGGACCCCCATCCCTCCCTCACTCTTTCCTGCTTTGGTATGGCAGCTTGCCAGTTTCCCAGAGCATTCCTTCCTAGAACCTGACCACCATCTCCACCCCAGTGTTGGCTAACTCTCCCAGGATGCTCAGTGAGGGTTTGTGTGTCCTCTGCTTCACCTTTTGATGTCAGAAGGCTGAAAGCTCCACCCTTGGATCATGCTAAAGCTGCCATTTTTGAACATGCCACCCATAAAGAGACATGAGCTCAACTGTGCGTGTTTCTCCTCTCATAAATATTCATGACTCCTCCTTTAGCTTATTGCATATGTATATTCAGCTTCCCGAATCAGCATGCATTACTGTTCTCTTTACCTCTCCCTGAAGTGCTTGATGTTAGCTTCTGCCAGAGGTCACAGTTCCCAACCTGCAAGCTACCACCTTTTATGAGAAATAAAGGTCTCCTTTCCAAATGTATGATTCTTCTGTTGACATGATATATCCAAATGACGTGAAATCAATATGTCAAGGAGATATCTACACAAGCTTTGTTACAGTATCATTCACAATAGCCAAGATATGGCAACAACCTAAGGGCCTGCCCGTGGATGATTAGATACAGAAATGTGGTGTAGCCATGCAGTGGAATACTATCTAGCCTTAAAAAGAAACAGGTTCCACCAGATCAACAGAAAGGACATTAGCTTAAGTAAAACAAGCCAGCCACAAAAGACCAAATATCAAATAATCTCACTTTATGTGGAATCTAATAAAGTTGAATTGGTAGATGCAGAGAGTAGAATGGTGTTTTCCAAGGGCTGGGACTGGGGCAGGGGAGGACGATGTTGATAGAAGGATAAATGAATTTCAGTTAGACAGGAGGAATAAACACAAGAGATTCTCTTACAACGTAGTGTCTATTGCTAATAATATGTATGTATATACACTGTCTCTGACATATGATGATTTGACATGTGGTTTTTTACTTTAGGAGGAAATGAGAGCAATACACATTCGGTGGAAACCTAACTTGGAGTACCCATGTAATCATTCTGTTTTTAATTTTCAGTACAGTATTTAATAAACTACATGAGCTATTCAACACTTTATGATAAAATAGGGTTTGTGTTAGATGATTTTGCCTGACTGTAGGCTAATGTAAATGTTCTGAGCACACTGAAGGTGGGCAGGCAAAGCAATGATGTTCAGCAGGCTAGGAGTATTAAATGCATTTTTGACTTACGATATCTTCAATTTACAATGGGTTTATCCAGATGTAACCCCAATGTAAGTCAAGGACCATCAGTACTTAAAAACTCTTAAACAAGGAGAGTCTATGCTCTGGAAGGGTGATTGTGCTAAGAACGGGTGTGAAGCTCCACATCCCCCACTGTGAGTCTCTACCCCCCACGTGTGGTCTCTGCATTATGATCAATGAATCACAGCAAGGGAAACACTCTCCTGAGTTCTGCGAGGCACTCCAGCAAATCATGGAGCCTGAGAAGGGGGCTGGGAGCCCTTGAATTTGTAGCTCCAAGCAGAAGTGTGAGTAGCCTGGGCACCCCGTTGGTAGCTAGCGTGTGAAGTGGGGGAAGTCTGCTGGGGGCCTTAATCTCAGTGGGGTCTGCATTTACTCTAAGAGCTGGTAAGGAAGTAGATTGAATTACAAAACACCCACCTAGTGTCTAGAGAGTTGACGAACTGGTTGGTGTCAGGGGAAGAAAAAATATACTTAAACAATTGTAAAAGTGAAATAAATGGTGATACTACAGTCTAACAAACATGATTGTAATGTACGGCTGCATGCTCCTCCAGAAAGGCGGGGCTGCCCGTTTGTGGGCTCATCAGACCCCACCTGGCTCTACGTCCACTTGGGCTGTTGTATTTGAAGATCAATATTGACATATGGGGAGGTGGCAGGGCCTGAGACCCATGAGCTCTGATGGAAGGACAGGGAGGAAGGCGGACAGTGCAGCCCTGCAAGGGAGAGCTTTGCAGGGTGGAGGATCTCAAGTCAGCATGGGGAAGGGAGGGGATGAGTGTCTCAGTCAGAGCAGACCCCAAATGAACCAAGCTGTTGGAAGACAGGGCGAGTTCTTGTTCCTGGAAATTATTTACCAGATTTGGAAAAGACAAAAACAAAAACAGTCCTGGCTTATCTGTGAAGTGTGGGTTGTGACCAGAATGAAGTCACTACCATTTATTCAAGGAGTTCAGTGACTTGTCCCAGACCTCCCTCTAGGGAACCCATTATCACTGCCTGCCCTGAGTCAATGCTGCCCCTCTCCTCTGGGGCCTTTCTAGCTCTGTGTTGTATATTCCCTCCTCTCCTCAGCTCCAGACGAAGGAAGGACCCTATGGACCTGCCCTGGGTCCTGGGAGGGATTTGCTGTCTCTCCACCCCTACCAACCACCTGCGGACTGGAGTAACTTCATGATAGGTTTGCACTGAATTTACCTTTCTCATTTATAGAATTCCATCTATTCTGCAAGTGCTCCCTGTAGACCTGGGAGTCACTGGTAAGCCTGCAGGTAATGCCTCCATGTTCTGATGGAGCTTTCCAGCAGCCACCCCGTTGGGTGTTCAGTTCAACCCACTGATGCTTGGTCTTCACCATTCAGTCCACCCAAATCCACTGGCCCACCCTGCATCCACAGGGACAAGACAAACAGATCAGTAGCAGCTACCCTGGGAAACCATCATGGATGCCGTAAGACAGGCTGAGACCTAGGTGTGAAGTAGGCCCAGAGAGAGTTAATCCAACCCATGGTCCAGGGGCCCAGAAGGACACATGGGTCTTTCCTGCTGCCACACCTGCCCCCCCCACACCATGAGAAATCCTTCCATTAGGAAGGAGAAGGCTGGCTGACAGGGGCACCCCTCTTCTGGGGATAGCCCACAGTATAACCCGTGCCCATCTGGCCTCTACAAACTCTATGAGAATGATATGGGAAATCAAGTGCTTTTTATGGCCTGTTCTCAACTAATAGGCAATCAATATGCAAGGATACCAGATTGTGGGCTCAAAAGTGTAGGGTCCCGTCGGCGGGGGGGGGAGGTTGTAAGTTTTTCTGCTGTGAAGCATCAATGATTGTTTCTTTCCTATCCCACCTCATCACAACATGTCAAGCAGCAAAGACAAACAAGGTGCCTACACACAGACACGGGTGCATACACAGGCACACATAGGCACACACACTGCACACAGGCCTATGCAAACTTATATCCAAAGGCCAACGGAGCTGAGAGGCTGAAGACAAATACAGCTTCTCAGAAAAAAACATTTCATAGGGTCTTAGGAATGAAAGCCATGTCCTGGGTGCCTACACTGTATCCCCCAGACCCAGGGATTAAATACCACAAGAAAAGGATAAATTTGCTTCAGAAGGAATGTGCCACCAAGGTTCTTTTGACCTGACAGCAGGATATACGGTAAGTACGCGCTCTTAACAGTAGATGAAGTAGAAATCTCAGAGGCACTCTCGGAAATAGGGTTAATCAGAAGTCAGTATGGCAGATTAGCATCCAAAACTGAGGTACTGTAGCCTACACACACACACACACACACACACACACACACACAGAGCACACATGCACACACAGGCACACATATGCACACACACATACAAGGCACACACATGCACACATGCACACATGTGCATACACATTGCAATCACATGCACACATGTGCACATATGAACACACATCACACAACACGTACACACATGCACAAAGATACACACATGATTTACACATAAATCACATGATGCACGCACACATAGGCACACATGTACACACATGCACACACACATTTAAAGCAACTACCAAGTTGCTCCAGTACCTCCAGTCAAAATTGCCCAATATGTAAAATGTACCTAAATAGAAAGGGAAAAGCAGTGTAAATCACCCCTTTCTTTTTACTGGATTCAGAACACTTTTCCAACCACCAGGGGCACTGACAAACCTCAGACAAGCTCAGCTTTCAATCCAAAGGTTGATTTCCAAACTGGGCATTAGAACATTGAAGTTGGCTAGAATTGTCTCATCCCTGCAGAAAACGAGCAAAACTCTTCTAAACATAGAAACATAAGCTGAGAACACACACAACATGACACAGGCTGGGAATTAAATGAAAATACGTATGAAAAAGAGAGCCGGGAAATAAAAATATGTCACACACTTTATATTCATGAGTGACCTCATAGTGCATGCTCATGGGCGGAGCAGAAAGTGAGTGGGTGGGTGGAGAGCTTCCAGTGACAGCTCCCAGGGGTGGGGACAGGGCAGAAGGGCTGTAGTGGGGCTTCCTGGGAGACAGCAGGGGAAAGAGAAATGGGTAGTCCGATGAATTTAAAGGCAGTGAGAAATGTGTGTGGCACACCCCCAAGAAACACTGTAATACTGCATGACCGAGGAAATAGTCCATAATTCATTAAAAGCACCACCTAAAATTCTTTGCTGCTCTATTTGGAAAGATAAATTATAATGGACTAGCTATTATCAAACTTATGAAGTTAAAAAATAAATAACAAGCTCATGTTGTGAAGTGGAAATCCAATGTCATCGTATCCCCTAAGTTCCCCAGCACAAAGAATTTGAAGCTGTCTAGGAGCTGGGACGGGCAGCCCTCAGCAAGGCGGCCGTCTCACAAGGCAGCATGCACTTCCCCTGTCCTGAGCGACCACTCAGGACCCCCCAGGAAAGAACCACGCTTCTCAGATGCTGAAGCCACGAGCACAGCAACAAAGCCTCGAATTCGGAGTCTCTCAGGAAAGACAGTAACAGGTCACAGAACTGGAGTGTGAACCAGTGATACTCGCCATCCTGTGGCCTGATCTAGGACCAGCATTTGGGGAAATGTCCACGTCACACTGAGGCATTAGGAACCCACCACCTTCTCCAGAACCTCGCTCCCTAGATTCCGTTCTTGGATGGGATAGTTGTAAGACCATTTTGCTCCAGTCCTAAGGCACTTGAGAATGTCGGAGCTTTGGAAGTGAGAGGAATAAATTCTCAGTTCATTAAAGATTTGATCAAACCATTTACGTGATCAGGGGTTCCCTGACATATGGGAAATTTGATGGCGTGCTGGCTGCACAGGCTGGTGTGAAGATATGGTGTGCAGTTTGTGTCGGCCACACAAGGACAAGGAAAGGAACACATTGCAGTCCGTATAAACAATTATTTTCTCGTAAAACAATTAGGGAAATGAACTGGAAATGGGATCGTGAGACGGACTTGCCACCACATCTAATTACATTCTGCTGGTGGTGACTGGTACCAGCATGGAGATCGGCTGAATGTGAATTAGTGCTTGCTGCTAAGCTGACAACTGAGCCTTTTCCTAATGCAATGAATAGGCAGTGGCCAGTGGTGGGGAACAGATTCAGGGCCCAACTCAATGGCTGGACGGAAGCAGGGCAAATGCAGGAGGGGCTCAGAATTCAGAGGCACAGAGTCGTCAGCACAGTTGTGCCCACTCTGGCTCTTGCCATCCCTCTGTGGCAGCTGAGGCCAGGAGTAGGTGGAAACGCCAAGGGGCTCCAAGAGGGAGGCCACTCTGGGCTCCTCTACCACCCATAAGGAGCTAGTGGTGGTAGGGCCTTGCCAAGCATCAGGGTGATCTTGCTATGTGCCAAGCCCCGTACTGGATGGCCACTGTCCCCTGCAGCCCAGCTGGCACTGAGGCCCTCTATACCGTCCCTCTCACTGGGGAGGAGGAGCCTCTGGTACCCACTTGCTAGTGTGGGAAGTCGAAATGTTCCTTTTTAAAGTTTCCTTTTTTGTTAAAGAATAAATCATAAGTGTGCTAATAACTCTTTGCTAAGCCTTATCCTATGTAGCTCTTAGACACATGCTCACAGGCACGTAGTACACTCTATGTCCTTGTACTTTAACCAAGATATCTGTGCCAGACGTGCTCACAGGCATGTCCCAGCTCACAGTCCATTACCTGTTTAAAAAAAAGTTTTAAGTTATTAGCCAATCAGATTTTAGTTTAGATTGTGAGGTCTGGCTCCAACCAACAGAGATCAGACACGGCAGAAAGGATGACCCCAAATGCACAAGGGATAAATATGTCTGCTGTTCCTTTATTCATTGTACTCTCGTGGCAAGATGGCTAGCGAGGGTACCCTTCCTACAGGAAGTAAAAATTGCATTGCTGAGAGATCCTTTGTCTCAGTGCTAATTTTTCTTTGCACCACCGAGCAACTGTTTCCAACACTCTCTAAGAAAAAAGACGTCCATTCAGGGGCAGGCCTTGCAAAAGGAATATGCATCCCACAGTGAAACTAGCTGCATATGCAGAGGGGTAGAGGACAAAAAAGGGTTTTCAAGGAAAAATGAGGGTTACGTGATTGTTTGGAGATAACTGTCCCTGGCGATATGGTTTAGCTCTTTGTTCCCATCAAAACTCAGCTTGAATTAATTCTCATCCCCCAGCATTGGAAGTGGGGCCTGGACGGAGGTGACCGGATACTGGGGCTGGATTTCTCATGAATGGTTTAGCACCATCCCCTTGGTGCTGTTCTCACGACAGTGAGCAGTTCTCATGAGATCTGGCTGTTTAAAAGTGTGTGTCACCTCCTCTCACCCTCTCCTCCTACTCCAGCCACGTAGGATGGGCCTGCTTCCCCCTCACCTTCCACCATGACTGGAAGTTCCCTGAGGCCTCCCCCAGAAGCTGGTGCTGATCTGCCTCCTGCACAGTCTGCAGAATTGTGAGTCTATCAAACCCCTTTTCTTTATAAACTACCAGTCTCAGATATTTTTCTTTTTCTTTTTTGAGAGTCTTGCTCTATTGCCCAGGCTGAAGTGCAGTGGCATGATCTCGGCTCACTGTAATCCCCCACCTCCCAGGTTCAAGAGATTCTCCTGCCTCAGCCTCCCAAGTAGCTAGGATTACAGGCACCTGCCACCATGCCCAGCCAATTTATGTATTTTTAGTAGAGATGGGGTTTCGCCATGTTGGCCAGGCTGGTCTTGAACTCCTGACCCAGGTGATCTGCCCCCTCAGCCTCCCAAAGTGCTGGGATTACAGGCGTGAGCCACTGAGCCCGGCCTCAGATATTTCTTCGTACTAGTGCTCATGAGTGATACACTGAGCTGTGAGGGCCAGTAACAAGGGTACCAGTTCAAGACTGGCCAGGCAGCTGCGGGGCAGACGTCCTCATACAAGCATTTTGTGTGTAAGGTTGTGATGGCCTTTGGGCAAGGTTGTGGTTGTTGCAGTGTCTTCTGTGATACACTTGGCTGTCTGGCTGGAGAACTCTCTCTTCATGGCCTTCCCTGGCTCTGTTTGTCAGAGTTCTTTTTTAATTTTTAAACTTTGTATTTATTTTTGAGACAGAGTCTTGCTCTGTCGCCCAGTCTGGGGTGCAGTGACGCAATCTTGGCTCACTGCAACTTCCGCCTCCTGGATTCAAGTTATTCTCCTGCCTCCGCCTCCTGAGTAACTGGGACTATAGGTGCGTGCCACCACACCCTGCTAATTTTTTGTATTTTTAGTAGAGATGGGGTTTCATGAGGTCAGGAGACTGGGGTCTCTATTTCCTTCCCTCATGATCTACCCGCCTCGGCCTCCCAAAGTGCTGGGATTACAGGTGTGAGCCACCGCACCTGGCCTTTTGAATTTTTTTAAACACAAGTGACTCCGTTTTGATTCTAGCAATGTTCACCAGGCCCCCAAGGAGCAAGTGCTTCACTGGGGGTGTGGGTCAGGCTTCTCTCACCGATGTGTGCTCTCTGCGTCACCAATTTTAAAAATACCTTTACCGGGGGGGCCCGACTGGCATCGCCATTCCTGGGCTGGAACCAAACCGAGCCTCTGGCTTTCCGGAATCTTCTCCCCAGTCCAGCCTCCTGCCTCGCCCCAGAGCCTCGTGTTTTCAGAGCCGCCTGTCAATGGCTGTGTGGTGTCAGACAGCTGTTGTGTGTTCACCCTGAAGCAAACAGCACTTCATGGCGAGTGAAGTAATTTCTTGATGTGGCTTCTGCCACATTATTTATTTTTATGATGTGCTTTTGATGGAAGGCATCATCCCCATGGATGTTATTGATGGCTTGTGTGAATTTGCATTAAGAATATCTATGATCTGGAAAATGGAATTTGTGTTGGCCCGAGCTTGCCAGGCCTCTGCCACAGCCTGTGCCTCCTGTTTATCTGGAGCAGCAGAAAATGCGACTCAGCCCCACTGTATCCCCGTGTGGGCACTGAGGGCCACGCAGGGGAGATTAAGACCCACACCAAGCATCAGGGGTTCCCAGCCCTGGGCACAAGGTCCAGGGGAAATGGGTGGCTGGGTCGACAATAGCCCAGGACGGCACTGAATGAAAACAGCAGAATACATAGATCACTACAATCGCAGCTCAGGAAAGTCTTTGCAGAGGGCAGAGGCCTGGGGTGGTCTCAAAGCACAAATACATGGAATTTTCCTGAGCCCTGGTAGGGGTTGAGAGCACAGGGCAAGGGGACATCCTGGTGCACTAGGAGTGGGGACAGGAGCTGCAGATCCAGAGGTCCTAAGCCAGGCTCACTGTCTCTTGTCTGGACTCTCGAAGGCTTCAGCTGTGACAACTTTAGTTACTGACCACACTGCAACCGGAGTGACCTTTCTAAAATACCAATGGCTACCAGAGGCTTCCTGGGTCTACCTCTACAAGCTATATGGCTCAGGCAGGTTCCCTAACCTTTTTGGGCCTCAGTTTCCTCATCTGTAAAAGGAAGACTAATAATAGTGTTTCTCTCGAAAGCACGTTGAGGGTTAGGTTAGTTAATACATGTAAAACTACTTAGAACGGTGTGGTATAGGACAGTCACCAATAAATGTTAGGATAATAATAATTGCTAATAATAATTGTTATTCTTATGAAACTTGTAATTAGCTCCCCTACTCCACCTGCACCACATAAAGACCATGGTCCTCCTGATGTCGTGCTCCCTCTGTGAACCTCCAGCCTCACCCCTGCTCCCACAGATCTGTGTTCTCCCCAACACTCTTAGTGGTAAGCATAGCATGCTTTCTGCAAACTCCTATCATTTAATTTTCAAGCCACACCAAATCCATGAATCTAGTCTGTAGAAAATGTCACTAACATTTACAAACCCACGCACACAGACGTCCATGGAGTAGCCACACCCTGGGAGCAACTGAAATGCCTGCTAAGAGAGGGCTGGGCGTGGTGGCTCAGGTCTGTGAACCCAGCGCTTTGGGAGGCCGAGAAAAATGGATCACAAGGTTAGGAGACTGAGACCACCCTGGCCAACATGGTGAAACCCCGTCTCTACTAAAAATGAAAAAAAAATTAGCCAGATGTGGTGGTGCATGCCTGTAATCCCAGCTACTCGGGAGGCTGAGGCAGGAGAATGACTTGAACCTGGTAGGTGGAGATTGCAGTGAGCGGAGATCGCACCACTGCACTCCAGCCTGGCAACAGAGTGAGACTCCGCCTCAAAAAAAAAAAAAAAAAAGAGAGGTGGGGGGGAGGCACAGGAGTTCCGCCCCATGGCAGGTGACTGCTCCACAGCTGGCAAAAGGAACACGATCAGCACGGTGGGTGCTGTGAATCGTGACAACAGGCTCTCCTGAGCTGGGCAGATGACTTGCAGTGTTTGGTGGTTTCTGTTGTGTAAATACAGCGCCTCCGCTATGACAGACCTCAGGATACCAGCGTGATGCCCATCAGCTCACGCAATTCCTGAAAAGTTAACTGTGCGCTCTCAGCAGCCCGTGTGAGCCAGCTCTAGGGCACCACCAGATGGACCTGATGACAGGAAAACATCTCAGAGGCATCTGGTCAGGAGCGAGAAGCAACTTGTAGAGCCGTGCGTTCTGTAGGGTCCCCTGCATACCACCCCGTTTGGGTAGAAGCGAGTGAGCCGGGCTTCCGTGTTAAGCGAGCATGCTTTCCCCTCACTGCGTGACCACTTCACGACTAATCAAGACAGCTCGGACACCATTGTTCTGGAAGCTTTCTGGACTCCGGGGGCAAACCTCCATTTACCATGAATTACCTTTGTCTTTCCTGCCATGGATCTGTAGGCTTCTTCTGGACAAGCATGGGGAGAAGCAGGTTGTTTCTTATTGAATTCCCAGAGCCTATCCCAGCAGGAGGTCTTCCGTAATATGCTGATGAATGCAGCAGCCCCCATTTACTCATCAAGCACCCACCATTCCAAGCCCTGTGACGTCTCACCCTCGGAAAACCACCGCCACTCAGCGTCAGCCCAGAGTCAAACCCGTCTCTGCCTGATGACTTGGCCACACCTTCTCCCACCTCTTCAAGCCTCTCCTCACACAGCTCCTGGATGAAGTCCACAGAGGGAAACACATCTATGGTCTCACTCCTTTGACAGCCAACAGGGAACCCACCCTGCTTCTCACAATGACCATGACCCAACCAACAACAGAATCCCAGAAGCCCACGCATTCAGACAACCGACTCTCACCAATATCTTTCTGGGGGTACTCGATCCACAGAGACCTGGCCTCTCTTCCCTCCTCTGGCAGCATTCTGAGAAGGCACTGGGTGCATGGAGACAAAGGAGGGTCACTTGGGGCCAGGAAATTGACCCATCAGAAACATGGGTTTTGCATCTTACAGGTTGGATACACCTATGAAAGGAGAGATGGCCTTTGCATCTTACAGGTTGGATACTCCTACGTTGTCACACTCTTTTCAAACGTTAAATCTTATAAGCTGATTTGTCTTCCAAGATGAGCATTTGGAAGTGACCCACAAAAGCTTGCAAAGGAGAGGAAACCTACACTGAGCAAATCATTAATTCTCTGCAGCCACAGCAGGCTCCCTCACTTTCTCACTGGCTACAGACCCAGATATAAAGCAGGCGGTATTTTCTCCATTCCACAGATTAGGAAGCAAAATGCCATAGAAGGATGCAGAGAAGATGAAAACAGCGCTTTGACTGCAAATTTCATGCTCATTGTAAACATTTCAACTTCTTTTCTACCCTGACCCCTCAGCACCCAACACATTTAAAAATGCTGATAGATTTGAACTTAGCTGGTCAGCTCTGGGTTGAGGTCATCCCACTGCAATCGAGCTAATTAATGTGGATGCCCACGCTGGCTGTTTGGAGCACCCTCAGGCAAAGTGCCCTGCGATATTTGTTTCTACCCATGATTCCAGCTTGGACAGGGCATGTGGCGTGGTCAGCTTCCACGCTCTCCCGACACAGAAGTCTGCACGGCAGACAGGCAGCTTGCGTGACCCCTGCTTCCTGTGCCTGGGTGCAGAGGACGAGCAGAGTGGTGGGTGGTGCTCATCTGGACGTGCGCGAGCTCACACCCATGACACCACCTGCCCCCTCCCTTTCCTAGCCATCACCTCAGCCATCAGCAGCACCCCAGGGGCCAGCTGCAGCTGCTTCGTGCAAACACCCCCTCCTTTCCTCCTAAGAGCTGTTTGAACATTATCCTATGTCAGGATTATTTTGACAGGATAATTTGAAAGATAACTTACTGAATACTTAGTCATATTTGTCAAATAAACAATTGAAAACCGTCTGTTTCCCCTCAGTCACTGAGCGTGCGCCCGCCTGCAGACTTCAGGATCCATGTCTTCCCCCCACTGAAAGCAGCAACTGTGGGCGAAGACAGAAACTGGAGCTGGCCTCAGGCTACATTTGGAGAAAGTGATGTTTGTCTTCCAAATAGGCTGTCCAACCCTTCCGGGGCTCCTTTTCCAAGACAGATGTTGCGTGTCTGGGCAGTTTGAGCGTTTGCGTGTTCCTCACCCTCGCTATAAAGGCAGGGTCACCCTCTTTCCCACTTGATCCACGACGTGCTGGTCCCCTTCATTCCCTGCATGTGCAGAGGTGCACACAACCCTCCCTAGGCACCCCTCTGCCTCACCCCCTCCATGTCAGGAAACTGGACCCGCCTGCAGTCTGCCAAAGTGCATCATTCTGGCTTCCACCGACACCTGTGGGGCATGGACTGGAGCCAACTGCCAGGCCAGACACCGGGGCTTCAAGGAGGAAACGAGGCCTGCCCCAAGCAGCCCACCCGCCTGCTGGAGGGAGGCAGAGCCCATCTCTTATCCTGAGAACATGGCGGCGCTTGCACCATGAAGTAGATCTGGGGGACCAGGGATGGGGTCAAAGTGTCTTTGCCCAGGAGGCCCATGTGCAGCTGAGTCCTGATAGGCAGTGTGGATTGAGCTGGATGGATGAAAGGAAAGGCCGCCCAGGCAGAAGGAGCGATGCCTGCATTGCCTGCACTTGTTCCTCTAGCTCTTCCCATCCTACTACCTCCTGACCCCTCGCCAGCCAGGACTTTGCCACCAACACCTCCCCAAACAGCTCTTGTCAAGTGACCCATAACCTCCACGTCCAATCTGGTGCCCATCCTCAGCCCCTACCTCGCTTCATCCTTGGCAGCGTTTTGACGCTGACCCACCATCCACCTTGCAGAAATCTCTGCCTGACTCCCCAGGCCTCTGCTCTGCCCTGGCTCTCTCCATCCTTGCTGACCACTCCTTGTCAGCGTCTGCCTTCTCCCCTGCTCCCCCCTGAGACCATGGACAGCCCCACACACCTGGCCTCTTCTCTGTGCAAACTCGCTCCTCACTGACCCTCACCAGCCACAGGCTATAAGGGCCAGAGTGCTGATGACATGCAGTGTCCCTCCTGTCCTTGAGACTCAGGCATCCACTGACCTTGAGACCCATGCATCCACTGGCCTTGAGACCCATGCATCCACTGACCTGAGACCCATGCATCCACTGACCTTGAGACCCAGGCATCCACTGACCTTAGACCCATGCATCCACTGGCCTTGAGACCCATGCATCCACTGACCTGAGACCCAGGCATTCACTGACCTTGAGACCCATGCATCCACTGACCTGAGACCCATGCATCCACTGGCCTTGAGACCCATGCATTCACTCCCTACCTAACATGGCAGGGCTTTCTCACAGGCACCTGCCAGCACATGCCCCAAACCCAACTCCAAGTCTCTGCCCCCTGAACCCAAGCCCCCCATGGTCTTCCCTGTCTCAGGAAATGGCAACTCTACCATTCTTGTTCTCCAGACTGAAATCCTTAATGGGCAATCCATTCACAAATTCTGCGACCTCTATTTCCAAAACACATGAGTAATCTGGGCCTGGGTTTCTGCAAAGCTTCCAGCTGGTCTCCCCAACTGGTCCCACCCTCACCTCTTCCCACAGCCCATTCTCAATACAGAAGCCCAAGCATGCATTTAAAATCCAGGCCAGAGCCAGGAGTGCTGGTGTGCACCTGCAATCCCAGCTACCCAGGAGGCTGAGGCAGGAATATTGCTTGAGGTTAGGAGGTCCAGACCAGGCTGGGCAACATAGGAAGACCAGCCCCTACATAAAAAAAAAAAAAAAAATCCAGGCTGAACGAGGTCTCTGCTGTGCTCAGAGCTCAGGAGCTCTGGCTCTTCAGCGCCCCCTCCTCACAGGGAGACCGCCAGGCTCTCACGCCCCGCAGGCATCGCAGTCTGCCCCTTCCTGCTGGCCTGGCCGGGCGCTGACTTCTGCGGGCTCCCCAATGCTCTCGGAGCACCCACCTCCTCGATGCCTCTCAGTCATGCTGTGCAGGCTCTGGGGTCCAGCTGGACACACTTGGGGTCTTTGCATTTGTTGCTCTCCACACCCAGAGAACCCCCCCCCTAGGCAGCCCCTGATCCTCCCATTGGTCACTTCCTTCGAGCCTGTGCTCCACACCAGCCCCTCCCTAGGGCCTCCCTGACACCGTCTTTAAAAACATCCCCCCACATCCAGAACTCAAGCCTGTATGCTCGATTTTTCTCCATAGAATTCCTTGTCCAGTGAAACACTCTACAGCTTATTCTCCTTGCACACTGTCTACCCCCATCATCAGCACCAGGATGTAGGCTGGGTGAAGACAGGGGTCTTTGTTGTTCGTTTCTGTATTCCCCCATACCTGCAGTGCTGCCTGGCATGCCGTCAATCCCGAATGAACTGAGGGAGGCGCAGGTGCACGAACGTGACGTCATGTTCAGGGCAGCTGTGTGGTCGCAGCGCTGAGGCACAGCGCGCTGCCCAGGCAGGTGATAGATGATGCCTGCCCTGGGGAGAGAAAGAGACAGTTGATGCCTGCCCTGGGGGAGGGGCTTGAGCTTCAGCCTTAGTTGCATGGAGAACCACAGGTGCCCCCAAATGGAGGAAATGCCATGATCATAAATTCCACTGAGGCTCCTCTGTTCACAGGGAGGGAACTTGACAAGACAACCAGACCTAACCCACTGGGTGGTGGTCGGAGTCACAGGTTGAGAGACCACAGAGAAATGGAAGCCAGGAGTGGGCAGAGCAGGCAGAGGGCCAGAGGGAAGGGGACGCCCGACTAGGATAGCAGCACACTGGATGTCAGCTATGTCCTCAACTACTCATCAAGCCTTTCCTTATCCTTCAGCTTCTCCTTCTGTCCTCCACGTCGGCTCCCGCCAGATACACCTGGGGTTACTTCCCTTTCCCGATCCCTGACGTCCTGCTGCTCTCCCTGAGAAGAGCCCTGCTTGACTGGGTTTTCACGTCTCTGCTCCCTGCCAGGACAGATGGTCCCTCTCCCCCTCACAGGAAATAAATGGGTAATTGCACCCATTTCCTGAGTGTCCCCTCCTGTGGGTTCCAGAATGCCCCTGCTGTGGTGCTTGGGGTGAATTGCAGTTGATGTATCTGTCATGAGCTCACCAGGGTGGACTGCATCCCATTCCGCCGCACACGCCCAGTGCCTCTCCCAGAGCCTGGCACATAGTAGGAACTTGGCAAGTGTGCAGTGAATAAATACACAATGTACGGGCCGATGGATTTTTTTGGCACCGCTCTTCAGTTTGCATATGTTTTCCGTGTCTGCAATTCCCTGGACAACTAGTCAGACCAAAAATGATAGGTGGCTTAGCACTCCTGGCTACGTGGAGAAGACATTGAAGCCTGGAGTGATATATTTCACAGGAAAGGGGAATATGGATTACCTTGAAAACTAATGAAACATACACAAAAAATTAATGATATGAAAAATGGCTTATGAAAGCAGCAAATAGCTTCTATTGACCATATGCTAAGCAATTCTCTGCCTCCTAAATCATAATAAACCATTGCTCAAAACATTATCAACCTTCGGTAGGGACCAAGCGACGTACCTGCTCACCTAGCTTTGTATCTGGGCTGCCTCCGCCTCCCACCAGTGATACCTCAAGCCCTCAAGCTCCGGTTTTCATCTGGAGGGTGTAGATGACATGGCTCTTGTGCTGTCTCAAGGGTCATGTGGAAGACAAGATGAGTGGTCCCTGCCATTAGGTAAATTGTTGTACAGATGTAAATACTAATTCAACATTTTAGTTAATTCAGAGTTGGACCTATGTGTCACTCAGTATATGTTTGGCAAAACTGACCCTGAAGCCTATCATCTAAACAGGATCGTAGGGCCTCTCCTTAATCTAGGTACAAACAATAAATACATAAAATTGGTATCAACTCTTTAAAAGCAATCATTTAAATATAATAGACTGTAGATGATGCCTACCTAATAAAAGCTCTTTATAGTGTTCATTTGTTAGACAACAGATGGTTTGCAATACTACATCTAGTAATAATCCAGTTCTTATTTTAAAAAGTGACCATTTAGACTTGCCTTCAGTCTTTAGAGACCCCCCATACACACACGCACACATGCACACACACATACATAGACGCACAGATGTGTGCACACACATACACATACACATGAGCATGCGCACACATGCACGCACACACACATACACACATGAATCCACAGTTCCCTTAATGCATGTGGCGGGTGCTGCTGGGGAAATCCCCGAGGCCCCCTGTATTGGTCAGGGCTCTCTAGAGGGACAGAACTGATAGGATATATATACACACACACACAGATATACACACAATATATCTGCATATTGTACATACACACACATATATATGCAATATACATATACATAGTCTACGTATATATACACAATATGTGTGTATTTATGTGTGTATATCTGTGTATGTGTGTATACACATATATATAAAGGGGAGTTTATTAAGAAGTATTAACTCACATGATCACAAGGTTCCACAACAGGCCCTCTGCAAGCTGAGGAACAAGGAAGCCAGTCCAAGTTCCAAAGCTGAAGAGAGTTTAATGTTCGAGGGCAGGAAGCAGCCAGCACGGGAGAAAGATGCAGGCTGGGAGGTTAAGCCAGTCTAGTCTTTTCACGTTCTTCTGCCTGCTTTGTATTTTGGCCACACTGGCAGCTGATTAGATGGTGCCCACCCAGACTGAGGGTGGGTCTGCCTCTCCCAGTCACTGACTCAGATGTGAATCTCCTTTGGTGACACCCTCACAGACACTCCCAGGATCAATACTTTGCATCCTTCAATCCAATCGAGTTGACACTCAGTATTAATCATCACACCACCTGAACAGAGGCCTTGGCAATATCCAGACACCAGGGTCCTCTGGCTCCTCAGCTCCCAGGGGCAGCCTCTTCCCTCCTCTGCTTCCTCACCAACTACACATAATCCCAAGATCACAAACCGGGTGGCAAAGTCGGGCCAGGCTCTGGGAGAAGAGCGAGATGGCAACAAGCACACAATGTCATCGTCCTTCCATTGATTGAAGCCCCACGTAGGGACCCAGCACAGGTTGGCACCTTTCCTCTCTCTGGTGGGCAGTGGGGACTCTTCAGGCTGAACAGGATCTGCCTTATGGGTCTTCCCAGACCATCAGGAAGCCACACCCTGGGTATTTCCATGTGTACCAAGCCCACTCCTGGGCTCTGGCCATGTCACATCCTCACCCTCTCTGCTCACTGGAGCAGGGGCCTCAGAAGCAACATGTGGGCTGCCTCATCCCCCACACAGGGTCACATTCATGGGTGGCACCACCAGTGCTGGTGGACCTGCAGGCCACACAGAGACTCTTCTGGTATTCACTGTCATGGCTCCAGGGCCCTCAAGGCCACCACCACCCTCATGTCCCAACCCATCCATGACCACCACCTCTGCAAGGAAGCAGACTCTACCCCCGGGGCACACACCTGGGTGCTGCCAGCTTTCTGTGCTTTGCAGCTTCAGAGGCTTGCATTAGCAGAGAACCCTACTCACTCCTCTGGCCTGGTTCAGATCCACAGGCTCATTAGGATAGAGTGTGGACCGCTGTGGGAAGTAGAAAAGTTCCTTTTTAAAGTTTCCTTTCTTGTTAAATCATAAGTGTGCTAATAACTTTGTTAAGCCCTATCCTCTGTAGCTGTTAGACATGCCATGCTTACAGGCATCTAGTACATTCTGTGTCCTTGTACTTTAACCAAGATATTTGAGCTGGACGTGCTCACAGGTGTGTCCCAGCTCTCCATTGCTTTTACCTGTTTAGAAAAGTTTTAAGTTACTAGCCAATCGGGTTTTAGTTTAGATTGTGAGGTCTGGCTCCAGCCAACAGAGATCAGACACAGCACTAAGGACGACCCCAAATGTGTAAGGGATAAATTTGTTTGTGTTTTCCTTTGTTCATTATACTCTCGTGGCAAGATGGCTAGTGAGGGTACCTTTCCTGCAATCCGGGAAGTAAAAATTGCATTGCTGAAAGATCCTTTGTCTCAGTGCTATTTTTTTTCTTTGTGGCATTGAGCATCTATTTCCAACATCCACCCATGAGGCACACAATAGGCAGTGCATGCCCCACTTCCCTGGGCTGCTCTGGGGGTACTGGGGCAGCCCAGAGATTCAACACAATTGACCTGCAATACCCTGGCTCCTTTCAGGCAAGGGCCCTCACTCAGGCCCACTCTTCCCCTCCCACTGCCGGCTATAACCAGCCCAGCTTCTGTGAACTTCTCTGCATTTCCCAAGGCCCCTGCATACCTGGATTACGAATCCTTGCCATTCCTCAGCTCTTCCCTAAATGTGTCCTCTCCACACCCAGTTGCTTCGCCTCTGGGCTCATGAAAGGGGTGCCCACCTGCTCAGGTAGCCAAACCCTCTCCCTTGCCCCTCAGGCCCCTGCTGGTTCTGTTGACCCTGCTTCTCAGTCTCTTAAACCTCCAGCTTCTTCCCTATTCTAAGTGCTGCCCCTCCCAGGAGCCTCACGTGAACCCTTTCTATTTGAGGCCACGTTTCTAGAACCAGGTGTCAACACTCATTGTCTTCTCCAGTCCTCAGAAAATGAACCCATGGCACTTACCGCAGGCTTCCCGACGTTCACCAATGCCGCTGATGGAAACCCACGTGTACAGGCAGCTGCTGTGAGATCCCAGAAACACATACACATGTTTGGACGAGTTGCCACTGTAGGTGCTATGGGCTGAAGGGTGTTCCCAAAAAATTCATATGTTGAAGTCCTGGCCACCTGTAGCTGGGAATGTGACTGTGTTTGGAAGGAGGGCTTTAGAGAGGTAAGTTTAAATGAGGTCACGAGTGTGGGCCCTGCTCCAGGGTGACTGCTGTCCTTATAGGAAGGGACAAGGACACATACACACACAGAAGAAAGGCCAGGAGAGGACATAGGGATACAAGGGCAGCTGCACACCAGGGAGAGCGGCCTCAGAAGCAACCAGCCCTGCCAACACTGCGACCTGGACTTCCGGCCTCCAAGGCTGTGAGGAAACGAATGTCTGTCATCTGAGCCCAGGCTGTAGTGCTTTGCTACGGGGCCCTAGAAGACCACAGGGCACTTTTTCCAACGCTTGAAAGCACACATTTCCTTTTACTCACAAATAGCACATCACCGTCCTTCCAAACAAGGCTCTGCTCCTCCAGCACCCCCAACTCAGGCAGAGGATCCCCCACAACCACACTGACCTCACAAGGCCTGGAGCCCCCCACTGCAGTGGCGGGGTGTGATTCCACCTGCCCTGGCCCCGTGCTTTTGATGGACACCCCTCTACCCACACAATTGTAGCTGTTTTGGATAACATGTCACTCACTGGTTCAGGAGTGGTCTGTGTCCATGCCAGGCCAATCAAAACCTCTCCCTGGTTTTTAGCTTTGGGGCCCAGAGAGAGTTGAGGTCATTTCTCTTGGGCTGCTGGGTGCTGGGGGGGTCTTATTTTGTGCCTGGAGGATGAATCAAGGAGCAGAGGTGGCGGGTCTGCTGGGCTGGGCAGGTGAGCCACACTGCTGAGTGTGGGGGAGGCTGAGCAAGAGGGCCCTGGGGTGTGTGTGTGTTTGTTAAGGCTGGGCATTCCCAGAAGGTCATCCCTGATCCTCCATCCCGACAGAGAATCCCGCCATGGCCGGGCATCAACGCACTGAGGACTTGGCTGGTCTTCCTGCCCCCCAAGATCTCCCTCCTGCTTTCCATGCTGGGTAGAGTGACAGTCCCCTACCTTTCTGGCACCAGAGACCTGTTTCACGGAAGACGATTTTTCCACAGAGGGGCGGGGGATGGTTTCAGGATGATCAAGTGCATGACATTGATAGTACACTCCATTTCTAGTATTACATTGTAAAATATAATGAAGTAATGATGCAACTCATTAGAACGTAGAATCAGGAGGAGCCCTGAGCTTGTTTTCCTGCAACTGGATGGTCCCATCTGAGGGTGATGGGGGACGGTGACATTAACTCTCATAAGGAGCATGCAATCTAGATCCCTCACATGCACAGTTTACAGAAGGACCCATCCTCCTATGAGAATCCAGTGCCGTCCCTGATCTGGCAGGAGGTGGAGCTCAGGCGGTTACACAAGCAGTGTGGAGTGACTGTAAATATAGATGAAGCTTCCTCGCTCATTCGCTCACTAGCTGCTCACTTCCTGCTGTGCAGCCTGGTTCCTAACAGGCCACAGACTGGTGTCACTTCATGGCCTAGGGGTTGGGGACCCCTAGGCCTCCAACTCTAAGGTAGAGGATACCAGAGCTGTCCACACCCCGAGACAGAAATCAAGGGGCAGTCCCAGCTTCTCCTCCACTTCTCTCTACCTCAACCCCCATCGAAACCATCCTCAGGTCTGGAGATCTCATGGCTGGCTCACGTTGCCTTTGGTGCTCCCCCTCACTCTCTCTCTCCCCCTATTTCCACCACCTTCCCAGGCACTCCTGGCCTTGGGTAGACTCTCTTTATCTCTCACTGGATAATTCCAACAGCAGCCTCTGCGTGGCTCTCCAGCCCCCAGTCTCAGGCCTCTTCATGACATCACCAGAGTGGTCTAACTAAAGGCAGCGACCTCGCCGCCCAGCAAGAAACCTTCAGCACCCCCAGCCCCGACCCCTCCGCCAAATGGAAACTCTCCAGATGCTCAGCTTGGCATCTGGTGCCACTAAACGGGTTGCCGTCCACCTCGTTAGCTCCTCCAGCCCCAGTTCCCACCACTCCCCCTGCCCCCAAACACCAGCAAACCAGTTATTGGCAGCTCCCAACAAGCCCTACCCCACGGGAGTGCCCAGGAAGTCTTCACACTGTTTCCTCCCCCAGAAATGCTCTTTGCCATTTTACTCACTAGGCTAATTTCAACCCCCTTGAACCCTGTAATATTTTGGTCAAATATCACTTCCTTTAAAAAGAGTTTTTTATGTCTTCAACAACAATAGTACTCTCTTAAATGTGTATGTTTACAAGTGTGCAGATGCCATCAGTGCTGTATTGTTTAAGATATAATTAAAACTGGAGGCACCCAAGGCACCTTGATGGCCACCTCTCATTTGTGGACTGATTGGCAGTAAAGCTCTGGTGCATACACAGAACAGAACAGCATGCTGCCATCACGGAGGGGGAAGGCAGAATTTTTTTTACATTCTTTACCTACTTTATAATCGACTTTTTTTTTGCATACTTTACAACTAGTGAAGCCAAGTGAAAAGCAATCCCTCCCAAATCAAAGCAAAACGAAACAAAGAATGTAGCTGTGTAGAGAAGCTGGTGCTTAACCACAAAGAGAAAAATGGTTTCATGTTTCAAATTATGTAAAAGATGGTTCCCCTCTTCCATCTGCAAAGAGATAGTACTCTTACTACACTTAAAACATTGAATAGTAATTTCTTAAGATGATGAAGTAACCAGTGTTCACATTTCCCTAATTAGAAATATCCTAAACACAAAAAATGGTGAAACACACCTTAACTGTTTTTGAAATCATATTGCTAATAATGACACAGTTCTTGCTATTCTGAAATAGTTTTGACCCACAAGATAAAGCAAAGTAGTGTCAATGTCATTAGAAGCCAAGGCCTTCAGCATGAAAGAAGAGATCAAATATAACAGATGTCAAATAAAAGCTTGAAACATAAATTTGAATTGGAAATATCAGAACAAATGCTTGATATCGTACATTTTCTTTTAGAAAAACACAGATCCTGGATCTTCAACTGAAAAGCCATAGGATCAATGATCAGTGAAGCAGCAAGGAGCATCCCAGCATCGATGAGGGCGCCTCAGAGACTGTTTTGCACTAGAAGGGACCAGGGAGGCTCAGGTAAGCACCTGGGACAGAGGAAGGACACAATGAGCCTAAGATGTCTTGCAAGGGCAAAGAACAATGGGGACATGTCCCAAGAGCACAGGTGCCACTGGCCAAATCTGAATGATTTGAGCATTAACATAATGATAGTAAAGGATTAAAGGATCATAGCTCATTGAAAGCAGAAATTCAAGTCCATACTAACATGAGTGAGCATATGAGTAGATGGAGGGATGGGAGGATACATACATACACACACACACACACACACACATACATACACACATGAACACACATGCATGCACACACACATACATATGCAGGCATACATATACACACCCATACTGCACATCCATACATACACGCACACACAAACATACAAACATACATACACACACCTACACACATGAACATGCATGTATATACACACATGAACACACATGAACATGCATATACACACATGAACATACACACGTGCATATACAGGCATACATACACATAGACACACGCGCGTACACACATGTACATACACATATGTACACACATAAACACACATATATAGGCATACATGCACACATACATGCATACACATACACACGTGTACATACATATGCGCACACACATACACATACCAACATATGTACATCCACACATTCATACACATATATACATATGTATGCATATACATACACACGTGCACACACACATGACTACACACATATACACACATGCACATTACAAACACATAATACACTCACATACATACACATACATGCATGAGAAGGCTTCAAACAGTAGAAAACCAACTAATAAAGGCAGAAGGAATATGTATGAAACTAGAAAATCACCGTTTGGTAACTATTATAATAATTGATTCAGATGAGAGCCATCAAAGCACGCTAAAACTCATGGCAGCAAGTTTGAGGAATGACAGAACTTTTCCATAAACTGAAATTACCCCCTTCACGTGCTACTTGATAGTTATAAAGGGGAAACTGTAGCTTCTCAGTTCAGAAGTCTAGAAGACACCCCCTTCACCAAGTGATCATCAGCTTCACAGCGGGGCAAGTGGACACCATGCGTCTCCTCCTTTGAGGCACTGAGAAGAACACAGTCTTGCTTTTGTGTGTTTCTGCCAAAATTGCATAATCTGAAATGAATGTTGAGGAAATATCAAATAACTCTAAAAGAGAGACATTCTACAAAATTCTAATTAAAAAGTGCAGGGTCATGAAAGACAAACATAGACTGAGATTACTTTCCCAGATTCAAGGAGACTGTGAAACACAGCACATGGCTGGGCTTGCTTTTGCTGTAGAGAAACTTGCTGGGATATTTGGTGAAATCTGAATGTCTGCAAAAAAATTAATAATGTTTCACTGCTAACTCTCTTATACCTATAGTTATAAAACAGAATGCTGTTGCTTTTAGGAAATATCCACTCAAGTATTTGAAGGTAAAGGGGCATCAATCTACAAATTATTCTGAAACATTTCAGTACAATATGTCCTAAGAGTATAGTAAGTTCACCATAGGAAACAAATCGGCACAATTCAAAATACAGAAAAATCTCTAGGATAGGAAACAGAGAAAAGTGTAAGAAAAAGAGGGAGGAACAACACCTAGATTGAAAGAAATTAAGAAACATCCATGAGTCAAAGAAAGAGTAAAATAATAATACAACAGAGAAACCTGAACACAGATTATCTTATCTTAAGGAATCATTGCTAAATACTTCAGGTATGAATTTTCTTCGCCATGTTCTCCCAGCATGACATGAAGGCAAGATGAGCCGAGATAATCATGGAAGCTGGAGAATGGTCACATGGACTTGTATGATTCCACACTTTTACTTTTATATATGCTTGGGAATTTTCAGAATATAAAACTTGAAAAATAATGAGACATATCGGCATATGCTGATACGGGAAGATGCATAAGGCACATAAAGTGAAATGAACCAAGTGAATGATAGGTACAAAATGACTCCCTTTTGGTGAAAAGGATAACTAGTGATACGTAGATAGATGATAGATAGATAGATGATAGATAGATATTAATAGATAATAGATACACAATAGACAGATAATAGATATTAATAGATAACGGATACTACATAGATACATACATACATACATACAAACAAGAAATGATTCCTTCTCTCCTCCTGGTCCAGGCATGTAGGCCAGGCCTGCTTCCCCCTCGCCTCCTGCCATGACTGGAAGTCCCCTGAGGCCTCCCCAGAGGCTGATGCCTCTCTGCTTCCTGTACAGCCTGCAGAATCGTGAGCCAATCAAACCCCTTTTCTTTATAAACTACCCACTCTCAGATATTTCTTTATAGCAGTGTGAGAACGGACTGATACACTTCAAGAAACGGACTTTCTTGAATTATACAGCGATAAGTAATATAGATACAGATTAGGCTAGATGTAGGTATGGGTAGAGATTAGATATTGCTATAGATTAGATAGAAATACAGTTTAAATACAGATATACATCTATATAGATATATAGACTAGATATAGTATAGATTAGATACAGATGCAGATATGTAATAGATATGCTACAGATATGCTTATAGATAAGATATACACAGATACACAGATACAGGTATAGGTTAGATATAGATGCTTGTGAATGCATGAAAACTTTCTAGAAAGGTACTATTACCAGTTGTTACTTCTGAAGACCAGGGGTCAGGGGAAAGGTAACTTTTTTTTTTTTTTGCACACCCTTCTGCACTATTGATATTTTTTCCACGATAGGTAATAATTTAACAATTTAAAACCAATTTGCATTTCAAAATAATGATACTACCTGATACAAACTGAAAAAGCATAGATATCTTACTGATTAAATAGGGAGACCGATTAAACAAATTAAATGGAAAGAGACCGCTGAAGTCCCCGAGATAGCCACTGAAAGAACGATGTGGGTCTGATTTAACTGTCATTGAAGACGGAAAGAAAAGAAAAGGCATGTTGCAAAATGACATGTATAACCAGGTCCCGACTGTAACACACCTGGACCCGTGTCCACCAAACGGCTATTTCCAGATAGAGTGCTTATGAGTGGCATCCCTTTTCTCCTCACTTACTTGTAGTTTCAAAAATTTCCTCAATGAACACAAATTAATTCTGAAATGTAAAATAATTAAAGCTCAACGTGATCTGTTGAGGTATCTTTTCTCCCACTCCCTGAGAACAAGAACTGTCTGCACACGCCAGCCCCTTGCACTATGCCTGGCAGAGTAGGGGCTCAGTGAACATTTGCCAACGTGAATTGTACTATTTTGCCCAAATCAGTGGGGACTGGACATTCGCATCGTCGGATGGTCATGTGGCTCGTTCCAGAGGCACTAAGCCTGTCTGCTTCTTCAGGACAAGCCAGGTCTTCAATACTGTGTATGAGGAATTCGGCTGAGCTTTGGGGATAAAACACTGCAGAGACAGAGGCCTTCCAGGAGCTGACATACAGAGTTGGAGGCAAGCACGACAAAGAAATGAATGCCTCACAGTATGGTGACAACCAGAGCAGGAGGTGAGTGTGGGGTGGGAGCCCATGCATCGACCCTGCCAGGGGAGACCAGGGGAACACTTCTGTGCTGATTGGGGTTGCTGGTCTACCACCACGGTTCACTTGAGATGGAATGGATGCCTGATAGGCATCTTGCAAAATCCATGCAAGTGACACTCATAAGCAACATATCGAGTGGATCAGCTTCCTAGGGCTGCCATTCCAATTGCCACCAACTGGGTGGCATAAAACAACAGAGATGTATTCTTTCACTGTTCTTAGAGGCCAGAAGGCTGACGCCACGGTGCCTGCAGAGAGTTCACCCTCTGAAGCCTCCAGGGAGAACTCATTCCTTGCCCTTTTGGTTTCTAGAGGCTCCGAGCTTCCCTTGGCTTACGGCAGCCTCACTCCAATCTCTGCCTCCATCATCCTGTGACCTATGGCTTTTGTAAGAACACTCTCGGCCTGGCATGGTGGCTCACACCTGTAATTCGAGCACTTTGGGAGGCCAAGGAAAAAGGAAGAATCATTTGAGCCCAGGAGTTTGAGACCAGGCTGAAGTGGGAGGACTGCTTGAGTCCAGGAGTTCAAGGCTGCAGAGAGCTGTAATTGCACCACTGCACTCCAGCCTGGGTGACAGAGCAAGACCCTGTCTCAAAAAAAAAAAAAAAAAAAAGGAAATGAGAACGTTGTCTTTGGTTTTAGAGCTCATTCTTCTGCATCCAGTATCATTGCATCTAGACTTTACCTTAATTGCATATAAAGCACCCTGTGTCCAACAAACATCACATTCCAGGTTTTGGATGGACTCGAATTTGGAGGACACTATTTGGCCCACTGCACTGAGGCTTGGTGACATGCACACAGTCTGTCCTCCGCCAGGATGCACTGTTTTGGGGCTGGCACACCGCCCAGGTGAGAAAACACCAGGGGGCTTGTGGGTGAGGGATGTGGACGAGGCACAGCCTGTGCCATCTCCAGGTCACAGTGAGGGTGACGGGGATGGGGCTTTCTCTGGGGGAACTCCCAGCTTTTGTGCGGTGGGTGGTTTTCAGTTAAATAAGCAGAAACAAGCTAGCGAGGCCTTGCACGGGAGAGCAACACAATAGGTGTGGTTGCTGGTGGGCATCTCGCTGAGCTGAACCTGTCTGGAGAAAGCCATGTCCGGTCTCCTCCAGGGGGAGGGCAGGAGGCCCTAGGGTCATTTGCCTTAGTGGGTTCGTCTGGCACTGCCCCTTCATAATGACATAGCCCCAGGAAAAGCATCTCAACTCTCTGGACCTCAGTTTCCTCAATTATAAAAGACAAAATAATCTTACAAACCTTAGAAGGCTCCTGTAAGAATTGAGTCACGCGATGTTAGAAAGCTTATAAAACCTCCCCGGCTAATGCAAGCTGGCGAGGCTCCATCATCATGATCACCCTTATACCCATCCATGCCGTGGGCTGACAACTGGTCCAGAGTTCCACGGCTTTGCCAGGCAGGAAGCTGATAACAAAGTTACGACCTGTCAATGTGGTTTTGGAAAGCTGTCCTACCCGCTTCCAGTGAGAAGCATAAACGCCAGGGGTTTCACACGCTGCTCAGGCTACTTTGGTCTGAGTTGAAGGAGCTGCCAGGGATGCATGGGAAGCTGCCAGCCCATATGGCTGTCGATGCTCAGCCCGAGCCTCTCACCTCTGCAGATGGGAAGCAGTGATGTTCTGGGAATGGAGGAGGTGCTGGGGAGTCCTGGACCACACTCAGAACTGGGAGCCCCAGGAAGATGCTCTGGGACATTGGTCATTGGGGCATGTCCTTGCCTGGATACTTCTCCACTTTCTTCCTGCCCTTGGCTGGGGCTCCACCACGGCCCTTCAAAGCCATTTCCCTTGAGACAGCTACGCGTAACTGCAATGAGCAGGTGATTGTCAATATCTCTTATTTGCCACTGTGTATTTTGGCAATCACA
The DNA here is from genome assembly GCA_036589455.1 of Ateles fusciceps. Lineage (NCBI taxonomy): Eukaryota > Metazoa > Chordata > Mammalia > Primates > Atelidae > Ateles > Ateles fusciceps. Next base: position 548,972 of record JAZHEH010000402.1, on the reverse strand, counting down.
AGGTGTTACTGATTGGCAAACTCAAACGCATATTGTCCTTAATTTGAGGTTAATTATATATAACATTTCAAAGGAGGTAATCTCATTAATTTTGATTTGCTTCTAACAGTATTAAAGCACGCAGTGGAAGACTGACTCAATTAAAATGGAGCGCATGGTGGGGGTGGGGTGGGGGGATGGGCATTGGGCTCTTCCAAGATTGTTATGTGCATTTTATTAGCCATGGGAACCAAGAAGGATGCCGGGGGAACTTCTCCGAGAGCCACAGCGTGCGTAACGGAAGCCACCCATGTGCCAGGCAGCCCCACTCACTGCGCAGGCTCCCAGCCCCGTGCCTGATATATATCAGAGGCTTTCTAGACATTAGCGGGCGAATAAAGGAATGAATGGGAGATCCCAGTGGGGTAGTTCTGGCAAGATATAAAAGGGAACTGGGATGATCTGTGTCATTCTTTCATGCACTGATTCAACCAAAATAAAAGCACAGAGCACTGTTTACACGCCAGGTACAGTGAGAGAATCACAGCCCATTCCCTGGAGAAGGTCACAGTCTAAAAGGAAGGTGCCCAAGCACCCCACTCGTATGAGTCCCTAAGAATTCACTGTGTGCCAGGCACGGGGCAAACACTGGGGGAACAGTGGCAAGTGCAACTCACCCTTCCCTGCCCTCATGCTGCTGGCAGCTTGCCTGGCAGATAGCACAGGTGAGAGTCCAGGCGGAGGACAGCGCTGTGATGAGGAAGGGTCCCAGCAGGAGTTGAAGAAAGGGGTTTCAGGTGGCAGAGAAGTTCCCATGGGAAGTACAGGAGCCAAAGAGAGAACAGATTGGGCTCAGAGGCCAGGAAGCAGAGACTCCAGCTCCGGGAGTCAGAGAACAATCTCCACCTGGAGGACTCAAAGGGCGAAGTCCATTCTGGGGCTTGTTTCAGCAGACACAGTGCAGGAAAGAAGCAGGGTGTAGCAGCACGGTTCCCCGGAGATGTAAGTGACACTGTCCCCCGGAGGTGTAGCACTGTCTCCCAGAGGTGTAAGTGACACTGTCCCCTGGAGGTATAAGTGACACTGTCCCCTGGAGGTATAAGTGGCACTGTCCCTCAGAGATGTGGCACTGTCCCTGCAGGTGTGGCATTGTTCCCCAGAGGTGTGACACTGTCCCCCAGAGGTATAAGTGACACTGTCCCCCAGAGTTGTGGCACTGTCCCTTAGAGGTATAAGTGGCACTATCCCCCTGAAGTCTAAGTGGCACTGTCCCTGGAGGTGTAAGTGACACTGTCCCCCCAGAGGTGTAAGTGGCACTGTCCCCCAGAGCAGAAGACAGTGTCACTGACAGCCCAGGGGCCTCTGAGAACTGAACGCAAACTGAGAAAGATAAGGGATGGATCTGTATCCAGCGAAGGGAGACAAGGCCAGACAGGCAGCCGGGCGGGACCCTGCCCAGCCTAGAAGGTCACAGCCGGCGGCTGTACTCCCTTGTGAGACCCCCAGCCCCATATCACTGGAGGAGACCAGTACAGCTCTTCCTCTCTGGGGTTTCCTGCCTGCCACACGGGAGCTGGCCACACACAGAAGAATCTTTAAACAACAGCTAAAAGGGACAGGTTTGTTAGCACCAGGCAGAAGCCAAGCTGCCCACCCACTGCCCAAGGCAAGGCTTTTCTGGAAACTGTGATTCCGTCCCAGGCTCGAGGCTTTGACTCCCAAAGAGCCCAGGCCCCCCACTTACTTGACGGAAAGGAGCCAGGCCCAGAGATCGGGCCCAACCTGAGTTTCCCACTTAGTCTCAGGTAGAGAACTTGGCACAGAGAAGAAAAGACACACAGGGAGATCCTGGCTGTGGGGCTCATCTCTCCCACGTGGGGAGAGGAAGGGAAGAGAAGGAGCCAGGCAGCCAGGCACTCGATGGACCCAGCCCCGAGAAGTGCGGAAGCCTAAGCACGCAGGCTGCCTCGAGAGCTCGTACTGCAGGGCGCCCAGATTCTGGCCCAGCCCCCGTTCAGATGCCCGCAGGGCACACCTAGAACAGTCCCCTCCTCCCCCAGGGGCCAGTGAGCTGGGGAACTGAGCGGAAGCTCCCCCAGGTGAGGAAGGGGCCAAGCGCCCGCCTCTGTAGAAGCAGCAGAGGCATAAAGAGGGACAGACATGCCCCCAGCACAATGGCCGGGGCTGACCATCAGCACTTACATGCCTTTGTGATGAGCAGTCTGGAGTCTGTCCTGCGTGGGCACTCCGGGTGGCTCCGGCTCCACAGTGGGCCCCACTTTCCTGCTGTTGTTGCCAACCCAGGAAAGTCTGGCTCTTGGGCATTTAGAGATTGATGATCCTGTGCTCAGGGGCCAGTTGTGATATCAGGTAGGTGTATGACATCATAACTCCAAAAATACAGAGACGTAAGTAATGTTCCCTGAGCAAGGAGATGGACCCTTCGCAGATCCATGAGGGCTTTCCAGCACCGACACTTTCTCTGCCACCTCAAACACATCGCTGCCTTCAGCAAAACCTTTTCCCTCTCTTTACCGCTGCCCATGACGGGGACGGGGATGGGCGGAGCTCGAGGGTTGTCCAAGAACAGCGCAGTAAGGCCCGAGTGGCCACATCCACGGGCACCCTCTGGTTCTGTTGTCCATGAATTTGACAGTCACCTCCAAAAACCTCAACCAAGCCAGGCATTGGAGGCCCTCTCAGTACAGGGAGGAGCCTGAGAGAAGAGGGGCCTGGGCCAGCACAGGACGGAAGTGCTGCTGTGTGCACAGGAAATCGGAAGGCAGAACGAAGTCTCCCACAGCCCACGAGGGCACCACCATGGTGCCCACACTACAGATGAGGACGCGGAGACTCACAGAAGCAAGTCAAACTCCCCCACGGCACGGATGGGATCCCGCTGTCCAGTCCAGCCTTTCCCACCGCAGACGCAGCAGGCCTCCAGGAGCACAGGGCCTCCAGTCAGACCTGGACTTCACACGTGTTCTGCAGGCAGTGAGGGAAATGAGGACTTTCTTACTGTTTGAAAATCGCATTCACTGGGGTTGTTGCTGATCGAAACGACCACCAGAAATGAGGCCCGTGGATCGTACCGGGGTCCGTTTCCCAGTTTTGATCACGTGCCTTCTCTCTGTGGCACGACAACCTGCTGGGGAAACTGAGTATGTTCACAAAGGATCTCCCTGCGTTATTTTTGCAAATTCTGTGACTACATAATCATTTAAATGTAAGAGGTGTTTTAAAAGCCTGTATACACTTTTGTAGGTTAGAGGAACACAAACAATGGTGAAGAAAATAAAAATCACTGGTTATCACATAGCTCGTTTCCCTAATTTTCTAGTATACTCGTGCTTTCTGGTTTTTTGGTTTTGAGATGGAGTAGATGGAGTCTTGTTCTGTTGCCAGGCTGGAGTGCAGTGGCACGATCTCGGCTCACTGCAAGACAGGGTTTCACCATGTTGGCCAGGATGGTCTCGATCTCTTGACCTTGTGATCAGTCCGCCTCGGCCTCCTAAAGTGCTGGGATTACAGGCGTGAGCCGCCGAGCCTGGCCTTGTTGGTACTTTTTTCGTTCAGGGATATTGACTTGGTACAGAGAGATAGGTGAACAGAGAATGCCTTGGCCCTGTCATGTACACATTTTCCTCTCTGCCAAACGTTCAGTAACCCCTGTCCCTTCCTGCCAACAGTGGCTCCAAAACCACGCTTTCTGATGGCTGTGTAAAGAGGCATCCTGCAGTTGTCCAACCATCCAACACTATTTATTAAAGGCCAACCGTGTGCCAGGCACCCTCTGCAGATAAAACCCTGCTCCCATGGCGCTCACATGAATGCAGAGTGCGAATGTCAGTGCATAAGCAAGGCAGTTGCAGGTGCAGGTGCAGGTAATAAAATGGGCAGCCCCGTGGGGATAACAAGGCGACCCTGAGCAGGTGGTCAGGGAAGACTCTGACAGTGAGGTGCTTGATTCCTTGCCCGGAGCCATGCACTAATAGGCTACAGACCCAAGACCAAAACGGTGGGGCGCTCTGCCCACAGTCCCCTGTGCCCATCAAGAGGATAACTGCATGCCCTTCCTCTTCTCCTCCCCCAGGAAAAAGCCAGACCTTCCTGAGGTCCCCCTGCAAGCAGAAGTAATCTTCACGTGCCCTGTCTGCCCTTCCTGAGGCTTCCAGGCTGGGGACATGCAGAGCGAGGTGGCCTAGGCTGGGCTGGCCGGGATGGCGGAGTGTGGTCCACCCTCTCAGTCTCCCTTCTCTCAACCCTGCCCAGCCTGCTGCTGTCCAGTCAGAGCTGGTCCTGTTCCAGCCCACAGGCACCTGGCCACCAGGAAGGCGCATGATCCTTGGAGAGGAGGCACATAGCTCTCACTCACGTCCCATTATTGTGGCAGCACTAACACACCTTTGAATGTAAGCAGAGCTTTTCCAACTGTGAAACGAAGACATCCAGGTCTGAGCACTGAAATTGGAAACAGGAAAAGAGGATGAGGCCCAGTGGATGGGGAATTCTGCAAGTGGATGGCCATATAACCGCCTTTCAACCTCTATTCTGAAAAGCACACCCAACCGCAAACACGTCCAATCTGATGACGGCAAATTGAGGACAAATCGGGAATAGAAAAGTAAATCCAATCAAGTTATTTGATTTGGGGTATCCATTTGCAACAACAGAACTGGATCATATATTGATCCCAAATAAGAGCAAATTCAAGTGTGTTTTTTTTAAGGTACAATATATTTTGGATGCTCAACCAGAAGGAAAAGACACAAATAGAGGATACGGTGATGACTGACTCGGAATTAGAAAGGTCCCTTGCGATCTGAATTGATTGGATAGATTTTTCCACTCTATTTTGTTGGAGAGAAGTTCATTTTATGCCTCTTCACGTACAACCCAGAGGAGTCCCAGGAAGGGAGTGGGTCTGCCCAGAGGCCTTCGCAGATGATTGGGGCGAGTCAAGCTTTCTGGGAGCATGGTGGCTGTCTTAGTCCACCTGGGCTGCCGTAACAAAATTCCATTAAGTGGGCAGCTTATAAACAACATAAATCCATTTCTTACAGTCTGGAAGCTGGAAGTCCAAGGTCAAGGTCCAGCTGATCTGTGATGTCTGGTGAGGATTTCCTGGTTCCTAGGCAGCACCTTCTCTGAGTCCTCACATGGTGGACAGGGCAAACTAGCTCCTTGGGTCTCTTTTGTAAGGGCGCCAATCCCATTCCTGAGGGCTCCACCCTCCACCCTCACCACCTCCCAAAGGCCCCCTCCTAACACCATCCCCTTGTGGTGAGGAGTTCAACATGAACTTTAGGGGGGGCACAAATATTTCAACCATAGTAGCTGGGGTCAGCTCCACTCCACCTGCAGCCACCCGGAGACTCCACTTAGGAGGCTATGGTTGGTCTTGACCTAGGAAAATGAGGAATATCCACCAGGAAGGGGAGGCTGGAAGGGATTCCCTGCAGAGGGAAAAGCATAAGCAAAAGGCTGGCTCGGGCAGCTTGGTTTAGAGGAAGATGGCGCGTGGAGGAACGGTGTCAAGAGGGGGCGCAGCCAGTGGCAGTCCTCGGCACTGCTCAGAGGGTGTAGGACCTCACTCATGCACTTATTCACTCCAGAGCATGCCTTGATGCTCACCTGTGTAGACGTCAGGTAAACTGGTCAATGTGGTTTCTGCCTCCTGGAGCTTCAAGTCTGATTGGAGGAGAGGGGACGTACCTTAAGAATGTATCATACATGTACACATTGAATCATGAATTGTGTAAGTGATGGGAAGGAACAGCACTAGGTGCTCTGGGAGAAGCAAAAAGGTCTCACATGGGTTGGGGTGTCAGGGAGGCCTTTCTGGGGAGGTGGAAATGAGAACCCAGGCTTGGGGCCAGGTGTGGTGGCTCACGCCTGTAAATCCCAGCGCTTTGGGAGGTGGATGCGGGTGGATCACCTGAGGTCAGGAGTTTGAAACCAGCTGGCCAATATGCTGAAACCCTGTCTCTACTGAAAAAAAAAAATACAAAAATGAGCTGGACATGGTGGTGGGCACCTACTCAGCTACTCAGGAGGCTGAGGAAGGAGAATCACTTGAACCTGGGAGGCGGAGGTTGCAGTGAGCTGAGATCATGCCACTGTACTCCAGCCTGGGTGACAGAGTAAGACTCTGTCACAAAAAAAAAAAAAAACACACGCTCAGGTGTGAGTCCCCCAGACAAGGCAGGGGACAGAGGCCTCCCCCAACTGCTGTGCAGAGGAAGATAGAGGAGAGGAGGGGGAAGTGCACAACATTAAATTTAAAAGGAGATTTTTATTTTTACAAACCATACCCTTTAGAGAAAAAGGCAGGGCCCAAGCAGACATGAAATTATTATTCTGATCAATTTTTTAATCACAAAATAACATTCACTCTGGATTTTAAAGCCTATTACAAAGCTAAAATAATTAAAAAGAACATGGCATTAACATCAGGATAGAAAAGAAAAAGAGGATGAAAGAGAGAGGAGGGGAAGATAGGGTGATACTTCAAATCAAAAAAGAAAAGTGGAATATTTTCCATCAATAAAATAATTAGCGTAATTAGCCATTTGAGAAAACATTAAGAGAGATTTATCATTTACACTTACACCAAAATCAATCCCAGATGAATAGAAGATTTAAAACATTTTTAAAAGCTTAATCAGTAAGACAATATTTACTTTTATAATCTGTGAGGCAATCATGTTTTTATAATCGCTGGATAAGAAAAGCGTTTCTGTTGTTTTCTCTACTAGCAAATCTATAAAGTAACACATCAGTAATAAAAACTGTATAGGAAAAATAGAGACTACTGACAAACCTAAAAAGCAAATAAACCGGTAGACAAAGAGCTGGTTTTCTTAATATTTGAGAAGGTTTTTCAAATCATTTAACAAAAGAAGCCCCAACAGAAAAAGAAAACCTGGGCGACAAATTTGAATATATACAAATATGTTCAGCTTCACCAAAAGGCAAATAATTATAGGGCAAAACAAAGCAAGATGCATTATGTCCACCGGATTGAGCAATATTTTAAATAATTGTTATCTCCAGTATTTGTGTGTGAGGTACAGGTGCTGGCATTCCCAATTTGGAGGCTTGTATGTCGGCACAAACCTCCACACAGCAATAGAGACCAGGCATCAGCATCACAGGAAATGGCCCCATCTTTGACTTACCAGTACCTTTGCTAGTGATTTATCCTAATAAGCACATAGCGTGCCATAGTGTACAAAAGTTATGTACAAGAAGGCTTATTAAAGCATTTTTCACAGTAATGAGTTAAAAATAATCTACAGACAGAATTTGTTAAACATATTTTTATGAAACTTCCATCAAGACAAAACTATGCATGCACCAACAAATTTAGCAGGACAGATCCCAGCCTAATCCCAGGTTTTAGAGGTCATGGATTTGTGGTTGAGTGCTGTTTTCTTCATTAGACTTTTTGATATTTTACATGATTTTTATGATAAGCATGTAATACTTTGAGAATCAGGAAAAAATAAAGCTATTTCCAAAAAGGATCCAAAAATGGTAGGCTTGTTAATAGTATATAAAGGATGATTTCATTTTTTAAACTGTGAGTTTCTGCACAGAAAAGTGAATAGGAGGAATAGTCACTAGCTAACAGTGACTTTGGAACAGTAGAGTGAAGAGAAAATTTTGCACTTCTTCCCTTTCATCAGTTCCTACACTGGTTAAACTTTTTACAGTGTGTATAGAGGACTTTTTTAAATATAGGAAATAGGAATAAAGGTGTGAAGAAACCCTTAGCCAGGGTAAGGCTAATCCCATGCACACAGACAGCCGCCATCTCTAGAGAATCTGGAGTTCGGTTGCTCCATGGGCTGCTCTGTCTCTGAATTTGGGGCTCAGGGTGGCGGGTCTCCCAAGTTGTCCCGCTGCCCACTCAGTCATGGGTGACCACCTATGAGAAACAGGGGAGTCTGGCGGGGGTCTGACTGTAGCCCAGACCCCAGGATGAGCTCACTCCGCCCTTCCGCTGCGCCCTGTGGCTGGAATTCAGTCACATGATCCCCTCACTGCAAAGGACTTTGGAAAATGTAGTCCAGTCGGGGTAGCCATGACCCCAGGTCCTCCCCGCCTGGGGAGGGAGGGGAGGATGGGTTTCATGGAACACCTGGCAGTCCCAGCCACCAGGGGCAGGGAGGTGGTCCGTTTGCTCCCCAGTTTGGGCAAGGGCTGGAGCAGGAGCAGCACTCTCAGCTCACCCCTGCCCTCCCACCATGGTGTGGGCTTAGCCAGCAGGGGACTCGTAGAGCAGCTGAGCGAGGCTCTACTGGCACTGGACAACCACCATGGACACAGGACACCTGCAGGGTGGTCGTCCCCAAGGGACAGGGCTGCAGTTACCCACCTCCCCATTCACAAAAATCTTTTTGTGAAGATTTTGCTTGTTTTCATTTCAAAAGTTAAATACCTACCAGACTTAACACTGCTAGAAAAAAAAATGCAAAAGATGAAACATTACCTATGAAAAAGATGACTACAAAAGTCACTTGAAAATGAAGGGGGGAAAGATGCTAATTAAAATACATTTTATATAGTTTAGTCTAGAGGCGTTTTATTTATTTGGCCAGAATCCAAGAAGGTAAGTGTCTTTGTGGATTCTTAACAGACCCATTTTTGTGATACAAAGTATAGTTATGCCTAATTCTTTTTTTAAAAAAATTAAAAAGAAAGCAGCACAACAAAAAGCCAGGCTGGCTGGAAGGAGGGGGTGGGTCCCCAGACAGTGGAGGCGGCATCAGAGGTGGACGCTCCTGTGAAACGACACAGGCCTGGGTACTGGCCGCCCACCATTCTCCACCTGCATCACAGCAGCTCCACCCAAATATCTTGAAAGGCTGCTCGGTGTTTACAGGCAGCTTCCAAAGCCTCTGTCTAGCTTTCCAGGTCCATGTATACCAGGTCGAGTCCTCGGTACCAAGCACCTGGTCTCCTCAGCGGCCCCATGCTCAGCACCCTGCTCCCTACCTCACACCATGTCCCAATTCTGCAGGTACTGCTGTGTCTCCCTCCAAATGTCCTGTCCCTCAGTCCTCAAGACCTGCTCACAGCAACCTCTGCAGGATGCTGCAGCCCGGGCCCCCAGGGCTCCGGGGGACATGTGTACATGTGCTGTATCTCAGGCAGCTTTCAGTGCCCGGGAGGCCACTGTCAGTGTGGCCATGGGAGGAGATGAGCAGCCAGGCCCCTCAATCCCCCAGAAATGGAGCCGAGACCCTCAGCCCTTGCCTGGTAAGGGCTCTGAAGGGATGTCTCCTGCCTGTGATGGCCATGACAGGTGTCATGAGTTGAACCATGTCTCCCCCAAGAGTCATATGTTGAAGTGGTAACCCCAGCACCTAAGAATGTGACCTCATTTGGAAACAGGGCTGTTGGAGACACAAAGTTTAGACAAGATCATAGTGGATAAGCTGGACCCCTATGCAATACATCTATCGTCCTTACACCGTGGGGAAATTTGGATGCACAGACATACAGGCACACAGGGAGAACGCCGTGTGAAGACAGAGGCAGAGACTGGAGTGATGCATCTGCACACCAAGGAATGCCGAAGACAGCCAGCAGACCCCAGCAGCGGGAGAGGCCTGGAACAGATTCCCCTCACAGCCTCGGAAGGACCCAGCACACTACCACCTTGATCTCGGCCCCTCATGGCCTCCAGAACCGTGGGATCAGCTGTTGCTGTTGCTTCAGCCACTGGATCTGTGGTTCTTTGTTAGGCAGCTGGGGAACTGACAGATGAGAACACCTATCTCATGGACACAGAGAAGCTTGGTACCACAGATGTGGGCCCTGTTTCCCCAGCACTGGCATTCCTTCTCACAGACACGGTGAGGGCCTTGCCGGGCCGGTCCTGCTGGCTTTGGCATGAGCCCTGCAGACAGGCCAGACACTTTCCTCCTGCCTGCCATGGGCTTCTCTACAGGAAGGTCTCAGTGAGGAATGGGCTGACGCAGAGACCCCCAGTCTCACAGCAGAGACCCTGGAGAGTGGCCTTCTGGGCCCCAGATGTGAACACAGCTTGTGCCAAATAGGCCGCCCATGCCCACGGGCAGCTGAAGCTGGCTTCTCCCAAGAAGGAAAGCCGTCAAAAGACCGTCCGTCAAAAGACCCACGAAAGAGGTGAACAGGTGATTTACAAATTGGGAGATGTTTCTAATATATGAGATTTATTTTAAAGAGTAGTGCCGAGTATATGCATATAAAGAAAGTATACACAGAGAATGAATATTCACATAGTCTGTAACCCAGAATATAGAAGCCAGAAGCCAGGAAGCAGAGAATCCCAGCCCTAAGAGTCAGAGAATAATCCCCACTTGGAACAAGGAACCAGGAAGAAGCCAGAAGTACAACTTCTGGGTACTATGCAAGAGAAAGTTTGTTACAGTGTAATAGGTGAAATGCCTAAGACTACTCATATGTTCATGACAGGAAAAACTGCTTGTAGCAGACATTTCCAACCATGTCGGTAGCCAGCAATTGACAGAATACAGTGAGTCGAGAACTCTGGAAACCATTCAGAGCTTGTTTGTTTCAAGAATTCTTTAGGCTTGCTGGGTTTTTCAATCCATGCCGCTTTAGCTAAGACTGTCCTGTCAACTTTCCTACTCCACCTGCATCTGACAACACACAGAATCATCTGAGCAGCAAATAGTCTTACTTGAATCGTTTCCTTTCTTCCCCTTTTTATCACCCCCCACCTCCTGCTGCCACAGGAGACGTCTCCTATGAGGAATAATGAGGCCAAGTCCACCTCTGCCCGTGTTGGGAGGCACTGTCTGGGGACCTCATTAGAACGTGTTGCTTTTAGAGATGATGAAGACAGTTTAGAAAGCTTTAGCTCCCAGGAACTCACCAGAGCTCACTCAGACAGAGGAGTGAGTGGCGGTCTCCCCCTCTCCTGCCAACAGAGTGTCGAATTCAAATGCAGCCTCCCCCAGTCAGTGTGATTGTCATCTGCTAAATATAGGCTGATTACAAATACCGGTGATCCGGGGCTCCAAGCGGAAGTACCTCCAAGGGAGTCCTTGTCGGGACTGGCAGAGCTGATGGCAGGCTCTTGGAAGATGTTTATGCAAAGGGAGAAGAAATCAGAATTTGTCCTCCAGGATCCAGGACAGCTCCCAAGATGTGTCTTCTCAGAATGAAACGTCTTCCTGTTGGCATGGCCCTTGAAGGCGCTGGGGGCACATTCACATTCTTCGTCCCACTGAGTCCCCATGGTAAATGCTATGCAATCTCCTTGTCACAAATGAGGACGAAAGCAATAACACCTTCCAGAATAAAAATGAAAATCGAGCCTCTCCAAGATTGGGAGGGACTCCACAGTCTCCAGGTGCAGACAGGTCGATGGCTGATGGCCCAGACATTCCTCCAATGATGCACGTCTTCCTTACTGAGACCTCTGATACCAGTATCATCTCATCAAGAGAATGCTGAACCCTCAGTCTCCAGCACAACCCGAGAGCCATCCCGTAGCCCAGCTCAAGCAGGTTGTAGATGGAAACAAGGCTTCACTCCAGGTTCAGGGAGAAGGATGGGAGACATACCCCATGCGCAATGGGCTTAACTCAGTTTCTCCCAGGGGCCTCTTTCGATAGCTGCATTTTTAAACATTGACCTGATGTCCCAGTCGTGTAAGATGAGGCCAATGCATTTACATTCATTGTGATTGCAGGAAGACTTCGAATTGTTTCTGCTATCCTGTTTTGGGTTTGGTTTTGGTTTTTGCCACCACATTTATTTGCTTCTCTAATCCCCCTTTCCTACTTTCTCTTAATTTGATAGTAGCTTCCTGCTTCTCTGTTGTGGTAAAGATTCTTTGCTTGGCCAAACTGTAGTCAAACATTCTCCTAGCCTCATCAGTGCACTTCCTTGTAAAATATAGAGTCAGTTTCACAAGAACCCCTACCCTCTTTTTTTTTTTTTTTTTTTTTTTTTGAGATGGAGTCTTACTCTGTCACCCAGGCTGAAGTGCAGTGGCACGATCTCAGTTCACTGCAACCTCTGCCTCCTGACTTCAAAAGTTCAAGCTATTCTCCTGCCTCAGCCTCCTGAGTAGCCAGGATTACAGGCATGTGCCACCATTCCCAGCTAATTTTTGTATTTTTAGTAGAGATGGAGTTTTGCCATTTTGGCCAGGCTAGTCTCGAACTCCTGGTCTCAAGTGATCCGCCAGCCTCGGCCTCTCAAAGTGCTGGGATTACAGGCATGAGCCACTGCACCCGGCCTTCCACACCCTCTTTATCATCCTATCTTATCAGGCTCCTCACCCTGCACCCCCCACCCCCTGGCCTGTCCTCAGCAAGAATCCTATTGGATGGATTTGGCCAGCGTCCACTTCACCCTGATGTCTCCTCCTAGGAATTTCCCATCCCCCTACCCCATCCTGATTGTTGGCTATTAACTTTCATTTGCCGGTGTTGTATTCAAAGCTGAGCTCAATCTCTGTCCCCCACTACAGCACCCCTATGCAGTGGCTCCTATACCTACTGTGATGGCGAATAAAGTCTTCCTTACTGTGCTTTGAGAAGTACCACTGAACAATTTTTTTCTTTAACAGTTACAGCACCATGACTTGGATAGGATTGGATTCATCACTAAACCCCCAGGCTTCTCACCCAGGGTCCTAAGCACGTGGCTTTGAGGCCTTTGTCTTCACTCCTGACCCGTTGATTTGGGGATCCATTGTTGAGTCAAAATACTAAGCCACTGCTCTGGACAAATGTCCGTTGAAGCCGGTAAGGATAGATTTTGATTTTTAAGGTATGGGAATACTCTCTCGAGCTGGGTCTGAGTCCCAGGCTTCTTTGGAAAGGCACTTTCTGTGCTGCAAAGTCTTCTTTCTGGCTCCTTGTTCTGAGTGGGGATTATTCTCCGACTCCTGGGGCTGGAATTCTCTGCTTCCTGGCCTCTGTGAGGCCACTCTGTTCTCTCTTTACGATCCTGACCCTCCTGTGGGAACTTCTCTGCCACCTGAAGCCCCTTTCTTGAAGTCCTGCTGACTCTGTGCTCCGCCAGCTCTGTCCACCCCATCTTGTTGGCTTGATTTTGCCCTCCAGTTCCCTCGAATACTTTGATATGCCCTCCTTCAAGCGCCTACCTCCTCCATCCTCTGCCCACCCCCGCCAGACCCTTTCCCTTCCCATTCCAGCCTCTCAGTCACTTGAACTAGGGCCTCCTAGCCTCCTGAGGGGCTTCTCAAGGGACTCGGGGAGCCCCCCACATGCAACCACGTGAGGCAGAAAGAGAGAGAGAGAAAGAAGGAACTATTTGGAAACTGGGCAAGTGAAAAATTTTGAAATGCTTCTCTACAAATACTGGTAAGTTAACTCATTTTACACTTTGAACACACTCCTCAACTATCCTTTACCCTATTCTTGGTATCATAGGCTGTTTTACTTTCACTCTTGTAAGCACAAAATTAAAGTAATTATACTGTCAATAGTTAAGTTTATTGACTTATTTTTAACCATTTATTTTTTTTACTTTTGCATGTTAAACCTCAGGTGCATAGAATTGGGTTCATTACTGTCCTTGGTTCGTGGCTGCTGCAGATTTCATTTTGGTGAGATGGTCACATCAATGTATACCCTACCCCAGGGGCTCCTGCACCCACACGTGGGGCCTGTGTTCATTCTCCTCGCACCTGAGCATACCTGGTAATAACTGCCCCCGCTGATGATAAAATTAACATCATAACATTCATATATTTCTATGTGAAATATTTTAGTACTTTTTAAGTAATGGCAGAAGTGTGCTGTGTGTCCTCTGAGGCTGGGTCTTCGGAGGCACGGCAGCCCCTGTCTCACTCATGCTCTCGGTGCCCCTTGCGGGGAGCAGAGTTGACACGTCAGACTCTACCACCCTGCAGCCACCGTGCTGAAGAGCCACCCGGAAAGGACACCTTGACATTGTCTGAGGAATCCTTGCTCTTCTAGATGAAGTCCCATACATTGAGGACTAGAAACAAACCATCCCCACTGAGTTCTGTCTGAATTCCTGGCCCACAGAGTCTGTGTGCATTGCAAATCACTGTTTGTGCCACTAAGTTGTGGGTAAGTTGTTAGACAGCCACCATGCTTGCGACAGTACCTGGAATGTTCTCATTAGTGGCCCATGCACAGCCCTCTGCTACTTAGTTATGTAATTAGTTATCTGTGAAGATGTAATACTCATCTGCATACCCACCTTTCAGAACCAAATCTAGGACCTTGATGTAACCTGCATGTGTGGTCCACACACCAATGACCCATCATTCTCTGTCTCCCCATCCACGGGAGCTGTCATCCTGAGTCCTGGGTCCATCCTCACCTGTTCACCTTTTAGATGACTGCATTGCATTGACAACTATTCATCATGGGTATATGTGTTTATTTCAGTTATGTTTAAATATATAAAAATGGTAATATGCTATATAAAATATTTTAGGACTTTTTCCATTTTCATTTTAATTAAGATTCATCTGTATTTCCACGTGTTGTAGTTCATTTGTTTTGGCTGCTGTACAATAGCCCACGTCTGAATAGATCATAATTTAGGAATCCACTTTCCTATGGATAGGAATTCGAGTTGTTTCTAGTTTTTCCTGTCATGAACATATGAGTAGTCTTAGGCATTTCACCTATTACACTGTAACAAAGTTTCTCTTGCATAGTACCCAGAAGTTGTACTTCTGGCTTCTTCCTGGTTCCTTGTTCCAAGTGGGGATTATTCTCTGACTCTTAGGGCTGGGATTCTCTGCTTCCTGGCTTCTGGCTTCTATATTCTGGGTTACAGACTATGTGAATATTCATTCTCTGTGTATACTTTCTTTATATGCATATACTCGGCACTACTTTTTAAAATAAATCTCATATATTAGAAACATCTCCCAATTTGTAAATCACCTGTTCACCTCTTTCGTGGGTCTTTTGACGGACAGGGTCCTTAACTTCAATATAGTCAAATTTATCTTTTCTTTTATAATAAAGGTTTTAAAATTATACAAGAAACTATTCTTTACCCTTAGTTCTAAAAAAAATCACTTATGTTTTTTGCTAAGAGTCTTAAGGATTTATTTTTGACATTTAAGCACTTAATCCATCTGGATTTGACTTTTGCATAATGTAGAATGCAGGGCTGCGATTTGGCATTTTTCTGAATGGGTAACCATGTTTAAAGAAGTCTGTTTATTCAAAGTTCCTTCCTGTTACTGACCTTACATGCCATCTCTCTCCTACTGTCAAAGTTCCATGCTGGGGTGGGTCTGCTTCTAAGCTCTCTATTCTATTCAGTTGGTAAATGTGTATATCTCTTTCACAGTATGAAAATGGCTAAATTACTCTTGCTTTACGTGATGCCTGATTTCTCTATGAGGGCGAGTCCTCCCAGTTCTTTTTCAAGAGTGTCCTGCTTATTCCTGGCCATTGACTCTCCCCTGTAATGTTCAGAATCATTTTTAAAACATCATTACAAATACCCATGAGAAATTTGATTGGAAGTGCATTTAATCTTTAAATCAAATTAGGAAGAGATATGTCTTCACTGTAGCAGGTTTCCTATCCATTCATTTTCCTTCCATTTATTTACCCCTCTTTAATATCTCTTAATAAAGTGTATAACTTTCTCTGAAAAGCTCTGGAACATACCGTGTTATATCTACTAGTGAATACTTGACAGTTAGATACTCTAGTAAGAGACATCTCTTGACCTCAGGCATTTTGCATATTAATCTTATATTAGGCCACTTTGCTAAACATTTGTTATTTTTGATACTTAATGCATGGATTATTTTGGAATTTCTAAATAACCATGCCATCCATAACTGATGGCAGCTGTATTTCCTCTTTCTAGTCCTTTGCCCCATGTATTTTTCCCATGTTAATGCATTAGCTAAGCCCTTCCTAACAATGTTAGAAAAGTGTCGGTCCAGATATCCTTTTCTTTACTGATTCTAAATCATGTTTCCAACATTTCCCACTTTTAGAATGTTGTTTATCCCAGATTTGTTATATTCTTTTGCAGGTTGAGAAATGCTCTATTTCTAATTTACTAAGAGTCTTTAAAATATTATCAAATAAATTTTCTGTATGTATTGAGAAGATACATGTTTTATTTAATCTGTGAATTTAATAAATTAAGTGTATAAATCCCTTATTAAACCATCTTTGCACATCTGCCATAAACCCAACTTGGTTGCCATATATTATATGTTGTACACACTGGTGGGTTTGCTTTTCCAACATTCTATTTGGGATTTTTTTAAAAATAATATTCATCAGCAGACTAACCTGTTCGTTTTATTTTCTTTTAATGTCCTCATCTGGTTTTAGTGTCACAGTTATGCTAACATCATAGAATACATTAGAAAATGTTCCCCCTTTTTTCAATTTTAATATCATTTGGGCCTATTTGTTTCATTTTTGTTTCTGTGGGAAGATTTTTTAATGCATTAATTTATTTAACAGTTATAACTATTTAAGCTTTTTATTCATTATTGAGTCAGTTCTGGTAAGTTACCTTTTTTAAAGAATTTTACGCCCTCAAACTCATCAAAGCTATTGGCATAAAGATACTGAGGAAATTCTTATATCTTTTTATCTCTATTTATCTGCATTTAATTCTCTCTTTTTTATCATAGTAGAGTTTATTTGTGTCTTTTCTCTTGGGAAGACATGTTGATTGGTTATTTTTTTTCCACAAGAAGTGGCTGTGTATATGGATTTTTTCTATTGTATCATCATGGTTTTAAATTTTGTTTTATTGATTTATATCTTATTTCTTTCTCCTTTTCTTCATCTACTCTGTTATTTTTCTTACTTTAATATGGATACACAGTTCACTTTAGAAACTTTCTTCTGCTCCAGTATAAGTACAGCTATAAAGTTCACTGAAAGAACCATGCAATGTTTCGTTATTACTCAGCTGTAGTTACATTTAATCCTACTGTGATTTCATCTTGCATCCATGACTAATTTGGCAGTGTATGTGGGTTTTTTATTAGCGTCTATATGGAAAAGTGTACAAAATAAATGGTTTATAGCTCAATAAATGATTACAAAGTGAACATATTCAAGTTACCACTACCCAAGTGAAAACAGAAAACATTAAGACTACACTATTGCAACTCCTTTACCTGCCACCACAGGTACTTAACCCCTTTTCAAAAGGTAGCAATTACCTGACTCTTAATTCCATAGATTCGTCCTGACCAATTTTGAGCATTATGGGCGTGCAATCATACAATGCACAGTCTCATAGTTCTGGGTTTTTGCACACATGGGTATGCATGCGAGATTCATCCTTGCGGCTGACTGGGACAGTCATTTCTACACTGTCACTCTGTATCATTGCCTACTGTAAGCACATACCACAGTGTTTTTCCTTCCATTCCATAGTCAGTGAGTATCTGTATTGTTTACGTATATTTTGGTACACACATATATGTACTTTTAAAGACTATATGTTTAAAAATGGGAATTCTGGGACATAGATCATAAATCAAGTGCCAACAAATATGTGGGCTGTTTCTAGACTCTCTCTTCTGTTTCACTGATTTATTTATCCTTACACTGGTACCCAACTTTCCTAATCACTGTTGCTTATTCAGCATACTGGTAGTGTCTGCCCTACCAGTTTTCCAAAATAAGCTGTTCTAAGTACACTCCCAGAAGCAACGCATGACAGTTTCAGTTCCTCCAAATCCTTGCTAATACTAATATTTTTTCTCTTTTAGTATTTTAATCATTGTGGTTGGTCTGGGGTGTTATTGTAGTTTTCATGCGTATTTCTTTGTTAACTAATGCCACTGAATATTTTTTCTCAAGGTTTGTATCCATATTTCCATTGGGTTATTTTCTTATTTGTCTGAAATCGTTCTTTTTTCTTTTGGGACACAGTTTCTCGGTCACCCAGGCTGGAGTGCAGTGGCGCCATCTCGGCTCACTGCAACCTCTGCCTCCAGGGTTCAAGTGATTCTCATGCTTCAGCCTCCTGAGTAGCTGGGATTACAGGCATGAGCCACCATGCCAGGCTAATTTTTTTGTGTTTTTAGTAGACAGGGGTTTCACCATGTTGCCTAGGCTAATCTCGAACTCCTGGTCTCAAGTGATCCATCCACCTTCACCTCCCACAGTGATGGAATTACAGGCATGAGCCACCATGCCCAGCCCCAAAATAGTGCTTATTTTTTTTTTTGGAGTCTCACTCTGTCATCCAGGCTGGAGTGCAGTGGCTTGATCTCGGCTCACTGCAACCTCCTCCTCCTGGGTTCAAGTGATTCTCCTGCCTCAGCCTCTTGAGTAGCTGGGACTACAGGCGCACGTCACCATGCACAGCTAATTTTTTTTGTTTTTAGTGGAGACAGGGTTTCACCATGTTCGCCAGGATGGTCTCGCTCTCTTGACCTTGTGATCTGCCCACCTTGGCCTCCCAAAGTGCTGGGATTACAGGCATGAGCCACCGTGCCCGACCAATAGTTCTTTATATAATACAGATATGGACACTTTTTTGGGTACATATACTGTAAATGCTGGCTTGTCCTTTCACTTTCTGAATTATATCTTTTGATGCCCAGAGTTTCCTAATCCAAATGTAGTTAAGTTATCCAGTATTTCCCTTTTGTGACTGGTACTTTTTGTGTCTAATTTAAGAAGACTGCATGTCCCAAGGTCATGATGGTATTCTTCTTCTACATTTTCCTCTATAAACATTATTGTTTACCACTCAAATTTGGATTTACAGGATTGCATGCACAATAGACTTGTATACATGGCACGATTAATTTTTTCCATGTGACTGTTTAACAGCCTCTCTGCCACCGTTCCACAGGATCATAAATCAAGTGCCAACACGTGTGGGCTATTTCTAGACTCTCTACTCTGTTCAACTAATCTATTTGCCCACCCTTATACTGATATTCAATTATCCCAATTACTACTGCTTTATAAGAAACTTTGATAACCAGTTGTTTAAGTCTTCCACCACTGTTCTTACTCAATATTGCCTTGGCTATTCTTGGTAAATGTTAAAACCTTTCATAAACGTCCTCAGAAAACTTGCTGAAACTTTTATAGAAATTGCATTGGAGCTATAGATGAAAGTACCCAAAATGTATATCTTGACCATATTCAGTTTTTCAGTTTATGAATATCATATTCCCATCATATGGATATGATGTTGACGTGTTGGTTAATAGTGAACAACAGTTTCTTCAAGGGAAAACATATGGTTTGAAGCAGTTGCCAATTTCCGTGGGGTAAATACTATCACCATGGCCAATTTTAAGTTAATGGTATGGCTGTTACTGGGCAGAGACTGGCGAAGAAGCACACACGATTGGCTCTCATGGGAAATTATGAGCATGGAAGTGGATCCAGCCCTTCATTTATTTAGATCTTCTTTAATCTCTCCCAATCATGTTTTGTCCTTTCCTATGTAGAGAGCTCCATGTTTACCTGAGTTTTGGGATGCTCTTGCAAATATTAAGTGTTATTTTTAAATTTTATTTTCTAATTTGTATGATATACACCTGAGGCCACCAAGTATGGAAAGATAGACAAATACTTGGTAAATGATTTATTAATATTATAATACAGGAGAAAATAATATGGTATGTTTCCAGACACTGGGACCATCCCAAAGAAATACAGTTGGTTTTTGTATATTGACTCTTTTCTAAAACCTTGCCAAATTCACCTGTTAATTCTAATAGTGTATTTGTATTTCCTTTTGGATTCTTTAAGTATACAATCATTTTATCTTCAAGTAATGACAGTTTTATTTCTGGCTTTCCAATTCTGCATTCAGTTTATTTCTTGTCTTTTTTTTTTTTTTTTCCTGGTTAAAGCGTCAAGTAAAATATTGATCACAAGTGGTAATAACAGGCATTCTTTTTTCCTTCTAGATCTCAAGAGAAAAGTGTTTGGTAAGTATGATGCCTTTTGTTGTTTCTTTCTGGTAAATAATCTTTCACATATTAGATAATTAGCTTATTTCTATTTCTAGTGTTCTAAAATTGTTGTATGACTTTTGTGTCAAATTTTATCAAATACTTGGATTTATCTGCTACATCATATAGTTTTCCCCTTTTATTCTGACTTCATGGCATGTTACAAGGAATGATTTTCAAATGTTAAATCCACTTAAAATTATTGAAAGAACACCAATGTGGCTGTGATATATTATCTCTATATATTGCTAGATTTTGCTGATTTTTATTCAGTATATTTACATTTATATTCATGAAATAAATTGTTCTATAATTTTGTCTTTCTTTCTTTTAAATATTTGTCAAGCTTGGGTATTAAGGTTATGCTGTCCTCATGAAATAAATTGAGGAGTATCTCTCTGTCCATCTTCAGCAGTTTTACCAGGATGGGCCTGGGTGTGCTTTAGTAATTCATTTCTCCTATGTCTTAATGTCTTTTGTCAATTCTGAAACTTGTGGGGTGGGGGTTCATTGTCTTCAAAGATTGCATCTGCCACCCTCTCTTTTACCTCTGCCTTTGGGACTGCATTTATATGCATGGCAGATCTTTCCACTGTGGCCCACATGTGTCTTAGAGTCTGCTTAATATTTTTCATAAGCTCTTAATTTATTGGATATTTTATTCTAACCTGTCTACCACTTTATTTTCTTTTAAGCTACATCTAAACTGATGACAAAATTTTTGAGTTTTTGAAAGTCTTTTGAAATATTTCTTTTCCCTTTTTTGTAGTTCTAGAACTTTTATTTTAGCTTTTTAAAGTTTCCTGTTTCCTGCTAACATTATCTTTGCATCTTAATTTGTTGAACACACTAAACACAGTTATTTTACTGTTCTGACACATTCAATGACTAGATTTCCCATGAGTCCGTTTCCATTGTTTTTGGGGTTATTTAATTTTGAGACAGAGTCTCTGTCACCCAGGCTGGAGTGCAGTGGCACAATCTCAGCTCACTGCAACCTCCGCCTCCTGGGTTCAAGCGATTCTCCTGCCTCAGCCTCCCAAGTAGCTGGGACTACAGGCACCTGCCACCACGCCCAGCTAATTTTTTGTATTTTTAGTAGAGACGGGGTTTCATCATGTTAGCCAGGCTGGTCTCAAACTCCTCACCTTGTGATTTGCTCACCTCGGCCTCCCAAAGTGCTGGGATTACAGGCGTAAGCCACCGTGCCTGGTCTCCATTTTTTTTTTAACTAAATATTCAGTCAATGACTGTTTATCGAATGCTGGGCATTATACTTGGAATATTGTAGAGGTAATTTGAGCCTCTGGATGATGCAGCCATTCTGCAGAGGCAATACTTTTTAATTTTGCAGGCAGCCAGGTAAAGCAGATCTCTGAGATGGAGATGATTGAAAGTTGGCCTTGAGTCTCTGTGAGAGCTTTTCTCTTTGTGAAAGCTTTGTGAAGGCTTTCCTTGTACCCCAGAGCAGAGAATATCGGAGTTTTCTGCTAAAATCCTCAGTGTTTATCAAGTCTCTCATTTTAACAAGCCATGAACTCCAACTTTATTCCCAGAGCTCCATGGGTTTGTAAAATCTCTGGTTAGTCTTTCAGGTTTTAGCCACAACTAGCAAATAAGCAAATACCTTGAAGGGAAGAACGATTTACAAATATTAGTTTCTGCTCTCTATTTCTCTCTAGAAATTATTTCTAGAATTTTAACTACCCAAGTCCTCACAGTCTCAATAGTTTCTGATATTTTCCAATGGATTACTGTTATATTTCCCCAAGGTGTTATCTTTGTTATCAGTGAAAGGAATGGTCTAAAGCAAATTAGTCCTCCATAAATAGAAATGAAAATCTTTTCCAGTATTAAAAGTATGATTTAATATGATAAATCTATATAGTCATGTAACCACCACCACTGTCAGAATATTAGATAGTTCCATCACCCCATAATTTCCCTCACATACATTGCAGTCAACCCTGTCCACTCAACATCAGCCTCTGGCCACCACTGACCTACTTTCTGTCACAGTAGTTTTGCTTTTACTAGACATACGTTTCGTTCCTTTTTGTTGTTCATGTTTGCTGATGTTTATTGATTTTCTTGCTGTTATTACAAAGAATAAGCTCTGGAATATATACGGCAACTATACATCTTTTCTGTTTTCTACACCACTTGTTTCTGCTTGTATCTTTATTGTTCAATATTTTTTTCTGCTTTGTAACATTGTTTCTTGTGGTTTTATATGTGTTTTCGTTAAGAAATGGAAATAGATTGTCAGCAAGAAAGGCTATAACAATTCCCCTGTCCATATCCTTGTCCTTGGGTAGTTCCTTCCCACACCGACTCTGGGCTTTGCCATGTGACTTGTCTTGGCCCACAAGTTAATAAGAAACATGACACACAGACTTGAAAGTGCTTCTGTACTGGGATTTGCTCTTTGTTGCTGTACTTGGAACTGTGAGACTGTCGTAAGAATAAACCCAAGCTGATCTGCTAGAGAAAGAGCACATGAAGAAGAATTAATGTGCCCCAGACAACAACCTGCCAACCATCAGATATGTAGATGAGGCGATTCTAAATCAGCTATCCTGCCCACCAGCTGACCACAGACCTAGGAAAGAACCAACAGAAACCAGCCACACCAACCCAGATCGAAGGACTGACCCAGCCATCCTGCAGAGCTCAACACAACGGCTGCTTTAAACCACTAAGTTTTGGGGTGGTTTGTTATATACCCAAAGCTGACAAATTTAATTGCTATATTTATAATGTCATTTTCTGTTTTAGATAATAAAGTAATTCCTGCTTACGCATTTTCCTTTGAGGATTGTTCTGGCTGAATGCCATAAGCTTGGGTACATAGCGTTCAACATAGTCTATAATTGAAATATTGGCTTCTTTCTTTCTTTATTCTTCTTCTCTTTCTAACAGTTAAGAGAATATTTATATTCCATCTTTCTAAAATCGTCTTATTATTTTCTGGCTTTATGACATTGTAGGTTGCAAAAGTAATCTGAACAATTTCTGCTTTTTATAATAGATTGCTGTTTTTTTATGGTTTAAGAGTTCACCAAATTTTATAAATGCTTCAACAGCTCTGGAAAAGAAGAGATATTCTCTACATGATTCATATTTCAATACGTTTCCAATCAGCCTTTCCCAGCACACACACTACATAGGGACAGGTGATGGTTTCACGCTGCGGTGCCCCACGCAAACATTGCCTGACACACAGTAGGCACTCCATTAGTATTTATTTGTGGAGTGAATGCATAAATTATCCTAATGAATAATGCCAATTAGATCCTCTATTGCCTTCATATGAGTCATTGTTTATAATTTATTATGATGCTTTATATTACTAACATGTTGCAAGGGGAAATAATTGTGTAAATAATTTTGCTACCACTGTGCTATTCCCAATCTCCCCATGTCTAATACTCTTTCTTTTAACTATTTATATTATACATAATGATCTGTTGTTCACAAAGTTTTCTATGTCTGTGAGTTTAGCTTTTATCTCCATAAAATCATAAGCTCTGCTTTGTGATGTATCTCATCATAAATTCTTCTTTGATATTAATATTGGAATGACTGTGAATCTTTTGCCTGATCTATTATTGCCCCTCAATGGCAGAAATAGGGAGCTGATCACAGATACCATTCTCTCTTTCATCCTTGGTGAAAAACAAACAAAAACACTTTTATGTAAGGCATCAGGGTGCCCAGCTCAATAGCTCCATCTACCCTGAAGCACGGATAGTCATGTGGCTTTCTGGTCAAGGAGACAGAAGGAGAAGGAGCTGAATGGGACCTAGGGAAGGGGATTCACTGCCAGAGGGTCATTGTGTTCCCTTCTTTCCCCCGTGCTGCCCCCCCAGTTCCCACGGTCATCTTGGACTCCAGGGCCCTCTGAGGGTAAAGACTAAGGGATCAGTAAGTGACTGTAAAGCCAGGACAGAGAAGCAGATATCATCTCCAGCAGCATCATCGAGAGGCCATATCATCTTGGGAGGGCTGACATCTAAACTTACGTTACATGACACAGCAAACTCTTATGTTACTCTCTCTCTTTAAATATATATGTGTAAGTTATGCATATAATGTACAAGATTTCTTTTCCTTCAGAATTTCAAAAATTATTCTTTAGAGAATGCTAATGCTCAGAACAAATCCTGTTCTACCATCACTTTATCATTATTGAGCTCTCAGTTCATTTCATCTGTTGCTTGATTGGCATATATCTCCAAATGATATCTGAAGAAGGTTACATAGGAATTGTGTATGTGATTGTGTGTCGGGGTAGGGGGAGCAATTTTTTGCCTGGTGCCTTCACACTTTGAAAGATCAATCAATCGAATCCAATCAAACCTGATTTCCAAATTATTGGATTATAAATGTTTTATCTTCAAACCTTAGCAGAAGCAGTGGACACTGCTCCCCATGACCCTTCCTTCTCTGTAAGCATGCTTTCTTGTGTGTAAATAGGTCACAAAATAGAGTCACAGGAAGAATTGTTAGGACCCAGACCTAAGCAGAACTCACTAAAAGAGCACCTTTGAATATGACTCCCTCAAGCTGGAAGCCTGGGTAGAGGATTAGGACATAGGGGATTCCTCCCTTGTTAGGACTTTCTTTCTTAACTCTACATCAAGCTCAAATGGAAACCAGCATCTTGGTAACCAGCGAGGTTCCATAGGTGCACATAGAGCAGTTAGTATTGGCTGCAGTGGGTCTCATGGGGTTTCCAAGGTTCTTGTGCAGGCATGGACTTGCGGTCTTGCATGTGTCTGTATTTTGTGAGAAAAATTATTCATTCAAAGACGGGACAGGCCTCTCTGAAGCCAGCAGAGGCAGCAGCCTTGGGCTCAGTGCAAGAGTGTTTTTCATGGACAGGAGACACTGAGACTTCAGGGACCAGGGATCCCTGCTTTATTTCCCAGCCTTCCCAAGTCCACTTCCAATCCTACCTGTCTGTTGTGACCAAGGGACAGGTGTGTTTGCAAAGGTAAAGCAGAAAAGAGAAAGGAGTATGTGAGATGTAGCTGATGTCATGAAAACTAATAAGACCCTTAGAGAGAGAGGCAACCCACGGAAGGGCAAAGCCTAGGCTTCAGGGCTGCAGGTGGTGAGAGCTTTGCTGCTTTCCCCTTGAGCTCTGAAGACTCTAAGTCTGTCTCCCACATCCACATGAGGTGGAGAAACCATAGGCTCCCAACAGGTTCAAGAAAATCAGACAGCAACTTGACTCACTTCCTGGTGGAAGACATTTCCCAATTGGGTGAAGTTCACAGTCCTGGAATCCAGACAACTGGAAGAGACTGAATGTCTTGGCAAGTTTGAAACTAAGATCCAAGATTTATTTTTTCTGTTCTTTCTTCTTTGTTCTCTGGCTACTGTCGTCACCTGCACTATGGCCAACCATAGCAGTGGTGGAGAGCCACTTTCCTTGGGAAGCATTGTGGCTGCCTGCTTCCAACACTCAGCCCTGCCGGTGAGAGACTGCCCAGGGGCTGTGGGGCATCCTGCTGCCCCTCTGGAGTGTGAGGAGGTGAAACCATTGGAGCCTGGGTTCCTGCTCTCCCCACCTGGAAGAGCTGAAGGAGAAATGTGACCCCACTGGGACCTGAGGTTCCCATTCTCTTCCACGTGGAAGTGCTGAAGCAATCTCCCCACTCCAGAGAATGTTTTGCAGATGGGTACCCCACCAATACTCTGAAGGAGACCCTTCTGGTTGAGCTAGGGTAGGAATTTCATGTGGGGACTGCAGTGGTTTGAATGGTGACCCCAAAGACATCCGTGCCCCAATTCCTGAAACCTGTGCATGCAACTGTATTTGGAAATAGTCTTCGCAGATGTAATTAAGAATCTCAAGATGGCTGCTCATCATTCATTAAGGTAGGCCCCAAATCCTTATAGGAGGAAAGCAGATTTGAGACAGAAACATAGGAGAGAAGGCCACATGGAGATGAAGGCAGAGGCTGGAGTGGTGCAGTCATAAGCCAAAATATGCCAGGAGCCATCAGAAGCTGGAGAAAACAAGAAGGCTCCCCCCTGAAGCCTCCACAGGGAGCACAGCCCTGCCAATTCCTTGGTTTCTGACTTCTGGCCTCCAGAACTGTGAGAGAACAAACTATTGCTTTAAGCCACCGTGTTTATGGTTAGTTGCTACAGCACATTTAGAAAAGTAATTCAGGGACTTCATGCATTGGTGGGAATTTATTTAAAAAAGTGAGTTCAAATTGTTCAAAGCTGGGTAATATGTGCTGTCATCTGGTAATGTTTGTGGAATTATCTCTGATCAGCTGTAATAGGAAGTAAAACACAGGGTTCATTTGGGGCCCGGTGGGGAGAATGGCCTTGGAGTTATACTAAGCCATACCCTTCTTGACCCGTTTTAGAAATAGTGGAGCACAGTAGCAAGATCATGGGTGCTGGAGCAGGGTCACCTGGTGTAAACCCAACTTTCTGCAAAAAACAGGCAGTGGCAGAACCTTGGGCAAGTTAATCAACCACTTATGTTTTAGTTCCGTAAAGTTGGATGGTAGTATTTACCTTGTAATTCAACTAATACACATGAAAAACTTAGAAGAATGCACAAAATTATGATATGATCATTGTCATCATCAACACCGTCACCATCATTATTATCATCGTCATCATGGTCAGCACCATCACCATCATCTTCACCATCACCATCACCCTCATCATCACCACCGTATGATACCATCATCATCATCACCATCATCATCCACACATCACCATCATCACCATCACCATCATCACCATCACCATCACCATCATCACCAACACCACATCACCACCATCACCCATCATCACCATCACCATTACCATCATCATCATCACCACCACCATCGCCATCACCATCACCATCACCATCACCATCACCATCACCCTCATCATCACCACCGTATGATACCATCATCATCATCACCATCACACCCCATCACCATCATCATCCTCATCATCACCATCACCACTCACCATCATCACCACCACCATCACCACCCCCCCCCCCCCCCCCCCCCCCACAACACACACACACCCCCACACCCCACCACACCACTCACCCCACCATCACCATCACCATCACCATCACCATCACCATCACCATCACCATCACCACCGTATGATACCATCATCATCATCACCATCATCACCACCATCACCATCATCATCCTCATCATCACCATCACCATCACCCCACCATCACCACCACCATCACCATCACCATCACCATCACCCTCATCATCACCATTAGGACCTAAATTGTTGACAATGTTGAACTTTACCTGAGCCCTGAGCTCCTGGAAAACAATGACTATTAGGAAATCATCTCACCCTTTGGTGTTCCAGGAAACTGCTTGTGACAAAGAAGATCCCCTCCCCACGTGACTCAGATAAGACTCATGGATGCTCCCTTGTTTACCTAGGACAAGGCCAGACACACCCTACAAATTCCAATTCTGCACCTCGTAATGATGACCTGAACTGTTATCCCACTAACTGATCAGAACAAAGTACTTGTTAACCGAATTGACTAAACTCTAGTTTATCTCCTCTCCCCCTCCCTCAGGATCCTGAATGTTGACCCTCCTTCAGGCTGAGCCAGCAAACAGGCCCTCCTAAATAGTCCCTCCTCAGAATTAGATGACTGCAAGGAAAGACTTTCCCTGACTGATGAACTGTCTGATCTCACCACCCACTCCCCAACACCCAATTATTTTTTAGCCTTGTTTGGTTCTCCCCCATAAAAGAAAGTTTCTTTCTGCCAGAACTTCGAGATGCCTGCAACTGTTACTATTAGATTGTTCTCCCTACTGCAACAGCCCCCTTCCTTTCATCACAATAATCCTTTTGAATGAAGTCGCTCCTTATTTTAATACACATTTGTTTTCATTTGACACTGCCTATTTTAGTGCTGCCTGTATGACAAATGAGGAAGTATTGGGTCATAGTCTTCTAAAGAACTCCTCAGATTCACAGAAGTTCCTGGACTGGGAAATGGCTACATACGCTTGGCTTTTAAGTCCTAAGAGTTCAAAAGAAAGACGTCTTAGTCCATTCAGGCTGCTATAACAAACCACCATAGG
The DNA here is from genome assembly GCA_036589455.1 of Ateles fusciceps. Classification (NCBI taxonomy): domain Eukaryota; kingdom Metazoa; phylum Chordata; class Mammalia; order Primates; family Atelidae; genus Ateles; species Ateles fusciceps. Next base: position 520,922 of record JAZHEH010000402.1, on the reverse strand, counting down.
CTAGGTGGCTTGTGAGCAACAGAAATTTATTTCTCACAGTTCTGGAGCCTGGAAGTTCAAGGTCAGAGTGCCAGCATGTTTGGGTTCTGTGAAGGCCTCTTCCAGACTGAAGAATGCCACTGTGTCACTGTGCACTCACATGGTGGAAGGGGCAAAGAAGCTCTTTGGAGTCACTTTTATAAGGACATGAATCCCATTCATGAGGGTCTCCACCCTCACAATCTCATCACCTCCCAAAGGCCCCAAATCCTAATACCATCAAGTCTCCATTTTCTCATTGCTCCAGCTCCCTTCTCAGTAGACTTAGCTATCAAGGATTTGGGGGACAAGAAGTGGGGGAGCTACCCTGCTGCAGCTCTCAGAGACACCTGCTCTGGGGACCACCACTCATCCTCCTTCAGCTATCTTTTCTTACACATGCTCCCCTAAGAGACCCTGTGCAGAGCAAGACTGGCTATAAGGTCTTGAAATTCCTAGGCCCTTGACTTATTACTGTAGAAACCAATTAACCCACTTCATAAGCTTCTGGCAGAGATGGTCTCATTGTCTTTGGGCATTAAATATAGCCAAGGAGAAATCCGAAGCCAAAAGAATTTTGGTTCATTTTATCCTAACTTCTCTCTTCTAATTGGATTTTTATTAAGTGTTTTTTATCCTTAGACTTTACAATTTTCACTGGATATGTCTCATTTCTAATTTAATGTGGTAAGCCATTTCCACTTGATAGATGAGCTGTTTCTTCAAGGCAGGAACTCATCTTCCCTGTCTTCCATGTTTGCTTCAATTCTATGTCTTTAGGTGTTTTAACCAGACACCAATAGCCCACATACTGGCTCTCCATCCTTCGTCTAACACATCTCAGGTGTTCTCTTGTCTCTTGAACCAGTCCATTTTTTCACCTTCCAACACTAACAATAAGCTGCTGCCCAGGGATTGGTTTGTGAGCAGCCATGTTTTATGTCAAGATATTTATTGCCATCACCATTTGTAGATGAAGCAAGTTGTGAATGGAGAAGTTAGGTGCATTGCCTGTCTTAGTCATTCTCTGCTGCTATAACAAAATACAACAAAATAGGCAATTTATAAACAATGGAGGCTTATTTGGCTCACAGCTCTGGAGGTTGTGAAGTCAAAGAGCATGGCTCTGGCACCTGAGAGTCATCCCATAGAGAAGCACCATATAATGAACCAGGGTGAGAGACAGAGAGAAAATGGGAGATGCACACATCCTTTATCAGGAGCCCATTCCTGTGAAAACCAACCAGCTCCTGCAATAACTAACCCACTCATGCAATAATGAGAATAATCCATTAATCATCTCTTCTCAACACTATTACAATGGCAATTAAATTTCAACATGTGTTTCGGAGGGTGCATTTAACCCATAGCATTGTCCAAGATTATTTGGCTTATGCAAGCAGTCAAAAAGCTCAAAGGAAACCATCCAATTCTCTCAAGATGGACAGAATTGGCATTGCTCCACATTCTCTCTGGTTTTCCATCCACTCTTGAACCAATGACAAACCCAAAACACTATGACGTATCTTGGTCCAGTGGGAGAACGACCCAGAGGTCCACTATAGATGCCATGGCCTCTTCTGCTGAGGACCCTCCCATGAAGCTGCAAACACTGGATTAGGAGGAGCAGAGGGACATTAAGATGCCTGTATCTGTTGTGTATATTGTCCAAGTACATTCAAGGTAACTAATAGGATCCTCTGCCTCCCGCTCCTCCCAGAGCACATATTCTAAAACGTCCTTCCAAATGCTAAATACATCAGACAGTGGCAAAAACAAAAACACCACACAAGTGACAGCTTATAGACTCAACCTGTTTTTCTTTCCCAGGCAGAAGCTTGTCCACACTTCAGTGCTTTTACAGCCTTTATTAAGAGAAGCGAGAACTCAGTCTATTTGATTTATAATTGAAAATCATAAACTATAGCATTCACCTGCTGTTCCCATGCGCCAGTGAAATGATACAAGGCTATTTCATCACTCAGCCTCATAATTGGCATGAACCAACATCAGTATGCACCGTGGCGTTCCCAGAGGCCTCCTAACAAGTTGATACAACTGCACAGGCTGGAGAGCAGAAATTCAGCGAAAATATTATTTGGTGCTGATTTGTTCTCTAGCTCCTGCTTCATGAAGAGTCACCAGGAAGCACAAGGGCACTTCATTAGTAGGGCAGATGAGGAGCGGGCCTGGGTCCAGCATGCACATGCTGCTCTCAGACAATGATCGTTTTGCTTGCCCAAATTTTAGTTAGGCTCTTGAATTGTCCACCACCCAAGCCCAGCTGTGGACTTGCTTGAAAAATTCAGGTTTATCAAGACTCCCCCACCTTTGGTATCTGATCACCCTCACTATCTGACCAGGTTCCTCATCCTCCACCATCCTCCGGGTGATGTCTGGTTACCCTGGCCTGTCCTCGGCAAGAATTCTGTTAGGTCACATTAGCCAGAATATCCTGACCCCTGATGCTTCCTCCTAGTAGTTTTCTATCTGCCCCCTCCCACCCTGCTCCTTGGCTATAAGTTCTCACTTGCCTGTGCTGTATTTGGAGTTAAGCCCAATCTCTTTCCCACTGCAAAATCCCTATAGCTATCTCAGTGGTTCTGAATGCTTTATCAAGTGGCACTGAGTATTTTTTCTAATTTTTTAACACCTCCTAGAAGCCCTTTCCTCTGCTAGAGGAAGGCAGGCAACAGCCCTACCCTTGGCCATACATTAACTTCAGCCAAGAGCAGACGTAGATGCTGCCTTCCGCACCACCATCACTACCATCAGTGCAACCCATTTGTCAGTGGCTTGTCAGGCTAGAGAAATCATGGTCTTGACCCTCAAAGAGCTCTCCTTTGGGGTCTGAGGACATGGCCAGCCTGGCAGGGCTGTCCTGCTGAGCATCTTTCTGCCTCATCCGCAGCCTGTTCCCATTGGTCTATGATATTTTTACATCAGTACCATGCTGTTTTGGTTGCTACAGCCTTGTAGTATAATTTGAAGTTGGGTAATGTGATGCCTCCAGATTTGTTCTTTTTGATTAGGATGCTTTGGCTATTCAGGATCTTTTTTGACTGTATAGGGATTTTAGGATTGTTTTTTCTAATTCTGTGAAAAATGACGTTGGCATTTTGATAGGAACTGCATTGAATCTATAGATCGTTTTGGGTACTACGGTCATTTTCTGGCCCATGAGCATGGGATGTTCTTCCATTTGTTTGTGTAATTTATGATTTCTTTCAGCTGTGTTTTGTGGTTCTCCTTGTAGAGCTATTTCATCTCCTTGGCTAGGTATATTCCTAGGTATTTTTTGTAGCTATTGAAAATGGGATTGAGCTCCTGATTTCATTCTCAGCTTGATTGTTGTTCACACATAGCAGTGCTATTGATTTGTGTACATTAATTTTGTAATCTGAGACTTTACAAATTTATCATATCTAGGAAAACTAAAATGTTTCTGCACAGCAAAAGAAATAATCAACAGAGTAAACAGACAACCTACAGAATGGGAAAAAATATTTGCAAATTGTACCTCCAGTGAAGTACTAATATCCAGAATCTACAGGGAATTCAAGCAAATTAACAAGAAACAAACAAATAATCCCAGTAAAAATTGGGCAAACGACATGAACAGACATTTCCCCAAAGAAGATACACAAATGGCCAAAAAACATGAAAAAATGCTAACATCACTCATCATCAGGGAAATGCAAATTAAAAAGCAATGAGATATCACCTTACTCCAGCCAGAATGGCCATTATTGAAAAGTTAAAAGACAATTGTATGAGTCCAGGTTCTCTAGAGGGACAGAACTAATAGGATCTATGTATATATGAAAGGGAGTTTATTAGCGTGAATTGGTTTATAAAATTACAAGGCAAAGCCCCGCATTAGGCCATCTGCAAGCTGAGGAAGAGAGAGGTCAGCAGTGGTTCAGTCTGAGTTCAAAAGCCTCAAAACCAAGAAGCTGACAGTGCAGCCTCCAGTCTGCTGGACAAAAGCCTCAGAGCCCCCAGGGAAGCCACTGGTACAAGTCCCAGAGTCCAGAGGCCAAAGAATCTGGATCCTGATGTCCAGGGGGCAGGAGGAGTAGAAGGAAGCATCCAGCATGGGAGAAAAAGGAAGCCAGGAGACCCAGCAAGCAAGGTCATCCCCACCTTTCTCCACCTGCTTTGTCCTAGCCGAGCTGGTAGCCGAAGTGGATGGTGCCCACCCACATCGAGGATGGGTCTTCCTCTCCCCAGTCCCTCAACGCAGATGTCCATCTCCTCTGTCAACACCCTCACAGACACACTCAGAAGCAGTAGTTTGCCAACCATCTAGACATCCCCTCAATCCAATCAAGTTGACAACTAGTGTTCATCATCACAATAGATATTGGCATGGATATAAGTGAAAAAGGAACACTTATGCACTGCTGATGGGAATGTAAATTAATACAACCACTACGGAAAACAGTATGGAGATTCCTCAAAAAACTGGAAGTAGATCTACCATTCAATTCACCAATCCCACTACTGGGTACTCACTCAAATTAAAAGAAGTCATTATGTAAAAAAGACATCTGCACAAGCATGTTTATCACAGCACAGCTCACAATTCCAAAGATACAGAATCAACCTATGTGCCTATCAACCAGTGAGTGGATAAAGAAATTGTGATATAAATAGACAAATTGGTAGATATGTATATATATCTTATGTATATGATATACAAATATACCATATATATGTTATATTTGATCTATATATAAACGTGACATATACATAGTCCTATATGTCACAAAATGTGACATATACATATAGTCCTTCTGCAATGGTTCAGAGAGAGAGAGATACACACACACACACACACATATATACATACACACACACACACATGCACACACATACCATACTCAGCCATAAAAAGAACAAAATAATGTATTTTGCAGCAACTTGGATGGAATTGAGGCCATTATCCTAAGTGAAGTAATTCAGCTACAGAAAATCAAATACACATGTTCTCACTTATAAGCAGGAGCTAAGCTTTTGGTATGCCATGGCATGCAGAGTGGTATTATCGACATTGGAGACTCAGAAGAGGGGAAGGTGGGAAGGGGGTAAGGGATGAAATATTTCCTTTTGGATACAATGTACACTATTAGGATGACAGGTATACACAAAAAGCCCAGACTTCACCACTGTACAATTCATCCAGATAACTAACAATCATTTGTACCTCAAGCAACTGAAATAGAACAAATTTTAAAAAGGAAAGTTGTAGTAGAAGCCCATAGGACACTTATTATTTTATAATAATTCTAGTAAATAATTTATAGTAAAAATTTTAAAATATTAACATGCATTAAAATGACTTTTTTGGTTTATGGTTCTGAGATTTAACACACATAGATTCATGTAACTGCCACTATGATCAATGGAGAGAACAGTCTTATTACCTCCAAATTATCCTCTCCAGTTGCGCCCAAACCCTATCACCTGGAAACCACTGAGCTATTCTTTGTCTTTCTCATTTAGCTTTTTCAGGGATGGTATAAGTGGAAGCACACAGTGATATTGTCTCCTTTCCCATAGCCTAATGTCCTTGAAATTTATCCATGTTGTTGCATCTACTGTCCTTGAAATTTATCCATGTTATTGCATCTACCAATATTCATTTATTTTTTATTGCCACAGACTGCTTCACATGGAGGCATTCACCTGCTAAAGGACCCTTGGGTTCTTTCCATTTTTTCATAATTATGAATAAAGCTACTGTAAACATACATGTACAGAGCTTTCGCTCTCCATAATAAAATACCTAAGAATGGGATTGGATTGCTGGGTCACACGGAAAGTGCATGCTTAATTTTATAAGAAATTGCCAAACTGTTTTCCAGAATAGCTCTGTGTACTGTTTTGCATTCAACAATATATTACACATCAGCAAAATATGTGTATTCCAGTAGTTCTACATCCTCACCAGCTCTTGTCAGATTTGAAATTTCACCATGTATAATAGGTGTGTACAGACATCTCATGGTGGTTTTAATTTGCATTTCCCTAATAGATAATAATCTTGAGTATCTTTTCGTGTTTCTTTTTGCCATCTATATATCCTAACTTGATGAAGCATCTGTTGAAATCTTATGCTCATTTTATCTCCATTGGGTTGTTTCTGACTGTTGAATTTGAGAGGTTTTTAAAAAATGTATTCTGAATAGAGGTCTTTTATCAAATACGTGATTTGCAAATACTCTCTCCTAGTCTGGAATTTGTCTTTTTATCCTTTTAGCAAGGTGTCTGAGCAAAATTTTTGGTTTTGATAAGGTCTTATTTATCTTTCTTTTCCTTTTATATGCCATATTTTTGGTGTTCCTTGCCTAAGAGATCACAAATACTGACCCCTATAATTTTTATTCTAAAGTGTTTATAATTGTACTTTTATATTTAGATCTATGACTCTTTTTGAGCTAATTTTTGTATGAGTTGTAAAGTTTAAATCCAGGTTCTGTTTTACATACAAATGCCCAATTTTTCCAGTACAATTTGATGGAAAGGTCATCCTTTCTCTAGTGAGCCTTTGTCAGGACTCAATTACGCATATTGATGTGGGTCTGTTTCTGTATTTTCCATTCTGTTCCTTTGATTCATGGATCTATTCCTTTGCCATATCATACTGTCTTGATTACTGTTGTTTTAAAATAAGTCTTAAAATCAGGTAGTATAGTTTTGCCAAATTGATTCTTCTCCTTAAAGGTTGTTTCAGCTATTCTAGTTCCTTTGGTTTTTCCATATACATTTTAGAATTAGTTTATGTCTCCAAACACAAAAACCCAACCTGGGTTTTTGTTGAAACTGCATTAAATCTATTGGTCCACATGGGAAGAATTTGTATCTTAGCTATAGTGAGTCTTCCTATCCACGAATATAGTATCTCTCCATTTATGTTGGTCTTTGATTTCTTTTAATTCATGTTTCGTTGTTTCTAGTATACTAATCCTGTACATACTTGTTAGATTTACAGCCCAGTATTTCACTTTGTATGAAATTAATTTTATAGTGTTATTTCCATTAATTTTGGTTTCCAAATGCTCATTGCTAGTATGTAAAAATATATTTTTTGTATGTTGACCTTTTATCTTGCATCTGTGCTAAATTCATTTATTCTAGCAATTTTTCCTTAAGATTTTCTTTATACACAATAACATCACATGTGAATAGTGACAATTTTATTTCTTCCTTTTCAATGTGTTTGCCCTTTCTTTCCTTCTTTTTTTCTTTCTTCTCTTTTTCCCTTTCTTTTGCTTTAATATACTGCCTAGGACCTCTAGCATTGATATTAAATAGAAATGATGAAAATGTACATACCTTGTCTAATTTCTAATCTTAGGAAGAATGCATTGAGATTTTCACGAAGTATGATGTTAGCTGTAAGTTTTTGGAAGATATCCTTTATCAGGTGAACAAAATTTCTGACATTTCCTATTCTTAGATTCTTGACAGATTTTGTCATGAAAGGAGCTTAATTTTGCCAAATATTGTTTGCAAAAAATTAGTTAATCATGTGGTTCTTTTTATTCTTTTGATATGATGAATTACACTGATTGATTTAGTGGATGGGACAAAAGGTGTAGTTCAGTCTTTTACATCCTTCCAGGATTTCTGCCTATTTGCTCTATTGACTACTAACAAGGATGTGTTGAGGTCTCAAAATATAATTACCAATTTGTTCATTTTTCCTTTCAGTTCTATCAGTTTTTGCTTTGTTTATTTTGAAACTCTATTTTTAGGTGCAAACTAATTTAGGATTACTATATCTTCTTGATTGGTAATTTAGCCCTTTTATTATTCTGAAATACCCCTCTTTATCTCTGATAATTTTTTTTGCTCTGAAGCCTACACATGGTATTAGCATAACCATTCCAGGTTTTCTGGAATGTTTCATATTCCAAGTTTCCTGAATAAATTCATATAATTATTAATTATACTATTTTTATTTTCTAATTTATCAATTTTTACAGCATTCTTGAGCTATATTTCAAATGCCATAAAATTAACTCATTTAAGATATACAGTTGTTTGATTTTCAGTATATTCACAGAATTGTGTAATCATCACCAAAATCTAATTTTAGAACATTTTAAATACCCCCAAAGAGGCTCCATACTCATTACCAGCCATTCGATTTTTCCCCTGAATCAGCCCCAGGCACCCACTAATTTACTTTCTGTCTCTATGAATTTGTCTATTCTGGACATTTCACATAAATGAAATCACACCATATGTGGTTTTTATGACTTACTTCCAATTTCTGTCTTTTATTTAGACTATTTACCTTTGCTTTTTTGTTGTTGTCTGACTGCATTAATATTGTATTTTAATATTGTAGTGCAATAAAGTACAATATTAATATTGTACTTTAATATTATAGTATAGTATTTTATCTATTTAGTCCTATACTATACCTTTTGTGTAAATTTGTTTTAGTAATTGTCATAGGAATTATAATGTACATACTTAATTTTTCATAGTTAAGTATGAATTAACATTTTACCACTAAGTGGAATATAGAAACCTAAGCATCATATAGTTTCTTTACCATTTCTTTTATGTGGTAGCATTCATATGTATCATGCTTACAATCACTGAAAATCTCAATGTTATAATTTTGCCTTTCAGTGATAACACTTATTTTAAAGAACTTAGGAGGAAAATAGTCTATCATTATATTTACCTAGATAGTCACCATTTCCTTTATTCTTCCTTTATTCCCAATGTTCCAAATATCTGTCTGGTATAATTTTTCTCACTTCTGAAAAGCTTCCTTCAGCATTGATATTAAAGCAGGCCTACTGGCCACCAGTTCTCTTAAACTTTCTTCATCTGTCTCTTTCACTCCTGAAATATATTTTTGCAGAATCTAGAATTCTGGGTCAATAGTTATTTTTTTCAGTACTTAAAAAATGTCACATCAGTTAGTTCTTCTAGTCTTCCTGATTTCTTAGGAGAAATCTGCAGTCATTTGGATGATTACTTCCTTACATTCTATTCAGTGTTTTTCTCTGGATACCTTTTGTTTGCTTTTGCTTGTAGTTTTCAGTAGTTTGACTATTATTTTTCTGATGGAGAATTTCTTTGAGTTTATCTTGTTCTTGAATCTGCAAGTTTATCTCTTTCCCCAAATTTGGGAAGTTTTAAACCAGTTTTTTTTTTTCAAGGTTTTTCTTTTTCTTTTTTTTTCCTGTATTTTGTTCTTACTTCTCTGAGACTCTAATGACATAAATGTTAGAACTTTGCTTTCTCTCACAGATCCCTGGGGTTCCATCAATTTTCTTAGCATGTTTTCTTTCTGATTCAGAATTGATACTTTATATTAACTTATTTTTCAGTTTCCTACCTCTTTTTATTGTCATCTCCAATCTGCTATTGAGTACATTTGAATATTTAAAATTTCAGTTGTTACAGTCTTCAGTCCTAAGATTTTCCTTTTATTCTTCTTTATAACTTATTTTCCTTGTGGAGACTTTCTACCTTTCCATTTGTTTCCAAGTGTTTGCCCTTACCTCATAGGGCATGGTTTTGATAGCTACCTTAAAGCGTTTTCAACATAAGTGTCATCTTGGTGTTGGTGTCTGTTGATTAACTTTGACCTTACAAGCTACCTTTGTCCTGGTTCTTTGTATACCAATTAATTTTAGATTCCATCTTGAAAATTTGAAATACTATATTATAGTTGATTACTTTGTTGGGTAGATAATCAATCTGATTATGTTCAGAGCATACTTCTGATCACTTTCTCTGTGCTTGAAAAGTTTTTAAAGCCTTTGCAGTGCTATTAAGATTTTCCAATGTGGGAGCCACCAAGTGACCAGTCTTAGGCTTGGGCAATGGTCTAGTCTAAAGTTAAGCTCTCAAAGTCTCTGGGTTGTTACTTAAGGTCAAAGCCATTCATGCACAGCTTGGAGGTGAACTCAAGAGTTTGTACATAATTTTATAGGACAGTTCCTTGGTCTCCTTCCTCTTCACGATGTCTGCAACACTTTTTGTTTCCCTGGAGCTCCCTTTTGCAGTCTTTGAGCCATATACCTGAGGCTAACATTTTTCTGCTCTGCTATTTTTTTCCCAAACTGCATTATGTCTAGGTAAAACAACAGGATGAGAGAGGAAAAAGAGGAACGGGAACTCATTCTATTGCTCATAGACCTATCTCTAGTCATAGGAAATAATTGCCTTCCTTAAGAGTTTGGGGTTTCTTTCCAGCCTCCACTTCTGTTGCCCTCCAGAAAGATTGCCTGGGTAGCTGGGGCAAGAGAAAATGAGTAAAAGGGGGAAAAACAATGAATTTTTCTTTCTATCTCTGGACATTTGGTGTATGCTTTCCCATTCCTCTGGCCAGAAATCAAAGGTTCTTCTTGAAGCTCTTTTTCTCTGTATCTGGTGCATACTTTGATATTTCATACTGACTTCAAGTCCAGTCTGGGCAATAGCAGAGGAAAATAAAATGAGGACCTCACCACTAGTTTGGTGATCCTTCAAATTCTTGTCTACTTTGCCAATCTGCCTGCTGCTGTTTCCTTTCCAGGGCCCTCATGGAGCTACTCTACGCATCCCGTCCAGGATTTGCTTTCTGCTATGGTTTGAATGATGGTAGCCTCTCCAAAATTCATGTTGAAACTTAATCCCCAATGCAACAGAATTAAGAAGGGGGGACACTTAGGAGGTGATTAGCTCATGAAGATGGTGCTCTCATGAATGGGATTGATGCCCCTAAAGAGAAGCAATTGTATTTGGGGACCTCAACACTGTGTCTTTAAGATTCGCCCCTCTGTCTAAACCACTCTTTCACGTTTAGAAAGTTGGTGAAATTACTGTCTTAAGTCTTAGGCCAGTAGCCACCTCCTCTCTCTCTCTCTCTCTCTCTGACCCCAGAGCTTCCTGGGTTCAGTCCTGCACCTGCCTCACCATTTTTGGAACATTTCTGGTTCTAGTCTGTGCCCTTGACTGGACTGGGAAGCTCCCAGGAAACGGCCTGGGTTGTTCAGCAGTATGGATTCAGCACCCAGCACAGGTCTGCCCTGCTGGGATTTTCAGTCAGTGTCCAGCAAAGGGGCCCAGGTGCTTCATGCCTAAAAGGCAGGAGCCCGGATTTCCAAACTTCTAGGAAAACACAGAAATGCACTTGTTTTCCTGACAGGGAATGCTGTCCGCCTCTACACAGCACTAGTTTGCTGCTCATGAAGACTGTGTGCCTTCAGTGCCTGGGGAGCCCCTACTCCTGGATATAGGATTTATACCAGATTTCCAGACAATCTCTAACAGGTGGAGGTAAAGGCCCAACCTGCCTCTGAGGACTCTTTAATATTACTGACCCCTGGTCCTTGCTCTGGAGCCCTCTGCTCCTGTGTCCCCACCAGGCTGCCCCCAAAAGAGCTCAGCTCCAAGGCATGTCTCCTAATGGGGCTGCCTCCTCTGCCCAGGCCATTGCATTTGTAAGGCTCCATCTTTATCCAAAGCAGGAAAACAAATCCTGCCTAGTGCCAGGTCCTGAGCACTACAGATCCCAGGTACCGGGGAACGGGCCCCACATGCTCCTGCACCTTCATCCCATTTGGTCTGGTTCCTACTGGCAGGGCCTCCTTCTCCACCTGAAGCACCGGGTATCCAAAGGGAGCAATTATATGCTCATTCATGAATTCCAAGCAGACAGCAAGCTTTGTGCTCCACAAATGGGGTTTTTCTGGGTTACAGCTCAGAAGGAATAAAGGAATCTGATGCAGTTACAGAGAGAAGTGGCTGGGTTCCGAGGGTCAGATGCTGGTCTGATTTGAGAGCAAAGCCAGGGGCTCCATACACATCTGCTGCTCCACTGATAAGGCGGCCAGCTCTGGGGGGGATGCAGGCTGCAGCCCGGCTCGGCCCACCGCCACTAAGTGGTTGTGTGACCTTGAGCCCTCCACCTCTCTGAGTTCCGGCACTCATCTGTAAATGATGACAGCCCCTGCTCCACTGTTGCTGTGTCGGGAGACGACACACCAAAGGAGCGCCTGGGGTTAGCATGCATTTCACTAGTACTTCACAGTCCAGTAGCCAGTTATAATCCCATGGCCCCTGGGTGCTGCAGGAAGCTTGTCCAGCAACATGCAGGAAACACTGGCTGCCTTCCTCATTGGTCCACTTCACACGTAGGGAAACTGAGGCCCAGGTGGGGCACAGGTCAGGGGGGATTTGGGAGGAGACCTGAACCCAGCTCAGGGATCACCCCAAACCAGGCTGGCGGTTCTTCTGGCCCTCAGAAGAAGGACTTTGCTCTTTCTGGAAGCTTTTGAGCATTTAACTCAGGGCGAGGCACACTGTGGTCTTTCCAGAAAGTCCAACCCCTTTTGCCTTACAAAGACTTCATCCCACCCTTCCTCATCCCTCTCCCATTGTCCCCTAACCTCTTCACACTGTAACAAAAACTATTCATCAGACGCTTGTTTAAAATGGCAAGACAAGCTTTATTAGAGACTACTGCCAAAGAGGGGAAAGATTGGGCTCAACTCTGAATTCAGCAAGGACAGGATGGAAAATGACCCAGAGGGACTTGAGTGGATATCAAGGGTAGAAAATTCTTGCTAAACTGGCCCAATAGGATTCTTGCTAGAGGTGATCAGATATCAAGGAGAAGGAAAAGGAGCTGGAGTGGATACCAAATGTGAAAGTACACTCAGCAAACTGGCTTAGCAGGACTCTGCTGACATGGGGCTCAGCAGGCCAAGGTCGAGCGCAAAGAGGCTCGGCGGAGCCTGAAAACGTTTGATCAAGCAAGGAGTCTTTGATGACAACCACCTCTCTCACCGTGTCTGTCACCTACAGGATCCAGTGGCCTTGGACCAGAGCCAAGGATATTTAATTCCTTTTTTGCAATGGTTAACACACTTGCTTGGATCTTCCCAAACTCCACCAATCTTGACTTCTGATACCTCTTTCTCTCCTGGGTCCCAGTTTGCTCCTCCTTAAAATGAAGAATGAGATTGGATTCCACGATTCTGGGGGTCTTCTGTGCTTTGAGCAAAATTTGCCTAGCTGGGGACATGTGGGATGGGGGGTACATCATGTAGCTGGAGTTATTGGTCAGGGTTCTCCAAATAAGCAAAACCAGTAGGATGACTAGAATGAGGTTTATTATAAGGAGTTGGCTCATGTGATTACGGAGGCTGAGAAGTCCCATAGTCTGCTGTCTTAAGCTGAAGACCCAGGAAAGCTCGTGGTGTAAGTTCAAGTCTAAGTCCAAAGGCAGATAACCAGGAGAGCTGATGGCCTAAGCTCCAGTCCACGGGCAAAAGACTGATGCCTCAGCCTGAGCAGTTGGCCAGAGGAACAAATCTCTGCTAACCTTTCTGTTCTACCCAGGCTCCAGAGTTGGATGAGGTACTGGGCCCTCCGCTTTACCTAGTCCGCCAGTCTCCAAAGTTAGTCTCCTCCAGAAACATCCTCACAGACAGACCCAGCAGACATGTTTAACCGAGAATCTGGGCACTCTGGGGCCCAGTCCAATTGCCACACAAAGGTAACCATCCAAAGGGCTGAGCTGGGACATTCTGAGTCAGGCCTTAAAAGCCAAGCTGACGATATGGCAGTAGGCCCTCAGGAAGGGTACTAAGCAGCAGAGGCAAGACCAAGTCAAAGGGAACTGGTAGAAAGCACCCCAACAACCTAGCAGCAAGAGGAGGGGCAGGAACAAACAGACAAACCAGCCATCAGGACAAGGGAAGGGCCAGACGTCCCTTAGTGACCTCTTTGCTGGCAGAGAGGTCTCAGCAGGAGCTGACCTGGCCCTTTCCCCCATCAGGCCCTGCCCCACACTCCTGGCTTCTGGCTGCCTCCCCCAGCAGACAACCAAGACTTGACTGTGGGCCAGGACTGGACTGACCATGGTGGAGTCTCCACCCCCAGCCCTAGCCCTGCCCTAGGTGGGCCCTGAGGCAAGCCGCTGAATAAATGAGCAGCTGCGATTATGAAAATAGTTATTCTTTAGAGAACAATATGGAACTCAATCAATCAATTAGACATTGAGAAAGAAAACATCCATGCGAATTAATTGAAAAGCATCTTTAGGGGGTAATGTCTAAGCAGTATTCTATCATCATTGGTTTTTCATGCCTCACTGAGAGGTTGGTCTGAGAGCTGGGCTAGGCCCTGGAGAGGCAGCCACAAGCCCCACAGATTGGGGAGGCAGGGTGTCTGGGGTCCACTGATCCGACTTCCCTCCTCCCAACTTTCTCCCCTAAGGCACTGCACATCGGTTCTGCTGGGTAGGTGTGGGGTCCTCATTTCCAGATGGTGAGCAGGGGCTCTAAGCAGCAGCTGAGAATCTCACAAAAGTTCACCCAGCTGATGTCAGTGGGGGGATGTTAGTGGGGGATTCGATTGAACAGGCCCTCCCAGATTGTGGCGCCCAACTTCACCCATGTTCATGCCTTCCTCAGAACCAGACCCCCCAAGCCTGCTGTGGTGTGTCAGCGTGAAGACAAAGGTCATTCATGTCTTGACGTTCTCATCCCCCAAGCCCCCAGCAGCCTCACCCCAGCCTCACCTGGGATCCCATCAGGCCCAGGGCATGCAGCCAGAGCTGTGGGAGTATTTCTCTCCTCTCAGCACTGCAGAACTCCATGCATTCTCCCCAATCCTCCACCACTGCTATTCTGTTTATGCATCCATTCATGTCACAAGCACGTTCTTATGCCACCGCTAATGGCTTCTTTTCAACAGAATGGGTGACAGTGTCAGGACTGGATGAGAAGACATGAGGGATCACAGCACAGCTTCATTCATGTATTCACTGACTCAGCATGCATTGCCTGTGCTCCTACTGTGAGGTGGGCCCAGAACAGGATGGAGGACACACTGTAAGCAACACAGGCAAGTCCTTGTGTTCACAGAGCTGACACCTAGAGGCAGGACCAAACATAAATAAGTGCACAAATGATTGAACAAGGTCATCTCATGGACTGCCAAGTGTGATGAGGGAAAATAAAACAAGGTCATTGAAATGCACAAATCAACAGTACTAATAGCTAATGTTAAGTGAGGACTTACGATGACGTGTTCAGCCCTGTGTAAGGGGTTCACATGCTTAATATCCTTCTCTTCACTGTGCAGAGGAAAAACTGAGGCATGGGCATGTGAAGGAAATTTCACAGGCTTCACAACTCTTATGAGTCAGAACAGCTGCAAACCCAGGTATTTGGCTTTAGAGCTACACTGCCACGGATAATAAGCCACGGATGTGACCCATGAATGCAACTTTAAATTTTATAGTAGCCATGTGTTTAAAAGTGTTTTTAAAAGTGAAATCAATTTTTAAATTATGTTTTTAATTGACAACTAAAATTTATATATCTTTATGGTATACAAGGAGATGTTTTGATATGTATATACCCTGTGGAATGAATAAATCAAGCTAATTAACTTATCTGTCACCTCATATGTTTATTTTTGTAGTGAGAACTTTTAAAACCCACTCTGAGAAATCTTCAAGTGTACAAAAACGTTATTGTTAACTACAGTCACCATGCTGTACAATAGATCTCCAGGACTTATTCCTCCTGTTTAACTAAAACTTTGTACCCTTTGAGTGAAATTAATTTTTAATAATGTAGATCATTTAACACAATAGATCAAAAATATTATTTCAATAAGTAACCAGTGTGAAAACACTATTGAGCCATTTTACTTTCTTCTTTTCAAAATAAGTCTTTGAAATCTGGAGTGCAGTTTGCACTCATGGTACATCTCCGTGCAGACCAGCCACACTTCATGGGCTCAGTGACCACATAAGGTTCATGGCTGTCACATTGGACAGCATGGACCAAGAGCCAGGAGGAGGCAGGAATGGGGGCCCTATGCACCAGCGTGGAAGGGGGGAAAGGATGGTCAGGACGAGCTGTATTTTACATGAGTCCTGGACATTGTGGAAGATGAGCCTTAACAGTCTCCGTGGGGAAGAAATTTGTTGGCAGAAGAAATGAGAAGGGCATCAGCCTTGAGCTGGGAACAATCTTGGTATATGTGAGAAGCAGGAGAACAACATTGAGCCCCAGTGCACTGCCCGGGATGTGTCAGGAGCCAAGTGGGAGGCCTCAAGGTGAGTATGAAGAAGAGCAGATGAAGGACACGCCCTTGGGCTCTCCCAATACTCAAACACCTGCAGAAGCAGAAGGGTCCACAGTAGGAAGGGACAATTCAGAATAAGAAGTGGGACACATAACAGGAAGTGGGACACATAACAGGAAGTGGGAACATAGGACATGAAGTGGGATACAGAACAGGAAGTGGGATATACTAACAGGAAGTGGAACATAGAACAGGAAGTGGTGCATACTTAGAACAGGAAATGGAACACAGAACAGGAAGTGGGGCATACTCAGATCAGGAAGTAGAACACGAAACAGAGCATAGGACACAAAGTGGAACGTAGAACAGGAAGTGGAACATGCTCAGAACAGGAAGTGGAACATAGAACAAGAAATGGGACATAAGACAGGAAGTGGGACACACTCAGAACAGGAGGTGCAACACCCTAGGGAGATGGAAGTTGAACAGAAGCCACATGCAGACTTAATCTGAAAGACAAGGCAGTGCAAGTAAGACTGGGCATTTGGGGCAGGCAGGGCTGGGGTTGTGAGGATGCAGAGGTGAGTGAATGCATTTTAAGACCTTCAGCTTTTCCAGGTTTCAGCTTTCTCAGCATTTCTGACTTACAGAAGGGCAGGGATGATTCTGCCATGTAAAGAATTTCCCTCCACTCTCAACCTGTGTAAACAAGATTAATCCAACCAGAAAACTCCAAGGAGAGTGGTACCTCCTGTTTGGGAATCGTCGGGCTAGAATTACCTTGCTTTATAACTGATGGGGAGGAAAGTGGAACAAGAGGAGGCCTGGGGGAAAAGTATTGCTCCCACCCAAGGCTGATGGGTTGCCTTGCAGTGGCCTGGTGTGCCATTTCTGCTCACTGTGCCACTTAATAACCATAATACCTGCTGTTGGTTACCTTAGAAACCACCATGTCACTTCAACCTCTCCAAGGGGAGGAAGCAAAAAGTCTGCTATAAGTTTGACTGGAGTCATCACTTTTTCCATGCTTATTTAAATAAGGAGTTACTGCAAGGGGAGTAATTGCTCCCCTGATTCAAGGGAGGGATCGGCAGACATTTATTTGCAAGCAGAGTTTTGTGATCTGCACAACCTTCTGTCCTCAGAGCACTGCCAGGTGTAGCCTCCATATCTCATTAGTAAGCACAGCCATGGGAAGGTGGGCTCAGCGACCTTCATTAGGCATAAGTGTTTTACCTGGCAACCTGGGTGTGGAACCGCTAAACAGCCCTCTGAATTCCTGATGAAGATTCATGAGATTTATCTGTCTTCACTGCAGAACTCTGTCTGGGAAATAGTCACAGAACCTTTGCAAGAAGGAGGCACAAAGACAGAGCTTGGATTAGGAGAAGGTTACAGAACAAGGATTTGGAAGGCGGCCCGTGGGTCAGCCACTCAGTCTGTGAATATTTGTGGAGCACCTGCTATGTGTCAATGACTGTTCTAGAACCAGGGGTGCCATAATGATTAAGCCAGACCAAATCCCTGAGCCCACACATGGAACATTTTAGTGAGGGGGTGTCCACCTATTTTCTCTGCCACTTTCCATGTACCTTGAAGGAATAAAATCCCTCTAGTCCCTAGGAATCAGATTATTCAACTGTGAAGTGGAAACAGTGAGAACACAGACGGCTCTTCCTGAAACTCAGTGGTGTCAACACAGTAACTACTGGGCAACTTACAACTGCTAAGAGGTGGAAGCAACTCACGTGCCTATCAACAGACAAATGGATACACAAAATGTGGCATACACATGCACTGGAATATTATTTGGCCATAAAAAAGGAATAAAATTCTGGGCTGGGTGTGGTGGCTCACACCTGTAATTCCAGCACTTTGGGAGGCCGAGGCAGGTGGATTGCCTGAGCTCAGGAGTTCAAGACCAGCCTGGGCAACACAGTGAAACCCCACCTCTACTAAAATACAAAAAAAAATTAGCAGGGCATAGTGGCATGTGCCTGTAACCCCAGCTACTTGGGAGGCTGAGGCAGGAGAATCGCTTGAACCTGGGAAGTGGAGCTGGCAGTGAGCCAAGATCATACCACTGCACTCCAGCCTGGGTCACAGAGTGAGACTCCATCTTGAAAAAAAAAAAGGAATAAAATTCTGACACATGCCACGGCATGGACAAACCACTTATGTTTCTCTATCCCTTCCTTGCCGCAAATCACTCACCAGTGTTTTCAAGATTCTGCCAAGACCCAGGATGTCAGCTGAGTGCTAAAGATGCAGGAGAGAACAAGGCCTCTGGCCTCTCAGAGCTTCACCTGGAAGAGGGTCACGGTGCCAGCAGACATCCACGTAGATGTGAGATTTTACAAAGGATCAAGAAGAAACTGAAAAAGTGGTGAGGTAATAGCTAAACAGCAAGGGCTCCTAGGCTTGGAGGCACAGAAAGAGTGGGAGGAGGGGAAGGCTGGCAAAAGGAAACCTGTTGAAAGTGGAGGCAGGTATGAGGCCTGGAATGGTGAGCACAAGAAATGCATCCCCGTGAAGGCAGTGTGTATCAGTCTGTTTACATGCTGCTAATAAAGACATACCCGAGACTGGGTAATTTATAAAGGAACAAGGTTTAATGGACTCACAGTTCCACATGGCTGGGAGGCCTCACAATCATGGCAGAAGGTGAAGGAGGAGGAAAGGCACGTCTTACATGGTGGCAGCCAAGAGAGCTTGTGCAAGGGAACTGCCCTTTATGAAACCATCAGATCTCATGAGACTTATTCACTGTCACGAGAACAGCCCGGGAGAACCCACCCCCATGATTCAATTACCTCCCGCCAGTTCCCTTCCATAACGTGTGGGGATAATGGGAGCTACAATTCAAGATGAGATTTGGGTGGAGACACAGCCAAACCATGTCACTGTGACCAATAAGAAAGACTGCACATCAACGAGTGTCCCACTTTAGAGGCTGAGAAGGAGCAGAGTAAACACAAGAAGGAAAGGAGAAAAATAAGAAAGGAAATAGTAAAGATAGAAAGCTCAAATTAATAAAAGGGAAGCAAAATGAACAAATGATCTAAGTAAGATCATTACCCCAGTTTTACAGTGAGGAAAACAAGATGGGGAATGATTAGAGGAAAATGTAGGGCTTTAAATGCTGAAGAAGAAAAGAAACACTGAAAATAAATGAACTAAATGTTCTACTTTAGATGGTGAAAAAAGAACAGAATGGACTCGAGAGGGGTAGAAGAAAGAAATAAACAAGATGATAAGAGCTCAGATTGATAAACAGAAAGCAAGTTCAAAATAAAAAAGGGTCAACAAGAGCCAGGAGCAGTGGCTCACACCTGTAATCCCAGCACTTTGGGAGGCCGAGGCCGGTGGAATACAAAAATTAGCGAGGTGTGTTGGCAGTTGCCTGTAATTCCAGCTACTCAGGAGGCTGAGGCAGGAGAATCACTTGAACCTGGGAAGTGAAGGTTGCAGTGAGCCAACACCATGCCATTGCACTCTAGCCTGGGCGACAGAGTGAACTCCATCTCAAAGAAATATAATAAAATAAGAAAGGGTCAACAAAACTAAAAGCTGTTTTTTTAGAAAGCCTAATTATATAGGCAAACCTCCTAGAAGTTGTCTAGAGACAGAGAGAGAAGAGACAGGGAGGGAGAGATGGGTACTGATAAGGTTGTATGGTCTCATGATAGTTAGGCATCAACTGGAGCAAACACTTTGCAGATGAAGTCATTAACAGCAGAAGGAAGATACAGTAGTTCCCCCTTAGCCACAGCCACACTTTCCACAGTTTCAGTTATCCTCGTTCAACCACGGTTTAAAAATAATAAATGGAAAACTCCAGAAATAAATAATTCATAAGTTTTCAATTGCCTGCTGTTTGGAGCAGCATGATGAAATCTGAAGCCATGCCACTCTATCCCGTCCAGTTCTGCCTGGATCATCCCTTTGTCCAGCATACCCAGCCTGTCTACACTCTTCACCCATTTAGCCACTCAGGAGCTGCCTTGGTTATCAGATGGAAAAAAAGCATGGTATCTATAGAGCCTGGCACTCTCTGTGACTTCAGACATCCCCTAGAGGTCTTGGACGTGTTCCCCATGGATAAAGGAGGCCTCTTGAATCTGTATTTTATAACCTAGAAGTCCCTCCTCTAGATACAGATTCAAAAAAATACTCTACATATGCTCCAGGAAATGTGTATAAGGATGATGGTTGATTATTACAGAAAGAAAAAGCAGACCAAAAGGAAAAGTTCGCCAAAAATAGAATGAATGAAAAAAGCGTGGCCTATGCAGATAATGGAACTCTCTCTACAGCAGTTAAAATGAATGAACTATAAAAGCATGTATCTAGCTCAGGATCAACTCAAAATAAATCTCTGCAACCTGCAGATAATACGATCAGTTGTTTATGAATACGACATGTGCAGCAAAAATACAAAATGATAAAAGTTCAGAATTGGGTAACCTTAAAGAAGAAAAATGGGAGTTGAGAGAACAAAATGGGTGTCATTCTGTTCATAATGATCTTTTTCATTTAAAAACAGCAACGAGCCTTTACAGAAAAGATCTGAAACCAAAATCTGACTAACAAAGCAAGGGAGGAAGCCCCTGAGAGAGCACTGTATTACCCTCTGTGCTTTTCTGTAAGTTTAGAATATTTACATTAAAAAATTGAAAACATTCTACAAAAAGCAAATGTATAAAATAGATAAATCTGTAAAAAAAAGAACATACATAAAACCTCTTTAGACGTATGCAGTATATATGGGTTATCAACATAACATTTCAGTAATTGAAATAAGATGATATTGGTTCACAGATGTGTAACAGATAATTCACCAGAGGTAGGTTAATGGCCACACATGCGGAAAGTTGACCTATGGTCCGGGTGTCAATTAGGGGAAAGCTGGCTACCAAAAAATTATAGTGAAAACCAGTCAGTGAAGTGAAACGATATCCTTGTATCATACCATATGCAAATACAAATTCCAGGTGGATTAAAGTCAGACAGAAAACAAAACTTTAGAAGAAAATAGAGGAAGCCGTCTCTATATTCTCATGGAGAGAACATGTCCATTAGACAACATACAATCAGCACAACCCCCAGGGGCAGTACTCATCAGACAAAGGGATTATACTTTACAATTCCGACAAGAAAAAGACACCAGAAATAAACTCGACGCTGAGCCACAGACTAGCAAAAGCTGTTTGCACTGAAACCACCATAGGACTGGTATCCAGAATACGTAAAGATCTCCTATAATTCAAAAGAAAGGGCAGTTTCCCAGCAGCAAGAACACAGAGACAGCACAGAGATGCTTGACGGCAGATTAAAGTTCAATGGTCAATGAAATTACAAATGGAGTTCCACTTTTCTAAGTGACCAAGGAAATGAAAATGAATCCACAGTGAAGAGCATTGTAAACATCCCCAGTTCCACCCACACCAAGGATGGGTAAGGATGTGGAGATCAACAGAACATGCATGCAGCAAGCAGGAAGTAAGTGCCACAGCATCTCTGCTAAAAACCTTGCCAACATCCTCAGAGGATGCTCTGCAGGTGAGACGCTCCATTCCCAGGCAGGCATTCTAGAGGAACGCCCCATCTGCCCCAGTGACATCACGCAAACGTCCACCACAGCACTGCAAGTGTCGATCAACAAAGAAATGGGTAGATAACATTCTATGCAGTTATATGAAAAAATACGACGAAGCAGTAGCAATGAATTTTAGATCTCAAAAATACTAGTAAAAAGGTTTAAAAGCCAATAAGATATAATGCTATATCTGTACATTCTAAAACTCACAACAGCATTATGATTGCTAGACATATATATGTAACAAACATTGCAATCAATATTGTGTATTTTTATTTTATGTGTGTGTGTGTGTGTAATAAAACTTTAGAAGAAACTAGAGGAAACCATCTCTATATTCTCATGGTGAGAACATGCCCATTAGTATTTACCTATATATTTTCCTATATATATATGATTTTATTTGCCCTGTGCCCAATATCTGTGCTTATTGCAAAGCATATATCTGCAGCGGTGGGTCTTTAAACTAGTCAGCAAGCCCAGCGCCCTCAGGAAGCACATATGTAACAAAAATACACAATGTCGATTGCCAAAAAAAAAAAAAATCACACAAACGTCATGATAGTGACAGATTCTGGGGAGAGACAGAGAGGATCAGCCATAGGAGAAGCAGCCCTGGAGAGGTCTCCAATTTTATCTGAAGCCCTGTATTTGTTTTATAAAAGACAGATAACTGAAGGAAACTTCCAGAATGTTAATAGTTGCTCATGCTAGTTGGTAGGTACATGGGCCTCAGTCGCGCTATTTATTCTCTGTTCCTTCTGTATTTTGAAAGAGAGAGAGAGGAAAGAACTATAAGGCAATATGAACTAAAACAGTTTGATGCTAAGGCAAGAATATAATAAAAAGAAAGGCCAAGGGCAGACACTTCGCACGTGAAGATTCAGGACCTGGCACAGTGGCGTCTCCATTTAGAGAGGGCCGTAAAGGGCTGCAGAACCATCCACCTCTGGGGCACATCTCCAGCTTGACTCCCACCTCACCTCATTTGCCAGTTAAGGATATAAGTGCTGTATGGGATGAAGATGGAAACCATGGCAGACCTGGGGGAAACGGAGATCAGTGTTTTTCTGACCTCAGGACAGGAGGCCATTCTCATGCATAACATCCAAGGAAAGCACCATAAAGGGGGCAATGGGTGGATTTTACTATTTACCACATAATAATGTCATTCTTGCAAAAACGCTATAAACGACATGTAAATGCAAATGACGAATTTTACAAAAGGGAAAGAAAGAGCTGACCCGAGTCCAGGTGGATGGGCAGAGGGGCCTCTGGGCACAAAGGTGGAAGAGGGGTGGAAGCCTCCTGGGGTGGAAGAGGGGCTCCGTGGGTCAGGTATAGTCAGCCCTTGCCTGGGCCCAAGGTAGTGCCCTCCTCCTCCCCCTCCTGCCCCAGTGCCCTGCTACAGACCGGTAACTGCCCTTCCTCCAAACACTGGCTGATCAGGAACACCCAGAAGATTCATGAGACACAGGAATGGTGAAATCTCAGAGCAAGTTCCTAGGTGTCACAGTTCCTAAGCTTTCTTTCCTTAAATGCCCTTTCTGCTGTGCCATGGCCTTTAACTTTAAACTGACACAAAGTCTCTGCTAAAAACCTTGCCAACATCCTCAGAGGATGCTCTGCAGGTGAGACGCTCCATTCCCAGGCAGGCACCCTAGAGGAACGCCCCACCTGCCCCAGCGATATCACACAAACGTCTACCACAGCACTGCAAGTGTCGATCAACAAAGAAATGGGTAGATAACATTCTATGGAGTTATATGAAAAAATGCAATGAAACAGTAGCAACGAATTTTAGATCTCAGAAGCAAGTCTAAACACCAAAATGTGTTTGTGAAAACTCTAAACTTCCCCTCCCTGGAGGAAGCGGGTGTGCATGCCAACGTCACTCCAGCAGCCATTCCTTCCTTTGGTTATTCACACAGTCACCTTGTCCTGCACAGGTCTGTGGCAGGCCGTGAGACAGCGACCAGAGAGGCAGTCAGGACTCACAGCCCTGCCCTCTTGGAGTTGACACTTGCCCAGAAGCCTCCAGAAGGGGGGATGAGTACAAGGCACCTATGTCGCACTTCATCCCGGAGGCACTGGTGGAGGGAAGAGAAAGCAGCACACCCCGCATGGTTCAGAAGACTCCCATGAAGGACAAATGGGGCTCAACTCCATCCAGCAGATGACATGGAGCAGGCCTCGGAGGTGTCCCCCACCGGGGACACTGGCTCAGACCTAGCCCAGGGCTTAGCTGGCCAATGTTCCCAGCCTCCCTCTGGGCAGAGTCAGCCTGGGCCAAACAGTCTAGGTAGGCAGCCCAGAAAGGGGACATAGGTGAGGTTGGGACAGCACCTGCTCTGCTAGGGGGAGGGGTAGACAGCAGGATCAAGAAAACACACCCCAAGCACAGTGGCAGGGTGGGGACCGAGGGGTGACAGGCTGAGGATGGAGTCTCAGATGAGCCTTGGGGAACAGAAGTCTGTGAGTGACAGGAGGGAAACTCTGAGGCAGGCTGGCAGGCATGAAGGGCTGAGTGAGGAGTCAAAGGCAACTGGGGCGTAGGGAAGGCAGCACGGTGCCCGTCTGGGTGCAGTGGGTAGAACGGAGGTTTGCTGGGGTTTGTGGATAGACACACTCCACCTCTCTCCTTTGTGCCCTTGGACTTGACTGGTTGTTGTAGGTGTCCGCCCTGTAGTGGGGCAGTCATTTCCGTGCTGGGGGGGCAGAGATTTTACCTCGTTCTTGGCTGTCTTGCTCAGAGGGTGGGGGCTGCCTCCCTCGCAGGCGGCAGACCTTCAATAGAGCAGCTCACGGGTTGGGGGGAATCCCAGGGGGACAGGCTGCCATGGTGACCTACACAAGACAGTGCATCGTGGAGGGCAAGACGCACCCCTCAAGGGTGGGCTTAGCTGGCCCTGCCCAGCCCAGGCGTGGCAGCAACCAGACGGGCCCTTGTGGAGTAGACAGGCTGGGCCAGAGGATGGAGCAGGTGCTCCTAGAGCACTTAGGTGCCTCATGAGTATAAATTCTTTGCATTTCTTAATAACTGGAAGTAAAAGTTTGTGTAAACTCAATTGTCAGAACACTAATAATCCGATTTCTCTCGGCAGGGTCAGTCCTCTGGGCTCCATCTATAAAACAAATGTTTGTCATCCTCCGGCAAGCACTTCTTAGGGATAAATAAATAATCAGGGAGCTAATCGAGTGTGCACCTTGCCACACGTTTATGTATTCTTTTCTTCGCACATCAATAACCCCACTAGAATTGGATTTATAAATTCAAATTATCTTTCCAAATCTTTTTTTCCAATGGCAAGGCCAGCACCGCTGCAGGAGGAGATGCAGATCCTGCGTTTTGCTACCATCTGCGTCCCAGTGCACACATCTTGCCTGGAGAATGACTTCCATTTGCATCTCTCCCACCTGGGCAGAAGCCCAGGAACTCAATTTGTAGTATGCCGAGGGCACCTGCTCCATCGTTGATGGTAGGAGGGTTGATGGGTTCCATTTGTCCCAAGGGCAGCTTCAATCCCACCACTGGGAGACCTTCCCTGACCACCTGCCCAGAGCCCCCATCCTTCCCTGTACCCCTGTCTGTGTGCAGCTGGAGTTGGTGGGGGTAAATGCCGCCAGCACTCACCGCTGGCCCTGGATGCCAGGACCACCACTATGGCTCCCAGGCATCCAATGGTCTTCCCCTGTAGTGATAACAGAATTTGTCTAGCACCTGCCCTCTGCCTCCTCCCCTGCCTGGGTGACACACTCCAGGCAAGCAGAGGCCATGTTTGCCCTGCTCTTCACCCACCCCTGCACCTGGTCCAGGGGGTGACCCAGAACAGCCCCCCCCCCAAAATACTGCTGAGCAAGCCAATAGCCACTGCCACCTCCCAGCGTCCATCCTCCCCACCTTCCTGCTCCCATCAGCAGAGGAACAATCTCCTCAAACTTTCTAAAATGCCAGTATAACAAAGCCACTCACAGCCACCTTCCTGGGAGGAGACCATGAGTCTGGGCTGGGCATCACTGGTGTTCAGGGTGGGCCCCACTGACCCCTGGCCTGGACTCACAGTCTCCTCCCAGGAAGCAGGAAGCATCAAGGGAGGTCTGTTCAGTAGAGAAGGGATGGCAGTCTCTCTCTGTGTGTGGAAATCACACAGAGCTGGGGGCCCTGGGCTTGGCCCACAGACCATTTTTCCCTCCTAGGCCTCCAGGCCTGTGGAGGGAGGGGCTGCTATGAAGATCTTTGACATGCCCTGGAGACATTTTCCCCAGTGTCTTGGTAATTAACATTCTGTACTTGTGCAAATTTCTGCAGCAGACTTGAATTTCTCCCCAGAAAATGGGTTTTTCTTTACTGTGGCATCATCAGGCTCCGAGTTTTCCAAACTTTTATGCTCTGTTTCCTCTTGAATGTTTTGGTACTTAGAAATTTCTTCCACCAGATACCCCAAATCATCTCTCTCAAGTTCAAAGTTCCACAGATCTCTGGGACAGAGCCGAAAATGCTGCCAGTCTCTGCATAGCAAGAGTGACCTTTATTCCAGTTCCCAAAAAGTTCCTCATCTCCATCTAAAACCACCTCAGTCAGGACTTCATTGTCTGTATCACTATCAGCATTTTGGTCAAAGCCATTCAACAAGTTTCTAGGAAATATGGACCTTTCCCACATGTTCCTGTCTTCTTCTGAACCCTCCAAACTGTTCCAGCTTCTGCCTGTTACCCAGTTCCAAAGTCACTTCCACATTTTCGGGTATCCTCATAGAAGCACCCCACTCTCTGTGGTACCAATTTACTGTATTAGTCCATTCTCATGTTGCTATGAAAACATACCCGAGACTGGGTAATTTATAAAGTAAAGGGGTTTAACTGACTCACCGTTTTGCAGGGCTGGGAGGCCTCAGGAAACACAATCACAGTGACTGGGGAAGCAAACACTGCTTCCCCTGCAGTGACAACAGAGTTTGTTACCTTCCGCAGAACTTGCCACAGGCTCCTCTGTGGTTCACCCTCACTTGGGAGGCTGGTGACAGCTGTATCCACTCTCTTGTTAAAGCAGAGGAGGGAGGCTCAGAAAGGACAAATAATAATCCCAAAGACCCCAGCTGGTACGCAGCAGAATCAAGCCCTAAAGACAGGTGTTCTGAGGCTGAGCTGAGCTCTTCTGATCACTCCAGGCCACGTGCATCTCAGGTAACGACCATTTCTGCAGCCACCCCCAGGCTGGCCCTGTCAGGGAAGCCCTGGGGGACCTCTGGACTCCCACTGGGAAGACCTGTGGGACTCAGGCACAGACAGCCTGCAGTGTGGCCCTCACCCCTTTCCCTCCATGCCCATCACAGGTCCTCAGCATCCCAGTTCCATGAACCTCCCAGGCTGTCCATGCCCTTCAAGCCCCCTGCCAATCCCCCAGCATGGGAGGTGATGGGAGGGGCACCCCTCTCCTGTACTGCTCACGAAGAAGAACACTGCGTGGCATCTTCGCCCACGGCCGGGGAAGGTGCTGGCAGGCCATGAATCTACCATTTCACTGCAAGGCCTCTTTTCCCAATGAAGTAAATAAATAAATAAATGAAGGCTGCTGCTCCCTGCTGGCCTGCTCCTGCAGCTGAAATGGATGATTTTCTTTGCCCTGTGCCCAATATCTGTGCTTATTGCAAAGCATATATCTGCAGCAGTGAGTTTTTAAAGTAGTCAGCATGCCCGGCACCCTCAGGAAGCATCTTTCTTCCCTTTGAATGGCCCGGCTCTCCTGGCAGGGGTCTGCTGGGCCTTTTTATAAGCTGCAGGGGCATTTTTCTTTCCTGAAATGAGGGCCTGGCCAGCGCGTCTCTGGGAACTGCCAAGGCTGTTGGAAAGAGCACTTCTGGGCAGATCTGCCAACCTCGGGCACGTGCTCCAGCTTGTACCTCCAGCCGAGGCTACACAGACACGGGTGGGCTCCCCCACACCTGGGCTGTAGCTTCCCCCTGCTGGGGTCTGCGGGGGTTTGGGGGTCAGCTGCCTGTGGGAGACAGGAGGGTGAGAGCACTTCAGTCCCTGCAGAGGGAGAGATGAGAGACATGGGGGCAGGTGGCCCCAACCCCTGCCATTGACTTTAACGCAGTGGGGGCATCTGGGGCTTCTGCCCATCTCCCATGCCAGCAGCCTTATCTCTGCAGCAGGCCCCATGAATTGTGGGCCCAGAGTTAAGGTCAAAGCAAGTTCCCCGGTTCCTTAGGGAAGCAGAGCGCTCTTAGCCAATGAGGTACCACAGCACATCTGACAAAGGCAGGTGATTCCTGGAGTTCTTGATTCTGTCCACCAGAACCAGGGCTCCGGTGGCAGAGGCCTCCCAGGAGGTCCACATTGTGCAAGACATAGACTCTGGGTCCTTTCCTCTCATCCATCGGCAGCCCATAACAGAGTTGATTTTGCCCATTGTACAAATGTTGAAACCAAAATTCAGAGAAACTGACTGCCCAGCTGGAAGGAGTCTGAGCTGGGTTTCATCGGTGCGTGTCTTGCTGAGAACACCAACCCACACCCTGATGGAGTCAGGTCCAAGCCTACTTGGGTGTTTGCTCACTGCCCTCCTTCTCCCTGTCCACCCTTCCCTTCATGGACTGAAGCCAGAGTTCACAGAGAATCCCCAGGTCCTCAGGGACACACAGCCAGGCAAGGAGGGAGCTGACCCCAGGGCCTCTCCTCCCCAACCCCACAGCCCGCCACCTTCATGCAGCCAGGACTGCGGCTAAGGAACTAAACACATGATTAGCATTTATTATGGCTTCGTTTCATAGACACAGGACAATGAACAGAGCCATAAACAGGGAGAACAACGACTGAATCAGGAAAATATGGCA
Organism: Ateles fusciceps; assembly: GCA_036589455.1. Classification (NCBI taxonomy): domain Eukaryota; kingdom Metazoa; phylum Chordata; class Mammalia; order Primates; family Atelidae; genus Ateles; species Ateles fusciceps. The sequence goes on along the minus strand of JAZHEH010000402.1, from coordinate 492,401 downwards.
CATTTAAGAATAGTTTATGAGTTGAACAAAAAGAAAACTCTAGCCTTCCACTTTGGGGTATTGAGCCGTGCTCCTAGGGCTCTTTGACTGTAAAGCATTATTGAACTGTTTCTGCAATGCAAAGTGTACAGGATGGCCATAATTAAGAACAATTGATTCAATATTTTTGCCAAACCTCAGGGTAAGAATATAAAGTAGTCATAATGGAAAAATGCCAGATCTGAGGTGACCTGAGCCAAGATGATCATCACAAGAGTACAGGAACCATCGCAGTGGAGGTGACACACACAGTATGGAGTGGCGGCACACGCAAAGCCATCACAGCAGAGGTGACGTACACAGCGTGGGGTGACGGCACACGCACAGCCATCACAGCGGAGGTGACACATGCAGCGTGGAATGACGGCACACGCACAGCTGTCACAGCGGAGGTGACGCACTCACCGTGGAGCAAAGGCACACGCACACCCATCGCAGCGGAGGTGACGCACACAGAGTGGAGTGAGGGCACACGCACACCCGTCACAGCGGAGGTGATACACACAGCCTGGGTGAGATGGCACACCTGCAACACTGGAAATGATAATACCCACAGCAAGGTCGGTGCCACACGCAGTGGCAGTGACACGGGCATACACTGAGCAGCCCCTCCCCTCCACACGGGCCGTGACAGGCACGCGGTCACTGTGAATGCAGTCCACTCATTAGTGGACCTCCAGGTGCTGGTCGCTGGGCTCACGGCTGATAATCTGATGAAGAGCAAAGCAGACACATGTTGTTGCCCAGTTGTTTTGCCACCTAGAGAGAGGAGACTCTAACAACAAAAGGGCCGACTCTAACACACCTGTGATTCGAAGATGCAGGAGTCAGTCTGCACCACGAGCCGTATCCGGTGTGGCTGCTCTGGGGGCAGGCACCAGGTGTCTGCCTCCAGAGCTAGTGCCAACTGTCTGGGTTCCGTGGAGGAGCAGATTCAAACCCACCAAACAACGTGGTGCCTAGAAACAGAAGGATGTTTTCAGCTGAAGGGCATCTGCCTGGAGCTCCCCAGACACCCAACAGCCCAATCTCTGGGAAGTCACATCAGGGGCTCAGAACTCACTGAGGGGCTAAGCCTTGGGCCTGCCTTTCACGGGATGACAAGGCCGCCTCCCACCCACTCACCCACTGTTCCCCACAGGGCCAGCACAGAGCAAGATGACCATGCCTTCAGCGCTCTGCCCACCGGCCAGGCACAGCATGGGCGGGAGTGTGGCTGCAGGGGGCAAGCTTCTTAGGACACCGAGAGCCGAGAAAATGACTTGCTGAAGGTGGTCAGGAAAGAGTTTCTCTGGAGTCCAGGAGGAACATGGGAAGCAGCTGTGGCAGGTGCCTCGCAGTCACCACCAATAGCCCTGGTGTAATTGCTCCCACCGTGGACGATTTCCAGCTACAAATGTCACAGCAACTGTTGGAGGATTCCAGGATATTTAACAGCAGGCTCTCTGGAGCGGGGCTAGCCAGCCCAGCACTGTGCACTCCCAGGACTCTGGCTTCTGGGGGAGCCTTGTCCACGGAAATCTACCACTGTAATGTAAACTCCAAAGCGGGTCCCTCTGTGGGGTAGGGGTCTGGTGACTGCAGCCTGCTTGCTTCAGACCTACAGTTCTGAGCCCCAGTGTATTCACCAGACTCCACCGGTAGGAATCAAGCCTTCCTCCAAACACTTGGCTTATCAAATTGCATATGGAGCACCTGGGTATGTCCCAGATCTGTGCTCAACCAGAAAGCTACACACTCAAGCTGACCTCATGAGCTCCCAGGAGCCCCCTGAGGCCTGGACCCGCCCTCCCCACAGTCAAGGGAACAGGAGAAAGTGCATGCGTGCTGGAATGTCAAGCACTACATGGTACAGGGAGGAGACAAGGGGACCAGGGGATGCGGGGGCTTGGCCCGGCCCAGATCTTAGATAATGGGCAGGCATCCGGCAGGCAGGACAAAGCAGAAAGGGCATTTCCAGGTGGATGAGGAGCTGAGCAGGCAAAGATGTGATGGTGGGTCCCAGCAAAGGGGAATGAAACTAGATTAGCATGCAGAGTGTGGAGCCTCAAACAGGCGTGTAGGCACGACGAATGGCCTCACAAACTGGAGACCCCTCCTGCTCAAGGGAAAAGGACCGATCCTTGGAAATGACGGCAGAGACTATTTCGGTGGAGATGGAGTCGCGAAGCAAGCAGGTGCTCTTTCCACAACAGAACGTGAAGCCGGTGGGTGCTGGGTGCCAGAAGAGGTAACTACCATTGACAGGTCCCTACCACGTGCCAGGCCTCGGGGTTACACACACCCACACACCCTCATGGTTTACTAAGACATGCTTCCAGTGTCCCCAGAGAAGGCCCAGGAGGCCAGGAGGTGGGGCTCTCAGGGACAGAGCCAGCGTTCCTGGGCCTGTGGAACACGTGGGAAGCCCTGAGGAGGACGTGGGAGCTGTGCGTGGAAAGCGTTCTGCAGGAGCACAAGTCCTTGCTGGGTTCGGTGGAGCTGGGCGATGAATGTCACCTGTGGGTGTGTGTGTTCCCGACACAGCCAGCCAGTCTCACAGCTATCGCCATGACCTTAAGTCCCCCCTGGTTACCCACCTGCTGCCAGGCTGAGCCTCAAGGGCTCTTATGGGACCTGGCGTCATGGGGCAGAAGGGACGTAACGTCAACCTCTGGACGCATCGCTCATGCCAACGCACATCAATTGATTGAGCAAATAACTGCCGTGGCCTCAAAGTACCCGAGAAGGATGGGAATGTGCCTAGATTTTCTGAAAAAGACCTAAATTTTTCCCGGTGGCCAAGGCAGGCAGCCGTGGGACTGTGGTGGGAAAGGCCATCCTCACCTCCCAGCATGCATCGGCCTCACGTTCTGTTATGGAAAGACACCTGCTTGCTTTGCGACTCCATCTCCACCGAAACAGTCTCTGCCATCATTTCCAGGGATCGGTCCATTTCCCCTGAGCATGACTTTATTCCTCTTCCCAGAACCATGAGGCCCAGCCCCAGGTAATCTTGCCGTTTGCATCGAGCCATCAGTGTCTTCACTTTTCAATCTCTTTAACATACATTCAGGAAGAAGACAGTCAGGATGGAAAACAGCTCAGCAGGGCCAAAGAGGGGCAGTGGCCTCGTCCCAGGATGGGCTGCGCAGGCACCACAGTGCCATCGTCCCCACGTCTGGGACAAGGCTGAGTACAAGTGTCACCTTGAGGTGACCTGTGTGAGCCGGGTCCACGGACCGGCTCAGATGACAGAGAGCAGGAGACGCCTCTCAGGCAGGACTCAGACTGCCAGCACCCAGCATGCAGCACCCACAGCTGAGCATGCGCGCCCGAGTAGAGAAGAGACCTGGGTGTGGAGGGGACAGGAGGTGACAGCCAAGTCCATGCCCTGACCCCTCAGCAGCGGGGGTGCCAGCCTCATTGTGGAGTCTCAGTGCATTGCAGCATGTGGGGAAATGATTTTATTTTCCTAATCACTGCTACCAGCTGGGCACTAATGAGCCCCCCAGTTCTGGTTCCATTGGTGACATTTCAGTTCACACATCACTGTCATCTTGGGTGAATAAGTCCCAGCCACTGAAACCTCAGACTCACATGGATTAGAAACCTCCCCCCTAGGTCCTAGTTTCAGGCTTCTGCTCTTTTCCTAGACCACCACGAGAAACGGCAACGGGAGAAAGCAAAGAGCAGGCGTGGAGTCAGGAGGAGAAGGGAGGCCATGCTCACCAGGGAGGTTGGGAGCTTCCTGGAGGAGGGGCCGCTCCCCCTTTTTCTTACTCTGACCTTTTGGTGGTCTGTTACCCACCATGAGGGGGAGGGGTGGCCCAGGCGGTATCTCAACAATGAATGGGAAGGCCCTGGACCCCACAGTCCTGGGGTCCGTCCACATGTGTCTGTTCTCTGAGATGCCTTCCAACCTTTCACCAAGACCCTGCTCCAACTAAGAGCTGCTGCCCGCCACCCCCTCTGGGTTAGACCCTGACCCCCCTCCATACACACACACACACAAAGCCCCGTGCCCGGCGCCGTCTTCTGCCTAGAGGGTGGGTGCAGGGCTCCAGGCTTTCTGCTGGGTGTTCTGAGGCCCCAGGGAGTTTGGGGCATGTGAAAGACACTCATTCCATGTTAATGAAATGAATGAATCAGTGAACAGAAGGCTGGGCAGCAGAGGCTGCGTCTTCTCCTCCGTCATGATTCCTTCCCTTGATCTCTGGCCTCCTCAGAGCCCCGGCCCGTGGCACCTGCAACCCTGGCTGGTACCTCCTCAATATCTCCTTGCTCACTCTTGGTTTTCTTCACACACACACCACTTCTCCAGCGCGTTCATGTCCGTCCTGTGCCTCCCCCACAGATGGAGGCTTCCCTGCCTCCCAGACTCATGAGCCCCAGGTGAGCCTACAGCAGGTGCTCACTGGGTATCTGCTGCATGAATGCAATAGGAAGGCCTGTCCTCAAGCCTGCATGGAATGTGATGTGGGCCTGGCTCCCCCACCCTCTGCAGGAACAGGGTGTGCAATAGTGGGACCAGGGCAACCGGAGCAATTTGACATGGGATGCAGAGAGACCAGGTGTGTGTCTGGTCCCCTGGGGCTGGGTGGGAATGGGGGATGACTGGGGAAACTGAGGCCCACCGCAGGCTCCCCACACCCCCTGCTTGTGGGGGGAGCAAAGCCAGTTTGAGATGCTGTCCTCTGACACCCAGCCCAGCCCTCTGTCCTGCTTCTGAAGCAAGTGAACGACCTTCAGGCTGCAGACCCCACTGCATCGACCCCAGCCCCAACCACAATGATGGGATATGTGAAATCCCGCTGCAGGCATCTGGGCTCTGACCCAACCAGAGACCAGGCCATGGCAGTCAAAGGTAAAGGCCCCACAGAGGCCCCCAAGCAGCGTGGACCAGACTCGTCATCTCCTTTCTTGTTCTTCGCCCTGGGGCCAGAGTGACCGGCATTGTTTGGTGTGATTTAACTTTATCAGGGCACCTGACAGGGAACCCCTGGGAGAGTGATAAAGATGCAGTTTCCACCTGCCCTCAAAGAGCTTGCCCGCTAACAGAGACCCAGCAGCCAGGCCACCAGCAGCCCAGTCCTCTGTGGGACTTCAGACTTTTGTCACCCTGGGCTCTGTGCCCCAAACACACCTGGACAAAGCCCACCCACTGTCTGGGCCATGGCCACCTAGTAGCAAGGGGGCACATGTCCCAGACACCAGCAGAGCCACGATGCCTGTCCCCTGAATGGGCTTTGCTCAGCACCCCCGCCACACTGGAACTCTTAGGGAAAGAGCAGAGGGTGCTCCCTGGAGGTTGTGGTTCTGTGGGCCACGGCAATCCTAATCAATGTGACCAGTCCTATGGGGAAGTTCTGCTTAAAATCTTAGTGCCTATTTTGGAGGAATGGCAGACAGTGACCCAGGAGGGTCACATCCTGTTAGAGACAGAATGCTTTTTCCCAGGTACTACAAGGAAAAATTAGCATTCAGACAAAAAGTTTTCTCAGCAAGGCAATTTTACTTTCTGCAGAAAGGGTGATCCCGTTAGCCTTTTTGCCAGGAGAGTGCAATGAGCAGAGGAAAGGCGGGCATGTTTAGTCCTTACACATTGGGCCCTTACTGCAGTGTCCAATCTCTGTTGGTTGGAGCCAGACCTCACAATCTAAACTGAATGCAATTGGCTAACAACCTGAAACATTTCTAAATAGGTAAAGGCAATGGAGAACAAAGGAAAAGAGGAAGTCCAAATAAGGAAGGGGCAGAGGCTGCGAGTTGGGAGACGCCTGTGAGCACGTCCAGCACAGATATCTTGGTTAAAGTACAAGGACATAGTATGTACTATGTGCCTGTGAGCATGTCTAACAGCTACACAGGATATGGCTTAACAAAGAGCTACTAGCATAAAGCAAGATGACTTTGAATGAAGTCTTTAAAACAAACTATTTTTTCTAACATTTATTATTATTCTTTAACAAGAAGGGAAACTTTGAAGAGGAAATTTTTACTCTCTATACATCCTATCTGAATCCTAAGACACCCACAGATGGGGAGGACTGGAGTGCCCAAGGGACTAGGGGCCTGCTTACAGAGGGGTCTTAGATTCATCCTAACCCATCCGTCACAGCACAGGGTGGAAGAAGCTCTGAAATCACAGTAAATGAAGTTAGCCACCTGTAAAATGGACTTCCCAAACACACACACGCACACACACACACACATACAACGAGGAACACTTCGAAATGGGATTGAGATGGGAGAGATCTCAGTAACCCCAGGTCAACCCCAGAATCTTCTCAGCACCTGCCGTCTGGTCTCAGCATGCCCACCTGAGGGTGGGCTCCCAGCCCGGGCAGCCTGGGCTTGCCGCCACACCACTTGGCTACTCTGGGTTACTGGTGAACGTCAGCCCCGGCATGCAGCCCTGTCTGTGAGTGTTTGGGGAGCCCAGCTCTGGAGCGTGGCCATGACTCATCCCAGGTGCCGAGCTCTGAGTTGCAAACCATGGAACATGTAGTCAGGTCCAAGAGGACAAGGGTCTCCGTGACCAGCCCCTGCCCTGAAGCCCTGGGACTGCCATCTCACCAGAGGAAGGTGTTCACAGCCCCTGAGCTCAAGGAAAGTCTTTTCTTCCAGCATCTTTGCCTTTTTTCTCTTTGGGGCACCCAGCCACCGGCAGGGTCCATCCACAGGGAAGCAGCTGAGGCTCCTTGTGCCGGATGTAGAACCAAGATGACAGAAAGGCCAGACACCGAAAACCCACCTGCATAGTAACGGAAACATTTTTCCAATTTTTTTTTTTGAGTTGTTGCAGTTCTGATTCCAGGCTGCAGAAAGGGAAGGCAAATTCTCATTTTCACTTGGCTTATCCCTGGTTTGTACCACTGGGGTTTTAATTTACAAGTCAAACTTAAATTGAGTATGCACTCGATGGTTTCAAGCTCCTCCCGACCTCCTTCCCTGCCTGTGGGACCCTGTGGCTCAGCTCCTGGGTTTGGGGTGGGGAATCCTGGTGGACTTTGAAGCTTAGTTTGCAAGGACATCTCCCCCAAACCCGAGGGGGCATCATCCCTGCCCCCGAGAGCCCCTGCACAGAGCCTGTAGCCTCTGCCTGTCTCCTCACAGAGAGGTTTGGGTGAAATAAATAAAACATGGATGAATTAGTTAAGAACAAAAAAAGAGGAACCTGGCTCAAGATGTTATGAACAGTAACAACAACCAGGGCTGTGAGTGTGGTCGCTCGCTAAGCACCCCCAGGGCCTCCCCTGGAAGGGAAGGCACCTCAGTTCCAGCCTAGCGAGGGCTCTGCGGCCACAGAGCTCCATGTGGCTGACTGGGGCTGGAGCCTGTGTCTGCCCAGAGCCAGCCTCTGTTTCCCAGACCCTGAGGACCACTTTCCCAAAAGGCTCCACTGCTGGTATGCATGGGGGCAGCCTGAGTCAGTCAGCCTGGAAAGTTCTAGGGACATCTGGAGCCCAGCTGTCTCCTGAGAGAGGAATCCCGCAGCCCTCTCCAGTGGCCACTTGATAAGTCACTCCCTCTTCCTACACGCTGGGTGAATGTGCTGCTTCTGAAAAGAGAATCTTTTATTTATTTATTTTTTGAGACAGGGTCTCACGCTGTCACCCAGGCTGGAGTGCAGCAGTGCAGTCATGGCTCACCACAGCCCCAGCCTTCCAGCCTCCAGCGCTTCTCCCTCCTCAGCTTTCCTGGTAGTTGGGGCTACCGGCATGCACCACCACACCTGGCTAATTTTTTTTTATTATTTGTAGAGGGAGACAGGGTCTCGCCATGTTGCCCAAGTCGGTCTCGAACTCCTGGGCTCAAGCAATTATCCCAAAGTGCTGGGATTATAGGCATAAGCCAGCTCGTCCAGCCAGAAGCTACATTTTTAAGGAGGTTGGTGAGAGGAATCTGAGAAAACCAGCATCTACAGACGGAACGAGAGGCCCTGTGGATGTATGAAGACTCTGAGAGGATGCCCAGCATCTGCAGATGGAACAAGAGGCCGTGTGGACATATGAAGACTCTGAGATGATGTCCCCAGATTCTAGCCCGCAGCTCTCTCCCCAAGCCTTGGCACATGTCAGTTCCCATCAGAGATGCTCTTCCACTCCGTTCCCCTGCCTGGGTCCACCTGATAAACTCTGAGTCTCTCACTCTGGTTTCCACTCAGGTCAAAGTGCCACCTCCTCCAGGAAGCCTTCCTGGGCCCACCCTCCATCACACCCTCTAACTTTCCTGCCCTGTCCATCACAGAGTGGGGGAGACTGTGACTGCCTGTCACGTATCCCTCGTCCACAGCACCATGAGCTCCCACGGGCAGGGACCACACCTTGCTCTGGCTGCCACAGAAATAAGGGAAAGGAAAGCCCCAGGCCAGATCCCCAGATGTGCACCCAAATATGTTACAGCAAAGAGCAGCCCTACTCCCCCTCGAGGCACTTCCCAACCCTCTCTCATTCCCTGCTATGAACCCCAAATATTTCAGACTGGTCTCAGTCAATTTACAAAGTGTATTTTGCCAAAGATAAGGACTCCTGCCCCTGACACGGCCTCAGTAGGTCCTGACGACTTGCGCCCAAGGTGGTCAGGGCACAGCTTGGTTTTATAGATTTTAGGGAGACCTGATACATCAACCAATACATGTAAGATATACATTGGTTCCATCCAGAAAGGCGGGACAACTGGAAGCAGGGGAGGGGCTTCCAGGTCATAGGTGGGTAAGAGACAAATGGTTGCATTCTTTTGCGTTTCTTCTTAGCCTTTCCCAAGGAGACAATCAGATAGGCATTTATCTCTGAGCAGAGGGATGACTGATTTCTGTCTGTCCTTTGTCCACAAGGAAATTTCTTGTCAGGGAGGTATGTAGCTTTTGTATCTTAGTAACTATCTTTTTTAGGAATACAGTGGGAGGCAGGTTTGCTCTAAGCAGTTCCCAGCTTGACTTTTCCCTTTGGCTTAGCGATTTTAGGGTCTCAAGACTTATTTTCCTTTCGCACTGCACAAACCAATTCTGTAAGAGCCCAGGTGTCCAGGAGGGGACGAAGAAACAGAATCATGAAGGACAGAAGCCACCAGCCCCTTCCATGGATCCCCCTCCTGCCTTCTTCTTTAGCTTTTCATTCATTCAATCAATTCCTCCATATCTGCAGAGCACTGTGTTCCAGGCACTGTTTCAGGCACCGAGGAATGGTGGCACATAGGAGGGCAGGGGCCCTGCCCTCGTGGAGATGAAGCCTCAATGAGAAGATACACAAGGCAACACGTACAGGTTTGTGGCATCTGTTAGGACAAGCTGGCCTGGGCAGCTCCCACCCCCTGCCACCCCTACTACAAATGCAAAGAAAAACAGTAAGGTATACTTTTTTTTTTTTTGAGAAGGAATTTCCCTCTTGTTGCCCAGGCTGGAGTATAGCGGCTCAACCTTGACTCACTGCAACCTCCACCTCCCGGGTTCAAGAGATTCTCCTGCCTCAGCCTCCTGGGTAGCTGAGATTATAGGCACGTGCCACCATGCCTGGCTAATTTTTGTATTTTTAGTAGAGACAGAGTTTCACCATTTTGGCCAGGCTGATCTCGAACTCCCGACCTCAGGTGATCCACCCACCTCAGTCTCCCAAAGTGCTGAGGTTATAGGTGTGAGCCACCTTGCCCGGCCAAAGTATGCTTTTTAAAAGTTATAGACACAATCAAGATCAAAAGAAAGAAAAGGAGCCACGTGCCTGAGACAGAGTGGAAACTCACGGTCAGAGCAGCTGGGGGCATCTGACCTGATGTCGGCCCTAATGAGAAGGACCTGCGGCTTCTGCACCCATTCTGAGCAAAAGGCATGGCCCTGAGTCAGGGCGGGACAGTGAGACTGAGACCCCTGCGTAAACCAGGATCTAAGATGGGCCACCCCACCCTGGAAAGTGGACAAGAAACTGCTCATCAAATAGGAACTGACAAGGGAGGCTGTCTTCCCCTGGCTATGGAGGATAAAAAAGTATCTTAGGAAAGTTAACCTTGGCCATATATAGTTATGAGGTCTGACCTTACAAGACTAACAGGGAATAAAAGTTCTCTGATGAGCAAAGGCCCCGGATGTGTGAAAATCACAGATCCCTTGACAGAAGCAAGGAGAAAGAAAATATACGCATTAGCAGAGAGCCACCCCAAGTCCATGAGACTGCAAGTTAAAAACTGAAACTACTCACAGGGAACAGCAACTTACAATAAAAAGGTTTAAACCGCATAAGCGAGTCCCAGAGGACTCCACAAAAATACAAGTTTGTGCTTGTTTTAGCCAGCTTTCACGAGGACACTGTATTAGTCCGTTCTAATGCTGGTAATAAAGACATATCAGAGACTGGGTAATTTATCAAGGAAAAGAGGTTTAGTTGACTCACAGTTCAGCATGGCTGGGGAGGCCTCAGGAAACTTGCAATTGTGGCAGAAGGGGAAGCAAACACATCCCTCTTCACATGGCGGCAGGAAGGAGAAGTGCAGAGCAATGGTGGGGGAAAAGCCCCTTACAAAACCATCAGGTCTTGTGAGAACTCCTTCACTGTCAGAAGAACAGCATAGGGTTAACCGCCCCCATGAATCAATTACCTCCCACCAGGCCCCTCCCATGACACGTGGGGACTAGGGGAACTACAAGTCAAGATAAGATTTGGGTAGGGACATGGCCAAGCTGTATCAGACAGGCTGTGTCACACACAACCTCAATCCCAGTGGCTTATCAAAACAAAGATTTTTGCCCCAGAAACATTATCTGGTAGGGGTGGCAGGTGTGGATTGGCTTTGATTCTGCTCCCTCCATCTTCTGCATCCTAAAATCCATTCTGAATGAACAGCCTCTATCTGGAACATATTCTCATGGAAGTGGAGACCCATCCCATAACCCACCTTGCAATGCCTCTTAAGCTACTGCTCAAATGTGGCACTGCTATGTCCCACTGGCATGATTTCCTCCAAAGCTGATGTCAGTGGGGGAAGAAAGTCTATTGTCTCACAGGAAGCACTGCACATCCCATTGCCACAGCAAGGCCGTATACCTCCCTTACGGAAAAGGCAGTGAGTCATTGGGCACAAAATTACAACCCACCACGGCACCGTGGGGACCTGAGATATGAGAATACTGTAAAACTATCACATGATTATATTTAAAATAGAGGAATAAAGATTAGAAACTATTAGGAAAGAAGAAGCTCCTAAAAAGAACACACAGGTTTGAAAAACAGCCAAATAGAATCTCTCTTTTTTTTTTTTTTTTATCAATTTTTTTTTTTTTTATTGCATTTTAGGTTTGGGGGTACATGTGAAGAACATGGAAGATTGTTGCATAGGTACACACATGGCAGTGTGATTTGCTGCCTTCCTCCCCCATCACCTATATCTGGCATTTCTCCCCATGCTATCCCTCCCCCAACTCCCCCACCCCCCCACTATCCCTCCCCTTTGTCCCCCGACAGACCCCAGTGTGTGATGCTCCCCTCCCTGTGTCCATGTGTTCCCATTGTTCAACACCTGCCTATGAGTGAGAACATGCGGTGTTTGATTTTCTGTTCTTGTGTCAGTTTGCTGAGAATGATGGTTTCTGTCCTCCAGGCTGAAGTGTAGTGATGTGATCTCAGCTCACTGAAGCCTTGACTTTCTGAGCGTGGGGGTCAGGTCCCACCTCTGTCCCCTGAGTAGCTGGGACTACAGGTGCATGACACCACACCTGGCTAATTGTTTGTTTTTTTTAGAGATGGGGTTTTGTCTTGTCGCCCAAGTGGGTCTCAATTTCCTGGACTCTGGCCATCCACCTGCCTCAGCCTTCCAAAGTGCTGAGATTATAGGTGTGAGCCACTGTGCCCAGCCAGAATTCCTTAGAAGAAAAAGCATAATGACTGAAATTAAAGCCAGCTAATCATTTAAATGCACACTGAAGCAGCTGAAGAGATAATGGATGAACTGGAGATAGGATGGAGGAGATCACCTAAAATGCAGCACAGAGAGGCAGGCAATTTACAAATATAATCGAGAGTTCAAGAAAGCTGAGAATAGCCTAACACAATCCTGAGCATCAGTCAATTTTGAATTCCAGGTGGCAAGAATAAAGAGAATGAGACAGAGAGTAATGGCTAAGCGATTTCCAGAAATGAAGGAAGTCCTGAGTTCTCAAGCTGAAGCTGCGCACTGAGTCCTAAATAGGATCATTAAGTACAAATGCACACCCGGGCCCAACGCTGGGCAACTAAAAGGCAAACAAAGCATTTTTAAAGCAAACACAGGGGAAATACAAATTGCCTACAATAAAGAGAGAGGAGAGGAAGGAAGAATAGGAAGAGGAGAAGGAGGAAGAAATGGAAGAGGAGGAAGAAGAGGAAGAAAAGAAAGAAGGAGGAAGAGGAGGAGGAAGAAAAAGAAGGGGAGGAAGAAAAGGAAGAGGAGGAGAAAGAGGAGGAGGAAGAAAGGAAGAGGAGCAGGAGCAGGGGGAGGCAGAGGAGGAGGAGGAGGACTGCTAACAGTGACAATAGCTGGCTGAAACATGGCTGTGTGATATCCTCAAACTCCTCAAGGAAAATAATGAAGGCTAGAATCCCCTACCAAACTAAAACCAATGAACACCCTTTAAGTCTAATCCAAGAAATTCAAAGACAAAGGGAGCACAAGTTATGACAAGACGGTTCTGTTGGATGGATAAAAATGTGGGCAGTCGGCCGGGTGCAGTGGCTCACGCCTGTCATCTCAGCATTTTGGGAGGCTGAGGCGGGTGGATCATCAGAGGTCAGGAGTTCAAGACCAGGCTGACCAACATGGTGAAACCCCATCTCTACTACAAATACAAAAATTAGCCGGGAGTGGTGGTGGGCGACTGTAGTCCCAGCTACTCAGGAGGCTGAGACAGGAGAATTGCTTGAACCTGGGAGGCGGAGGCTGCAGTGAGCCAAGATTGCACCAGTGCATTCCAGCCTGGGCAACAGAGCGAGACTCTGTCTCAGAAAATAAATAAATGAAAATGTGGGCAGGCTAATACATCTGTGAGTCCAGGGGCAGCTTTTCTCGTAGCACGGGAACCATGAGACCAAAATCACTCCCTCCATTTTAATGGCTCCCATTACTAATAACGTGCTGAATAGAAGTCTGTACATAAAAGAAAGTTTATAGTACACGTCCTCAAACATGTACAAGGAAATACTCATTTATAACAAAAATTAAGGGTACTATGTTGAAATTTATTATTTAACCCCTGAGCAGCACACAGCCTTCTGCAAGTTAGATTTTGAAGGCAGGGCACCGTGGCTCACACGTGTAACTCCAGCACACTGGATTGCCTTTGGAGCTAACACCCCGGTTCCTAAGAACTCGCAGACCTTTCCCCTCCTGCTGTTCCCTAAGCCAAGGTCATTTTCCTCGGGACTTCAGGATCATTTTTCTAAGAGGCACAAGAGACTGGATTGAAATATATATAAAAAGAATATTTACAGGACATGTCCTCAAACATGTATCAGGAAATATTAATTTATAACAACATTAAATAAGTTACTAAGATGAAATTTACTGTTTAACCCCTGAGCAGCACACAGTCTTCTACAGGTTAGACGTTGGAGGGCGGGCATGGTATCCCATACCTGTAATTCCAGCACTCTGGGAGGCTGAGGTAGGCAGATCACTTGAGGGTGGGAGTTTGGGACCAAGCTGGGCAATATAGCAAAACCCCTTCTTTACATAAAAAATTTCAAAAACAGCTGTTTGTGGTGGTGTGTACCTATAGTCCCAGCTACTCCCGGAGGCTGAAGTAGGAAGATCCGTTGAGCCTGAGAGGCGGAGGCTACAGTGAGCCGAGATCCCACCACTGCACTCCAGCCTGGGAGGCAGAGCCAGACTCTGTCTCAAAACAAAAACAAAAAAAAAGTTAGAGTTTGGGGTAATAAAGACAGTGGATGCTGATAATAACTGCTGTCACAAGTGGACAGAAGGGGAGAGAAGCCCTGTCCTGTTCCGGGTTAGCATCCCTGCCACTTCTGCAGCAGCTCTGCGGACGGGAGATGCAGCGGTGACTCACCAGGGCCCCCATGTGCCGCTGTCCAGCGGAAGACAAGCCTGGGCTTTGGAAATGGTTTTCCCAACAGCAAAGATCACTGGAAACGAGTGGTGCATTGTCTCTGCTCTGTGAAACACACACTCTAATGGGGAAGCGAAGCACACGGAGGTGCTCATCTAACGTAAGTGAATTCAACTCTGTTTGCTGCAGAGAGGGAGCCAGGGAGAAAGGGGGAGCCAGGGAGAGAGAAGCCCCATCCGCCATTCACGTGAGGAACGCATGCCACGGAACGTGGCACAGGCCAGGATGAGATGGCCAAGGCTGCCAGCAAGACCCCTGGGCTCTCCAGTGACCCCTGACAGTGACCCAGCAGGGAGGCAAATGCCTCCGTGGAGAGGCACTCCGTAGTTTCCTCAACATCCACGAGGAGACAGAAGCATGTTCGACGGTCTTAGCAAACCACTCAGCAACCCAGGCCAGAGCGACTGTTGAACCGTCCACGGAGTTAGTGACATAAAGCCTCACGTACTGATCTTCATGGGCAATGTAAGGGAATTTCAGGGGTAATTTTGATTACAAGCAATTTTTACCTGCTAGGTGACTTGAGAACCAAACTCCATACAAGATACAACTCCACTGTAAACAAGTAATTACCAACCAGGATGACACATCTGGGGACAACAGGATGTTGGAGGCAGAGAAGAAACATAAAGAGGGGTGATTATCTCTGTTTGGGGCTTTCAAGGGAGACTTCAGACAGAAGATGAGGTCTGAATAGCTTGGAAACTGAAAAGAAGCTTTTTAGTTAATGAAATGGAGAAGAACTCATTGCAGGCCAAGGACAGAGTTTTGAAACAGCACAAACAGGAAGCTGTGAGGGGCGGCCAAGACCGGAGGGGGCTCAGTATTTATGGAACATTAAGTGTGCGCAGAGCTGCAGGAGAGGAGGAGAGCCCGGCACCCCAAGGGGCTCAGACAGCCCCCCAGAGGCACACAGGGCAACAGAAGGCTTCTAACGGAGCAAGGGCGACCAGATTTGCATTTCTTAAACATATTCATGGCCTCCTGGTAAAGAAAATTATTGAAAGGGGGAAGACTGGAAGCAGAGAAACACATTAGCAGCTTTGATGGTCCAGGGAGACATGCTGGGCTCCACAGCACGGCCACAGCAGTAGGGATGGTCAGGGGAGAGGCACAGCACATGCGCCAGCAACCTCAGGGAGCAGCCAGACTCCCATGCACAGGAAGGAGGACTGGGACCCAGGCTGTACGTCCCAGGGGCAGAGGGGGCCACTCACCAGCTAGAGCAGCCTGTACTCTCCGCTTCATTCGCTATCACAAAAACAAAGCTGTGCTTTTTTTAAAAAAAGTGTCTGTCTTTTTTCTAGCTCCTCTAGGGCTGGGAACACACCTATGACACCCCCTCTCTGTGCTGAGAAGCAAGAAGACAAGCTGGCAGTGGCCCACAAGCCCCTGCTGAATGAGTGCAGGAGAAGCAGACGTGCAAGGAAGGGCACCAAGGGGTGCTCTGGATTCCTTGAGTGGGAAGTGCGTCCTCACCAGGTGTCCCTGGCAGCAGGCCAGGGACAGTGCCAGTCCAGCCCACAGTGGCTCTGAGCCCGCACCTCACAAGACCAGGGGTACTTTGGGAGCATGGCCAGCCCCCTCCAAGGAAATACCAAAGGAAGTAGAAAATGAAAACCCAAAATGGGCAGAGCTCTGGGCGGCGTGGCTCAGGGTCCCCTTACTGTTTAAAACAACCTGAGAAGATCCTCCATTGCATGCAACTAAGACCCCTGACTAACCCTGGGGGCTTATAGGACACCCACAAGGTAAAGTGATTACTGAATAAAGGTTGTAAGAGAAGTTCAAGCTAGAGATGTGTAAGCCATCTGTAGGAAAGCTGAGTGACATGGTGTGGCTGTGTCCCCCACCCAAATCTCATCCTGAACGGTAATTCCCATAATCCCCCACACGTCATGGGAGGAATGCAGTGGGGAGGTCACTGAATCGTGGGGTTGTTCCCCCGTGCTGTTCTCGTGATAGTGAGGGAGATGTCATGAGATCAGATGGTTTTATAAACGTCTGGCATTTCCGCTGCTGGCACTCGTTCTCTCTCCTGTTGCCCTGTGAAGAGGTGCCTTCTGCTGTGATTGTAAGTTTCCTGAGGCCTCCTCAGCCATGTAGAATTGTGAGTCAATTAAACCTCTTTTCTTTACAAATTACCCAGTCTTGGGTATTTCTTCATAGTAGTGTGAGAACAGACTAATACACTAAGTCTATGGGAATAGCTGAATTCTTTCAGGGTGGGGAACTCACGTGCCGCCTGGGGAAGACGGCCAAAAATGGGCTGAGCCTACCAAGCTGTCAACGGATATGGCAGAAGGACAGGAACTAGTCCTTTGGAGAGAATGTGTCTATTTGCCCTTGGCCATCTGAGCCACCCAAGAGGAAGAAAAGATTTTCAGCATTTAAATGAAAAAAAAACATTGGGATACAAATTGGGTTTTAAAAAAGGCACATATTTGGTCAGTTATTCAGATGAATGTACTATGTGGGATGTGGTTCCTGAGCCCCCCTGTGCAAGGTTTGTGTTAGGCAAGAATGTGAAATACACAGAACCTCATCCTTGCCCTTGAAGGACTCACACACCACCAGAGAAGACAGACACCAGCTACCCGGTCATCCAGGAAGAAACCTCAGGCATTATTGGCTCCAGTCTCCCACATTTGCCAAACATGAATAAATTGTGGTCCCTGCCTTAGAGGAGCCACAGACAGATGGTTTAGAAATGTGCATCAATCTCCATGCTCTACAAAGGAAGCAGGGAGTGGGAGTGAACACTGACTGCATGTGGACATCCAAACGTCTTCCAGGAGGAGGTAACAACCTAACCAGGGCTGGAAAGATGGGTGGTAGGAAGAGAAGTCCAGGAAGAGGAATGGTTTATGCATGTATGGATCCAGAAGACTCAAGGGCAGCCAAATAATGCTGGGAGGTTAACTGTGGTTCAAGCAGGGCTTGACCTGAAAGTGCAGAGGAGCGTGGAGAGTTGGTCCACTCAGGTAAGGAAGCTGAACGTATGGGAAGATTGCAAACATGGTCAGCTGTAGACCTGCGAGACAGGAGGGGGTTTCGGTCTTTGGGGAAGATCGGAACATCACAGAGCAAGGAATGCATGGGCCACATTAAAGACAGTGGGATGGAGGAAGGAGGAAGAGGCTCATTATTCGCCATGTCGCCCAAACATTTTCCATCTGTCTTCCTGCCTGTTGGGGAAAGTGTGCACCTAGCACTTTCCGGGAGTATGCTTGATGCTCAATAAATGCAAAAGGTTGGTGAACTGAAACAAGGGCAGACTCGACAGAGCACGCTGAAGAGAAGGAGCCGGGAATGACGACCATCAGCAGACGTGCGACCACCTAGGGTGCTTTCCAGATGAAACTTTCACTGAGTCTACAAAACGGTGCTCTTTAATGCAGGCGTCACGATCCTTTCACAGACGAGGAAGCCAAGACTAAGAAAATGTCCAAAGTCCCACACACACACCTACTGCGTGGCTTCCTCTGGGGCTCAGACCCAGCCCTCTTGGTTCTGGACCATGGTGGTCACCTCCGAGCACCAGGCACTCCAGGCATGGATTCCTACGTGAGTGTCCAGGACACGGCAAGCTGGCCATCCTCCTACCTGAGTGAATCGATGCTCCCCCTCAACCTGCCTGTCCTCTGTTCTTGTCATGCCAGGCAATGGCCACACCTCCACTGCAAAGGCCACAGAATCCAAGGAAATGAATCAAACAGTCAGGAGACGTAGCACAGGCTATCACCACGAGGCATGTAGAGGAGGAGCAGCCCCGGGGGACTGAGAAGTAGGCGACGACATGCCATCACAGAAGCTAAGGGTGCAGGAGAAGCAGGGGCGTGGGCAGCTCCACAGGCTGCAGACCCTTCTTCAAGGGCATGTGCCATCATCAGCTCACCCACTGCATCTACGCATTTGCAAAATGGCCTCCCCTTTTCATGGCTCTGCATGGAGAACTGGGTCAGCCTCTCCAGACAAGGTCGGGAGTAGGGGGACCTCTTCACTGGTAAGTTGGCTGGTTAGTTAGTGGGTGGGTTGGCCTTCTCCTTAAACAATAAAATGTTCTCCTTGCAGCCAGCAAGAACATTTCTCTCTGTACCAATCAGTAGATCTAACTTGAACACTGCTGATGGAGTCCTGCTCTGGATGAATCTCAGCCAGTCAACTCTATTTTCCTAGCACAAAAGGGAAAAAATTTAAGTAGTGTAGATTTTTCCTGCCTTTCCACTCAACTGGCAAACAAGACACAGAGGACAGCACAGGCCTTTTCCCCACTCACGTCCAGCACCTCGCCAGCCACGTGAGTCCAGTGCTTTAAAACCCTGTTTATAACACAAAACTGCCCCTCAACGCAAGCCGACGGCTTTATCTAGTTTTCAACCAAAGAAATATCCACCTGTTACAATGCTGTGAACCCTGTGAGAGATCACACGGCAAAGATGTTTGTAGGCGCTTTGAGGAATTTTCAAAGGAAAGTGGCTTATTCAGGACTTCTGTCATCACAAAGAATTTAAACCCCGCCTGCAAAGCTCCTTGACTGCAGGGTATGACTGATCTTCTCTCTGCTGGTATTTACTGAGTGTGCGTGGCACAGAGTGAGGGGGGCAGACGAAATCATGGTACGTGGGTGTACCGTGTGCTCTGGCCCTCCAAGACCCCACCGCCTTCCCCAGAGAAATACATCCTCAAGCTGGAGAGTGGAATGACCCGGAGATGACTCCCTTCCTCCCTCCTTCATTCCTTCATTTATTCATCCAGTGAACACCTACTGGACTCCTCTATGTGCCATGTTCTGTTCTAAGCCCTGAGATGCAGAGATAAACAAGAACACACGCTGGCAGCTGTGGAGGGTGGCTGGCCAACCTCATGATCAGTGCCATGCGGATGTGCGTTTCTGGGCCTGGTTTTGCAGCACCCATGGGGGCTATGGTCTGGCATGTTTGGGGGCTACATACAGTCTGGCGTGTTTGACCGAAGCTATGGTAGGTCTGACCATCGCTATGTACTGGCATGTTTGACAAACACCATCCCCATGTCTCAGAAGCCATGCATGATCCTCCTAGGAGACGCGACCTGGCTCTGAAATGACTTCTGATCTCACGTTGCAGAGAGACGCTGAGGTCGCGGTGTGTCCAGTGCAGCACGGAGCCCAGTGGCAACTGCTCAGGCTTGTTCTGCGGCTCCCGGGTGGCCTCCGACCTGGTGCTAACCCTGCACATCCAGTGGGTATGAAGAAATGGCGCCTGCCCCTCCTTATTCATGCTCTCTACTCAATTAGCTCAGAAGCAGCTGGAGACCCAAGTTCAGAAGTAAAACGCAGCCCAGGAGTCTTTTAAAAAGTCCCTCTCCCAGTGGGAGTTTTTCTGGAAACAAAAGCAAACCCATTTAGCTTATTATGAAAATTGATTCTCCCTTCTGCAAGACTCTCTGTTGCAGTTTGCCTGGAAGAAGAGGGCACATGACCGTGGATGCCAGAGTTAAAATGGGCCAAGGCCAGTCGGGGGACTCTGCTGGGCAGGAGGCCTCCCCCAGGGACTCACAGCCACTCTCATTGAGCTGAGGCCCAGGGAGTCAGAGCAGACGCAGGACACATGTGACTCCAAACAGCCCTCCCTGCAGGTACAGCCACCCCATGGACACGGAGCTCCCAGACCATGCTGGAAATAGCAACACTGTGTTGGCAGTAGGAGTCCGGCGCCCCCAGCATCTTCCACAGATGGGGCTGAAAATGTGGGTTCCAGGCAACCTCATCAATCAAAAGCCAGGGGCACGTCCGATCAGTGCATTGATGAAGTGAATAAGCACCCAGACCACCACACCAGAAGGGGATCTAGACAGGGACGGCCACAACCACTCAATCCCATGGGACCTCGAGGCTACAGAAGAAATGGGAACCTTTGGGCTCCACTCAGTGCTTCTGCTCAGAGGGCTTGAACTGGGGAATGAGATTTCATCAATATATTGTAAGTGCCTGACGCAATGCTATTTATGCTCTAATATTCAGGCAAGAAACAGTGACTGTCCTGCCCAGGCCAGCAGGATATACTCCAAAGGAGGGGCTGCTCAAGGAATCCTTACCAGCCAGCAGGGACGGAGCCCCCGCTTTGGGCTGGGACGTGGCATGGGGACCAGAAAGAAGGGGGTGGGGATATGTCCCCATCCCAGGCTGACAATCTGTGAGGATAAACTGTCATCAGGGCCCTGATCCACTTTCTGGGAGAACCCAGAATAGAGTGACATTAATTCTAACTTGGAGTGGGCATCAGTTCATCCATCTGCTATTGTCTATTCTGACGGAGCAGCCCCGTTCTCTGCAGGGCCAGCCACGCACAGGCACAGCGGCGCACACGCTAGACGTGCTCTGTCCCTCGGTGTCCCATAGTGGAGGTTGGAAGAACATTGTGGCTGGGCCCTAGGGCCTGCAGACAGACATCTCCAATCCCTGCCTCTCCTCTTACTGGGCATAAGGCCTCCTTGAGCCTCCTGTCTCATCTGTAACGTAGAAGTGACGATGGTACCACCTTGTCACACTTCAGGAAGGGGGGGATGGAGAGGCGAAGCCCTCGGCTCTCTGCTGAGCCCCAGGTGTGGGCTCAAAAGCTGGAAAGGGAGTTCCCAGCGCCTTCCGTGTTGCCTGCTTCTCTGCCATCTCCAGAGGCCGGCAATGGTCCCTCACCTCTGCGTCCTGGGTGCATGGCAGAGGGTGCAGTGTCCTGGGTGTTGACTAGCCCTGGAAAGCTTGCCTTCTGCGAGTGAGCAGCCTGGGGTTTCTTCCCAGTGCAGAGCAGTCAGGGAGGTGGGATTGTCGGTCTCACAGATGCAACCAGCTGCTCACCCGGGGCTTCGCATCAGCTGGGTGTCCTCACAGCCGGTGGCTGGTGGAAAGAGGATGAAGGGGCCCAGGACCTGCTCACCCACATCACAAGGCCTCTCCCGATTTTGGAAGGCAGACTCGTAATACTTTGTACTAACACCACTTGGAGAGAGTTTAGTTTGTCTCCATGCAAAGAAGCAGCCATTGATGGCTGCTTAGCACAGATGAGCTCCTGATGTATGGGACTCCACGCAGACGGGGTGGGTGCTGAGAGGGGAGGAGGGGGAGGTGACCTCGGGGTTCCCATCCACCACTAAGAGCTTGCTGTTCTGGGGAGAGGAGAAAGAGGAGAGGGATTCAGGAGGTCGGCAGGTCAACAGCATGGCATTAAGTCAAGGGGTCCACGACGAACGACCTGGCTACCCACAGGCCAGCAATTGTCCTGATGATTTTAGAGCTTTAAGCTAATAGGACACTGGGCTTAATGACTCTAATACCGAGTTAGAGAATGGTTTTATTCCAATGATTCCACCTAGGGCAGAGCCAGTGCACCCGGGTTTGACAATGAGGCCAGGGGGAGAGACCCCCAGGGCAGTGGGCCCAAGGTTCAAGGACCCCCGCTGAGGGATGGGCCCTGGGGAAGCTCACGGTGGGGTGTCTGCCATCGGCTTGCGAGCCCTGGGAAGGCTGGGTGTGGACGGATGTGGGGGGAAACACTCTCTGCAGAAAGAGCATCCAAAACCAGGCCATGAAGGAAGGGCTGGTGAGCAGAGTGGAAGAGAGACGATGTCCTTTTAGTAATTAAACACACCAAATTAATCATGATGCCACTTTGGGAAAATCAGTTTGCCAGCAGGAACCAGATTTCCACTCAGAGGCTGAGCTGGAGAATTAATGAAGGCTATTTCCAGCAACAAGGGCAGGGCGGAGGAGCACCCTGGGGACTGGACCACTGAGCCCACAGCAGTCATGGCTACCTCCCGAGGGCAGGGGCAAGTGGGGGAGACTGTGGGAGCCCCAGGAGCTCAAGGGAGGGACACACAGGAACCCCCACCCACGGCAGGGCGAGAAGACCCACCACGTCCTGCTCCTGCTTTCACCGCCTGCCAGAATTTTCCATGGGCTGCACCAACTGAGGTGCAGGGGGACCAGGCTTCTGGGGCTCAGAGCAGGGCAGGAATGGGTCTGGAAGTCAGATAGGGAGTCACCAGCTCACCTAGAGAACCATCAGAGATGCCAGGGCAACCCAGGGGAGGCCGATGCCCAAACAGAGACGCCTGCAACCCCCACTCCCATCCCCAGACCCTGGGAGCTCAGGGGCAACAAGGGGCCTGTGTGCCTCCTTCTCTGCCCCCTCCTGAGACCCCCCGAGGACAAGGCCTGTGGAAGGAGGACCCCAGAAGGGAAGAGAAGCATGACTGTCCCAGCTCTCTGGCAGGAGGGGGTAGGGAAGGGAACGGCAGAGGTGGGGCTGATCCCACAGAGCCTTCCCAGTAGCTCTGGAAAGGACAGGCATTCTTTCCTGTTGAAAACCGATGCTCAGTGCTGCAAAGAAAAATTAGCACTGAAACAAAGGATCTTATGGCAATGCAATTTTCACTTCCCGGACTGCAGGAAGGGTACCCTCGCTAGCCATCATGCCACGAGAGTACAGTGAACAAAGGAAAACACACAAATTTATCCCTTACACATTTGGGGTCGTCCTTACTGCTGTATCTGATCTCCATTGGCTGAAGCCAGACCTCAAAATCTAAACTAAAACCCGATTGGCTAACAACTTAAAACTTTTCTAAACAGGTAAAAGCAGTGCAGAGCTGGGACATGCCTGTGAGCACGTCCAGCACAGATATCTTGGTTAAAGTACAAGGACACAGAATGTACTACGTGCCTGTAAGCATGGCGTGTCTAACAGCTACACAGGATAGGGCTTCACAAAGAGTTATTAGCATGCTTATCTTTTTTTTTAACAAGAAAGGAAACTTTAAAAAGTAACTTTTCTACTTCCCATATTTCCCCAGGTTTGCATTTTCTCCAGCATCCTGGAGAAAAAGACGATGTAGTCCTAAGTCTTCACTGTGAGTCCTGGATTCGGCAGGCAGGCCCTTCCCCTCACTGAGCCTTGGCCTTCTCGTCTGGAAAATGAGTCAGTAAAGGCCCCAGGGAGCAGAGGAAGCTCCCCTGTGTGGCCCTGGCCCTTAGGGAAGGCGGGCTCCCTTTCACTCTCAGTCGGGAGGCAGGCAAGTCCTGGGCTG
The DNA here is from genome assembly GCA_036589455.1 of Ateles fusciceps. NCBI lineage: Eukaryota > Metazoa > Chordata > Mammalia > Primates > Atelidae > Ateles > Ateles fusciceps. Next base: position 469,225 of record JAZHEH010000402.1, on the reverse strand, counting down.
ATGTTCAAGGACACCGTTGAGGGATGGGCCGTAAGCAAGGCCATACCTGGTGGTCCAGCCTGTATGCCTCGAGTGATGGACCAGAGGTCTGCCTCCACCTCTGCCACACATGTGAGGCCAAGCAAAGAACAGTTCAGAGCGCACATAGCTTAGACGGCATCTCCGCCTCCGGATGGTGTGACGAAAGCCCACAGGGGCCTGCGGAAAGTGCTGTGGGTAGATGTGCGTCTCCGCGCACCTTTCCTTCATTTCTCAGCAGCAGTGGTTCATCAAAAACGCAACTCACCTGCCTGGATTGCTTTTGTTTTCCTCATTTCCTGAACATCCTCTGGTCTTAAACCCGCCTCCTCCTCCAGGTTCTTCAGTGCCGGCTTGCTTCTTGCTGGCTCCCCATGCTCCTTCTCTGCCCCCCTCAGTGCTCATTCCCTCCACCTGCTGCTCAGCAGGTCGACGCAGTGGCCATGACGAGATGGAACCAAACCGACTGAAGCAGGGGGAGGCGGGCGGAGGCAGGTCACACTCCAGGCCAGAGTTACAAACCCAGGTGTGCCAGCGCCCTCGGGACGCTCCCATGGCCCAGGGCAGCCAATCTGCCACATGACCTGGGACAAAGTAGGGGGACAATGTCAGAGGACTTCAGTAAGGCACCCCCTATCCATCCTATCTCCAGGAAACAGCATGGAAACCTCGCCAGGTGTTTTGTGGGAACAATTCTTCATATATTGAGAATGTACTAGAAATTCTTTACTGTGCTTTACAGTAATGACGAATGCTGTTAATTACAGCCCAAAACATCCAGTGCACTCAAGTAAGTAAATCTGTAAGCTCCAGATAAAAAAAAAAACTGTCAAGCACTATACAACATCCAGAGATGGGAAACGTCTGGAAGATACCACGGATACCTGTGGCTGTCAATCAAATATGCTTCACCTGCTGACCTCCATCTTCCTGCACCGGACGTCCTGTGCACCAAGATGAGTAGGGTGCAGCCACCTCCCCCAGGAGGACCCAGCTCCATGCACACCCACTGCCCACCAGGGGGGCAGGGAGCCAGTCCCAGGCCAGCCTCTTCTGTTCAGCTGCCTCAAGCCCATTACCCACGCCCAAACTCTCCCTTCCCGTCCTCTCTGTGTGAATGTCCCACAGCCAACCTCTTGTCAGTCTCTGTAGTCCAGCCCAGCAGCCACGTTTTCCAGGAAGGCCTCTGGATAGCCCCAGGCAAAAACTGACTATTCATTCCACCCTCCTCTTTCTGCCCAGCACTTCCTTTGCTCACAACAGGATTAGAGTGTGCTCTGGGCTGGTGATCTGCACACCCAGCCCTGACCAAACTACAGGACACAGACCGAGGCGCTCAGACACATTCTTGCCACTGGCCACAAATGGTAGCAGGTGTCACTGTGGATGCCAGTCTGCCCAGAAGCTGTCAGAGCCGGCTCTAAAACGCATCCCCCATCCCAGCAGTCAGAGTGTGCCCTCTCCTCAGATCTGTACCACATTTTGAGAAGTGAAAACGCTTTGACCTTTATCCCTCCCTCCATTTAAAGTAATTCTAATTGTTCAAAGAGAAAGAAGCAAACTTTGGAATGGAAGTCAAGGCATCAGATCTTTGAGGATCTGAGTCAAATTTCCATGCATTTGCATAAGATATTCAAATAGTCTAGAGCTTCTGTGGATAGCAGAGAGGGCTGGCTCCTGAGGTGGCAGGAGACCTGGGCTTCCTGGAGGTTCTGGGCTCACTGGTCTACTGCAGGCCTCCATTTGCATGGCTTTCTGGCTTGGACACACACTCATCTCACAAGGGCTGGCTTAAGATCCTGAAACCCCAGCCTGCCTGTGACTCTCAGCCATGTCCACCTCTGCGGGACAGAGAACTGTGAGCAAGAGGCTGAGAGCTGGGGGAAGCCCAGGTCCTGGGCCACCTCTACCCACACCGGCTGTGGGATTTAGGGCAGGGCCCTGCCCCTCTTGAGGCCTCGTGTCCCCATCTGTAAAATGCTGGGTGCTCCCACCCTGAATGGTACTGTGGGCTGCAGTGCTGGGGGACACCTGGGTCTCTGCACCGTGACTCAGGCGCGGCTGCCTTGGGCTGTGCTGAGAGATCCCCTGTGGCCCTGCTGGCTACGGGGGATACTGTGCCATGGCGACCTTCCCAAACACTGGAGCAACAGGTTGGCTTCGTTCACCAGCTCCTCCCATCTCACAGTGGCCAAAATGTGGGGCCTGGGTAGACCGCTGCCTGCATGGATGACCTCTGACCCTCAGCACTGCCCAGGCATTCTCAGGGGTGGGTGGGGCAGTGTGAACTCTGCCCAGCTGGGGCAGGAGCAGCAGGGCAAGTTTGCCGGTGTAGACGGCATGGCCACAGGCTCCTCAGGGGTGGCCCCTCAGGGGCAGCCAACAAGCAGGAGAGCGGAAGAGCTTTCCTCCCTCTGGAGAAGGCCTACCTCATTCCCCAGGCCTGACCTCCCCCAACTTCATTAACCCAGAGGCCTCCTTCAACCCTTCAACACCCAGCACCCCCTCCCCCTCTCCTCCCTGCCCTGCAGCACAAGCCCAGGCCTGCCTGTAAATCCACCAAACACACGTGCACTGCACACATATACACAAACCCATCATACACCACACAACACATACGCACTCCACACCACACAAACATATCATACAGCACATACCACACAACATACACACGACATGCACCACACACACATGAATGGGTGCTTAGACACACGTCACTGCACACAGCACACAGCACACATGCACACACAACAGGCACTGCACACATATGCATCACACACTTCACACATGTGTGTACACACCACTCATACACACACTCACACACAAACACATCATTCACTACACACATGGGACACACATGTACCACACACCACACACGTGTGTACACACCACTCACATACACGATCACACACAAACATATACACCACACACACAGGCATGTGCACAGGATACACATGTACCACACATGGGTGTACACACCACTCATAATCACACACAAACACATACACCACACACACAGGACACACATATACCACACACACCACACACGTGTACACACCTCTCCCATACACAATCACACACAGACACATGACCACACACACACACACACACACACATAGGATACACAGGTACCACACACTCCACACGTGCCCTTTGTGCATGCACTCTGCAGGCCCCTGAAGCAGCACCTCCAGAGAGGGGCTCAGATTAGAGACACAGCAAGGGTCATGGTGCTGGGTCCCTCCTGGGACAGACCCTGCGTAAGAAACTGTCCAATGGGACTCAGCATCAGGTCAGGGTGCAGTGCTGGAGCTCTGGAGCAGGCCACACGGAGCCCATGACCCAGCAGCCGCCAGCCTCCTCTCTGTAAGTGGGAGGAGCGAGTGCCGGGCTGTGGGGGAGACGGATGGGCTCCTGGGGTGTCCGATGCTCCCTGTGGCCTGGCCCCAGGACACTCTCACATGTGCCTGCTGGCATTGCTGCTCCTGCCGCTGCTGTGGTTGCAGCTGTGGGCTGTTACATGCCAGCCAGGACAGCAGCTCTCGTGAGCACAAGCCATGCTGGCTGAGACGGAGCCAGGACCACGGGTGACAGGCAGAATAGCAGGGGGGATCAGCTCAGCCCTGAGCCAGAGCCCTGCAAATGCCTTCCCCTTGGCTCTGGGTACCCATTGCTGAGTAATAAACCACCCCCAACTCAGTAGCACAAAGCAAAACTTGAATTGCTCATCACCCTGTGGGCCAGGGGCTGGAGCAGGGCCCAGCACGCTGCAGCCTCAGCTGAGGAGTAACAACAGCTGGAGGGCGGAGGACATGGAGGCATGGGGGACTCTCGCCCTGGGGCTAGGGCTGCCTTCCCACCATGAGCTGGGCACCCCCATTCCACACCAGCCTCTCCATGCGACCAGCCTGAGCTCCTCGCAGCATGGCAGCCTCAGACTGCTTCAGCTCGTAAGACTCCAAGAGACCAAGGCCGAACCGCCAGTCCACTTACAGAGGAGGGCAGGACCTGCTCAGCATCTCACCTGCCGTCCCCCACTGCACAGAGCGGCCGAGGCCAACCCAGACTCACGCACGGGGAGGAATGAGCCCCTCTCCACGGGAGGCGTGCCGGGGACCGGTGGCATCTTTCATCCACCAAGCCTCTGTGCTGCCAATCTATTGCAGGACCAGCTCCTAATATATCAACGAGGATTCAAGATCTCTCAAAGTGATCAAGTGGTCAGTGAAAAGAAAACAAGACAAAGAAACCATTTTCTTCAAAGCTGGGCCTGGGGGAAACCACATAACACTGCTCTGTGGGTGTCTAAAACTTCCCTGAAAACCTGTTAACTCATCTCGGAGAAACCAAATTCTAAAAGAGTTTACAAGTTAAAAATCAACAACAATTTCTTCTTGTTATTTCAGATAGCGCCGGTTTTGTCAATTCTCCCAGAAGCTTGGGGTTGCTCAGTCACCACCGAGGGGTCCACAGTGTTCCCAGCACCAATTCGCACCCCTTCCCAAGGTCAGAGCAGCCCCTCCAAGAACAGAATTGGTTCCCACAGCCTTCCTCTCTCCAGGGAGACAGTGGGCACTCTCAGGCACCTGCTGTATGCGTTCCAGGCTCCCCATTGGCTCCCACAGCCTTCCTCTCTCCAGGGAGACAGCGGGCACTCTCAGGCACCTGCTGTATGCGTTCCAGGCTCCCCCTAGGCACAGGGCTGGCATCACCTCTCTTCTCCAACTCATGCCTCTTCACCAGACTCTGGCAGGAGCAAGTAAGGGCCATGCTTCCCAGTTAATAGATGCGGAAATCACATCCAAATCACAAAGCCTTGACAGGTTGCTGACAGTCACCAAGAGGCCAGGCTGGGGTATGCAACCCTGTCTGGTCCTGAAAGCCCCGCTGGGCAGCTTCTCTAAGGCCCGTGCTTGTTTCTCCAGATTCCAACGTGCTGCCACACAGCCACACACTCTCCAGGCTGGTCTCTGGCATCCTTCTGTCGAGACTGGGGAGAAGCAAGGGTACTTCATTTCATGTAAGGGTCAAGAAAACCAGGCTGGCAGGCTGCCTATGGTGGAGCCCCCCGGCGTTGGGGCAGCAAAGAACCACAACAGTAATTGCTGGCTTCGTCCTCTCCCCCTCCCCTCTGGCATGGGGGATGGACACTGCCAGCTGTGGTTGTGGACGTCCCAGAAAGCTGCTCGTAAATGTTTATTGTTTCAATAGACGGCAATTGAATGGAAATAGATCAGGTCATGGGACTTCTGGAAGCTTCACCAAAAGGACCACCTGCTGCCATGACACCTGGACTCAGCTCTTCAACGGGGAAGGACACAGGGTGTCAACCTGCCTTCCCCGCCTGGAGCAGGTTGGATGGTGACCCCAAAAAAGCTATGTCCATGCCCCAGAACCTGCGGATGTAGCCTTATTTGGAAAATGGGCCTTTGCAGGCGTAATGAATTTAAGGATCTTGAGATGAGATCATTCTCTATTATCCAGGTGGACCTAAATCCGATAGCAAGTGTCCTCATAAGAGACAGAGGAGGAGGCCACAGGTTCAGAGGAGGAGGCCAGGTGACCACAGGAGCAGAGATGCAGCCGAGCCACAAGCCAAGGAATGCAGGGAGAGGAAAGGAGCTGGGGGAGGCAGGCAGAATTCTCCTCTAGAGCCTGCAGAGAGAGTGGGGTTCTGATGCCACCTTGAGTTAGGACTTCCAGCCTCAAGAACTGTTGGGGACTGAATCTTAGCTGTTGAAAGGCACCCAGTGTGTGGTAAGTTATTGTGGCAGTTGTGAGAAGTCGAAATTTTTACTTTTTAAAGTAAAAATTTTTTTTAATTTTTACTTTTTCCTTTTTAAAATTTCCTTCCTTGTTAAATCGTAAGTGTGGTAATAACTTTGTTGAGCCCTATCCTGTACAGCTGTTAGACACGCCATGCTTACAGGCATGTAGTACATTCTGTGTCCTTGTACTTTAACCAAGATATCTGTGCTGGACGTGCTCACAGGCATGTCCCAGCTCTCCATTGCTTTTACCTGTTTAGATAAGTTTTAAGTTGTTAGCCAATCGGGTTTTAGTTTAGATTGTGAGGTCTGGCTACAGCCAACGGAGATTAGACACAGCAGTAAGAACGACCCCAAATGTGTAAGGGATAATTTGTGTGTTTTCCTTTGTTCTTTGTACTCTTGTGGCACGATGGCTAGCGAGGGTACCCTTCCTGCAGTCCAGGGAGTAAAAATTGCGTTGCTAAAAGATCCTTTGTCTGAGTGCTAATTTTTCTTTGTGGCACTGAGCATCTACTTCCAACATCTATTTCCAACACTGATATACCCCCTTGAAGTCCCAGGGCCACTGCAATGGTTGAAATCATCTCCAGCTAGAAACTGGCTGGGCTGGGCCTTCCCAGAAGCCAAGGCGAGAACATGGATGCTTTCCAGTGTCCGGAGTGCTGGGGGCTCTGCAGAGAAGCAGGCTGCGGACAGGGGCTTGTTCCTGCCCTGCCAGGTTCTTTGACCTTGAGCAAGTCCTCTGACCTCTCTAACCCAGAACACGAGCTTTGCGAGGCCAAAATGCCGATCGGGGAGTTAAAAATGTGAACGCAGCTCCTAACAGGCAGTGGATGCTCAATGCGCAGCACGTATTGTTGCCAGAAATTTAAAACAGAAACGGGGGAGAGGGGGAGGGGGAGCCCAGGGCCACTGTGAGGACAGCTGAGAGCAGAGGACCGCTCGATACGCTGGAAAACATCCACGCCGTCAACAAAGCCAACACCAATCAAGGGATCGAAGGAGGCAGCGGGTCCGTTTACTATTGATAAACGGCTCATTAATATGAAACCGTGCTCCATTTAGCATTTCTTATTGCCAATTAGCAGTAATGTCTCCACCACACTTGAGACGATTGCAGATTGATGGTCTCTAGTTTTCCGGGATGAGCATGGCAAAGGTTAGAGTTAGCCACCGGGTAGCTCCGAGCTGACCGTCGGAAGTTTGCGGAACACCCCCTCATGGGCTGGAGAGACCTGGAAGCCCACCCAGCCTGGGGCAGAAAGCCAGCAGACACAGGAAGTCCCCCAAGTCCTCAAACTCTCCACAAAGCAAGATGCAGCTGCAGGAACATCACCCGCCCAGGCCCCAAGTGAGTTCCCAACCTGCTTTTCAAGCCAGTCAGAGACTCCCATGCCTCTCCCCCTGGTGATTAATGACAGCCCGTTGTGTCACAAAGTAAACAATGGAATTGTGCTACCAAGAGTTATGGGGGAAATAAAGCCATCTCTCTCCTGGCCCAAACAGATAGCGCGAGTTATGGCAGGGCATTAAGCATTCCTTGCGGGGGCAGAAGCAGATTGATTTCTGTTTAATGCATTAGGCTGTTTACATGGTTGGTTATTGGAAAATCTGACCCCAAAAACTGGAGCATTCATTTGTGCAGCTTGCCTCTAGACGGGATTTCTGGGAATGTTTCCTGGACCTGGGGATGGCGGGAGAGGACTGTGGCGCCTGGACAGGCCATCAGACAGACCTGGGTTCCAGCTCCCGACTCCACCAGCCCTCAGAGACTAACCACCACAGCCAAAGCTGTGTCACCTCTCTGAGCCTCCGTTTCCCCATCTCTACAATGGGGCTCTAGATGATGGAAAGTCCTCCATTCTTCCTCCACAGGAGGGGGCCGGTAGACCGGCAGGAGGCACCTCACACTCAAACCAGGCCCCTGAAACTCGTCTTGTGCCTGTGCGTGTCCAGCCAGAAGCTGCAGCTGTGCTTCTGCACACACGTGTGTGTCTGCAGGAGGAGAGGTGTGTGCACAGAGGTGTAGACAGATTCTGACGCCCTTGACCTTCCATTTCTATGGCACCTGTTCATCCCCTGATCACAGGACTCATGCTCCCAAGAGTCTCCCTGTATGTCCACCTCACCCCAGGTACCCTGAACCACTGCAGGCAAGGGTGTCCCAGGGCTCATCTCTGAGCCCAGCACCAGCCCAGGACCTGGGCAAAACACACACTTGCTGGATGAATAGACAAACCCTCCAGTACACGCTCACACTCAGCCTCCAGGGCCACACCCACACACGCATGCACACACGCACAGCCTGGCCTTTCTTCACCCCAGGTGGCTCTGAGTGCCTCACCCTCCCTGCCCCAGCTCATGCCCAGCTCCGGCCTGTGCCTCCTCTGTGACTGTACCCCCTGTTTCCACCCTCCTGGCTTCCTGATCACACACTGGGAGGCTGAGTGTCTCCCCACCACCTCGTACGACTCCCCAGGTGACTCTGCAGCCCACACACCCTTCACGTGAGCACCTCCGCAGAATTGTCAGTCTCGGCATCAGGCCATTCTCCTGTGGGCAGAGCAAGAATTAGGATCCCAGATCCACCCAGATGGCTCCACTCCACCCTGACACCTGAGTGGTGGGGCCCATGTGAGCTTCCCATGGCCACTGTCACAAATGACAAGCTTTGGTGTGTCACATTCATTCTCTTCCTGATTCTGGAGGTCAGAAGTCCAAAATCGGTGTGACCAGGCAAACGTCACGGTGCTTGCAGCCCTGGCTCCTTCAGGGAGCGTTGGTTTCCTGCCTTCAGCTCCCAGAGGTACCTGCGCTCCCGCATGCTCTGGCCCCCAGCCCCAGCTCCATCTCAAAGTCCACCACAAACATCTCCACATTTGTCCCTGCTTCCAATGTCACATGGCCTTCTTCTCTTCTAACGTCTGAGCTCCCTCAGACCCTCTCATAAGACCCTTTTGATGACACTGGCCACCCCCTTTCCTCTAAGCATCTCCCCATCTTGAGATCCATAAGTGAACCACACCCAAAATCTCTTTAGCCATGCAAGACCACGGGTTCCGCAGTTAGGAGGTGGACAGTTTTGGAGATCAAAGCTCCCCCAAAAGCTGAGAGAGGGAGCCCTCAGGTCTGGGGGAGCCAAGCCCCTTCTGCCAGTGAGGTTCTGGAGGGGCCTGGGATCTCAGGGCCTCTGGATCCTAGCTGTGAGGTAAGAGAGGGCTGCAGGCACCGCCGGTGCAGACACGCTCTTGCACTGCTGCTTGTCAAGCAGAGAATGCTCGAACCTCTTCGTGGTCCCCTGCTCTCCCCTCACCTGGCCCCCAGGCCTTCACACTCTGGCCACACTCTGTGGGCCCCCAGCCTCACCTCCCACCCTCTGCCTGCTGCTCACCCCCATGTGGCACCCAAGCGTGCCCGGTCTCCAGGACACACTGGATCCAGTGCAGTGCAGGCAGATGCCCGCAACACCCAGCCTAGGGCTGCCTTCCAGACCCAGGTAATGATTTCCTCCCCTGCCTGGGCCTCAGCCCCTCTAAGGCAAAGCGCCCATTTGCCGTTAGGAGGTTCCTGCATGCTGCCTGTCTCCCAGCTGGACTGTGGGCTTCGGGGCAGGGTGCAGGGTGATGTCCCCTGCCTCCTGGCACCCCTGGTGCACAGCACAGGGCCTGACCGATGGAGACGCTGGGGCCTGTGGGCTGAAAGCATGCAAACATGCCCCCTGGGGTGGGGGTCGGAATTCTAAAACGCATCTCCAAAGATACCTTGCACGAATCCCCAGAACCTGTAAATATAGTGTCATCTTTCCCTTACAAATATCCACCGTGCCTTTAAGACAGCGGGATTATTCAGGTGGTCCTGACCCAAATAATCCTCTGGCTGAGGCAGAAGACAGAGAGGTGTGGAAAGCCTGAGAAAGACTCAGCATGTCTTTTCTGGCTCGGCGGTGGCAGGGACCACGTGAGAAGGAAAGCGGGTGGCCTCTAACAACTCTGAGTGGCCAAACGGGACTTCCCCACCTACAGCCACAAGGAACTTGATTTGGCCAACAACCTACATGAGATCAGGAGCAAATCCCTTCCTTAAGCCTGGGATAAGAGCTTTACCTAGCTGGAGCCGTGATCTCAGTCTTGTGAGACCCTAAGCAGAAAGCCCAGTTGATCTTTGCCAAACATCTAAGCTATGGAGCTCAGAGCTCATGAATTTGTGCCACTCTAAGCCACTGCCTGCATCCATTTGTGACACAACAGTAAAAACCAGCACCCATAAGCTTGTGTACCCTGAGAGGCACCTGCATCAGTGCACATTCCAAGTTCATACACAGAAAGCCATGTACCCCTATGTTGAGCCGTGTACACACACATGCCCCAAGTCCGTACACAGAGAAAGCCATGTACCCCCCAGGTTGAGCATGTATACACATGTGCCCCAGGGCTGCACAGACTGACACCATGGGGACCATGGCAACCAGACTTGGGAACAGCCAGGCCACAGTCACACCCATAGACCAAGCCCAGGGCCTCTCCTGGGGGCCTCCATCTCTGCCCACCAAGGGGAGAAATGCAGCCTTTGGAGCCTGTAATGTGTCCTAAGGATAGCTTGAGACAGAGTCCTCTGGAGAATCCCATGGCCACTAAGAACCCACCTGTCCAGCAGGGTCACCAGATATCACCTCCACTCAGTCCAGGAAGAGGCTGAAAGGCCCTGGCACACCCACTGAGGTCAGAAGGCAGCACCCACGCCACATCAGGGCCCCCCTCCTCCCGCTGCCCCCTCCACTGGCCCCACTGCCTTAACAGGTCAAGCACAAGGGAAAGACATTTTTTGGGGGTTGGAATCAGGAATCCAGGCAAAGTCCTGCTTCAGCTCTTGCTGGCCCAGGGCCTCGGGTGTTCCTGGGTGTTACTGTGAGGACCAGCAGGACAGTCCTGTGAGTCTGTTCTCACACTGCGGTGGAGGAGTACCCGATACTGGGTAATTTATAAAGGAAAGAGGGTTTGTTTTTGTTTTGTTTTTTAGACGAAGTCTCGCTGTGTCACCAGGCTGGAGTGCAGTGGCACAATCTCAGCTCACAGCAACCTCCGACTCCCTGGTTCAAGCTATTCTCCTGCCTCAGCCTCCTGAGTAGCTGGCATCATAGGTATGTGCCACCACGCCCGGCTAATTTTCATATTTTTAGTAGAGACAGGGTTTCACCATGTTGGCCAGGATGGTCTTGATCTCCTGACCTCAGATGGTCCACCCGCCTCAGCCTCCCAAAGTGCTGGGATTACAAGCGTGAGCCACCTCGCCCAGCCCCAGAAAGAGGTTTAATTGACTCACAGTTACGCATGGCTGAAGAGTCCTCAGGAAACTTACAATCATGGCGGAAGGCGAAGGAGAAGCAGGCACCTTCTTCACAGGGCGGCAGGAAGGAGTGGGTGCCAGCAGGGGAAATGTCAGATGCTTATAAAAAACCATCAGGTAGTGAGACTTACTACCACAAGAACAGCCTGGGGGGAGACCACCCCCCACGATCCAATCGCCTCCACCTGGTCCCACCCTTAACACATAGGGATTATGAGGACTACAATTCAAGGTGAGATTTGGGCGGGGGACACCCAGAAACCATATCAAGTCCCCGCAGAGCCCGGGCCCAGGCCTGACACCAACACACACGGCACATGCTCCGTGTACACAGGCATCGTGATCATAACAGCCTCAGACCTGAGGATCCTGGGCTCCGGGCCCTGGGCTCTGGCTTCACTCACCAGGTCCCAGAATCAGGGCCACTTGGCAATGCACATCTGCCCCAAGATTCATTCACATCCACAAGGAAGGTCCGTGTCTATAAGCAGTGAAGCCTCCGGGTCACCTCTGAGGTAGGGGAGGAGCCACCCACACTCCCAATTTACAGATGAGGAAACTGAGGCCTGAAAAGCTCTCCACAACATCTCAGAATCATAGCCTGTCCTGAGTTGATGGGATCTGCCCAGGACCTGGGTGTAGGCGGTGTAGATTCAAATCCACGTCCTCCCTGCCTTCACAGCTGCAGGACCGCCCTGGGCCCCGCCTCCCTCCTGGCCGACCCCTCCCGACCCTCACAGCCTGGAGTGCACGGGCTCAGGCCCTAGGCTTGGGTTGGTACCACCACGAGCTACCCGAACCCCAGATTCTCTCACCATTTAACGCTGTCACATCCACTGGGGCACCTGTGACCCCTCGCTGTGAACGGCTGGGGCCACGCCCTTCCTCCTCTCACCTGGCTTCCCAGCACACAGCGCAGCTGCTCAGTTGTTGTGCCCAGTGGACGCTGTCACAGATGCAGACATTGCATTTTGCTGGGAGAGTTCACTATCTGCTGAACATGGCTGGAAACACAGGTGCCTTCACGGTGGCCTCAGAGGGACTCTCCTCCCAGGGCTGCAGGGCGGCCACCAACAAGGCCAATGGGCAACCATGCCCAGCACCTGCAGCAGAGCCCTGGGGGTTAGCTCCCCAAGGCCACATAGCCCCATGGAAAGCACACACGGTGGGTGAGGGCGGAGAGGGGCTGCCTCACCGAGGAGGCCGCCCACTGCTGACGGCTGACACCTCCCCTGAGTGGCCCTATCCCAGGCCCTGCAGAATGCCCTCTGAGCAGGGTGACTGGAAGCCAGGAGGATGTGGCCAAACCCAGGCCCCACCATGACCCTGAGGGCCCGTGGCGTGGAACAGGCATGCAGGCCTCAGGCCCCAGGAAGCACGGGCTTTGCTCACAGGGAGGCCATCACTGTCTGCAGTCTGGAAGCTGGAGCTTCGACTCTTACACTTGCCAGGTTCGTGGCCCAGCTCGGCAAAACACAACAGGAGGAAGAAGACTTCCCAGAACTGTGGGTCTCACCAGGCACCTCGGCCGGCAGCCCAGACCCATCCTCCTGTCTGCGAAGGAAACCAAGATCTCATGTCACCCACGCTCCTGTCCCTGCTTCCCACACAGCCCCTCAAGTTCAGGTGAGTGAAGCCGCCTGAAGCAGGGCAGGGGGCAGACAGGCCAGGATGAGACGAAGCAGCTTCCAAAATCAGGTTCGACATTGCACCCACCAATTTTGTTGGCAGGCCCGGCTCAAAGCTGCCCCCTAGACATTCCATCCAATTATTTAAATCCCAGCCTCTCCACTCACTATGAAGATTGGACAGGATTGGACATTTATTAGGTAACTGAATGGCTGTAATAAGATAGGAAATCCAAAGGAGCAGAAAATGAAATGTTCCTGAGTTATCTTATTGAAATTTCCCTTCCGCGGCTTTTATTGGAGGCGACAGCGCCAGAATTTCAAAGATGCATTTTAAGAGACTCCTTTATGGGGTTACCCAGCAAACGCCGAAGCCATCAACATGGAACCAGCCAGCGAGCGTCGGGATGGACCGCCCAGGGTCAGGCAGAAACCCCAGCTCTGCTGTGCGGCTCTGCAGGTGTACAGCAGACAGGCCCCTGCAGCACCATCTCCAGAGAACCAGAGCAAACACCCGTGTGTCCCACGGATGGTACCGCGGATGCAGATGCTGCATTTTACCAGGAGAGTTCACTGTTTTATTCATTGAATTTTGATTACGTGTTATCCTAAGGAGATACATTGGTTTCATAAGCAAGGCAGGAAGAATAAACCACACACGGAAGCTGCTGTCATTTATCAGGCCCGGCTTCCTTTCAGGAAACAAGGGTTTCACTCGAGCACAAGCACCGGTCCTGCTGTAGATGCATGGAAGTCATTAGGGGGAGACGTCTGCAGCCCCTGAGATGGAAGAAGCCTGTTGGGGGCGGTCACCGGGCTGAGGACAGGCCCGGCTGCAGGCGGTGGGATGGCTTGAGGCCCCTGCAAAGGCGAGGCTCCCCCTGGGAACAGGGCTTCTCGTGGGTGGGTGGGTGGTCCCTGCCAGGCTCCTGCTCTCCCACCCCACCCTTTCCAGGAAACGCAGCCTATCCATCACGACTGTCCCACTTCCCCCGCAGACCGTGTGGTATGAATGATTTGAGCGCAGGTGTTCATTTATAAAGGTGACTGTGAAGTGACAGGAAGGGGTCGATGCTGGGGGAAAGAGAAGGCCTCGTTACTCACAGCTCCCCCCAGAAACAACAGGCACAGCCCTCCCTCCCTACAGGGCCGCAGGGGGCGGTACGGGGTCTGCAGGAGGCAGGAGAGAAGAGGGGGAAGGCCCTGGCTAGGGCTTCAGTGGGGTTTTCTCAGGAGGCAGCTTATCTTTGGCTAGTCTGAAGAATTCCGGCAGACCCTGGGGCATGAGGGCTGTCCCTGGTTGTCTGGTACCTGGTCCTGGAGAATGTGGGTTTGGTGTGTGGGAGTTAGAGGAGGCAGGAGGGGTACGGGCTCAGGACTAGCAGGTGTGTGTGTGTGAAAGGCAGGCAGGCAGCCGAGCTCTATGGCTCACACCTGTAGTCCTGGATACTCAGGAGGCCGAGGCGGGAGAATGGCTTGAGCCCAGGAGTTTAAGACCAGACTGGGCAACATAGTAAGATCCTGTCTCACAAAAAGAAAGGTGGGCAAGTGCTCAGGGCGGGGGCAGAGCCCACTGGCCTTGGGGGCACACCAGATATGGCAGGAGGGTGGAACATGGTCCCAGATTTTGTGCTTGGTGTGGATAGCAGCTGCCTATGTCCATTTCCTGCTGCTGTGATGACAAATTCCCACAAGCTGAGTGTTGACACAGAACTCTTAGCTCACAGGACAGATGGCCAGAGGGTCAAAGCAGCACCGGGCTGGTTCCTCGGGAGGCTCTGGGGGAGCGGCACATCCCTGCCCTTCCCAGCCTCCGTGTTCCTGAGCTCGCAGCCCTTTCCTCCATCTCTCAAGGTCACCCCCCCGGCTCTGCTTTCATCTCTCATAGCTTCTCCCCTTACCCCCTCTTATAAAGACCCCTGTGCACACATCAAGCCCATCTGGGTTATCCAGGACCACCTCCCATCTCAGGGTCCTGGACTAAGTTACTTCCACAAAGTCCCTTTTGCCTCGTAAAGTAGCACGGTCACAGGTTCTGGGAGTCAGGATGTAGACAGCTTTGGGGAGCTATTGTCCTTCCAGGCATTGGGCTGTACCCCAGTAAGGGCTGGGCCTGGAGAAATGTTTCAGAGAACGAGGCCCCTCAACAGCCGGCTTGAGACAGCTCCAGGTGCTGGATACTCGTGGAAAGGGACCTAGAAGCCAGTGTCTGTATGTCTGCATTTAGGAGGACTGTCCTGGCCAGACCAGCAAGAAAGGGAAAGTGAAATCCAGAGAAACCTCAGCAGCCACGCTCTTGGCCATGATGGGAGAGCTGGGAGACACCCTGTTTTCACCTCTCCTTTGCTAACTGCCGCTAGACTTCCTTCACTAAGGGCCGAGCAGAAGCCAGCCCCTTGGATGGACTCCACCCTCAATATCAGCAATCTCCTGATGCTGCCCCCAAACAACCAGCCTGTGTTCCTTCCTAAGAGACCACCAACCACTGGGTGGTTCTGGCTGGTCCATGGAGGATGCGCAGTGCGGGTTCTCGTGTCTGCTTCACTTTTCCACATCAGTGGGCCGGCAACCCCACCCTGGGATCATGCTAACACCACCACTTTTTGCACGTGCGACTCATGAAGGGGCATGAAGCACCACTGCACACGTGCATGCTTCTCTTCTCATCAATACTCCTGACTCCTCCTGTAGCTCACTGAGTGTGGATATTTGACCACCTTGCTCAACAGAAAGCCCTGTCTCACTCTTTCAGTCCTCAGACTGCCTGTTTCCAGCTTCTGGCCAGAGGCCCTGCTTCCCAGCCTTTCAGAATGGCTGCCTCCAGGCTGCAACCCCTTACAAGAGGCAAAATTCTCCTTCCCAAATGTCTGAACCTCGTCATTCTTCAGTCATTAAACAGCTGACATTTACTGCTGCACCAAGCAGCACCAAGATCATGGTGTATCCAGGCAAGGGGAGGCCGTCAGGTGCCCCCACGTTATTCCAGAAAGGGTTAGAACTCTTGTTCTCAACCCTCACGCCCTGGCCATCCTCATACCTGGGCCACCCTCACACCCTGGCCACTGTTACACCCTGGCCAAGGCCATGCCCTGGCACCCTGGCCACCCTCACACCCTGGCCACTGTTGTCCCCTGGCCATCCTCGCACCCTGGCCAATCCTCACACCCTGGCCATCCTTATGCCCTGGCTACCACCATTCCCTGGGCTGTGGTCCCCCTGTGGACCTCAGATGGCCTCTAAAGCTTTGCACTCAGTTATCATTGGTTGCTGCTTGTGTCCGTGGGTCTGTCCCTGGCTACACCCCCTGCTTTTCACATACACACTCCACACATCTTTGGAGCCAACGGCATCCATGCCCTGGAAGGAGGAGGATGCAGTGCCCGGATTCAGTGCAACAGCCCGCAGCTAACGGCATGAGTTCTACCGAGAAATTACATGAAGAAACTGCCTCCATCTGACACCCATTCCAGCATTCTGTTGACGCCTGCTAAATCTGTCCACACTCCGGGCCAGGAAGAGTCATTCTTGCTTCGTGCATTACACAAGACATCTGTAAATTGGATACTCTTTTCCTCCCTTTAAAAATAATTTCCCTCAACTGCCATACACAGACAATTTTACACTGAGGAGTGCCGGCCATGAGGCAAGAATTGCTGAGTGTGAGTAGAAAAGGCAGATGTGAAATGATCCCCCAGCCACTGAGGTGCTTTCTGGAAAATGCAATCAAATACTTGATAACTTGCTAATAGTATGGTTATTAAACAAGCTGCCTTCATCTTTCCCAGAGAGCAAGAAAACGTACAAGAATTTGCAACACAATGGAAAAATGGGAGATTATGAAAACGGGCTGCTTGTTGCTAATATTTACGGCACTTTACACTTCTAAAGGGTTCATGATCCTCTCTGAGCTCCCGCCCGCCCCTCCAGTGGCTGCAAAGCTTCCCCTCTGAGGGTTTGAATACTGATTATACTCTTGCAGAGGCTCCCTTGTTACTTGCCCTGTCCCTGTCCAACCAGAACACAATCCTGGGAGCCCGGGAGCCCTGCCCTTGACTCTGACACTTGCCAGTAAGTTAGCCTCTGTGCACCTCAGTTTCCCTGTCCGCGAATTGGGAATGAAAATGGTGCTATTTTCTACAGCTGTGAGAATGAGGCAATGAGATCATAAAAATGGGGAGAGCTCAGGAGATCCTCTGACACGCAGTGACCCTCCGTCAACAGTAGCAGGGAATTTTGCAGCTCTGATGCACTGGGAAGAGGGCAGGCCGTTGCCCTCAGTCTGGGGGTGCTCGCTGCAGTGTGGATGGCCGTGCTGCCCGTCTCAGTGAGGGGGTACCGGCAGGAATCAGGTGCCAGGAATTGGCAAACAGACGGGCCAGTTCACCCACTACCAAAGGAATGATGGGCTGGGATCAGGGCCTCAAGACTCCATCATTCACTGACTCATTTACTCACTCATTCTGTGGTCTGAGAAAACACGGTTTTTTTTCACCTGGTGAGTAACAAATGACTCCACAAGAATGCAGTTTTCATCAGCAAGCGTTTTGTTCCTCATTACAAGGAAGGAGAGCCCTGGATGTGTCCTCCACAGCACTGTCTTCCAGAGCGACAGTGACAGGAGGGTTTTATGGGGCAACGGAGGGGACAGAGTGTGGCATGGCATTCAGAGGAGGGGTCCCCGTCCGGCCAGCACACCAGGCCTGTGTTGTGGTAACGATGCCGCAGCACCTCCCAGGGGGGGAGACATTAGCATGGCCATGAGCAAGGTTCCCTCCAGTTCATCTGCAAGCCACCAGCATCTCTCAGGAGCTGCTTCCAACCCAATAGGTGACCGCTTTCCGTGCAGGCTTTGAAAAGAAACAGGCTGCAAAGCAGGAGGCTGTAGAGCAGGCAGATCGCTCAAGTGGATTAAATTCCTATGCTGCCTGTGTCAGAGGCGAGTGAACCAGAGCAACTCCATCTTAACAGGAGCTGGGTAAAATGAGGTCAAAACCTACTGGGCTGCATTCCCAGTGAAGGCATTCTAAGTCACAGGATGAGCTAGGAGGTCAGCACAGAATACAGGTCATTAAAGACCTTGCTGATAAAACAGGCTGCAGTAAAGAAGCCGGCCAAAACCCACCAAAGTGGCCGCGAGAGTGGCCTCTGGTCGTCTTCACTGCTGCACTCCCACCAGCACCGTGACGGCTTACGAAGGCCAAGGCAACATCGAGAAGTTACCCTAGATGGTCTAAAAGTGGGAGGCATAAATAATCCACCCCTTGTTTAGCACATCGTCAAGAAATAACCATAAAAATGGGCAACTGGCAGCCCTCGGGGATGCTCTATGGAGCAGCCATTCTTTATTCCTTTGCTTTCTCTAATAAACTTGCCCTCACTTTGCACTGTAGATTCACCCTGAATTCTTTCTTGCGTGAGATCCAAGAAGCCTCACTTGGGGTCTCTGTAACACCTGGGGACCCTCCTTGACTGTTTTCCGTTCATCAACTATGCCAGGCACTCTGCTAGACACACAATGTTGGAGGTGGAAAGGCCTCCGTGGTCCAGCAGGTCCAGTCTCCCTCACCTCAGCTAAGCCTCCCCCAATGGCCAGCATAAGTCAATGGAGGCTCACAGCTGATTCTTTACTTTCCACACCCACTGCCACCCCAAATGCAAGCCACAGTTTACTCCATCCCCACCGAAGGAGGCTTCTAGACTCTGTGTAAGCAAAGTTCCCTGGCACCTTCCCACCCTCCAACCTGCCCATCACTGCCACCCCAACATGCATGCCCCATCCCCTAGACAGGACACCTCCATGACGAGTAGTGGCATGTCCTCAGGACCAGCACAGGGCCTGGAGCAGAGTGGACAGTCAGGGGATCCTATAAGATAAAGACACAGAGGAACCAGCATTCCTTATCAGCGTCTTCCTCCTCCCTGGGATCATTCCGAGCCAGGGTGTCAAGGAGCTCTGAATATGAGATCATCACACCTCCATCTTCACATTTGGCCCCCCCCCAGAGCTGGTGATGCCCTGAGCTGTAGCCCTCACTCCAGCTTATCCTCCCCCGCTGACAGCAGCAACCGCAGCCACCCATGCCAGCCCTTTCAAGCTATACAGCTGCCTGCTGCCATCACAGGGGCACCCTGATAAGTCAGAACTACTGTTGTTATCCCTGCTTTGTGGATGAAGGAACTGACACTCAGCCAGTCACCTGGCCTAGGTCATGCAGCAGCAGCCTCGACTCCAGCCTGGACCCGCTGCCTCTCAGTGCCCCACTCCCTGCAGCCAATGGCTCCCTTTCCTACGTGGTGCAAGGTCAGCCCATGGACCTACCAAATGTAGCTGAAGGATTTAAATACCACCGCGGGTAGTTTGATGCCCACCACTCTGTTTAAGGCAACACTCTAAATTTCACATGGAAGCATGGATGGGAAGTGCAAATATGGAAAGAGAAAAGTCACAGCTGGGCTCAGGGTGTTAGGTACGAGTTGTGGGTAATGATGTGAGCTCATGGTTTTCAATCTACAGACATGCAAACAAATCCACAGGTAAAGGTGTGTGTGTCCACACATACAAGTGTCTCCAAACTTTTCTCACCAGGAAGTTCTGACAACAGTGATATCCCAGCAAAAATAAGCGCAGGTGGTGCCCAAATTGCATCCGATTGCCATTTTCCACTAGAGATACCAAGGATCCTTGGAGAAATGGTTGACTCCAGGGCTGAGACAGGGAAAGAACAAGATGAGGCTGGATGGGGTCAGAAAGCAAGGAATTACCCAATGAACGATGGGAACATGTCAAAAAGACACAGAAAAGATCTCTGGGACTGAATTTAGACATGGAGGCTTCCTGTCTAGGGGATGGGGTGCGTCTTTTGAGGGTGGGGAAGGTGCCGGGGAAGTTTGCTTACATAGTCTCTGAAAGAAAGCCTCCATCTGTGGGATGGAGTAACTGGGGACATGTATTAGAGGTAGGTGGCATAAAACAATTTTTAAAATGACAAAATATGTGAAACAAGCGTTTTCAGAATGCTCGACATCAGCCAGCAAGAGAGTGACCCCGAGTGATGGGAAACAGATGAAGAGGCCCTGGGATTGCTCCAGTTTATAGTTCAGAGAGTTTCCAGGCCACGGTTCAGGAAGGAGGAGCCTAGCCACAGCCCAGTGGGCTCCTGAGTTGAGGAGACGAAGCAGGGTCTGGGGAACCAAGGTGGCTGGGGTTCACTGGAAGAGAGTCATAGAGGACAGAGCTGCACAGAGAGCATTGCAGACTCCTGCAGGGGCCCTGGACCACCCGGCTGGATCAGCGTTGGCGTGTGAATAGGACACAGTCAGAGGCCAGGGGAAAAAAGCACCAAGGTGATCAAAGGTGATCATGACCTGTGCACATGCAGAACCATGAAGAGTGCCCATCCCACCAGCCAAGCTGGGAAAATCATTTTTCACTGCACATGGGGTTAATACTGAGAAGGCTCTTAGCTCACTAGCAGGGGATAATTTGCTCTGGACAAAGCACTGTTCTAATTCCCAACTAACAGATCTTAAAAGCAAAACTTGGAAGGATCAGACTGTTTCAAGTAACTTAGCTACATCCCAGAAAAAAAAAACTTAAGAACATTTCTAAGAATACAAAGTATTCAGCATCAAACAAGGTAAAATCCACAATGCTTGGCATTCAACCAAAAATTACCAAGTGTGCAAAGAAGTGGGAAAATATGACCCAGGATGAGGAGCTAAACAGCCAAAACTAACTAACCCCCAAATGACAGATATTAGAATTAGAGAGAAGAACATTAAAACAGTTACTATAACTGCATTCCATATGTTCAAGAAGTTAATTCATATGTTCACGGAAGATGAAAAACATAAAGGTCCCAAACTGAACATCTAGAGATGAAAACCACATCACATGAGAGGAAACAACACTGGATGAGATTAAAGGTAGAAGGAAAAATGAGTAAGCGTGAAAACATGGCAAAAGAAGCCATCCAAAATAAAACACACAGAGAAAAAATAATTTACAAATGAACAGAGCATAAGTGAGCTATGAAATAGCTTCAAGCAGCCTCATACAGGCATAATCTGAGTCCCTGAAGGAGAAGAGGAGTATGTGGGACAAAGAGAAAGAAAAGATATTTGATGAAATCTTCCAAATATGATGGCAACTGTAAATCCACAGATCCAAGAAGCTCAATGAACCCTAAGCACAAGAAAGATAAAGAAAACTGCCCAGGCGCAGTGGCTCATATCTGTAACCCCAGGACTTTTGGAGGCCGAGGCGGGAGGACTGCTTGAGCCCAGGAGCTTGAGACCAGCCTGGACAACATAGCAAGACCCCATCTCTACAAAAAATTAGAAAATTAGCCTGGGGTGGTGGTGCACACCTGTAGTCCCAGCTACTCAGGAGGCAGAGGCAGGAGGCTCCCTCAAGCCCAGGAACTCAAGTTTATAATGATCTATAATCATGCTACTTCACTCTAGCTTGGATGGCAGAACAAGACCCTGTCTCTAAAATAATTTTTTTAAATAACATCAAGCCACATCATAATCAATTTTCTCAAAGCCAGTGATAAGGAAAAGACCTAGGTCAGGTGCAGTGGCTCACACCTGTAATCCCAGCACTTTGGGAGGCTGAGACAGATCGGTCACAAGGTCAGGAGTTTGAGACCAGCCTGACCAAAATGGTGAAACCCCGTCTCTACTAAAAATACAAAAATTAGCTGGGCGTGGTGGTGCACACCTGTAATCCCAGCTACTCAGGAGGCTGAGGCAGGAAAATTGCTTGAATCCAGGAGGCAGAGGTTGCAGTGAGCTGAGATCATGCCACTGCACTCCAGCCTGGGCTTCAGAGCAACACTCTGTCTCAAAAAAAAGATTAATAAAATAAGAAAAAAACTTAAAAGCATGCAGAGAAAAAAAGACATGTTTTATACAGAGGACCAAAAAGTCATATAAAGCAAATTTCTCATCCTAAATGAGGCAAGTTGGCAATTTCTCATCAGAAATAATCTAAACAAGAAGAAAGAGAGAAATATCCTCAAAGTACTGAAAGAAAAGTGGCTAATCCAGAATCACACCACTGCACCCCTGCCTCTACTAAAAATACGAAAACAATTAGCTGGGCATGGTGGCACACTCCTGTAGTCCCAGCTACTTGGGAGGCTGAGGCAGGAGAATCACTTGAAGCCAGGAGGCGAATGTTGCAATAAGCTGAGATCGCACCACTGCACTCCAGCCTAGAGACAGAGCAGGACTGCATCTCAACAACAACAAAAAAATTATTGGGAGAATTAGTGAGGCATGAATAGGGTCTCCAAGTGAAGGGTACTATTTTTTGCAAATTTTTCTGTAAGTCTGAAGTTGTTTCAAAATAGAAAAAAAAAATGCATGACCATATGCTATGGTTTAAACATGTCCCCTCCAAAACTTTGATGTTGCCCATGTGATATTATTATTACAGGTGGGGCCCCTAACAGGTGATTAGACTGTGAGGGCTTCTCCTTTGCAAATGAGATTAAGACCTTTATTTTAAAAAGGGCTTCATGCAGCATTCAGACACTTCCTTTTCCACTTTCTGCCACGTGAGGACACAGTGTTCATCCCCTCCAGAAGATGCAGCTGTCATCAGACAACCTGCTGGCACCTTGATCATGGACTTCCAGTCTCTGGAATGGTGAGAAAGAAATTTTTCTTATAAAATGCCTAGTCTCAGGTATTCTGTTATAGCAGCACAAATGACCTGAGACAGAAATTGGTACCAAGAGTGGGGTGTTGCTATAACAAACACCTAAAAATGTGGAATGCTTTTGGAACTTGGTAACAAGTAGAGGCTGGAACAATTTTGAAGTGATTGCTGAAAAAGTCGATATCACTGTGAACAGAGCATTAGGGCAATTCTGATGAGGGCTCAGAATAGGAGAGCTATAAGAAAAGTTCCATTCTTCTTAGAGATCATTTAAATGGTAGTGAACAGAATACTAGGAGTTATAGGGACAGTAAAGGTCATTCTGATGTGGTCCTAGGTGGAAATGAGGACTAGCTTATTAGAAACTGGAAGAAAGGGCATTCTTATTATAAAGTGGCAAAGAACTTGGCTGAGTTATTTTCATGTTTTAGGACTTT
Organism: Ateles fusciceps; assembly: GCA_036589455.1. NCBI lineage: Eukaryota > Metazoa > Chordata > Mammalia > Primates > Atelidae > Ateles > Ateles fusciceps. Next base: position 446,358 of record JAZHEH010000402.1, on the reverse strand, counting down.
GTGGAAGGCAGAACTTAAGAGCAATGAACTAGGATATTTGATGGAAGAAATCTCTAAGCAGCAATGTGTTCAGCAATCAGCATGGCTTCTCTTAATTTCTTATAGTAAAATGTGAGAAATCATTTAAAAATTGAATTTATGATTAAAAGGGAAGCAGAATGTAAAAATTTGGAAAATTCTCAGCCTGCCCACGTAAAGAATAAAAAGTGTGTTTAGGAGAGAAAATCAAGGGTATGGCCTCACAACTGCTTGTTAAGGAGAGTAGGAAAAGAAAGCCAAGTGCTGCTATTCATCAAGACAGCAGGAGAATGACCCTAAAGGCTTTTCAGAGAGCTTCAAGGCTTCCATGCCCATCACAGGCCCAGAGTACCAGGGCCTTAAGGACAGAAGAGTTTCCAGGCAAGGCAACCTCATCTGCTCCATGCTCCTCCACTGCTCAGCAGTGGTCCAAGTGGGCCAAGGTACACTAGGGCCACGGCTCCAGAAGGTATTAGCTTCTGGTGGCAGTGTCTACACGGTACTAATTCTGTATGTATGCAAGAGCTTTGGCAGCGTGGCCTCCATGGTGTCCCAACCAGGGCAATGTTCAGCCAAACTGTTGAGTCAGGGCTACTGCAGAGAGCCCCACTCAGGCAACACTTCGTGGAGCCATGGGGCCAGGGCTGGTCCCAAGATCCCAGACCTGTAGAGCCACCAACAGGCAACTAACTCTAGCGTGTGAGTGCTACCAGCACCTGACTCCAACCCATGAGACCTACTGTATGGTCTGCCCAGCAGAGCCATGAGGGTGTGGCTGCCTGAACCCTTGAGGGTTCAACCCCTAGCTCAGTGCATCCAAAAAGTGGGGCAGGGAGTTAAAGAAGATTATTCTCCAGCCTCAAGATTTAATGTTGTTTGCCTTATTTGCCTTGTTGGATTTTGGACTTACCTGAGCCCTGTTATTCCTTTCTTCTTACCTATTTCTTGTGTGTGATGGAAATATTTATCCTATGCCTGTCCCTATACCATTGTATTTTGGAAGCATATAACTTGTTTGATTTCACACGTTCACAGCCAGAGAGCAGTTTTCCTTAGGGTGATGTCTAGATGAGACTCTGAGCTTGAGGCTTTAAAGTCAATGCTGGAATGAATTGAGACTCTGAGGGCTATTGAGATGGAATGAATATATTTTGCATGTGAGAAGAATATGAATTTGGTTGAGGGGGAGGGGGCAGAATGCTATTGCTTGAATGTGTTTCTTTCAAAATTCAGGTGTTGGCCACGTGATAGTATTAGGAGGCAGGGCCTTTAAGAGGTAATTAGGCCGTGAGGGCTGCTCCCTCTTGAAAGGGATTAAGACCCTTATAAAGGGAGCTTCATGCAGCATTCACTCTCCCTACCAGTTTCTGCCACGTGAGGATGCAGTGCTCCTCCCTTCCAGAGGATGCAGCCCTCACCAGACTGCCTGCCAGCACCTTGACCTTGGACTTCCCAGCCTCCAGAGTTGTGAAATATAAATTTCTGTTCTTTATAAGTTATCCAGCCCCAGGTCTTACATTACACAGACTAGGATGCCTCATTTTTCTAAAGTCTGATAGAAAGTCTTGTGTGTGCTCAAGGCTCGGAAAGGAAGGTCTTTTCTACCTCACTCAGGTTCTTTCTCCCAGCCTTGGGTATTCATCAGGCAACAAGGCTCCATTTAGATGCCAGGACTGAAGAAATGCCACAGCTCCATTAGGAAGCTGACTCGGCCCACAGGTCACAGGTGGGTAATCAGGGAAAAAGGCATTTTGGGGGAAAGGAGCCTCCTGAGGTCATCATTTTGCATATGGTTGTTAATAATGCAACACTGAGTCTATTAAACAGAGTAAAAGGTAACTTTGGCCCGTGGGAAAGGACCATTATGCAAATTCAGGCAGAGAAAAGCTTTTTAAAATGCACATATTTAACTAAAGCATCCAGAGTTCTGGTCATTAGTTTCTTTTAAAAATGTTCCCAAGAAAGCATTGTTTCCACCAATTGCCACTGAAAGGAGAGCCAGGATTTGGATTCCAATAAACCAGGGCACCAGCTCTAGATTGTTGCTGTATCCACTGTGGGGCATTGAGGATGCTTCTCAGTGTCTCTGAGACACAGTGTTCTCACCAGTGAAAACTATTTTTCAGACTTAATGTTCTTTCGGATTTGTAGTTAGCCGTCTTCAGGGTGGAGCTGTCCAGGGACGTGAGGTGCTAAAGCCCTGGCATAAACGTGCCCTCTTGGAAGCTCATCTCTGGTATCCACCTGCACCATCCTAGCTGTAAGTAGCAGGATGTCTGCTCTGCAGCCATGGAAACAGCCCTCAGAAAACCAATTAGTGCACAGGTGTGCACTTTAGCTCTGTGATATTTTGAAATTATTTATAACTGTAAAAGCAATTACTCTACATAATGGACTAATCACTTACTGGAATTTGGGATTCTTTTGGATTTCCATGTAGCACACATATATCCAGCACAATTTAGTTTTATAAATGCCAATAATTAAATCAACTTCAATTTTATTTCAATTAGATTGAGTACAACTATCATAGTAGATTTGGAAATTGCCGTGTGTGTGTGTGTGTGTGTGTGTGTGTGTGTGAGGTGGGGTATGTGTTTCTTCCTTCTATCTGCTAATTTTAAAAAGTGAAGTTAAATGAGAATATGCTGAGGTAAATAATATTATTTTTTATAACTTTTCATAGGGCTGGTATTATCTTCATTTTACAAACAAGTGTCTCTTTTAGAAAGGTTAAGACTAAGCTTAAAAATTATGGAGTGCCTCTTATGAACCAGAAAATGTGTACTGTATTACCTAATTGAATTTACATGATAGTCAAAGTATGTATTTATACATTTACAGATAAAGAAAACTGGTCACAAAGAGGGATATGAAAGTTAACAAAAAATAGTGACTGGTCACAATGTAAAGTGTATATGTTTCTCTTTAACATCTGTGACAATTCTAGGAGGAAAGAATTATTTCCCAATGTCAGATGAAAAACCAGAGAGTCAGAGATGTTGAGTCACTCACCCACAGTAAGTGAGGGATTTATCCACAGTAAGTGAGGGATCCAGGTTTTAGACCCAAACCTCTCTGGTTTGAAAGCTCAGAATCTTCCTGAGTTGCTGCAGCCACTCCAGGCTGCACCTTCAGCCCATTTGGTCTGGAGCTGTCCTTCTGTGTGCACACCACTCTGTCCATTCAAAGAACCCAGACTCCACCAACATTCAGTTCCCATAATGTCATGGCTTCCCTAGCCCTTCACACAGGGAAAATGTGACAACCTCTGGGCCACTGGGGCTGGCACAGAGTGTAGATGTCATTCTTGCCTGTCATTCCTGCATCAGCCCACTCTCCCTCCTCCATTAAATACCCAGTTTTGAATTTCATGTAGCTGACTCCTTCTCTTACCACCATTCCTTACAGCTATATACTCCTCCCTGCTCCCTCTCTCTTCTTTCTCAAAGACCTTCCTCACTCCCACTCTGCAATCACTCCTGCTATTATTCTTGGTCATGTCAATGCCCAGACAGGCATCCTGCCATCACCCTCCTGGGCCCTTGTTCTCAACCTGTCTGGTCTCCTGCTCTCCTTGGTCCTTCTGAGACCATGTAATGACAATATCTGCAATACCTGCTTAATAGCCCTGTTGTAGATCCTGCTCTCAGAGTACAATCTACAGTTTTGCCTGCTCATTCCCCTTCAATCTCTAACAGTTGTCAGCCCTGCTGGGACCAGGACCCACGATACTGCTCCTTTTGTCTTTCCTCCACCCCCTCATGTCTTCAGTTTCCTTGTGGCACAGCTGATATTTCATGCCAGATGGTGTAATCACTCCCTGGCTGCTTACGTTGCCTGGAACACTGACATCCCCCAATTTCCCTGCATCTCACTTCCTGGGCTTTGCTCATAGATCATATTTCAGAGATGCCATCCCAGTCACCCTGCCCAAAACTCAGCCCAACAGCTCCTGCTCCCCTTCCTTACTTCCCGTCTCCTGAAATGCATGTTCATCTCACACTATATTATATTCCCTTAGCATACAGCTGGCACCTAATTATTATTGAATAAACTCCCTGCACTTTGTGCCCACATCATTAGCACCTGTTTATGAATTATTTGGAACATTTCTCATTTTTTTTTTTGAGATGGAGTCTCGCTCTGTCACCAGGCTGGAGTATAGTGGCACAATCTTGGCTCACGGCAACCTCACCTCCCGGGCTCAACCGATTCTCCTGCCTCAACCTCCAGGTAGCTAGGACTACAGGTGCACACCACCACGCCCTGCTAAGTTTTGTATTTTTAGTAGAGACAGAGTTTCACCATATTCGCCAGGATGGTCTCAATCTCTTTACCTAATGATCCACCTGCCTTGGATTCCCAAAGTGCTGGGATTACAGGCTTGAGTCATCTTGCCCAGCCTCCATTTCTCTCATTTTATTGAGACTATTAGCTCACATAGCCAATCACCCATGTCCCATTCATCTCTGTATCCCATGGGCTGGCAGTGACCAGGCAGAGTAAGAATCCAGCAAATATTCATTAAGGGAGGAGAAGGAGGAGGAAGGAAGGAAGAAAGGAAGGAAGGAAGGAAGGAAGGAAGGAAGGAAGGAGAGGAAGGCAGGCAGGCAGGCAGGCAGGCAGGCTAAAAGCTGCTATGTTGCTTATCACAGCAAATCAGGTGTCCTAGAAACTGATTTCTTATACTGCTTGAGGACTTTGTGTAGAGCTTGGGCATGGAGCAATTTGTTTCATTCCAAAATATATGGTCAAGAGCCCACTTGTCTCCTTCTGGTACCACTCCCTACTCTCACACATCCTTCTCACGGTCTCAGCATCACCCACACAAGCTTGTAACCACTCAATAATATCCCCTCTTCTTCCTTAATCACCTCTGAATCTAGCCCACCCTCTAAGGATCACAATCCCTCTCCTGGTTTAATAAACAGGAGGGCTGCTAACAAGAATGGAGAACAGTGGAGCTCTGCGTGTTCTGTTGTGGAGATTTCATCTGGGGCTCTTATTCCCTGAGCGCAGGTAGGTCTCAGCACACTACGCAGCCCTTAGATTGCTCATTGTCCCAAGTGGATCACGGTACTCCAACCTCTTGGACCTAAGTTCACCATCCAGGCCTCCCAGGATTATCATCAGCACATCCAAACGAGACACGCGCCGAGGTCCAGAGAGTCTGCAAACACCATGAACACAACCCTCGCTCTCCCACCAAGGTGAAGGGGGACAAAGAGGAATATAGATGGCAGGATGGGGGACAGGTGTCATCAGGATGGGGGGCAGGTGTCATCATCACCGCAAAGCTTCAAAGAGAGAGAACCAAAGAGAAAAGTGGCAAAATTCCCTGCTTTTTTTTTCTTTTTTTTTTTTTTTTTTTTTTGAGACAGAGTTTTGCTCTTGTTGCCCAGGCTGGAGTGCAGTGGCATGATCTCGGCTCACTGCAACCTCTGCCTCTCAGGTTCAAGCGATTCTCCTGCCTCAGCCTCCTGAGTAGCTGGGATTACAGGCCTGCACCACCATGCCTGGCTAATTTTGTATTTTTAGTAAAGACAGGGTTTCTCCATGTTGGTCAGGCTGGTCTCAAACTCCCAACCTCAGGTGATCCACCCACCTTGGCCTCCCAAAGTACTGGGATTACAGGCATGAGCCTGGCACCCCCTGCTTTTAAATCTAGGCATCTAGCAATGGTTGCCCCTAATTCCATCACCCGCCTCTTCTTAAGCCTACTCAACAAGTGTTACTACCGAGAAAGAACATGATAAATTCACACTTTAAATAAAAACGGAAATTTGTGCTTACTGTGTTGTCAAGGCAGTTTTACACTCACGGTCGCACTGACCTGTCATACACACCTGAGGACAGGTACCGCCCTCATTCCGATCACACAGATGAGAAACTGAGGCATGGATACCTCAAGTGGTTTGCTCTCTGTCATCCAGATGGCAGCTGGAATTAGAACCCAGGTTGGTGACAACCTACCTGGTGCCCTTTCCCCAGCAGCCTGCAGCCACATAGCCCATTCAGTGCTATCTGCAAGAAACAGGCTGTGCCCCATGGGAAGCATACTCTGGCCTGCAGCCCCTGCCCTGGAGAATCGCTAGCTGCCCCTGGTCAGCCACCGCAGACCAACGTGCAACTCCCTCACCTGGATCCCCCTCTTTTTTTTTGCAAGTTACTCCATTAAAGGGAAAGGTTAGATAAATGCTGTGCTTTGAGTCAATGGAGCCAATCTTTCTTTTCCCACCGGCTCTGAGCTTTGCCGCTTGCCCCGTGAGTGCTCTAAACGCCTTTTACTACTTCACAATCACCCACATTGTGCTCCATGCTCACCTTGTTATTTAACTCCCATAAAAGGTAAAATAAAAAAAGTTAATGGCCTAAAACTTGCTTCTTTGAACAACCTAAGAGGACATTTTACTCATAAATGTAAGCAAGGAAACAGGATTCCCATTTCTCCAGTTATGAGATAAATAAATATATTCCCAAGGCTCCACAGCCATGGTACCCAGCGACTGGCTGGGCACCGCCTCGTACTCAGCAGCTCTGGGAAGAGTCCCCTGCGCCTCAGACTCCAGTGCCCTCACTGCCCCTGGAAAGCCTCTCCTCTGGGAAGGAGGACAGCATAACGGAGACAGTGATGGATTCCAGCAGCCCCACCTCCTGCCCTTCTGAAGGGGACACAGCAAGCCTTTATTCCCCAGCGAGTGGGCACAGACCGAGTGCCTGCAATGTGCCAGACCTAGGGACAGACAAGTAGAACCAGGAATCCTGTTCCCAGCCTCCTGACCCACACAGGTGAGCAGGCAGGTGAATAGAGAGAAAACACAGCACATTCAGTGACTGTGGAGGCAGGAGAGGGTGTTACAGGGCTCAGACAAAGACACTGAACTCAGCTGAGCATTCACAGAAGTCTTCCTGGAGGAGAGGGTTCATCCTGAGAAATGAACAGAATTTTGCCAGGTGAAGAAAAGCAGAGAATCCCAGACCAAAAGACGAGCGTGGGCAAAACTGGGGAGAAGCAGGAAAGATGGCCGGTTTGGAGATGGAGAGCGGTACTTGGCTAAAGCAAGAGAGCCCAGACGGACCAGCTTGAGGGGGAGTGGATGGCGGGCAGCTCCGATGGTGAAGGTCAGGGATGGAGGCTTCTCTGCTCCTCCCGTCCCACGCAGGGAGAAGCTCGGAGTGGATCTGATGTCGAGTGAGACTGTGAATGTCACCTGAGTAGAACCCCAAATGCACCCTTCCTGCTTCTCTCCCACAACATGGAGATGGACGCAAATGGACAAAGGTGGGTGTCTCCCCCGGGAGTGCAGCTCCTGCCATATGGCAAAGCTGGCAGTGCACAGAGGAGGGACAGAGGGGAGCTGGGGTGTCCAGAGGCCAGGAGGGCATGAGGAGCCACCAGCACAAGCCCCGGCCCACCCTCATGCTCCCAGTACTGGTGCCATTCGGAGCATGAGCGAGCCCTCCCCCACCCTCCAGGACTGGCCCAGCACCTTGCACGGACTGTGTGCTCAGCAGATGTGTGTAGACTGAGAAGCTGGGTGAGGGTGTGGCTAACAAGATCTCTTAGCACCTGGAAGGCTGGATAATCTAGCCCAGAAAAATCCACATTTAAATTTAACAACCTTAGATGGAGCAAGCCCGTGCCGGAGCCCTGGAGGAGTGGTGTACACTCTGCCCCTCAGAGGCTGTTGGTCTGCGGAGCAGACAGGCCAGGAGCACAGGTGGCCACAGGATGCTCCAGCATACCCACGTGCCACTCACTTCCAGGCATCACCTGCTCGTGATAAACATCTCAATTCCCAACCGACCTTTCTTGGCATCCATGCATAGGATGGCTAAGTTTGTGGGTCAACTTGGCAGGGCCACGGGTTCCCAGATAATATGTCAGACAATATTCTGGATATCTCTGTGAAGGTGTTTTGGGATGAGATTAACATTTAAATCTGGGACTTTGAGTAAAGCAGACTCTTCTCCATAATGTGGGTGGGCCTCACCCAATCAGATGAAAGCCTTAAGAGAACAGAGACTCACCCCCCTCCTCAATAAGAAAGAATCCTACCAGCACACGGTCTTCAGGGTTCAAGTCCACATCAGCTCTTCCCTGGTTTCCAGCCTGCCGGCCTATCTTTGCCAGGCTCCACAATTGTGCGAGAAGATTCTTTAAAATCAGTTTTTCTCTCTCTCCACCGCTTCCCCTTATTTCTCTGTAGATCCCTGAATAATGGCAGGAACCAAGACCAGCTGCCCCTCAAGGCTGCGTTGTGGCCTGAAGCCCCCAACACCTGCCCCCACCGCCTTTCTGAGATGGATCTCCCATGATGTCCACCTCTGCTGTGACATCACTGCTCAGCTGACTCTTGGGAAGAAAATCTTTGCTCTGAGTTAGGTTTGATTGGGAGGACTCCAAGGCAGGTGTGCCTGGGCTCCAAATTTTGACAGGGCCTCTGTGGGAAATAGGAAAGTTTCTTTTTAAAGTTTCCTTTCTTGTTAAATCATAAGTGTGCTAATAACTTTGATAAGCCCTATCCTCTGTAGCTGTTAGACACGCCATACTTACAGGCATGTAGTACATTCTATGTCCTTGTACTTTAACCAAAATACCTCTGCTGGATGTGCTCACAGGCAAGCCCCAGCTCTCCATTGCTTTTACCTGTTTAGATAAGTTTTAAGTTGTTAGCCAATCGGGTTTTAGTTTAGATTGTGAGGTCTGGCTCCAGCCAGCAGAGATCAGACATAGCAGTAAGGACGACCCCAAATGCATAAGGGATAAATTTGCGTGTTTTCCTTTGTTCATTGCACTCTCCTGGCACGATGGCTAGTGAGGGTACCCTTCCTGCAGTCCAGGAAGTAAAAATTGCATTGCTGAAAGATCCTTTTTCTTAGTGTTAATTTTTCTTTGCAGCATCGAGCATCTATTTCCAACATCTGTTTCCAATAGCCTCTATAAATAGCCCTTCCAGCTGACAAAACCAGCCCTCTGGTGAGTCCTCACAATGTCACCTCTGACCCTTTGCATCCCCATCCCCCACATATCCCACTGGATCCATCAGCAAGTGCTCGTGGATAAAGAATGGAAGCAGAGGTACCTGTGTCCATACTTGGGGCTTCCCTAGGACGATGCTACAACCACATCATGAAGCTGAGTGCTCAGTGCCCCCAGGAGAGAGGCTAATGAGAGTCACAGGCATTAGATGAGGAGGAAGCCTCCATCAGGGTCGCTGCTCATTCAGCTGGCCCAGAAGCTCATCTGGTAATTAACAAACTTAACAATGAACTGGAGTGAAGCTTCCCTGTTTCCAGGCACTACCCCGTCAAAACCAACCTTCATCCCACCTCAAAAGAACAGTTTTTAAATGCCAATTTAACTGTTCACCTTCCCCACCCAAGTGCCCAAGCAAGAGGCTGGATGGATAACAGGAGGTGGAAGCTCCGTATGAAATCACAGGCAGGAGTAAGAGGGAATGAACCCAGGGGACGGCCACCATGGATAGACCCTTCAGACTCAGAGTCAAGTGGAGGGAGGCGGGAAGAGAAGAATGGCTTCTGTGTAAAATACTCATGTGAAGTCAGAGAAATACTTACCCAATACAACACTCAATATTTTGTAGAGCTGTCACCATATGCAAAGAACTAATCCAAATATAATGGGTGCTTACGAGGCTTTGAGGCAGAACAGAAGTGGGAAGAGAGAATAAAGGGGAAATGCAGTAATAAAACAAAGGAAACCATTACAAAAATATAGAAAATGAACAACACATCTGAAAGCAACTCAACATGCCCAACAAGATACTGTTCTAAATATCCCTTTTCAAAGGTGTTACTGAGAGGGCAAGAGACGATAAACCCCCAGGGACCAATCAACAAAGGAAAGCAGGATCCAGGGACGGAAGCCTGGAGGCAGCTTTGACCCTAACAACATCTGTGAACTGCAGAAGATCCTGACCTGACTATAGGTGCATAGACCCAGGGTACACAGAGCAAGGCAAAGTCAACTCAAGTGAAGGTGCCTTGTAAGACAGCCACCCCCTCCACATCACGGTACCTAGAAAGACCTCATAAAAAACATAAGACCCTACCTTGGCTCAAACTTATTGATGAAAAAAAAAATTCTCCCAATAAAAAATTCTCCCTAAACCAATGCTCATGCGGTTTTGCATTCTGAACTCATATCTACTGTGATAAAAAGGAGGGGAAAAAAAAAAACTCTCAATGGAGAAATTATTTTAAAGTTGTCCTATCCTGAGCTGGTAGCAACCCAAGAGAATACAGATTCTCTTCAACAGAATACAAATTCAGGCTGGGCACAGTGGCTCATACCTGTAATCTCAGCACTTTGGGAGGCCAAGATGGGTGGATCGCCTGAGGTCAGGAGTTCGAGACCAGCCTGGCCAACATGGTGAAACACTGCCTCTACTAAAAATACAAAAATTAGCCAGGTGTAGTGGTGGATGCCTGTAATTCCAGCTACTTGGGAGGCTGAGGCAGGAGAATTGCTTGAACCCGGGAGGTGGATCTGGGGGCCAACCTCTCCGTCATCCAGGGGGCATCTGCCAGAGCACCTTAGCCTTGGGACTCCAACTGGGTTCAGCCGAGGAGAAGCACTGGAGGAAGTCAGGGGGCAGGATGAGAGAGTGATCAGGGTATTCTCTCCACCACCCCTCTTCCCCCTCTGCCCTAGCAGCATGTTTCCAGCAGGGGCTGCAAACTCTACAGCTCCACCTGCTGCAACGTGGAGAAAAATGCAAACTGCTTAAGAATTTAGCAGCATAGGCCAGGCACAGTGGCTCACGCCTGTAATTCCAGCACTTTGGGAGGCCAAGGCGGGTGGATCACTTGAGGTCAGGAGTTTGAGACCAGCCTGACCAACATGGTGAAACTCTGTCTCTACTAAAAATACAAAAATTTGCCGGGCATGGTGGTGGTGGGTGCCTGTAATCCCAGCTACTTGGGAAACTGAGGCAGGAGAGCAACTTGAACCCCAGGAGGTGGAGGTTGTGGTGAGCAGAGACCGCGCCACTGCACTTCAGCCTGGGCAACAGAGCGAGACTCCATCTCAAAAAAAAAAAAAAAAAGAATTTAGCAGCATAGTTCCATCGTATGTAGTTCAAAAGCATGCGAAACTAAACAATACATTTTTTATGTAGTAAAGGACCAACAAAGGAATGATTGATTAATACCTAATTCAAGATCATGATTGCACCTGCTAGAAGGAGAAAGAAAAGGGGAGCAAGCACTGAGAAGCAGGAGGCGCTCAGCTTCCCAGCGTCTCTCTCTCAAACTGCACCGTGCATGCAGAGCTGCTGCCTCTTATTTTTCATGCTTCCTCATATATTATGTGTGCCTGTTGTATGTACTTACTATTTCATAAAAACCAATTTAAAAAAAGATAACCAAGATTTGTCCAGAACAAAAACCCTCATTTAAATGGCCATCATGCTAAAATTTTTAAATATACAGAATTACGATTTTATAGAATTTCCAGAAATTAAAAATAGCAAACAGAAGAAGAAAATTAGCCAGGGTTGAAACATTTTTAATGATTATATTCAGTAGAGTAACATTTATTAATTTATTTTAAATTATTATTATTTTTTTTTTTTTTGAGATGGAGTCTCGCTCTATTGCCCAGGCTGGAGAGCAGTGGTGTGATCTCAGCTCACTGCAACCTCCACCTCCCAGACTCAAGCGATTCTCCCACCTCAGCCTCCCGAGTATCTGGGATTACAGGCACTTGCCATCATGCTTGGCTAATTGTTGTATTTTTGGTAGAGATGGGGTTTCTCCATGTTGGCCAGGCTGGTCTTGAACTCCTGACCTCAGATGATCCGCCCGCCTCAGCCACCCAAAGTGATGGGATGACAGGCGTGAGCTACCGCATCTGGCCGAATAACATTTATTGAAAAATAATTAAGCCAATATATTATAAAATTGTAAATAAGATCTCATGAATATTAAGGACCCAGTAAAAATATTAAATCCTTTTTTTTTTTTCTTTTTTAGAAAAGCAGAGCCCTATCTTTCATGTTGGGAACTGGAGAATGTGATTAACCCAACTCTCTGCACCTGAAGTCAGAAGGGAACAAGGAAGAAAAGAAGAGAAAAAGGAAACGGGAAGGAGAGGAGAGGGAGGGAGGGATCCAGGGTGAGGGAGGCAGAGGAGGTTGGGCCAAGGTTTGGATGCAGACCCAAAGGACTTGCAGTAGACAGGCGTAGACGGGGAGTTCCAGAAGAATCCAAAGCAGGAGCAAGACATGAGCTTGAGGGTGCATCGCCTGTTGCAGGAAATAGAAATATTTGGAGAAGTGGGCATCTCAGGGAGCCATCAGAGAAGAACAGGAGTTAAGAGTCCCCCAGATGTGACGGTCCAGGTTTAGCATATGGACTCTTTGAGTCACTAGCTGTGTGGCCTGCAAAAGGCACACTTTCATTCAGCAAATATCATTTTCAAGTCACCCAAACTCCCTGTGCCTCCATTTCCTCCCCCCAGGAAAGCAGCTTGGTAGTCAGGGGCAGACGATCTGCCTACCAAGCCTGTCGTGAAGTTGAGAGATGGTGTGGGTACTACACAACGCCTGCACTCGGTGAAGAGTCCAATACGTGTTTGCTAGTTTTATAAGACTGGGATGCTGAGCAGAGACTGTGGAAACAGGCTGTGCAGAGCCCCCATGCGTCATTAAAAGGCATTTGGATATAATCCTGCCAGCCACTGGTAAGGGCCCTCTGAAGACTTCTGAGTAGGTTACACGTGGGGTCCCAGCTGGTCACCCTGGCTGCCCAACAGTGGATGGGGCAGGTTTGGAGATCAGTTACACGACATAGGCAGCAGTCAGACAGAGAGGGAGGGGCGGACGGGAGACACGGGAGAGAATGGCAGCTGCGCTGAGTGAACAGGTGTGCGGATTGAGCCTGAGAGTGCTGATCCCTGTTTCTGATGGGAAAACTCCTCCAGCGGCTGAACTCCCTCCTCCCACCTGTCCTGAGTTGAATTGTGCTCTCTAAAGAGATATATTGGGGCCACGTGCAGGGACTCATGCTTGTAATCCTAGCACTTTGGGAGGCCGGGGTGGGCAGATCACCTGAGGTCTGGAGTTTGAGACCAGCCTGACCAACATGAGGAAACACGATCTGTATTAAAAATACAAAAGTATCTGGATGAGGTGGCACATACCTGTAATCCCAGCTACTCAGACACTGAGGCAGGAGAATCACTTGAACCTGGGAGGCGGAGGTTGTGGTGAGCCATGATTGTGCCATTGCACTCCAGCCTGGGCAACAAGAGCAAAACTCTGTCTCAAAAAAAGAAAGAAAGAAAGAGATTGAAGTCATAATGGCTAATGCCTCCCCATGTGACCTAATCTGAAAATCACGTCATTGCAGGTATAATCCATTAAGATGAGGTCACTCTGGAATAGGGTGTGCTCTTCATCCAGTATAACCGGTGCCCTTATGAGACCAGGAGAGAGGCCCACAGGGAGAAGATGCCCAGGTGACAATGACCTCAGAGAATGCAGTGATGCAGCTACAAGCCAGGGAATGCCATGGAATGCCAGCCAACAGCAGAAGCTGGAAGGGGCCAGGAAGTATCCTGCCCTAGAGCCTTCAGAGAAGTGTGGTCCTGCCGACACCCCAGTCTCCAGACTGGACAAGAATCAATCCTGTTGTCCAAGGCTGCCCAGTGAAAGGCACTTTGTTCCAGCTGCCCCAGGGCACTCACCCACCACCCTGGCCTCAACTCAAGGCAACCTCTCCTCAGAAAGCTTTCCTCTGTCTCCTGAGAACTCAGGTCATGCTGCAAGAGCAGCCTTTCCAAAATGAATTCTAACCATGCTCTTTCTCTGACTCCCCCGCCAAACAGTGAACCCTATGATGGCAGCCCAAAGTCCCACACGTCTCTCTGAATCACCAACTCTCAGCCAGAGGGTGAGTGGGGAGAAACGAAGCTACCCAGCATGGCCTGGCCCTGCTGTGGCTGTCGGTGCAGCCCCTGGATCTCCTGGTCCCTCCTGCATTCCTCCTCTCTTGGCCCCATGCTCTATCCATCCACCTTCGATGGATGGGGCCCTCCAGCTTTGCTCTGGGATGTATCAGGCACTGGGTGGTACAAATGAGGAACTCATTCGCTGGGCTCACCCTGCTTGCTATGTTGACAGCTGTTTCCATGCTTCCCTTACAGATTGAGTACTGCATATTTCAGCATCGTCAACTAAGGACACCATGTGTTCAGATCTCGCTCTGCTGCCCCTGCCACTGAGAGGACCTCCTCGTTCATCACCAATGCCTAGCTGGGGGACAATCTTCCTAAGACGCTCCATTTCATTCATTTTGTAATGCAAACCTCTCCAGCCAACTGTTTCTGCTCCAGTTTAAACGGTTTGCACGTCTCCTCTCTTCTTATCGTAGCAACCAGAAGCTGTTGCAGTTCCTTGTTTCTACTGAATTTCAAAATGCAGTTGATGTCAAAGTCTGTGTGTGTATGAATGAATCCATGTTGCTGTAATACAGTGCCGTGGGTGAGGGTGTCATTTAGCAACATCTGGAAGCAGCTCCCCTGAGATTTCTGCTCCCAGATCTCACAGATGCAGGATTTCTCAGTCACAAGGAGGAGACAGAGCCAGGCAGCTGCTCACACTTCCTTCTTCCACCTCCCCGTTCCACCCTCCGCCGTCGGTGAGGACACGAGGGAGCCAGCAGGAGTACCTATGACCCACTTCCCCATAATAGTGTTTGAAATCACAAGTCAAACACTGATGTGACCTCCTCCCCCACATCTCTGCCCTCTGTGAAAGATCCTTCATAGGAAGCCCAGGGAGCCATTTCCAGACATTGCTAAATGACACCTAACCCATGGTATCACATTGCAACAACATAGATTCACGTATACGTCCACAGATTTTGACATCCAGTGTACGTCCACCATGTGGCATTCTACTGGACCTTCTGGAACACTCTATCACTGTCCAGTAGGATTTCTGCAGTGAGGGAAATGCTCTCTCCAGTCCAGCAGCCACTGGCAGACCAAGCACTTAAGGAAATGAATTTCATTCCATGTCATTTTCGTTCATTTACATTTTAATGTGGCTAGCAGCTACTGTATTGGACAGTTCAGTCCTCAAGTACTTCTGCTAGGAAATAAATGATAAAGTGAGCTAACAGCCTCCTCCCTTCTCCAAACATACAGAAATGCAGACGTCCTAACAATAAAAAATATTTACTAAAAACTGAGCAAAACTCAAAGCAAGAAAGAAAATCCTTCTGTGCCAGCCAGGACACAGGAGAAATGCAGTCGGCACACGCAGCCGCGGGTTAGGGGACCACAGGGCACAGGAATTAGGGATAAACGTTGGGACTGAGCTTGCATGAGAGGGAGGATTCCAGGAGGCTTGAGAGACAGCTGGCTGTGTGGGATCCCACGTGTCCTCATCCCTCCCCCTCTGAGCCGCATGCACTCTGGGCCTGCTGTGCCCGTCGGCACCTTCCAAATCTATTTCTCTCTACAGAAGTGTAGAGCTTTTCATATAAAATCTCCATTGAGAGATTTTTTAATTATTGTCCTTTGGCTAGATTTTCCAGCTCTATAATTTCAATTTGCCTTTGTTTTTAATACGGTCTTTTGGCTTTTAATAATGCCCTTCTCGTTTTTTGAATTTCATCTCTTTCTTTAACTCTTTGATTATTCTCATTGTGCTGGTGCTGAAGCCTTGCTAGGACACTCTATCATGTCTAGTTCCTCGGGGCTGAATTCTCCATGTGCTGTACTGACAGTCCTTCATTAGGTTTCATTTTTCTCATGCTATACATTCTTTTATCAGCTCATTGCCCTTGAAGCTGTCCTCATTTGTAGTCCTACCAGTTCCCTAGAATGTGAAGGTGTTTCTGTGGTACAGAATTGCAGAGGTGCTTAATGTGTTCACTGGTGATATAGCTTGGATGTTCGTGTCCTTCAAATCTTGTGCTGAAGTGTCATTCCCATTGTTGGAGGTGGCCTGATGGGGGGGTGTTTGGGTCATGGGGGCAGATCCCTCACGAATGACTTTCTCCCCTTCCCTGGGTAATTAGTGAGTTCTCATTCTATCATTTCACATGAGAACTGGTTGTTTAAAGAGCCTGGCACCTCCTCTCTCTCCTTTGCTCCCTCTTCCACCATGAGACACGGCTGCTACCCCTTCACCTTCTGGCTTGAGTAAAAGCTTCCGAGGCCTCACCAGAAGCCAAGCAGAGACCAGTGTCATGCCTGTACAGCCTGCAAAATTGTGACTCTTTTCTTTATAAATTACCCAGTCTCAGGAATTCCTTCATAGCAATGCAAAACAGACTAATACACTGGTTTTAAATCAACTTGGGCCCTAATTTCTTCTTTCAGGGTTTTCCAACGTAGCACTATGTGGATTTAGAACCCACACAGTCTGGGCTTGGAGTTCTCACTACCTGGGAGAAACCGTTTCTGCCCAAGGCAGCTTGTTTCCTGACTGTTTCCCAAGGCTCAGGGGGAGTTGTACTATTTCCTGTCATAAATCAGATCAATCCTTCCCTCCTCTAAGCCTTTTGCAGAGAGCCTACATCTATCTCTCTTTTAAATATTGATCCCCTCCAGTCTTCACTCAAGACCTAATGCAGGCGTTGACACCCAGCCCTAAGGCACAAGCCTGTTCCGGCATTCCTGAGACACAGGTCTCCATTTCCCCGTTGCTAACCCACACGTTCCCTTGTACTGTCTAGCACCTGAGATTTCCCAGGACTGCTTCTAAATCTGCTGTTTACTTGTTTTTAAAAAATACTTTGTTCATTGTTATATAATTAAATAGTAAAATTTAAATGTGGAAAAATTAATTTAATTAATATTAAATTAATAAACAAGAACTTGTCTTTTTTGTTGTTTTAACACATTTATGTATTGTGTTTGGAGCAGAAAAGGAGTTTCTCGCATAGCTCATTTCACTATTTCTCCAACTATCTATTGTGGCTGCCTAAGAAACGACCACAAAACTTAGTGGAGAGGAGAGGTGGGAACTCGGTCATCTCTAACTTCCTTGCCATATTCCAAAGACTGGAAGGAGCAAAGCCTGTATATGCTTAAGACAATTGCCTTAGAAATAGCAACATGGGTTACAAAACCCCTTATTTCTTTCAATGACTATATTTTTATATTCTCAGAATTTCCTTCTGCTTTTTTTTAAGCTACCTGTTCATTTTCTTCATAATGTCCTACTTTTGCCTAGCACTCTATTTCTTTGACTCACTGAAAAACTTAAACATATTCATTTTAACATCTTCAGATTGCTCTGTCATCTGCAGTTCTGGAATGCCAGTTCTTTTGTGTGCTGGATATTCTCTGCATTTTCTTACTCTAAGTGCATATTTCATGAGAACTGGTTTTTGTGGGAGTTCTGAGCACCCTCGGTGGTGGAGACATCTCTGTGCAGTGATTTTGCATTTACATCTGTTAGAGCCAAGTCGCTCTGATTTCTCACTTCATGTTGGTTTTTTTTTTTGTTTTTTGTTTTTGACACAAACGTGGACTCTATGCATCATGGTATTGGCATTCCAAAATCAGTAACCTATGGCAGAGAGCAGGTTCCCATCTGGTGGCCCCATTCCCTGAAGAGACAGACTCCAAATTTAAGCAGGAAACTCAATTCTATCTCTCCCCCAATCCCTGGGACCAGGAGCTGCAGGTCAGTCTTGCATCTACCTCTGACATTGCTCTTAAATTTCCATTCTTGCCTCTGGTTCTGAGCCCATCTTCTTCTGGTATCTGAGGCTTTCCCTTGCTTTAAAGTTCTACTATGGCCAGACGTGATGGCTCACACCTATAATCCCAGCACCTTAGGAGGCTGAGGTGGGTGGATCACAAGGTCAGGAATTCAAGACCAGCCTGGCCAACCTGGTGAAACCCCGTCTCTACTAAAAATACAAAAATTAGCCAAGTGTGTGGTGCGTACTTGTAATCCCAGCTACTCAGGAGGCTGAGGCAGGAGAATCACTTGAACCTGGGAGGTGAAGTTTGCAGCGAGCTGAAATCACGCCACTGCACTCCAACCTGGGTGACAGAGTGAGACTCTATCTCAAAATATGTAAACAAATGAAATCCTACTATGTATTTACAATGTTTTGTTACACTGTATCCATCATTTCTACATGTTTGATGAAGGAGAAGCATCCTATTTCAATTCAGTTTGCTATATTGACTATAATTTATAAGAAATATATCTGATACATTTAGCATGGTGATAGCACTAACAAAACTAGCAATGGCTGTTTGATGTATGTGTCACCCTGGTGTTTGTAGCTCCTTTGTTGGCTGTTACATAGATTAATCCTTACAACCATTCTGTAGGTTACGTACTCATTGCTTTTAGATGAAGTCTCGACTCTGTCATCAGGCTGAAGTGCAATGGTGCGATCTTGGCTCACTGTAACCTTCGACTCCCTGATTCAAGTGATGGTCCTGCCTCAGCCTCCCAGTTGCCCCACAGAGCTAATGTTTATGTTTTGTTTTGTTTTTCAATAAACCTAGAAATTGCCCCTCCAGTCTTAAAAGTTGAGAAACTTACATGTGTCCTATCTGAGTCCCTTTCTCAGGAAACCAACCCTCAGGGCTCCCAGATGAGACTCCAGATCCCTCACCCATGGTGATTTCCTTACCATCTCTGATTCCTGTTTTTCTGTACATAATTAGATTTCTCTCCTGTTACTTAAATCCCCAATTTTAGTTGATCAGGGAGATGGATTTGAGACTGATCTCCCATCTTTTCATCTACAGGACTGGATTAAAGCCTTCTTCCTTGGCAATACCTGTTGTCTCAGTGATTAGCTTTCTGCGTGGTGAGCAGGAAGACCCAAACGTGACCCCTGGCATTTCAATTACAGAATGGATCATGTACCAATTACAACTGTGTAAAATTTGCTTATTTACCAAGCTAAATGAGAAAAGGGAAAAGTCCCCTAGGCAGGACAGGGCTGGACAGAGGCAGCCTGTGTCACTAGTCTAGACAATGGCCCTGAACGGCCAGGCAGCCTGGGTCACCAACAGGCAAGTGCTGAGTGGTGCAATAGTGACTCAGTGTAGTCTGTTTTTGAGGCCTCTCCAGGGTCTCCCCAGGAGCTGAGAGACCTAGAAACAGTCAGGTTTCTAGCTTGAGCTCATGTTGTCCTCCAGTGAGCCAAGAAGCTGGTCCTGCAAGATGCCTTCCCAATTGGTATCATTCCATGTTCTCCCCTTGTCCTCAAGATTTAAGCAGACAGATGTTTCTTTTAAAAACGAAAGAAAAAATTGGAGTGCATTACCCTCTGAGATTTTCCTCTCAGTGGGGGAGGCTGCCCTTTTCTGTGTTCCCCATAATCCCCTGATTGCACCCTAACTTTGCACCCTGAACCCCAGGTGATTGATGAGTCTGTTGTCTTGCAACACCAGCACCCAGAAAGCAGCACATAAACCCCAGCCCAGAGCTGGCAGAACACAGGGAGACCCAGCCAGCCAGAGGCATATCACACCACTGCTCTCACCAACTATTAGTAATCATAAACATGATAATAGGTGCCCTGTTTTGAGTCCTAGCTCTGTGACAGCCCTGGCCCAGGAGGCTGGCATGCATTATTTCACTAAAGTTTCCTGATGATACCACTAGGTGAATGTTACAATCCAAAATTATAATAGCAAGGAAACAAACTCAGAGGGATCAAGTAAGTTGTCCAAAGCCACTCAGGTAGGAAGAGGCAGAGGTAAGAACCGACCCCTGGTGGCTATGATGGCAGGGCCAGGCCCTGTGCTCCATGTGGTGAGGCCTCTGAAGTAGGGATCAAGTGGAAATAATCTCTTTTCTCTGTGCAGGAGGGGGTCAGGAAGTCCCAAGGCCCCAAACAGAGCCCAGCTCTAGTCAAGCTTAAGGATGGAGCAGTGAAGGGGGTGGGTCTCACACGAGGCAGGGGGCTGAGTGGAGTCTGTGGAGAATCAAGGCAGGACTAAAACGCACCCATGGGTCAGGTCAAGTTAGGGGCCTACAGAGACCTCACAAACGGGGTTAGATGAAGAGGCCCAGCCAAAACTGGCAGGCAGCCACCCAAACCCAGCCCTGACTGTCACGGCCACACCCAGGCAAAGGGGAGGGAGGAGACACCTACTCACTGCTGTCACCAAATCTCAGGTTCAAGTGCAAAACCATCGCTGTCTAAACCATAAGCAAAAGCAAGTGAGGACACATCCAGAGCCCCTGACTATCCCCAGCCAAGTGGAAACCTCCGTTGGTCCCCGGATCTGCTGGCTCAGCCCACAGGGGTTAGATGTCACCAGCAGCTGGGGTGTGGCTTGTGCAGGCAGGGACATGTGGGAGCCCCTGCTGCAAGGATAGCATACACTCTAGTTTTTCTTGTACCCTCTGAGTCAGAATTTAGGCTGGTGAGAGAGTGTGTCCCTGAATGTCTGATGAGCAGGTGGGTGGGTGGATGAATGAATGAATGAATGAATAGCTTCCCAACAGATGATGCTGAGGGACCCCACCCAAAGCTTAACCAATGAGCAAATGAGCCAAGGGATGAATTTCCTTGCCCTCACCCTGCCCCTGTCTTCCCTGGATCTGGCCTGGGACATGGCTAGGTGGCTTCTCCATGGCAGGCCCCCAGTGGAAGCAGGAGAGGCTGGAGAGGTCACACATGCGCATCTCTCTGGCTCTCCCTCCCTCCCTGCTTCCCCGAGTGACCCCACTCCACCAAGTGGGGCTGGACCCTCTCACAAAACACAGCACACAGGGCTCTGCCTCGAGATCCACTTTCTAGAGAAGTCGGGCTGAGGTTGACAGTCCCTCCACAGGCACACGGGACTGTGAGCTCCGTGCTGGCAGGGACTGCGTCCCAGCTGTGGAGAACCTCCCAACACCCAACAGGGAGAACAGTCCATGCCTGGCGTGTACTGGACTAGGCTGGGCAGCATCCACAGCCGCAGAGCGTCAGGTTGGATGCCAGAGACAGAGCAGGTGGGAAAGCGGAGGGCAGGAAGGCCCTGTATCCCACGGATTGACTGTCATCGGTGCTATAATTATCTCCATTTCACAAAGGAGGCTTGGAAGGGTTTGCCTTGGCCAAGGGTCACAGTTAGTGAGACAAGAACTGAGCTGCAGCCCTGGCCCTGCCTGTCTGCCTGTCCACCTGTCCACCTGTCCTCCTGTCTACCTGTCCTCCTGCCCTTCTGTCTGCCTGTCCACCTGTCCTCCTGTCTGCCTGTCTACCTGTCCACCTGTCCACCTGTCCTCCTGCCCTTCTGTCTGCCTGTCCTCCTGTCCTCCTGTCCTCCTGCCCCTCCTGTCCACCTGTCCTCCTGCCCTTCTGTCTGCCTGTCCACCTGTCCTCCTGTCCACCTGTCTGCCTGTCCACCTGTCCTCTTGTCTGCCTAGTCTGCCTGTCTGCCTGTCCACCTGTCCATCTGTCTGCCTGTCCAACTGTCCTCCTGTCCTGCCTATGTCTGCCTGTCTGCCTGTCCGCCTGTCCTCCTGTCCACCTGTCCACCTGCTCTGCCTGTCCTCTTGTCTGCCTAGTCTACCTGTCTGCCTGTCCTCCTGTCCACCTGTCCACCTATCTGCCTGTCCACCTGTCCTCTTGTCTGCCTAGTCTGCCTGTCGAGTCTCCCTGTCCACCTGTCCATCTGTCTGCCTGTCCACCTGTCCTCTTGTCTGCCTAGTCTGCCTGTCTGCCTTTCCTCCTGTCCTCCTGTCCACCTGTCCATCTGTCTTCCTGTCTCCCTGTACCCCGGTTCACCTGTCCACCTGCACAGCCCATGCTTTCAGCCTTGACATCTCACCAGGTGCCCTGCCTGCTACTCATCTGGGTGGCCAGCATCACCTCCAAGGTGGGGCATCTCAGTACTGGGCACCTTCTCTCAGTTCCCCCGGGGGCAGGGGGTGGCAGCTAAGTCAGCTGGAGGAGGAGGGCCTGGATACAGGGGTGGTGGCCACAGACAGCATTTGTGGGGCAGACAGTCATTGAGATCTGCTGGCAAATGACAGCCAAGACACACACGAGGGGAGGCTCTCCACAGAGTGCAGAACCAGCCTGTGTTCCCCGGCGCATCTTGGAATGCCAAGTGCACAGGCCTCACAGCCGTTTGCAGGTGTTTGTGCATTATGGCCCCTTTGGTGGGGGAGGAAACAGGGCCAAGAAGCAGAATACACAGAGTCAATAACACAGCAGGACCGCAGCAACGAGGGCCCAGCCAGGCAGGCAGCCTCAGCCGCAGGAAAATGAACCATTTTAGCAGAGCAAACAGACCCCCAGAGCTCCTCCGCAGGACGGGGGGATCCAAGGATGGGATCAGCTCTCATCCCCACCCCCGAAGTGTTCTTTGGGTCACATTGATCCTGACTGCCGGAGACGCTGTGCTATTGACTCTGAGAGAAACACAACATTCTCAGCCAAAATCACAGGTAATAAAGACAACAGTGACTGAGTGGGCTGATGCATCACCTGCATACACAAAAAATAACATCCAAGCCCCAGAATTGCAGGGAGGGGAGAATGTCCACACAGTGCTCAGAGGCAGTGCTTCCTGAGCTCCAGATCCCGCCTGGAGCTACGCCCTGGGGGAGGCACAGGACCCTGAATCCAGCTTAAATCAGGAAGGAGCTCTCCAGACAGAACAGGTGGGACAGGTGGAGGAAAACTCCAGAGCTGTCCAGAGAGGAGCAAGGCATTTATCAAAGCTTCGGACTCTACAGCTGAGACTGGCAGACCACGGCCTGCCCATCAGACACAGCTCGTGAGCTAAGAGTGGTGTTCGCATCTTTTACAGGATGGGAAAGAGAAGATGATGGAAAATGAGAAAGAGAGAAAGAGGGAGAGAGAGAGGGAAAAGGAGAGGGAGAAGGAGGGGGAAGAGAGAGAAGAGTCAAAGCCCCAGTGTGGTCTGCAAAGCCTCTCTAGCCCTGTACAAAACAAAACCACAAAGGTTTGTCTCTGTGACATGGAAGGTAAGACGAGGCTAGAAACAGGTGCTGTGAAAGTCAGCAGTTTACAGGATAGAGCAAGAAAGCCCGGGAATGCTGAAGTCAGGGGGTCACTCCCAAGTCCAGGAGCTCCAGAGAGGCCGGCAAGCCCCTTATAGGGAGTGAGAAGAGAGCAAGGTGAGGTGCTTGGGAGCCCCGCTTCCCCGTTCCACTGGGAAATACTTGGGGGCTGCCCACATCCAGCCATAGACACAAACTCTAGAGGTGACGTCGCCCAGCAGAACCTCCTGCGATGGTGGAAATGAGTCAGATCTACCCAATATGGCAGACACAAGCCACACATGAATACCAAGCACCCAAAAGGCAGCTCATGCACCTGAGAAACTGCATTTTTTTCATCTTCACTAATTTAATCTCTGCGAGCTATGCGTGGCTGGAGGCTCCTGTATAGAAAGTGCCACAGCTCACACAGACTTTGAAGTCCAGCTGTGACATGTCTCTGTGTGGCCTTAGACATACTGGCTGGCCTCACTGTGCCTCAGTTTCCCCTTCTATAGAATGGAGATAGTAACAACGCCTGCCCAGGGTTGTTCTGAAGACGTGTGGGTCACTTCGCATGGAGCACCGAGAGCAGGCGGCACCCGGGGCACTCTGCGGTGCCACACGCCATCCCTGCCCTCAGCCCAGAGATGCAAGGGTCAAGCTAATGAGCAAGCCAGGTCCCTGTCCTCAGGTAACTCCAGTGTAGCAGGGGGAACTGGATGCCAGTCAGATCACTGGGCAAACCAATGTCAAGTCGTGACCAAGGAAGGGGGAGCTAGGAAGGGCATGGGGATAGGCCAACTGGGGTAGGGAGAGGCGGGCACACCCAAGGCAGCGTGCTTGGGTGGAGCCAGGAGGAGTTGACAGACAAAGGTTATTCGGCACAACCACGGCAGGTGCGAAGGCCCCATGGTGGGAGGGACTGTGACCAGCACAGGGAAGGCTGCTGCTGCTTGAGGGCAGATCACACAGGCTGGGGTGGGTTGGAGGCCAGAGGTGGAGTTAAAGCTACACCCTGCAGGGTCTCAGGGCCGTGACAGGGTGTTTTCCTTCATCCTAAGCATGGTGGGAAGACACTGAGAGGTCTCTCAACCCCAGCGCACTTTTTTTTTTTTTTGAGATGGAGTATTGCTCTGTCCCTAGTCTGGAGTGCAATGACCTGATCTCAGCTCACTGCAACCTCCACCTCCCAGGTTCTTGTGATTCTCCTGCCTCAGCCTCCCAAGTAGCTGGGATTACAGGCACAAAGCACCACGCCTGGCTAATTTTTGTATTTTTAGTGGAGATGGGGTTTCACCATGTTGGCCAGGCTGGTCTCGAACTCTTCACCTCCTGATCTGCCCGTGTCAGCCTCCCAAAGTGCTGGGATGACAGGCATAAGCCACTGCGCCAGGCCCCCAGAGCACTTTTTAGTGATGTGCTGGGAGTCCCTTCTCCAGGTGGACAGATCAGGGTCTGTCCTTGTCCCTTCCCCAAACCACCTCTGCTCCTGGCCACCAAGGCTAGAACACACAGAGAGCACAGAGGGCCAACACCCAGCAGGAGCCCCCAGCCACAGCCTTGTCCATCCTCCCCCACAGCCCTTGGGCCGCTGCAGACCTGGCATCGCTGAGCACTGCTCTCCTCCTGCACCCAGGGCTCAACTGAAGGTACTTCTGAGCAAGAAGAACCTTCTGGTGGTGGAAACTGAGGACCACCAGAGCAGAGGGGGACCCCATGGGAAGATGTGTGCAGGCCCCTGCATGCCCAGCCAGTGCCAAGGCGCCCAGGATCGACCTCATTCACCTGAACGATGCCTGCACTGCCTCCAGCTAACTTGCGATCCCCTACCTGGCTCCGGTGGTCTCCCCCACACTGCCTCTCCCAGCGTCTCTGGCTCTGCAGCGCGTCTTCGGGCTCTGAAAACAGAACCGGAGGGTTGACAACATGGAGTCCTCAGAACCAGGAGCCCAGAGTAGCTGCACCCAACAAGCCGCCACCCACCTCCTGGAAGCTCCCCATGGGCACTCAGCCTGAGCAGAGGGCTGGGAGCAGCAGTGAGGACACGGCACTGCACGCTGGCTGCTGAAGCTGTGACTGGCCCGGAGCACTCAGGGAGGGACTCCATGGCTGCTGCAGGGCACCCATGCAGGGACCCAGGTCAAGACCATGCAGAGGAGTGCGGCCGCGGGCCTGCCCCAGCGGAAGCTTGCTCTAGAGTCTGCACTTGAGGATGGCGGTCCACAGCCCACCTCAGCACCTTCACTCCCATCCTGGGACCAGCAGCCCACATAGTGCAAAGCACTGTGCCAGCCTAAGTGCCCTTGGAAAGGCCTCTGCTGGGTCACAACCAGCCTCACCCTCAGGCTGTGTCTGTGCATACGAGTGTGTGCCTAAGGCATGGACACTATATATGCATTGTGTTGCATGTTTGGGGTATGAGATGGCTTGGCTCTGTGGTCCCACCCAAATCTCATCTGTAATTGTCATCCCCCTGTGTCAGGAGAGAGGCTTGATGGGACGGGCAGACTTCCCCCTTGCTGCTCTCATGATAATGAGGGAGTCTCACAAGATCTGATGGTTTAAAAGTGTTTGGCCGTCTCCCCTCACACTCTCTCTTGCTGCCATGAAAGATGCGCCATGCTTCCCCTTTGCCTCCTGCCACAATTGTAAATTTCCTGAGGCTTCCCCAGCCATGCAGCACTGTGAGTCAATTAAACCTCTTTCCTTTATAAACCACCCAGTCTCAGGTAGTTCTTTAGAGCAGTGTGAAAATGGACTAATGCAGGGTGCATGTGAGTGTGTGTGTTGGCTTGGTTTCGATTAGGGAGGGAATGTAAGGAAATCAGAAAATGTTTCTAAACATTCTTGTCACCTGTGCCCCTGGTCATCCCAGTCCTCTTAAAAGTCACTGTAGGTAAAAAGTTCCTCCCCATGAGCAGTTGTTTAATGTTATCGAATAGAAGGAAGATAAGCCGGGGGCACTCACTGGGAGCCTGCTGGGCTGGGACCAGCATAGGGCAGCTTCCCGGCAAACCTGCGAGTGCTAAGAGCGCCATGCACACGCGCCCGCCACACGGCAGCCCAGCTCCTGGCACCCGCCACCTGCACTCACCTCCACCTGCTGCAGTAACAGACTCGCAGTGATTACCCCAGCACTCTGGAGGTCGGAAGTCTGAGTGGGTCTTCCTGGGCCAAAATCAAGGTGTGGGCAGAGCTGCACCCTTATGAAGGCTTCGGGGAAGAATTGGTTCCGATGTGGTTTTCTTGCTTCTGGAGGCTGCAGCCTTCCTTGCCTGGGGGCCCCTTCCATTTTCAAAACCAGCACCCAGCAGGTTTAGTCTCTCACCCCTCTCTCCTATGGGAATGCTTGCCTACTATGTTGGACTCACACAGATAATCCAGGAGAACCTTCCACTCAAGGCTGACTGATGAGTAACCCGATTCCACCTGCAACCTCAACTCCCTGTAACGCTGGTAACCTCACATGCTCACAGGTTCTAGGGATCAGGACGGGGATGTTTTCGGGGCTATTATGCTACTGACCACACCAACATTCACCCTTCCCTAGCAAGACATTTCTCTTTTGCACCCAGTAGCCTTAAAATAAATGGCTGAAGAGCAGAGCTTTGAACGTAGAATGATCTTCCAGGTCTCTCAGTACCTGCTATATAACCTGACCCTAGAGATCCCCTCAAAATCTCCTATCCAATCCAACAGGCCCATGCTGCACACACACGCATGCGGGGTCCCAGCAGGTACAGGAGAAGAAGACAGCCCACCCTCACCCGGCACACTTGCCACCTGCCTCTGGGGGGCCGTGAGCCCGAGCCCTGGGTGTGAACCGTGCTCCGGACCCCCACCGTGGGCAAGGGCACCCACCCTATGCCCTGCTTGTCTTCAGACTGTCGGTAACAACCATGTCTGCCAGGCCGAGCTGTCAAAAGCATCAAGTGAGATCACACCCATAGGCTGTTGGGCCAGACAAGGGTTTGGAAATGTTTCTATCTCTGTGTAGTTTATGAATCTGCTTGGGAAGAGCCTTTGGATCGTGGGGTCCTGGTCCAGGGCAGTGGAAGAGGAGTGAGCACTGGCCTTTGCAGCCTCCCAGTTCACCCTCCCCACACCCGATGAGGCTCAGAGAGATTAAGTCACCATTTCCATCCACCCAGGCCACGGGTAGAGACTTGGATTCTAAGAGGGGCTGCTTCCCTCCAGCGTGCAGACCCTGCTGGGCAAGGAGGTGAGAGCTTTTAGGAGCTGCAGGGTCCTGGGGCTGAAAGGTCTCTTTTCCTTGTTCCTGGGATATATTCTAGATAGATACAGAAGTGATGCTGTCAGCATTTGTCCCACGCTCCCTCCTCACCTACTGGCTGGATTCCCAGGGACTTTGTCTGCAAAATAGAATCACACCACACTTATTTGGAGGAGCTGAAAGTTACAGCCAGACTGTGCTGTGATTAATACCTCAATCTACAGACTCCAGGCCAGGAGCTGGAAGCCTTCACCCAGAGAGGGCCCTTGGGGTGGGGTCCACCCTGCCTGAGGATGCTGGGAGCCTTCTGCAAGGCTGAAATCCCCGGATCAGAGCTTCAGGCCAGGCTCCATCTCTTGGGAGATATTTTGGACACCTAAATCCCAGCTACATCCCAATGTCCCCCAAAATAACCACCAGCTAGCACTTCTGAAAGTGCTGGCTGTTCTGTTTCCAATCAAACTGCTGCCATCTGACAGCTGGCCTGGAGGAGGAGGCTGTGGGAGCGTTCTGGGTCTCATGGATCCAGGTCCACTTACCACAAATCCCGAGTTGCCTTTGAGTCCCGTTTTCCACATCAGATGTAACAGGACTCCAGTGGTGCAATGGGATTTCTGAAAATTGAATTAAATAAAATAGTCAAGACCTTTTTGAACAGTTTTGCCATTTAAAGCTTCCGATGAATGATGCTCCGTGATGGGGGAGGGGAAGGCGGGGCCGCCAGGAGCACTCTACCTCCTCTGAAGGCCAGACTTGCCCCGTACCATCTGGGCTCCAGCTGTCCCCTGACCTGGGATGTCTGTTCCTCCCTTACCTACGCCCCACTCCACTGGGCAGATTCCAAGATAAACCTCGGCCCTCAACTGCAAACTCACCTCCTTGGGGAACCTGCTTTGACTCCCCAGCTAACAGATGCTATGTCCATCTTCTGTGTTAGTATCTGCAATTCAGGGTGGGGCTCATGCCTGTGATCCCAGCACTTTGGGAGGCTTAGGCAGGAGGACTGCTTGAACCCAGGAGTTTGAGACCGGCCTGGGTAACACAGAGACCCAATCTCTAAAAATAAAAGAAAAGAAATCTGCAATCCATTCATCACATCTTATTCTGTCACTTCCCGTATTCTGTTCATTCTCTGTGTTCTCTCCTCCACTAGGTATGGACCACCCCTCACCCATCTTCAGTTCCCTCTCTCCTCCCATCCTCCCTCCCTTCTAATCTCTCTCTCTCTGTTTCTCGTTCTCTCTCTTACCATCTCTCTCTCTCTCTTCTCTCACTCTCTCTCCCTCCCCCCACACACGCAGCACTGGGTGTTGCATGGCAGTTCAAGAGTCTGGGCCCTGACACAGTCCCAGCCAGCCCTTCCCCTGGGACTCACCCAGCTTCCCTTACCCCCAGCCCTGTGGGCACTTGAGACAGTTGCAGCTGGCCCTTCCCCTGGGACTCACCCCCAGCCCTGTGGGCACTTGACACAGTCCCAGCCAGCCCTTCCCCTGGGACTCACCCAGCATCCCTTACCCCCAGCCCTGCAGGCACTTCCCATGTGGTAGCATGGAATATCAAAACAACGTGCACTCAAGGGTTGAGCCTAAATAAAATTAACAGTAGTAACTGCTTCCATCAGGGGCGCTCCTGAGTGAAATCTGACCCTTCCGTCTTCCTGTGAATGTCGGCAGGTGCAGAACACAATGTCCACCAGTGGGAGTGTGGAGTCACCACCACCATTTGTTCTGGGGCACCAACAGTGCTGTCCACCATCAGGGCCAATACGGCACCTCAAAGAAGGAAAATAATACCTTAAATAATACCAGTAAGTTATTACACCTTATTTTGAAGTATTTAAACTATTGCCATTGACCAGAACTTCCAGGATCCTGCTTCCCCATGTCCCGGGGATAAAGTATAAGGCCTTATACCTTAGTGGTATTATTTATTTTTGAGCACACAGACACTTGAAAAATATCCTGGGGACCCCTGGGGTCAGCAGACCAGACTCAGAAAGTTGCTTCCCTAAAAAGAGGGTTGGTTTCTCTCCTTTCACACGGGCCCTCTCCAGCTCATCTCCCCCCTGGAAATATTCCACAGGCTTCATATCCAGGGAGAAAAAAGTGCCCACAGCACTGTGTCCAGGCAGCTCTCACGCCTTCCTGCCCCAGCATCCTGCCACTGCTGTGCCCATCTCTCTCTGAACACCAGACGCCCACGTTCCTTCAGCCCCTCTGGTGTGCTGTGTTTGTTCCAGGGGAAAGAGCCTTGCCCTGCTATGCTCTAACCGAGCATGCTCTGCCCTCAGACTTTTGCCCATCTGGCTCCTTATTCTGCATAAAAGCCTTTCCTGCCCTTGCAGTTTCCTCCCACCCAGTCTCGTTGCCTGATTTTGTTGTCACGGCAGCACTTGTCACGATCAGAAGTTCAGTATTGGTTTGTGTGAATGTTTACTTTCTGTCTCCCCCACTAAAACACAAGGTCCCATGAGAGCAGAGACTCCTTCTCTCCAGGAAACTCCTGTGTCCTCAGTGCGCAAACTGTGGGAGACCCCATTTGGTCCTCAGTAGACTTCTATGTTGTTGTCATAAGCCAAGACGTAGGCTTGAGGTGGGGAGCTGAGTGGAGGGGGAAGGGACAGTGTGCCACCATCCCCTCATCCCTCCCTTCTTCCTGCTGACGCCTGAGTGGGAGTGGATGGGTCAGTCCAAGCAGATCTTACAACTTAGGGGATGTGGAGCCCGGGACATGGGGAAGCAGGATGCTGGAAGTCCTGGCCAGTGGCAATAGTTTAAATAGTTCAAAATGAAGGTACAAGTTAAGTCAGTATTTCCTCTTCTGGTAAGGACAGACTAGGCAATTATGACCAGTTCTCCAACTGAACACGATTAGATTATCTGGGCAAAAATATCTTCTTAAAAATTGTTACAGAACTAATAAGATAGTGAAAAATTTACAGGCCAGAATGGCAGGAAATGAGAGCCAAGCTTTCTATGCGTGGCTGCTTTACTCCTGGGGGCACTTTGCTGATCCCACGAGGATCAATAGAGAGGCGAAAAGACAGCAGTGCTTCACGGCCATGCGGGGTGCCAGACAACAGGGAAGACCCCGGTGAGGCCCCCCTGGTTTTAGATGAGATACCAAAGGGCTGAATGTGAGGAGTGGTGAGGAACTAGAACAGACAAACCCTCTCAGGAAATGGAAGTGACATCTTAATCTCAACACCTGGGGTTGAGTTGAGGTGATGCAGAACTCAAGTGCTAAAAAGCAATGGAAAGAAATGTAAGTCACCTCTGAAAGAAGATCTCATTCTAAGCCTTAATTTATTCCTCCAAACAACTTTTAAAAGACAACACCAGGCACAATGTCAAGGAGTCAAGACAATATGAACAAAACCAGCAGAAACAACAGACGATAGAAGTAAACACAGGGACTCTAGATATTGGAGTCATCAACACATACTTCTAAATAGCTATGTTTATCATGTTCAAGGAGATAAAGGAAAAATTAGAAATTTCAGTACATAAATGAAAATTCCTTTTTTTAAAATGGAAATTCTAATACTGAAAAATCAAATTACCAAAACAAAATTAAGTGGATGGATTTAAAAGCAGATTAGACATAGCTGAAATGAAAATTAATGAAACAGAAAGTCAAAATAAAATGTCTGGAGTTAAAAAAAAAATAGAGCTACCACATGATGGAAAACATGGAACAATGAGTATGAAATAAAAAGAACATAAAGAATAGGTTTAAGATCCTTGTAATTACAGTCCCAAAAAGATCTGGAAAACTAGGCAGGTAAGAAAGAAAATCTGAGAAGATAATGGCTGAGAAACTTTTAAAGTTGATAAAAGACTTCAAGCACAGAAGCAAGAAAATCTTATAGCCCCCTATCAAAAAACAAACAAATAAATAAATAAAATAAAATCCCAACCAAGCTATATCAGAGCAAAACTGCTGACAACCATAAACAAAGAGAATTTTTTTAAATTAGAGAAAAAGACACATTACCTTCAAAGAGCAACTATTAAAATAATAGCTACTTTTCAACAGCAACAATAAAAACTAAAACACAATCAATGATATCAAGTGCTGAAAAGGAAATAAGTGGCAACCAAGAATGTTAAATCCAGTGAAAATATTCTTTTAAAATTAAGGTTAAATAAAGAGAATTTTTATACAAACAAAAAAAAGAGAATTTATCACCAATAGATCACACTAACAGAAATACTAAAGACTCTATAGGCAAAACAAAAATGATCCCAGGTGAAAGGTAAGAGATGAAAAATAAAAAAGGAACAAAAAGAGTGAGTGTGTGTCTGTGTTTCTGTGTGTGTGTATAATAATAATTCCTCATTGGGCTTAAAATATAGAGAGAATTAAAATATACAACAGCAATGCCATACAAGAAGGAAGGTGATAAATGAGACTTACGTGTTTTTAAACCCTTAATTGTCCAGAACGAGGGTAAAATAACAAAATACTTAACTTTAATAAGTCAAGAATGCTTCTTGCAATATTCAGGGCAACCACTAAAAGTATGTTCAAATAGTCCAAAACTTTCAAGTTAATGGTGGTAAATAATAAAATATATAACTCATAAAATGCAATATGGGGGGAGAAAGAGAAAACAAAAAAGGGAAAATTGAGACAAATAGGAAACACTTAGTATATTTAAACCCAAATGCTCACTCATGACATCGAGTCATTACATCAAATGCATAAGCACTAATCTCTCCAGTTAAATATGAAGACTGCTACACTAAAAAAATCAAGACTCAACTATATGCTGTTGATAAAAGATACATCTATAACATTTTGACAAAGGTAAAGGGAAAACACACACACACACACACACACACACACACACACAATGAAATGTAAACACCTACCAAAGTTGTTTTTTCTTTTAGCTGTGAAACCATGTTGATAGTAGATAAAATAGATTTTGGGGGCATAAAAAGGAACACTTTATAATAAAGTTTTCAATACATCAAGAAGGTTTTAAAAATATAAATTTATGTGTACCTAGTAACAGATGCTCAAAACATTTAAAACAAAAACTGATAGAACTACACGGAGAAATAAACAAACCCACCATCAGTTGGGATGTGTTAATACATGTCTTAGTAACTGAGAGAACAAGCAGAAAAATAAAATCAGCAAAGATAGAGGAAACTTGAAGAACATGAATGACAAAGTAGAACTAAGATATACATGTAGGATACACTTCCCAACGAATAAACTCTATTTTCAAGAACTCACATCAAACACTTGCAAAACTGCATGACATCTTGGAGCATCAACAAAGCCTCCACAGCTCTCAAAGGGATGAAAAGATGTCAAGTCTTTTCCACTATGACAATTCTAGAAAATGAGAATCAACCACCCCACCTTTGGCAGAGCCTGGGAGGAAGCTGTGGCCACCCTAAGATGGGATGAGAAGAAATCCGCCAAAGGCTGCATGTGGCCTGCAAGATCCCTTCAGAACTGCTGAGCGCTCCAGTGGCAGGTGGGGCCTGCATTCAGTCATAAGGTGTCCTCCATGTGTGCCAGCAAGAAGGGTGGGGCCAAGGGGAGCCACCTGGATGGTGCAGCCCAGTGATTGACAGCTGGAGAGGATGAGCACAAAATGCAGTCACCCCGCCAGGCCACTGCACATGAGAATCAAGAGCACTGCTCCCATTCTCAAGAAAAAAGTAAGAATCCACTGACTCGGGGAAGGGGAGGAACGGAGGCCATCTGCCATTGACTGAGGGGCAGGAAAATTCCTCTGCCCAGAGTCCCACGAGGCAAAGATCTGATCCCCCTCCTGGAAGTCAGGAAGAAAACTCTCTCCTTCCTAAGACCTGTCACAGATACCAGGCAGAGTTCGGCTGCCACAGGGGAGAAGCCAGAGAGCCAGAATGCGGCAAAGGCCTCACGCCAGGCTCTCTCTTGGGATGACCCAAGCAGAGGGACAGGACAGTGACAACCATACCTCTTTGGAGTCTCAGATTCAGGGCTATCTCCTTACAGTTCTCTCTCCAATCCCTCAAAATCGCCCTCTGTCCCCTGACTCACTTCTGTCCCTACAATGACATGAAATCATGATGACCATTCACCTGTTGCCCATTTCCTGTCCACAGCCTCCACTGGAACAAGAACTGGAGCGCAAGCGTTCACCTGGAGTCCCGTCTGGCCACTGAGGCAGGCTCTGCAACCACCTCCTGAATGAAGGAGTGGGAACTGCCACTACCCGTCATGAAAGGACCAGTTATTAAGTGCCTACTGTTTGCCAGGCAT
Source organism: Ateles fusciceps (assembly GCA_036589455.1). NCBI lineage: Eukaryota > Metazoa > Chordata > Mammalia > Primates > Atelidae > Ateles > Ateles fusciceps. Next base: position 412,863 of record JAZHEH010000402.1, on the reverse strand, counting down.
TGGACTTGGCCCTTAACCCACACAAGGGCCCCATAAGATCAATACTTTTTTTGAATTTGCAGAAGAGGGAACAAAGTTCGGGGGGGGGCTGGCACAGCTGATGTATGGAGAACTGAGCTGTCAGAGACAGAATGCTTTTTCCCAGGTACTGCCAGGAAAACTTAGCATTCAGACAAAAAGTTTTCTCAGCAAAGCAACTTTACTTTCTGCAGAAAGGGTGCTCCCTTTAGCTATCTTGCCACAAGAGTACCATGAACAAAGGAAAGGCGGGCATGTTTATTCCTTACCCATTGGGCCCTTACTGCTGTGTCTGATCTCCATTGGTTGGAGCCAGACCTCACAATCCAAACTGAACCTGATTGGCTAACAACTCAAAACTTTTCTAAATAGGTGAAGGCAATGGAAAACAAAGGAAAAGAAGAAGTTGCTTACAAAAGGACTTAGAAAAGTACTAACATTCCCAAATAAGGAAGGAACATAGGCTGCGAGCTGGGACATACCTGTGAGCACGTCCAGCACAGATATCTTGGTTAAAGTACAAGGACATAGAATGTACTACGTGCCTGTGAGCACGTCTAACAGTGACACAGGATAGGGCTTAACAAAGAGTTATTAGCAGAAAGCAAGAAGGCTTTGAAGAAAGTTAGTCTTTAAAACAAACTGTTATTTCTAACATGTATTGTTATTATTCTTCAACATGAAGGGAAACTGAAGAGGAACTTTTTACTCTCTACATGAGCCCCGCACCTGGCCTCTGGCCCCGCAGGCCTACAGAAGCTCCCATGCTGCCCTGCTTCCCAGAAGAGAGGACCTGAGTGGGGCTCATCAGTCATCGCACCGAGAGTTGTCACCAAGGCTCCCCAGGCTGGGCCTGCAACCCACACCTTGGGCATGAGAGTGAGATGCAGCCCAGGCCAGCTCAGCACCTCTGCCTTCTTTCTGTGGTTCCGGGGCCATTCCCAGCCTCACAAAGGAGCTGCTTCCTGAGAGAGCACACACAGTCCCTTGTGTTCCCATGCCAAAGCCCTGCCCCAGTGGCTTTAAGAGCACCCTCTCCTAGTGCCCAGCTGGAGCCAGGGGGGAGCATTCACCTCCACTACCTCTCAATCAGCCACGATAGACACCTTCACTGGGCTCCTGGCATTAGGCCGCAAATTAGCAGACTTGAGTTTACAATCCAGATAAACTCCTTAATGAGAATACTTTTCCTTTCATTATTTTATGGGCAGCCAGTTAGAGTCACTTAGTAAAAATCATTTAAAATAGCAGTAAGTCTATAGATGCTGGTGGGGGGCGATGAGGGCCATGGGCCCTGAGCATCCCGTTAACATCTTAAACTTGATGGGAAGACCCAGGCCAGTTTGGGCAGCCCCCTGGCTGCTGGGGAGGGTGGAAGGCCAAGGGTGCCAGGAGAGGCAATCCAGTGAAAGGCAAGAGGCCAGGATCAACAGGGCTGAAGCACAGTGAGAGGACAGTGGACCCATCTTCTACCCACAATCAAGCTGGGGAGAGAGGCCTGGAGAGAGGAAGGGCCCCCACAGACACCCACGTCAGAGCCAAGGCGTGGGAAAAGTAGGAGGAGGAAGGAGACAGTGGCCTCCCCAGTGACCTCATTGGTGGTGGCAGTGTCCTGTGGCAGGGCACTTCCTAACCCCAACTACAGTAGCAAAGTAACGAGCCCAGTGGTCATGGGTGCTCACATTCAGGCACCCCCTCTCTGCACCAGGCGGGCTCTAAGTGCTCCATGAAACACCTCATTTAATGTCTGCAACAACCCTTTGAGGTGGGGAGTGTGAAGATTTCCCTCTCACAAAGGAGGAAATGAGGCACAGAGAAGTATTAAAATGGAAATTTAAATCTACCCCAAGGGCATGTTAAGGTGGAAGAGGGTCTCGGATCTCTACGCCCTCCCCTGCCTCAGTATCCAGAGGACCCCAGGGACCCCAGAGAGACCAGACCGCCCACAGGGACAAACCAGGCAAAGGGACTCTTGACCAAAGCTGGGAGTTGACTCCAATGTCACCTGATCTTCTGCAGAGTCTGCACTTTACCGACTTGGGGTGGGATTGTGGGAGTTAGGACTTCGGAAACTTTTAACTCCTTCCTCCCTGCACCCCATCCCCAAGAGCAGCACCATAGCCAGAATCCAGAAAAGTGGACTTGAAGAGGTAGCTTAGACCGCCCTGGGCAGGCAGCACCTGGAGGACCCAGGACAGGCAGGAACTCTGGGCCCAAACAAGAACGAGCTGCTGCCCATGGGAAGGGAACCCAGGACTACTCTCAGGGATGGCCATTGCTTCTTCACTGGTCTCCCTGTCCTCAGGCCACACAACCCTGGTTTGAAAGCAGTGCCCAGGCTAGGCATGGTGGCTCACGCCTGTAATCCCAACATTTTGAGAGGCTGAGGCAGGCGGATCATTTGAGGTCAGGAGTTCAAGACCAGCCTGGTCAACATGGCAAAACCCCATCTCTACTAAAAATACATAAATTAGCTGGGTATGGTGGCACATGCCTATAATCCCAGCTGCTTGGAAGGCTGAGGCGGGAGAATCACTTGAACCCAGGAGATTAAGGTTGCAGTGAGCCAAGATCATGCCACTACATTCCAGCCTGGGCAACAGAGTGAGACTGTCAAAAAAAAGAGAGAGAAAGAACAAAAGAAAGAAAGAAGGAAAAAAGAAAGAAAGAAAGAAAGCAGCACCCACCTCAAAGCACATCCAGGAAAGGGGGCAGGTGAACTGAGGTGAACTGGACCCCAGTGAAGTGTGCTGGTCACAGCACGCTTCTCAGTGACCCTCAGGGCCAAGATCATGGAGAGGAGACACATGTAGATTCTGACCCACAGGGTCTATGAGCATCACAAAGTGGTTCTTGCCTAATGTCAGTGGATCAGGGCTTTCTGTTACATAACCGCAGATAACAAGAAAAGTCACCAACTATGTGATGACTTCTGATATGGCTTGGCTCTGTGTCCCCACCCAAATCTCACCTTGAACTGTAAAACTCCCCACGTGTTGTGGGAGGGAGCCTGGTGGGAGGTAATTGAGTCATGGGGGCAGGTTTTTCCAGTGCTGTTGTTGTGATCATGAATCAGTCTCACCAGATCTGATGGTTTTATAAAGGGAGTTCCCCCTGCACATGCTCTCTCTTGCCTGCCACCATGTAAGACATGCCTTTGCTCTTCATATTCTGTCATGATTGTACAGCCTCCCCTGCCATGCGGATCTGTGACCCCATTATACCTGTTTTCTTTATGAATTATCCAGTCTCAGGTATGTCTTTATTGGTAGTGTGAGAACTAGCTAATACAATTTCTGGATGGCAGGATTTTTCTGAATATTTTAATAATTAGTAGCTGGCATTTTTATGTAGCAACAGAACCATTACTTATTACAAAGCTCTTTCTGCTAGGTCATGCTCTCCACCGCAGAGCTGATTTCACCCAAGTTACACCTCTCCAAATCCACATTTTCATATTCTGAGTTTGCTTAAAATCAGGTGCAGCGGCATGAGATTGGCATCCCCCTGGAGGCAGTCTGTCCGGGGCCAGGGGGAGCGGCCCACAGAATCATACCTTGGGTGGACATTGTATTGCTGATGAGGACAAATTGCCCAGTTTGGCAATCCATGCAGCCCCGGTTCTCCAGATAATTGTTTGTGTTCCAAACCATTTTGTACCATGCTCAGCCGGACAAAAGCCTCATTCCTCTGCCAGTTTGGGTGCAGGGCTTAATTCCCTGAAAAATCAGCTTGGCGGCTGGTGTATGGCAGTGCCCTTCCAAGGGAGAGCTCTCCAGGCTTCTGTTGTTCGAGAAACACTGTCACTCAGCTCTGGAATATCACCCTAATTAAAAACCTCTCTGCTCCAAATAGCTCCCTTTACTTAAGGCTGTATTTTTCCCTAATCACACAAAAAAGCCATTACAAAGTCACTTTTTTATATAAGACCCACATCTCTGCACTCTACCCTGTTAATGAGACCTACCCAAAAACAAAACACAGAACACTAAATGGTAGAAATCTCCGAGTTCTTACAGGGAAGATAAATATCACTGAAGTATGTTTACCAATATGTGTATTAACAGGCCAGGTGCAATAACGTGATGCATGATGATCATCAGGAGATTTGATAAATCAGCTCAAAATAAAGGAGCCACGTGCAAGTGGACTTGCATTCTCTCTCGAGGCATTTTTCTGCAGGCTTTCAAGAGCAGAGAGCAGCAAGGCTGAAAATCTAGGAGAGCGTATTGCCTAAAAGCGCAAGCTATGAACTCAGGCACCATGGCCCATTCAATTCCTCCTCCTTGTGGCTGCTTGGCCTTGGGCAGGTTACATAACAATCTGTGCCCAGGGATTGAATCCTAGGACTGCATCGATGATTCAACGAGACAACCTATGCAAAGCTCTGAGCAGAGAGCCTGGCTCACAATAAGCACACAGTGAATATTAGCTGATAACGATCTGATCGGATTTCACATTTAGCCAGCAGGGAGCGAATGCCCCCATCCTGGAGCAACCTAGACAGCTCTGTGCTGAAACCAGCTTGCACCGACTCTTCCGGGATCAACATTCAGCAGCATCCCTGTGGCTGCCTGAAACAGCCCAAGGTGGAAGTGTTTACACCAAAGAAATCAGCAAATGCCACCCATCAATATCGTTTTATTTTTTCATGGAGTGGCTGTTAAACATTCACCAGCACACCCTTGGGCCCAAGAGAAGAAAGAGGAATGGGAACCATTTAAAGGACAACAAGGGGTGTGATGGGAGACGAGTGTGGCTTAGATGAGGTGACCTTCAAGCGTCATTCACTCCTTCTTCAAGCCTGGTGGTTGCTATGCAGTGCAGGGGCAGGGCAAGGGCTGCAGAGTCAGAGCTGGATTTGAATTCTCTCGTTTCCAGGATGGGAGATCTGAGGCCCACAGTGCAGCTGGACCTGCTCAAGATGAGAGAGTTCCAGACGGCAGAGGCAGGGCTCAAACTCAGCCGCTCTCACTCCTTGGTCACCTCTCACCTCACCAAGAGGCCGGTCTCATCAGCCCACCCTGACCCTGAAGGCAGAGTCTAAACAGTGCGGTTCACTGGTTGCAGTGGGGTGTTGGGGAGGCAGTCTTATTGAATGTTGTACCTCAGTTGCCCTGCTGGTTTTGAGCTTTGCATCTTTCCGCAAAACTAAACCAAACAATAAACACTTGAAGCCCCCAGTGAACCCATGTTGTTAAATTTTACTGGAAAACAGGGTTAAAAAACAGAAAGAAAGAAAAGAAAAAAAGAAGAAGAAGAAGGCTGAACACAGTGGCTCACACTTGTAATTCCAGCAGTTTGGGAGGGCAAGGCAGGTGGATCACCTGAGATCAAGAGTTTGAGACCAGCCTGGCCAACATGATGAAACCCCGTCTCTACTAAAAATACAAAAATTAGCTGGTTGTGGTGCCATACGCCTGTAATCCCAGCTATTCAGGAGGCTGAGGCAGGAGCACTGCTTGAACCTGAGAGGTGGAGGTTGCATTGAGCCAAGATCACACCACTGCACTCCAGCCTGAGCAACAGAGTGAGACGCTCTCTCAAAAAAAAATAAAAAAGAAGAAGAAAGCCTACATTGATTTCCCCATACATTTCCACAAGCTGCAGAACTTGATTCTTTTATTTTCATTTGGAAACAAGTTGAAACAGCCTTCCAAATTAAGAAAATAACTTTACAAATTCAAGTTTTATGCTCTGTTATTTTAGAAATATTCACAGCCTCAATATGTCTCTCCTATGTACTTATATAAAAACATTTTTCTCTTCCATTTGCCAATTTTCAATGATTTTTTTCACTCTACTTACAAGAAAGCAATCATTTCAAATTAATTAAGTTTTCATTAAAATGTATTATTGTAATGTTCCAGGTACTAAATAGTGGTTTTGTTTCTGGGAGAACAAGCCTGAAATAAAAATATTATAAATTTTGCAAGTAGACTATTTCAATCCAGTTCCTTCCTTTGGCATGACGTTCAGGGGGTTTGCACACAGTAGGTTGAGAGAAGAACGACTAGCAACTATAAACATCAGTGGCATGAATCGGGAGAGGACATTTATAGAGGACTTTCAGGTGCACAGCTATTTTGTATCTGTTATTCCATTTCGTTCCAACCATTCTTCCATGTAGACCTATTTATTTCTCTTTTTATTTTTATTGAGAAAACCAAGACCCAGAAATGTGAGGTCACTCACCAAAGGTCACACAGACTCAAAAGGCAGAGCTGTCATTTGACCCTGGGTCTCCAGATGCACCTGAGCGGGGAGTGTGCAGGGGGTGGAGAGGTCTGGGTCCCAGAAAGAGCTGAGGATCTTCTCACTGTCCCTTCCCAACTTGTTTATTCTCCATTTGAAGCACAGTTATTTTCTTTGCAAGACCAACAAGTTCAATTCTAAAATCAGAGTCATTTTAACCTTTTAAAAATATCAAGTAGAGCTTAGAAAATTCAAGCACTGGAGGGAAAAAAATTCTCAAGTTACTTAGAAAGAAAATTTACCTTGATTCTGGGGGTCCTTGAGCTTTCTGCTTTTGCTCCTTTTGGGGGGGGCCACACTGAGTGGGGGACACCAGGGCTGTGGCGGGGAATTGAGAGTTCTGTGAGATCTCCAGATGCTTCTCAGCCCCTCAGTGCCACGGAGAAAGAGGAAAACGTTCATCTGAATGAATGATTTGTGTCTTGCAGACTCGGTCTTTAACCCTTTGGGGTAAGAATTCTGAGTTCTGGGAGCATTTATGAGGGAAGCCACACAGACCCTTGGCCAGCGGGACAAAGGAAGCCAAACTGGGCTCTTTGGTGCAAAAATAAAATAAATTCCTGTTTGTTGATACAGTTTGGCTCTGTGTCCTCACCCAAATCTCACGTTGAATTGTAATCCCTAATGTTGGGGGAGGGACTTGGTGGGAAGGGCTTGGATCACAGGGTGGAGTTCCCCATGCTGTTCCCGTGATAGGGAGTGAGTTCTCATGAGATCCAGTGGTTTACAAGTGTCTGGCACTTCCCTCCTCATGTGCTCTGCCTGTCCTGCCACCTTGTGAAGAAGGTCCTTGCTTCCCCCTTTGCCTTCCACCATGATTGTAAGTTTCCTGAGGCCTCCCAATCATGCTTCCTGCTAAGCCTGCTGAACTGTGGGTCAATAAAAGTGCTTTCTTCATAAATCACCCAGTCTCAGAGAGTTCTTTATAGCAGTGTGAGAACGGACTAACACACTTGTTCATTATTGAGTGCTGTGTTTTTCTGTGGGTCCTTGTCTTCATTTTCCATATTATTCCCCCTCTCCACAGCTCCCCCATCCCATCCCGCACAGCTCTCCCTCCCCTATCCCGTCCTATTACCGTGCTGTACGCCTTCATCTTCACTCTCATAGTACCACCAGCATGACCAAGGTTCTTCCCTACCCAACCAGCATGCCATCCACACACTTCCTAACACACTTCCTGCTGTGCCAGCCTGCCTGCCTCTAGCTCTTTGCTTGTGCCATTTTCTCCAACTAGAACACAGAGCAATAATGGGGAGAGGAAGAGCATGGCTGATAGAGCATGCTCCCTGGACCCAGTGGCCATGAGTTAACCCTCACTGGGGCATTACTGCTCTCGTCTTGGGCATGGCAATCAGCTCTCTGGTCTTCGCCAGTAACACCCATAAGAAAACCACCTCACAGGCTCGGGATAACACACTGACGCTCCCTGGACCCAGTGGCCATGAGTTAACCCTCACTGGGGCATTACTGCTCTCGTCTTGGGCATGGCAATCAGCTCTCTGGTCTTGGCCAGTAACACCCATAAGAAAACCACCTTACAGGCTCGGGATAACACACTGACGCTCCCTGGACCCAGTGGCCATGAGTTAACCCTCACTGGGGCATTACTGCTCTCGTCTTGGGCATGGCAATCAGCTCTCTGGTCTTCGCCAGTAACACCCATAAGAAAACCACCTCACAGGCTCGGGATAACACACTGACGCTCCCTGGACCCAGTGGCCATGAGTTAACCCTCACTGGGGCATTACTGCTCTCGTCTTGGGCATGGCAATCAGCTCTCTGGTCTTCGCCAGTAACACGCATAAGAAAACCACCTCACAGGCTCGGGATAACACACTGACGCTCCCTGGACCCAGTGGCCATGAGTTAACCCTCACTGGGGCATTACTGCTCTCGTCTTGGGCATGGCAATCAGCTCTCTGGTCTTCGCCAGTAACACCCATAAGAAAACCACCTCACAGGCTCGGGATAACACACTGACGCTCCCTGGACCCAGTGGCCATGAGTTAACCCTCACTGGGGCATTACTGCTCTCGTCTTGGGCATGGCAATCAGCTCTCTGGTCTTCGCCAGTAACACCCATAAGAAAACCACCTCACAGGCTCGGGATAACACACTGACGCTCCCTGGACCCAGTGGCCATGAGTTAACCCTCACTGGGGCATTACTGCTCTCGTCTTGGGCATGGCAATCAGCTCTCTGGTCTTCGCCAGTAACACGCATAAGAAAACCACCTCACAGGCTCGGGATAACACACTGACGCTCCCTGGACCCAGTGGCCATGAGTTAACCCTCACTGGGGCATTACTGCTCTCGTCTTGGGCATGGCAATCAGCTCTCTGGTCTTCGCCAGTAACACCCATAAGAAAACCACCTCACAGGCTCGGGATAACACACTGACGTGAACGCTCTTAGCTGGCACCTGGTCCACACCGACAGGACAAAGGTCACCACTTTGTATCTGACACGGCTCCAGTAGAGCTGGGCGGGCCCCTCACCCTTCCCTAAGGATGTGGAATTGAGCCCAGGAGCAGGTTCCTGTCTCCCAGAGGCTGGACTTGTATCTGTAGTATCAGAAGCCACAGGAGTCACAGGGGAACAGGGATAACACAGCCTCAGTAGAAGCAGGAATAGAACCTGGTGTGCAGGAAGAGCGGGAAGATGGAGAGAGACTTTGGTCACTTCTGATTCTGATCCCATCCCTTCCTAAGGTTCCATCCACATTCCTGCCCTCGCCACACAGGACACGCCACAAACCCCATAACTGCCTCCTATTCCCCTTTATGCTGACCCAAGGACCCACGTCTGTTTCTGTTACTTGTGAGCAGATGATTTCAATTAACACCATGAAGAGGGCAGCCGGTGGAGTGCCTGTCACATGATTGGGGCTCAATGACCACAGCCTCCTTCCATACCCTGCTTCCAGTTCCCACCAACCGGAATCAGACCACTCAGCCAGCATGACCTCAGCCCTAAAGAGCAAGGTTCCCATGGGGCTCCAGATCTGACCCTGGGCACCTCTGTGCCCTATTAGCTTTTGAAAAAACTGAACTCTTCTGAGAGGCAGCTCCAAGGACCATGCAAAAGTGTGCAGATTACCCAGAGCCTGCAGCAGCAGGGAGGGAGCAGAGGAGAGGCACACATGGAGCCTGGGCACCAGCAGGGAGGCTCAGGTGCTTGTACCTTCGTGAGTCACAGATCACCTGGGTGAGTGCTCTCCTTTCTCACCTGCTGCTGCCCAGGGTCATGTCCATCCTGCAGTCCTGCCTCCACTGCACCCTTGGCATGATCTTTCTGCAGGTTCCTGCTAGAGTTGCACGGCTGCACCCAGAGCTGCCAGACTGAGATGACAGGCCGTCATAGGCCAGGGTCAGAGCCAGGGCCCTCAGCACCCTACCTTCCCTGGGCAAAACTGGCTGTCAGAGACACTGTTCATCCTTCAAAGCAATGGCCCGTTGGCTCAGATGAAATCCACAGAGTTTATGCTCCTCAATTCCTGATGACATTATTTAAATTGCCTCTGATTTATCATTAACCCAATATGCATTGTCATTTCCAAGTAATTACAGAAAATATTGTAATCTAAGTATTATTACATCAGGAACACAACTCGAAATAAATACTGCCTCTGCCTTCAGTCAACTCAGTAATGTGAATCGATACCTACTGATTTTTTGAATGTGAACATGTTGAGCGGTCTTGAATTCCCATCACTGCAGCTGGGTCATAAATCGTCCTTTGTTAGAGAATGAGGGGCCCACAGGCAGCCTGGTCTCCCCTCACACGCTTCTGCAGGTGCAGACCCTTCTATAGGTCCTGTGGGCTGTGCCCCTCGGGACAGCAGGGCAGGCAGGGTCTGAGCAGAATTAGTTCAGCTCCAGCCCCTGCATGAAATATACAAAATCAGCTTTCTCCCAGACAGCCTTCATCAAATATTTTATTTACTTTTTAAATTTTCTTTTTTTTTTAATTATCCTTTAAGTTCTGGGGTACATGTGCAGATTATACAGGATTGTTACATAGGTATACACATGCCATGGTGGTTTGCTGCATCCATCCCCCCCCATCATCTACATTTGGTATTTCTCCTAGTGTTATCCCTCCCCAACCCCCCCCTCCCTCCTATCCCTCCCCTAGCCCCTCCACCCCCCGACAGGCCCTGGTGTGTGATGTCTCCCCCCTCCCTGTGTCCATGTGTTCTCATTGTTCAACACCCACTTATGAGTGAGAACATGCAGGGTTTGGTTTTCTGTTTCTGTGTTAGTTTGCTGAGAATGATGGTTTCCAGATTCATCCATGTCCCTACAAAGGACATGAACTCATCCTTTTTATGGCTGCATAGTACTCCATGTTGTATATGTGCCACATTTTCTTTATCCAGTCTATCTCTGATGGGCATTTGGGTTGGTTCCACGTCTTTGCTATTGTAAACAGTGCCGCAATGAACATACGTGTGCATGTGTCTTTATAATAGAATGATTTATAATCCTTTGGGTATATACCCAGTAATGGGATTGCTGGGTCAAATGGTATTTCTATTTCTAGATCCTTAAGGAATTGCCACACTGTCTTCCACAATGTTTGAACTAATTTATACTCCCACCAATAGTGTAAAAGTGTCCCTCTTTCTCCACATCCTCTCCAGCGTCTGTTGTCTCCAGATTTTTTAATGATCGCCATTCCAACTGGCATGAGATGGTATCTCAATGTGGTTTTGATGATGTAAATACATGCCATGCCCAGCAGTGTGCTAGGTACAATGAGTGATACCAGGACATAAGATGTGACCCTTACCTAGAACATATGCTAAGGCTCATCTGAAGAATCTAACTCAGGTGTCTAAATCATGAGATTTGGTTTCAGGTGTGGTTCTGCTCTGCTTCTTACTTGCTGGTGGCCCTGGAGCAGACCTAACCTCTCTGAGCTGCAGGCATAACCCTGGTAAAACAGGACCAATATCTGTCCCATCTATTTCATATCACAACTGCTCAACTGAGTTGATGGATAAGAAACATTTGTAGATTGCAAAGTGACATACGAAAGTGAGGAATGGTAGCATTACAGAAGCTGGTGATTCCTGGAACATAAAGTCATCCATTTATGGTCAGAGGAGCAAGAAGATTCTTCAGATAAATATGTACATTACACTCACCTCCTTGTAAAGGAAACCAGAACTCATTAAAACTAGTATAAACAACACATTATAGAATATGATCAAGTTCCATAAAACAGATCACTGAAAGAAGGAGGCAAAGATGGGACAGAGTCTGGTACATTGTAAGTGCTCCAAGTTATTTGCTGAACAAATTTTTAAAAAGTGAGAAAAAAGACATAGAGAAAGAAGAATCTGTGGGACCCACTGAGAAGCTGACAGCCCAGGAGAAAGCAATGGGAGTGGCCATGAGGGAAGGAGGGCCACGTAGCACCTGGTTCAGCACTGGCAGCCCTGGGAGTCACTGGGGACAATGGCAAAGCTGCTCTAGAAGGAGGGACAGAGAAGGAGAAAAATGGTGCAGGGAAAGGAAAGCCAAACACTCCCCCTCTCCCACAACACAGGAGTGTTCCAGTGCTCAGAACAATAAACAACAAAATCAATCAGAACATGAAGAAACCCCAGACACAATTAATTGCATGGGGACAATCTGTCTAAGACTAAAATAATTATGTTTAGGGTGTTTAAAGAGATAATAGAAGTGAAGGAGGGAGAATGTGCTTTTAAAAGCACAAGAAACTATAGAAAAATAAAACAGGCGCATAAGAAATAACAAAAAAAGTTTCTTTAAAATAAGCAATTGGAAAACTAAGAAATTAAAAATATAGCCAAAGAAAATACGTGATGAAAGGAATGCATTTTAGGCAGAACAGGGTTAAAGAGAGAATTAGTGAATTGGAGACAATATTGAGGAACTCACCTAGAATATTACATAGAGAGACAAACTGACTTCTGAGGATATGGATGTGTGCATGCATGCACACGTGTACACTGCACTTCACTGATTCTATACACCTTGTTCTCATTTTAATATATCTGAATTGGAGCACACCTTACAACTGAAGGTGACTTACAACCACCCTTGGTCTAGATTGGAGACACCTTCCAAAGAGAATCTTCATTTGCCCCACCAGTCACTTGGAAGTATTACTGATCTAAGATCATTTAAAATTAAAATCTATAATTAAGATTTGAATTCAAAGTGTAAATCTGAATGTGTAAAGTTTAGAGGTTAAAATCTCAGGAGAGATTGTCAGGGTTTTTTGTTTTTTGTTTTGCTGCCTTTTCCTCACAGTGGGTTTATTCCTCATTTCTTCTCACAGCAAGGCTGCAGCCCATTGGGGTCCTCACCTTACACAGGGGTCTTCCACTACACGCCTTGTCTGTGGCACCTTTACTTCTTAGTGATGCATGAAAATAATGGTTCCTCCTTCCATTGATGGTTTCTTGGGCACTTGAAGTGTGTTTATCTCCACATCTACATACACACTCACATGCAGGGCAGAGGTGGAGGGTAGTCAAAGAGGTCCTGTATCTGTGAAGTAACAATTTCAGAAGAAGACAATAGAGAAGCGCTATATGAAAAGCTGGTAATTTAATTTTTCCAGATTCAGAGAAAAACAGGTGTATTAGTCTGTTTTCATGCCTGCCAATAAAGACATACCCCAGACTGGGCAATTTACAAAAGAAAGAGGTTTAGTGGACTCACAGTTCCACGTGGCTGGGGAGGCCCCACCATCATGGCAAAAGGTAAAAGGCACGTCTCACACGGCAACAAACAAGAAAAGAGAGCTTGTGCAGGGAAACTCCCCTTTATAAAACCATCAGATCTCATGAGACTTATTCACTATCGTGAGAATAGCGGGAAAGACGCAGCCCCACGATTCAATTACCTCCCACTGAGTTCCCCTCCCACAACACGTGGGAACTGTGGGAACTTACAGTTCAAGATGAGATCTGGGTGGGGACACAGCCAAACCATGTCCACAGGAGTCCTCAGTTCAAAATCTCAGAAAAAGTACAGAGCAGAATAAACAAGCAAACCCCACATGTAGACACAGTAGTGAAACTATACAATAGCAGGATAAAAAGAGAAAATGTTAAAAGCTACCAGACAGAAAAGACAGATTCCCATAAAGGATCATGAATTAGATGGATAGTAAATTTATCCATGATGATTGAGATCAGAAGAAATAATACCTTCAAAAGACTGAGGAAAAGATAATTATCAACCTACAATTTATACCAATACAAACAATTATTCAGGAAAAAAAAGAAAATAAAAACTTGCAAGGGCTAAAAGAACTTACTTGCCACCAAAGATGCTTGTTGTAAGAACTACGAAAGGATTCAAGAGGAAAAGTACACCCAGAGAGGGCTCATAGCATGTCACATATAAGAGTAATCTTAGGTATTGATGATTTATACATTGATGAATGTGATTAAATATTGACTTGTGAAATAATAATAGATTTGAGTTGTTTTTAAGCAAAACTCAGTTGCAGATAACAGGAACAGAGAAGGTGATAGCAGGGCGGTCTGTGGTTGGTATATTCCGCTGTGGTCCAGGTTATGTTGCAGGAAACGATAGAAATAGGAGCATCCCCCTGCAACAAGTTTCTTCCGTGACACTTCCCCCACAAGAGCCCTTCTTGAGTTCAATACACTAACTTCCTGGAGCTTAAGTATCTTTCAATGCAATATTTCCAACTATTTATGTAGAAAACATTTATATCTATGTCCCAAAGGCTCAGTTCAACATTTTAAACAAAACAAGATGTAGGAAGTCTCAGGTTCTATTCCAAATAATATTGGCAGAATTGCACGTGTAAATATTTTGAAAAGCTCATGAGTTTTAGGGCGGGAAAGTGCATCTGGAAGGCTGCTGGACCCAATAGAGGCATCATTCCATGAGGCCACGCCAGTGCTGGGTTAAATATTAGCTCTGAATGTGCCTGGGATAGGTTGAGAACCTTCAACTGGGGGGAAGAAAAAGAAACAGTCCAATGTCTCCTAAAACCTTATGTAAATGAATTTATGAAAGTGAACATCAAGACAAGGAGGAAGACTGCATCTTGCAAGTGTTTCACCCAGAGTATTAAGCAGCTCCTCTGAGGCTTTGTCAAAACCCCTCCCTCAGAGCAGCCACCAAACCATGGAGAGCCATTCCCAGGCCTTATCAGTCTGACAAATGCCCAAACAACCTTCTCTCACCCAGGTCCTGTCCCCATCCTCCTCCACCACCAGGACACACAGAAACTGCCTCCTCTTTCAGCCCTCTCCCTTCTCAGCTGACTTTGAGCTGCAAATGTCCCTTCTCTACTTGGAGAGCCCTAGTTCATTACAGGAATTTGCTTTGAGTTTTTTGGTTTGTTTTTTTTTTTTTTTTTAATCATTTTAGGCTGTGTCTTAGATTGGGCTCCTATAAAAAAGCGCCACAGGCTGAGCGGCTTAAACAACAAACATTCATATCTGACACTTACAGAGGCTGAGAAAGTCTGGGATCAAGGTACCAGCGTGGTTCTGGTGAGGCCCCTTCCTGGTGGCAGACTACCCAGCATCCCTGTGCACCCCTCACGTGGTGGAAAACACAGCTGACTCGCTCTCCGGTCTCTTCTTACAAGGCTGCCCATCCACCCCATGACCTGTTACTTCTCAAAGACCCCACTTACAAACACCATGGCACTGGGGTTAGGGGTTCACATCTGAATTTTAGAGGGTCATAAACATTCAGTCCATTGCAGTCTGCGTTTTTCTACAAAGTTTATCTACGTTCATCTTTATTTGCCACGCTGTGTGGCAAAGATAATGTTTGCAGAACAGCTTGTAAACTGGATATATTGCTGCCTACAAAGCAATGGTTTGTTAACAACCGTAATAAGTGTTGGTGATCTGGAACTGATACTTAAACATTTTATATCCTAATGTGCTAGGTTTTTAGCTTTATCTAGGCATTTTTCTGTTTTAGAAACACTCTAGGAAATTGGCTGAGAGTTTTGGATTGATGTGTAATGCATTACAAATATTTTCCTTTTCAAATATGGGGAAATAAACTTCTGGTTAGCACATTTACAGAGAACCTCTGATTTTCAGGAGTTTGTGGACAATGGATGTGAAGAAATAGACACCTATGCTGAAGCACTTGGATTTCACTAGAAAAATGTATATACAGTTAAACATTTAACGTTGAAAATGTAAAGAAAAACCACTACCCACAATATAATTACAACATATAAATTCTGAACCAGTAAAGAAAAAAATAAATTTAGGAAGTACGGTGAATGCAGGGCAAGGCAAGAAGAAAAGGAAGTTAAAACAATGACATGCTAAAAACATGGGTAAGCAGGACCTGAGTCTAAGCACGGACGTGATCTCAGTAAGCGCAAAAGGACGAGATTCATGGAATAAAAGTCAAAAAATGTTTGTCTCTACCTATTGGTGCTGTTATAACAGGATATCACAGTCTGGCTAATTCATGAAGAACAAAAATTTATTTTCTCACAGTTCTGGAGGCTGGGAAGTCCAAGATGGAAGCACTGGTAGGTTTGGTGTCTGGGAGGGCTTCTCACTGTTTCTGAGATAATGTATTGTTGCTGCATCTTCCAGAGGAAAGGAACCCTGTGTCCTCGCAGCACAGAAAGTGGAGGACAGGACAACTGAATGCTGCATGAAGACTCTTTTTTATCTATTTACTTTTCTTGGAGACGGAGTTTCACTCTTGTTCCCCAAGCAGCTGGAATGCAGTGGCACTCACTGCAACCTCTGCCTCCTGGGTTCAAGCAATTCTTCTGCCTCAGCCTCCTTAGTAGATGGGATTACAGGTGTGTGCCACCATGCCTGGCTAATTTTTATATTTTTAGTAGTGATGGGGTTTCACCATGTCAGGTCAGGCTGGTCTCGAACTCCTGACCTCATGATTCACCCGCCTTGGCCTCCCAAAGTGCTGGGATTACAGGCGTGAGCCACCGCGCCCAGCATGAAGCCTCTTTTTTAAGGGCCTAAATCCCACTCATGATCGGGAGAAGCCCTCGTGGCCTCATCATCTCTGAAAGGCCCCACTTCCTGACACTATTACACTGACAACAGTTGAACTTTGGAGGGGAAATATTCAAACCATAGCATTCTGTTACTGTACTTCCAAAATTCATGTTCTTATCACGTTCTAAATACATTCATTGCATCTCAATATCCCCGAAAAGTCTTAACTTGTTCCAGCATCAACTTTGAAGTCTTAGTCCAAACATATGGATACATATCTAAACATATGGCTGAGACTCAAGGCATGATTTGTCCTGAGGCAAATTCTCCTCCAGCTGTGAATCCGTGAAATCAAACAAGTTATGGGCCTCCAAAACACACCGTGGGATGGGTGCAGCACCAACAATTCTATTACAAAATGGGCACACAGGCAAGAAGACAGAGATACCAGGTCTTAAGTAAGTGTAACACCCCAACGGGGCAGAAATATTCAATCCATTTCATGCCCCACCTTCTGGACACATGGGGGTGGGATTTGGGCTCCCAAGGCTCCTGGCAGCCCCACCCCACAGCTTTGCTGGGAATTGCCCTTGTGGGGCTCTCTTGGGTGTCCCCAGCCCTGCAGCAGGTCTCTGCTTGGACCCCACGGCTGTCAGAGATATTGAAACCGCCTTTGCCAAATTATAACAGAGGAAATTATGATGGTGAAAGAAATCATACCTAACCGACTCCATCTTGCTTCCAACCTTTAAGCTGTCCTTGTTCATTCCTGGGCTTAGGCCAAACTAACTTTGGGAAGGAATTCGATTCATGGTTAGACTCTGAAACAAAATTGATATAACCCTTTCCCCCAAAGACCCCCATTTTGCCTGGGGACCAGTCTGCCTTTGCAGGACTAACAAATTAGCTATAAGATTAGAAATTACAGTTTAGGGGTCATGCAGCCTCTGGCTCCAAGAGTCTGAACCCCCCCAAATTGCTCCTAGGGATAACATCACTATTGTAACACCTAACATTAGTGCTTGAGATATTTTGTAGACCCTGCACTGGATGGATCACCTGACACCAACCGGACTCACAGTAACCTGGCTCAGGCAGTTCTGCCATCCCACCCAGGAACAGAAAACAGCAAGAAAAACTCACTTCAACCCCCTGTGATTCCATCTCCAACCTGACCAGTCAGCACAACCCACTTCCCAAGCCCATATCCACCAAATTATCTTTAAAAACATTGATCCCCAAATGCTCAGGGAAACTGATTTGAGTAATAATAAAACTCCGGTCTCCTGCACAGCTGGCTCTGCAGGAATTACTCTTTCTCCATTGCAATGCCCCTGTCTTTATAAATTAGCTCTACCTAGGCAGCAGGCAAGGTGAACCCCTTGGGCGGTTACATTTTCGATATCTGAGTAGGGACAGCCCAGGCTCCACAGCTCATGCGGTGTGTGCCGGCAGAATTAGCTTCACACGGGTGTTCCGGGGCTCACCAACTGCACCCTCTGGGGCAGGGTCCCACACCTCACCTAGGCCTGGCTGAGCCACAGCTGGGCAAGCTGAGGAGCACTGTGCCAGAGTGTGGGGGAGCAGAGACTTGAGACACCCTGGGCAGTGAGTGTGAAGGTCCCATGGGTGTCCTGAGCCCCTCCCAAATTTCAGATTCTTCCCCCAAGGCCCTGGTACTCTGGGCCTGTGATGAGCATGGCAGCCTTGAAGAAGGTTTTATTGGATTTTTAAATGTGTGTGTGTGTGTGTGTGTGTGTGTGTGTGTGTGTGTGTGTGTGTGTTTAAAAATTATCTGTGTGTGTATATTTAAAAATTATCATATATATGATGTTATATATGTTATACATAAAAATTATATATTTCATATATATATATGAAAACTACTACATATAGGAAGGGATGTAGCAAAGACACAGAAAGAATACAATTTAAGGCAAGAAGTTTCAATAGGATTTAAAAGCAAACCTTGCATACTAAAAAAAGTAAACCAAAAAGAAACCGAAAGAAATCAAAAACCATGAACTTGTAGGAGAATTTTCCAAAGCCATAATTATAATGAGAGTGTTTTGAAGCCTATAATAAATTAATGTATCAAACAAATAAAGGTTAATTAGGATTTGGAAGGCAAGGCTGGGCACAGTGACTCACGCCTGTAATCCTAGTACTTTAGGAGGCTGAGGTGGGTGGATCACTTGAAGTCAGGATTCAAGACCAGCCTGGCCAACATGGTGAAACCCCATCTCTACTAAAAATACAAAAAAAAAAAAAAAAATTAGCCAGGTGTAGTGGCATGCACCTGTAGTCCTAGCTACTTGGGAGGCTGAAGTGGAAGATTCATTTCAACCTGGGAGGTGGAGGTTGCAGTGAGCCGAGATCACACCACTGCACTCCAGCCTGGCTGACAGAGCAAGACTCTGTCTCAACAAATAAATAAATAAAGTGGATCTAGTCAATGAAATGGCAAAGGAACTAGAATAGCCAAATCAACTGTGGGGGGGGAAAAAGAACAAAGTAAAATCACACTGATGTCAAGACTTACTATAAAGCTATAATAATCAAGATGATGTGGTATTGGCAAAGGGATAGACAGGTACAATCAATGAAAGAAGAGAGAGTCCAGAAACAGACTCAGACACATATGATGAACTGATTTCAACAATGGTGCAAGCCAATTTAATGGGGAAAAAAAATAATGTTTTCAACAATTGGACATCCACAGGCCGGAGAACCGAGAGGCGCACAGAGCGAGACCTTGGCTTATACCTTGTACTTTTTGCAAAGAGTAACTAAAAATGGAACAGACTTAAATGTAAAATGTAAACTGTAACAGTTCTAAAAGAAATCAGAGGAGGAACTCCTGTGACCTTGTGTTAGGCAAAGAATTTTTAGACAACACCAAGAGCACAACTCATGACAGAAAAAACAAATGAGACTCCACAAAAATGAAAAACTTTTGCTCTATGCAAGGCACAGGAGGCAGAGAGACAAGCCATAGGCTTGGTGCAAACACTGGCAATTCACACATCTCAAGAAAGACTTATATCTACAATATATAAAGCACTATCAGGACTCAGCAAGAAGAAAACAATGCTCGAATTTAAAAATAGGCCAAACAAATTGAGCAGTCGTTTTATTAAACAAGATATGTGGATGTAAGAGCACACATGAAAAGCTGCTCAACATTGTGGGTCATTAGAGAAAAGCAAATTAAAGCCATGATGAGCTAATACCACACCCACCAAAATCACAAAAACTAAGACTGAAACTGAAACGTAAACCAACAAAAAAATAAAACCTGCAACAGCGAGCAGGAGTTAGCATGCAGAGGAAGAAGCTGGATCCCACGCGTGGCTCCGGGAAAGCAGACGGCGTGGCCATGAGGGAAAGGAGTTGGCAGTTTCTTATAAAGCCCCATGTACACTTACCAAAGGACTCAGAAATCCCATTCCCTTTGTATCGGAAGAAATGAACTTGTAGTCGCACAAAAATGTGAACAAGGTCTTCATAGCACCCACAAACTGAGAACAACGCAAATGCTCTTAATGAACAGGTAAAGACACAAAGGCCACTTCTTTGACCTCCTCAAGACTCTCAGGAACCTACAGCAAGCTTCAAAAGCCACCTCACTTAAGTCAGCTGCCCTCCATGCAATGGAATCGTCCCAGCCATTAAAAATGTTAGGTTCTTGAGTCACACAAATGTGACTCTCAAATCCATCATGCTGAGTTCAAGATGCCTGTCTCAAGAGACTATAGTCAGTGCCATTCAGTGTGTCTGACACTTGAAAAAACACGGCTGTTGAGATAGAGAACAGATCATTCTGACCTGTGTGGGGAGGGAGTTGATCACAGACAGCATAAAGGAATCTGGGGGACGTTGCATCTCTTCTGTAAAGATATCTTTACTGCAATGTTTAAATGACTATCCATCTGCCAGAACTCATAGTTCTAGACAATAACAGTAGATTTTACCAAGTGAAAATTTTTAAAGACATTTTTAAAAGAAGGAAACACATTCAACTTAGATACCTAAAGTGGACAAGATAGTGGGAGAAAAAAAATTGTTCTGTAATCTTGCATAAAAATATACACAGAAATACAAAAAAAAAAAAAAGATTCCAGCAATTCATATTCAGCATTGGAGATCATTATCAAGCAGGATTTTACACAGGAATTCTAAAACAGATCAACATCAGAAAATCTATTATTGTGATACACAAGAGTGACAGAATATAAAAGAACACATATCATCACCTAAATAGATACAAAATGGCATTTGATAAAAGTCAATACCCATTCAGGATAAAAATGCTTAGCAAAGAATAGAAAGTAACTTCTTTGATGTGATCAAGACTTTCAGAACCCTTCAGCAAACTCTAGAAGCCATTTCATTAACGCTGGCAACCAGGCGAGGAGGCTGCTATTCACTGCTTCTTTTCTATCTATATTAGGTCTCTGACAAGCAGAAAAAGAAGCAAGGAAAACTAATGACATACAAATTTGGGGAAGGAAGAGCCAAAAGTCTTCATAACTTAGGAACCATATAATTTTCTTTTTTTATGCATCACAGCTTTATGGAGACTTTCTGGAGATATAATTTACATTGTATACGCAATTCCCTTTGGTAAAGTGAACAATTCAGTGCTTTTATTATATTCACAGAGTTGTGCAAACGTCACCACAATCAATCTAAAAACATTTTCATCATGGCGAGAGGAAGCTGGCGCCCATGTGCCACCTCTCTGCACTCCTCCCTTCCACCGGCCGCTGGCAGCAATTTACCTACTTTCTGTCTCTATGGATTTACCTATTCTGGACATTTTATTTAAATGAAGTCATAGAACTCTTGGCCTTTTGTGTCTTATTTCTTCCACTTAGCATAATAAGATTCTTCCGCTTGCAGCATATATCAATCCTTCATCCATTTGTATTAACAAATAAAATTCCGCTGTGTGAGTATAACACATTCTCTTTACTTTCGTTTCTCCTTTCCTGGCTATGATGAATAATGACGTTATGAATGTTTGTGTACAAGTTGTTTTGTGAACATACATTTTTGTGGCTTCTGGGAATATACTTGGGAGTGCACTTCTGCTTCATGGAACAATTCTATGTTTATGTTCTGAGAAGCTGCATGATTATTTTCCAAAGAAGCTGCTCCATTGTATAATCCTACCAGCACCGTACATGGGCTCCAATCCTTCCACATGGTCTCTGACACTTGTGATTACTTTTTCTGCTACAGTCATCCTAGTGGGTTTGAAGAGGTAACTCACTGTGATTTTCATTTGCATTTCCCTAATGGTTGCAGACACTCAGCAGCTTTCTGTGCGCTGAATGACCATTTGCTTATCCTCTGGGGGAACAATGTCTGTTATTATAGAACCCTTGTCCATTTTTAATTGGGACATTGCCTTTTTATTACTGAGTTGCAAGAGTTCTTGATATATCCTAGATACAAGTCCCTTATTTGATATGATTTACAAACATTAAGTTCCATTCTGTGTGTTGCCTTTTAGTTGTTTAATTTTCTTTTAACTTTCCTTTTCTTCTTTTCTCTTTGAGACAGGGTCTCATGCTGTTGCCCAGGCAGTGGCGCAATCATTGCTCACTGCAGCTTTGAACTCAGGCTCAAGTGACTTCCCACCTCAGTCTCTTGAGTAGCTAGGAATACAGGTGTGCACTACCATGCCTGGCTAATTTTTAAATTTTTTGTAGAAACAGGATCTCACTATGTTGTCCAGGCTGGTCTCAAACTCCTGGCCTCCAGTGATGCTCCTGCCTCAGCCTCCCAAAGTGCTGGGAGTGAGCCCCCACACCGAGTCTCAATTTTCTTGATGGTGTCCTTTGGAGCACACAAGTTTGTAATTTTGGTGATGGTCAATTAACCTATTTTTATTTTCTTGCTTTTTTTGATGTAATATCTAAGAAATAATTGCCTTATCGAGTATCATAAAAATGTATGCCTATCTTTCACTAAGAGTTTTATGATTTTAGCTCTTACATGTAAGAGCTGATTTTTGTATATACTACATTTTGAATTAATTTTTGTATATGTTGTGAGGTAGGGGATCTAACTTCATTCTTTTCCATGTGGATACCCAATTGTCTCAGCACCATCTATTGAAAACCACTATTCTTTCTTCCACTGAATTGTCTTGGCACCCTCTTCAGAACTCAATTAACCATAATTATACGGGTTTATATCTGGACTCTCAATTCTAATCTACTGATGCCTATCTATCATTATGCCAGTACCACCCTCTCTGAATTACAGTAACTTTGCAGTAAGTTTTGAAATTGGAAAGTTGTGAGTCTTTCAACCTTGTCATTCTCTTTGTTTTTTTTTGGGACAGGATCTCACTCTATTGCCCAGACTGGAGAGCGCGGGGGTGATCTCGCCTCGCTGCGGCCCCGCCCCCCTTCTCGGGATCCTCCCACCTCAGCCTCACAGGTAGCTGGAGCCGCAGGTATGTGCCACCATGCCTGGCTTTTTTTTTTTTTTTTCCAATCCTGAGTTCCTTGATTTTAGATACAGATTTCAGGATCATCTTGTCTATAGCTGTAAGAAAGCCAGCTGGGATTATTATGGAGATCATGTTGAATCTGCAGATCAATTTGGGGAGTGTAGACATCTTCACAATATTAATGCTTCCTGCCCATGAACATGGATGTCTTTCCAGTTATTTAGATCTATAATTATTCAACATGTTTTATGATTTTCATAGTATGCTTTGTGCTTATTTTGTTAAAATTGTTTCTGAGTATTTTATTCTTTTTCATGGTATTTTTAATAAAATTATTTTTCATAGTCTCCTTTTTGGATTGTTATTTACAAACGTACACAAATAAAATTGATTTTGCTTCTTATAAACTTGGCGAACACACTTATTAGGTTAACAGTGTTTTGGTTAAACCTTACAGTTTTTTTGTATACAAGGTCGAGGCATCTGCAAATTAGTTTTAAATTTTTACTTACAGTCTAGATGCCGTTTATTTGTTTATGACTAACTGCCCTGGAAAGAACTTCCAGTATAATGTTGAACAGAAGCAGTGAGAGCAGACATCCTTGTCTAATTTCTGAACTGAGGAGAAAAGCATTTTATCTTTCACCATTATGGTGTCAGCAATGAGTTTTCTCATAGATGCTTTTTAACAGGCTGAAGAATTGACCTTCTAATCCTACTTTGTTGATTCACGGAACCCATAATAGCCAAAATAATTTTGAAAAAGCAACAGAGTTGGAGGTCTCACACTTTCTAATTTTAAAAATTAACCACAAAGCACAGTAATCAAGACAATATGTTACTGGCATAAGCATGAACGTGCAGGTCAAAGGCATAGAATTGAAAGTCCAGACATAAACACTCAGATTTTGATTGATTACTGAAAACCAATTCCAAGAAAAATCAATGGGGAAAATGAGATTTTCAACAAATGGTACTGCGAGACTTGATATCTACGTGCAGAAAAGTGGTGTTAGATTCCTCCTACACACGGAAATAAACTCAGAATGGATCAAAGATCTAGGTGTAAGAGCTGAAACTATAAAACTCTTAGAAGAAAACATAAAATTAAATATTTTTGATCTTTGTTACCTAACAGTTTTTAAATATTACATCAAGATCACAAGCAACAAAAGGAAAAGTTAGATAAACTATATCAAATTTTAAAACTCTTTACTTCAAACAATACCATTAAGAAAGTGAAAAGACAACCTATCAGATATTTACTAACCATCTATCTGAAGAGGGACTTGTTCTAAAATATATAGAAAACACTTAGAACTCATAATAAAAAGATAAATAACTCCATTTTTAAAGTAAGAAAAAAATTTCCATAAACATTTCTCCCAAGAATACATAGAAATGGTCAATTAGCACAAGAACATATGCTCAACATTATTATATTGGGAAAACAGTCTGGTAGTTCTTCAAGTGGTTAAACATATGACCCAGCAATATTACATCTAGGAACATACACAAGAGAAATGAAAATATATATTCCTGGCCGGGCATGGTGGCTCATGCCTGTAATCCCAGCACTTTGGGAGGTGGAGGTGGGTGGATCACGAGGTCAAGAGATGGAGACCATCCTGGCCAACATGGTGAAACCCCATCGTACTAAAAAAATACAAAGCTTAGCTGGGTGTGGTGGCACTTACCTGTAGTCCCAGCTACTCTGGAGGCTGAGGCAGGAGAATTCCTTGAACCCGGGAGGTGGAGGTTGCAGTGAGCCGAGATTGCATCACTGCACTCCAGCCTGGCTCCTGGAGACAGAGCAAGACCCTGTCTAAAAAAAAAAAAAGTATATTCCCACAAAACTTGTACACTTGTACATATGGTCATATCATATCTAGGTATATACATAAGAAAAATGAAAACATATATTCTCACAAAAGCTTGAACAAAAATTTTAACAGCATTATTTATAATAGTTAAAAAGTAGAAGCAATCCAAATGTCCAAATGGATAAATTCTGGCATACGATGAAATACTACTTGGCAATAAAAAGGAGTGAAGTACTGGTACACGCTACAGTGTTGATGAACCTTGAAAACACTATGCTAAATGCAAGGGAAAGGTCACACAGGACCATATAGTATATGACTCCATTTATATGAAACGTCCAGAATAGGTAAATCTACCGACACAGAGAGTACACTAGTGATTGCTGGGGATGAGGGGAAGTTAGGGTGAATGGGGATTTACACAAATGAGTATAGATTCCTTTCAGTAGGGACTAAAATGTTAAAAAAAAAAACATAGATAATTGTAGGATTGCACAACGCTAAACACACTAAAAAATATTGAATTTTACACATTAAATGAGTAA
Organism: Ateles fusciceps; assembly: GCA_036589455.1. NCBI lineage: Eukaryota > Metazoa > Chordata > Mammalia > Primates > Atelidae > Ateles > Ateles fusciceps. The sequence continues at coordinate 387,780 of JAZHEH010000402.1, read as the reverse complement.
ATTCTATGATATGCAAATCATATCTGCTATGAATGGAATATTTGTGTTCTACTAAAATTCATACATAGAAGCCTAAATCCCCGATGTGATGGCATTTGGAAATGGGACCTTTGGGAGGTAATTAGGTCATAGGGTGGAGCCTTCACAAGTGGGATTGGGGCCCTTCTAAGGAGACAAAGAGAGACAAGTTCCCTCTCTTCATCATATGAAGACACAGGAAGACAGCTGCCTGCAAACCAAGGGAAGGGCCCTCACCATGCACTGACTCTGCCAGCACCTTGACCTTGGCCTTCTGGCCTCCAGAAACTCTGAGCAATAAATGTTTGTTGTTAAGCCATTCTGTCTGTGGCATTTTGTTACAGCAGCCAAAAACGAAGACAGCATCTTTAACACCCAAGTTTCAAAAGAGATTAGCAAGACTTGGGACAATGATAGTAAAAGAACGTAATACAAATGTTGCAGGAAAAAAATGGGTTCTTGTCACACAACCGGGAAAGATTAGCCTCATGGGCTCATAGAAGGGTGAGGAGTGGAATTTATCGGGCAAAAAGGAAACAATTCTCAGCAAAGTGAGAAGAGTTCCTGTTAACAGTGCCCTGTGTCACAGATTGAATCCCAGGTGACCACACAGGAACAGGAAAGGCCAGCTTCCTCCTCTCTGCAAATGGCACAAAATTCCTGAGGTCTGACCCCGTCCTCCCAGTGTGCAGGTGGGCATTATTCAGAATCAGTCAGAACCAGGTGTGGTGGCTCACACCTGTAATCCCAGCACTTTGGGAGGCTGAGGTGGGTGAATCACTTGAGGTCAGGCATTCGAGACCGGCCTGGCCAACATGGTGAAACCCCATCTCTACTAAACATACAAAAATTAGCCGGGCATTGTGGCACACACCTGTAACCCCAGCTACTCAGAAAGCTGAGGCAGGAGAATCATTTGAACACAGGAGGTGGAGGTCGCAGTGAGCCAAGATTGCACCACTGCACTGCAGCCTGGGTGACAGACAAAAAAGAAGAAAAGGGGGTGGGGAGGATCAGCCAGGAAAGGCTGTTTTATGCTTGAAGGCAGGGTTTCTCCGGGGACCCTTGGCTGCCTCCTGTCTCTATCACTGATAGTAGATAATATTCATCAAAAGTTGCTAAGTCTCACAAGCAGTGCAAGGTTAGAGACAGCCAGGTTTATGCACTTGTGTGTCCTTCCACAATGCCAGTCAATACCACAAGCTATACATAATAGTACACTTAATCAATACAGAAATGATATAGATTGAACATTCTACAAACCAAAAAGAAGGTAACATTTAACATGAAGAGAATAGAGATAGGAGAAAGGTTTAACAAACCAATCCAGGCAAGGACAGCATTGAAGCCAAAAAGAATCTCCTGGTCTGGGCCAGGCAGTCCTTTGGTCCTGCAAGGAAGAGTCTTTGATGTGGCAGAGGCTTTGGTAGCTGATGCTGGGTTCTTATCATGAATGACAGCAAGACGGAGTCTGTTAAGACGGCAGTTTTGAGCCGTTTATGACCACAGAGTCCTCTGGTGAGGACTGATAGTGGAAGAGCGTGCTTGTTGATGTCCTTATCTGGCTGGAGGCAGTCTTTATTTTATTTTATTTTTTATTAAGCAAATCATCTTGTCCTTGCTGGCAAAGTGTCCTGTGAAATACAAAATAGAGTCCTTTTCTAAGATGGAGTTAGTTATGTCAAGGCTGCTCTGTGCAATAAGACAGAGGCATTGCTCTATGTGCTCTAAACGTTCTGTTTTCTTCTCCCTTCATAACAACCTTTTGAAGTAGCTACGATTATTTCTGTTTATACAGAAGAACACTGAGTCTAAGTGCAGTACTTAAGTTTCAGAGCTAATAGGTGGAGGAGCTGGGGCATAAATCCAAACTGCCTGGCTTCAGAGCCTATGCCATTCACATACAAAATTCAAATCCACTCCTTTATTCCAGTAACAACAACTGAGAAACGAGAACGGAAGGAATAAGAGATGATGAATACACTTAGGATAACAGCAAACACTCTAAGGGAACTAGGAATGCGTCTAACAGCACATATGCACGACACATATGGAGCACATATATGGGACTTTCAGTTTCAGCCCCAATATGGAAACAGCGCCGAAGTCACCCGCTCTCAACAAACTGAAAATCAATGACTTTACTTAGATGCCTCAGAGAACTGAGATCACAGAGCACCCAGCCTCTCTGAAGTTTATAGAGAAAGGTGAAGACAATCATAGTCAAGATTGGTTTACCTGAGACTGAAGCCACTGCATCCTGTAAACAGCAGGGCCACTTTAATGCTAACTTGACAAATTGCCAGAGGCTGAGTGTGGACTAGCTTGAGGTTATAAACTCCTGGGGCCCAAGTCTTAGGGAGACTGCCACAGGCTCACGCATTTCACCTCCAGAAACCCCACCAGATTCTTGCCATAAAGATCAGAGGAAAGCGTTTTAGAAAGGGTAGGGGGGAAAGAATCATTTTGAAATATGACCAGAAAATTCTCCTTAACAAAGGCCCCGACTTGCAACAGCTTCCCCTTGTCTGACCTGGAGGAAGAGTGACTGGCCTGCTCAAGCCTCCTGTAGCTTTCATGTCTCGTTTAAGGAGAGACAAAAAGAAGCCGAAAGTTCCTTTGCCATAAAGATCAGAGAAGTGTTTTAGAAAGGGGAAAGCATTAAAGTGAGCCTGCCATTTGCAGGCTGCAGTGATTTTAGTCTCAGGTCAACTAATCTTGGCTATGCTTCTCTGTCTGTGCCTTTTGGCCTGGCGCGGTGTCTCACACCTGTAATCCAGCACTTTGGGAGGCCGAGGCAGGTGGATCATGAGGTCAAGAGATTGAGACCATCCCGGCCAATATGGTGAAACCCTGCTCTACTAAAATACAAAAATTAGCTGGGCATGGTGGCGTGCACCTGTAGTCCCAGCTACTCGGGATGCTGAGGCAGGAGAATCGCTCAAACCCAAGAGGTGGAGGTTGTAGTGAGCCGAGATCGCGCCACTACACTCCAGCCTGGCGACAGAGCGAGACTCTATTTAAAAAAAAAAATTACAGAATCTTTCCCCTCCCCTTACCATCACATCAGTGGGGTTCCAGGATAGTAACAGTGTATTACAACCCAGAGAGCTGTCAGCAAACAGAGGAGGAGAAACAAGAAAACTAAAGCCCCTGGAATACGCAGCAATAGCAACTATTAAACAGAGTCTAACTCCTGGCCAGATGACTATCAGACCTCACACCAAAAGCCTAATTGCCTCAGTTTTTATTACCTGATACATCATGTCTGGCTTGTAACAAAAAATTAAAAGGCAAGGGAAAAACACAGAACAAGACTCAGATATAACAAAGATTTGAAAATTATCAAAAGTGGAACTTAAAATATCTGTGAGTCAAGTGTTAAGGGCTCTAACAGAAAAAGTAAATGACACGTAAATGTAACCAGAGAGATGAAAGCTTTAAAAGAATCAAAGGAAATGTGAGGTGTCGAATGTACTATCATCAAAATGAGGAATACCTTTGAGGGCTCGTCAGATAAACTGGACACAGCTGAGGAAAGAGTCGCTGGGTTTACAGACACGTGAATTAAAATCTGCCAAACCGAAACAGAAAGAGGGAAAAAAAGAGTGAAGAGATGAGCAGAACACCCAAAAAGTGTGGGACAATTTCAAAATTGTAACACATGTAATGAAAATACCAGAAGGAAAAGAAAGAAAGAAGCCAAAGAAATATTGGAAATAATAGTGGCTGAGGGTTTTCCAAAATTATTCACAAACACCAAACAACACATTCAGGAAGCTCAGAAAATGCCAAGCAGGATACATGTCAACAAATATTGATATAAATATAATTTATATCATCTAGCTCAAAAATATTATGTTTGGTGTAAACATCAAAAATATCTATACCTAAGCATATGATATTCAAACTACCAAAAAAGAAAAATCAAGACAAAGAGAAAATTTGTGAAAGAAACCAGAGAGTAAATATACCTAACCTGTAGAAGAACATGAATAATAATTACACTGGAGTTCTCACCAGAAACCGTGGAAGCAGAGAATGAAATAAATATTTAAAGCATTGAAAGAATAAAACATTAAGTTATAACTCTGCACAGTGAAGCTGTTCTTCAAAAATAAAGAGGAAATAAAGGCTTTCTCAGACAAACAGAAACTGAGGAAATTTGTTGCCAGTAGACCCATCTTGCAAGAAATATTAAAGTTCTTCACCAAGAAGGAGAATTACATAGGCCATATATTTGGATCATATAAAGAAAGAAAGAGCTGCAGAGAAGGAATAAATGAAAGTAAAATAAAATCTGTATTTTTCTTAATCTTACCTGAGCTAAAAAAAAAAATGACTGTTTGCAATAATAATAGCAAAAATGTATTGGATAATTATAGCATATGGATAACTGAAGTGAATGACAGCAATTTTTATAAGGAATGGGAGGAAGTAATTCAAAAGATTCTGTTAAAATGTACCTGAACTACCCAGGAAGTGGTCTAATGTAATTGACAGTAGACAGATTAGTTGCAAATGAGTATCACAAACTTATGGGAACCACCTCAAAATTTCAAACAGAAGCATAATTGCCACACTGAAAAAGGAAATAAATTGAATGATATAAAATGCTCAGTTAAAACCAGAAAATGTAGAAAAAAGAGAGGGCGGAGAAAAAGAAACAAAGTACAGGTGAAAATAGGAAACAGTTTAAAAAACATGGTAGATATTAATCCAACTGTATCACCAATCACTTCAAATGTGAATTGTCTAAATATACTAACTAAAAGACAGACTTTCAGAGTGTAAAAAAGAAACAATTATATGTTATTGACAAGAAGTGCACTTTAAATAAGAAGACATTGATAGATTACAAATAAATGGGTGGAGAAGGATACCCCATTCTAACACTGATATGGTTTGGATCCGTGTCCCTGCCCAAATCTCATGTCAAATTGTAATCTCTAATGTTGGAGGTGGGGCCTGATGGAGGTGGTTGGATCTCTCCTGTTTTAACACTAGCCCCCTTGGTACTGCCATCACCATAGTGACTTCTCATGAGGTCTGCTTGTTTAAAGGTGCATAGCACCTCCCCCATCCCTCTCTTCCTCCTTCTCTGACCATGTGAAGTGCTGACTCCCTCTTTGCCTTCTGCCATAATTGTAAGCCTCCTGAGGCCTCCCTAGAAGCTGAGAATATGCCAGCATCATGCTTCCTGTACCACCTGTGGAACCATGAGTCAGTTAAATCTCTTTTCCTTATAAACTACCCAGTCGCAGGTATTTCTGTATAGCAATACAAACACTAATCAAAAGAAAACTGCAGTAACTATATAATTTCAGACAAAGATGATTTCAGAACATGGAAAATATCAGGGATATATAGGGACACTACATAGTGATAAAGAGATCAGTTTTCTAAGGAGACATAACAATTCTTAAAGTGTATGCACCTAACAACAAAGCTTCAAAATATGTGAAGCAAAAACTGATAAAACTGCAAGGAGAAATGGATGAATCCACTACCAGAGTTGGAAAACCCAATGCCCTTGTATCAGTAATGGACAGATCCAGCAGGCAGAAAATCAGTAAGAACACAGTTGAACTGAGAAGCATCATCAATCAACTGGATCTAATTGGCATTTGTACAATATGTCAACCAACAACAGCCAAATACACACTCTACTGATACTCACATGAACTATTTACCAAGACAGACATATTGGGCCACAAAATACAACCCGAGAAATTTAAAAGAATAGAAATAGCCCAGGTGCAGTGGTTCACACCTGCAAACCCAGCACTTTGGGAGGCCAAGCCAGGCGGATAGCTTGAGGTCAGGAGTTCGAGACCAGCCTGGGCAAAATGGTGAAAACCCCATCTCTACTAAAACAAAATAGAAAAATTAGCCAGGCATGATGGTACACACCTGTAGTCCAAGCTACTCCAAATTATGAGGTAGGAGGATTGTGTGAGCCTAGGAGATGGAAGTTGCAGTAAGCCAAGATCACACCACTGCATTCCAGCCTGGGTGACAGAGCAAGACCTTGTCTAAAACAAAAAAAAAAAAAATAGAAATCATATGAAGTATACTCTCAGATCACAATGGAGTCAAACTAGAAAGCTGAAAAATCTCAAAATATTTGGAGATTAAGTAACTTAAATAACACACTTCAGTTTGTTAGGTACATAAATGTCTTCTTTTGAAAAGTGTCTGTTCATACCTTTTGCCCACTTTTTGATGGGGTTGTTTGTTTATTTCTTGTATATTTGTTTTGGTTCCTTGTAGATTCTGGATATGAACCCTTTGTCAAATGCTCATCATCACTGGTCATTAGAGAATTGCAAATCAAAACCACACTGAGATACCATCTCACACCAGTTAGAATGGTGATCATTAAAAAATCTGGAGATGCTGGCGAGGATGTGGAGAAATAGGAACACTTTTACACTATTGGTGGGAGGGTATATTAGTTCAACCATTGTGGAAGACAGTGTGGCGATTCCTCAAGGATCTAGAAATAGAAATTCCATTTGACCCAGCAATCCCATTACTGGGCATATACCCAAAGGATTACAAATCAATCTATTATAAAGACACATGCACACGTATGTTCATTGTGGCACTGTTTACAATAGCAAAGACTTGGAACCAACCCAAATGCCCATCAAAGATAGATTGGATTAAGAAAATGTGGCACATATACACCATGGAATACTATGCAGCCATAAAAAAGGATGAGTTCATGTCCTTTGCAGGGACATGGATGAATCTGGAAAGCATCATTCTCAGCAAACTGACACAAGAACAGAAAACCAAACACCACATGTTCTCACTCATAAGTAGGTGTTGAACAGTGAGAATACATGGACACAGGGAGAGGAACATCACACACTGTGGTCTGTTAGGGGGTGAGGGGCTAGGGGAGGGATAGCAGAGGGTGGGGGAGGTTGGGGAGGGATAACATTAGGAGAAATACCTAATGTAGGTGATGGGAGGACGGAGGCAGCAAACCACCATGGCATGTGTATATCTATGTAACGATCCTGCAAAATCTGCACATGTACCCCAGAACTTAAAGTAAATATATATACATATACAAAAAAAACACACTTCTGTATAACACATGGGTCACAGAGGAAGTCTCGAGAGAAATTTAAAATATTTGAACTAAATGAAAATACAACATCAAAATTTATGGGATGCAACAAAGCAGTGCTTAGAAGGAAATTTATAATATTGAATGTATACATTAGAAAGGAAGAGAATCTAAAATCAATCATCTAAGCTTCCACCTTAAGGACCTAGGGAATGAAGAGCAATATAGACCTAGAGTAAGCAAAAGGAAAAAATAATATTAGGGAATATAACAGTGAATTGTTTAAAATTTTCAATAGATATAAAAAGAAAAAGTCAATGAAACCAAAAGCTGTTTATTTTAAAATGTTATTACAACTAAAAAGCCTCTAGTCAGGCTAACAAAGTAAAAAAAAAAAAAAAAAAAAAGAGGAGATGCAAATTATTAATATAAATAATAAAAGGGAAACCATCATTACTGATACCATGAATAATAAAGGGATATTATGAACAATTCTGTGCTCCAAAATTTAATAACTTAGATGAAATTGAATAATTATTTTGGGGGAAAAACTACCAGAACTCACGCAAGGGGAAATAAAACAGTCTGAATCTGTATCTGTTAAATAAACTGAATCTACAATTAATAACCTTTGAAAAACAGAAGGCACTAGGCCCAGATGACTTCACTGGTGAAGTCTACCAAACATAGCAAATATAATACCAGTTATTTCTAATTTATTTCCAAAAGTAGAGTAGAAGAGTAATTTCATAATTTGTTCTAGGGGCTATCATTACCAATAATAAAACCAGATAAAGAAATTACAAGAAAGGAAAACTATGGGCCAATATTTCTCATTAATGAAGATGTGAAGATCCTCAGCAAAATATTAGCAAATTGAATTCAACAATCTATAAAAATAAATATACACCACAATAAAGTGGGATTTGTTCCAGGTATACATTAAATTAATCAAATACATCAAATCACCAGGCTAAAGAAGAAAAATTACAATGATCCTATCACTAAATACACAAAAATAATTAGACAAAATTCAGCACCTATTCATGAGAAAAACTTTCAGCAAACTAAGAATAAAAAGAAATGTTTTCAACCTGTTAAAGTTTAAAATATTTACAAAAATATTTGTATATATCTACCAGAAAACCTACAGCAGACATATTAATGACGAGAAAGGAGATGCTTTCTTTTTAGCCTTAAGATAAAAAACTAGGAAAGCGTGTTCCCCTCTCACAGGAGATAGTCAATGTTGTGCCGGAAGCCCTAGCTTATACAATAAGATGGGAAAGAGAAATGAAAAATAAACAAAATTTCTCCCTGGGAATAAAACCTCCTTTGTTTGCAGCTGATATAATTGCTACATAGAAAATTCCAAAGAATCAACAAAACACTCCTGGAACTGAGTGATTATAGCAAGATTGGGCCAGGTATGGTGGCTCACACCTATAATCCCAACACTTTGGGAGGCCAAGGTGGGCAGATCACTTGAGGTCAGGTGTTCAAGACCAGCCTGGCCAACATGGTGAAACCCCATCTCTACTAAAAATACAAAAATTAGCTTGGCATGGTGGCAGGCACCTGTAAACCTAGCTACTCAGGAGGCTGAGGCATGAGAATCTCTTGAAGCCGGGAAGTGGAGGTTGCCGTGAGCTGAGATTGCACCACACTGCACTCTAGCCTGGGTGACAGAGTGAGATTCTGTCCAAATAAATAAACAGATAAAGCAGGATTGAAGGCTATAAGACTAATATGTAGAAGTCTATTGCTTTCTTATATGACAGCAATAAATAATTTTATTTAAAATTAAAGACATTATTTATATTAGCATCAAAAAAGTAAAGACTATCTCACAATGTATGTACAGGATCTATATGAGATAAACAACAAAACTCAGATGAAAGAAAATATAATTAAATGGAGAGGTATTCCATGTTCATGAATAAGAAGGTTCAATATCGTTAAGATATCAGTTCTTCTCAATGTTATCTATAGGATTTTCTTCTCAATAACATTCTTCTCAATGTTATCTATGGGATTTTAATTGAGATTAAGTTTAATTGAAACACAATCTCAATTAAAATCCCAAAACACAATCTCAAGTAAAATCCCAGGAAGTTATTTTAATGATAGGACACACCAATTATAGAGTTTCTATGCAAGGGCAAAAGATGCAGAACAGCTGATACAATAATGAAGAGAAGCAAAGTGGGAAGATGGACACTACTCAACTTTTATGAAGCTATGGTAATCAAGACAGCATGGTACTGATGAAAGAATACACAAATAGGCCAATGGAACAGAACAGTGAGCCCAGAAATATACACCTATATGAACATAGACAGCTGATGTTTGACAAAGAAAATTCAATGGAGAAAGGATAGTCTTTTGAAAAAATGGTGCTGGAACAAGTGGACACACATATGCAAAAAAAAAAAAAGGAGAAAGAAAATATATTCTATACACAGGCCTTACACCTCTCCAAAAAATTACCTCAAAATAGATCATAGAGCTAAATGTAAAATCCGAAACTATAAAACTCCTAGAAGTCACACAGGAAAATCAAAGTGACCTTGGATTTGCAAAGAGTTTTACATATAACATCAAAGGAATGACCCATACAAAATTAATGAGCTACACTTTATTAAAATTGAAAATGTCTGCTCTGTGAAAGATACTGTTCAGAGAATGACAAGACAAGCAGCAGATGTGGATAAGATACTTGCAACAGACATATTTGGTAAAGGACTTGTATCCAAACTATGTGAAGAACTCTTAAAAGTTAACAATAGACAACTCAATTTTTAAATGGGCAAAAGAACAGACGCTTCACCAAAGATATACAGATGGCACAGAAACTTATGGAAATATGCACAACATCATAAAACATCAGTAAAAGTATCATGAGATACCACTACACACCTGTTAAAATCATGAAAATCCAAAACATTGATACCACCAAATGCTGGTGAAGATGTGGAACAACACAGATTCTCATTCATTGCTGGTGGGAATGCAACCATGGAAGGCAGTGTGGCAGTTTTCTAGAAAGCTAACCACACTCTTACCATACAATCTAACAATTGTGTTCCTAGTATTTACCCAATTGAGTTGAGAATTTATGTCCACACAAAAGCTTGTACAAGCACGTTTACAGCAGCTTTATATCATCACGAAAAACTGGAAGTGACCAATTTTAATAGGTTAATGTATTTTTAAAAACTGTGGGGCAGCCATACAATGGAATCTTACTTAGTAATAAAAAGAAATGAGCTACCAAGCCACAAAATGACGTGGAGGAGACTCCAATGCGTATTGCTAAGTGAAGGAAGCCAGTCTGAAAAAGTGACGTACTGAGTGATTCCTACTATACATCATTCCATAAAAGGCAAAACCAGGCTGGGCGTGGTGACTCACGCCTGTAATTCAAGCACTTTGGAGGCCAAGGCAGGTGGATCACCTGAGGTCGGGAGTTCAAGACCAGCCTGACCAACATGGTGAAACCCTGTCTTAAAAAAAAAAAAAAAAAAAGGCAAAACCAGAAAACGAGCAAAAAAGATCAGTGGTTGCCAGGGTTTTGGGGAGAGGAAGAAAGGGTAAACAGGGGGAGTGCGGGGGCGTTTCAGGGTGCTGGAACTATTCTGTATGATTCTGAAACAGTAGATGCACAACATTATGCATTTGGCAAAACCCAGAGAATGTACAACACCAAGAGTGAACCTTAATGTAGACCGTGGGCTTTAGCTAATGATATTGTATCAATATTAGCTCCTCCGTTATAACAAATGTACCACACTAACGCAAGCTGTTACAACAGAAGTGAGGGAGGGATATCTGGGAACTGCATTTGTGCTCAATTATTCTGTGAATCTAAAACTGCTCTAAAAAATAAAGTCTGTTAATAGAAAAGGAGGACACATGCAGAATACATACGAAGATGTGATCAAACTGGGAAGTATTCCACGCTCCTGCAAGGGAGGAGCCGACCTCGTGAAGATGCCATTGCCCCAAAGCTGATCTATGCTTTGATCAAAATTCCAGCCAAACCCCAATGGGGTGCCCTGTGAAGACTGATAAGCTCATCCTAAATCCATCTAGAAGAGCAAAGGCTCAGAACTGGCAAGGAAAATACTGAGGTAAAGGCGAAGGGATGGAACCCGATCCACCAAATAGCAGAAGCAACTCAATGAGTGTGATACTAGCACAGACACAGAAAAGTAAGCCCATGGAGCGGGGCACAGGGTGCAGACACAGATCCACTCATCAACAAAAGCCTGTTATTCACAGAGTGGCATTAATTCCGCAGGAATCAACCCCTTCCCATCCATCCCTGAGAGTAAAGAAGGCTGAGCCCTCACAGGGTCAAAGGCCAGCTCTGAGCCTCTCCGTCTCCAGAGTGGATTAACGTGACCCTGGACTCTTCGCCTGCCTGGTTCCAGGTAGAAACCAAATAAATCTTCCCCAGAGTAAGATGACAAGATCCTGGGCTTAAAGTTATTTCTGCAACTTCTCATATACAATTTCCAACATCCAGTCGACATCAGCCAAGCACGCAGAGAGGCAGAAAAAAAAAAATGGACAAAGAACAAATGAATTATTCTCTGAATGTTGCTGGGATGAATGTCCATGTACAAAAAAGTAAACCTTGATCTCTGAGGTTGTCCTGCAGGACACTGGACTGGAGCTTCAGCTAAAATAGTCTATGGCAGTAACAGGGTTGTTCTCTTAAGCTCAAATGCTGTACTCTCAACTGAGCCTACTGGCCAGTCAGTTTGTAATGTGTGTGCTGAGCACAATTTCTTGGGTCTCCAGCTTCCTGGATGCACTGGGGGCAATGGTGACGGTGGCAGACTGCATTTCTCTAGGTCAGCGTTAAGACCTTCCATGTTGTCAAGGTCCTTTGAAGGCTTCTTGTATCTCCCTTCATGTCATGTTGAAACTCCAGCCTAAATGCTTTATATGATTGAAAAAAATCTTGAATAAGTCACTAAGTCACATACCTGAATGTAATATCCTGTTATTGGTAAAGAGTTTTTCCTATACCACCATGCCTACCTGGCTGCATTCTCTACAGAAGATGTAATGACAACCATGAATCTACAGTGCGTAGCCTCAATTCAATGGCTAACCCTGGACATGCGGAATGGGACACCCATTACACTGGGGGAGGGGTGCATGTAAGCTTGGAAGGAGCAGAGCCTGGCCTGGACCAGCATGACGGCACCTGCCAGCCACACTGTAGATACTCAGCAAACATTCGCTGAATCAATGAATCATCCCTACTTATAAAAGTGTATGGATCAAAACCCTAGATTTTCATGGAAGACCAAATGCTTCCAGAGCGTGGATGAATGGGCCCGCTCCCCTCACCTGAGTACCCTGCAGAGGAAGAACAAGAGATCCAGAGGTGAACCAGCACTGAAGTGTATAGGGTGGGTCTCCTAAGCCCCAGACTAGGAACCTTTTCCTTAGTGTTTTCCCTGGACTGCAGCAGCCCTTCTGGGTGCTATGAGGGCCAGGAATCCCCAAGAGAAGGTCCAGAGGACCATGGACATCTGTAGTGGTGGGCATTCCACAAGCCCACCACCCCCAGAGCCTGCCACGGGGAAGCCCCCCTTCTCCCAGGGTCTAGCAGCATCCTAGCCCTCAGTTCAAGCTTAGGCTTGGAAGGGGGCTCGGAAATGAACACTGCCCTACCTTGATGGTGCTTTATCAAAGGAGCTCCACTGTTGTGCAGAATGGGGTGGAGAAAAGGGGTGTTTGCTGAGGCAACGGAGTGGGGCGGATGGGATGGGTCACTCCCAGGCCTGAGATTCGTGCTGGGTGTTGAGCAGAAACGGAGCAGGTGGTGTCTCAGTGACAGGGCCACACACTGTGGAATGACAGGCATCGGGGGTGAGGGCTTGGAACAGGGAGAATCTTAATGCTGGCAAGACTTATCAGCCTGTCACGCACCAAATGTACTTACAGTCAAACTTGACGTCACAAGAGTTTGTGGAACAAATATTTATTTGTTGCGTGCTCTGGCTTTGGGGCCAGTCCATCTCTGAGTGGTGCCATATGCATGGACAAATGGCAGCCTCAGAAAGTGGCAGCTGGTGGGGCGGGGTCTGTCGCATGCAGGTCCAGGAGCCTTGGGGTTAGAGCAGCTGGGGAGTGACACTCCCCACCTCTACCCTGCTGCTCGCGGGTGGGGCAGAAACAACCTCAAGGTGTTGCCGAGGTAGGAGCCTGAGGAAGGACACCTGGGCACGGGGCTTGGGTCCTGGCGCCGCTGGACCCTGGCTCTGTGCCTTCACAAGGGTAACGGACCTTTCTGAGCCTCCGAGGCCACAGCACTCATGGTGCTCATGGCAGGGGCATCTGTCATGACTTCAAGTGAAAAAAGAACTGGGCACAAGCCCGCAGGAGCCACCATATCAACACAGAGGAATGTGGTGGATGGTTTAGGAAGCTCCAGGGTGGTGATGCCAGGGCCAGCCTGTGGCTGTGGCTGTGTCTGTCCTGACGGTCTGGGGACCATAAGACAGTCTCGGTCTCACTGTATAAAGAGAAGTGATGGAGGTACAGTGGACAGAGGGAGGAAATGCTTGTTTTTGAGCACTTAGACTGTTTGAGGAACTCAGAGTGGGGCTTTGCACACACCAATCCTCTCAATTTTCACAACGATCTACAAAAGTTCTTTTTTTTTTTTTTTTTTTTGAGACAGTCTGTCTCTGTGTCACTCAGGCTGGAGTGCAGTGGCGCAATCTCGGCTCACTGCAACCTCTGCCTCCTGGGTTCAAAGGATTCTCCTGCCTTAGCCTCCTGAGTAGCTGGGATTACAGGCACCTGCCACCACACCCGGCTAACTTTTGTATTTTTAGTAGAGATGGGGTTTGCCATGTTGGTCATGCTGGTCTTGAACTCCTGACCTCATGATCTGCCTGCCTTGGCCTCCTAAAGTGCTAGGATTATGGGCATGAGCCACCGTGCCCAGCCTCAACAAAGAAGTCTTAACTCCGTGCCTCAGATGACGATGCTGAGACTCAGAAAAGGTGAAATACCTGTCCAAGGCAAGCAGACAGGGAACGAGTAGCCAGGTTCACCTGTCCCCACACCTCCCGGTGACATGCTCCTGCCATCACATCAGTGACTCCTAGGATAACATATATCTGGGAAGCTGAGGGACACAGGCACTTGGCCTGACCTAGTATCCCTGGGACCCATCAGAGCATCTCACTATCCTCGAGCATCCCTGCCACACCTCAGAGCTGCTAAGAAGCCACCACCTCTCCTCTTCCAAGAAGTCTCCATCCCGTCAGCCTACACCCTCCCTCTCCCCTGAATACCATCTGGGGAGCCCCAGGCTTGGCCTGCCTAATCCCAGAATGACTGACCTGGGTGTTCTCCCACGGGTCCCCTAGGAGGACAGGCAGACCAGGGACCCCGGCACAGCGACCAGCCCATGTCCAGAGTGCAGACAGCAGCAGGATCGTGAAGGGCTGGAGACCACCGGCCCCTTCTGTGAAGGGGCTGCTTATTTCCAATGGAATGTTGCCCATGGAAATCTAGGCCAAGTGTGGCCAACTCTTAATATTTCAAATAAAAAACAAACAAAAATCAAGAGTTCAGATGATTTCTCTTAGGTTTTAGAAATTGCTTTGAGGTTTTGTTACGACACTTTGCAAATCACACAAGGTCATCTGCAGGGGAATGGCCTGTGTAGCCTCCGCTGTACACAGGCCAGTCAGCCAACAACATGGAGGGTGACGTGCAGAACGGAGTATCAGCCGGACCTGAAGGTGCCATCTCTCTAAAGGATGTTTTGCCAGGGAAAGGTGCTCCAGGGAGGCAGGCAGATGTTGGCAGTGCCCAGGACAGGGGGCACAGGCAGGCCCTGACCCAGGTCCCCAAGGGGAGGGATGCCTTTGGATCACTGCATCTCTGCTGTGAGCACACACGGGCCTCGAAGGACAGAGGCTCAGTGACTGCTGGCCAGAGCGAACATCTCGCCTGCCCTCCTTCCCCCGTATAGTTTCTCAACGTCTTTTCCCCAGGCCTCCTGTCTACTTTCTAGCATCACATTCGAGTTTCAAGTGCAAAGCTCGTGTTTTCTAGAGAAGAATGCATGAGACAAAGAGAGGATGGAGCTTCGAGATAAAGCCGTTAATTACTGCAGCACTTCCCAGCCTCGGCTGGGGGCCTCGGAGCTGGCAGGAATCCTTTGGACAAGTTTACAGGAAATCAGCTCGGCTCCATCAGGGGGGGCGCTGGGGGCCACTCCAGTCTGCCATGGGAGATTTGATTCCTGAGAAGCATTTGCTCCTTTCTCCCTCCTCAATATGCCTTCAAGTCTGTCTCACAATCAATCAGGCAATAGACAACCAGCAGAGGGAAGGCAGGAGGCAGCATCTCCTGCAAGTACATGGTGCTACAGAGAGATGGGGTCTGCGTTCACCTCCCTGTCCCGAAACACCCTGTGTACTAAGCCCCCAAGGCCCAGACCCCCTGCTAGGCACCAGGGACTCTGTAGAGGAAAGACATGGTGCCTTCGCCTCTTAACAGACAGGGAGAAAACAGCAGCTCAGGGGACTGTGGGGGCCACAGGGAAGAGCCACCACTGTCTGCCTGGGGTGGAAAAGAGGAGGACCCTGGGACCAGGATGGCATTGGGGGAGAGGCTTAAGGCAGAAGTGAGATACCCACTGTATTCATTCTCACACTGCTACAAAGATACTGCCTAAGTAATTTATGTAGGAAGTAGAAAAGTTCTTTTAAAGTTTCCTTTCTTGTTAAAGAATAAATCATAAGTGTGCTAATAACTTTGATAAGCCCTATCCTCTGTAGCTGTTAGACATGCCATGCTTACAGGCACATAGTACATTCTGTGTCCCTGTACTTTAACCAAGATATCGGTGCTGAACGTGCTCACAGGCATGTTCCAGCTCTCCATTGCTTTTACCTCTTTACGAAAGTTTTAAGTTGTTAGCCAATCGGGTTTTAGTTTAGATTGTGAGGTCTGGCTACAGCCAACGGAAATTAGACACAGCAGTAAGGACGACCCCAAACGCATAAGGGATAAATATGTCTGCTTTCTTTTATTCACTGTACTCTCATGGCAAGATGGCTAGTGAGAGTACCCTTCCTACAGTCCAGGAAGTAAGAATTGCATTGCTAAAAGATCCTTTGTCTCAGTGCTAATTTTTCTTTGTTGCTCCGAGCATCTATTTCCAACATTTTTAAAGAAAAGAGGTTTAATGGACTCACAGTTCCACATGGCTGGGGGAGGCCTCAGGAAATTTGCAGTCATGGCAGAAGGTATAGGGGGAGCAAGGACCTTCACATGATGGTAGGCCAAAGAGAGTACGCAGAGGAAATGCCAGGCACTTATGCAACCGTCAGATCTCATGAGAACACACTCTCTATCACGAGAACAGGATGGGGGAAAATGCCCCCATGATCCAGTCACCTCCCACCAGGTCCTTCCCTCAATACCTGGGGATTCTGATGCAAGATGAGATTTGGGTGGGGACACAAAGCCTAACCATATCACCCACCCAGCAGGGGAACCCACTGGTGATTGGGATGGGAGAACTTCTCGGCCAGGCAGGCTGTTCTGGCCAACACCGCAAATCCAGGACTCAGACAATGCACTAAGGAGGTCCCACTGCAGCAGGAAGGACACTGGCCATGGACCCCAGAGCCCTGGGCTTGGGTGTGATGGCGTCCCCAGCTCTCACTGCCATAGTGTGGCCTCTGAGCCCGGCTCACCTCCCGAGAACCTCATAAAGATGAGATGATGGCAGATGGTCGTGGAGGCCCCTTCAGGGTCTCACATTCCCCCATCTACCAACTCTTCTCTGCATCCCTGAAAGCCACGACCCCCACTGACCTGTGGCAGTTACAGTGAATGCTCCACATCACAGATGACGGAAGCACAAATGGTCCCTCCCACCGAAATGCCCAGTCGGCACTTGGTGGTGATGTCTCCTCTCGTCCCAAAAGCTGCTAATCTGCCTTCTCACCAGTGCTGCGTGTCACACTTCTGCGACCAGCCCGAGGCCAGCCCTCTCTTCCGCACCCCACACAGAGCTGGGAGCCCACAGGCCCACTGTCGACCCCCCACATTTCCAGGCTTGACCTCTGAGGCCCTGCAGCGTCAGACAACGGACGGAGGAATGGCCCTATCACCGTAAGCATTTCAGAGGACACACTTAAATAAAATAAATCCGCCTATTAGAAATAAACCTCAAAAACATCTTTAACAAACGGGTGTTAACATCTCTCCAGGCGATGGGAAATGTGAATCTCTTAGCAAAGTTTCAGTGATAATTCAGGTGCATTTTCCTACCTCGCCCGGCAACGATTCTCAGCAGATTCCCTCGGAATAATCGGCCCATTCCAGTTGTTAGGACGTGGTCTTTAAAGCTGAGTTATTCCTCAACATCTTGGAAAATAGGGGCTCTTCATCTCACCAATTATGAAATACTGCAGACATCGTTTGCTGTCGGAGAGAAAGATTTATCTCCAAAGATAATGGTGAGATAGGGCTGCTGGTGCTCCTGGGACCCTTCTCTGGAGTTTTTCATCATTTCGCAGGGAACACTGGGAGGGGATTTAACTGCTCTGCAGTAGGGTCAGGGGGGGATGCTGCCCTGTCAGGGAAGGGAGTGATTGGAGGAGGCTTCATGAGGCCCCAGAGGGGACAGGGTGATGATTTACAGTCTAGCTGGGCCCCAGGGCCCTTGCCCCTCCCTCACTCACTCCCTCTGCAATCAGTCCCCAGAGGCTGAGATGAGAGACAAGGCAACCAGAGAGACCAACCCTGAAGAGGTAACTCTGGCCAGCGTCAGCAGTGCTAGGTGGGTGCAGATGTGTTTCCACCGAAGAGGCCAGGCAGGGATGGGAAGCAGCCGTTGCAGAGGGGGATGAGCCCAGGCCAGAGGATGCACCTGAGTCCATGAAGGAGGGGCTTTCCAGACAGAGGGAGAAGATGTCCTCCAGCCTGCAGCGTGAGAAAGGGCATCTTCCAAGAGGCTGTACACCTACATCAGGGGCCCAGCTGGGTGGGGGTGGGGTGTGTCGCCCATCCACCAGGCATAAAGGACCTGGTCCACCACAGTGGCATGCACAGGCTCTATCTAGAGGACAGTGGGGCCTCCAGTGACCTCAAGACAGAGGGTGACATGGCCAGGTTCTCCCTTGCCACTAGGAGGAAGCTGGCCGGGAGGGGGACAGGCTGGCCGGGAGGGGATAGGCTGCCGACACCCTGCTTTTGGACTTCTTATCTCTGGAACTGAGAGAATCAATGTGTGTTGTCCTAAGCTCCCGTGTGTGGTCATTCCTTACAGAGCCCCTATTTTCCAAGATGTTGAGGAATAACTCAGCTTTAAAGACCACATCCTAACAACTGGAATGGGCTGATTACTCCAAGGGAATCTGCCAAGAACTGTTGCTGGGTAAGGTAGGAAAATGTGGGGAGGTCGGTGTGGAGGCTGTGGTGTGTGCCAGAGGGGAGGCCAGGCCCTGGAAGGGAATGGGGGCAGAGGCAGCAGGAATGAGGGGGAATCAGAGTCATGTTCAGGGACTTGATAGGTACAAAGCTCAGAGCTCAAAGGGATAAAATATTGTCTCCCGAAAAGGTCATGTCCAGCTGGAAACCTGGAATGTGACTTTATGAGGGAATAGAGTGTTCCAGAGGTAATTAAGATAAGGATGTCAAGATGAAATCCTTGTGAGTCAGGGGTGGGCCCTAAATCCAGTGACTGACATTTCAAAGTAGATGAGAGCGTCGAGGAGAAGGCCATGTGCACAGAAGGCAGAGGATGGCCTGGTGCCATCCCCAGCCCAGGAGACCCTGGAGCCTCTGGGAGCTGGAACATGCAGGAAGGATCTTCCCTGGTGCTTCCGAGAGAGAACAGCCCTGCCGACACCCTGCTTTTGGATTCTCGTCTCTGGAACTGTGAGAGGATCAATGTGTATAGTTCTAAGCCCTCATGTGTGGTCACTTGTTAGAGACACAAAAGGCCACTCACCCAGCCCCCAGAGCCCTGCGGCCCCAGCTCCCTCCTCATGCAGGACACCCTCCCCACAGGCTGTGCCCACCTCTCCTGCACGCCTCCAAGGTGGGGGTCTCCCCAGCTGTTTAGCATCTGGTTCTCACGTGGATGGCTGAGATGTGAGAGTTCTCTCCAGAGTGTTCCAGAATCTACCTGTCTCCTCCCCAGAGACCTTGCTGGCCCCACACCCCAGATGCGGCCAACCTGCCCTGGATCCCCCACCTCTGCATTGAGCCCCCCACTAGCACCCCACACATGCCCTTCAGTGAAGTCATATGCTCCCCTCTTTGCCCACACTCCCCCTCAGTGAAAGCCACCACCACCACCCATCCATTCCAAGTCAGGGGTCTAGAAGTCATCTTTGACCCTCTTCCCAACGCTCCACGGGCCCCCATCACCTGTCCTCACACGGTTTCTCAATTCAGAGCCCACTTAGGGTTTAGGACAGAAAAGTTTCTCCAACATCATTGGTATCTCTGGCACATGCACTAATCGTCAAGTGCGTCTGTAGCCACCCCCACGTGACATCCTCCACATGCCCTTTGGATGGTGGGTCCTACTGAGAGCAGAGCCCCCGGGGCCTGGTCCTCCTGCTTTCATTCTCTCCTGGGCAGCCCGGCTTGGCCCCAGGCAGTTCTTCCTGCATGCAGAGATTCAGTAGGGCAGGGATTGAGTAGGGCAGGGATTGGTAGGGCAGGAAATGAGTAGGGAAGGGACTGGGTAGGGAAGGGATTGGTAGGAAAGGGATTGGGTAGGGAAGGGATTGGTAGGGAAGGGATTGGGTAGGGAAGGGATTGGTAGGGAAGGGATTGGTAGGGAAGGGACTGGGTAGGGAAGGGATTGGTAGGGAAGGGACTGGGTAGGGAAGGGATTGGTAGGGAAGGGATTGGTAGGGAAGGGACTGGGTAGGGAAGGGATTGGTAGGGAAGGGATTGGGTAGGGAAGGGATTGGGTAGGGAAGGGATTGGTAGAGAAGGGATTGGTAGGGAAGGGACTGGGTAGGGAAGGGACTGGGTAGGGAAGGGATTGGGTAGGGAAAGGATTGGTAGGGAAGGGATTGCTAGGGAAGGGATTGGGTAGGGAAGGGATTGGGTAGGGCAGGGATTGGTAGGGCAGGGATTGGTAGGGAAGGGACTGGGTAGGGAAGGGACTGGGTAGGGAGGGGATTGGTAGGGAAGGGATTGGGTAGGGAAGGGATTGGGTAGGGAAGGGATTGGGTAGGGAAGGGATTGGGTAGGGAAGGGACTGGGTAGGGAAGGGACTGGGTAGGGAAGGGATTGGGTAGGGAAGGGATTGGGTAGGGAAGGGACTGGGTAGGGAAGGGACTGGGTAGGGAAGGCATTGGTAGGGAAGGGACTGGGTAGGGAAGGGACTGGGTAGGGAAGGCATTGGTAGGGAAGGGACTGGGTAGGGAAGGGACTGGGTAGGGAAGGCATTGGTAGGGAAGGGACTGGGTAGGGAAGGGACTGGGTAGGGAAGGGACTGGGTAGGGAAGGCATTGGTAGGGAAGGGACTGGGTAGGGAAGGGACTGGGTAGGGAAGGGATTGCTAGGGAAGGCATTGGTAGGGAGGGGACTGGGTAGGTAAGGGACTGGGTAGGGAAGGCATTGGTAGGGAAGGGATTGGGTAGGGAAGGGACTGGGTAGGGCAGGAATGAGGTAGGCAGGGGGATCAGGTAGGGAGAGGATTGAGATATTTCTTTCAGTCCCCTCCATAACACAGACATAACATGCAGCTGGTGAATAAGCAAGTGGAAGAATGTAGTCCACACAACTCGTGATACCAACAAGGACAGCCAGACGTTGCGGATGGCGTGGCCTGTCCACGGCCACACAGGGTCTCCTCTGAAGCCCCAGGCCTGGAACCCACAGCTGCGTGATTCGACCCAGACCCGGAGAGTGAGCAGGATCAGGGCGTCAGCAGGTGTGATTGCCAGCGAGTCAGAAGCCATCAGTGCAGTGACTTTCCATCCTGGGCTCCACTATGCAGGCAGTTGCTGCCAAGCCTTAAATCTCACATGTGTGAGAACTGACGCATTCCCTTTAATTGTAATAAATTAGGTTGAAAGCTCTGCAGTGATGGAAAAATGCATTCATTTTACTCAAGGAGCCCAACTGACATCTTCCTAATCCTCCCTTCATTTTCATTAATATCAAGCCTCACATGACCTCTCCCCCATCTGCCCTGCTCCCCAGTATACAGGGGGGGCTTAGCACAAGGATGTGAAGAGGGCGTTTATTTTACCCTCTTCATCCTGGTTTACCGTAAATCTCCAGAATTTCTCCCTGCTAACAACATTTGTAATGCAAAGGGAAAAGTTTCCAGGTGGTTCTATCAGATCATTACCACCTAAGGAAACACTGAGGTGCTCAATCTGTCCGCTGTAAAGTTAGCAGAGTATCCCATGTGCACTGTCTTGGGGGAGCAGGCTAGAGAGGGTGCTGGGGACCCGGATCCTTGTCTGTTACTCAAAGCCTGGGGCTGGGAGAAAACTGAAGGAATCAGTGACACATGGTCCCCTCCCTGTTCGGCCAAGAATGAGACCTGCCACCTCGCGTCCTCAGCACTGCCACCCCCAGCCTGGCCCTCTACAGCCCCTCCACACCTCCAGTGGAACTGCCCTGACTCAGGCTTCAATTTCTGCAAACACTACTGAAAAACCACCTCCCCTCCTGCCTGCTTCCTCCAATTCCTTCTCCACAAACCCAACCGTGTCACCAGCAACAGCAAACACCCCATAATCTGCCCTCCTCCCAAAACTCTCAGTGGCTTCTCCCATCACCTAGGATAGAGCCCGGGTCCTTAGGTGCCTGCAAGGCCGCACAGTGTCATGTAACTAGGAGCCTCTTTCTGATATCTCACTCCCCTGCTGGATGGAGCTCTCCCCAGGAGCAGGCACTCCTTGTCCACTGAGCCTGTGACTCTCAGTCCGACATCTCAGCCTCTAGCACAGCCACCTCTCAGATTCTGCTCTGAGCACAGGTGGGCTCCAAATCCTGAAAGCATCCTGCAAAATAGTGTCTGTACCATGCTGTCTAGACTTCTATGGAAAATGATTTCAGACACTTGCATCTGGGGTGGGAGGAAAACAGAACCTACTTAGCTTTGCCTAATTATATTTAGGGCAGTTGTTGGAACGCAAGAGGAAGTTACGTGATACAGCTGATGACGAGTGAGGCTCACATCTCAGGACAAGGTGGATAAGTCATCAACCCCGTGGCTGCAGCCCGGGGCAGTGGAGACCGTGAGACACATGAATGCCATTAGGAGGCAGCATCCACGCTGAGGCTTGTCAGGAAATGTGAAGGCGGGACACTGGGCTTCACCTGCCAAGACAAAGCTAGGGAGATTAAAAGCCCCTCCCACAACTGCAGCAGAAATCCAAGAGGCACACATGGGCTCGGAGGAGCCGTGCCAGACATTGGCAGAGCCTGCAGTGAAGGGAAGCTGTGATTCAGAGTCAGGGTGGGAACAGGGACATAGCAAAGCAGGACAAAGACACAGAATTGTGCCTGGAGCCCCTTAATTCCTGGACGAGAAGGAACAGAGGAAACACCTTGAATGTCATCAAGGTTGTCACATGTATATATGGGAGAAATCATCGTCTTTCTCTTGCCATGTAAAACTGCTCTAATAGTTTCCATTTGTATTCTTTTATTAGTGAAGCTGAATATTGAAAAGATATCCTAAATAAAGAATTTATAACAAATGCAGTATAATGCACTGTGTAGCTGGATAGAGACTGACCTTGTTAATGTCACATATATGTGTGACAACCTCAACGACATTCAAGGTATCACCTCTGTTCCTTCTCATTTAGGAATTATGAGGCTCCAGGCAGAATTCTGCATTTTTGTCCTATTTTGCTATTTGTGTATATAATTGTGTAATACACACAAATTAATGGCGTATACATATATACACACAAGTTAATTGTGTATATATAAATACACAATTACATATGTGTGTATATGTACACAATTATATATATGTGTATGTGTGTGTATATATGCACAATTATGTTAAGTTACTGCTAGAACATAGTATTTAATTCATTTAAGTGTGACTTAGTCACTGTTACCAAGCCCAGGGTTGTTGACCTTATAGATTCCCCATCAAATGAATCCAATTTCTTGTTCTAAGTAACCGCACGGTCTGAGTACACCCACTAGGATTCTGTTTCCCTCAGCAGGCAGGGTCAGAATTTCAGGACTTGCAGAACGGGCATAAAAAGGTCCATCTCTATCTGGCTACACAGCGAATTATATTGGATTTACTGTATATTCCTTATTCAGGATATATTTTCAATATTCAGCCTCACTAATAAAGAAATGCAAATTGAAATAACTGGTGCAGTTTTTACATGGCAAGAGAAACACAGTGATTTCTTCCTTCTCCTATTCGACATTAAGTAAAAGCAGAAAAGAAAATAAAAACCAAAGGTATCTGTAGCCCTGAACATCAACGCATGAGGAATGGCTACCGTACAAAATAAAAGCCGAACAAAAGTGTGAAAGGGACCCCCGGGAGCATGCCTGTGGCGCAGATGTCAATGGGAAAAAGTCAAAACCAGAAGGAAAAATGACAATCTCTGAGTAAGACCAGAGAAATGGCACACAGATGTGTGACAAAAGCAACCACGGACCAGGTCGGCAGCGTCCAGAGTAGGAAAGGTGGGGCTGAACCAGGAACTACAAGGAAGCCATATTTGCATGGAGCAGTTTTATAAAGGGTTACACAGAGGAGAGAGGCTGCATTGTGAATTAAGTGGGGACCCAGTATGAACAGGAAGAAGTGAAACTAAAATAACACAACCGCAAACACAGCCGGTGTCACACACCAAACATTTCATCATGATTTAAAAAATTTAGAACTCAAAGTAGAAGAAAAAAAAAGCATCAAGGGAAAAAATAGAAAGGGATAGAACAAAAAGTGACAAAGCTCAGGAAAAAATATGAAGGAACCAGAGAACCGTACCCGAATGGTAAACCCAACTGAAAGCAGGACAGAGACAGATACAGACACCAAGGAAATGCAGCGTATTGGTCAGTGTTCTCTAGAGGGACAGGACTAACAGGGTAGATGTATAGTTAAAGGGAGTTTATTAAAGAATATTGACTCACACAAGGTGAAGTCCCACAATAGGCCGTCTGCAAGCTGAGAAGCAAGGAAGCCAGCCCGAGTCCCAAAACCTCAAAAGGAGGGAATCCGACAGTGCAGCCTTCAGTCTGTGGCCAAAGGCCCAGGAGGAGCCCCTGGCAAATCACTGGTGTGAGTCCAAGAGTCCAGAAGCTGAAGAACTTGGAGGCTTATGTTCAAGGGCAGGAAGCCTCCGGCACAGGAAAAAGATGAAGGCCGGAAGACTCGGCAAGTCAGCTTCGTCCACCTTCTTCTGCCTGCTTTTCTGCCATGCTGGCAGCCCACTGGATGGTGCCCACCCACACTGTGGGTGGGTCTTCCTCTCCCAGCCTACTGACTCAAATGTTAATCTCCTCTGGCAATACCCAGAAACACCCAGATACTCCCAGAAACAACACTTTGCATCTTCAATCCAATCAAGTTGACACTTAATATCGACCATCACACATGGTAATAGAAATGAAGATAGGACTGAGAGACGCAAGCAAAACGAAATGGAAATTAACAGAGGACTTGGGAGGATGAGAGAGAAAAGGATAGATTTGGAAGACAGACAAAGAGTATCCAGCCCACGCTTAATCCACACTTAACTGATGTCTTGGAAGAAAACAACAAAACAAACGTAACAGAAGAAAAACTTAATATTACTGAAGAATAATTTTCAGACGTAAAAAATGACTTGTGTCTACAAATGGAAAGGGCAGGGGTCTCAGTGGGGCAGGGGTGGGGAATGGCTACAAATGCTAGCAATGCTGCTGGATTTTAAAGATAAAGAATTCTTTGGACAGCCAGGAAAAAAATCAAGTCCTATAAAAGGGAAAACCATAGACTGGCCTCAGATGTCAACGTTCAGCTACAAAGTCCCAGAAAAGGAAATTGTAACCCCAAATATTTCATAGCCAGCCAATCTATCTTTCAAATACAAAAGCAAAAGGCAAATATATTTTGAAAATCCAAAATTTAGAGAAAATCCCAGTAATGAGTTCATCCTAGAGAAACTACCAGAAGACAACTTTGGCCAACCAAAGACAAATGGAGAAACAGTGGCGAAAGAGCCAGTGGTGAACGTGTTAACATATTTAACTGTGAAACTAAGACCAAACAAATATGGTATTTCAGTTACCAGTGAAAATAGAAAAGCTATATAGAACAGTTTAGGCCAGGCGCAGGGGCTCACACCTGCAATCCCAACACTTTGGGAGGCCGAGGCAAGCGAATCATCTGAGATCAGGAGTTCAAGACCAGCCTGACCAATGTGATGAAACCCCATCTCTACTAAAAATGCAAAAATCAGCCAGGTGTGATGGTGGGTGCCTGTAATCCCAGCTGTTCAGGAGGCTAAGGCAGGAGAATCGCGAAATTGGCAGGTAGAGGTTGCAGTGAGCTGAGATGGCACCATTGCACTCCAGCCTGGGCGACAAGATCAAACCAAGGAAAAAAGAAGAACAGTTTAGAGATATTTTACCTGTTGAGGATTGGGAGGTGAAGAATCAGGGCACTGGAAAAGTAGTATAAGTACACAGATTTCCAGAGATAAAAAATATATTTAAGTCTGAAAATCGATTAATAGAGGCATAAATTTATGTAAAAGTATAAAAGGTAAATGCTGATGTTTTAAAATATAGCCAAATAAAATTTAGGAGCAGAGGAAGTTGACACAGACTTGTGCTGTCATTGTTCAATGTGTGGAGTCAGCAGAGGATTGAGTAGAGTGCATAAAGTTAGAAGACAGCCACTAAAGCAGACTTCCAGTCCTTCCAAATGACAAAAATAAACAAAGAAACAAAACGAAGGAAAGGACACACAGAATCTGTACTGAAAGATGTTCTTAAAGTACAATTAAAAGTAGAAAGTATAGCCCGGATATGGTGGCTCATGCCTGTAATCCCAGCACTTTGAGAGGCCAAGGCAGATGGATCACCTGAGGTGAGGAGTTCCAGACCAGCCTAGCCAAAATGGTGAAACCCAGTCTCTACTAAAAATACAAAAATTGGCCAGGCATGGTGGCGAGGCAAGATCATGCCACCGCACTCCAGCCTGGGCAACAGAGGGAGACTCCATCTCAAAAACGAAAGAAAGAAAGACTTATAAAGCATAATAATAACAGAACTAACTTCAAACATATCTGTACTTTACTAAGGATTAAATTTATTCAGGAGGCAGAGGCCAGTTGTGAACTGTATCCCAGAGGTATATCAAAAACAAAGCAACTCACAGAAGTTAAAGACAAAGGCATGCAAGGCAAATGCATTTTTAAAATGCAGGACCAACAAGCAATATCAGACAGGCTGTATTTGGGGACAAGAGGCATTATATAAAACAAAAAAGCACTTTAGAATGATAAAGGGTGCAATCCACAAAGTCTAGCAATTATGGATATTAGCACAACACAGTGTAACATCCACTTTGACAGAGCTCAAGTTCAGAAATACAAGAAGAAGCAGGGATACTTTAGAGTAGGAAATTTTAATTCGTCTTTCTCAAGCCATGATGGATCAAGGTAGAAAAATGAGGAAGAACACACAAGCCTAAGAATAGAATTTAAAGACCCACAGGTTGCCAGGGAGCCTGGGAAGCAGGGGGAGCTCATGGAATAATTGTGAGTGCTAACTGCCCCACCACAGTAAGTACAGCTCAAAACACAGAATCCATAAAACAGGCTGGGTGCGGTGGCTCACGCCTGTCATCCCAACACTTTGGGAGGCTGAGATAGGTTGATCACTTGAGGTCAGGAGTTCGAGACCAGCCTGGCCAACATGATAAAACCCCATCTCTACTAAAAATACAAAAATTAGCCAGGCATGGTAGCACACGCCTGTAATCCCAGCTACTTGGGAGGCTGAGACAGGAGAATCACTTGAACTCGGGATGTGGAGGCTGCAGTGAGCCAAGATTGCGCCACTGCACTCCAGCCTGGGACACAGGATGAGACTCTACCTCCAAAAAAAAATTTAAAAATCCATAAAAGAAAAAACAATGGATAACATTAAAATGTTTTAATCTTCATGTTAAGAAGTACATATAAACTAAGTCAAAAGACAAACTGAAAACTGGAGAAAAGGTTTGCCATTTATACCATAAAGTGCTATTATTAATTTTTTAGAAAGATATCTTTAAAAAAGTTACATGTGCTAATAGGTACGATCCATCCATCAATAACACAACAGAAAAATTATCAAAGGATACGAACCCAGTTTATAAAAAAGAAAATACAAATGGTTCTTAAACATACAAACAAAACATCAATTCTACACACATAATTCTGAAACTAAAACTACCACGAGACACCATTTTTCACTTCTGCAACTGACCAAAGGGTTGCCAAGCACTGCGTGGTGAGGAGCTGGAGCCTGGGAGCTCTTAAGCAGAGCTGGTGGGGAATATGTCTCAGATGGCGTTTGGCTGGGAAAACGGAAACCCTCCAGGTCCTTCAATGGAGAGGAGATTAATGAGGGAGATTACAGGCTTACGAAGCTGTTGGGGGAGAGTCAAGGTCAGGGGAAGCTTTGGAAGCATTCAAGAATCCAGGAAGCAGAAACTGCAGGGACAGCCACTGCAGATTTCAACTGTGCACACAGATGATTCATAGGAAGCCTCGCCTGAAAGCCACCGGCAGAGCCCACCCAGCCTTAATTGACGCCCGTGTCTCATGCCATCACCAAAAGTCAGCTTCTCTTTGTCGAGTTTCCAAATTTCACACCAGTGGCCCTCACTGGCAGAAATTAAACAAGATCCCTATTGGCAAAGGATTGAAGGGACGTTGTTTCCAGGCTCTGACCCCTGTGATACAGAGGGGCATGACAAAGGGAGAAGGAATAATGGGGAAAAGATCACAACCGATCATCTAGAAACATGGGCTACTGGGTACGATCCGTGTAGATAACGACACCCATCAGATTTACCCTTGTACCCAGGAATTACAGCCAGGAATAGGTATTTAGCACATGTGCAAAATGACACATGCAGCAGAATATTCATAGCACTATTTGTGATATTAAAAGATGAGAAATACCACAAATGGCCATTAGTATAGGACTGGCAAATTCAGTTATGACGCATGCTTATACTGGAATGCTAGGTGTGCACTGAAAACAATGAGGTAGTTCTGTGTGTCAGCTATGGCTCCATGTCTAAGATTTATTGTCAAGTGAATAAAGCAAAAAAGTCTGTGCAACATGTCACCGTTCGTGGGAAAAGCATTTACTTGTGTAAAAGCTAAAAGTAACCATGTGTAAATAAGCTTGTTTGTGTAGGATTCAGTTTCCAAGATCCATAAGAAACTGCAAGTAGAGTTGGCTCTGAGGAGGAGAACTGGGTACAGGGTTAGTCAGGATGGTCTCCCTTCTCTGTATGTATTATTTTTCTATGTATTACTTGATCACAAATAAGTGATACTCGTATCAGTGAAGGTTCAATTGGAGTAGAACCAACTGGTATAAATAAATACAGAGATGAAGGTGCTAGAGATAGTGATGGAAATGATGGAATTAATAGAGATTGTGATGAAGTTAATGGACATGAAGTCGGGGATAGAGTGATGGAGGTGATAGAAATGGGGGTGATGACAATGATGGAGTTGATGGAAGTGATGAAGGCGACAGTGATGGAGATAAGAAGGAGAGGATGAAGGTGATGGAGATGGTGATGGAGGTGACAGAGATGATGAAGATGATGGAAATGGCGGAGGTAATGAAGGTGGTGGAAGTGATGGAGATGATGAAGGCAATAGGAATGGAGGTGATGAGGATGATGGAGATGGTGACGGAAATGATGGAGATGGTGAAGATGATGGAGGTGATAAAGATGGAGATAAAAAGAAGATGATTGAGGTGATGGAGAAGGAGATGATGAAGATGATGGAGATGATGCAGGTGGCAGAGGTGATGAAGATGTAGGTGATGGAGGTGGAGATGGAGATGGTGATAAATGTATCACAGGGGTTTCACCTCACCCACTTTGGGGAGCTTGTTAAGTATCCTCCCAAGGCTGTTGTCTTTCCATCTGGCACTGGAACTTAAAGTCCACAGGGCAGTCAGCAGGGGCGGGAAGACGACTGCCAGGTGGGAAAGCAGGAAGAGGTTGGAGCCCCAGCATGAATGGAACCCACAAGGATGGACAAACCCATGTCCTTCTGGCTGCCTCTGGCCTTGACGTGTTGGTATCCTCAAAGCCAGCTCCTCTTCATGGACCTAAACTCACACTCTCCCTACCTAGAAGTCAGAGGGATCCAGTGGAACAAGTTGCAGTTTGAGGCCCAGCCCCGCCTCACACCCCTGAGACCGGGCAGGAGATGAGGACAACACAGGCATGTGGCCGAGGGCTGCTGCTTCACTTCTGCCCTCTGAGGCCCACACAGGAACCCCTCCTGTGGCCACATGGGCCAGAAACACACAGAGGGAATCCTGGGAAGTACAGTCCACCAGCCACGCTGACACATCACAAAGGCACTACACTTTTTAAAAAAGAATAATGTAGCCACATTTTATATCCCCTTTGAAAATGTTGAGAAGTGATTCTCAATTCGGGGAAGAGTTAGATAACATCACGCAGTCATACATTGTTGGTGACTATTAACGCTACAGACGTCTGAAGAGCATTGTGGACAAATAGTCAAGAACCGGGGGAGATCTTCACCCCCACTTCTGGAAGTAGGATTAAAAAAAATCATAACCTAAAATGCTGGAGGAGGGGCTCCATGGCCCCACTGTAGCATTGTCTCTACCAATAAACAACCAGAAACAACCTCAATATCCAAAAAGTTACCTGGCAGGTACATCTTACTGTTCACGACAATCACACGTTTTAATGATGCGGGCTCTGGCACCATGGAAAGTGCCTACAGCATTAAGAAAAATAAACCAGGTTACCCCAATGTCTGTATACTCTGTATCTATGTAAGAAGACGAGTTTTACATGAGACCAAAGGTCAATGCTCAACCTGTGGGAATGCCCCTCATCCCTGGGAATGCTGGCCCAGGGGTCCCGAGAGTCCCTCAAATATTATGGCAAACCTTTCCCAAGAAGTCGGTGCCAGCAGCCACCGTTTATCCATCCCCCACTCTGCATGAAATGCTTCACATCTGCCATCGCTAATGCTCCCAGCAGCCCAGCAAGGCAGGTGCTGTCATCCCTACACCAGAATGAAGGAAACAGAGGCTCAGGCAGTGCGAGGCACGTGGCCAGAGTTCACAACTGTTAAGTGGTAGCCCCAGGATGCAAAGCCCAGTCTGATTAACTGTGAAGCCCTGCTCTTTCTGCTACACCATGCCACGATTTTCCCAGTCCTCCTGGATATCTAAAACAGGGTAAGTGCCTGCCGACTGCTTTTTTCAGATTAATCTAATTTTTCATCCTATTCAAGGTAGGGATTTGGCAGGGGTTTCTATTCCCTTACCGAGTCCATTCATATTACATGGAAACGATTTCCAAATTGATTTAAGAGACTTGCTTCTGGGTGGTGGGTCCCAGCAGGTTGGATGTGCTTCCAGCTTGGCTTCTAAGTAACTCTGATTTATTTTAGAATTGGTGCTGATGAGGAAGGAGCTTCTCTGCAGAGCCTGTGGAAAGATGGTGCCATGGAGAGGATTAACAGGCAAGCACAGAGAGAGTTCAGGACAGTTACCCCTTCCTCATAGAAACGATGCCCAGATTTACAGGAAGGAGTAGAAAGAAACACAGTGCCCACCACTCTCTTGTGTGGCTGCCCTCTTTTACTACCTTTCATCTCACAGAGAAGAACAAGTTGCTAGTCTGACTGCTCAGATTCAAAGCCATATATTAGGCCACATGGTAGACCATCTACAAAAAGAGATGCAATGATCCCCCTTCTTGTATCCCTGCTGCTTTGCAACGTCACTTGGCAGCTGCAGCTCTTCCCCAAAGGAAGTGGAGTCTACTTCCCCACCCCTTGAATCTGAGCTGGACTTATGATTTGCTTTGACCAACAGAATGTGGTAGAAATGGCACCAGAGTGTGCCTGCCTGAGCCTAGGCCTCAAAAGGCCATGTGTTCTCCTGGAAACCTGCCCAGCACGAGGCAAACAAAGCCAGGCCAGCCTGCTGCATGAAGAGTCACCACCTGCTCCAGCTCACAGCCAGCCTACTCCATGAGCAGAGCTGCCTAGCTGACCTAAGGCCAGTCACAAATACATGAGGGAGCCCCCTCATGGCCAGAAGAACCTCCCAGCTGAGCCCAGCCCAAACTGCTGGCCCTCCCTGACGAGAACTAAACATCTGGATGCTGTTTAAGCCACTGAGTTCTGGGGTACTTTGCAACCCTGAGAAAGCTAACTGATTCATGTGGAATTATCAGTGGGGAAAGTCACTGCTTCTAAAGAACATTTACCTATGCTGGCGCTGCCTCTCCTTCTCCTTCTCCAGGCATAGACGAGAAAGCAGAGCCCATGCTGGCCCCGGGGGTCAAGCTAGCCATCTTCTTCTCTCCCATCCCCTCTTCCTCCCTGCTCTAGGGTGGCTGTGCCTAAGAAGTCACCTCTTAGCACAGTCAATAACCAACAAGTCCACACCCAGCACCTGCCTGCAGCATGCAGGCCACTGCCTCGAGTCCCTCTATCCAGCTGCCAGACCGTGGGTGATAAGACCCTAAGATTCAAATGGTGGCTGAAGGGGGACGGGGAGCCCTGCCTGAGCTCTGCCATTGGCATGTCAGGCACTGGCTGGCTATTTGAAGGCATTTCCTGTTTGTCTGGAGCTCCTGAGTTATCTCCACTCAGGAAGATATCTAGCCCTCCCATGATGCCTGGTGCCCCAGCCCCCAGGAGCCCCTCCCTGGGCACCCCCACCATCCAGCAGCCCTGCCTGCCCTTCCCCTTGGGGTATCACCAACACCATGGCAATGCCTCTCTCCTTGGCCTCTGCAGACTTGCTTCAGCTTCCCTCTCCTCCACCAGGGTCAGAGCCAGGGCTGGAATCAGGCCTCCTGACTCTCAGTCCTCTGCTCCCTCCCTGGGCTCTGCCCCTTCACCCACAAACACACTCATGTGGCCTGGACCCCCATCCTGAAAACCCTCTCAGTTACCACCCAGGGCAGTTCATTTTATGTGTCAAACTTAGCCACAGGCTCCGACGCCCGGCTTGGTCAAGCACCACCCTAGATGTTTCTGTGATGGTGTTTTTTTGGATGAGATCAACATTGAAATCAGTGGACTGTGAGTGGAGCTAATGACACTCTTGGTGTGGGACTCATCCAATCAGGTACAGGTCTGCACAGGACCAAGGCTGACCTCTTCCGAGGAAGAGGGAGTTCAGGCAGCACCTGCCTTCAGACTCAGGATTGCAGCATCAACTTACCCTGGTCTCCAGCCTGCCAGCCTGCTCTGCAGAGTTAAATGGCCAGCCTCCACAATCAAATGAGGCAGCCTCTTAAAATAAATGCATATAAAGAGCCAGGCTGGGAGTGTGTGTGTCTATGTATGTATGGCATACACATCCGTACTTATCTATGCATACTTATACACATTCTATTGGTTATTCCTCTGAGAACCCTGGCTAGCACGACTTCCTTACCCATATGCATCTCAGGACTAGGTCAAGTGTCGCTCCCTGCAGAAGCTACCCCCAGTCCCCAGGCTGAGCTTTCCCTCCCTCCCACAGCTTCCATGACGGAGCACACTTGTAGCTGGGAGCCAGCCAGCCTCATGCTCCCAGACCTGAGGGCACCCATGGGCTTCTACTCTGGGCCTCTGTTCCCACTCCTGGGCTGGCATCTGCCAGGCCTCCGAGGCGTGGACAGGGCTCCAGGCACAAAGGTACTGGTCTCACTGAAATGTACATGAAGTAGCTTTTATTCCTCAAACTTAATGAAGGTTGTGCTTCAGTATTAAATTCTTATTTTCAAATCTTACCTTAAAAAAGTCTGCATTATCAGGCTGAAGGTGGGATCTGCTGGAAAATGTGAAAGTTATCTTCCTTCTGGGCTTTCTCTTTTAAACAAATCGATAAATCATTTCTGGTGGCTTTAACATAGATTAGCCAACTAAATAAGTCAAGTCTGGGCTTATTTCGCTTCTTGGAAGGGAAAGATTTTAACACTGAAGTCTAAGGAGGTAACGATGGCTCAGAAAGCCACAGAGGTCTGGGGTCTTTACAAATGCCTGGAGGAGATGACCCAGGAGACCTTCACTTCAGTGGCCACCATCCCTGCATTTCCAGGGGCTCGCCTCTCCCCCATCCATGTACAGCCAGAATCCAGGGAAGTTAGCCAGCTACCAACATCAGGGCCAGCCCATATTCATAAGAGTTTATTATTATGGATCTCTACCCATCAGTCTGATGTTTGGGGAAGAAGAGGGAAAAAAGGAGGGGATGGAAGTAGAAAAGCAAGGTAGACATATCAGAGCAGGAAGACCACCCAGCAGGTGAATAAGCTGCTCCACAGAGCCCCCGTTCCTGAGCTGCGCTGGGAGCAGGGGCAATGGAAGGAGGAAACAGGGTGTCTGAGAACCGGCTGGCGCTGCCCTCCATGAACCTGCTTGAAAGTGCTCAGTAGTGCACTCTAGACAACTTCTCTAGCACACAAGCACAAGTACATGCACATGCACACAGTGACACACATACATGCACATACATGCACACACAATGCACACATGTGCAGACACACATGCACACAGTGCATACACATGCAAACACACATGCACATGTGATGCACCTGCATACACACATGTGCACAGGCACAGATGCACCCACAAACTCTCGAGCACTCCCAGCAGCCTCAACAGCCTCAGCACATCCTCCCTTTAAAAACAAGCCACTAACCTTGTAGCAAAGCCACTGAAAACAATAATATCCATCACTCTTTCTCAAAGCCAGCTTGGCTTGGAAGGACTCTGCTGACCACTGTCTTCCTGAGGAGCCCAGGCGCTGCCAGGATGGAAGAGTCCCCAGTAAGGCAGCCGACTGAACTCTCCCTATAGAAGTTCTTTGCCCCAACTCCCAACCGTGTGAGAAAGTCCAGTAAAAGGCTGCAAAAACCTCCCCAACGTCATTTCACCCCCATTACGCCAGGCAACCAAACAAGGGAAGGGCCTTATCCTAAAGCTGTATACCTCACCAACTGGAGATCAAAGAAAGTCTCAGAAGATTCTGGAGTACCCATGCCACCAAGTCACCTAGCCCGAGACTGGGCTGTGAGGTGACAAAATCCTGTGCCTTCTCACAGACACCAAGAGAGGGAGGAAGGCAAGCGGGGCAGGTGCTCTGCGGGGTGGAGGCCATGGTGATGGTTGTTCTGCTCCTCCCCTCTTCCTCCTGCTCCTGCTCCTTCTCCCTCTCCTCCTTCTCCTCCTTCCTCCTCCACCCTTTCCTCCTCATCCTTCTCTTCCTCCTCTTTCTCCCTCCTTCTTCTGACCACAAAGCAATGGAAACTGTTAGGAACCCAAAGCACTGGCAAAATCCATTTGATGGAATCAAAGTCACCAGGACAATATTCTGAATTAAGAAGAGCCGCCAAAATCCCAGGGGAATCTCCCACTGAGCAGCACCCACACTCTCAACCCTGGAGAAGGGTACCCTAGAGCAGGACTTTAAATAAAATCTCAGGGAAGAGAGACTTCCTCATTCTCTACCCAGAGCCATTCTTTCAGACTGCAGAAATCAGAGAGAACATAAGTTATCCCCAGCTTCTCACGTAAGCTCAGGCCTGAAATAGCCTGGTCGCAAATTGTTGGGAAGACATCAAGAAGTGACCTGTAAGAATGGTGCAGGCATACACAACATGAAACAAATAAAAGCACAACCAGGCAAACACGCTACACAAGGGAGAAGAAGTGATGACTGGAAATAGAAAGATCCCAACCTAGAGAAAAATAGTAACTCATGGAAAGAAGGAAAGTCCAGGCTGCTGTATGCCACAGAACAACTTAATTAGACCATGACTCAAGTAAAATGAGTCAGAATGAACTGAGGACCGACTGAGGCACTGAGAACCAAAGGAATGTCATTGCACAAATAATAATGAAATTTTAAGCACAAGGAACAGAATCAAAGGCACATTTCCATGAACAGATAATGTGCAGATTCCAGGCCATGTCACACCGGAGGAAGGGCGGGCGTGGTCAACACACACTCCCCGAGCTGTCCCTCTCTGCCCACGGCCTGTGCACCGGGCAGGGAGTCCCCTGGTGCCAAAAAGGTTGAGCACCACTGATATAGGATGGGGACCACTATCTACATACATGATCTATCATGTATATATCCTATCAGTCTGTTTCTCTGGAAAAACCCCAACTAACACAGGATATAGACTCAGAAACAGAATTGTTGATTGCTGGATCACACAGTAGTTCTATTTTTAGCTTTTTGAGGAACCTCCATACTGTGTTCCATAATGGACAGTGGCTCACCTGGAAACCTGTAACTAGGTACCTAAGTGACCCAGATGTGCACTGGAGTTCGAAAGTCCCCGCACTAGACTCCATCCTGACATGACTGTGATAACAACCACCAGACACAATGCTCCTTCCCACAAATGTCAGCCCTCCCACAAAGAGTCTAATTGGCCCAGCTTGGGTCAGATGACCACCCAGACAGATCAGCTCTGTCCAGAGGGCAGAGTTACAAAGTGAAAACCAGGAACTTCAGGAACCACAGCCAAGAGCAAGGCAGAAGGTTCCCCTGGAAGAAACAAAAGGCAGCCCAGTAGGTGTCTACCAAGTAGAACATGGACTCTTCCACCACCTCAGAGCCTCGGAGAGGCCTCAGAAGTGTTCCAAACAAGACACTGTGGGGGAACAATTGGGTTGAGATGAGACTTCCCAGGGGACAGACTGCTGGAGGGAAAGGCTCAGGTTGGAGGGTCAGTGGCCAGCGTTTCCATTCACCTTCCACCACGACTGTGGTCCAGACTCCAGGTACTTCAGTGAGGTGCCGCACCTGTTAGGAATTACTACTGCTTGCTAAGAAATGGGAAACAGAGGCTGGAGATGACTGGAAGCCTGCAGGTGGACCGGTCAGGGCTTGCTTGGTGCCTCTTGATACCATCAGGCCCTCTGCCTCCTTCAACCTTCTGCTCAGCCATCTTAGTGTTGTGGATTTGTGTCCCCTCAAAGAGACATGTTGCAGCTCTGACTCCCAGGACCTCAGAATGTGACTTGATTTGGACATAGGGTCACTGCTGGTGTCATTAGTGAAAATGAGGTCAGAATGGAGGAGCGTGGGTTCCAAGCCAAAATCACTGATGTCCTTTTTCTTTTTTTTTTTTTGAGATAGAGTCTCACTCTGTAGGCCAGGCTGGAGTGCAGTGGCATGATCTCGGCTCGCTGCAACCTCCACCTCCCAGGCTCAAGCAATTCTCCTGCCTCAGCCTCCAAAGTAGCTGGGATTACAGGAGTATGCCACCACCCCTGGCTAATTTTTTTTTTTTTTTTTTTTGTATTTTTAGTAAAGACAGGGTTTCACAATATTGGCCAGGCTGTTCTCAAACTCCTGATCTCAGGTAATCCACCCACCTTAGCCTCCCAAAGTGCTGGGGTTACAGGTGTGAGCCACTGCACCCAGCCTGATGTCCTCTCAAGAAGAGAATAAGAAACATAGACACACAGAGAGAAGAGGGCTCTGTGAGGACAGAGGCAGAGACTGGGCAGCTGCAAGCCACAGAACACCAAAGACAACAGGTGGAACCAGGGCTGAGAGAGAGGCACGGAACGGCTCTTCCTAAGAGCCTTCAGAGGAGCACCGCCCTGCCGACACCTTCATCCCAGACATCTGGCCTCCAGAATTGTGAGCGAGTAAATGTCTGTGGTTTCGAGACAGTTTGTGGGGCTTTGTTACAGCTTTCCCAGGAGACGGACACACTCAGCACAGGCTGTTGTCCGCTGGTCACAAAACAGCTGCCTCCGCTCCAGCATTGCCTCTGCTTTCAAGGTAGGAAGAAGGGAAAACAAAGGGCGAACGCTACCCACCTGCTAGCTGAGCCTGTCTTCCATCTGAAACGCCTTCCTGAAAGTCACAGTCAGCAACTTCTGGGAACATCTCACTGGAGAAAACTCAAGTCCAGCAGGGCTGGGCAATGAAGCTGCTGCTGCTACTGCTGTTCCCAGTCTGGATGCACCCCACCCCCAACAGGCTCAGCGTTCTGTTGATAGGAAAGTGGGGGTGGCCGGGGCAGTGTCTCACACCTATAATCCCAGCACTTTGGGAGGTAGAGACAGGTGGGTCACAAGGTCAGGAGGTTGAGACCAGCCTGGCCAACATGGTGAAACTACTTCTCTATTAAAAATACAAAAATTAGCTGGGTGTGGTGGCGGGAGCCTGTAACCCCAGCTACTCAGGAGGCTGAGGCAGGAGAATATTTTGAACCCAGGAGGCAGAGGTTGCAGTGAACTGAGATCACACCATTGCACTCCACCCTGGGTGACAGGGCGACACTCTGTCTCAAAAAAAAAAAAAGAAGATAAGGGTAAGGGGCTCGTCCTGAAGGCCTCCCAACATTCCAAGGGTGGGAATACGACAAAGGAAATCCCTAGGCACCTTGTGGGAGCCTGGAAGAAAATATAAAAATCACTCTCTGGAGGAAGACATCATGATCCCTTACCCCCAAGTTATTTCTAGAAATGTGTTTGTTCACATACAATGACCAGAAAACCAACAAAGACAACCCGGTACACAAATACAAGATCTCATGAGTAAAAGCCACTGGCAACAACAGTTCACAGCAGCAGCCCCATATCACATCCAGATACTAGAGTTATCAGCCACAGATTGTAAAACAGCTGTGCTTTCTATATTCAAGATAAAAGCCAAGCATGAAAAGTTCAGCAAAGAACTGGAAAACAAAACAAAA
The DNA here is from genome assembly GCA_036589455.1 of Ateles fusciceps. Classification (NCBI taxonomy): domain Eukaryota; kingdom Metazoa; phylum Chordata; class Mammalia; order Primates; family Atelidae; genus Ateles; species Ateles fusciceps. The sequence continues at coordinate 349,705 of JAZHEH010000402.1, read as the reverse complement.
AAACTGTACCAGACTTTAAAAGAAAATACAAGTGGAACTTTTTGAATTTAGTAACAAACAAAAATTAAGTATTCAATGACTCAGTGGAAGGGTTTAATTACAAACAAATAGACAAAAATAAAGAAAAAATGGTGAGATGGAAGACAGGTTAACAGAAATCACCCAAAGGACATTATGGGGAGAAAGACACAAGGACTATGTCAAGAAGAAGGTAAAAGACAGACAACACAATGGAGGAGCTCTGACTTGCATCTAACTGGGGTGCCAGAAGGAGAAGAAATACAGAGTAGAGACAATATTGAAGAAAATAAAACAGAATTTTTTAGAACTGATGAGCATCACCATGCAGATTATACAGGCCCAACCAATTGCAAGCAGAACATAAAAAACAAATGCACCTAGGTAATTCGTGTTGAAAACTGTAGTTTGTTTATTTATTTATTTATTATTTTTTGGAGATGGAGTCTCACTCTGTTGCCCAGACTGGAAGGCAGTGGCAGGATCTTGACTCACTACAACCTCCCCCTCCCAGGTTCAAGCAATTCTCCCGCCTCAGCCTCCCAAGTAGCTGAGATTACAGACACGCACCACCACACCCAGCTAATTTTTATATTTTTAGTAGAGACAGCATTTCACCATGTTGCCCAGGCTGGTCTCAAACTCCTGACCTCAGCTGATACACCAGCCTCAGCCTCCTAAAGTGCTGGGATTACAGGCGTGAGTGACCACGTCTGACCAAAAAAAAATGTAGAATGTTTTTAAAAAAGGAAATTTTAAAGACAGATACAGAAATAAAAAGAGTTTCCCTTTGAAAGAGCAATCTCTGACTTCAGGCTGACCTCTCCAGAGATGTGGAAGCCCAAAGAAACTGGCGGGATGCCTGCATGCCAACGGCCAACTGCCGTCCAAGAAATCCACACCCAGCTGGCACATTCCGCAAGAACGAGCTGAGATAAAGAACGTCTCAAACAAAAGCAGGGAGATGTCATCAGCAGCAAACACACGCAAACAGAAATTCTCAAAGAGGCTCATCAGACAGGAGAGAATGACCCCAGATGCAAAGCATTACGAAGATCATTAGCAGCAAATAGAGGAAAGACACTAAATACACAACAACTGTACAAACTAATAACGTAAGGCCTGGTGAGTTTTAAAATATATCAGAATAAATATCGATATAGAATTTAAAATATATTGGAATAAATATCAATGTAAAATATTGCAGAATAAGTATCAATGTAGAATGCAGTATCTGGTGAGTTTTTAAGTACATCAGAATAAGTATCAATGTAGAATGCAGTATCTGGTGAGTTTTTAAGTACATCAGAATAAATATCAATGTAGAATGCAGTATCTGGTGAGTTTTTAAGTACATCAGAATAAATATCAATGTAAAATCTATAACCACCAACTCTGGAATATATGCTAGTAGAGTTAAGGTGTCCCAGAATTCTTGCATTTTCCCAGAAGGTGGGTAAAAGTATTGATGAACATTGAAGTTTGATGTGTCGATGATGTATATTATAATTTCTAAGGCAACCACTAGAATAAGAGTGCATATTTCTGAACTAAAAGAATAAAAAGTGGAACGATTTTAGAAACTCAGGTCGGTACAAAGGAAAGCAAGAAAATGAGAAAAGGAACCCAGAACAGGGGCTACAATTAGATATCACACAGTTAAACAGAAAAATATATTTCAAATACGTCAGTAATCACAATAAATGGGTTTAATCCTTCAATGAAAAGCCAATTTTAAAAGCAAGAGTTTTAAAAATCTATGTGCTGTTTCTATGAGTCCTATCTAAACATAAAAAAAAAGAAAGGTTTAAAGGAAAGAATGGGAAAAGATATCTATATCAACACCAATCAAAAGGAAGCTGCTATATGAATATCAGTATCCAAGCAATAAGTTTAAGGTAAAGAGATTACAGAGATAGTGACTGCTTATATTGATAGAAGTTTTAATTCACCAGGAATGTGTAATAATTGCTAAGTTTGTCTGCACCTAAAAACATGACCTTGATATAAACAAATTGAAAACTGACATACATACAAAAATGGCAAACCCTTCAACATTATGGTTGATACCTCAAGTAGGGGGCAGGCTGGCGAGCACAGGAGGACAGCATGATGTGCAAAGTCAATGCGGAGCAGATGAACACATGATGAAGAGGGTCCCAGGGCTGAAAGTGAGTGATACAGAAGTGACAGGCTGGTGAGTGTCTGGCAAGAGTAATCCAGAAAGAGGACAGGGGGTGAAGGAGGGAGGGAGACAGGGTAAGAGAGAAACTGAGAGAGTGGAGGAGGTAGAAAAGTTCCTCTTCAAAGTCTCCTCTCTTGTTAAAGAATAAATCATAAGTGTTAGAAATAATAGTTTGTTTTAAAGACTTTCTTCAAAGCCTTCTTGCTTTCTGCTAATAACGCTTTGTTAAGCCCTAACCTGTGTAGCTGTCAGATATGCTCACAGGCACTTGGTACCTTCTGTGTCCTTGTATTTTAACCAAGATATCTGTGCTACTACTTTTCTAAGTCCTTTCGCAAGTGACTTCCTGTCCCTTCCTTATTTGGACTTCCTCTTTTCCTTTTGTCCTCCATTGCCTTTACCTATTCAAGAAAGTTTTAAGTTATTAGCCAATCAGGTTCAGTTTTAGATTGTGAGGTCTGGCTCCAGCCAATGGAGATCAGAGGCAGCAGTAAGGACGACCCCCAAGTGCGTAAAAGATAAATATGTCTGCTTTCCTTTGTTCATTGTACTCTCATAGCAAGACTGCTGGCGAGTGTACCCTTTCTGCAGAAAGTAAAGATTGCCTTGCTGAGAGATCCTTCGTCCCAGTGCTGACTTTTCTTTGTGGCACTGAAAATGTACATATAACAGGGAGAAACCAATGTTAGGAACTAAAAGGGTGATGACCCTATAGAGCCTGCAGACAGACTCTGCCTTCAAGATTTTGAGAAAATTTGGATAAAAATGACTAATTTCCAGTAAATTAAACAGCTTATCAAAACTGCCAGGAGAGGAAATCAAAACTTTCCTGTAAGTGGTAAAATTATTGAGTCATTCACACAAACCCTTCCCACAAAAAAAAAAAAAAAATTTAGGCAGAGATTTTTTCAGTGGAAGTTCTACCAGACATTTAATGAAGAAAGAATTCCAAACGTACACAATATTTTTCCAACAAAAGAGGAAAAGAGAAATATTTCCCAATTGATTGTATAAGACTAGCATTATTCTGATGCCAAAACCTGGCAAGAATGGTATTGAAGAAAAGAATCTAGAAGGCAAACCTCAATGATAAACATGCATGCCCAAATCCTAGAAAAAAGTACCTGTACACCAAGAATCATAAATTTGTTCACCTCAAGAATGAAAATGTATTTTAATATTAAAAAAATCAATCAATATAATTTGCCACATTAACAGATAAAGGAGGAAAATCATGATAATTTCAATACATACAGACATTCTGATTTAAATTTTTAAATATTCACTCATGATTTTTTTAAAGAATTAAATTAATTTAGAAATAGAAGAAAGGACATTAATCTGATGAAGTAAATCTTTTAAAAAGACACATAAAGTATCGTTCTTAATGGTGACCTCTTCCAATCTTTGCTTACAAATAGCAGAACAGGTGGGGTGCAGTGGCTCTCACCTGTAATCCCAGCATTTTGGGAGGACAATGTGGGCAGATCATGAGGTCAAGAGATCAAGAACATCCTGGCCAACATGGTGAAATCCTATCTCTACTAAAAATATAAAATTGGCTGGGCGTGGTGGCACGCACTGTAGTCCCAGCTACCTGGGAGAGGCAGCTTCTTGGCTGAGGCAGGAGAATCACTTGAACCCAGGAGGCAGAGGTTGCAGTGAGCCGAGATTGCACCACTGCACTCCAGCCTTGTGACAGAGCAAGACTCTGTCTCAACAAAACAAAACAAAATAAAACAAATAGCAGAACCAGGCTACATAATTCCAGTTGACATCTCACAGTAGGACCAGCTGGTGCATTAAGTCAAGGAATTGAAATAACATGTGAGAACTGGCAAAATAAATAAATAAGTAAATAAATGGAATTTTTATTATATGCAGAATAATACGTAGGCAATACAAAGGAATTTATACATATGCAATTTGAACGAATATAAAAGCTTTCTAATATGGCAGAATATATAAATCAATATTCAAACCCAGCTTTTGTCAGGCACGGTGGCTCACGCCTATAATCCCAGCACTTTGGGAGGCTGAGGTAGGTGGATCAGCTGAGGTCAGGAGTTCAAGACCAGTCTGGCCAACACGGTGAAACCCAGTCTCCACTAAAAATACAAAAATTAGCTGGGCACGGTAGTGTGCACCTGTAATCTCAGCTACTTAGGAGGCTGGGGCAGGAGAATTGCCTGAACTCTGGAGGTGGAGGTTGCAGTGAGCCAAGATCATACCATTGCACTCCAGCCTGGGCTGCAAAAGTGAAACTCCACCTCAAAAAAAAAAAAAAAAAGGAAAAATAAAACCAGCTTTTTATCAATATTAAAAATGAGAAATAAATGCAATTTTTTTACACATTGTATGTTTTATTTTATATATATATTTTTATTGCGTTTTATATATGTATTATATATACACTTTTCAGCTAGTGCTGTTAGATGCGCTTAGATCAGACCAGCCATTTTGTTGATAACAACTATAAGCTCTGGGTAAAATGTAAAAAGCAACTTCCTTAAGTGTCAGGAAGTCAAGGAGAAGTAGCCAGAAACTGAACAGGCATCCCTTGTGTGGAAGATGGACTCATGCTGAGTGAGCCTAGTGTGTACCCAGCTTTTCCCAAGGTTTGACATGTGTGGAACGCATCTCATGCAGGGAAGAGCGATCTTAGTGAGCAGGATTTAGACGTCAGAGTTTGGGCCGCTGGGGCCTCTGGAAATTGAGGGCAAAAATATCAGAAAGGAAAAAACTAATAAGGAATTTGTCTCCCGGAAGTAGAAAACCAAGGAAATTAGGGAGATATGTATATTAGGCAGATTATGTAAATTAGGGAGATATATACATATATACACACACATATATGAAGAAATATTAGTAGAAAATTGTCTAAATTTGACCAAAGCATCAACTCACAGCCTCAAGAATCTCAACAAATCCCAATCAAGACAAACGCAAAGGAAACCACACTCCAGCACCTCCTAATCAAACTGATGAAAAAAATAAGAAATAAAATGTTAATCCTCCAGAGTGACTTCACTGTTTGGTCATGAAAGATTAGCAGGCATAGAATTTCCCTTCTCACCTCAACCAGTTAGAAAACCGTTAAATATAGAAAACGACTATTTCTCGTGTTGGGGAGAAAGATAATGCAGAACGGTAGTCAGTGAGATTAGACAAACGCACAGAGAAAATCGTGCAGTCATCTGGCTTCCTCAGGGTGGACCACAGCTGTCTCGATGGTGTGAGGAGAGGGGTGAGGAGAGGGAGGGGGGAGGCTGGGGGAGGCGGCAGCAGCGGGAGTCTGCAGGTGGATGATCCAAGAAGGAGTCTCGCAGATGGAGAGCTCAGAAACCTTCAACAAGCCCTCCTTGAGACCTCGGCGGACGCTAACCTCTACGTACATCAGGGAAACAACACAAAGCCAGTGAGCTTGGGAGCTATAAAGTGAAAAATTCCCAGATCTCACTCAGGGATGGGAGATATTTTAATTCTATCCTGCAAGAGTAGAAAGACTTTGTTGAATACATGGAGCAGTCACTAGAGACCCTGACAGGGCCGGGCTGCAGGCGTGGGGCTAATTTGTTCCTGGAGTAACAGCTGCACTGGACTCTGCTAACAAAGCACAAATACAGCCTTAAAGAGACCGACCTGATCCACCAGAAAACTAACTTCCTGTCTAAACAAACTTCAGTGCTCTTAAACGGAAGACAGCAAAACTGAATCAATGATGGAAAAAGCAGATTGTCTGGTATGCAATCAGAAATTACAACCTATAACTAAGCAAAAAAATCAATTCATACAAACATGCCAGTCCTTTACACAACTTAAAAATTGCCATTGTAAGTATTTAAATTTGCTCACCTTTTTTTTTTGGTTTGGTTTGGTTTGGTTTTTGAGACAGAGCCTTGCCCTGTTGCCCAGGCTGGAGTGCAGTGGCGTGATCTTGGCTCACTGCAACCTCCATCTCCCAGGTTCAAGCAGTTCTCCTGCTTCAGCCTCCCAAGTAGCTGGGGTTGCAGGCACCTGCCACCATGCCTGGCTAATTTTTCTATTTTTAGTAGAGATGGGGTTTCACCATGCTGGCCAGGCTGCTGTTAAACTCCACCAACCTCAGCCTCCCAAAGTGCTGGAATTACAGGTGTGAGCCCATGCACCCGGCCCAATTTGCTCTGATATATAAAGGAAAACATGAACACAGAGAAAAATGGAAAGTATCAATTAGGGCCAATAGCAGCATCTAGATCCAAAAAATATAGTCTCTAAAATAAAACTTTCACAAGATGAGGTTAACAACATATCAGACACTGGAGAACAAAAGATACACTCAAAAACATAGCAATAGCAACTATACAGTATGAATCAGGGAGGGAAAAAGAGTTTAAAACAAAAAAGACTGATCAGAGCCTCAGTAATCTATAAGACAATATCAAACCATTTAAAACATAAGCAGCTGGAGGCCCTGAAGGAAGAACAGACACAAAAAGAAAAATTACTAAAAGAAATAGCAGGCTTAACATCTTCAAATTTGATGAAAACTACAAATTTACAAAGAAATAGCTCAATATTAAAGAAAAAAATCACGCAAAGGCATAACCTAATCAATATTGCTGAAAACCAGTGAGAAAGAGAAAAATCTTAAAGGAAACTCAGGACGTGGGGGGAAACATTTATGTATAGAACAAAGAAAAAAAATATAGCAGACATAGCAGCTGAAACGACATAAATGAGAGACATAGAGTGACAACTTTAGAGTGCTGCGGCCCCCCCCGGGGCGCGGGTGGTTCGCCGCTCTGTTCTTTTTGGGTTTCCCCCCCTCCCCCTCTCAAAAAAAAAAACAGTCACCAAAAGAAAAAAAATTATCAACCTGTAATTCTATACCCAGTAAGAAAATCCTATAAAATGAAGATTAAATAAAAACTTCCTCACAGAGACAAAAATTGGGAGAATTTGTTGCCACTTGGTACGCACTGTTTTTAAAAAGTTATAAAAAGTTATTCAGGTGAAATAATAATGCTGCCAGGTAGAAACATGGATCCACACAAAAGAATGAAGAGCAGTGGAAATGACAAATAAGTGGGCAGACAGAAAAATATCTTTTTCTGATTTTAAATTTTTCTTTTTTAGAAAACTGACTGTCTAAAGGAAAAGCACATATTGGGATATTTATGACATCTGTAGAAGTAAAATATGTAGGCCCACTATTGCACAAAGGACAGAAAGATTAAGGTTGTAAAGTTCTTATGCCCTAAAGTGAAACAATGTTACTTGAAGGTAGAGACTGATGAGTTAAAGGCACACATTGTAAACCCTAAAGCAACCATTACAATTTTTTTAAAGTCATAGTAAAAAAAAAAAAAATGCAGAGAAAATGGAATCATGAAAAATGATCCAAAAGAAGAAAGAGGAAGGATCAATTAAAGAAACAAAGAAAATGATAGTAATAAAATACAACAAATAAAAAGCAAATAGCAGGGTGGTAGATTAAACCAACCACAGTGATAATTACATGAAATGTAATTGTCACTCAGGATGGCTTCTGTCTACAAGAACCTACTTTAAATATAAAAGCACATGTATAATTCTGAACTAATACATGAAAGAAAAAAGATACACACACACGAAGATTAAAATTAAAAGGATGGAAAATATATGCCATGCAAAACCCTATACACAGGAAATATGGATACTACTAGGGATAAAGGGATATACTTCATAATGATAAATGGGTGAATTTATTTGAAAGCCATAATAATTCTAAATGTGAACATATACTTAATAACATAACTTTGAAATGCATGACGGAACTGAAAGGAGAAGTAGACAGTACCACAGCTATACTTGGAGATGCAAGATGCTTCTCATGGTAATTAACAGACCAAATATCAGTGAGGATCCAGAAGACTTAAACAAATAACGTTATCAACCAAGAGGATCCCACTGATGCTTGTAGAACACTCCACCTGATGACAAGAGAATACACATTCTATTCAAATAAACATGGAACATTCACCAAGACAGACCATAAAACGAGTCTTAATATATTTTTAAAAATTGAAATTATAATAAAACAAAAATTTTACAAACACAGAATTAAATTAGATATCAGTAACAAAATGTGAAAAAATCTCCAAATATTTGGAAATTAATTGATACACATCAAAATAACCCATGGGTCAGAGAAGCTATCCCAAGGGGAAATTGAAAAATTATTTATGCTACATTTAAAAAAGGAAAATTATTAAAATTTGTGGCTTGTAGCTAATGCAGTCTGTAGAGGAAAACTAAGAGCTTTGAATGTTTACATTGGAAAATTAGAAAGGCCTAATGTTGATAAGCCTGTTTTGTACCTTAAGAAGCAAAGAAAAAGAGCATATTAAAAGCAAAGTAATTAGAAGAAAGGAAATGATCAAGTTAGTAGCAGAAATAAATAAAGTAGTAACAAGAAAAATGGAGAAAATTCATGAAATCCAACATCTGAGTCTTATAAACAATCAGCTAGCTAAGCTTACGAATACAGTAAGATAGAGGATGCAGATTTACTATATTAGGAATGAAAGATATGACATCACTTAGGAATGAAATATATGGCATCACGGCATCACTATAGATCCTATGATAATTAAAATAATGCTATGTGATTATTATGAAAAAATGTTTATGACATTAAATTCAATCACTTTGATGAAATAGACAAATTCCTTGAAATATTCAAATTGCCAAAACTGACCCAGAAAGAAATGGAAAATATGAAGAGCCCTATAATGATCACAGAAATTAAAATTACAATTAAAAATTTCCCACAAAGATAACTCCAGGCCCAGATGTCTCCACTGTGTCATTATATTGTATGCTGGGAACAAATAAAACTAATTCTATACAATTACTTTCAGGAAAGTGAAGGAAAAAGGAATACTTCTCAATTTATTGTATAAAGTTAACATTAACCATTACTGAAACCTGATACAGACATTGTAACAAAAGAAAACTACCCAACAATATTTCTCATATATATAGTGGTAAAAACCCTTAATGAGTCAAGTCCACCAACATATGAAAGTTGATGTGTCCCAGAAATGCAAGATTGTTTTATTCAAAAATCAAGGTAAGCCATCATACCAACAGCATATAGGAGAAAAACAATATGCTTTTCTCCATAGGGCAGAAAAAGCACATGGTCCAATTTAACACTCATTTATAATAACAATTCTCTGTAAACTGGGAATAGAAAGAACTTCCTCAAAATAATAAAGAGCACCTAACAAAAACTTGCAGTTAACATATTTGATAATAAAAGACCAAATATTTTTCCCCCAAGACTGAACACAAAGCAAGGATGTCTGCTTTCATCATTTACGCTCTGAAGGTCTTAGCCAATGCCAATGACAGGAGGCAAGAAATTAAAATAAAAGGTACGACCAGGCAAGGTAGCTTATGCCTGTGATTCCCGCACTTTGGGAGGCCAAGGTGGGAGGATCCCTTGGGCCCAAGAGTTAGAGACCAGCCTGGGCAATATGGTGAAACCCCATCTCTCCAAAAAAAATACAATAGCTGGGCATGGTGGCCTGTGCCTTGATCCCAGGTACTTCGGAGGCTGAGGTTGGAAGATTGCTTGAGCCTGGGAGGTCGAGGCTGCAGAGAGCTGCAATCATGACACTGCACTACAGCCTAGGTGACAGAGGGGGGACCCTGTCTCAAAAAATAATGATAATACAAAACAAAAGCCATCCAGATTGGAAAAGAAGCAGCAAACTTCCCCCTTCACAGACAGCAGTCTTATATCTGATATAATTAACTCAAATGAATCATAGGGTTACATTAAGTGCTGAAACTCTAGAAGTTCTCAGAAAATATCTTTGCACCTTAAGATAGCAAAGATTTCTTACATGTGACACAAAAACACAAACATCAAAGGAAATATTGATAAATTGGACTTCATGAAAATTTAAAACTTCTGCTCTTCCAAAACATCACGGAGAAAATGAAAGGGCAAGCTACAGACTGTAGGATGATATCTGCAACACGTGCAATTTGACAGAGACCTGGTATCAAGACATGTAAAGATTTCCTACAACTCAATTACAAGAAAACAAGTGAAAATGGATGAGGGATTGAAAAGCCTCTTCATAAGAGAAAACATAGTCAATAAGAACATGAAAAGATGCTGTACACCACCAGTCATCAGAGAAATGCAAATTAAAACCACACCTGTAGTCCCAGCAACTCAGGAGACTGAAATGAGAGGACAGCCTGAGCCCAGGAGTTTCGGGCTGCAGTGAGCTATACACGTCACCATTGCGCTCCAGCCTGGGCAGCAGAGCAAGACCTTCTCTTTAAAAAATAAAAATAAAACCACAACCAGATACCACTCTACACTCACTAAAATGGCAAAATGTCATACCAAATGGAGAGAATGTGGAGTAAATGGGACTTCAAGTAGCATAAAATGCTACGATTACCTTGAAATTTCTTAAAAGTTAGTCATTTACCTCCCCTATGGCTCAAGCACTTTACTCCTAGTATTTATCTAACACAAATGAAGACATTTCTTAAAAGTTGTACATAAATGTTTATAGCTTTATTCCTAAGTGCCAGATACTGAATACAACCCAAATGACATCAGCAGGTGAATGGATAAACAAATTGTGGTATAAACGTCTGATGGAATACTACTCACTACAAAATGAATAAACATACAACATGCATGCAACAACACGATGAATCTAAAATCACCACACTGAATGAAGAAATCCATACACATAGAATGCCTACTGTATGATTCCATTTATATGAAAGTCTAGACAAACCAAACTCATCTCTAGTGACAGGACAGGCTATTGGTTGCATAGGGCTGGAGGAGAAGGTGGGGGACTGGCTGAAAGGGTTATGGGGAAATCGGCGGTGATAGAAATATTCTGTATCTTGACTGTGGTGCTGGTTACACTCATGTGTCAGAATTCATCAGACTTCACACTTCAAGTGACTGCATTATTGTATGTGTAATATATCTTCATAAAGTTGCTTTCAAAAGGAATAATAGACCTGACCGGACACATCACACACAAGGTATACACGTGGCCAGTGAGCATGTGAGAGGATGCTCAGCATCCTTAGTTACCAGGCAGATGCCTACTACTAAAATGGCAGTGATCATCACTTCATACCCACTTGGAAAGGCCAAAATTAAGATGGCTGACAGCAGCAAATGTGAGGGTGTGGATGATGAGGACTTTCAGATACTGGCTTCTGCGGGGTATATACAATGGTCGCCCACTGGGAAAACTCTTTTACATTTCTTTATAAAGTAAAACATTTCTCCATTCTTTGAACCAGGCATTCCACTTGGTTCAAAGTCACCCAAGAAAAAGAATATACATCTCCACACAAAGAATTTGCCTAGTGTGTTCACAGATGCTTCACTGATACTGGCCAAAAGCTAAAGGTATCCCAAATAACCATCAACAGGTGGATAGAAAACAAATGATGGTGTATTCATGCAATAAAATACCATTCCAAGATAAAAAGGAATGACTTCAGAGGCACAAAACAGCACAGATAAATCCCTCACAAACGTTATGTTGAATGACAGAAGCCAGGTACCAAAGGACAAATGCTGGATAATTTCATTTATACAGAGTTCTCACACAGGGAAATCTAATCTACAGTGACAAAAATCCAAACAGCAGTTGTGCCAACATGAGAAATGGGACAATTGCCCAGAAAAGAGACACAAGGGAATTTTCTTGATTGAGAGCTTGTTACCTAAGTGGACATGCATGTCAAAACTCATTGAACTGTACTCCAAATTCTGTGTAACTTATTGTATACAAATGCCACCTCAGTGAGAAAAGCTCAGGAACAAAGTTACAACAGCATCTGAAAAGAAGAAGAAGTACATCTAACAAACTGTAAAATGTCTTTATTCAGAAAACTATAAAACATTATTGAGGAATTTTAAAGAAACTCTTAAAAATGGGGGGGGAAATCTGCATTCATTGGAGGACTCGATATTACTTGAATGTTAGTGCCGTCTGCATTTATAGATTCTATAAAATACCAATCAAAATCCCAAAAGAACTTCTGTGGAACTGGGCATGGTAGTTATAAAATTTATGCAGAAATCCAAAAGGCAAGAATATGCAAGACACTGCAGAGAAGCCAGAAAAACCTGAGAGAGTCTCGCTCCACCACATACAAGACTTCCTACAAACCTCCTGTAGTTAAGACAAGGCTGGCCAGGTGCAGTGGCTCCCACCTGTAATCCCAGCACTTTGGGAGGCTGAGGTGGGAGGATCACTTGAGCCTAGGAGTTTGAGACCAGTCTGGGCAACATAGTGAGACCCTGTCTCTATAAAATAAAAAATAAAATAAAAAACCTAACCGGGCATGGTGACACATGCCTGTGGTCTAGCTACTCTCAGGAGGCTGAGGTAGGAGGATTTCTTGAGCCCAGGAGGTCAAGGCTGCAGTGAGCCAAGATCATGCCACTGCGCTCCAGCCTATACAACACAGCGAGAGAGACCCTGTCTCATAAAAGAAAAGAAAAAGGTAAGTTTTTGGTGCAATGGGAGAGAATAAAGAGCTAGAACCGGGCCATTTATGAGCGGACGCTGGATTTAGAAGTGCCTGGCTCTTCAGAATAAGAGCAGAGAGAGAAATGGATTGGGGAATCCACATGGGGGAAGAAAATGAAACTTGATCTCCACCCCCCACAGCACACAAAAATTAATTCCAGACAGACTGAGATCCAAAAGCGAAAGTCAAAACACGTCATAAAGCTTTTAGAAGTGATATGAGAAAACTTCTCCATGACCTTCAGTTGAGAAAGAGTTTTGAACAAGATTCAAAATGCAATAACCATAAAGGAAAAGGTGGATGAATTTGACCACATAAAAAATTGAGTATTTCTGCTCATCCAAAAACACCAGTAAAAGAGTCCAAAGGCGAGATCAGCAGTGGCAGAAAATATTTGCAACACATATAACTGACACAGCCTCGTATCTAAAACATATAACGAACTCCTGCAAATTCAGTAGGAAAATGGATCAGGCACTTGAATAAGCACAGCACAAATGAAGGTCTCCAACTACAATCTCAGTGAGAAATCACTGCACACCCACCCAATGAGCTAAAATTACAAGGGCTGGTGGGAGGGCAGAGCAAGGGACACTCTTATCCAATACTGTACACACTGAATCCGCAGGGAAGGGCTGTGATTGTCTGAGACACTGAAAGATGCACATACGCTATGACCAACCATTTCACTCTGAGGTACATCAGCAGAAAGATTTGCACAAGAGTTCCAGGACCCAAACGTTCTTTAGCAGCAAAACGGGTAAATAAATCTTGGTACGCAGTGATGAACATGGATGCACTACAGCTGCACACAACAGAATGGATTAATCTTTAAAATGCCATGTGGAGTCAAACAAGCCACATGCAAACATCAATACTGTATCATTTCATTTACATAAATATTTAGAACCTGTAAAACTAAGCCGTTACTTAAGAATACCTACCCAGGTGGCAAAGCTATAAAATGTTGTAAAATAAAATAAGCTGTGTAAGGAAGTGATTGCATAAAGGTCAGGGGGTGGGGGTGCTGGGACAAGGTAGAGTGACTTGGGTGGGTCTGGTGGATGGCTGGAAGTGGGAAAATGGGCATTGGCTGGAGGTGCCTTAGGGTCAAGGAAGGTTCCCTTTTTAAGATGCGAGCGGGTATAGCCCATCTGTGGCTGGTGATTCTGACCCAGCAGGACATGAAGATGGTGACTCAGCAAGAAGGAAAGGAGGCAGGGGGAGATGCCCTGTGGGGTACAAGAGGCATGGAAATCCATGCACAGAGTGGACCTCAGCTGACCTCAGGTGGACATCAGGAACCTGGGAAGTTCATCCAACAGAATATAGGTCCATGACAGAAGCTGACTGTTATAGGGGAAAGGAGATGAGGGAATTTCCTAGCTGGTCCCTTCTTTCTCAGAGAAATAAGAAACTAGGTGTATTAGTCCGTTCTCACACTGCTATAAAGAACTACCTGAGGCTGGGTAATTTATGAAGAAAAGAGGTTTAATTGACTCAAAGTTCTGCAGGCTCAACAGGAAGCATGGCTGGGAGGTCTCAGGAAACTTAGAATCATGGCAGAAGGAGAAGGGGAAGCCGGCACACCTTACACAGCACAGCAGAGAGAGCGAGCAAAGAAGAAAGTGCCACACACTTTTAAACAACCGGAGCTCATGAGAATTCACCCACTATCACAAAAACAGCAAGGAGGAAACTCCCCCATGATCCAGTCATCTCCCACCAGGCACCTCCTCCAATTTGACATGAGATTTGGGTGGGGACACAAATCCTAAAGCATATCACTCAGCCAGTGACCCCATCATGCCAAGGCTTATGGAATCCCCTAGGTTTCTCTGCATCCCTGGGCAGGACTCGACCAGGTCGACCAGGCCCACCCAGGCCTGCTGAGATGCCAGTGGCCACAGCATCTCTGGAAACTAGGGGGTTCCACACAAAAGACCACAGGGAGGCCAAGATGTCTAACACCAGGATCAAGGGTATGGGGCGATCACCCAAATCTGCAGAAATAAGTCCCCAGAGAGAAATGCATGAAAACATCATCTGTGTTGCCAAAAAAAATACCCAAGCAAGCTCCTGGGAACTAAATACTCAAAGTGGCTCATGCTCACGTTGAAAGCATCATGGAAACACTGAGTACATCGCACCCATGAGGACAGGAAGGAGGAGCCAATGCATTTGGAAAGCCCCAAGTTCAAGTTCTATGCAAAACGTGCCTGTAGAGCTGAAATGATAAAATCGGGGAACTTGGTAAATACCAGCTGCTGCACTCCCAGCTATTTTCAGCTTTTGAGAAGAAAATGGGGTCAGAACTCCAGTATTGCTCCCCCACTGCAGAGTGGCAGCCGCCCAGGGGAGGGCCCCGGGGCTGGCGTATAAGTCCTGAAATGCAGGAGGACCCTGGCTTTGCAGATTTATTGAAGCATAGTCACCGGCTTCAAAAACAGCTCACTTCAGGGACATTTTGGAGCACTGAAATGAACTTATTTGAAAATTGCAAGAATCACATGAAAATACGGTGACATTTAATGACAAAGTTTATGGATTCGAAGCAAAAACGTCACCTTTAGAAAAGCGAAATCAGAAACTGCTCACCAGCGGTGTTTAGCGGGGGTTATCGTTTGAATCCTAAAGAAGAATCATTAAGGTTCTGGGAGAAACATCTGTGGAAGTGAGGAAAAAGTCATCGTTATTTGGAAATATTTGATATAAAAAGTTCAATTAGATTCAAAATCCATTTGCATTATCACAAAAAATTCTAACATTATATTTGTCAACGAAAGAAAAAGACGGTTGTTAGATTAGAAGAAGGAGTTCAGTTCAGAGCAACTGAATTATTCGAATTCTGGTTTGTGGACAGAAGGGAGGTGTACCCGTCTGAAAGCAGCCACCACGCTCTCCAGTCACTTGTTCTCAGCCCTTGCAAGAGTTCCTCATCCTCAATCTGGGGAGATCAACCCAGAAATTATCCCAGGCCATTTCACATATAAGCCAATGTAAAGAAAAGTCAAGTGCAGGCTCAGTCTCTGATTTTAAATTTTTGAAAGGGCTTTATTTTGAAGATTTACATAAATTCAACATGATACCTTTCCTACTCCTTTGCATTTTTTCTTAATATTATCCAATATGAAAAGCTGTGGACATTGTCGCCAAGCCCCCACGTTTAGGGACCCGAGTCCCTGCAGTTTGTCCTGGTGCACTGCACACCCTGGCCATGTTCTGTGCCTGCCAGGACATAAGGAAGGCTCAGAAGCTTCTGAGTCTCAGGCCAAGGGTTAGGAAGGTGGGCTCCGGCCACAGAGAGCCTGGATGTAAAACCCCACTCTTCACCCAGGGGCTGTCGGGAAAGAGACTCAGCCACTCCAAGCCTCAGTTTCCTCATGTGAAAAATGGGCCAAATGACCTAAGAGGGTTTATTAACATTACACGGGCACATTCTGACCCAAAATGACCGCTCAATCCATATCCAAAACCACTTTGTGGAAGGAAGGTAGACCCAGGCTGCTCGCCGAAGCAGCATCCACAGAAATGGGAGGCCACGTGACCGGGCACTCAGCAATCACACTGGGCCCAAGCTCACCACACACACCACAGTGATCCCCAGGAGTGAGGACCCCACGGACCCAGCACCCAGACACAGGAATACCTGAGAAGTCCGAGCTGAAAGACTGAAGGCAGGAAAGGTGGGCAGACGCCATTGAGGGACTGCCTCCCTGTGAGTGAGATAACAACTCTGTGACTTGCCCAGAGCCCACAGCTGGGGAGGAGCAGGGTCCCAGACGAGCTCAGGGCCAGCACCTGTGCAGCAGCTGCTCACACAGATGGTGCCCACTGCCCCGAGCGCCTGCAAGAGCAGGCTCTGCATTCGCTTCTACCCGAGGCAAGAGGAGATCCCGCGGTGGTGCCCTGGGGCTACACGTCTGCACTTTGGTCACTCTTTAGGGTCTTTTTCGGCATCACATCCTCTCTCTAACGTGTGCTGAGTGGCAGGGCTCAGGTGGGGGCCCACAGGGGAGGCCACGCTGGGCAGCAACACTGTTCCTATCAATAGTGGCTGGAGGGGTATGGGGAGGCCGCGCAGGGCAGCAACACCGTTCCTATCGATAGTGGCTGGAGGGGTATCGATCCTACTCACAAGCACGCAGGAGCCCACTCGGGCCGAGTCACATGGGGTCTTCAACACCCCTTCCCACTAATGAGCAGCGGCTTTGCCCACTCAAAGACTTGGAGATGGGGCTCTGCTGCATGGATGCAGTTTCACAGCTTCACGGCTTCACAGGTCCCTTCAACACCCTCCTCCTTAAAGAGCAACACAGCAGGCCGGTGCGCTTGGTGCAGACTGAATTACCGTCCTTCAGAAGTGTCAGAAAAGGATCCTTCCAAAACTCCTGGGACTTGCTAGAGACCTGGAAAATAGAACACAGGTGCGTTGTCCCTCTGGGTCCTTCCCCTCACTCCCTCTCTCTCTGTGAGCCACAGACACGAAGCAGGGCTCAGGACCTAAGACAGCACCCAGCCGGGGCCTGCTCCTCGGTGTGCGATCCCATCGAGGCTCCACCCCTCTGGGCTTCAGTTTCCCCGTCGCAGGGACCGAGGGAGGGATGTGGGACCTCCGAGGTCTCGTTCAGCCCCCTGGTCCTGCAAGTCTGTCTTCCTCCCTTTGAGAAATGGACATGCCCTTTCCCGGGTGAGAGGCGACTCAGAAAAACAACAGCAATAATTAATATTGATGCAGCTTCAAATGTTAAAAGTTAGAATTAAATTTTAAAAAAGGGAAAGGGTCACATGTAACCAATTAAACCACGACTTGTCCATGGCCTGCCTCCCACTTTAGGGGCAGAACAGTCCTCGGGTGACTCTGCCAATTAATCTCCTCCTCACCTTCCTCTACCAGGGGAGCTAGCGCTCGCTGCAAATTGAAGGGAAAGGAGAAATTGGCCGGCCACAGACACATAGACCATCTCCCGTTGTGCAAATGCCAGGGAGGAGAAGCACCGATCAATTTGCAGGCCGAAGACTGCAGACAGCCCTGGGAGGAGAGGGGGCCCCCCCCCAGCTCGAGTGCGAGAATTAATGAAGGCAGCCGGGAAGATGAAAGAGCACGGGCATTTGAAATGAAGCTCAGCGGGTTGCAGGAGTTCAGGATGAATTTCAACGTGCAGAGACTGCAGTGTCGTGGACTAATTACTTTGCAAGGATGGGGTTCAGTGGTTGTGTCTATGCAGCTCCAAATATCCAGGTGGAAAGTGAGGGGGTTGCCCGCTGGGACCCGCAGATCTCACAGGGCGGCGATGGCCCCGACCCCGTCTGCGACACTGCTACACCCAGTGCTGCAGCAGCCCTGCCCTTGACATGCATTTTTCTGGGTCCCAGATTTAGAAATCGGTGAGTTTGTGGGGGACTCCAAGCCTCCTGAGGGATCTTGGATCACCCTGTTCCGGAGGGCTGAGAGACCAGACACAAAGCTCCTTCCCCTCGTTCATCTGGAAGTCATCCTGTGGGGGGGACAAGTCGTCCTGGAGATGTCCTGCAATCTCTTCCCACAGAGTTCGGGGGGTTGGCGCTGCCTCCTGAGGGTGCCTCACCCCTCCTCCTGGTGTCTGTCTTCTGTTCCTCCATTGTGTGCTGCCTGGGCCTGGGCTGTCCTCTGCATGGATGGCCTCACCCTCTTGACAGCGCTGTGAGGAAGGCTGTAGTCTCACGTCCATGTTACAGGTGGGGAGACTGAGGTTCAGAGAAGGTAGGACATCCAGCTGGTCATTGGCAGAGGCAGGCTCCTACCGTGGGAGTTTCCTGTGCCCCTAATCACTGTGCAGTGCAGCCACCCACTGGGAACTCAGCAGGGGGTGCTGGCAGTGGCTGCAGGTGGGCAGGTGGCACAGAGGGGCCCTTGGCTCTGAAGATGGGGCGGGTGCCTGCTGGGAGCTGGAGGGCCCAGGGAGGAGCATGTTCCAGGCTGAGGAAACAGACAGTTTGGGGCTCAGAGTGAAAAGTGCTGATGGGTTTCTCTCACTCAGCCCCACAGAGTTTGGGTAGCACATGGGGCAAGTGACGTGGGAGATTTAGCCCCAAATAAAGTGTGGGGGGCCAGATCAGGAAGGGCTCCATATCCTAAGAGGCAGGACCTTCTCTGGGAGCTGAGGCGCCCTGGGTAACTCGAGGCATGCGTAGGGTCCTGGTTGGGTGTGCACTTTAGGAAGCTTTTCCTGGCAGCTCCTCTGTGGAGGAGGCAGGAGAAGCCAGGGCTGGAGAGGCTGCCTCGCGTGATGGACTCAGGAGGGATTTAAGTGACCATGTTATAAGGACTCAGGGGCTGTCCTGGGGGCTGGGGCAGGTGTCATCATCTCCCCCATCACAGATAAGAACCCTGGTGCTGATGGTTTCTGTGGTTTCTGTATCGGTGAGCTACTCATGTGTAACAAACACCCCCAAGTTTAATTCTCAAAATAGAATCGCTCATCATTTCTCTGCACCCCAGGTCTGCTTGGCTGGTCTGGGCCAGGTTACTCTGGTCCTGGCTGGGCTCATTCAGGCATCTGGGGTCAGAGGGTGGTCAGTCTGCATCTTCTCCTGTTCCTCTGGTCCCATCCTCCTGCAGGCGAGACCCAGCTATCCTCACGGCAGCCGGGCAGGACTTGGACAGGGAGAGGAGAGTGTCAGGCCCCTTGAGGCCAGGCTGAGAACAGGCCATGTCACTTTTGCTGAATTCTTTTGTCCAAAACACATCACAAGGTCCACTCATATTCAAAACAGAAGAGCTGCCAAGTCACATTGCAAGGTGTGTGCCCATGTATGCACATGTGTGCATGCGTGTGTGTTATGTGTGTGTAATATTTGGGCCATTTTTTGCAAACTGTCTCCCATGGCTCTTGCTGTCCCCTGCAGAGGCGGTGCAGGTAGTGGGTGCTCACAGCCTGGAGAAGGGAACCCCTGGACACGTTAGGCTGGGGCCCCTCCAATCTTCAGCATGAGTGTGTTTTACAAAGTTCATTTATTTTTTTTTGGCTGAAATTCAAGGCTCATTAAACTTTTTTTTTTAAACCCAGCATGGCAGAAAGCAGGCTGCACCACCTCTCAGATGAGTGTCGGAGCCGGCCAGTTGCAAATTCATAATTAAAGGAATTTGACAAGAATCAAGAAGACTGGTTTTCACTGGAGGTTTGGGGGAGTTAATTACTGGTTCATACCCTGCATAATGGGTGTGTGTCAGACATCTGAAGTGGGGGAGGGCTGGGAATTTGCTGGGAAAGTGCAGGAAAAATGTGTGTGCCAATACTGATTGTGTAATTTGTGGGTCCACCTGCAAGAAGACGTCTTAGAGATAAGACGGAGCTTTGTGCCTGGATTCTCGTGTTTTCAGAAACATCGATTACCATGAGGTCCCATCGCATTGCCTTGGAGAGCAGGGCTCAGACAGTGGCCTCCTCCCCACCCCACCCCACTAGGTCCCCAGCAGGACCTTGGGGAGAGCAGGGTGTTGAAGGAGCTTAAGAGTGGAGTAAAGGTGACTTTGGGGTCTGGGTATGCACAAAAAGACCTTTCTGCTTTTTGGGTCTCTCCGGCCCAGAGACCAGGTGGAAGAAACCACTGGGCCCTCTGCTCCCAGCATCTTCCTTTAAAATGGCTCTCCCTGCTCTTAGAGGGAAGCCATGCATGAAGATGGGTTACCGGAGGGTGCCAGGCACCTCCTGGCCTTTCTGGGCCACATGTGCTCCTACCCTCCTGCCCCCCCCACCCCTGCCCTCCTGCCTCCTCACCCCCTACCCTCCTGCCCCCCCCAACCCCCTGCCCTCCTGACCCCCACCCCACTGCCCTCCTGCCCTCCTGCCCTCCCCACCCCCTGCCCTCCTGCCCTCCTGCACCCCACCCCCTTGCCCTCCTGCCCTCCACCCCCCTGCCCTCCTGCCCTCCCCAACCCCCTGCC
Organism: Ateles fusciceps; assembly: GCA_036589455.1. Classification (NCBI taxonomy): domain Eukaryota; kingdom Metazoa; phylum Chordata; class Mammalia; order Primates; family Atelidae; genus Ateles; species Ateles fusciceps. The sequence goes on along the minus strand of JAZHEH010000402.1, from coordinate 329,009 downwards.
CTCCTCACCCGCCCTGCCCGCCTGCCGTCCTGCCCCCCCCACCCCCTGCCCTCCTCTCTCCTGCCCCCCCCCTGCACTCCTGCCTCCCCCCCCTGCCCTCCTGCCCTCCCCACCCCCTGCCCTCCTGCACCCCCACCCCCTTGCCCTCCTGCCCTCCCACCCCCTGCCCTCCTTCCCCCCCACCCCCCTGCCCCCCTGCCCCCTGCCCTCCTGTGCTCTCTTTTGTCTCGGGCTTTCTCCCCACTGGCTCTGCCTCTTGGCACACACTGGAAGGCTCATTCGTGTCCCCCCACCCTCTCCCACCCCAAGACCAGCAGCCATCAGTCCTGCCCCTGCTCTCCTGTGTGCTCACAGCCCGGGGGGGTCAGGCGCCTGCTGTGCCTTCAGCCTGGGCTGCAGAGCAAGCTTTCGAGGAGCAGCCCTGCCCCTGGGCTGCAGAGCCTTGGCAGATCGGCTGACGCAGAACCACCCGCCAAACCCAGCCCCGTCAGCCGCGCTGCCGGTGACCAGGTGGCCTGGGAGCATGAGAAACACATCTAGGCAGAAGCATCTGGGTTCTGGAGCCATTTGTCATGCAGCTAAGGCTGACAGATACACCCGGTCATGACCTTTTCACCCTTTAGGTCTCGCCTGGCCCTTGTCCTGCTATCTTATCTGCACTTTTCTCTGTGTCCCCAGCTCCCCTGTGAGAGTGACGGCTGCCTCCAGCCTCACCCTGTGCTTGTGCTTGGTAGCGCCCGGCAGTGCTGGTGGTGGCTTCATGAATGCGCGAAGCCAGTGGGTACACAAGGGTCCTGGGCGGGGGGAGGAGCCCGGCTTTGGAGTCATCTTGGGTCTGACATCCACCCTGCCCTTTGCTGTGTGACCATGGACAAGTCACTTATCCTACCTGAACCTCAAGTGTCTCGTGTGAACGTGGGGGGTAACCACCCCAGGTTTCGAGGTGAGGTGTTGCGTGCGAAAGGCCGGGTGAGAGCCGGCACACAGCAGGTTCCCGACACACCACACTCTCCCTCTCTGCAATCCCACTCTGCGTGAGGCCAGCCCTGCCCATTTGCCCTGTGAACCCACAGCTGTTCACGTTTCTCTGAGTCTCACTGACCTCACCTGCCAAGTGTGGGCGTGGTAATGACAGCAGTGTATGGTGCTGAGGGTGAAGTGGAGTCTCGCTGCTGCAAGGGAGCCCTGGCCTAGAGGTCACAGGTCTCCAGCCACCTACCCTCTGCTGGGCCTTGGTCTTCTGGCTCCGCTCCTGTCCTTCCCACCCCCCTCTGTCTCAGCTCCCCCGGACCCCCATGCCTCTGATGGGCACAACAGAAGCCGTGGGCTGTCCCCTGTCTGAGACGAGTTCTATCGCAGCCACCCCCTCAGCCCTCAGCTGGGCTGTCCTGACCCCCTCCTGTGAGGACAACATTCTGGGGTGCATGCGCTTATTCCAGTCTTCAGAAGGCACTTGTTTAGTCACCCCTTCCTCACCAGGCGCACGTGGAGGTGAGGAAGACCAGCGTGGAGGGGGACGCCAAGCTGCTAGGACCCTGTCGACAGGGTGGCTGAGACAGCTGCCTCTCTGGGCAGGGCCTGGCATCCTCCACCACAGACCTGCCACATGCCCCAGCCCAGCCTCACAGGGGAAGGGGCTAGCCAACCCCAGCCCCTCTCTCTCGGGGGCCTCTGCTTTCTCTGGCTGGGTCCCGCGTCCTGTTGCTGCCTTTGGCCAGAGCTCCCCCCTGCATGATGTCCCCTCATCTGGGCCATAAGGAAGGAAGCACTGACCACCTGGTTCCACCCAGGCCACGTTACTCACCTCTCTGCTTCAAGTTATTCATCTGTAACAGGAGACCCGCAGGCCCTTCCTCAAAGTGGTGCTGGGAGACCAATGAGTTAATCAAGGAAGGTACTGGGCACAGAGTGGGGAGCAGAGCAGGTGTGGTGCGTTTGCTGTGATTGTCCTGGGGACAAGCGTTTTCCTTGTATTTCCTGCAAATGGAGGTCTGCACTCTCTGCACCTGGGGCCTGCCAGCCCTAGCTACCCAGGTGTTGGAAATAGATGCTCACTTAAACTTTAAAAAGAAACTTTTCTACTTCTCACAGAGGCTGAGGGAGGAGAATTGTTTGAACCTGGGAGGCAGAGGTTGCAGTGAGCTGAGATTGCACCACTGCACTCCAGCCTGGGCAACAAGAGCAAAACTCCATCTCAAAAGAAGAAAAAAGAGAGAGAGAGACCTGGACATGGGAACAGGAAGGTGTTCAGGGAGACCAAGGACACCAGTCCAGGGATGGACTTGACCCCTAGGGCAATTAGGAGCCTGGATTTTGGGAGACACAGTGAGTGTCTGGGGTTCGGTGTTGAGGAAGGAATCCAGGGGAGGTAAGAAAATGGGTCAACTTCAGGAGCCAGAGGGCATTTCTTGTCCATACACAGGAAAGGAAGGGCCCAAAGTGACTCGCTGGGGTGCCACACATGGTGTCTTCTGATTCCGTAGCAATGATAATCTCATGAGGTCAGTCATCACACGGGCTCAGCTCCCAGCCAGGGTCTTGACCCTGCATGAGTTACTCATCACCCTGCCAGCCAGCCCATAAGTCATGCATAGCCAATGACCACCAGTTTATCAGTTCCCAGTTCTGTAGGTCAGAAATCCAGCAAGGCGTGGCCGGGTCCCCAAAACTGAAATCCAAGTGCCAGCCCAGCAGAGTCCTGTCTGGATGCTCTGGAGACAAATGTGCTTCTGAGCTCACTCAGGTCCTTACAGTTGTCGGACTGAGCTCTCTGTTCCTGGGCAGCTGTTGGCTGGGGCCCCTGTCCCCCTGGGGGCAGTCACACTCCTCACCACGTGGCCTTTTCCAACCTCGCATTCTCAACAATGCATTGAATCTCATGCTTCCAGTCCATCCCTCTGACCTCCTCTTCCTCCTTCCACTAGGGTACATCCTCCAATTTTTAAAGACATCACCTGATTAAACCAGGCCCACCCAGGTAATCTCCCTACCATGAGGTCAACTGTGCCTAAGCAGAACATACGCCCGGGAACGACATCTCATCTTCATCTGTTCCAGGGATTAGCACAGAAGAACATCCTCAGGGGAGATGTACCGGGTTGACCAGTTCCCCCTCAAAATCCATGTCCTCCCCAGAACTTCAGAATGTGATCCTATTTGGAAACAGATCATTGCTGATGTCATTAGATAAAATGAGGTCACACCAGAGTAGGTGGGTCCTTCATTCAGTGTGACTGATGTCCTTACAAGAAGAGACACACAGGCAGAAGGTCACATGGCGATCCAGGCCAAGGTTAGAGCGACGTGTATCCATGAGCTACGAAGTGCCACACAGTGCCCACAGCCCCAGAGATGAAGGGACAGGGAACAGCTTCTCCCCTAGAGCCTGCGGGGGAGAAGAATCAAGTCACCTTCATTTCTGACTTCCGACCTCCAAAACAATAAAAGGATAAATTTCAGTTGTTTTTAGCCACACCGTTTGGGGTATTTTGCAACGGCAGCCAAAGAGGATACTACAAGGTCCATGTTTAGAAATCTTGCCCGCCACACGCAGGGACTCGCGTCCTGCCTGCCACACACAGGGACTCATATCCTGTTCATTTTGCAGATCAGAAAGCTAAGGCTCAGCCCAGTGAAGAGCTTTCCTGGGATTAGAGATGTGCAGGTAGCAGGCAGCAGGGCTGGGTCAGGCACCCACGCGCTGGACCCCTGCTCCTTCTATGCCCCACGGAGGGGAGGCGTTCGCATGGCCCCATTCAGGACAGAGTGGAAAGGGTCAAACTCCCAAAGCTCGTGCGCAGACAGGACTCCTCAGAGCCCCCCCCCCCCCTCTGCCAAGACCCAGATGACAAGCTGGGCTGCAGATCGTCTACCATTGCAGGCAGAGCAACGGACAGTCAGAGCTGGGACTGATAAATAACACCGTTTCTCATCACACCACGACACTTACAGAAAGAGGGGGCGATGGCTAACTATGCCACGGTGACTGGCATCATGGGACCGTCCCAGGCAACCAGGACACAGAGTCCTCTCCATCCGAGGCACCAGGTAGCCAAGAGCTGAGCCACAGCAGCCACCGGGGTCTCCTTCCCATGAGGCCCACAGCTCCACTTCTCTGCAGGACTCCATCACTGGCTCCCAAACTTTGTCCTGTGAGCCGCCTGCTCTAATTGCAGGCAGAGATTACTCCCCACAGTTTCAGGGCCAACAGCTGGGCTAAGTGGCCATCCCCAAAACCCATTTCCTGCCTGGCTGGGTACGGAATGTTCTTTCCCTCTAAGTAAAATAAACAGGTCTGAACTCACTGGACTTTTCTATTTGCCGTCCACTAAAGCCTTCTAGCTCCTGGGTTTTTATACAACTAAGATTTATAGTATCTATTCTCACCAGTGCAGAGTCCCCAGATAATGTTAATAGATGGCTAGTGTTGCCAATAAATCCCTCCGCTGGCGGAGAGAAATATCTATTTCAGTTGAGTTCTCCAGAGCTAATCCACATTCCGAGTGGTGGAGGGCACTTAGGCTGGAACAGCTCCACTCAACAGGCCAGGGCATTTCTGCAGAATCCGGGCCTCTGCAGCCCACCTCTGCATCCTGGCACCCACAGAGACGCCAGGGCCAGAGCTTGGGGGGTCGGGGCATCCATCCACCTTTGCAAAATGCTTCTGAGATGGGTTGACCAGAAGGCCACTCCCGGTCTCACAGAATGGAGCCCAGAGGAGGTATTCAATATTCATGGGTTGGGGAATTGATCAATCCAAATATGGCACCCTCCCCTCCAAGGCAGCCTCCTGTCCCCACTAAGGTCCCCCACCAGCTTCAAGGTCACCCAGGTGAGCAATCTCAGAATAGAGCGAGCCATACCTTCCCTGATGCCCGAATCCAGGCGTCGGGTCTCTGTTTCCAGCCCCTCCCCTCCAGGCCTTGCCCCCTCTCCTGGGGCTGAGGAGGGGGAAGCCCTACTGGGTCCTCATCCCATGGTCTAGTTACCCATCCTGAAAACTAAGCTTTCTGTGCAGAATCACGCCAGGACTCTGTATTTTTCCTCCAAAGCAAGAGTGGTGACCGGCCAAAGGTACTTGAGGGAACCCCCCCACAGTATTCAAGGTCCCGCATTGTGAGGGCACAAGCCACCTTCCCTAGGCCCTGCCAGGCCGTGGACATGCCCAGGACACCCCAGCTCAGGCCCTGGTCCCCCAACCCTCTGCAGGAGACCTTCTCTGCAGTGCTGTCCCCTGCTGAAGTCACTCAAGCTTCCTGAGACCCAGCACAGATGCCGTCTTCTCTAGGAAATTCTCCCAGAGATCCACTTCTTTGAAGGCCAACCTTGCACCATGCACTGTCCCCATGTGGGGAAGATAGCAGTGGACAAAACCCTACGTATACTCAGAAAGCTGGAAGGGAGGATTCCCAATGTCCAAACACAAAGCAAAGTTAAATGATGGAAGTGCTAATCGCCCTGATTTGGTCACCGCACATTGTGTGTATGGAAACAACACTCTGTACCCCATAGATATGTACAATTATTATGTATCCGTTAAAAAAAAATACCCTGTTCCAGGCCAGGTGCAGTGGCTTACATCTGTAATCCCAGCACTTTGGGAGGCCGAGGTGGGCAGATCACCTGAGGTCCAGGAGTTCAAGACTAGCCTGGCCAACATGGTGAAACCCCATCTCTACTAAAAATATCAAAATTAGCCAGGTGTGGCAGCAAGTGCCTGTAATCCCAACTACTCAGGAGACTGAGGCAGGAGAATCGCTTGAACCCAGAGGCGGGGGTTGCAGTGAGCTGAGATCTCACCACTGCACTTCAGCCTGGGCGACAGAGCGAAACTCTGTCTCAAAAAAAAAAACCACACCCTGTTCCTCCTCCTGGAGAATCGTGCAACTTGGCCAGTGTCATTCCCATCCCAGGGGGCTGTGTAGACCTTGGCCAGGCTGTCAGAACCTGAGTCATGTCTGGGTGTGTGGAGGCCTCTGTGCTGGGCACCTCTGCTTGCCAGGTGTCATCCCAGGCAAGGGCAGCCTCGATCCAGGGCCACAGGTGAGTCATGGAGAGGTGGTGGGCAGAGAAGTAGCCAGCCTTCATCTTTTATTTGAGGATAAAATAGTGTGTGTCAAAATTATTTGCCAAATATGACCTCAAGGACAGAGAAATGGAAACCTATGTGGTCCCCGTGAAAGCTCATCTGTGCTGGGCGTGGCTCTGGGGGCCTGGACATTCACGCTTATTCTCATGCAATTCTCACAGCAACCCCAGAAGATGGGTCCAGCAAGGACCACGCTTCACAGGTGCAACCATTGGGGCTAAGGAGAGAGTGTGTCTCCCCGGCCAGGCAGCATGGCTGGACTCAAGGCTAGAACTAGGTGGCCCGGCTCTACCTGGCTGCAGCTGTGCTGGGTGAGTAGAAGGGATCCTCTGGGTTTGGGACAGCTTAGCCCGAGGCTGGCGTGGCTGGCAGTGCCCATCTCTCTTCACACGTCACAATCAAGATTCGTGGCGAAGAAGCCGGGATCTGCTTCCTGGCTCCACCAGTGTGCGAATCTGTAAGCTTGGGAGAGCTATTAATTTCCCTGGACCTTAGCACTCTCCTCTGAAATTGGGGTGATAACAGTGCCCTCTGCGTGGCTTTTATGAGAAGCCAGAGACAGAGGCAATGCTGTGCTCACCAGATCTTCCCCTCCGCACGAACACTCACAATAGGGAACCGTTGCCGGTAAACTTTTCTGCACTTTATGAACTTATCTGTAAGGGGAACATCTTACTCCTGTAACTGGGAAATAACTCCTTCAAGATAGTAGCTTTCGGGTCAAGTCTGGAGACAAAGATGGGGACAGATGTGCTGTCATTAATTGTGGGAATGAATGGAGCAAGGCAACAGCTTTTCCTTCCCTGAGTGCTGGGTGTTAAAATTTTGTCTCCTGCATCATTTCAACACACAATTGACACACTCGATGCACTTGTCAGGGATTTGGGGGCTCACCTTCCAGAGGATGTGCTCAAGCACGCTGGGGGCCCAGGTGGGTCTGGCCAGAGGCCGCCAGGTCAGACAACTTCCAGGCGACCGCCCGGTTGACAGCCATCATCTTTGGAATTTGAGACCCCGGGGGCTTCCATGGACCCCACCCTTTGCAGCTCTTGGCTTGTGGTGGGGGTCACTGTGGAGACAGAGGCAGAGTCTGAGCCAACAGCACCCACTCGCCACTTCTGGTGAGGATTTGGTGAGGTCCTGAGCACAAGGTAGAGCCTGAACATACTCTGAGCACTTTGAATGGAGACCCACCCCCACTCTGCTTTATCCTCACCCAGGATCAGGGTGGAGTCCCAGCGCCCCTGCTGACCAACCATGCGTCCTTCACCAGGTCACCACACCTGCCTGAGCCTATGGCCCTCACTGTGGACCCCAGGCTCATGGGGCGCAGGCAGAGGTCCCAGGGGAGCAGAGGTTGCGGCCACATGGAGGGAGACGCAGCCCCACCTTCCTGAGCTGCCCACCAGGAGCTTCCTGCTGCTCCCTGAGCCTGCACACCTTGGCCCCTGCTAGAATCTTTCCTGTCCTGGCTGACATCACCATTGCAGGCACCCACCCCACCTCCCCACTGTCCCCTCCAGCCACACGAACCCACATGGCCCTGCTGCCCTGGTCCTCACCAGTGCGGTTTCACCTTGACCCACGCATGCGGCTGATGAAAGCCTGCTTCTCCATCAAGCCTGGACCCACAGCCACCTCTCCCCCTGGACCCCTTCCTAAGCCCCTGCACCTGCTGGCAATGCCCCTCCTGCAATCTTACAAATGGCACTCAGAGCACTTTATCCATTTCACATTTCTCTTCATCACGATGCCCCACCCCTCCCCTGCCAGCCTGCAGGAGCCGGAAGTCCTGGGCTGCTGCCCTCATACCTCCCAGGCCCAGTGCCTGGACCACCAGCAGGTGCCCGGCACAGGGTCCCAACTGCCCGTCAGCACAGCGAGCTCTGTGTGGAGGCGCCTGGGCCTCCAAAATGCAGAGCTGGGCTGGATCTCAGGCTCCAGGTTGGCTTGTAAGCAGCCCCAGGCCACCCTGCTGAAGACACCACCTGCCGGGGACTATGGTCATTGTCCTTGACAGCCTGATTCCCAGGGCCCAGCCCTTGATTCCTCTGCTGATCTAGGCCAGCTGTGGAGGCCCTGTCTCAGGCCTGAAGCTGAGAAGGTCACAGATCCTGCACAACGTGGGGACCTTCCCCACAGGCCCGCTCCTCTGATGACGGCTGCGCATGCTCGCAGAGCCGAGTGCGTTCCCGTGGTCAGTGGACATTTCTAGTTCCTGAGACAGGCCCTCTATCTATTATGCACCTGCAGCACCTGCACGTGGAGATGGACATTTCTCTCCCCCCTCCCTCCTGAGCCCATCACTTTCCCCCTAAATGCTGCCGAACCTGCTCTTCACCAGCCCAAGAGCGGAGCTGCAGAAACAGATGACGGTCGCCAGGTCCAAGATGAGGCTCTGCCTGCACCAGGAGTGCTTCATTCTAGGATGACCCTTAATGTCCTGGCGAGGAGGAAAAACAGTAAACAGGGTTGGGTGCTGGGCTCTGGGACTCGTGTCCCTTCAGCTCTAGCATCAGTGCCTGGGTCATCAGCACTAATAAAATCCCTTCACAGAATGACCTTCCAGAGCTACTACATCTAAACCAGGAGAAACATTTCAGTGATCCCATGGGTTTTCAGTGCCAGGACTTACATGAAGTTTTGGTCAGATAGAAGTGGACCCCAGAGTGCCTCATAGGTGGAATACATAAAACTAGCAACGGCAAAGCCATAACTGATTCCTCCTCCTACCAAATTAGAAAATAGAAATGGGAAGAAGACAGGCAGAAAGACGGAGAAAAAGGAGGAGGAGGAGGGATGGGAGGGAAAGAAGGAAGGAAAGAGGGACAGAGGGAAAGAGAAAGAGAGGCTGAGCAAGTGAGAGAGAAAGAAAGAGAGAGGCAGAGAGACAGAGTTAGCAGTGGTGGGCAGGAGTGCCTCCTTCTCCCCTGTGAGCCGGAGGCGGCCCCACTGCTCACCAGGTCTGCCCGGGTCTCCCCAGCCCCCACAGCCGGTGAGTTCAGACCCAGGACCCACACAGGATACAGTGTGATTTGAAGGACTCAGCAAATTTCCCCTCCCAACTAAACTCATGCCCCTTTGGTCTGTCCTGAGCAGAGACTCCTTCCACTGGGGATGTGTCTTCAAGGTCCCAGATCATTTGGAATCTCAGACAAGCCATTCCCATCCATCTCAGCAGACTGTCCCCTCATCTGTCAGCTGCTCTCGGCCTGTCCATATTGAATGAATAGCTCATTAATAGGCATTTGTTTATCACCTGTTCTTTCCTCACCATTCGCTGACCATTTCCTCAGAGCCAGGACCCCAGCCAGCACTGGGGACTCACAGAACCGCCATGCAGGGCTCAGCCTGGCGTGTGCTCTGGGTAGAGCCAGAGGTGAACTCCTCCTGCAAGGATGATGGCAACAGGTGTGGTCAGAGCCCAGGGCTGGCCTCAGGGGGGCAGGGGGATCTGCAGGGAAGCGGGCACATTGCCTCCACCTGCCTGCCAGCCCGAGGTGGGTGAGCCCTGGAGGACAGGAGGGAGGGGACGCAAAGCACAGCTGCCAGTTTGTCCATGGGCACAAGACCCTCATTCCAGAAAGGCACCCCCTCAATGGAAGCGAAGGAGCCCCAGCTCTGCCCCACATCAAGTTGAGGCAGAATAAGGGAGGCCATTTCTGGGCTAGAACAGCAAGGCATCGCTGAGGACCCCCGAACGGACCCTCGGCCTCAGGAACCACCCCGTCCACAGCCTCACCATGCTCAGCCCGCTTTGCCCTCTGTCCACACACCCTTCCTCTTCACCAGCCACCAGCTCAGAATCCAGGAACCCATAGCTCCAACCCCCAGGGGTCAGGAGTCAAGAAGGGGCTCTCAGGGCTGAACCCCAGGCATCGGCAGGGCCGGTTTCCTCCGGAGGCTCCAGGGAAGGTCCCATCTCTCGCCTTCTCCAGCCTCTGGAGGAGCAGTGTTCCCTGGCTCCTGGTCCCTTCCTCCCACCTCCAGACCTGTGACAGCCCGGGAGCCTCCCCACACATCAGTCTCTGACTCTGGTCCTCCTGCCTCCTGTCACCTGTGAAGACCCAGAATTCCCTCCTCTGCGCATGCCTCACACAGAGGGGCTGGCTCCAGACACAGAGACTGACTCCAGGGGTCAGTGGGTGCAGCGTCCAGGGACATGGCCGCCACCAGTCTCAGAGCTTGGCCACCTTCTGTGGAGCCTTCTCTACATCTTGCCCAGGACCCAAGCACTACAGGGATGGGGATGGCCAGACACAGCCTGACCCTAACACCCGGCCGACCGACCTCCCTTCCAGCGGACACACCTGCTTCTTGAGGCATGGCTCTCCCTGTTCTGCACCACAGGCTGCCTCTCCAGAGTGGGGCCAATCTGGGCAAAGACAAGTTGAATTCTCTCCCCCAAGTGCTGGGGGGGGGGGTCACCTCTCTGTCTCTCCAGTGTCCCCAGGACCCCTGGATCACCCCTCCAGCTAAGAGCTGCCTGCCCCAGGGTCTGCACTTGGGGTCTCAGAGGTGCTGCTGGGGACAGAGGTAAAACACCCTTTGGACTTTCGATTTTCTCTTTCCAGGCTTGGCTGGGGTACCTGGGGCACATCCCCCTTCTCCAGGCTCCCTGCCCCGGCGCAGGGTCCCCCCCCGACCACAGGCCAGGCATCACTCGCTAAATGAGATCCTCAATACCACTGCTCAGGAACGTTGGGGAGAGGCTGGAGACTGGCGCGAGAGCTTTGCTGGGCCTTCGCGGAGCTGGGGACCAACAGCATCCGAGGTGACAAGGGTAATAGCCGCTCACAGTCACACGGAGGCCGTTGGCACTGGCAAGGCTATTAAGGGTCGTAGATGAGAAATGAGAAAGGACCGCAAAGTACTGTGATGGGTAATTTTCAGGAGGAGAATTTCGCTTCGGGAAGAGACATCCTTTAGAACACTCGGAGCAATCAGTCCTGGAAACTGAAAGAGCCGCTCTTTCCTGGGCTTCTGACAAAGAAACAAGGGGATCTTTTCTGCAGGTCCACTGTGCCCAGGGGGCAGGAGCCGCTTTTGTCTTTGTGTTCATCTCCAGGTCCTTGTTACAGCAGCAGGAGGGCTCAGGACACGATAGAGCCTTCCACCTGATCCAGGGTGAGTCAGACCCAGGTGGGGGGTCAGAGCTGGTGTCCTGAGGGGTTTGGGTAGGACCAGGGGGCAGGGGCAGGGCCAGAGCTCCCAGCCACCCCCCCGAACCCCTCATCCCACAGGGGTAGGGATTCCTGCCCTTCACCAGAGCAGGGGCCAGGCCTTCTCTGAGTCTGTCCCCCTCCAGCACTGAGATGGCTTCTCCTCACCCATTCATTCATTCCAAAACACCTGCTGCCCCTGCCAGGCACAGTCCGGGGCCCACAGCCTCAGTGATGAACTAGGCCTCCCTCTCAGGGCCCTGACCTTGTCCCCCACACTGCACCTTATCCAAACACTGGATGCAGCAGCCGAATCAGCACAGCCATGAAGTCCACCTGGCTCATGGCGAACCCACCTTCACCCAGCAAGGCTAACAGGACGTGTGCTGGGCAGGGGCCCCAGCCAGTCCCGGCTCACCCTCTCTCCTGAGAACTTGAAATTGGGAAAGAGAATTTTGCTCCAATTGAAATCCCCCAGGCACTGCAGCCAGGGGGCTGAGAACAGATGTGCCCGAGGTGGCCCAGGAATAGGTCAGAACTCAGAAGGCAGAGTCACTGCGGCGGAGACCCCAGAGTAAGCTGCAGGCTGAGGGTCTTGGAGGGAGGGGGGGAAGAGTGAGCCTGGGGCAAACCAGCTGCCTCCCTGAGCTAGGCAGCAGGGCCTGGGTGCCCCCCATTCCCAACTCTAGGGTGCCAGGAGCTCTCTACCCCTGGTGTGTAGTGAAGATGCAGGGAAGGCCAGTATGACACAGGATCCTAGCAGGACCCAGGAGCTGGGAGCTCTGGTCTCCATTCTTGCTTCACCAGCTCAGGGACTCAGCCTCTCTGCCTGGGTAAGGAAAAAGGCCAGCGGTAAGGTCTCCATGTCCTCTGGAGCTCTGGCATTCGTGAAGGGACGGGAGGTGGCCATGAAGCTCCTACCTGCCACGGCTCCTCCTCCCTCTCTCTGAGCCTTTGGGAGCCCTGGACCACACCCTCGCCTTGACCAGGAAGCAGAGCCAAGGCCTCCACAGAGAGGCCGGAAGGGGAGAGGCCATGCGGGCCTGCCACCACCCCGCCAGTCCCAGCCCTGCACCCCGTTTATCCCATGTAGCGCCACCACCCCGCCAGTCCCAGCCCTGCACCCCCCCCGTTTATCCCATGTCACGCCACCACCCCGCCAGTCCCAGCCCTGCACCCCGTTTATCCCATGTCACGCCACCACCCCGCCAGTCCCAGCTCTGCACCCCGTTTATCCCATGTCACGCCACCACCCCGCGCTTTGCCCTCTGTCCATAAGCCCTTCCTCTCCATCAGCCACAAGCTCAGAATCCAGCAACCCATAGCTTTAACCCCCAGGGGTCAGGAGTCAAGAAGCTGAACCCCAGGCGTCGGCAGGGCCGGTTTCCTCCGGAGGCTCCAGGGAAGGTCCCATCTCCCGCCTTCTCCAGCCTCTGGAGGAGCAGTGTTCCCTGGCTCCTGGTCCCTTCCTCCCCACCTCCAGACCTGCGACGGCCCGGGAGCCTCCCACACATCAGTCTCTGACTCTGGTCCTCCTGCCTCCTGTCACCTGTGAAGACCCGAATTCCCTCCTCTGCGCATGCCTCACACAGAGGGGCTGGCTCCAGACACAGAGACTGACTCCAAGGGTCAGTGGGTGCAGCGTCCAGGGACATGGCGGCCACCAGTCTCAGGGCTAGGCCACCTTCTGTGGAGCCTTCTCTCCAATTGTCAGAATCACCAACGCTCAGATGTGGGACCTAGAAGCATATTCAGAATGGACGCTTGGAGACAGAGACTCATAAGGGGCAACTCTTGTAGAGCAGAGGCTCCGAGAGACCATGGCGAAGACAGATTCTGGAGTCACTGCTTTTCATTAAATCTTTTCATTAAAAGGGATTCTAGGAGGCCAGGCCATGCCGTGGTTCGGGTGTGGCTCTGGGGTCAGCCTGCTTGGAAATTCGAATGCCCTGAATGATAAAATCGGTGAAGAAACCACGGCACATCTGTATAAGGGAGATGAGAATCCCAGAAAGAAGGGCTCACGGCTCTGGATTGATCTGAAAGATCTCTAGGTACCCTGTGGCCATAGAATGCTCCATTGCTTCTAACATTTGGCTCCCCCTTTCCAAAGATAAGAATTACTCATCTCTGCCTATTATCTGCAACTGGGAGAACTTTCCTGCAGGAGAGGACACGTCTCCGCCAGTTATACTGGACCTGACCAGGCGACTCCCTTTGGCCAATGAACATGAGCAAAAGTGGCACACGTCACTCCAAGAGCCACTGTGTGTTCCCTGTTTCTGTGTTCCCTCTGCCACAGCTCAGCAGGGCTGAGCCTCAGCCTGGTCGGGAATGAAGAAGAATCCAGAGCAGATCCACAGCTGGCAAGAAATTAACCTTTGACTCACAAAGCCCCCGAGACTTGGGTGTCATTGGCTCTGCAATGTAACCCACAAAAGCTGACCGGCGTGTCCGGCGAAGATGCCCAGGGCAGAGCCATGTGCTTGTCCATGTGCGGGCTGACGCTGGAAGGAAAACCAGGCCTGGGAGCAGCGGCTGCCTCTGCAGAAGAGGAGGGGAGGGGTGGGCAAGGGAGATGGAAATGCCCCCCACTCAGGGCTGTGCCATCTGAATTCTTATTCTGCGCACTGTTGCCTTAAGAGCAACCACCTTCAAACAACACTCTGAGGACTGGGATGATGACAGTAAGAGCGTCCAACTCACACCGTGGCAGTGATGCCCTGACGACCACCTAGGGGAGCACTGAAGACCAAGTCAGCCTTGGTTCACTCCCCCAAAGGGCAGATCCCTCTGAGTGGGAGGGGCACTAAGGGGAGCTACAGGTGTGAGGGTCCACGCTAGGGCTCACAGCTGCACAGACTGGACCAAGAGAAGACCAGGCTCAGCAAGGTGAGGGGACTCACCCAGGGACTAGACCCTGACCCATCCATCCAGTGCCAGCCTCTGGAGCTCTGCTCATTTCTCAGAACACTCTGCTTTCCCTGCCACCTCCTGGTGACTCACCTGCTCTTCTCTGCCCATTTTCCCAGCAAAACAATTGCTCGATACGCTCCCAAATTACTCAGGAGTCGCCCATCCGTGAAATAGCAGAGCCAGCGAGCCTTTCAGACAAACTGCCCATTTCTTAGAACAGCCCAAGTCTCAGACTCCAGTCCATGGAGCCCTGGGGGGTGAGGGCCCAACGGGGAACCCAGGGGTGGGAGGGCGGACACCTCCAGAGAACATTTCTCTCCTCTCTTCCCTTCGGTCAAAGTCCTCGGCCCCTCCCCCATTTTGATGGAGTGGCGTTTAATGCTGTTTTATCAGCTTGGGGACTGTCTTGATCCAGGAGCTAATTGTATTGACATTAACCTGTTTTAACAGGTCTAAAGTATCAATAAATCATTTTTTAGTAGCTCTCCTTATTACAGCACTTTGCTAATGTATTGCACTTTAAGTGACAAATAGCTCGAGAAATCATTGCTTTCCTGTAATCTACTTTGTCTTTTTAAGTCTTTTCTTTCCTCCTGCTAGTTCAGATACTTCTAAAGTTGATTTAGAGGTGAATAAACACGGAGGAAGACTAGCGCCATGCACGGGGCCGGAATCCTCCATCATCTACCCTAGCTTCCTTTCTCCTGGACAACAGCCATCCACACGGCCTGCTGTTTCCACACAGCTGGAATCTGAATGGGTGTACATTATGCACGCATTTCTACCCAAGAAGGATCCGAAAATATCATCGAAGACTTCTGAAGAGAGGCTGAGTATCCCAGAGAACAAATCTTCATTTGGGCTTCTTGACAATATGCAAATCCTCAGATGGGTAAAGAAGTAAAAATTCCAAAAACTTCAGCTAACTCCGGGGTTGCCAAAATCTATCTCTGAGCTTACTGGTAGCCAGGGAAAAAAGGGAAATACTTTGTGTTTTTAATTCCTACTTGGGATAAAAAGAAGCTGGCTGATTTTTTCAGGAGAGGCTCTTTCAGAGTTCTGATTTTGAGAGGTGTTTAGGAAGAGCTTTGAAGTCAGACAGAAATGGGTTCAAAATCTGGTTGTGATACTTAATCATGTGTCTTGAGCAAGTTACACCCCGCCTCTGAACCTGGTTCCCCAACTCTTTAAAATGCAGATGATAACGCCTCACTGCTCTGTGCGGGTTGAATAAGAACATCTCTGCAAAGTGCCCAGCATCGTGCCTGGTGGACAGCAGATGCTGGGGATCCCCCAGCTGCAGGTGGCAGCACAGGCACCCCCACTCTCACCTTTGCAAGAGCAAAACCATCCGTCCCCTTTCCCTAACTACAGAGGAATGTGACTGAAGTTAGTTCTGAGTTCAGACTCAGGTATGTGCTTTCCACTGGCTCATTCCAGTCACAATTCGCTCTCGAGAAATGCTGAACTGTTCATAAAACTAACTTCTTTTTTCCTAACAGCTTCCAACACGTGTCTGTGTTCCAGCCCTCACTCAGACACTTGCCCCTTTAGAGAACTGCCCCCCGACCCCGAGCGAGATGGCAACAGAAGCCTGCCAACGTCAGAGAGATGTTTATTGTCACTCAGAACCCTTCAATACAATTTCAGCATTTTCCTGATAGGAGTCCAACAAACAAGCTATTCTCTAAGTGGAAATTCCCCTTGTCCTAAATAATCCACAAGAAGAAACTTCTGAAAAGCAAACTCTCTCGGAGCCCTGCTCCGAGTGGGCTGTGGTTCCACCCAGATGCCTCCTGCCCGCTGCAGTCCACAGCTTTTGGGACTCGATGGAGTTGCCCCTTGGCCGAGCCGGTGATGAGGCCTGGGGTCCCCAGCCAGGGTCTCAGACCTTCACTGTGGCCACCTGTTATCCTGGGAGGCCCATTTCTGCCTGTGGCCCACAGCATGTGCCCTCCCTAAGGACCCAGAGTCTGCAGAGGAGCACTGCCCTTGGCCAGCCCAGTCTGCAGCATCGGTGGTCCAGGTGCCCCGCCCCCTGGAGACACCAGGCTTGGAGACGGAAGGACCCCAGTAGAAAGCAGACAGAGTTCTGGGGAGAAACTGGGCAGCCTCCCCCCTCACTGAGTGACTGTCCCCATCCCGGTCTCCCCTGGCAATGTCTCCAGGAGCTCATAACCTTCATGGAAAAGCGCCCTGTGCAGACAGACACAGCGCCTCTCTCTGCAGCCTTTGGCTTCAGCCAGGTGCACTTTTGGTTTAATCCTCCAGGAGTCAAGGAGGCCAGACTGAAATCTAGGGATCTTCTGGCTAGCCAGATTCCTCGAGAGAAGCAGGGAGGTCACTGCTGGTTACACACGCACACACACACACACACACCCTCATCCACTCCTACATAAGCATGCACATACACACATGTGGACATGTGCCTAAATACGTGTGTGTAGTGCTATCACACATGTGAGCATGTATCTCTGCACATATGCACTTGCATACACATAAGTGCACACATGCATGAGGACATATGACAAACGTGATCACATACATATGTGTCACCAGCATGAGCACACATGTAGGTGCATGGGACATGCACACACACGTAAGCACACACAGGCTCACAAGGGCATCTTCACCTGCACATGTACACGCAGATACACATGGGTGTGTCCATATGTGAGCACACACATACATACACCTAAGCATACATGCAGTGTGGGAAGTAGAAAAGCTCCTTTGTAAAGTTTCCTTTCTTGTTAAATCGTAAGTGTGCTAATAACTTTGTTGAGCCCTATCCTCTGTAGCTGTTAGACATGCCACACTTACAGGTATGTAGTACACTCTATGTCCTTGTACTTTAACCAAGATATCTGTGCTGGACAAGCTAACGGGCATGTCCCAGCTCTCCATTGCTTTTACCTGTTTAGAAAAGTTTTAAGTTGTTAGCCAATCGGGATTTAGTTTAGATTGTGAGGTCTGACTCCAGCCAATGGAGATCAGACACAGCAGTAAGGACGACCCCAAATGTGTAAGGGATAAATTTGTGTGTTCCCCTTTGTTCATTGTACTCTCGAGGCACGATGGCTGGCGAGGGCACCTTTCCTGCAGTCCAGGAAGTAAAAATCACATTGCTGAAAGGTGCTTTGTCTCAGTGCTGATTTTTCTTTGCAGCACTGAGCATCTATTTCCAACATGCAGACACACACATCAGCACATGCCCACACACACACACAGAGGCTCCTGTGACTCTGCTTTGGCTGAGGACTTGCTCCAGCCTGCAGGGAGGCAGTACCTGGAGGGGTCTCCCACCCTCCCTCTGGTCCCCCTCAGGGCATGGCTCTGAGTCTTGGGCAGGGACCTGGAGGCCCAGAGCCAGGCCTAGGGCTGGAGGCTCAGAGGGGTCATCCCCCTGGGTCCCCCTCTCCCCACAGGCAGGGCTTCTTGAGTGGAAGATCCTCCAGCAACACCTACAGCCATCCCAATTCTGCTTCCTCTGCATGGGCCCTGTCTAGGGGGCCTCCTTTCCTTTTCACTTGACGAGCCTGAGAGCCCTACTCTTCCCACATGAGCTGGGCTCAGACTGAAGGCAGTGTCCTCACAGGCACCCAGGAGGCTGGGCTTCAGCAGGCCTTTCCCAGAAGGCCAGGCTCTGAGCCTCTCCACGGGCACTGGGGCCTCAGTCCCCAAGACCCAGCAATATTGTCACTGTCGGTGCCCCCTTGCCTGCCACAGTGCAGGTGACTGAAGGAGACCAAAGGGCCACTGTCCTGCACTGAGGCCCCCGCTACCGCCGAGCTGCATTCCAGTACATTCTGTCAGCTAACCCCACAGCAGTCCATCAGTGGCACTCTGTCCTGGGGTGCAGAGAGGTCTGGAAGCAGTGAGACTGCTCAGTCCGTGAGGTGAGAGCCCAGCCTGGGACCCAGGCCAGCCAACGGGTGACGCCTGATGGGGGTGTGGGCCCAGCAGTGCCTGAGGCTGAAGGACATGTGCATGCTCCTGTGTCCACTTCTCACAGCTGCGTCTTGTATTGTGGGCTGAGTTAGAAAGGTGTAAAAAAGCCCAACAATCTAAAATCATGTCTCTATAGAGAGCCCCAATCTGCCCAACCTGCTCACATACCATCGTCAACACTCATAAACTCAACTCACGCCAGCCAGCGGCCCCAGGAGCCTGGGACTGACCAGAAGTGTGATCCCTATGCAGGATAGACGAGGTCACCAAACAAGAAACAGCCTGTCTTCATTTAAAACATTGACATTTTGTCTATCATAGGTGTTTGCATTAATTTTGATATTTTAAATCATTGCACTGAAATGTTATCTATCTTGCTGAGTTTTTGAGAACCCCTTAAATTCTGTGCCCAAGACACACACCTGCCTCTCCTGAATCCCGCGCCCATGGGGTTCAAGTCTTGACTTTGGGGTCTCACCCTCTCCCTCCCATTGCCACTGACCTAAAAGTTAGAGCTCCCAATGGAGTGGGTGTTGCTTCCCCTTTTCAAGCCCAGATTTGATTCGATTCCTGCCAGGTGGTGAGGACCGCCAGCCCCAGCCAGCTCCACAGATGAGTCTGAAATTTGCTTCAGCCATTTAGCGTGGTGCTGATAACACGCTGTTCCTGGACTGAGGCCACTTAGGTCTATTAAAATCCTGTTCTTCCCCTGCGTGAGTTAAGGAGACCCATTTCTCTCGCTTTCCACTTCCTGATTTCAGCCCAGAGAAAATAATTAATTCCGTTGATCCCTAATTGACTTCAGGTGGCACCTATACCAAACACTGACACCGTCCCCTTAATGAATAATTTCTTCACTTAAACTGGTTTCAGTCTTGTTTGGAAGAAGAGAATAAGAAAATTAAAGCTGTGGGAAGATAACGCTGCAAAGAATAACCGAAGCGTATTTACACATGCAACCAGGCACCCCTTCTGCACTGTGAAAGGCGGGGGAAAGCTGCGAACAGAGAGAGAACGATGCGTACAGAGGAAAACGATTCATACATTGGAGCACAGGCTGCGGGCCCCAGGAGGCTGCTGCTGATGTGGCGCAGGGTACAGAAGCGTGGAGGCCGCTGAGGCCCCTGTGCAGGCTGGTGTCCAGGTGGCCCAGCCACTGAGCCATGTTGTCAGGAATCTAGAACCTTTCACCTCTGGAGGGACACTGTGGGGGATCCACTGCCTCGAAGTTGGCCCAGCCACTTCCAGGAGACCCCTCCCTGCTCTTCTAGAATGGCCATTCTGTCTCACAGAGGCACAGCCCACAGACAGGCTGTCCTCCCAGGGGCAGGGAGGGGGATTCACAGAGCCCAGGATGTTCCAGAAAATGGAGAGAAAGTGTAACAGGGGCAGGGGGGAAGTCCAAGCTTGCAAATTCGTGGGGATTTTTTTGTTTTTTGAAACGAAGTCTCGCTGTTGCCCAGGCTAGAGTGCAGTGGTGTGATCTTGGCTCACTGCAATCTCCACCTCCCTGGTTCAAGTGATTCTTCTGCCTCAGCCTCCCAAGTAGCTGGGACTATAGACACGTGCACCACACCCGGCTAATTTTTGTATTTTTAGTAAAGATGGGGTTTCACCATATTGGCCAGGCTAGTCTCGAACTCCTGACCTCGTAATCCGGCCGCCTCGGCCTCCCAAAGTGTTGGGATTATAGGCATGAGCCACTGTGCCCTGCACAATAGCAAATCAGTGGTTTTCACCATTTCTTCAGCTGCTGTCTTGAGTTCCTGGGTGTCGCTAAGTGCCCACTGCAGGTGTAACTCTGGTCAGTGATGGCCCCACCCACGCCTGCATCTGGTCAGCTGTCACCAAGTGGAGAGGTGCTGACTGCGCAAACAGGCAGGAGAGGAGACCTGGCACCTGCCTCACCCCCTCACTCCCAAAGCCCCAGGGCTCCACCAAACAGCAGTAGAGAGACACTTTAAGATATAGGAGAACAGGCTCGGAGGCGCCATGACAAAACACTGGAAGCTGCAAAGCAGTCACTGCATGGTAGGTGGCTTAGCAGGACTGGGGGAGCCAAACCCCAAATCTGCAGCGTGAAATCGAAGAACCAGCCAGAGGGCTGGGAACTGAGAGGACTGAGCACTCCTGGAACCTGAGATGAGGGTCAGGGTGACAAAAATCAAGAGGACTGGGTGACACTTGAGAAGATGTAAAAGCTGGATCCTCTCCCCACCTCTGGGGCTGGGGGACTGCCCCATGTCTGTCCTGGCAGAGATCAGAGGTTTGCTCTCTGGAGCAGGTAAACAGATTCTGGACTGGGCACCCCCACACAAGGATGGTACAGGTTCTGGGAAGGCAGGACTGGGTTCTGCATGCAGAAATCCCCCCCACACCACCCAGGCGGCAGCCAGCCCTTGCTCCCTGCAGAAAGGAGCCTGGAAGAACCACTCAGGGACTGTAACTAGTGCAAAGGGAAAGTCCAAAACTCCTGACAGCTGTGGTCCCCCAAAACTTGGTGCACCCAGATCGCCCTACAATGAGTCAATGTTGACCAGCCATACCCAACCTCAGGTCCCCATTCCTAACACTCAGCTGAGCACCAAGGATCAGCAGATGTCTGCCTCCAGCAGAGAACACACACAAATTAAACCCTCAGATGCACACAGCTAAGCTCTCTGGGAGGAAGCAAGGACTGAAGGAGAAGAGAATTTCCAGAAGCATCTTTCATATTCTCAGGGAAAAGAAGGTATTTCATCCAGGAAATAAAATCAAGCATTCCAAAGAAAATGGAGGAAAAGAAATCATTAAAAAGGCACCAACATTCCCCGGGAAGGAAGATGACCCACTGACAGACTGAAAAGGCCTTCAGGTACCAAACGCAACAGAAGAAATACACTCACGCCAGGACACATGAGTGTTTCAGAACCCAGGACACGAGAAGTCTCTATAGCCTGCCACAGGGGGGGGAAAGAAAGCGGGGGAAGAAAACAGGTCACACACAAGAACCAGAAAGCCAAACAGATTCAGCCATCTCAGCAACAACCCTGAAATCTAGAACGAGCCAAAGCAAAGCCTTCCAGATTCTCAGGAAGATAATTCCCAGCTAGGGAAAACTGTCAATCAAGTATAAGAGTAAAATAATGAGAGTTTCAGACCCACAGGGTCTCAAATGTTTAACTTCCGTACGTCATCCCTCAAGCAAATACTGATGGGAGATTCTGCCCAAATAAAAGTGTGAAAGGAGAAAGAGGAAGAGACGAGACACAGGAAGTAGCCATGGGACACAGGGCCTCCAGTGAGGACTTCACAGGAGGGAAGAGGAGGAGCCCCAGGAGGAGTGAGGGGAGCTCAAAGATTGACAGCTGTGCTCCAGCCATGGAGGGCCGAAGTCCAGCCTGGGAGCGTGTGGCCCAAGAGACAGACCTTAGGATATTAGGATATTAAAAGACTGCACCAAGCTGCTTGAGGTCACCACACCATCCTTTGAACTAACAACAGGGTGCCCAGGGGATACTGCCCAGCTGTGACTGGGGCTTGTCTTGGCCATAGACGGAAGGAGCCCGCACCCTCCCCTCCATCCTCCACTCGAAGGACCAGCTGAGGGCACGCGTGACGCTCCGCAGCGAGATTCTGCTGTGACTTACTGTGGAATCCCGGAAACCGAAGCGCAGGGCCATCCTGTGGCATTCTACGGATGCCTCGGATGCGGGGAGCCCTGGCTTCGCCAACAGGCCTTGACCATGGATTTCCCCAAGAGGGATCCTCGTGAGCCCTCGGGAGGCTGAAGCCAGACGATGACTTCTCTGGAACTCTTCATCTGAAGGACGACCCTGCCCTTCCTCACACATCACCTCTGTGTTTGTTTCTCGAGACTTCACTACCATAGAGCATCCCTGGAGAATCCAGAAAAGCAAAGGAAGGATGAGACAAGTCCAGCTCCTGCCCCCAGAGGAGGAGGGCCCCTAATCTGCGCACTTTAAGGCACTGGCTACTATAAACACACCCCAAAAGTCAGTTATTAAAGAACCCCCGGGTGTCCCTCTCACTCTAATCCAGGCCTGACCCCTGCCTGACAAGTTCTAAACACCCAGGAAAGTACATCCCCCACCTGACCTTCTCTATGACCTTGAACCCAGAGTGCCAAGGCGGGTGGGCTGTGCCAGCATCTGTCATGGGCAGATGCTGCTTTGGACACAGAGGGTTTGAGAGGAGAAAATCCTTGGGTGGGAGAAAGACCAGGCCATTGCCAAGTTCCTCCCGCCAGTATCGGGGGTGCAGCAGCTCCCACCCAGCCCGTCATTTACTCCTCTTTTCCATTTTGCTGTTAGGAAGACCTCTTTTCCAAGTCGTGCCGGGGAGGCCCCCTTCTCGCTGCTCCTCAAACCATTCAGTGGTTCTGAAGGTCCTTGTAAGCTGGGTGGTACGTGGAACAGGTACATCTAGAAGCTGAGAGACATCTTTCTATGTTAGACAAGCCTTGTCACTTTTACATTATGTTCATTTAGAATTAGATGTAGCACGAATGAAACATGATATTGGTTCTTTGCATGACTGTAGGAGTCTTGAGATTGACAGTAAAACACAGTGAAAGCTGACAAGTGATAGTGATTTTGTAGAATAAAATTAAAATATTTTATGATTTTTTTCTTTGCTAATGATCATATACAAAATGCAACCCCATTAAATGATTAAACATTATAAGTAAAATTTCAAAGAAATTCAGTTTATTTCCAAATCAAAATATTCCTCTAAGAATGTTATTGGCAATCCCAGCTGCTATGGCCTCTGCAGATACAAAAGTTTCTCCAAAGTTTTGAAAACTAGCTAAGAACTACAAGAACTCAGGAAAGGATGCCTAATTTGTCATTACTGTCAAATTATGTAAAAACCTTAATTATAATAGCATGATTAGTGATATTGATGAAATAAAGGCAAGAAAATAATTTTTTAGAATAAACTTATAACAATTTATAAGTTATGCATGTTGTATTTTTATTCATCCAAGCATTATTGGCCCAGCAAGAGAACACCCACATACATGCAATAATAATTAAATTTGGTTTTCTATATTTTGCCAGCCTTCAGTTACCCAAAAAAACATAATTTTATACATCTTTCAATTTTGTTATTATGAAAGTACATTTGTCAAAGAAGGAAGCTGGAATATTCTTTATTCAACAATTTAACTTGATTTATAATGTTTAAATATTTAGACATATGATATGTGGACCTGTGTTTGTAATCTCGTCTCAAGTCCCACCATTGTTACGGTTGGGCCCAGGTAGAAACATGGAGGGAGCGAGACAGAATTAGGAAGGAGAACACAGAGGCCTCTACGTTTCTAGAATTTTCTATTTCTCATACTAGGGAGTGGAGGTATGGGCATTTGTCTTGTTACTTTCCTATAAACTATATTTACATTTTATGCACTTTTGAATGCATGATATTATGACAATACAAACAAAATGAAATAAAAATAAGGCTACGAAAAAGGATTTACCTTGTTAACCATTCAGAGAGGCCATGAATCCCAGATGAGATCATATACAGGAAAGTGCACTGTAAAGAGAAAGCCTCGCTCTGGCCAAACTGTCCTTATTGTCCCATGACGCCAGGCAGGGGAAGGTGTGGGTGAACATTATCAGCTCGTTGAGAATGAAAATCTTGTTGACATTTTCCTTACCAGAATTTGTAATAATGTGTTTTCCTTCTACACTGATTCTAAACACATTACTTGCATATTTTGGAAAATTTGGAAACTAAGAATAAAAAGCAAGCATATATGTCACTACCCAGAGAAAACAACTACAGAAACAGTGGCATACAGTATTTCACTATTTAAAAAAAAAAATGTGTCTAGCCAGGAGTGGTGGCTCACACCTGTCATCCCAATATCCTAGGAGGCTGAGGTGGGCGGAGTGGTTGAGCCCAGGAGATCCAGCCAGCCTGGACAACACAGCAAAACCCCATTTCTACAAAAAATACAAAACTTAGCTACGTGTGGTGGGCATGCTTGGAGTCCCAACTACTCAGGAGGCTGAGGTGGGAGGGTTGCCTGAGCCCAGGAGGCAGAAGTTGCAGTAAGCTGAGATCATACCACTGCACTCAAGCCTGAACAACAACAGAGCAAGACCTCATCTCAAAAAAAGATGTGTCTAGGCCAGGCGAGGTGGCTTACTCCTGGTAATCCCAGCACTTAGGAGGCTGAGGTAGATGAACTGTTTGAGGCCAAGAGTTCAAGACCTGCCTGGGCAACAGAGTGAGACCCCATCTCTGCCAGTATTTTTTAAATGACCAGGCATGGTGGTGTGCACCTATACTCCCAGGGAGGCTGAGGTGACAGGATCACTTCAGCCAAGGAGATGAAGACTGCTCGAGCTGTGATCATGCCGCTACACCCTAGCCTAGGTAACAGAATGAGATCGTGTCTCCAAAACAAAAAAGTGTCTATCATTCAATCTATAATTTTATATGGTTGAGATCAGCCTCCAAATATGATTATTTTTGCCTTGTTTTTCTTACTTAATATGCCAGACTTTTCCCCATGTTATTACAAACTCATTGTAAGCATCTTTGGAGCATAATTTACTTAATCATTTCCTCATTATAGGACAGTTAGGCAGATTCTAATTACTCACTATCACAAATTACCCTGTGAGGAATAAGCGGTGCTCTTCCTGAGTCTTTGTGTGGACTTCCAATTCGTTTCTTAGGATCAATATATCCAAATGGGCTTGAGAGAGTTTTTCAGATTCCAAATGTAGCTGTTGAAGTCATTTACGTTATAGGTACATGCCACTGGCCTTTCCCATCTGGGCACTGATGTGCTATCACCCTGGAATGCCCGTTAGTTACTAAGTCTAAAAGCCACATGGAGCCAGAGAGACTAGTCGCACCCTGGCTTTGCACAGCATTGTCTGGAGGTAGGAGAGTTCGAACCTCCCTAAGCCTCACTCTCCTTGGTCACGACAAACACAGCTGTGACTGCCAGGTGCAGAACTGGTAAGGATTAAAAACAATGCAGGCACATGCTCAGCGCAATGCCTGGCACACAGCAGTGTTCAGAAAATGATGACTCACATGAACCGTTTTTAAAATGCCTCTTTCCTAATTATTCCAGCAAAACGTTCCAGGGAAGACTCTGATCAGCCTGCCTGGAGTCACGCCCCCTTCCCACAGCCAATTACTGTAGAGGTTGATTGGCCAGTTCTGGAGTCAGGTGCCCTTCTCTCAACCAATTACTATGAAGTCTGATTGGCCTGTTCTGGAGTCATGTGCCCTTCTCTCAGCCAATTACTAAGAAGTCTGATTGGC
Source organism: Ateles fusciceps (assembly GCA_036589455.1). Taxonomy (NCBI): domain Eukaryota; kingdom Metazoa; phylum Chordata; class Mammalia; order Primates; family Atelidae; genus Ateles; species Ateles fusciceps. The sequence goes on along the minus strand of JAZHEH010000402.1, from coordinate 303,593 downwards.
CAGTTCTGGAGTCCCATGCCCTTCTCTCAGCTAATTACTGTGGCCTCTGATTGGCCAGTCCTGGAGTCATGTGCCCTCCCCTGAGCCAATTGCCCTGGCCTCTGATTGGCCAGTCCTGGGGTGTCTTGCTCATTCTGAAGTTGGAATGGGGCATAGGGTCATCCCTTCCTGAACTATGGGGAGTGGGAATTGTGGGTCCCAAAGAAAGGAATCCTGTTACCAGAAGGCGGAAAACAGGCAGACAAGCAAAAACGACAGAGGTCCAAGGCTTCCGTAACAGTGCCTCCCTGCTGCTTGCTTGGGAAAGGACTGGGTCCCAGACAATGACCCTGACACTACGTGGACATGGGAGAATCACCCCTGCCTGTGTTTATAGGGGAAGGAAGAAACAACAAAACGAAGACCAAGATGGCTGGGCCTGGAGGATGGTTGACCCTAGTGAGTTTGAAAATCTTTCTAGCCTTGAAAGAATGTGAACTTACAAGCAGATCTAGAAAACGGGGTGAGTTCTATCCTGGGGAAGCAAGGGCTTCACAGCTTAGGAAAACCAGTGCTTCATTAGGAAACTGGGCACAGCCTCCATTAACAGGACTCGAACCTGCCACCCACCACCAACCCCAGGCCCAGTGCAAAAGCCCCTTCTCTGAGAAGTCTCCCTGAGCCCTGTCAGAAATTAAACAATGCCAGTCGCTAGCTAAAGACAATGAGGGCAGGTCTCAGTCCACTGCAGCAGGGAATAGAGTCCACTGCAAACTGAGCTCATGCAGAGCTGAACGAGCATTTTAAAGGAGAATGAGGGAGCAGGAGAGGAAGCCTGTGAGGCTCCAGCAGAGTCAGGGAAGGGGAGATTGCAAAAGCAGGAGGGGTGGTCAGTGTGCTTAGGCCATCAGGGTTGCTACCTAGGACTCATCAAAGCCAGGCCCCTGCCCCCACCACAACTGGGACATGGGGGCCCTGTCTTAGGCCAGAACAGACAGTAAATTCTTCTGGCAGCCTTGAAATTTCCCAGGGACGAACTTAAGCAGGGGATGCAGCCTTAAACTGTCAGAAACAACGCCAGGGTCTGTCCCCGTCTCTTATTGTTGGGAGGTGGAGGAAATCAGTTGACATGAGAGTCTGCAGTTTCTAGAGGCCAAAGCTGAGGCTGAGAGTGGCTCAGAGGAGCCTGCGTTGGTCCAGAAGAGAGTCTTTGTCAGACCCCAGATGTCCACCTCCTTGCCTTCCTCTACCATGCCCCCCATGTGCCTGTCACCCACACACCATGTAAGATGCCCAAGGTAGGCCTTCCATCTCCACGTCCCTGGAACCCATGACAGGGTGTGTTGAGGGATGAATTCTGTTAACTCACTGACTGCCCAGTGGTGGACAAGATGGAGGAACCACACATGGCACTACACCTTGCACAGAAGGACTTCAAAGGCTCAGATCTCCACGCCCAAATGCAAGGATTTTGATCCAGACACTCTGGACTTGTACAGCTGAAGGACTGATTAAAAAAAAAAAAAAGCTTCCTAACAGTCCTGATGTTTGGTTGGGACTGGACCCCCACTGGTTCTGCACAGGTAGATGTGCCTGTTTCAAATGCTGCCTTCTGCTGAGCGAAGATGGATCTCCAGGTAACTCCTGCCCAGGCCCTCCCCTCCCACCCTCCACCAGGCCCAGCTGGGCATAGGAGCCATAGAACCCTCACCAGCCCTGGGGGTGCTGAGTCCTGAGACTAAGGTCAGGGTTTAGGGGCAATTAGGTGAAGGAAACCCCTCAGCCAGTGTTGGCTTAAGACTGCTTAGGCCTTTTCGCCGGGGGGCGGGAGGCTAACTTCTGCTGGGCTGGCAGCTCCCGTTAGCAAGCAAGCCTACTTCTCTTGGCACTGCCAACTCTCTTGGGTTCCTTACTGGGAAGGAGGGCAGGATCTTTCCTGCCTATTCCTGGAGTCCCTGGTTGTAATATAATCAAACCCAACTCAGTTCAACCACTTCTTTTATGGGAGCCATACATCGTAGACTGTCAGGGTAGGAGAGGCCTTCAAGATCTCATCCACCAACCTTGAGAGTGGGGAAACTGAGGCCCTGGGGTGCTGGCACAGGTCTTCCAGCCAGGCTCTGTGCAGAAGAGCAAGTCCTGCTGTTTTGCCAAAGCCTGTCTCCAGGCCCTTTCCTTCTTTCAGCCAAAGCTTGGGCACAACTGCCTGGACTGATGTCCTTGCTGAGGCTGAACCCCTTCTGGTGACTCTGGTGATGGTAGTTCTGTCACTTCATGAGGAGAACTAAAGTTAGCACTCCTTTAAGGATTTGGTTTTGAAAAACTGTAGAAAGGGGATACTGAAATTTGCTTGATTTGTCCGTTCCCTGGAAGCATCTCAAAGTCTAGTTCAAAACCGCACTGACTTCAAAGGCAGAAAGAAACGCTTGGAAGAGAGGAGACGAAGAGGGCAAGGAGATCCAGGGCTGTTTCTAGGTCGTAGTGGCCACACCCGAGACTGCTCCCTGTGTGGGTGGACGGAAGGACTGGAGTAAGGCAAGGAGGAGCAAAGGTCAGTCCATTTCCGTGGTAACACACAGGAAAGGAGGCCAGAGCCTCGCTGGCCTCTCAGGGGCTACCAGGGTGGACCCGAGGGAGGTTTTCAGATGGCAGCAGGGGGACTTGCGGGGAGAATCACTTGCTCCTGGCAAACACTGTGGCTCCGACGGCCACTGTCTATTAAATAGCATTATTTAAACCTTGGCAGTCACTTAGATCCAGAGCTGGCAGATTAATTTTATCTTAAATCTTTAGCCGGTGGAAATATATCAAAATGCAGCTTTTACAACCAGTGACAAAACAGAAGCCCTATCTGTGTTTGGACAGTGGCTGCTGATGTCACACTCCGGGAGTCGTTCCCCCCCTTAGAGAGAGAGAGGACCTCGGGGGTAGTCCTCTGTGGTCACAGCTGTATCCCCAGACACTCTCTAAGTATGAGTCTAACGAATAACCAATGACCCCGTAAATACACCTGAAGCACATGCTACGTGGCTGCCCTCAGCAGGGCAGACACAATGACAGGGACCAAGCTTGATGCTGCCCTCAAGGCAGGGAAGCAGAGAAGATCCTCAGGCAAGTGCATGATATTCGAGAAGGATCTCGAGGACTACAGGAGCACCTCATGAGGACCTGGGAGCAATCACGGAGGGCTCTCTAGAGGCAGTGATCCCTGGACTTGAACAACAAATGGGATTCACAGATAAATAAAGTGTGAAGGGTCATCCAGGAATCTGCTCCGTCGCTCATCCGTTCCTTAACTCAACAGACATTCATGGAGCTCGACTCTGTGCAGGACTGACGAGGGCAACCCGAGATGGTGGAGCACTGTCACCAAGAGCTGACAGTCCATGGAGACAGACACCCATGGGACAGCCCGCATCAGCGCAGGAGACAAATGAGGAAGGGTCTGCCAGGGGGGAGACCCAGCCCAGGAGGAAGGAAGAGCCCTGAGAGGGGCTGGAGAGCACAGCACAGCGGGGAGCAGGGCAGCAGGAATGCAGGGGGTTAAAGTAGAGGCAGCAGCAGCAAACCCACAGGGGTGAGAAGCCTGGGCCAGAGTGGGCTCAAAGGCCTGGGGGAGTAGCACAGAGGAGGGACCCAAACTGCCTTTAGGTGGGCACCCCTGCAGGGGTGGGGAGGGCTCCAGTGGGACATGTTGCATCTCCCAACAGGAGTAAGTAGAGCCTAGGGTGGGCATCGGCAGAGGGTGCAAAACACAGGTGGGTGATGGTCCGGGAGGGTGGGCATCGGGAGAAGGAGTCAGACACAGGTGGGTGATGGTCCGGGAGGGTGGGCATCGGGAGAAGGAGTCAGACACAGGCGGGTGATGGTCTGGGAAGGTGGGCATCGGGAGAAGGCACCAGACAGAAGAGGTGGTGACAGTTGGGAGGGTGGACATCAGCAGAAGTTGCCAGACACAGGCGGGTGACAGTCTGGGAGGGTGGGCGTTGGTAGATGGAGTCAGACACAGGCGGGTGATGCTCTGTGCCTTTGGGGTTTGAGGCTGCATCCAGGAGTATTGGTCCAGCCACTCTGGACTTAGTCCTTCTCCCAGCTGGCCACCAGCAGGGCTCCTGTGCAGGCCCCTGGCTCTCCTGTCAGCTCATAGTCTTCCACACGGAAAGTGATCTCCCCCAAGGCCTGTGAGGGCTGGGCTCACACCTGGCTCCACTGAGGTCCCGGCCCACCCAGCTTCCCCCAACTTGGCTCTGACTGGACCTTCCTGGACCCGTTCTATTGCTGAGGTGACAGCTTACTACAAACAGAGAGGTGTCAAACAGGGCAGATTTGCTGTCCTGCCGTTCTAGGGGACAGAAGCCCAAAGTGGCCGCGTTCCTTCTGGGGTCTGCAGGTGAGAACCCATTTCCTTGCCTGGTCCAGCTCCGGGGGCCACCTGTGTAGCCGGCTCATGTCCCACATCATCTTGACCTCCACCTCCCATCTCATCTCCTCTCTGCCTCAAACCCTCCTGCCCCCTACTCATGAGGACCCTTGAGATTGGGCCCACCAGGGAATCCAAGGAGCCGAGGGGCCCCCAGAGGTGTCTGCAGCGCCTTCCCACAGGCCTCAGGCCACACCACAGCCCCGAGTCCTGTGGCCAGCCCCTCATCTCCCTCAGAGATCCCCCAGCTCCCAGCCCACGAGCAAATGAATGATATTTGTAACTATTTCCTGTATCATCAGAATCAAAAAGCGTTAACTGGAGATTTTCAAATCCTCCTCTAAACTAAGGTAAGAAGCATCTTCAAAGATGTGAATATCTGGTCCTCATTAACTTGAAATCTGTGCATTCTGCAAAGGTTGGCATTGACCATTAAAAGCCGGAAGGACATGAGGAAGGAGGGGAGGAGGGAAAGAACAAATGCCGCAGCACCCTGCCACGTGACAGGAGCTCTGCTGGGCACTGGGCATGTATTACACGGTGCTCACAGCAATCACCGGAGAGCGGTCACTGGCTGGCTCTGCAAATCACCTGTATCTGCAAATTCTGCATGCGTGCATTCAACCTGCAACGGATCAAAAATATTTAAGAATAAATAAAAATAACAATACAAAAAATGCAGTCTAACAACGATTTACATAGCATTTACATCGCATTGGGTATTATAAGTAATCTGGAAGTGATTTTAAATATAAGGGCCTGGCATGGTGGCTCACGCCTGTAATCCCAGCACTTTGGGAGGCCAAGGCATGTGGTTCACTTGAGGTCAGGAGTCCAAGACCAGCCTGGCCAATATGGTGAAACCCCGTCTCTACTAAAAATACAAAAAATTAGCCAGGTGTGGTGGTGGGCACCTGTAATTCCAGCTACTTGGGAGGCTGAGGCAAGAGACTCACTTGAACCCAGGAGGTGGAGGTTGCAGTGAGCCAAGATCACACCACTGTGCTCCAGCCTGGGCAACAGCACAAGACTCCATCTCAAAAACTAACAAACTTACATACATACAGATGTACATACATATATACATACATAGATATGTACATACATACATACGTACATACATACATATGTAAATGGGAGAATATGCATTGATTAAATGCAGATACTACAGCATTTTCTATAAGGGACCTGAGCATTGTTGGATTTTGGTATCTGAGGCATCAGGGATCAGAGGGGCATATCCCAGAAGCAATCTCTTGTGTATACCAAGGGGCGACTGTATTCACTTTTACCCCCTGGGTATGGTAGGTGGTGTTAGTGTCAGGCTTTCATTGTGCTTCCCACATAGGCCATCCCTCCACAGGATGCCCTCTCTTTTCCACTGACACTGGGCTTGGCCAGGTGACTCATTTTGGCCACAAAGATCTGAGCAGCACTGACATGTCCCACTTCTCAAAGAAGCATTAAGAGCCATTGCATGGTTCTGCTCTCTCTCTTTTCCCCTGTGCCTCAACATCAGCAATGTCCCAGATCGGGTTGCTCCCCCAGCCTGGGTCTCAGAGGGCACAGCCAGAGCCACTCCTGATGAATGTGTCATGGGAGCGAGACCTTAAGGGATGTTTGTTACTGCAGCAGAACTTAGCCTGAGCTGACTGACAGATAAGGAAGCCAGGATTCAGGAAGGCTGAGCGGCTTGGAAATCAATAATTTGATCACAGAGCCCAGAATGGAATTCATGCCTTCCAAATGTTTGCCTGGTCCTGTTGGTTCTCCAGGCAACTTTGCAACAGCTAACAGTAGCAAACAGAGAGGACCCAACAGGCAGTGAGCTTTCACTGAAGCCAGCATCTACGAGTTCATGATTTTTTAAAAGCAGCAACAGCTAATATCTATTGATTATTTTTGAGTCAGACACTGTGGTGCAAATGCTTTGCAGTCTTTTATCCACTCTTCATGTGACCCTATGAGGTAGGAGAGCCCTCATTTTACAGATGAGAAGACTGGGTTCATGTTACTTCATTCTAGTGCAAATCTACCCTTATTCTTTCTGAAATCTGTGTAATGTCCAAAATATGAACACAGGTAAGGATCTGCACCCATCCCCTTATCAATAAATATTTTGGAATTATAAACAATGCTGCAATTGTTGACTGGGACACACATTCCTACAATCTTCGGCTACTGTTTCTACGGGGTAGAGTCCCAGAGTAGGGTTGTAGGGTCAAAAATATGTACTGCCAGGTGCAGCGGCTCATGCCTGCAATCCCAGAACTCTGGGAGGCCAAAGTGGGTAGATCACTTGAGCCCAGGAGCTGGAGACCAGCCTAGGCAACATGGTGAAACCCTGTCTCTACAAAAAAATTTTTTAAATTAGCCTGGTGTGGTGGCACACATCTGTAGTCCCAGCTACTAGGGAGGCTGAGGTGGGAGGATCACTTGAGCTTGAGAGGCAGAGGGGGCAGTGAGCCAAGATCATGCCACTGCACTCCAGCCTGAGTGACAGAGCAAGACCCTGTCTCAAAAAGAGAGAGAGAGAGAATGAAAGAAAGAGAAAGAAAGAAAGAGAGAGAGAGAAAGAAAGAAAGAAGAAAGAAAATACATGTTGAGTTTTTATGTAAAGTAAAACTGCTATCTATCAAAAAACAAAACAGCTGTATCTATGTGATACAGTTTGGCTGTGTCCCCATCCAGATCTCATCTTGTACTCCCACGTGTTATGAGAGGGACCCAGTGGAAGGTAATTGAATCATGGGGGCAGTCTTTCTTGTGCTGTTCTTGTGATAGTGGGTTAAGTCTCACGAGATCTGCTTGTTATTATAAAGGGGAGTTTTCCTGCACAAGCTCCTCTCCTTGCCTGCCACCATCCACATAAAATGTGACTTGCTCTTCCTTGCCTTCCACCATGATTGTAAGGCTCCCCCAGCCACATGGAACTGTAAGTCCAATTAAACCTCTTCCTTTTGTAAATTGCCCAGTCTCAGGTATGTCTTTATCAGCAATGAAAATGGACTCATGCACTATGGAATCGATTTCCATTCTCACCAAGCAAATAAGAGCAGCTATTTGCTAATACCATTACTAGTCCTATACCTTAGCAGTATGTAAAGCTTTTGCAAAACTGATAGCTACAAAAATATCTCATTGTGTTTTCATTTGGTTTCTTTTGGTTGCCAGCGAGGATGTGTGTCTGTGCAAATGTCCACCAGCCATTTGATTCTATCTTCTGTGAAAAGCTGGCATCTGCAATTCCTCTTGCTGGGGTAGTTACTGGTGTCTGTGTCCTTTTCCTCTGTCCCAAACCCATGCACTCTGGAGGGGGGTGGTCTCTGTATCTCTGCAGATCGTCACCAGCATGAAACCCCACTTCATTCATGGGCATTCGGAGTGAATGGATGAGTGGAAATGACTATTTATTGAATGCTGACGGTGTGCCTGGCACTGTGCTTAACAAGATGCACACAGGGTCTCATTTAACCCTCACAAAACCTGCTGAATTAGGTATGCATCCATTACCTCACTCTGTAATTCCAAAGTCCAAAGAGTTCTAAAATCCAAAAGAGTTTCTACAGGTCATTGGGCACCAGTATCCATCATGAATTCTCATGAGACCATTTATAATCTTTGCTTCCTGCCTTCATTTGCATAGTCATCTGTTGATACTAAAATATCCAATTCCATTTGGGGGTATTTACCCCAGACTCTGCTTCCAAGGTTAATAATTGTAATACACACTGTATTACCTGCAAAATCCAAAAGAAAAAGGCTGAAATGGGGAACCTAGCTGCCCTGAGGGTATGGCTAAGAAACTGCAGATTTGTGTCAGCATCCCCCGTATTACAGATGAAGAAACTGTGGCTGGGAAATTGACAACGTTTCCGTGATGCAGAGTTGTTAAAGGACAAGGCAAGAAACTAAGCTCTGACCCCAGTGCCAGTGCTCTTGACCCAGGTATGATCCTGCTGTCTGCTCCTGCTCTTAATGCCACAAGAGGGGTCCCATGACTTGTGAGTTCGGGGAGCAAGAGCTTGGTGAGAACAGCACATTTGTAAAGGCAGCAAACGGCGTGTCAGAGACAAGGCAATCAAGCTGACGCATCTCCTTGGGATCTCCATTCCAGGATATCATGGCTCATAAATACCATGCAGGGTCTCAGATCCAGAAGCCTGCATCCAGGGAGTAGAAGAGCTCTCTCCCCGAGGTGTGGCTGAAGTTGGCTGGGCTGGGAGGCAGGCTGGCTCCCTCTCTAACAGATCAGTTTAATTAAAAGCAGGATGGATGCTTGGCTCCTGTTGGAGACAATCATTAGACAATCAAAATGCTTGGGTACAAGGAAGTAATTGCATTTCACAGAGACCTTTCTGCCATCAAGACAGAATCAATCAGTAATTAAATTAGAAGTGAAAATGAGTTGCTCAGGCCCAAGGCTCACTGACTGAGCAGAGATCAAGTGAATCCCACTATGTGCTGTGAGCACAGAGATGAGGGGGACACAGTCCCAGACACCAAAGTCCCCCAGCTAACCAAGCAGCCACTCAGGATGAAAGCACAGGGTGTCCTCACCAGGGACTGGAAGGGGCTTCAACACAATGGATTCTAAAGTGTCACAATAGTATATCTTCTCAGTTCAAAGAAAACTAAACAGAAAGGGGGCTGTAGTGGTTAGCTACCAGTGTATAATAACCCAAAACTCAGTAGGGTATGAAGAGTATATGCATTGGTTTATACCGATGAGGCATCTGCAGATGAGCTGGGTGTCTGCAGATCGCAGCTGGGTTTGCTCCTGTGTGTGCAGGCTGTGGTCACTCTGGGACACTTCCAGAGCAACTATCTTATCCCCCTCTAGCACAGGTGGCCATCCCCTCTCAGCCTCCTCTTGGGTGTCTTTCTGTGATTGTGAACTCCCTCAAGGAAACATCTTTGACTCCTCTTCTCCCTAAACAGGTTGCACTTCATGCTGAGCAGGATACTCCTAGTGGGTGCTGATATGTGCCTCTACCTCCTGCAAAGTAGACAAGTGGATCAAATCCAGTCACCAGAATTCCTTTGCATTTTTTCAGAAGAGATTCCCGGGGCAGAAGCTGAGCTCTCAGTGCTCTGAAGATGGGCGGAACTTCTCTGTGTGAGACAAGGGGGAAGAATTTCCAAGCTGCACCAGGAGGGAGCCAGGAAAGGAGGCTTCCGGGAGCAAGATGGCGGACACTGGAGCTTGCAATGTGACCCCTCCCACCAACCCCGAGGCTTCAAATCCTTCACAAATACCTGGATGTGGGGGAGTTTCTGGAAACTCTGTGCCCAAACTATCTCTGTTAAAATCTAAGCGTTAGGTGTAGATGCTAGAAGCACAGAGCCAGTGAGGCACAGAAGCTGGCAGAAATAACTAGGCAGGAGCTGGGTTCACTCCCTTAGAGCTGTGAAGGTGGGTTCAGATCAAGTGTGACCCACACTCTGAAGGTCAGGAAGCCCTGCTAGCATCAGAGGGGGAATCTGACACAATGGTGCCCTTGCAGAGCTCACAGTCTGGAGAAAGGCACACACAGAGGACTCTAAGACAAATGCTGTGTCGGAGAATGAAAAAGAAACTATGGGAATCCAGAAGAGAGGACAATTAACCTTCCTGAGGGTCAAGGAGGGCCCAACAGTAGAGAGGCTATTTGTGCTATGCCTTAAAGGTTTTCACTGTCTGTAGGTAGAGGGGTCAAAAGCTCAGAGAGATGGAGCAAACCAAGATCCCTGGACCTGCCCCAGGCCCTGTGAGTCAGAATCTCAGATGGAGGGCTGGAGATGCTTCACCTTTGTTAAAAGCTCCAGGTGATTCTGAGGCTCAGCCAGGTCAGGGAACCACCAGCCTGGAGGATGACCACAGCTGCAGCCGAGCCACTCTCAAAGGCACCTGCCTCCTCCTGCCCAGAATCATAGGGCACTATATGTGTGTGTCTGTGCATGCATATGTATGTATGTATGTATGTGTATGTACCTGTGTATATGTGTGTATGTGTGTGTGTACATGTGTATGTGTGTGCATACATGTGCATGTGTATGAATCACTGTGTGTATTGTGCATGTGTATATGTATGTGTGTATGCGTGTTTGTCTACATGTGAGTTGTGTGCATATACATGCGTGTGTGTACGTGTGTACATGGGTGTATATATGTGCATATGTGTGCATGTTTATGGGTGTGTGCGCACATGTGTTTGTGTGTACACATGTATGCATGTGTGTGCGAATGTGTGTGTGTGTAACGTGCATGTGTGAATTGTGTGTATGCATGTGTGTATATGTGTGCATATGTGTGCATGTTTATGGGGGGTGTGTACGTATGTGTGTGTGTTTGTGTGTGTGTGTGTGTATGTGTGTATTGCCTGAGCTGGGGTGTGAGGGCTCAGTCCCTGTCACAGATTGGTGAGGCCAGGTTGGGGAGTCCTTTGCAGAAACTCAGAGGTTGTGTGCACCTCGAGGTCTCCTTCCTGCCTCCCTTCTCACCCCCATGAACAGGAGGCTCCTTCCCAGCCCTGTGGCTGCTCTTTGTGTCCAAGACTTTGAAGCCCACCAGTGCCAAGCAGCATGTTGTGCTGCCAGTCTGTGGAACATCTCGCTTTGCACCGGCTGTGAGCACATCCATCCCCTTGAGGACAGGCTCCATTTGCGCCACAAATGGAAATGAGCCTTCTGAGACAATTAGAATTTTTCAATAAGATGTGAGCTGGCATGCAGGGGGCCGTGATGAAACATCCTCACTCCAGATCTCCAGGGCTTCCTTTTGTTGCTCCTCTCTGGTGGTGAGTGATGGAGCCAGGGGAAATGTGCACAGGCACAGCTTCCTCAGAGTTCCAGCCCTGTAGGTGGATACATGGGGAGGCTGGGATCTCCTGGACACCCTCTCTGCTTGCAGAGGCACCTGTGAGAAGTTCAGGTAAACAGTCCTGGTTGCTGAGGAAAAGGAGCTGGGGTGGGGAAAGCATTTCTGACTGTGCATCCACTGATGCCCCTCCTCCACCTATGGGCTCCCAGTGCAATCCCTTCTCCCTGGGCTTCACACATCTCCATCCCCAACTAGGGGAATCTGCCAAGGTTTACCAACGCCCACGCCTCTGTTAGGATCCACCTGGTGAGAGCTCACTGTTTTCGATGAAGGTGGGGAGAGGGAGTGCGCCTTAATTTTCTGTCTGAATCACCAAGATTGAGGGAGCTTGTATAAAGCTTGCAGCACACGTTGCTTGAGCACTGACTGTGTCTCTGGCACGAGGCAGGCATCAGAAGACAACTGTGAACCAGATGGACATGGATTCTGTCCTCAAGAGAGCCCAGCAGTGATGGCCCACACTGGGAAGCCAGAAGGGAGAGTCTGGAAGTGTTGGGGAAGCAGAGAAGAACTGGACCTCACCAAGTCCGAGGGCTTGGTGAGAACTCAGGAATCAGGGAGAGGGGGTGGTTCCTGCAGCTCGGCAGGACCCCCAGCCTGGCCACTGGCCACCTGATGCAGGAGGCCACTGGCCCCAGTTTATATCCCGTCCACTGAGCTGGTGGCACTTAAAAAGTGGGTGGTCACTCAAAGCCTCAGAACCTGCCTCAGCAAAACTGCAAAATCACATTAAAATGAGAAGAATGGCTCCCTGCCTGTCTGCTGGGGAACCACCTTGGGCTCCATGGGTGAGTCACATAGGGTCCCACCCCCATGAGCTCAGTCCAGAGGTGGGTGGGACACAGAGAAGCAGGTCATCATAACACAGAGGGAGAGTCAAGGGAGGCTCAGGGAAAGGTTCCTGGAGAAGGTGAGTCCTGAGCTGAGACTCACCTTCCTTTTGCTGAGACTGAAGGGGTGCAGGCGAGGCCCTGAGGAAGGGTGTTTCTGGAAGAGTGAACACCACAGGCAAAGGCCTGGAGGAAAGAGAGAGAGCGTGGCACATGGAAATGGCCAGTGAAGTGGCCATGATACCCTTCCGAGGTGTAAGGAGAGGAGTAAAGAGGGAGTGTGAATGGAAAGGGATCCCCTAAAGCCGGGGAGAAATTTATGAAACAATTGGGAACCACTGGGGAGATGGGGGAGGACAGGATGGGAACAGAGCTGTGTTTTAGAAAGACTCATCAGGCCTGGCCAATGTGGTGAAACCTCATCTCTACTAAAAATACCAAAATTAGCTGGGTGTGGTGGCAGGCGCCTGTAATCCCAGCTACTCGGGAGGCCCAAGCAGGAGAATCACTTGAACCCGGGAGGTGGAGGTTGCAGTGAGCTGAGATTGTGCCACTGCACTCCAGCCTGGATGACAGAGCTAGAGTTCAGAAAGGGAAAGGGAAAGGAAAGGAAAGGAAAGGAAAGGAAGAAGTAAAGAGAAAGAAAGAGAGAAAGAGAGAGAGGGAGGGAGGGAGGAAGGACTCGAGGGAGGGAGGAAGGACTCATCGGAACGAACAATGAACATTGAAAAAAATACTGCTTCATTAAAAAGAATGAGAATGCAAGTTAAAATAATAATAATATGTCATTTCACGCCAACTAAATCTGAAAAAAAAGTAAGATGTGATGACATCAAGTGTTGAGTAGGACTTGCAACAGTGACCTGTGCTCTGCTGGAAAACAGGTTGGCATGGGCTAGTGATGCTGACAACACACACAGGGTCATGTGGCACTCAGACACTCCGGGGTACATCCTACAGGAAGCTTCCTACAAGTGACCACAGGCACACTACTCCCAAGAGGGAAACCAACCCAAACAGACCTGGACTTGGTCAGTGTCCCTAGACAGAGAACGGACACATTCAGTTTTGCCACAGTCATGTCATGGAACCCTGGAACTGGTGAGCGGAGGTGCATGAATCACAGCCTGGTACGGCACGCTGGTCCTCGGGAATGCAACCCTGTGGCCAGAGCGGCTTTGAGACTCCCTCCACACACCACGGGAGGCGGCTACACACAGGCACAGGCGAGGAACACAAACGTGTATACCACAAACATGCAAAGCCAAGCACTCCATTGTAGACAGATCAGCGCTTGCAGTAGAACTCAGGGGCCAATTCAGAGAATGGTGAGTACAAAATGCTTTTAGAAAGGGGGAAGATGGATAGGAGTTACATTATCCATAAGTATAAAGTGTGACATGCAGGGGCTTCAGGGGGTAACATCAACTCCTGCGGGTCATGCTTACTGCCAGGGTGTGCAGTGAAGGGTTTGTCTTGGTACTCCAAAGATATTTTATAATATCATTTTGATTTTACTCAATAGTTAATTTGAAAACAGTAGAGAAAAGGGTATTTTAAAATGATAGAAATTTGGGATGGACAGAGAGAGGAATGGGGCTCTTAGCTACATTAGTAAAATTGTATTAATTATATACATATATTTTTTGAGATGGAGTCTCACTCTGTTGCCCAGGCTGGAGTAGAGTGGTGCGATCTCAGCTCACTGCAACCTCCGACTCCCTGGTTCAAGTGATTTTCCTGCCTCAGGCTCCCAAGTAGCTGGGATTACACGCACGCGCCACCACACCCAGCTAATTTTTGTATTTTTAGTAGAGATGGGGTTTCACTGTGTTGGCCAGGCTGGTCTTGATCTCCTGACCTCATGATCCACCCATCTCAGCCTCCCAAAGTGCTGGGATTATAGGCATGAGCCACAGTGTCTGGCCAATAATATTTTTTAAAGATTTGATAATACAAAGAAAGCACTCAGTAAAATACCAAAATATTATACCACTTATCAATCATGAGGCCTTGAACAAGTTATTTAATCACCATGGAGCCTCCATTTCCTTCTGATGCAGCGGCTAAACATTTGAGGTGTTGTTTTAATTTAAATTATATATACATAGAGGGTAAATGATTTATATATACACATTTATATAATGTAAATTATGTGTGCATTTATTGACCAATCAATTGGTTTATTATGTTGGTGGGCCTAAAATAATTTTGTTCAAAAGCTATTTTTAAAATAAATTTTTAATTAAAAATATGAAAATATAACATATCTATGTATATTAAAGCAAAATGTTTAAATTATTTAAACCACTACACATTTAAAACATTAAAAAGGAAAAATAGACCAGGCACAGTGGCTCACGCCTGTAATCCCAGCACTTTGGGAGGCGGAGGCAGGCGGATCACCTGAGGTCAGGAGTTTGAGACCAGCCTAGCCAACATGGTGAAACCCCGTCTCACTAAAAATACAAAAATTAGCTGGGTGTGGTAGCACGTGCCTGTAGCCCCAGCTACTCGGGAGGCTGAGGCAGGAGAATCACTTGAATCCAGGAAGCAGAGGTTGTAGTGAGCCGAGACTGCACCACTGCGCTCCAGCATGGGCGACAGAGTGAGACTCCGTCTCATAAAAGACTTACTCTTGGTACACAACTACATTCTTCAGCCATTTTCCTTCCTACATCTATCCTAATGCTGTGTCAGTGGCATTTTTCAGAAGAATGTGACTGTATTATTTAAAATTTTTCATAAAATTGCATGTAATTGTCTTCAAATTGCATTTTATGATTTAAAAGTTCTAAATTGTTAACATTGCAACTGATTCTTTTCAAAAGGGCATGACATTTTAAATTTAGAAACTATTATCTCTACGGGAATTGAGGTAGCGGGTAAGCTCAGAGTAAATTCTGTTAAATGGAGAACATTTTCACTTCTAATATTTTTGCATTGAGATACATAAATATTTCAGCAGAAACATTGTCATAGAGACTGCCTTTTGCATCTATTCAGGGTGCCTTTTTTTGACATTTTTTTTTTCACAACAAAACATGTCCAATGCATCATCTCTATTCATGATTCTTTTAAATGTCCTACCAAACTTAGATGCCATAAAAGTCTAGGCCTTCTCCACCTGATTCCATTCCAGTCCTCATACATTTATCCAATTAAACAAAGGAGCTTCATTTAAAGATTCTTCCCATATGCCAAGATATACCAAAGTTTTAAGAATTTCTAAATAAAATCTTGTACACTGAGCTTCACAATGTAGTATGTTTATTTCCTCCCTTGCTCTCCTAGAGGAAAATTTCAATGTCTTCCTGCTTAGCAGGCTTTGTTTTCAATAATTACAATCTGCTAACAGCATTAATAACTGACATTTGGGGGCTTCTATTCATTGACTGCTTCAATTAAAGATTTCCAACTGATTTTATACAACTGCATCCAAAATCTAAATGATGTGTTTACAAAAAGTTTAGTATCATCGTAAGACACTTAAGCTGATTTATGAAGTAATTGTTCAGAAGCTCCAACATTTATCAAATCTGATTGATAATGAGGGAAATGGAGAAGGTGAGCACTACTATTTGGAAAAAAAAGCAAGTGTTTTTTCATATTTAATGTTAACGTCGTGACAAACATGTTTATTTCAAGTTACACTGGGTACACACATAATAGCGGTAAATTTTGACAACTTCAGCTCCTGTTAGGTTGGCAAATTATCACTGTTTTAATGGGCCAAAAAGTAACCTCAAGCACATTTCTGTACTTAATTTAAAAAGAATGTTGTTTTTACCATGACATAGCTTCACCAAAAATTGTGTTCATATCACAACTACAAGAGCAAATAATGTAGCCTTTCATGCTGTTTTTCAATTGAATTCATGACATTATGGTTTCACCAGCAACAGAAGGAACTTCAAAATCTTCACTGATTCCATACATTAAATGAAAAGGATCAAACTGTCACTGGAATGAACTGATCTCCTCTTTGAAGTATCTGGTAACAATGATATAAAACTGGAATCATTTAGCTGTTTCTAAAGGTCTACAAACAGAGCCAGCACATTCACAGCTATCACTTCATTTTTCATCTGTGCATAAGAACACTTGGCAGTGGAAAATGAGCAGAATGAATTTCTAGGACCCAGCATTAGATCTAAGTGAAAAGTCAGGGTCCACAGAGGAAACGTAAACACACCTTCTGTGGACACATGCTGGGCCATCATCCTCAGGCCCAAGTTCCTTAAAACTTTGAAGATTTTTCCAGGGATTTGTTCTGCTGTTGCTGTGCTCAGGGAGGTCCCTGCATCACCCAGGCAGTGTTGGGGGGTGGGGATAAATGCTGACAAACATGCTGTGTAAGTCCCACACCTGTCATCAACTCTGAAGAAACAGAAACTCAGACATTTAGAACTTAATTGTTAATTACATATATATTTCTGGGAAGGCTGAGGCAGGAGGATTGCCTGAGGTCAGGAGTTCAAGACCAGTCTGGGCAACAAAGCAAGACCCCCATCTCTCTCTCTATAAAAAATAAAAAAAAAAAGCCAGGCACAGTGGCGCAACTTCTGCTTTGAAGTTCTTGTGCTTTGGTTCCAGGGATAGACTCTAGGTGCCTTTGTTGCCAAGAACACATCAGCTGTATCTCTGTTGTGAGGTGGCCTGATAATGTTTAAATCGAAATAAGAACATGGGTTCTGGTTTTTAATCCTTGTTTTATTGCTTCCCAGCTGTATTTGAGCCTGTTTCTCCTCTTCTGCAAAACGAAGCTATTGATACTCCACAGGAAGCTTAAGTTAAAGATCAGTGCTGGGTAAATGCTGCCACAGTGCAGAGCATATGTAGCAACATATGGGTAAGTCCCAAGATAGGGGCTTAGCCTGGGAGGGTTCTTGGCTTTGCCCAGGAAAGAATTTAAGGGTGAGCTGGTGGTGTTAACAACAACTTCTACTGAAGCAGCAGTGCACAGTAGCAGCAGAGGGACTGCCTGTCCCCAGAATGCACCTTGCCGTCATTACCCCCAGGCCTTCTCATGGGCTGCTCCCTCAGCTGGGAGCCCTCCCACCTCTTCTTTCCTGGTTCTAGGATGCTGCCCTGAAAACTCAGCTCAGGGCCCCTGGAAGGCTCCTGACTCCACACCCGCCTCTGTGCTCCGGCAGCCCTCGGTCCTACCTTTCCATGCCGTTCCCATGTCCATCATCCCAACTGAATGTGGGGCTCCTACAGGTGGGGTGGGGTGTGTTCCTCACTGTGTGCTGCACAAGCACAGGCTCAGGGACCACCCACAACACAGCAAACACTCCCAGGGTCTGGGCTAAGCCCCAGAGGAGACAATCATGGCCCTGCCCTGTGGGTGTGCCCATGTGCCAGACAGGCAGAGGGGCACACAGGCACAGCTGCACAGTGAGGTCAGGCAGGGATGGCAGAGGGCAGGGGCCATGGGAGCCCCAAGCAGGGCCCTCTCAGCCTTGGACCCAGAGGGCTTCCCCTAAGCCCCCTGCCCATCCTGGAACACAGGCTAGAAGGACCCGCCAGCAATGTCTGGGAGCACAGACACTCAAGACAGCACTCGCCAATATGGCGTCAGCTCTCAGAAGACCCTCAGCCTCCCTTCCGGATCTGCCTCCCTGGAGGTCTCACAGCAGCAGATGCCTCCAGGGCTCCCTCCAAACTGCAGACCACAGCCTGTCATGCCCATCTTGAAGGCCCATTCCTGCCTGTGGGGTGAGGATCTGGTGAGGACTCAGGGTGTCCCTGGGATGACAGATTTCCCTACCTCCAGGACAGAGGCCCCACCTCCAGCCTCCCTTTACCCCTGAGGCCCTGAGTGACAGGGCTGTAGTGGGGGCAGGAGGTGCTCAGATCAGAAGGACATCTGGCCTCCAGCCAAAGAGGCTCACCCAGCAGAGCCAGCAAGAGTGCCTGCAGAAATGCCCACAACACTGCCGGTAGCCCCAGGGTCACCCCACAACCTCTGGGCACCTGCAGGGGTCCAGACCTGTGCTGGGATTGAGGATGGGCCCTCCTGACACCCCCCCCCCCCCCAGCTAAGGCCTGAGCCCTTCACAGAGTCCCTATCAATGGTCCTGCTGGTGCTGTCCACTTTCTGACACTTCCGTTTTAGCAGGTTCTCAAGCCAGGAACCCTTCTATCTTTTCTGACATCTCCCCCTCGCTCCCTGAGAACCCCTCCACACCCACTGGGACTTAGTCTGCTCTGGCTGGGCTGGCCCTGCTGGGTGCCTGTCTGCCCATACCTCCCTATAGAACTTCTCACCTGACAATCTCAAAGGCAACCAAAGGCTATGTTCAAATTGCCACACCCCACACTGGACTGAGGCCCACTGCAGGTTGACTGGCACTGAGCCATTGGCTGGCGGTTCCCAGGTGGGCAGTGTCACCTGTACCTGTGGTACCACCTGCAGCTCCCTCTGAGCCAGCCCCAAGGCAGGTGGGCAGAGAAACTTCCATCTCTCTAGGTGCATTGCCCCAAGTTCAGATGGAGAAGTTCCCTGAGCCTCTGTCCTCTAAGGAACAGGGGGCCCTTCTGCAGAATGCCCCTGCCAGCCTCAGCCCAGAGTCCCAATGTCCTGAGCCTGCAGAGGAGGGAAGGAGCTTAGGCCCTTCAGGGCTTTTGACAGAAGACCACACTTTTCTAGATGGTCCCAACTGAGAAAGGCTTCTCCACCACATGGACATCTGGGGCTCCGTGAGTCTCTCCTTTGCCCTGTTGATGACTGTGGCTGAGGGAGTGGACTGGACTGAGCAGGGCTCCCCCAGAATTCACATCCTCCCAGAATCTCAGAATGTGCCCTTATTTGGAAATCAGTAATAAGTGAACATGAGGTCACACTGGAGTAGGGCAGGCTCAAAATCCAGTAGTGGGTGTTTTTATAAGAAAACCACAGGAGAATGCAGGGGTGCAACAAAGACAGGGGGAGGCCAGGGCTGGGGTGACACAGAGGCTCTGCTTACCTGTATCTGCTCACCCAGACCTGCTCACCTTGACCTGCCCTGGTGGACCCACTCAGGACAGCTGACCTTGTCTCAAGCCCTGTGTGGGTGGCTCCCTGCTGCAGTGGACCTAGGGCACCCTCCACAGGTCGGGGCGTGCAGTGAGTACCGGGGCCCTGTCCACCATGAGTCCCCCAGTGCAGCTCCACAGACCTTCCCACTCCCAAAGCCAGCGACAGGAGCTGGCTGTTTTTGTGAACACAGCTCTTCCTTCCCCCGACAATCCTTTCTTTTTAAGTTTAAACGACCATAATTTTCCTTTTTATGCCCTTGCATTTGTTTTCCAAGAAGATGATTACCCATTCATGGAGTATTAATGATCTATTAATATGGAAAGACTGGGGAGAGAATGGGCTTGTAAAAGAACACACATTTTTATTCAAATAAATTACATGGATTTTTTTATTAAAATGCTCCACTTATAATGGACACTTAGTCACAGCCCTTTCTGGGCATCTGCTGCCAATTCCCCTCCTTCATTACTGCCACACTGAACAAAAGATCTATTCAGAGCACAGGCCATTTGGAAGTCCAGGATGGCCCCGAATCTCGGCATACCCGCTGCTTGTTCATTTGGTACAGCTCATCCCTCGAACGCAATTCTGCAGAAATAAATCAGACTCTGGGCTGGTGCAGAGGAAGAGAAAGTGCTCCCTGCCCCAAGCCCCACTTTTTCAAGTTCTCCTCCCCCTGGGGCCAGGTTCATGCCTCCTATCAGCTGTGTCTAAGCGACCTTCCCATTTCACCGCTGACAGGTGCTGCAGGAGTTTGACCAGCCGGCCCAAAGCTCCCCCTCCTAAGTAGGCACTCAGCCACATATCTACTCTTACTGCTCAGAAAAAGCTTTTTCTTGGCCAGGCACCATGGCTCACACCTGTAATCTCAGCACTTTGGGAGGCCGAGTGGGGCAAATCACGAGGTCAGGAGATCAAGACCATCCAGGCTAACACAGTGAAACCCAGTCTCTACTAAAAGTACAAAAAATTAGCTGGGTGTGGTGGTACAAGCCTGTAGTCCCAGCTACTCAGGAGGGTGAGGCAGGAGAATCGCTTGAACCCAGGAGGCGGCTGTTGCCGTGACCTGAGATTGCACCATAGCACTCTAGCCTGGGCAACAAGAGTGAAACTCTGTCTTGGAAAAAAAAAAATCTTTCCTAGGTAACCTCCTCCCTAGATAATTTCTTAGGTAATCTCTTTCCTTAGGTTCCCTAAGTAACCTCCTAGAACCTTCTTTCTAGGTAGCCTCCTCCCTAGGTAAGCTCCGTGGAACTTTCCAGGTCACCTAGGACCACAGTCACTCCTGCCTGTGCAGAACCCCCTCAGTCCAGGGTTTTCCCCCAGCCATGGGCAGATTCCAGCTTCCACTTCTAAACCATTTTATGCACATGCATATTACACTCTGTATCTGACAGCTCCAGTACATGAACTCCTCGGGGGTCTGAATCTGTGCTTGTTATTTTTGCTGACTCTCTCTCTCATGGCAGTTTGCGTCCTGGTGTGTTGGTAGAATCTTCATTATGAGCTCATATTCTGTGGATCTTAATCTATGGCTGTCCTGAAGGCATAGATTGGGGCTGCATTCCTCCAAGAAGAATTTAGTTTCCTTCTTCCAATACCCTGGGGTTGATTCTGACCTAGGATCACAATATCCCCTCAGGGTCTCAGGCTTGCTGAGGAAGGACTGGGTTCAACTCCTTCGCCTTGCTGGGAAGTTAAGGCCCACCCTTCAAATGGCAGCTCTTGGGGCAAATGTTTTCCACACACTTAGGGCTCATACTGAAGCTCGATAAATGCTCAGGAGGTTTCTTTGTCCTAGTTTTCCCTTTAGTGATGTCTCCCATTTTTCAGCCATACACCAGAAACTATGTCTGCAGTAGAGTTGTGCTTCTGGTGAGGCTGTAGAAGATAAAGATTATTACTCCACCATGACAGCAAGAAAACACACTATAAACAACAAAATCGTAATAGTAAGACTTCAAGGAGCTGTAAATGCAAGGAAATCTAAGTGAACCAAATTCCAGATGAATATGAGGCCTTCAAAGGTGAGCAGAGACCAATGTCTGCCAACACACGTGGGGTGGTTACCAAGGCTGGGAGCTGGGCAGGCAGAGACATGAGTCTGGCTCAAGCAAAGAGGTAGAGCTCAAGGAGAAACTAGCCAAACATTTTGGCACTATACACTTAAGTGACAGACTTGAATTTGAAAGAGCCTGTAAAATAAAAATAATCCCTACTACTCAGACAATTCTATAATCTTAGACAATTCTAAGTAAGAGGCAAAGAGGGGTGAGACCAGAAAAGCAGAGAGAGATCTTAGAGTCTCATGATGCTTAGATTCCAGATTCCAGGACCCTCCTGGGGAGGGAGGCAGGATGGGAGATGTCTGACTTCATCCTCAGAACAGTTGAATTCACAGGTGAACTGCAATTAGCCAAGCTGTAATCGAATCAATCAAACCAACGCCTGATAAGACACAAAAATAAGGCCCTGAATGTAGGTTGCAAGAGAAATTGGAGGTTGGAGTTGAGGGCAAAGAGACACTGTCAGAGTCTCCGAGGCCCTGGGTCTGGGGATTTCAGAAGACCTAACCTCACCCACAACACTACCGAATCAGAGAGGAGCTAAAATGAATGAAAGCAATGGCCCATTCCCAGCTCAGTTGGACTCTTGGTTGAAAACATCAGCAATAATTAAGAAAATAAAACAGTTAATAAAGGTGGAGGGACACACATGATCCAGATGGAATCAGCACACCACGTTAAATTTTTATTATAAATTTTTAACTAATTTAGAGAAAAACGTGGTCTGAATGAGCTAACAAGAAGGAAATTTTAGCAGCAAGAATGACGACTCTGCAAAACAAAAAGAAAACTATACAACTAAAAAATATTATTCATGAAGTGAATAATGTATTGAAATGGATTGGACACAGAACTAATCAACATATCCAAAAATTCTAGTAAACCCCAAGTAGAGTAAATCTAAATAAAATCACATTTAGCAAATCCTAGTCAAATTGTTGA
Organism: Ateles fusciceps; assembly: GCA_036589455.1. Classification (NCBI taxonomy): domain Eukaryota; kingdom Metazoa; phylum Chordata; class Mammalia; order Primates; family Atelidae; genus Ateles; species Ateles fusciceps. The sequence goes on along the minus strand of JAZHEH010000402.1, from coordinate 281,470 downwards.
AAAACAAAGTAGAGACATTTTGGCCAGGCATGGTGGCTCATGCCTATAATCCTAGCACTTTGGGAGACCAAAGTGGGCAGATTACTTGAGGCCGGAAGTTTGAGGCCAACACAGTGAAACCATGTCTCTACTAAAAATACAAAAATTAGCTGGACATGGTGGCACATGCCTGTAATCCCAGCTACTCAGAGGCTGAGGCAGGATAATCACTTGAACCTGGGAGGTGGAAGTTGCAGTGAGCTGAGATTGCACCACTGCACTCCAGCCTGGGTGACAGAGTGAGATTCTGGCTCAAAAAGAAAAAAAGAAAAATCTCAAAGCAGGCCAAGAAAAGAGACAGAGAAAGACATTAGTTGTAGTGAAAAGACACAAAGGATAATGGCTGACTTTTCATCAAAAACAATGGAAGTGAGAAGACAATGAATGATAGCTTTAAAGTACTGAAAGAAAAAATTTGTCAACCTAAAATTCTACATCTAGCAGAAACATCTTTTAAAAATTGAAGGCAAAAATAAAGACATAATTAGACAAATGAGAGCTGATATAATAAATTGCCAGCAAACCCACACTACATAAATACTAACGAATTTCATCAATAATTGAAAACCCAGATCTGCAGGGAAAAATGAAAAAAATCAGAAATGGTAAATATATAAATATAAAAGACTAATTTGGAATTTCCTTCTACAGATTATTGAATGTCTGAAGCAACCCATCAAACTATGGGGTTTATAACACCGGAATAAATAAAGTATATGGCAACAATAGCACAGAAAGCATGAGGGGTTAAAGGAAATTATACTATTGCAAGGTTCTTGTACCTGAAATGGTATAATATTAATGCAAGGTACACTGCGATTGTTTAAGGGTGCATGTTGTAATACCTAGAGCAACCTCTTTAAAGAAAAGAGAGACTAAAAAGGCTAAGAAAGGACATAACAATGGAATACCAGAAAATCCTCAACTACTCCATGAGAAAGCACTAAACAGAGAACAGATTTAACAAATAGAAAACAAATAATAACAAAGTAGATGTAAACCCAAATTTATCAGTAATTTATTTAAATGTAAATAGAATAAACACTACAATTAGTAAGCAAGACTGTCAGATTATATAAAAATTAAAATAAAATAATATTATAGGCAAAGTTCTTGTAAAATCATAGACGTAAAAATTTTGAACAAAGTATTAGCAAGTCAAAACCTGTGTGTGTGTGTGTATGTGTGTGTGTGTTCATGTTTCAACATTTTATAAATAAGTGAGATTTATCCCAGGGGCAAGGATGGCTTAAAATTTAAAACTCAATATAATTCACCAAATCTATAGAATAAGGAGAAAAACAAAACTATCAGAAAGAAAGAATTTGATAAAATTCAATACCCATTCAAGATTTTAAAAAGAAAAAACTCTCAGTGAACTAGGAATGGAGAAAGTTTTCTTAATATAATAGAGTATCTGCAAAAAAATAACCCTATAGCCAACATCATACTTGATGAAATACTGAATTCTTTCACTCTGCAATTAAGAAAAAGGCAAAATGTCTTCTTTCACTACTTGTACTCCACATGAATAGAGGTACCCTAGCTTGTGCAGCAAGATCAGAAAAAGAAACAAAAGGAAAAAGATTGAAAAGAAAGAAGTAAAAGAGTCTTTATGGGCAGACATGACTGTGCAAATGGAAAATCCTAAGAAATCTGCAAAAGAAACTATTGAAATTAACAGGTGAATTTAGCAAAACTTCAGAATATAAAGTCAATACACAAAAATTAATTTCTACATATTGGTAAGAAATAATTGAAAAATAAAAAATTTAAATACAATTTGTAACAGAATCCAAAAGCACTCAATGCCCTAGAACACATTTAATGTTTAAATGTGCAAGATTGCTATGTTATAAACCAAAAAAATGTTGGGAGAAATTTTTTAAATATATGTATAGATAGGCCATATTCATAGATTAGAAAATTCAATAGTGCTAAGATACTGATTCTCCTTACTTATCTATAGCATCCATTCAACCTCAATCAAAATTCTAGCTGGCTTTCTGTAGAAATTGAAAAGCTTAAAGCTTATTCTAAAATTAATCTAGAAATGTAAAGGGTCTAGAACATCCAAGAAAATCTGAAAAAAGAATAAACTTGGGGGGCACTCTCCAATTTCAAGATTTACCATAAAGCTGCAATAATTAAGAGTAGGTGGTGTTGGTGCAAAGACAGACAAATAGGTCAATGGAATAGAATAGAGTCCAGAAATAGATCAACACCTAAATAGTCAACTGAGGCATTAAGGCAATTCCATAGGAAAAGGAAAGTCTTTTCAGCAAATGATAGTGGAACACTAGCTAAATATACAGGAAAAAATACATTTTGGTCCCTAACTCACAACATACACAAATATTAATTCAAGGTGTATCACATGGAGCCACAAATCTTCTAAAAGAAAACATGAGAAAACATCTTCACAATCTTGAGGCAAGAAAACAGATATTTCTTAGAGAACTCACAAAGACAATAATACAAGAAAAATACTTAACTTTATCAAAATTTAAAACTCCTGTTCATCAAAAACATCATAAAATGAAAGCAATTCACAGAAAAAGAGAATATATTCATGATACGAATATCTGACAAAGAACTCAAAAACATAGTATCTGAATAACTTCCATAAGCCAAGAATAAAAAAGACAACATGGTGGCTCATGTCTACAATCCCAGAATTTTAGAGGGCCGAGGCAGGCAGATTGCTTGAGCTCAGAAGTTCCAAACCAGCCTGGGCAACATGTAGAAACCTCGCTTCTATTTAAAAATTACAAAAATTAGCCAGGTGTGGTGGTGTATGCCTGCAGTCCTAGCTACTCAGGAGGCTGAGGTGGGAGAATAGCTTGAGCCCAGGATGTGGAGGTTGCAGTGAGCTGTGATTATGCCACTGCACTCCAGCCTGGGTGACAGAACCAGCCCATCTTTTAAAAAACAAAAAGACAACCCAATTGAAAAATGGGCAAAAGATTTGGATAAGCAATTCATATAAGCAGATATACACATGGAAGGTAAGCACATGCAACGTTCTCAAGCTAATTAGTTATTAGGGAAGTGAAAACTAGAACCACAGTGAGATGACACTGCACACTCACCAGAAGGATTACGAATTAAGACTGACAATGACAAGTGTTGGTGAAGATATGGAGCAACTGGAACTCTCATATGAGCCTGGTGGGAATGTAAAATGGTTAAACCGTTTTGGAAAACTGTTTGGAAATGTATACTGAAATTCAGCAACATTTACCAGGCAACTCAAAAATGCCAATCCAGGAATACACCTAAGAAAGTGCATAGGGCCACCAAAAAAATCATCATAATAACTGGAAATGGGAAATTATCCAGATGCACATTAAGAGGGCAATGGATAGCCAAACTCTATACATCCACGCAACGGAAGACTACTGAGCAGCAAAAAAGGAACAAAGTACTGAGAATGACGCAGCAGGAATGAGTCCCACAGACATTGGGGTGAGTGAGAGAAGCCAGGTACAAAAGAATGCACACGGCACAACGCTATCTATTAATATACAAAGTTCAGAAACTGATGGTGTCTAATCAGGGGCTGCCTTGGAGTGTGGCGGGGAAGTTACTGGGAAGAGACACAAAAGGAACTCCTGGTGTGATGGACGTGTTTTATTTGAGCTGTGGTTACAGGGGTGATACGACTGTCAAAACTCATCCAACTGCTCATTAGGTATGACGCACTCTACTGATTGCTAATTATCTTGCAATACAGCAGGGATTGCTGCATTTGCTGAAATCAGCACAGGATCCAGTATTTTTTCCTCAGAGCCCTGCAGAGGAGGCAGCCCACCACACAGCTGGAGGCAGAAGCCTCAGTAGTGGTTTTTCTCAGGTATTTCTTTAGAGCCACTCTGGCCAGCTGGGAAGCCACTGGGGGTCTCGTCACAAAGCCCAGCTGTTGTGGTCACCTAAGGGCTTGTTAAGGGGTTGGGGGTGAAATGTGACCGGCCTAGGGTCAGAAGACCTGGCTCGGGCACTTTGGGGCTTCATCCCTTGAATCATTCCTGAACCTCTCTGAGCCTCAGTTTCCTCCCCTCTAAGATGGGCTCATTATCTGACTTCTATGATGAGCGTTCACACTCAGCACCTGCCTTTTGCTGCTAATTTCCCCTCCTCCTGCCCACCAGAGCTGTGGCCGGGCTCTAGGGAGAGGGCAGCCTCCTGGGACTGTCAGTGGTGCTGGTCAGACATGAGGCCCCCATCTGAGCAATGTTAGGCCCAAATGCAGTGGGGGGCTGATGCCTGGTGAGGTGCATGAGGAGCTGGGACTGGGCCCTGAGAGGAGGGGTTTTCTCCACTGCAGGGTCAGGCACGAAGGTGGACTCTGCTCATGAGTCCTTATTAGGAATTTCCTCCCATCCTCTGTTCTGCAAAGGACAAAGTAAATATCACAGGGCCTTGTCTGCCTCTGAAGTAAATTTCTATGAACAGGAGTCAACGTCTCCTTCCTCCTAGGTGCCCCAGGAGGATCAGGCGAGGTTCCTTCAGGGGACCTGGAGGCTAGCACCTGCAGTGAGTGGGGCAGGGGCACCCCTCTAGTGGAAGGGCTTGCACCCAGACTGTGGCTGGGACCCCCACCTGCTGGGACCTGACCCTGGGTTCTGCTGCCTGCTCAGCCTTCAGTCCTTTCACTGTATGTCTGAGATCTCATCTCTTGGTATCCTTTCACCTTGGCCACAGAAAATGATGCTGCAGATGGATTCACAGCTTCCCCAACTCCTGGGAGATTTAAGCAGGCCAAGAACATCACAGCTTGTGTTTTAAATGCACAAGTGACAAGGCATTCACCAGCTCCCTGGGCTTCAGTAGATGACACAGAACTTGAAGCCTTTGGGCCCGCTGAGCAGTGACCAATCAGCCATCCCTTTATACCTGCACTTGGGATGGGAGCTGCAGTGGAGAAGCCTTGATGCTATGAGTGTGTAACACACAACCTGACCCATCCACGGGGTCAGGCGTGAATGAGGTCACCAGCAGTTCTTAGATTCCAACTGTTCATTTGACCCTTGGCTTCCTTGTAGCTAAAACAAAACAGGTAGCGATGAGGGAGAACATGACTCTCAGTTGTCACACTCACGAGAAGTCCATTCCCTCCATCTGTCTGTGCCTGGCCTGGTACTCAGATACCTAAGGAAATGTTCACCTGGGGTCCTGAGACTCCCCAGGGAAAACCGCCTCAACATCACCGCTAAAGGCCAGTGCGCCACCTGTACATCCTGCCCCTGACCCACAGCCCTGCTATAATCACACTCCACACAGTGATACCAGCGAGACACTGGCCACCCTCCCTGCAACCCTCAGAATTTGCCTCGAACCCCAAAAGAGCAGAGTCAGCTGCCCCCATCCACCCTGCACATCTGGAGGTGTTCCCTGGACTCTGGGGGCTCCTCGGCCTGGGACGATAATGATTAATTCTTTTCTTTAGAGAAAATGGATTTAAATTTAATTGCTGCTTGAAAGAGAAGGGGTGGGGGCAGCTGGGGAGGAGGGACTGCAACAAAAGAGGGAAAGCAAAGGCCTGATCAATTGTTTCAATTTAAAGAGGCTGCAGTAAAATGGTTAGAAGACAGAGTTATATGCCTCCCGAAAATGTGGCAATAAATAAGGGAAATCACCCAGAACAAATAGCACCAGCTGTTTAGATGAACAGAGGAGCCAGGAAATGTGAAGGATAAATGGTTGCAACTGAAAATGGAGGGGCAGGATTGGCAGCCGGTGGGAGGGAAGAAGGGACCCCCAGGCAGGTGCCTGGTCTGAGCAAGGAGACAGGGTGCTCTGAGGAAGGAGCACTAGGGACCCTCTTACTCCCAGACTGAGATGTGCTAGGGGCCCGGGGACCCTCACAGGGAGCAGACAGTCCTTGGGGGAATTTTCCAACCTCCCTGCAATGCAGACCCATCTTACAACTGTCATTGATTCATTCAACAAACATTCCATGTGCTAGGAACATATAAGTACCAGATGTAGCCCTGTACCCCCCAACCCCCGCCAAGGAAACAGATGCCTGCATGGGGACAACCACACAGTGGCAGGACTTAAAAGACCCCAGGCTGGAAGACAGGACCATCTGCTCTCTTTCAGGCTGGGAGGAGAACAAGCCTAGATGGGAATCCTGAGAACATGACCCTTGAGGATGTGACAAGGTGGGTGAGAGGTTGGAAATGCAGGGAGCAGCCATCCAGGCTGAGGGAAGAAGGCAACAAGGTCAGTGAGAACCACAGATAGTCAGTGACTGTTGTCTATGGGGTGCACATGTGAAAGATGGAGCTGGGTGGTGACCAGGGTCTAATCAGACACCCTTGTTCTCACGCCCAGAATTTAAAGAACTCTTGTCTCCTCCATCTCCCTTCATCTTCATAAGGGCTTGGCTTTATAGGTGAAGAATGCAGGCTCAGAGCAGGTAACTGGTCTCCCAAGGTCACACAGCATCTGGCTCCAAAGTTGTCCCCTTTCTACCCCATGACCTGCCTGGATGTCTCTGGAAGAACCCCTCCTTGATGAGCCACGTGGTCCCTGAGACCCTGGCCGAGGTTAGGTCACACTGACTTGCCCTTGGGATCCAACGGGCTGGTTTTGCAGAACAATCACCCAGTTCCCCACTTGGGTCCAGGAGTTACACAAAAGGATGTCCCCTCCACATGGAAACATGAGGGATGGGGAAAAAGTGTTCCCAGCTCTGAGCTAAGGCTAAATGTGAAGAGGCCTGGGTCTGGCATCTGCCTCTTAATGCGATAGAATCCATGGACAAGTCACCTCATGGAGTCTCAGTTTCCCCATCTGTGAAATGGGGACAATAGGATACAAAAGTTTAAAGGAGCCACAGAAGTTACCAAACCCAACCCCTTAAACTATGATCAGTCTCTACTTGCACACCTCTAGAGTTAGGAAGCTCACTGCATCTCTAGGGCATCCTCCTCAGATCTGAGGGTTTAAGAAGGTTTCCTTTATATCAAGCCAAAGTCTCTTTTTCTCTCCTAAAGCCACACAGAATGCACGTAGTTTGCAGCAACTTCTCTAAGCCCTTGTCATCCTCACTGCCTCTCCCTCCCATCTTCCATACAATGCCCAGAATATCCAGCCTCAGCTCACAGCAGATGCACAGATTCTGCTGAATCACCAGGCAGTAAGAAAAACCCCAGTTCTCATTCCTTTTTGAGGGTTAATAATGTTTTCCAAAATGTTTTCTGCCTTCATCATATAAACTTCTAGATGAGGCGAATGCTGGCGTCCAGCCCTTGCCCTACCCCTGATGTGCTGCCTGATGCTGGGCAAGTCATAAGAGCCCCTCTGTGCCTCAGGCTCCCCACATATCAAGTGAAGGTTATAGTATCACCTCATAGAGCTTTTGTGAGAATTAAATGCATTGATTTAGGTAACATGCTTAAAATAGTGACTAGCAAATAGTGAGCACAATATAGACCACAATATAGTAGTGGTCATCGCCATCATCAACATCATTTCATTATCTCATTATCAACATTATCAATATCATTGTCATCACCATCATCATTGTCATCATCATCACCACCATCACCATCATCATCACCATTCAATCACCACCACCACCATCACCATCATCATCACCATCACCATTCATCATCACCATCATCATCACCATCACCATCACCATTCATCATCTCCATCATCACCACCACCATCACCATCCATCATCACCATCACCATCATCACCATCATCACCATCACCATCATCACCATCATCATCACCATCACCATCATCACCATCATCACCATCTCCATCATCACCATCATCATCCATCATCACCATCATCACCATCACCATCACCATCCATCATCACCATCACCATCACCATCACCATCATCACCATCATCACCATCATCATCACCATCACCATCACCATCATCACCATCATCATCACCATCACCATCATCACCATCATCACCATCTCCATCATCACCATCATCATCCATCATCACCATCACCATCATCACCATCATCATCACCACCACCATCCATCATCACCATCACCATCACCATCATCACCATCATCACCATCATCACCATCTCCATCATCACCATCATCATCCATCATCACCATCACCATCATCACCATCATCACCATCTCCATCATCACCATCATCATCCATCATCACCATCACCATCATCACCATCACCATCATCACCATCATCACCATCTCCATCATCACCATCATCATCCATCATCACCATCTCCATCATCACCATCACCATCCATCATCACCATCATCATCACCATCACCATCATCATCACCATCTCCATCATCACCATCATCATCCATCATCACCATCACCACCACCACCATCACGATCATCATCACCACCACCATCCAACATCACCATCATCATCACCATCTCCATCATCACCATCATCATCACCACCACCATCATCACCATCACCACCACTAACACCATCATCACCATCTCCATCGTCACCATCATCACCATCATCACCATCACCACCACCACCATCACGATCATCATCACCACCACCATCCAACATCACCATCATCATCACCATCACCATCACCATCATCTTCATCATTATCCCATTATCATTGTCATCATTATCATCACCACTCTCATTGTCATTATCACATCATCGTCCATCAGCAGCAGCACCACTACTACCATCATCATCACCATTAAATCACCACCATCACCGTTATCATTATTTTGTCATTGATGCTACTTCTTTCATTCATCAAATGAGCAGTTTGCAATAGGTGCCCTGAAATGGATCATCTTGTGCTGGAATTTAGATATGCTTCTGCTCTCAATCCTTGTCACACATTTCTGCTGCCAAGTAACTGCTACATTGCAGATGAATTTGAGGTCATTTGCACCATTGAAGTAATTGACCTAAACAGCCTTAATAAACTCAGTGCCTTCCCATCCCGCCCTCAGAATGAAAAGGGCTGCTCCCTCTCTGCTCATCCCTGACCCAATGGCCTTCTCTGAGCAAAGTGTCACTCAAAGGAAAGTGGTGACACATGTCTCACTGGCAATATTCATTTAGAGCAACCCAGTTCCACCTTCATGCCTAAAAACCCAAGGCAATTTTAGTCTACTCCATGCTAACCCAGTACATCTGATGTTTCCATAGTAACTACCTGACCCATATGTTTCCAGGATTTTCCAGGTGTGTCTTCCAAACATGCTGAGGATTTGAAATCTTTACTGCCATGCCATGACCCAGGGCTCACCGTCTCTCATCTGGGTCATTGCAGCCACCTCCTGTCTAGCTCCAAGGCTCCAGATTTGCCTCCCCTAGTCCATTCTTCACATTGTCACTATTCCAATGAGATTTTTAAAAGGCAAATGGGATCAGGTACCCACGCCCATGAGATAAAGTGCAAGCTGTTCAGCCTGAAACTCAGTGATCCCCTAGGACCTGTCTCTCAGCCTCAACCTTTTCAGTTTTGTCTTTGGCTACTCCCTGCCCATATCAGTTCCTGCCACACTCCATGCCAACAATGTGCATGGATTCTGTCCCCTCTGGTAAAGGAGGCTCTCCTCCTCACCCCCTTTGCTCGCAGACCAGCATTCAACCATTTCTTAAGTCCCACCTTACACAAGTCACTTCTTCTGGGAAGCCCTCCTGATTCTCCAGCAGACATGCCCTCCACTGGAACCCCCCACTACACTAACTAGATTTTGCTAATATCTCTGTTTACAGATAGGTATCCACCAAGTATGCTCTGAAAGACTCGAGGGTGAAAACCACAACAGAACCATCTCTGAATCCCAGGACTTGGCACAAAGAGATGCTCAGAAAGTGTTTTAAAAAACTAATAATTGGATAGATGAATGGGTGGGTGTATGTGTGTATGTGTGCAGGCATGCATGTATGTATGATGGGTGGATGGATATATAAATGGAAAGGTGGGAGAGAGGGAGAGATCTGTGGATGGGAGAATGGATGGATAGATTCATTCGTGGCTAGGTGGGTTAGTGGATGGATGGATACATGGATGCATGCATGGATCGGTGGATGATGGATGGACAGATGGACAGATTCATGGATGGATGAATGAGTGGATGGATGAGTGGGTTGATGGATAAATAGATGGTCAGATTCCTGGATAGATGGATTGATGTGTGGATGCTTCAGTGGATGGAAAATAGGTATGTATGTAGGTTATTATTTTTAAGCCCAATTTGAGAGTATTTTTTCTGTAGTAATTAAACTTAGTTATATATTTATGACCCACATTGATGTGTTTAATGCTTTGTTTTACGCTTTTTGGGTTTTGCGCTTATTTTTTTTATTTTTTGTGCTCCTTCTTTTCCTAAAAAAGAATTTATATGTGAGTATGAATATGGTCATTTGGGGGTTTTATTCTTAACCAGTGATTTTTAAAGTATGAATCCTGTGGGTTTTTCTTAATTCTATAAGAGCTTAACTTTATGTTGTTGATATGGTTTGGCTGTGTCCCCACCCAAATGTCATCCTGTAGTTCCCATAACCCATACATGTCACAGGAGGAACCTGGTGGGAGGTAATTGAGTCATGGGGACGGTCATCTCCATGCTGTTCTCGTGATAGTGAATGAGTTCTCATGAGAGCTGATGGTTTGATAAGGGGCTTTTCCCCCCTTTGCTTAGCTCTTCTCTCTCCTGCTGCCCTGTGAACAGGTGCCTTCTGCCATGATTGTAAGTTTCCTGAGGCCTCCCTGGCCATGCAGAACTGTGAGTCAATTAAACCTCTCTTCTTTATAGATTACCCAGTCTTGGGTATTTCTTCATAGCAGTGTGAGAATGGACAAATACAGTTGTTAAAAGTTTTGTTTTTAGTTTTCAAGTCTCTACAGGTCAAAGACAAGAATAAGCCATTATATTTTGATTTCTTCCTTTTAAGGAAAAATAGTGAATCTACTCTCTTTCAGCAACCAACCTCCTTAACCCCTACTGATGCAGGATTTTCTTGGCCACTTTGCCAGCCAGAGACCTCCAGCTGGCAATGCCCATGCCCAGGCCTCACTCAGCCCCAGGCTCAAAACAGGAGATGCCCCGCCCACCTGGCCCATTGGGCCACGCCTGGCTTGCACTCCAGTGCAGATCCCATGGCCATTGTGACTGCACACTCAGCCCCTGGCAGGAGGGGGTATATGGGTGAGTGAGTGTGGGGCCTGGCTGGCCACTCCAAGCATGGGCACAGGAATGGGGTCTGTACAAGGCTTGTGGCTAGACCAGGCATGGTGCAAGCAGCTCCTGTGATGGAGTCTGGCATCCAGACAAGGAGAAGGCAGTGGCACCAAAGCAAGCCCATGACCCTGAAGCCCTAGAAGGGTGTTACAGGGCGCTAATAGCTCTTTTAGTCCTACTGCAGCCTGACAAATGGGGGCATGTTAACAGCTCTATCAGTCCCATTGCCCTACTCCAGCCTGTGGCTTTGGGGCTGGCCCAGCCCTGCCGCTGCTTTCTGTGGGGTGGCTGCCAGCCACTGAAGGTGGGGCACAGGGCTACAGTGTTGCTGCCTTCTTCATACCCACATTAGGTGGGGTCCTGAGTTCTTGTCTCGTGTCCAAGAAGAATGAGATCATGCTGACAATCAAAGGGTGAGAAGGGCAGAGATGAATTTTATTAAGTGATGAGCCATCTCTTCGTGGAGAGGGGGATGTGAGGGTGATACCCCACCCAAAGCTGGGTGGTCTCTCTCCCTGTGTGGCTGGGTCCAGAGCCTTTTATGGGCTCAGAATGGAGGAGTGTGTACTGATTCATTTGTGAGTATTCAAAAAAGGCTAAAACAAAGGTAGCATTCAAAGGTGGGCAAGACAGTGTTAAAAACCAATTAGGGAAGGGTAGGTATATTTAAAACAGGTGAAGGGTGGGATCAATCAGAGGAAAGTGTGCCAAACAGGAAGAGCGGTTCTCAAGCCAGTCCATGGATTTATCCGAGACTTGTAGCTGGGCCTTCAGGCTTTAAACTGTCTTTGGATTGAAGGTGGGGTTTCACCAGGTACCTACACCTGTATACCAAGGCATCTGATTGCCTCCTGCCACTATCACTACCCTGCCACCAGTGGAAATGTTGGGGGCAGTAGAGACATCGGGAAGACCAAATGTCAAGGGCCCATTCCCCAGGACACAGCTGGATGGGAGGAATGCAGTGGTTCTGTAGACCAGTGCCTTGGGCTCCATTCCTGATTCAGCCTCTGAATGCACCTGCCTATGGAGCCTCTTCAGTAAGCTCTAGCCCTGGCCCAGAACAGCCCCTGGTGGGTCTGTCGATAGCAGAGCTATCATCGTTCCCCAGGAGAGGCTGCCATCCGGCACGCATGCCCGAGTTCTGGGTCGATGATCTTTGCTATAGCAACCACGCATTTTGAATGGAAATGCACACTGAGTAATTGAAGGCTATTTTTCTCTCCGCTAAAGCAAGAGAAATCCCATGCTGGCTGTCATTTAGATGCGGGGTGCTCCGATCCTGTAAAGGAAGACCATGTTCTGAGACAAAAACATTCCGAGGCAGGAGGGAATGGCACAAGCTGTGTGCCCACTCTGCCAAGCCTGGGGCGACTGCTTCACACATATCGTGCCGTTCAACTCCCACAGCAGCCCTATGAGGTGGGGACACCAAACCTCATTGCATAGGCAAGGGACAGGAGAAGAGAGGAAACCCACCCCCTCATGGGATATCTCAAGTCTGTTTCTCTGTATTGGCTTGTTCTGCAATAGTGTTTTTTTTTTTAACATTTTTCAAAAGTTTTATCAAAAACATATAAAATCTAATGACATTTTATTCTAAAATTAACATTTATTTATAATGTTTTTTATACTTAAAGATGAGTTAGTGGCTTAACAAGGAAGATCAAAAGACTCACTTTCTCCATCCCCATCTGCACCATCAATGTCTAAAAATGCTGAAAATGATGAAAGGGAGGAATCTACTCCAATGATACTGGGTGAAACCGTAGGTAAAAAACAAAAATACGACAAGAGCTATTTCCTTGGCTTTATGGATATTGATATTTGCTTTACTGTGTCTTATGCAAGAGAACATTTTCAAAGAGTATTATGCTATCAGTTAAGTAGCAGCAACATTTTGAGAGCAATCTTTCAGAGTTTAAAGGAAAAAGGAATGAAGTGTTTTAAACATGGATCTGATGAGAGCTTTAGAAGCCAAAAATTGTTTGTTGCAGCTTTCCAAAGTAGAGATGAAAAAGCCAATGAAGCATCTTACACAGTTACCACCTCGCACTGACTGAGAAGCCTGAGAGAAGAGTATAGCCGTGAACGTGGACATTGCTCCGTGGCTGCTGGCTGAAAGTCAGCAGAAGACATCACAGCATTGCCGCTCTCCAGTGATATGGTAACTCGTTGAATAAATACTGAGCTGCAAACATGAAGACTGAGTTAATAGTTTGTTGGCGGAATTGTGCTTTTTTTCCTTACAAATGGAAGACTCTAGACATAGCTCGCCTTGCTATGTACTGGCATGGGTCTGGCATCAGCACTAACCTATCATCAAAGAAGGTTTTTCCTGTGACTTCTTGACAGCAAACACAAGTGATGTTGAAATACTCGGGCTGTAGAATGGCTTTTAAAATCTCATCACTTATTCTGGAACACTGTGCTGACATTTACATTGATGGCGTCAGAGCGATGGCCGCTGAAACTGACCCAACACTTACCACAATGAAGACAGAGACAGGAAGACACACCAGTAGTCACCACACTCATCGTGGCCACATGCTTGTCCAGAAGAGAAAAAAATATGTCCTTGATGACAGTGAAAATTATTACTTTTGTTAAACTCTGGTGCTTGAATATGCACCTTTTTAACATTCTGCATGTCAAGATGAGGGCTACATGGAAAGCATTCTGCTTCAAGACAAAGCACAACACTTGCCTTCCAGAAAAGCTCTTGTACCAATGTTTCAGTGGTGAGCTGGACTAGCTCCTTCTTCATGGAACACAACTGACAAAATGTGATTATACAGATTTGGGTATTAGAAATTTTCTTTGTTCCAAAAGTAAACAAAGTGGCCAGGCACCATGGCTCACACCTGTCATCCCAATACTTTGGGAGGCCAAGGCAGGAGGATTGTTTAAGCCCAGGCATTCAAGACCAACCGAGGCAACATAGCAAGACTCCATCTCTAATAGATAGATAGATAGATAGATAGACAGACAGACAGATAGTAAGCCTGTCATTGCAAGGAAAACAACTGACAGCTGTTGTCAATAAAATGTGAATTTCTTGTGAAAATTAGAGCTTTGGAAAATGTGTGATCCCCATTGTGAATAGCAGCTTCTCAACATTTAAAGGCTCTTCTGACGTGATCAGTGGTGATATTAACGTGTGATCATTTCTGTTGTTGTGAAAAACACATAAGATGTGCCATCTTATCCATTTTACATGTACAGTTCAATGACAGTGAGTATATTCACACTGTCATGAAACAGCTCTCCAGAACTGCTTCGTCTTGCAAATCTGAAAGTCTATGCCCATTACACACTAATTCCCCTTTCCCTACCCCCCTGTTCCTGGTAACCACTATTCTACTTTCTGTTTCTATGAATTTAACTACTTTAGACACTTCACATAGATAATAGGATAATATCTATCAACATTCCTGCTAAAGACAAGACAAAGATATCTAACTGTTGTTAACTGTTATTGAACATTATCCTAGAGATACCAACATGAATAAGAGAAAGAAATAAAATATATAAAAACCGAGAAAGTATGCAATTATTACTATTATTTACAGATGATATAATTATATGTCTGGAAATTCCAAGAAAATTGATGAAAAACTGTTACGAATAATGATAGAATTCATCAAGTATGCAGACATGAAGTTGGCATATGAAATTCAATAACTTTTATATATTAAAACAAAATTTATTAGGTGAAATAAAAATGATTAAAATATCTACAAATAAACCTAAGAAATGCTCAAGCTCTATTTTTTAAACATTAAAATGGAACTATATAAAAGCAGACTTGGCCCCCCTCAACCACTCCACCCCCACCCCCCCACCCCCCACAGTCACCCCACAGGATCCCTTATTGAAAAAAAAATTTTAAATAAAATAAGACTTAAAGTATGTACACACATGCCATGTTGTAGCATAGGAAAGCTAGACAACATCAAGATGTTAGTTATCCTCATAAAATACATCAATTAGCTGTTTTGAGAAATCAGACATTCTGATTCAAAAGTTCTCACCAAAGAGATTAGTGAGTGACTAGCCCTACCAGTTGGGAAAATGTGTTAAAATTACAAGAATTTTAAACTTTTGATACAGGTGCATTCATACACAAGTCATACACACATTTGGAAGATCCCAAATACATGAGGAAATTTACTATATTATAAAGGTAGAATGTCCAATTAAAAGAGAAGATAGATTATACAATTAATGGTGTCTGGGAAAAAAACTGAATCCCTCCCTTACATTTTATAAAAAAAAAAAATTCCAGATGGATGAAAGATTTCAATGGAATGATAAAAGTACTAGAAGAAAACAAGAGAATTATTTAAATCTTAGGATGGCCAGAACTTCTGAGCATGTTAAAAATGCACATACACCTAGACACAGATATATACCAAAAAAGTGCACATTTTTACTACATAAATGTTTTTAAATTATGTAACGTAAAAAAACACATAAAGTTGAAAGACATAAGAGAGTAGGAAAATGCATGCATTTCATATCACTGAAGGAACTGTTTAATATGTAAAAAGCTTCTATAAATCAATAAGAAAGTCAATAGATAAAAGGAAAAAATAGATGACAGTTATAAACAAACAGTTTGCAGAAAGGGAAAAACACATTTCTTAAACATTTGAAGAAATGTTCAACTTTGGTCATAGTAAGGAAAATGCAAACTAAAATTAGATTTTTTCTTTTTTACTTACCAGACTGGCTAAGATCAAAATATTTGTCAATTCCATGTTGATATGGGTGTGAGAAAACAGGCCGCTCAGTGCCCTGGTTAAGAGCACGGGCTCTGGAACAAAAATGCCTAGATTTCAGTTTCTGTTTCATCACTTAATAAACCTGGGAAAATTGCTTCGTCTAAGTAAACCTCAATTTCCTAATCTATAAAATAGGGTTGTTCCAAGGATTGACTTGAAACTTGCCAAATGCCTATAACAGATATGTTACATGCGCTATTAAAGAAAATACCTGTAGCGTATGTGTTATGTGTAATGTTAAATAAAACAAATATATTGGTGATGAAAATGTAAATTGGCATAAACCCTATGGATAAAAAATTAATTAAAATTTAAAACGCACACAGCCTCTAAACAGCAATTCTACTTCCAGAAATTTAATACTACAAATATGCTCTCGTGTGTGTGAAATGTATGCAAGACACATTGACTAGAGCATTGTCTGAAATTCTGAGATTCCCAATATCACCACTCAGGACCGGAAAGCGAATTAGGGAACAACCATGTAATGGAAATTAGAAAACAAGATAAACCCCAGAAAACCAAGGAAGAAAACAAGGGAAAGAAAAGCAAAGATGACTGAATTAGAAAAGCAGAAAAAAGTAGCAATAAATTAATATGACAACTGCTGGTGTTTTTGTTTTGTGTGACAAAAATGGGTAAGTCTCTGGAAAATGTAATTCAAAAAATAAGAAAAAACAAAAACAAAAATGCATACATTACCAAAGTACTATGTATACTTTTATGTTAATATATTTTGAGCTTTCAATGAAATGAGACATTTCCATAGGAAAATATAAATCATAAAAAAATTCGAGAAAATGTTAATGACCAATAACAATGCAAGGAAATTTTAAAATTTAATTTAAAAACCTCTAAGTTGTTCCCCGGCTCAGATGGTTTCAAATAACAGATCCCCTCCAGTGCCAGATAAACAGTTCCAGGCCATTAAAACAAATCTCCCCATTTGTTTTATAACAGCATTTAACCTTGAATCAAAACCCAGCAGCAAGACGCTAAAGAAAACCGCAGGCCAGTCTCACTGACTCATAGACATGCAAAGCCCCTCTTCTCACTGGACAACGGGCAGGCTCACCGTGTGGCAGGCACCTGGCTGTGTCTCCGGGACACAGCAGGGAGCACCCTGGGGAAGCAGAGACTGCAAGCTAAACACACACTGCACGCCTAGAAGAGTGTGCAGAGCTGCGGGGCAAGAAGGATGCCTGAGGGCCGGGCACGTGGGCTCACGCCTATAATCCCAGTACTTTGGGAGGCCGAGGCAGGCGGATCACGAGGTCAGGAGTTTGAGACCAGCCTGGCCAACATGGTGAAACTCTGTCTCTACTAAAAATACAAAAATTAGCGGGATGTGGTGGGCGGGCACCTGTAATCCCAGCTACTCAGGAGGCTGAGGCCGGAGAATCCTCTCCCTCAGTGACACCTACATCTCCCTGACACCCACACCTCTCTGGGAGACACCCACGCCTCCCTCAGTGACACCCACGCCTACCTCAGTGACACTCACGCCTCCCTCAGTGACACCCACGCCTCCCTCAGTGACACCCACACCTCCCTCAGTGACACCCACGCCTCTCTCAGTGATGCCTGTGCCTCCCTGGGCCACAGTGCACCAGAGGCACCCCCACTCCTGACAGGTGTGGGCCAAGGATGGGCATGTGCCCCTGGCTCATAGTCATTTTCTGAAGTTTTGGCAGATGCCCAGACGCTTCAGACAGGCCTGATGGCTGCAGCCACCCCGTGACCTTTGGTTTCACCCTCCGTGGCTTCAGTGGCCCATAGTGCACTGGTCAGAAAACAGTAAGTACAGCAGAGACAGCCATTTTAACAGAGTGCATTCACACAACTGTCAGCACGGCACATCGTGAGAATTGTGCATTTTCCTACTGTGACTGTTGCTCACCTCTTGCTGTGTCTAATTGTAAGTTCAACTATCACCAGGTACGGATGTAGAAGAGAAAGCAGAGCACTGCACACACAGGGGTCAGAACTGCCCAGAGCTTCGGGCATCTGCTGGGGGCTTGGAACGTGCCCCCCACAGATAAAGGGGACTTGTGTCTGATAAATGGAAAGGAAAAAAACAACAGTATGTCGAATTTGCCAGGATACAAGGATAAATGCCCAGAAAACCCCAGAGAAATTACTTTTGTAAAAAAATAGTGTTTCCACTGTTCACCATAGCAAAGACTTGGAACCAACCAAAATGCCTATCGATGATGGACTGGATAAAGAAAATGTGGCACATACACACCATGGAATACTACGCAGCCATAAAAAGGAATGAGATCACGTCCTCTGCAGGGACATGGATGAAGCTGGAAACCATCAACCTCAGCAAACTGACACAACAGAAAACCAAACACCGCATGTTCCCACTCACAAGTGGGAGTTGAACAATGAGAACACATAGGTACAGGGAGGGGAACGTCACACACCGGGGTCTGTCAGGGGGTGGGGACAAGGGGCGGGAGAGCATGTATATGTATATCGCAGGTTGCTGGGTGCAGCAAACCCCATGCCATGGCATGTGTATACCTATACAGCAAACCTGCAGGTTCTGCACATGTATCCCAGAACTTAAAGTATAATTTTTTTAAAAACAGTGTTCCATGGCACAGACGGGGGACTATAGCCAACAATCGTATTCTGTGTATTTCAAACTAGCTGGAAGAGAAGCTTTGAAACGTTCTCAACACAAAGAAATGATCCATGCTTGGGGTGACGAATATTCCAAATACCTAATTTCATCATGACACATTGTATACATGTATCAAAAATCACATGTATTCTGTAAGTATGTACAATAATTATGTGTCAATAAACATTTTCAAAAAACACAATTGATGACAGTTCAGCAATCTGGCTGCGTTCTACGGATTAAAACCTGTCGTTCTCCTGTGTAACAGTAATTACCAGTTAGTGACTCAAATGGCGAAAGAAAAGATTCCACTCAAAATAACAACAGGTAAAATGTCTCCATGACCTCGAAAACACAGCAGTACAAGTATCTCAGTTCTCACGTGAAGACAAAACTATCAGCTTTACTGACAAAATATTTAAGCATAGAAGAACATGTTATATTGAAGGAAAGTCTGAACATGATACCTATATCAATTCTCTCAAAATATTTCAACTATTTGGTCTAATCCCAATTGAAATCCTAATTGAAAACCACCACCAAACCTTTCAGTAATACTGCAGAGCACTAGCAGAAGATAAATGAAAAGGACACTTGGAAGAGGAGGGAAATCCCCTTCCCTCCCAGCTACTGAGAGGTATATTTACAACAACAGTAATTAGACTCTGTGGGACTAGCACAGAAATAACAGGTGGATCCTTGAGCTGAAATACATAGACTTGACATGGGCCTTACATATCTAAAGACTTGATACACAATAGATGAACTATCAAGAATGATCTCAGGAGGTGATGAAAATATTATAAAGCTGATTTACAGTGATGGTTGCACAACTTGGCAAAATAACTTAAATCACGGAAATGTATACTTGATAGGGTGGATTTGATGATATGCAAAATATGCCTCTATAAAGCTCTTCTTTTATTTTATTTGAGATGGCCTCTCCCTCTGTCACCAGGCTGGAGTGCAGTGGTATGACCTAAGCTCACTGTAACTTCCACCTCCTAGGTTCAAGCGATTCTCATTCCTCAGCCTCCCGAGTAGCTGGGACTACAGGCGCCTGCCACCACACCCAGCTAATTTTTGTATTTTTAGTACAGACGGGGTTTCACCATGTTGGCCAGGATGATCTCGATCTCCTGACCTTGTGATCCACCTGCCTCGGCCTCCCAAAGTGCTGGGATTACAGGTATGAGCCACCGCGCCCGGCCCATAAAGCTCTTTTTAAGGATTTCAGGAGACTTCCAGATCAAGATTGTGGTTTCAATGTGGGGAGGACTCTTCTCCTCCCCAAATCCCATGTAAATGATTTAGGAACATAAGCATCAACACAGTACTGGAAAACAGAGAGAGGAGAATTTGTGAATTAGAAGTGCTGAGAAAATCGGAGATGAATAACATGGACGAGATGAACTGATAGAGAAAGTGAGCTGCCCAGAAAAGCCCGAGAAGGCAGCCCTGGCACTGGAAGGATCTCCTGCAAAAATGGCACTGATTTCTCAGTGAGCAACCCTCAAACCCCAAGACTTGGTGGGCAGAAGCTGGAGGAGGAAGCTGCCACAGAATGTAAGAAACAAAGACAAATGACAGAGCTGGCGCTGGTCCCTTCCCGCAGCAGAGGGGCATCCAGTCCAGACTGCATTTGGCCAGTGACGACCAGTACTCCCGTAAAGCTGAACAGGTGGCCCCAAGGGCTCCAGCCGGAGGCTAGGGCAGAGGTTGGCAAACTGTGACTCAGGGGCCAAAACCCACGGCCAACTTCTGTAAAGTTATAGAGGTCCACAGCCAGACCCACTTGTTCACCTGACATCTCTGACCGTTTTCTGCTACAACGGCAGATTTCAGTAGTCATCCTAGGACTTATAACGCCCCCAAAGCCGAAAGTATTTATTCTGTGGCCCTTAGCGGAAAAAGCTTTCAACCTCTGGGTTAGAGAGAAAAGTGTGGTACTAGCTACCAGGGCCACCGCAGGTCACTTTATCAGACATGGATACAAATACACTTACCCACAGGACCCGTGCTTCCACGCCGCAGTTAAGTCCTCTAAATCACATCTCCAGAATGACCGGGCGGTCAGCTAATCCATGGCGAACCAGGACGAATACAGGAAACAGACGAAGATGTTAAATTTCTAATTAGCATCCACAGAGACTCAAAAGGATATTACATCCAGAATATTGGAACTGGCCACAGTTTTTTTCAATGGGGGATTAAATACCAAAAAAGAGATCTTTGAAATTTAAAACATGATTACTAAAATAACAGGCGCTGTGAGTAACAAGACTGAAACTCAAACTGGAAGTCATTAAAGTCTCTTGGAGCATAAGAAGAATTGAGAGAGATGGGAATTACAAGCATTAGGGTGAGAGAAAGGCTACAGACTCAGGATGAATGATCGAATTCCCGTGGGGGCCCAGAGAAGGGTGGGGTGGGGGGGGAAGAATTAATTAAAGAACTGTGAGAAGACAATCTCCCCCTGGAACAGAAAAAGATGGGAGCCTTCAAACCATGGGTGTCCTGTTAAGGAGTAACAGAAAAATGACACACTGCTCTATATATTCTGGTGAAATCTCCGACTCAATGGATTAAGAACTCCTTTAAGCCTCCAGAGTATAAAAATAATAGGTTTCCTTTAAAAAAGAACAAAAATCCCACTCACTTGGTCATTCTTCTCTGCGATTCAGAAATGCTAGAAGATAACATTTGTGCACTGCTACAAGGTTCTGAGCGAGCAGGACCTCAAACTGGAATTCTACAGCTGGACAAAACTACTGTGAGGGCAGAACGAAACTGACCTATTCCTGAGGACTCAGCTTACTATACACAGCTCTTTCTGAGAAAAATAATTATGGGGAAAAAGTCATTAGAATGAAAGAAAAATGAGAAAGGAATGGCACTGGCATAAAAATCATGAGCAAATAGATCATTAAAAATTAGAGCTAAGTCCACATATGAATAATTACCGAGAAAATGAGGATAATGCAGCTGTTAGAAAATATTCCCCACATAGACAAGACATAATGTTCTTAAAGTAATTGACATAATGTAAAAGGAAAACAATCATATTCTGGAACTAAAATTCCAAATGATTGCAAAAAAAGAATGTGCCAAATGTCTCGTCATGGTCAAGTGGTAATTTATGGACGCCGATTAATTCTTGAAGTTGATAGAAATGTGTCTTAATATTTTACAGATTAGGACTATCTGGGTTGCATGAAACAGACACACAACTCAACCCAACTTAGGTAAAACTATGAATCCGTTGCAAGGACGTGAGAATGTCTTATGGGACCCACAGAGAAGGCTAGGGTTGGACCTCAGGGACAAATGGGGCCAGGGCTTCAGAGGTCAAGGGCCATCGCTGCCTCTGTCTCCATCCTGCATCTTGCCTCTGTGTGGGTGCCCCTCTCCTCTCTGAGTAGGTCTACTTCTGAGATCCGTGATGCAAGAGGTGGCCGTGGACAGTGTTTGCACACTGCATCCACCCCCATAGGCACTCAGAGAAAGGTTGAATTCCTTTTTCTCAGTTATAGTTCCAACACCCTTGGAAAGACTCTAATTGGCAGAGCTTGGATCACGTGCCCACTGCAGAATCAATCAATCAGCTGGGACCACGAGGCCCGACACACTGTTTATGTGGCTGACCCAGGGAGACAATGTGTGCCAGCAAGGGGTGTCACGTCCTGGAAAATGGGTGCTGGGGCGAATAAGCCCGTGAGTGACCACTGCAGTCCACCCCTTGTCTGCCCAGCACATGTGAGCTCACACCCACTCACATATACTTCCCTGAATGAGCTGGATACAGTACAACCTTTTAAGTTCCTATGAGGACGTGCACCAATAGCAGTTCAGGAATTTGGCCCATCCAAGTATCTGAGCCAGGCAGAGAGAGAGGTGGGAAATGAGAGGCCTGGAGCTCCCACTAGTGGGCAGCCTGAGCCCTGCAACAGCCTGCGGGGAGCAGCACTGGGCCGGGAGGGGCAGACCTTGGTACCACAGGGAGGAAAAACGGATGCGTTCCGTGCCCCAAGCCGGGAGGGAAGGAGAGACATTAAGCTATACTCACAAATAATTGCATGGGTTAAATTAATACTCTAGGGCCAGGCACACTGGCTCACGCTTGTAATCCCAGCACTTTGGGAGGCCCAGGCAGGTGGACCACGAGGTCAGGAGTTCTGGTTCAGGAGTTCGAGACCAGCCTGGCCAACATGGTGAAACCCCATCTCTGCTAAAAATACAAAAATTAGCCAGGCGTGGTGGTGAGCGCCTATAATGCCACCTACTCAGGAGGCTGAGGCAGGAGATTGCTTGAACCCGGGAGGTGGAGGTTGCAGTGAGCCAAGATCTCACCACTGCACTCCAGCCTGGGTGACAGAGCGAGACTCTGTATCAAAAAAAAAAAAAAAAAAAAAATTAATGCTCTGGACCCGAGGCACAGTGGACACACGCATATTTGAATGTGGACACAGTGTGGGACACGCACATATTTGAGTCCTGGCATTTACAGCAGCAGGGCACTGTGTCCCAGTATAGAAAGGGTGTCTTTTCATTGCTATCTTGGGAAAATACTGGGAGATGTCCCTACAAGAGCTAAAACAGTTAAAATTGGGCTTTACTTGGAGGTTGCGCTTTCCTCTGTTCATTCTCACTTTCTCGTGGATGTTCCCTCCCTGCTCTGCCCCCCTGCAGAACCAGAACTCCTGACTTGGACCTTGCTGACCCTGTTAGGGGTGGATGTGCCTTCACAACTGTCCACATATAGGTCCATGTCTCCCAAACCTTAAGATACTTGAGGACAGGGGCTGTGCACAGCTCAGGACGAGTATGCACTGTGAAGGCAGACAGACTGTCCCTACTCCTCCAGAAATGTCAGCTCCTCATCACCATCAGCTTCATCCTCATTGGGAAATAACAGCAAAGGCAAAAATAACCACAATCATAATGCATTTAATACTCATAATTAAAGAGAATAGCAGGTCAAACCCTGTCTCTACTAAAAATTAAATAGCGGGTGAAACCCTGTCTCTACTAAAATTAAAGAAAATAGCAGGTGAAACCCCGTCTCTACTAAAATTAAAGAAAATAGCAGGTGAAACCCCATCTCTACTAAAAATATAAAAATTACCTGGGCATAGTGGTAGGCGCCTGTAATCCCAGCCACTCAGGAGGCTGAGGCAGGAGAATCACTTGAACCCAGGAGGCAGAGGGTGCAGTGAGCCAAGATCTCACCATTGCACTCCAGCCTGGGTGACAGAGCGAGATTCCACCTCAAAAAAAAGAAAAGAGCGGTGAACACTCACGAGTGCTTTTGTGGGGGAGGCATCGTTCCAGGACCTCCCTGTGCCCCAACTCATTTACCCCCAGCGCTCCATTCTTCAAATGGAGTAAACTGAGGCAGAGACAAGGCAATGACGTCATCCCCGAGCCCATTGGGCTCATCTGCAAAATGGGTACAAGCCACGGTCTGGGGGTTTGGAGAGTTGCAGGTGTGCGGCGGAGCTCCCACGAGTGCTGGGCCTCTGTGGGATGTCTCAGAGCCCTCAGGCCCTGGCCAAATTCCCAAAGCACTGTGGAAAACGGCCCAGACAAAGCACTCTGAGCTGAGGGAAGATGGGTGTCCACAGGATGGGGCTCCCCACAGCCCATCCCCTTCCTGCTACACTCAAAGCTTTACTGTCCCCTTGCAGGCTCGTGCAGGGCGAATGAGCAGTCGGTGGGGCTTCTTGGCTGTGGACAACAGGAACTGATGGGAGGACTCTGGGTCGTGCCCAGGGGAGAATAGGGCAAGGATGAGGGGGCACCAGGGCACGGCGGGAGCTCAGGGGCTCTGAGGAAATTACTCTCCAGCCTTTGAGTTCAGGAATTAGACCTGAGAGCCGCCATCAGGTGGGCCTGGCTGGGTTGCTTGTGCACCCCACCAATGGAACTGCCCCACCCAACGCTAAGGATGGCTCCTGGAGAGGTGGGGCCGGCAGCCACATGACAACACCCTGGCAGCCACCACTTCAGGGCCCGCGCCTCAACCCACCACAGAGGCAAGCCCTAGATGGCCACCCCGCAAGACCCATCCCCACGAACCCTCCCGGGCAGCGTGGCCTCCCACAGCAGCTGTCCAGCTTTGCCGGCTGACAACATTGGGTTCCCCACCGGGTGAGGCCCACTCATCCCACAGACACCAACGGTCCCCGTAAGCTTCGCGCCAGCTCGGGGCCCCACCCAGGCCCTA
Source organism: Ateles fusciceps (assembly GCA_036589455.1). Taxonomy (NCBI): domain Eukaryota; kingdom Metazoa; phylum Chordata; class Mammalia; order Primates; family Atelidae; genus Ateles; species Ateles fusciceps. The sequence continues at coordinate 256,595 of JAZHEH010000402.1, read as the reverse complement.
GATGGCAGGAGCTGGCCCTCCCCCCGTGGGCAGGTGCATCCCTGGAGAGTGTGGAGGCCTCTCTGGGCCTCAGCCCCCAGCCCTCCATGAAAGTGTCCACACAGCGTCCCCCCCCATGAGCTCCTCTGGCAAGGCCCACAATGCGAGGCAAGCTCAGGGAGGCCCCTCCTGACCAGGGAAGAGGACAGCACAGCTCCGAGCCTCACCTCCTGAAGGATCTCATCCCATCAAGGCAACCGCCTTGTGGGGGAGGGGCTGAAGACCACCACTTGGGCTGGCAGCTGTGGCCCCTTGCTGATGGCCTTCAGGCCAGGAAGAAGATAGCCAGGAATGGCGTGGCCACGATTCCCAAAACTTGAGAAACCTGAGCTTGGTCCTCAGCCAGCCCAACCTACCCAGGCCCAGATTCTTCCTCCAGAGGGCCCAGGGTCTGCGCCTCCGCCCCAGTCTCTGCCTGCTCTGTCACCCTGTCCCCCTGTCCTGCTCCCCAGACGCCATGCTCCAGAGTGTGCCAAAGATGGAATGTGGGAGAAGCGACTGTCACACTCTCCTGACAAGTGGGAAATGTGGAGGCCATATAAACAGATGACGCATAGAGGGCCTGTCCAGCTTCATCACAGGAACTGTCCCTGCTCGCTGTGCGGCCCACACTGGCCCACAGAGTGGCCATCCCCAGGGACCCCGTCCCCCTCAACAAACACCTCCCCCTTCAGGAGGAAAAAAAACAGCCATTTAATGATGCACCCTCAGAGTGCCAGCAGGCAGAGGGAGGACTGGAGGGGAGCAGAATCTGATTAATTTAATGGGGAGTCCCGGGGAAGAATCTCAGAGATAGAGCAAAGAGGCATTTCAAAAGCACAGCGATAAATACACGAAATCACGCAGAACAAACAGAAGCAGCTGCTTTGCCGATAAATGTTTAAGTTCTGCGACTTTCGAGATGAAACAGCCCAGCTGAGATAGATGAATGAATTTGATGGGCTGAGGGCTGCCCGTGTGGCGTCCTGAGCCGCTCCCTGAGCTGCTCCCCCCTCTCCCCCACCCACCGCGTATGTTCCTGACGACAGTTAGGATCTTGCCTTTTGCTCTGAAGACATCTGACAGTTCTGATCTGCCGGTTTCTTAACTGGCTGTCGTTCGTTTCTCCTGTGCCGGGGTCACATCCGTTTGGGGAATGAATCTGTTTTGAAAGTGGCAGTTGGGAGATGAAGATAAGGCACTGTAAGTCACTGGGGGACTCCCAGCTGGTCAAGCCCCTCTCTGTCCCGGGGCAGCCACAACCCTTCTCACTGCAGGGGGCATTCAGAGCCATCCTGCCAGGAGACTCAGCCCTCAACATCCTTCCCATCTCAGAGATGGTAAAACCGAGGCCCAGCAAGCTTGGGCTCTGTAACCACTTACAGCTGGGGCTCACAACCAAATCTTCTGGCCCCACCCTCGGTAACCTTTTCCTCAGCAGGCCAGCCTGCATGGGAGAGCTGTTGGGAAAGTCCCCCATCTGCAGCTGTCACTGACACCTGGTGCGGAGGGGCTTACCTGCTGCACCTGGGGCAGGAGAGTAGGCCTATGTTTGGAGGAACAGCTAGGGAGAGTCACAGCACACACAGGATCGCGTGCTGGCTGCAGGTGAAGGCTCTGAAATTGGGCAGACCTGGTTCAAACGTCAGCCCCACTACTTACCTGCTGTGTAAGCTGGAGAGACTTCTTGCCCTCTCTGAGCCCCAGTCAGGTCTTCTGAGGCAAAGGTGCCACCGGCCACTGAGGTTTCTGGCCAGAAAAGTGACAGCCCAAGGATCCCATAACACCCGCACTACACACAGAGCTGTCCCACATCTGCCGCGGCAAGCCCTCCACACACTAAGCAGCAAAGCCAGCCCCCCGGCACTGCGCGTCTGTGCCGCCTCCTGCCGGCTCCTTCATGTCTCTTTCCAAAGTCCTGCATTCTTCCTGCTTTGAAGCAAGGAAGAGCTGCCACACATTTTCTGGCCTTGGGTGGAGCCCAGGTCACTGCTGGGGGATGCCTGGACCACGTCCACGTGTTTCATCCCAGCTGCTGATCAGCCTTGAACTCCACACCCTTCGGCTCTGAGTGTGTGATCCACGGCACGCAGGAAGCACTGTCTTCGCAGATGTTAATCTACTCCCTCTCCGAGGGCAGGGCGGATGGGGCAGAGGCCGAGGAAAGCTACCTGTGATGTCACCGCGCTTCTTGGCAGTTTCCCCAGATAAGAAGAAACCACCCTACTGCAGAGAACTCACAGGGAAAACACACCTGCAGTGTTTCCCCTCCAATATTCTGGGTCTGTATCTTCGCTCCTCAAATTTCTCTCATGGGGGACAGGGCTGTTTACATCAAGCTACTGGGGATCAACAGTGGACGGTGCAGACATGGGGTCCCTGCCCTCGGGGGGTGTCAGCACCTAGAGAAGAAATCCGAGCCCAGGGCTGGGCACACACAGTTGTCGTGAAATAAGGTCAGTGACTGAATACAGGGTGCCCATCAGTGAGGTGGTCATATTGGGTGTGAACGGGTCAATCAATTGCATAGGGGTTACTTCCAGATATCAGTGGCAGTGTCTGGACAGCTGGGCGGTGTCCTCAGGGAGGCCCCCAGGTGGGGCTGTGATGACACCCAAGGGCAGGGCCAGCGGTTGTTGGGGTTGAGCAGGCTCCTGTGCCCCCCACCAGGCTCCTGCCTTCAGGGGGGACACAGTCCTGGACAGCTCAACGTCAGCAGGGTGAGGGCCGGGGTCAGGACTGGCGGGTGGTGTGGATGCAGATTCAGCAGAAACCCCAATGATCGGATAGAATCAAACACTTTCCAGGATCGAAACGTGCTGGGAGCAAGATCAGGGTGATTCGTCCACAGTGATGGCGGAGGACCACTTCAAGGTGGGGGGTCAGGGTGGTCCGAGCAGAGCCTGAATGACCAGGAGGATCCCCTGACCCACTGACGTCTGGAGACAGAACATTCCAAGCCAGGGAAGTGGTGGTGCGGAGGCGCTGAGGCCGGAGAGACTGCGTGGGGCTCCTGGGACAGGAGGGCCAGTGCGGCCAGAGCAAAGGCGCGGGTGTGGCTGGGGATGAGCATGGGAGGACTGAGAGATTCCTGTATGTGCAAGGGCGAAGCTGGCAGGACACGCTGGCAAGCCTTTCCCCAGCTACACCAAAGAACATGTCGTGAGGCTTCATTCACACCACCACCAGGAGCCAGGCTGCATCAGGCCCTCACGCCCAGGGGCTGTGGGAAGTCCTTTCTGTGTAACTCACATGCTGTGAGTGGAGAAACTGAGGCATGGAGAGGTTAAGTCTGCTGCCCAAGGTCACACAGTGAGTAGGATTCAAAGCACCTGGGGAGATGGTGAGGAAGGCCGGGCGGTGGTCCAGCCATGAGGGGACCCCAGTTTGGGCCCGGGTGAGGCCCCTGGGCATGGAGGGGGTGGGGAAAGGGGACATGGGAGGGGCCCTGACAAGAGTGACCAGAGCACTGGCGTCCACACACCTGGAGGAGCCCGGAGTCCCCTGACTCAGAGCACCAAGCCAAGGCCAAGACGCATATGCCCTTCCAAAGCCACATGGGCAGAAGGGGGCCGGTGAGTCACCACCATCTGAAAGCCCGTGGCAGCCCCTCCTTGTGCAGGGGCCGTGGGTGGAAGCCAAGCTGAGGGGGGTGAGCTGAGCAGCTCTGCACCTTTCGAAAGGCATGAGGGCGGCCGGGCTGTGCCACGGCAGCTCGACCTCCTCGACTTACACCCCCAGAGTAAGGTTACTCCGGCTGCCTTCCACACATAAGGGCCAATTTATTGCATGGTTTTTTCCAAAAGGAATCATTCACTGAGCCAAAGGTGAATCGTCACCAACTTCCAATAGGCCAGAGATAGAATGCACGTGCATTAAAGTACCGCGAAGTGAGCGGCCCTTCCAGAAAGAGCAGAAATCGTTCTTTTCTTGTCATCTTCATCTGTTATCGTAATTTACAATTTCACCACACTCCAATTACTGGGCATTTAGAGAACATTTGTTCATGTCCCCAGCACCCTCAGCACACAGCCCCCACCAGGTGGACCATTTAACTCTCCACTTAGCGCCTCCTGCCAGCCCCTGAGGTGTGAGAACAGGACACCCCACTGCCCCTCCCAACCCCCGATGTACTCCCAGATCCAGAGGAAGAAAGACGGTGCCATCCGTGAGAGCACGCGACGCTGTGCTGCCCTCCCAGCCCCGGCCTCCTCACTGGCACAGCCTCCTTGCCTCACACACCAGGAGGGGCGCCCCAGGAACTGGGAGGCATCAGGTACGAGCTACCTGGGGACTGGCGATGGCCCCACCCACCAGGTAAGCCTGGGGCCTGCTCCCCCCTGCCCCGCCCCGGGAAGGAGGCCAGCAGGCTCAGAAGAACCAGGTGGAATAGAAGGTGTGTGCCCTGGAGACATCCGCCTGGAAACTCAGGCCCGGGCTTAGGGTGCCACAGCCCTCAGGGCCCCACAACGGGTCTCGGAACGAGGCTCTCACTTCCCATCTGTCAGCAGAAATTTGCCAAAGTGGAGCCAAGCCCTGGGGCTCCAGGAACGCAGAGCTGCGAGGATAAAGCCTGACCATCCCAGAACAACGGCTGGAAGAGCAGGGCTGTGAGGCCCTCACTCAGCAGCGGCTGCCTGGATTCCTGTCATTTCAGCAGCACCCGGCCCTCGGTGGAAAGACAGAGCCTCCCCCCACTGCACCAACAGCCAAGAAATACGATGCTCGGCCCAGCCAGCCCCTCCCGCTGGGAAGGTGGGATGCAGCCGCTGCCTCCTCTGGGGCTGGCAGATATTTATGGTTTGTTAATGTTATTGCAAAAATCCCTCTCTGATGAAGCCAGCTCGGGTCGTTGAAATTAATGACCTCAGGTAGGATCACCAGGAACATAGCCCAGCCCTGCCAGAAATCCTGCATGTCAGCAAAAACTCTGTCACCGAAGCCACATCAGAGAAATAACTCAGCCATTAGCAGTGAGCCGCAGAGAGGGGCTGTGTCCTGGCACCCACAGGGTAGGGGCAGCCCAGGAAGGAGCGGAGTCCTGGATGCCGGGAGGAGTAGACCCACCAAGAGGCTCCAACACCCAGAGCTTTGCCAGGCACTGCCTGCACGGGAGGCCGCCCTGCTCACAGCCAGCATATGCGGGTCTGTTCCAGGCTAGCAAGGATGACTCCTCACCCTGGGCACCATGTCCCACTGGGCAGGTCTGCATGATGAAGGGCACCAAGAGCACCCCAGAGGGTGCGTGGGGACTGAGGGGTAGCTGGGGCTGGGCGCAGCACCTGGTTCACTTCCAGCCCTGGTGGAACATCGCTCTGACGCCCAGACAAGCTGCTCCTGCCACAGCCTCTGTGGCTGCTCCTGCCCGAGTCCCCTGTGTCTGACTGCCCCAGAAACTGGAGGGGGGTTTGCCTCAAGAAGCTGCAGCCCTCCTCCACCGAGCAGCTGTGCACAGGGACAGGCCGGGGGTATGTCTCAGGCTGCTGATCCTCAGGCTCTGTCCTGCCTCCCAGACCTGCACTCTCCGGTTTTCCAGAGAGGGCATCCACACACATGCGCACACATGCACACACATGCATACACATGCACACACATGCATACACACAGTGCTCACGTGCGTGCATGCACACGTGTCAATGCACATCCACACACACATGCACATATACCCATGCACATATACATGCATGCACACACATGCATACACACAACACACACGTGCATGCATGCACACACATGCACATATACTCATGCACGCATACACGTACACACTCACATGCACACACATGCACAGATACCCACGCACACACATGCATGTGCACATGCATCACACCACACACATATGCACACACGTCACACATATACATGCACACATGTTTACATATATATGTCTGCACACCCACAGTAGGGAGCTGTGCAGGTCAGGGCTCAGCACACCCTCAGCTTCTACCTTAAGGGAGGGCTCCTTCCTTCTTCGCAAGATCCCTAGATGCCAGGGGAGGAGAAGGAAAGGACTTCCTGGCAGAGGTGCAGAGGGACACGGAACCGGCAGGGGCAACCTGGCAGGACCAACCCAGCCCCAGGCCTTGGTGAGCCCCCTTCCTTCCACCCAGACACTGGGAGGGAAGCCCAGCCTGTCCAGGCAATCAGCCGCCGTCAAAGGGAGAGCCAGGCTGTCTGGTGTTCCCTTCGGGCATGACCCCCCACTTTGTCCCCCACCTGTCCCCAAGGGCCAAGCCACAGACAGCCTCTGTCCAGTTATCCAGGATGTGAGGTTCATCTTCGAGTCTTACGGAAGAGAAGGAGAGAGAAGGTGAGTGGTGAGTCGGGTGAACGGTGAGTCAGCTCACAGGGGAGCCGACACCAGCATGCCAGGAGGGGGTGACCCACCTGGAACACCAAGCAGGTTGAGGCCAAGGTGGCCCAGACGCTGAGTCTCCTCTCCCTCCCTCGCTGCCTCCTGTCCTAAATTCATTTTCTTCAGAGTCACTGGAATGAGTCCAAGTGGAACCCTGTGTCCTGTAGCCTGGGGAAGGGCACGCAGGGTTGGAACGGAGCCCAGCAGCCTGGAGACACTGCTCACCACCAGCTGTTTCAGCCCTTCGAGCCCTGGCCGAGGAGCTCCATGTGGAGGACTGGGTGTCATGGAGTGGGAAGAACCCTGTCCCAACCTGGCCCTAGCGGCCAAAACATCTCCCCACAAGCTCCCAGTGTAGGGTGCACACACCAGGAGGATAGGGTGGGGGAGGAGGGGGTGGGGAGTTAGGATGGAGATGACACAAGGCTGTGGGTCAGGGAGGAGTAAACCAGATGGGGACCATCATCGCCACAACTCACCCTGGCTCCCGCCTGGAAACCCAGGCTCCCTGCCCTGGGAGAGGGGGATGACCTGGGGTTGCAAGAAGGCCAGGAGGAAGCACAGAGGAGGGGGCTGCCCTGAGGGCATGGAGCGGCTGAGGTCTTCCAGGAGGGAGAGGAAGGAGGGGCCCCCAGCAGGCTCAGTCTTCAGGTGCAGGAGAAAGCACAGGGCGCCCTGATGGATGGCACTGCCATGCCCACCCCCCTCGGAGTCCACTGAGATCAAGTCATCAGGCTTCTTGCAGCTGCCTCCTGATATGCCAGGCCCTAGGTCCCAACCTCTGCACAGAGTCATGCCCAGCAAGCAGCAGCCCAGCCACCAAGAGGCCCGCAAAAAAGCCCCAAAGCTCACCCTGAGGACGCCCCACCTATTCCTTCTCCCAGAGCCCTAAGCTCAGGGGACCTCAGCCTCAGGGCATCTAGGCCTGGTCCCATTCTATTTTTCCAGAATTTTCTCTTGCTCCTCTTTACCCATCTCCATACTCCCCCACGCGGAGTTCCACACTGGATCTCCAGCCAGGCCCCCTCCACTTTTGTTCATGCTCTTCTCTTTCCAAAATGTTCTCTTGTATCCAACAAACTCCTATTCATTCTTCAAGGCCCAGCTGAAATGTCCCATCCTCTCTGAAAACCCGGACCCTCCCAGATTGGAATGAGCCCAGGTTGTGATGACTCCCACAGCCCGGCTCCGGGCTGGTTCAGGGTGTGCATCGGTGAGTGACGCTGAGTATGTGAAACGCACTTCCCTTTTTCAGGAGAAAGCTTTGGCCCCGGGACCCATAGGTAAGCTATGCCCTAGCCTGCACTCCCGCTGTCTCTAAACCACTGACCCCTTTGGAGGGGCCCAGCCAGACGGAAACAACTCTGCACTCCCTTCCCTCAGGGCTCTAGACAGCACAGAAGGGCAGCTGGGTGTGGAGTGCAGAGAAAGGCCCTCACCTTTCCAGGGGCAATTATGACTCCCAGAACCTTGAACTCTGGTCTTCATTAGGTTACCAAATAAATTATTACATTATTACATTTTAAGTTGACAAGTAAATCTTATTATAAAAGTGTAACGACACCATAAAAGACATTTTATTCATCTGTTTCATCCTCTTGTTCCCGTCGACACTTCATTACAGCTCCCGAGACATGGAGAACTAGAACATTAATTTGGCAAATCGATGGAAATCTTTCAGGAGCCGGCATTTCCAAGCTCTGCCCCAGGGGCCCCAGTGAGCACTCAGGGAAAAGACCCCCAGTCTGGGGGTGGAAAGAGCTTGGAGGCCTGGGGTCGCTTCCCTCTGCACGGACACCCAGGGGAGGGCTTCCCTAGCACCAGCTCCGAATGCCCCCCAGGGCTCCCCAAGTCCCTGCCAAGGTTCAGCTTGCCCACGCCCCACTCCTTGGATGGTCTCCTCAGCTGCACTGGTGTGTGGCCTTGAGTTCATCTTCGGACACTCTGCCATCTTTAAGCCAGGGGTGTCTTGATGAACAGACAAAAACAATTAGTGCAGTGGTGAAGAGCCCGAGCAGGGGCCAAAGCTCAGGTGACTAGTGTACACTTTCCAAAGACCCGAGAGGGCTGGGGCTGAGACAGCCCCTATCGGGGCCAGAACCCTGGAGCAGCTGCTGGGAACTCGCCCTGTCTCCCTCCCACTCTCTAGTTTCCAATTCGTTAATGGCCTCTACTACTTTCATGTTGGAAAAAAATACATATAGGTATTAGCATGGGTAAGACTTGATATTAAGTGCACAGTTCACCCTTGTTAGTCTTCAGGGCTCAGCCAGCAGCACCACGCCCCTGCCCAGGACACAGCCCCTCCTCCCCAGGGTCCCCGAGGCAGATCCTCTCTCTGTCTCCTTCTATCTCTGTCTCTCTCTGAATTCAATGATCCGATGGGTTTTTCATCTTCTAACCTCCCTGTAATTTGGAAATTGTGCTATTTCAAACAGTTCAACTTAAAATTGGGATTTTTTAGGTTGATCATTTTTCTCTTCTTCCTACCACTATTAGCAGGATGCTAGACAATTTCTAAGTAGATGATTTAAAACTGGGATAAAGCCGTAAATGGCCTCCACTGGGCTGAGGAGAGACCAGGAAGCAAAATGGAGCCCAACCTGGGGGACAGACAGGTGATGCCCGGTCCCTGCCGCTACCGCCAGACCCACCCCCAGGATGCCACACCCCCTGTGATGCCACGCCCCGTGATGCCACGCCCAAGGTCCCTATGCTTGCAACACCATGCCCCCATGATGCCACGTCCCCGTGACCACGCCCACTCCCCATCTGCGTGTCACGCCCCCTCCACTCCCATCTGCGTGTCACGCCTCCATGATGCATGCCCCCGTGACCACACGCCTGCTCCCCTTTCTGCCCTGCCACGCCCACTGGCCCCAGAAACCTTGAAGATGGTCCTGCTCTACAAAGGAACCGTGGGTCCACTCCCCCTGGACCTGGAGGCACCCGGACTGCAGCTGGGCCTCCCCCCTGGCTACTGCAGAGCTGGGGAACCCCAACAGAGGTTTTCCCCCTAGTCCATCCCTCGAGGCTGGGGTGGCCAGGCTGGAGCCCGTCCCTGCCAGGAGGAGGGGACAAAAGGCTGCAGGTGCACTCCTACTGACATACTGTGGGGTCTGGACAGAGCAGGACGGGGGCTCTCCAGGGTCCCACGGGTGGAGCTACCACAGGAGAGCCTTCGACCATGGCCCTTAAACACACCCAGGCATTTTCCAGATAGAGAAGCCTTTATGGGCAGAGGGAGGAGCGGAGGGAGAGAAGAGGGTGCAGACAGCTGCTGGGGCCCGGTGGTTAGAATGCAGGGGACTGTCCAGGGGCACGCAGGCAGGCAAGAGGGGAACTGCAGACAGGCCACACATCCAGGGCTAGGAGTGAGCACCAGGGCTCAGATGCCACAGGATTGGCTGGTCCTGTGTAGGGGCTGGGGGAAGAGGCTGGCCAGGGGCAGGTGAGGAGTGCCCCAGCAAGCTACGCCTGGACACAGCCTTACGTCTTGGGGTCCTGAGCAGTGCCTGGCACACATCCCCACAGCCACTGGGTGCAGCCCAAGCCAGAAGCCTCCACCCTGCCATCCCTGGAAGTCACTGGAAAGCAAGGATTCCTGCATTAGTCATCGGGTCACATGACAGTACTACCCTGGCCGGCACCATCCTCACACAGGGACAGCCAGCAGGACCAAGGCAGGCGGAGCCAGACCTGGGGGCTCCCAGCAGAGGACTGCATTGGCTGGGAAGGAGCCGGGGAAGCCTCCTGCCCCTGCATACCAGCGAGAGGAGGAGGCAGGGATGGCGGTGCTGACCTGGCCCCCAACTCCTCCAGTTACTAGTGGCTGTAGGGATAGGGGTGCTGACCTGGCCCCCAACTCCTCCAGTTACTAGTGGCTGCAGGGGATAGGGGTGCTGACCTGGCCCCCCCCCAGGGGATTCCCACTCCTCCAGTTACTAGTGGCTGCAGGGATGGGGGTGCTGACCTGGCCCCCCACTCCTCCAGTTACTAGTGGCTGCAGGGATGGGGGTGCTGAGCCTGGCCCCCCACTCCTCCAGTTACTAGTGGCTGCTCAGGGCCCAGAGCTCACAGGGCTGGGGGAGGGCACTAGGCCTTAGAGGAAGAATCAGGGACCCTCAGAAGACAGCAGAGCAGGGCCCTCAGGGACACTTGGGAAGAGAGTGCACGTCTGGTGAGCTGGAAGCCCCATGCCCAGCCCAGGCTGCTGCCCACGAGGCCTCCGGGAGCCAGTGTGTGCTGCAGGCTCAGAGACGCAGTGACGGCGTCCTTCTCTTCTCTTTCTCCTTCCCCTGCCTCCACCTCTGTCTGTCCCTCTCCTTCCCTCTCTCTTTGTCCCCCTTCTGTCCTTCTCCCCATCTCTCTCTGTCTTTCCTCTCTCCCTCTCTCCCTTTCTCTCTCCCTCTCCCTTTCTCTCCCTCTTCCCCCTCTTTCTCTCCCTCCATCTCCATCTCTCCTTTCTCTCCTTCTCTTTCTCTCTCCTTCTCTGTCTCCCCACTCTGTCTCTCCCCACCTCTCTTTCTCCCCCTCTCTTTCTCTTTCTCTCTGTCTCTTCCCCTGTCCCCTCTTGTTCTCTCTCTCCTGCTTTTCTGAACAATGCACAATGACCATCACTGGGCTCACAAAATTAACTATCTGAAAGATGTTAGGAACGTACCTTGGTTTCTATGGCAACATGAGATTAATTCACACTTCCCAGCCAAACTGAAGGCGAACATATTTTTGTCCGCTTTATGGGTGGCCAATTATTTTTAATAGCCGGGTCAGCAGTGGCCGTCCCTGGGTCCTCTGTCCTCATTAGCATTCCCTGGCAACGGGCACCTGAGGACGGATGTGGCCACCAAGTTTACTAGAGACTCCGACCTGGTGTGGGGAGCGGAGATGCCTTTCCGTTGCTTGTCACCAGGAAGAGCGGGGGTTGGGCCACCCTCACCGCTGTGAAGCCCTGGCCGCCTCCACCCTGCGACCTCTGATTTGGCTGCAACAGTGAGGGCCTGGTGGAGAGGTGTGGGCCCTGACACCAGCGTCCTCACTCATGGGCAGTAACCGCCAGTGTCCTCATCTGCCACTAGAGTGGAACCATAATGCCCACCCCAGCGGCCACTAGTCACTCCACAGATCCATGCCTAGAAGGCAGTAGGTGTCCAATAAATGCTTGTGGAGTGAAATGACCAGTCAATCACTCCCCATGGCGCCAGGCTGGCCTCATCATGCCACCTGCTGGATAAAAATCTCTCCTGCCCAGTTTATCACCAAGACAAGAGCTGGCGGGGTATCCCTGGGTCTTCAGCCTCCACAGATGAGGATGGGGGACCATCAAGATGCCCAGCGTCACTGTGACGGAACAAAGCCAGGTGCAAAAACCAGGTCACCTGGGTCAGCCCGGCCTCCCTCTGGGCCGAGCTCCCTGATGTATCCGAGAGCTCATTCCTTCACCTCTCAAATGTTGTGAAGGACCCGCCATGGGCCCAGTCACATGTCCAGCCCTGTTCTAGATGCTGGGACCGGAATGGACAAGACAGACACGGTCCTGCTTCGTGGAGTTGGTGGCCTAGAGGGAGAAGACCCTAGACTAGTGAACAACACGGATCCTTGTAGGTGACAGTCATGCCCTGAAGAAAATGGAACGGGTAAGAAGGCGTGGGGGAGGGTGTGGGTGCCAGGTACAGAGGGCTCCTGGGGAGGGTGGCAAGCCCTACCAGTCCTTCCCAAGCAAGCCTCTTAGCTTTTCCAGGCCAGGCCCCACGCAAGGACAGACAGAAGGGGCGGAGTGGACTTACGCCACAGCCAGGCGGCTCCCCCCCCCAGGAAGGAGATGCCAACCCCGGGCCACCGTGGCCGAGGCTCCCGTGCCATCCCCCCCAACCTCTGTGCAGGGAACACAGCCCGCCTGGCCCCTCACCCCACGGCCCCAACAAGCCACAGGCTCAGGCTCCTAAGGGCCAGGCCAAGTCTTTTTTTTAAAAATAAATCAATTGAAAATTACAGAAAAGAAAATGAATAATTTAACAAACATTCTCATACCCACAACCGGGGATTAACCCCTGTTAACATCTGGTTTTATCTGAATCATTCAGATGATAAGAAATAAAGTATAACTTAATATAATTATGTATAAATGTAAGTTATATCATTATTTAAATATAAATAAAAATATACAACTTGCCCCTGCCCAAGTTCCCATCCCCGGCGCCCAGGAGGGGCTGTGTCTCTCTGGGCACCTTTGTGGTTTCTCTGAGCCTTGGGTGTTCCCCCTGTAAGGGAACAATGATAGTGCCTCCTCACTGGTGCGAGGGCAGCTGGGGTTGTCCCGGTGAGGTCCTAGAGCCCCCATGGCCAACTTGGAGCACGGGGGCCGGCTGTGAGCATGGCGGGGGCCGGCTGTGACCAAGGGGGGGGCAGGCTATCTCTGCACCCCTGTTCCATGCTCCACTGCTTTCTCTCTGGTGTTACTGGTATCCCTATGATGACCTTACCTACTTACTCATCTTAACCGGGCATTGCACAGCACCCCACTACGCGAAGGAACACTTCACACTGTGTTAATTTCCTATGGAATGACTTCAGGTTATTCCTATGGAATAACCTTTCTCTATTTCAGCCACGTGGCACACCCAGGGCGTTGCCCACGAGAGATCTCTAAGCTGGGACTCACCCATCTGTCTCTGGACTCCAAGGTGGCTCTTGGGGTGTGTGCCACCCCCTCCGTCCCCCCGAGGGAGGAGTCCTTTCCTCCCCAGTTCCCATTAGGTCTCTGGGTGGTTGTCACTCGTCCTAATCTAACGTCCCCCCTTTTCCTGGAAACTCTCTGGGAGCCTCACATCTGAGGCACCCGTCCGTGTTTCTCTGCATCTGGGCTCCCATGGGAACCTCTGGCTCCCTCTGGTCCCTGCTTCCGTTGCTCCCTGGAAGCCCAGCCCCTCCTCCTCACGCACCCTCCCGGCCTTGGGCTTGGGGGAGACCTTTGCTGAGCTGCTTCTCTGTCTCCATCTAAACAGATGCCACATTCTCTTGACTGTAAGCATCACCCCCTACCTCATTGTTCTAATTTGTTTTAAAATAAAATCCACCCCCCGTGTGGGCCACTGTCTAAGGCCACGTCTTAGGGTTCTTTTTTTGTTTGTTTGTTTTTTAAGAGTTTCACTCTTGTCACCCAGGCTGCAGTGCAATGGCATGATCTTGGCTCACCACAACCTCCATCTCCCAGGTTCAAGCGGTTCTCCTGCCTCAGTCTCCCTAGTAGCTGGGATTACAGGCATGCGCCAACATGCCCAGCTAATTTTGTATGTTTAGTAGAGACAGGGTTTCTCCATGCTGGTCAGGCTGGTCTTGAACTCCCAACCTCAGGTGATCTGCCCACCTCGGCCTCCCAAAGTGCTGGGATTACAGGTGTGAGCCACTGTGCCCAGCCAGTCTTAGGTTTTTAATTAACCAGAACAATCTGAAGGAGAGGTTGGTCAGGTCCCTCCACGTTTCCTTCCTTAGGTCTGAATCCAGTTCAAAACCAGCAGGAAAGAATGTGGCTGCCCTTCACTTGCCTGCCTCGCTGGCCTGAGGATTTACAGACAGTACATAGATGGCCTGGGGACCCTGTGGACTCCCACAGCCAGCAGACATGATGTAAGCATATCCTAAAATCATAGCAGCAGCCAATGACCCCTCTCAATGACCCTGACGCCTCAGCCCCGCCTCCCACACACCTCTGCTGGATGTGGGTAGGTCAAGCAGCAGCCAGCAGCTGCTCCGGAGAACCAGCCCCCAAGACATGCCTTGGTTCAAGTCCCCACCACTGGCTTTATGCAGTTCTGAGGCCAGAGCCCCTGCCCAGACCATAGACGTTAAAAGCCAACTGCAAGGCAGCAAAACCCAGCTTCATGGTCCAGTGAAGGCCCAGCAAGCCACCGAGGCAAGACCCCGGCATAGCCTGAGGCTGGTCAGGTGCAGCCACGGCTTCGAACCCACCCCGGCTGTGCCAGTGACCCCAATCTCATGTATTCTTTTATGCCCTAAATTCTGATCCCTGTTTGGAAAAAGGTGCCATAAGGCCATCTGGGCCTGGGGCCTTTGGACAGGAGAGATCGAAGGCTGCCCCTTCAAGTTACTGAGTGATTTGTGATCTATTCAGGGTTTCTATTTCCTTTCGGAGTCACTCTTTGTAATTTGTATTTTCCTAGAAAATTGCCCATTTCAGTCAGATTTTCAAATTCATAGGTACAAAGCTGCTCATAGAATGCATTGAGAATTTTTTGAATAGACTACATTTTTTAGAGCAGTCTTAGGTTCATACCAAAATAAGCAGAAAATATAGTTTCCGCCTAACCCTACCCACATTTGCCCCCTCCAAGGCCAGCGCCCTGAACCACCAGGCACATTTCACAGACACAACCGATGACACATGCACACATCATTATCTCCCAAGGTCCACCGTCTGCATTAGGTCCACACTTGTACCTTCTATGGATTTGGACAAATGTATATATTATCCACCATTTCAGAATCATACAGAGCAGCTTAACTGTCCTAAAAATCCTCTGTGTTCTGCCTATTCATCCCACTACCCCCAGCCCCTAGAAACCACTGATGTATTTACTGTCTCTGTGGTTTTGCTTTTCCCCAAAATCTCATATACTTGAAGTCATAGTGTGCAGCCTTTCCAGATTGGCTTCTTTCACTTAGCTATATGCATTAAAATTTCCTCCACGTCTTTTCATGGCTTAATAGCACATTTCTTTTTATCACTGAAGAATGTCCCACTGCATGGACATACCATAGTTTATCTATTCACTTACTGAAAGACATTTTGGTTGCTTCCAAGCTTGGGCAATTATAAGTAAACATTCATTTGTACTTTTTTGTGTTTGAACATTTTCGACTCAATTGGGTAAATATCTAGAAGCATGACTGCTGGGTTATATGATAAGACTACAGTTAGCTTTAGAAGAAACTGCCAAACTGTCTTCCAAAGTGGCTGCACCGCTTTGCATTCCCGCCAGCAATGAGCGGGAGTTCCTGTTGCTCCACACCCTCATCAGCATTTGCTGGTGTCAGTGTTTTGGATTTTGGCTGTTCTACATTTTTTTATTTTTTAAATTATTTTTTTTAATGTTTGTGAGTACATATGTGTATATATTTCTGGGGTACATAAGATGTTTTGATACAGGCATGCAACGTGAACTAAGCACATCATGGAGAATGGGGTGTCCATCTCTTCAAGCATTTACCCTTTGAGTTACAAACAGTCCAACTACATTCTTTATTTTAGAATACACGATTGTTATTACTGACTATAGCCGCCCTGTGGTGCTATCAGGCAGTAGGTCTTAATCATTCTCATTTTTTTATACCTTTTAACCATCCCCACCTCCCCACACAACCCTCCACTACCATTCCCAGCCTCTGGTGATCATCTATCTGTTCTGTATGTCCATTAGTTCAATTGTTTTGATTTTCAGATGCCATAAAAAAAGTGAGAACATGCAACGTTTGTCTTTCTGTTCCTGGCTTATTTCACCATAACGACCTCCACTTCCATCCATGTTGTTGCAAATGACAGTATCTCATCCTCTTTTATGGCTGAATAGTAATCCATTGTGTATATGTACCATATTTTCTTATCCACTCATCTGTTGATGGACACTTAAACTGCTTCCAAATCTTGGCTATTGTAAACAGTGCTGCAATAAACACAGGAGTGCAGATATCTCTTCCATATACTGACTTCCATTCTGTTGGGTATATATATACCTAGCAGTGGGAGTGCTGGATCACATGGTACCTCAATTTTTAGTTTTGTGAGGAGCTTCCAAGCTGTTCTCCATAGTGGTTGTACTAATTTACACTCCCACCAATAGCATACAAGGGTTCCCTTTTCTCCGCATCCTTGCCAGCATTGGTTATTGAATACAAGCCATGTTAACTGGATAAGATGATATCTCACTGTATTAATAGTTTTGATTTCCGTTTCTTTGATGATCAGTGATGTTGAGCACTCTTTCATATGCCTGTTTGATGTTTCTGTGGGTTCTTTTGAGAAATGTCTATGCAAATATTTTGCCCATTTTTGATGAGATGATTAGATTTTTTTTCCTGTAGAGTTGTTTGAGCTCCTTATACATTCTGGTTATTAATCCCTTGTTAGAGGGATAGGTTGCAAATATTTTCCCCTATTCTGTGGATCATCTCATCACTTTATTGTTTGCTGTGCAGAAGCTTTTTAATTAATGTGATCTCATTTATCCATGTTTGCTTTGGTTGTCTGTGCTTGTAGGTTATTACTCAAGAAATCTTTGCCCAGACCAACATCCTGGAGGTTTTCCCAAAGTTTTCCTGTAGTAGTTTCATAGGTTGAGGTCTTAAAGTCTTTATTTTTATTTTTGTATATGGCAAGAGATACGGGTCTAGTTTCATTCTTTTGTATATGGAGACCAGTTTTCCCAACACCATTTATTGAAGAGACTATCTTTTCTCCAGTGTATGTTTTTGGCACCCTTGTCAAAAGTGAGTTCACTGTAGGCGTGTGGATTTGTTTCTGGGTTCTCTGTTCTGTTCCATTGGTCTATGTGTCTGTTTTTATGCCAGTACCATGCTGTTTTGGTTACTATAACTCTGTAGTATAATTTGAAGTCAGGTAATGTGATTCCCCCCATTTTGTTCTTTTCACTTAGGCTACCTTTGGCTATTCTGGGTCTTTTGTGGTTCCATATAAATTTTAGGATTGTTTTTTCTATTTCTGTGAATAATGTCTTTGTTATTTTGATAGGGATTGTATTGAATCTGTAGATTGCTCTGGGTAGTATGGACATTTTAACAATATTGCTTCTTTCAATCCATGAACATGGAATATTTTTCCATTTTTGGGGTCCTCTTCCATTTCCTTCATCAGTGTTTCATAGTTTTCATTATACAGATTTTTCACTTCTTTGGTTAAGTTCACTCCTAGGTATTTAATTTTGTGTGGCTATAATAAATTAGATTACTTTTTAAATTTCTTTTTCACATTGTTCACTGTTGGCATATAGAAATGCTATTGATTTTTGTATGATGATTTTGTATCTTGCAACTGTACTGAATTTGTTTTCCAGTTCTAATAGTCTCCTTGTGGAGGCCTTAGGTTTTTCCAAAGGATAATTTGACTTCTTCCTTTCCAATGTGGATACCCTTTATATATTTCCCTCATCTGATTGCTCTAGCTAGGACTTCCAGTATACTATGTTGAATAACAGTGGTGACAGTGGATATCTTTGTCATGTTCCAGATCTTAGAGGAAAGGCTTTCAGCTGTTCCCTATTCAGTATGATACTAGCTGTGGGTCTGTCATAGATGGCTTTTATTACCTTGAGGTACATTCCTTCCATGCTCAGTTTTTTTTTTTTAATTGAAGGTTTTTATTATGAAAGGATATTGAATTTTATAAAACACCTTTTCAGCATAAAATGAAATAATCATATGGTTTGTATCCTTCATTCTTTTGATATGATTTACCATTTTGATTGATTTTTGTATGTCGAACTATCCTAGCATTCCAGGGATAAATCCCATTTGGTAATGACGAATGATCTTTCTAATGTATTGTTGAATTTGGTTTGCTAGTATTTTGTTGAGGATTTTTGCATCAATATTCATCAGAGATATTGTCCAGTAGGTTTCTTTTTTTGATGTGCCTTTGTCTGGTTTTGGTATCAGGGTAATACTGGACCTCATAGGATGAGTTTGGAAATATTCCCTCCTCCTCTATTTCTTGGAATAGTTTGAGGACGATTGGTATTAGTTCTTCTTTAAATATTTGGCACAATTCAGCAGTGAAGCTAAGAGGTCCTAGGCTTTTCTTACTGGAAGACTTTTCATTACAGCTTCAAGCTTGTTTCATGTTATTTGTCTGTTCAGGCTTTTTATTTCTTCCTGCTTCAATCTTGGTAGGTTCTACGTATCTAGGAACTTGTCCGTGACTTCTAGAGTTGCTCATAGTAACTACTAATGATCCTTTGAATTTCTGCAGTATCAGTTGCAATATCTCTTTGCATTTCTAACTTTATTTATTTGGATCTTCTCTTTTTTCTTAGTCTAAAGATTTGTCCATTTTGTTTAACTTTTCAAAAAACCAACTTTTTGTTTCATCAATCTTTGGTAATTTTTTTCTTTCAATTTCATTTATTTCTGCTCTGATCTTTATTATTTCTTTTCTTCTACTAACTTTGGGTTTGGTTTGTTCTTGCTTTTCTAATTCTTTAAGATGCATCATTAGATTGTTTATTTGAAGTTTTTCCTCTTTTTGATGTAGGCACAGTTACAGTTTATAACCATAAACTCCCCTCTTAGTACTGCTTTTGCTGCATCTCACAGGTTTTGGTATGTTGTGTTTCCATTATCATCTGTTTCACAAAATGTTTCAGTTTCCTTCTTAATTTCTGCATTGACCCACTGGGCATTCAGGAGCATATTGTTTAATTGCCATGTATCTGTGTAGTTTCCAAAATTCTTCTTGCTATTAATTTCTAGTTTTATTCCATTGTGGCCACAGAAGATGCTTACTACTATTTCAATTTTTTTGAATGTTTTAAGACTTGTGACCTAACATATAATCTATCCTTGAAAATGATCCATATGCTGAGAAAAGAATGTGTATTCTGGTCAAAAAAATAACAGATTCTGGCAAGGTTGTGGAGAAAGGGAACACCTATACACTGTTGGTGGGAGTGTAAATTAGTTCAACCATTGTAGAAAGCAGGATGGTCATTCCTCAAAGAGCTAAAAGCAAAACTACCATTTGAGGTAGTTCTAAGGTTACCACGAGGCTTGCAAACACTCTTATAACCCACTATTTTAACCTGAAAACAACTTAACAGATTGCATGAAGAAATAAACAAGCAAAAAGAAAACAAAAACTTGCCTTAACTTTGTCTTCCCACTTTTTAATCTTTTGTTGTTAGTATTTATATCTTATTGTACTATGTTTTGAAAAGTTGTTTTAGTTATAATTTTTTATCGGTTCATTGTTTAGCCTTTCTACTTAGGATAAGAGTAGTTTACACACCCCAGTTATATTATCATAATGCTCTGTGTTTTTCTGTGTACCTACTATTACCAGTAAGTTTTATGTCTTCAGGTGATTATT
This sequence comes from Ateles fusciceps, assembly GCA_036589455.1. Lineage (NCBI taxonomy): Eukaryota > Metazoa > Chordata > Mammalia > Primates > Atelidae > Ateles > Ateles fusciceps. The sequence goes on along the minus strand of JAZHEH010000402.1, from coordinate 237,105 downwards.
TATTGCTCATCAATGTCCTTTTCTTCCTGGTTGAAGTACTGCCTTTAGCATTTCTTATAGGATGGGCCTGGCATTGATGAAATACCTCAGCTTTCGTTTGTCTAGGAAAGTCTTTTATTTTTCCTTCATGTTTGAAAGATATTTTTTGCAGGATATACTATTTTAGGGTAAAAGTTATTTTCCTTCGGCACTTTAAATATGTCATGCCCCTTTCTCCTGGCCTGTAAGGTTTCCACTGGAAAGTCTTCTCCCAGACAGATTAAAGCCCCACTGTATGCTGTTTCTCTTCTCTTGTTGCTTTTAGGATCCCCTATCCTTGATCTTTGGAAGTTTGTTATTAAATGCCTTGAGGTAATCGTCTTTGGGTTAAATCTGCTTGGTGTTCTAACCTTCTGGTTCTTGGATATTGATATCTTTCTCTAGGTTTGGGACGTTCTCTGTTAGTATCCCTTTGAATAAACCTTCTACCCTATCTCTTTCTCTACCTCCTCTGTAAGGTCAATAACTCTTAGATTTGCCCTTTTGAGGCTATTTTCTAGATCTTGTAGGCAGGCTTCATTATTTTGTATTTTTTCTTTTGTCTCCTGTGTATTTTTAAATAGGCTGTCTTCAAGCTCACTGATTCTTTCTTCTGCTTGAACCATTTTGCTATTAAAGGTTACTGATGCATTCCTCAGTATGCCAATGCATTTTTCAGCTCCAGAATTTCTTCTCATCACTGTTCATTTCAAACTGTTTGTGAAATTTATCTGACACAATTCTGAATTCCTTCTGTTATCTTGAACTTCTTTGAGTCTCCTCAATGCAGCGATTTTGAACTCTCTGTCTGAAAGGTCACACACCTGTTTCTCCAGCATTGGTCCCCAGTGCCTTGTTTAGTTCACTTGGCGGGGGTCATGTTTTCCTGGATGGTGTTGATGTTAGCAGATGTTCTTCGATGTCTGGGTATTGAAGAGTTACATATTTGTTTCAGTCATCACTGTCTGAGCTTATTTGTAGCCATTCTTCTTGGGAAGGCTTTCCAATTATTTGAAAGGACTTGAGTGTTGTGATCCAAGCCATTTCTCTTTGGGGGCACCCAAGCCCAGCAGCACTGTGGTTCCTGCAGACTTACAGAGGTACCAGCTGGATGGTCTTGGAGAAGATACAGGAGAATTCTCTGGATTAGCAAGCAGAGACTCTTGTTCTCTTCCCTTACTTTCTCCCAAATACAGAGTCTCTGTCTCTGTTCTGAGCCACCTAAAGCATTCAGGGCAGTGGGCTCTCCTCTGGGACAGGGCAAGCCCAGAAATGCCACCCAAGAGTCGAGTCCCAGAAGTGGGGACTCAAAGAGCCCACTTGATGCTTTAACTCCCTGTGGCAGTGTTGGTACCCAAAGCCAGCAAGTCTCAGAGGTTCACCAAGGCCCTTGATATAGTACCTGGGTATCACTGCTGGTTATTCAGGGCCCAAGAGCTCTTCAGTTAGCAGGTGATGAATGCTGACAGGACTGGGTCCTCTCCTTCAAGGGAGTGGATTCCCCTTCTGTCTAAGTGTGTCTGATTTTTGGCTCTTACAAAGATGTTTTTTTCTCTGTAGATAGCTGTTAACTTGGTATCCTTGTGTGAGGGGACGATTGGTGGGGCTTTCTGTTCTGCCATCTTGCTCCGCCTTTCCTGCTTATATCGGATTTTGGCCATTCTAATATGTGTGTAGTGGTATTTCATTGTTGAGCATATTCTGCAACACGCTATGCATATTTCTCTATGCTTATCTGCTGTCTGTATATCTTCTTGGGTGAGGTGTCCAGATCTTTTGCCCATTTTAAAATAGGGCTGTTTGGTTTTTGTTGAGTTTTAAGATTTCTTTTTAAATTTTAGATAGCAATTCTTTATCAGATATGTCTTTTGCAATTATTTTCTCCCACTCTATGGCTTGATTTTGGTTCTCTTGATGCTTATAATATTTAAAATATTTCAGCATCTGCAGTTTCACCCACCTTCTTTTTATCGTTACAGTTGGATATTAATCCTTAGGAGTTTATCTATTTGTCATTCAACAAACATTATTCAGCTCCTACTATAGACAGGTCCTGTTTCTGAATACTGGAGATACACCAACTGCAGAACAGGCAAAGGTGCTTCCTCTCGAGCCTCCAACATTAGTCCTTTCTAAAAGTCAACTTTTTTTTTCAGTCATTTCCATTATTTTTTCTTTTCTACTCCAATAACTTTTGCTTCCATATTTAGTAATTTTGAACGTCTTCTTTTTAAACCTTTTTCTCATTGGTCCATCATTTTCTGCACATTGAGTTGTAATTTCCCATTATACTTGTGGATAGGTCAGTATTTCCTCATAATTGTATCCACTTTTGTCTTGTTTACGTTGAGGTTATGTTATATTTATACAGGTCCACGACTGATCATATGAAACACCCTTTGTCCTTGTTAATGCTGTTCAAATGTGATTTGGGGGAATACAGATACTCCAACCACATTCGGGGGAGGTGGGTAGTATTTCCCTCATATTTTTCCATCCTTCCATTTCAAACAAATAAAAATTTTTAGTCTTGGTGTATCTCTCATCAGTAGTATGTTGGCTTTTCTGGAGTTTTTAAAAGTATCGACGTATCTCCTTTTGGGAATAGGTGAGTGTAAATTATGTATCATGACATATCTGAACTTGCTTGGGGCACGGTAATTAATATTTCATATTTATCACAATTTTTCATATTTATCACAATTTTTCTTTTCTTGCCTTCTCAACTTTGTTCATTCTTTTTCTTTTTCCCCTCTCCTGGAAATTACACACTCTTATTTCTAATGTTATCTTTAAATTTTTAAACAATTTATCAAACTTATATTTTCTAAACCAGATGAGCAGACCTGCCGCCACTGTTGTAAGCCACGGGGAGGGGAGACGGCTGCAGTGATTTTGCTGACTCCTGTATTGGGCAATAATGACTGAAGAATCCTACTACTGAAAATCTGTTATGGAAAAAGTATCCACAAACGTAGACATTTATCACAGCACCATTTGCTATAGGAGAAAAATAGCGGCAACTTGATGTATAATAAAGGAATGAATTACGTTAATCCATGCAACTGCATATTATGTAGTCATTAAAATCACATTTTTGAAGAATTTTAATGATATGAGAAAATGCTTATCATGACAGCCTAACACGAAATCCCAAGCCAGTCTCTTTCCGTCTCTTTTGGCTGCAGCAGGAAGGAAACAGATGCCGCACCACAATGGGAGGTTTGAGAGAGGCCACGTACGCAGCTCTGTGAGCAGCAGGGAAGGTCAGATCTACCCAGAGCGGCAGACACACCCATGAGAAGGGCTGGGACCGACCACAACTGGTGTCGGAGAGGATGTGGAGAAACAAGAACCATTGATCTGCCAGTGGCAATGTGAGCTGGAAAAGGTGCTCTGGAAAATTGTTTGTCATGATCTATTAGAGGGAAGGGTGCACACACACCCTCCGATTCTGCAATTCCACTTGTAGGGGAAAGAAAACCACAGAAGCAGAAGCACTGTCCACGTCCACCAAGAGACAGGCACACAGATATTCAGAGGGGCACTGTTTATAATGACCCCAAACTAGACACAATCCAAATGTCCATCAGGAGTAAAAGGGACAAACTGCAATCTATTCATATGATGGAAAACCACACAGCAATGGAAAAGAAGAAACCACGCTTACTACCACAGAGATATTCCCACAAACAGAAAGCTGAGCAAGAAGAGCTGTTCACAAGAGTATACATTGTATAACTGCATTCATAAAGTGTACGAGTAAGCAGAACTAAATGGTAGTTTGGAAGTGAGCCACGTGCCACACTTGGGAAAGGGGGAGCACACAGGGAGATCCACCGTGGGTCATGTTCTATTTGTTGACCAGGGTTGTGGCTATGTGGTGTATTAGTCCACTCCCACACAGCTAAGAAAGACATACCTGCGACTGGGTAATGTATAAAGAAGAGAGGTTTAATGGACTCACAGTTCCACGTGGGGGGGAGGCCTCACAAACCATGGCGGAAGGCAAGCAGGCACATCATCATCTCTTACATAGACGGTGGCAGGAGAGATGAGAGGCAAGCGAAAGGAGTTTCCCTTATAAAACCATCAGATCTTGCAAGACTCATTCACTACCATGAGAACAGTATGGGGGAAGACCGCCCCCATGATTCAAGTTATCTCCCCACCAGGTCCCTCCCACAATGTGGGAATTATGGGAGCTACAACTCAAGATGAGAACTGGGCGGGGACACAGCCAAACCATATCACATGGGGTGTCTGCTTTGTGATAATTCTCCGAGAGCTAGGTTTCTGTTGTGGCCACCTCTGTTAGTGTTATACTTCACAGTTTAAATGTAAAAGCAGCAACAATGAAAAATCCCTGCAAAATATTCAGAAAAAAATACAGACTAAGAGAGGGGGTATTTGTTTTCCATTGCCGAGTAACAGATGATCACAGACACGGCCCAAGGTCACGCAGCTAGCACTGGAGGAGGCAGATGGCTGGTGGCTGTGTTTTCATTTCTGTAACTACTGGTGATGTGAACATCTCATTGGCCACTGGCATCACTTTGTGAGCTGCCCATTTCTGCACTGTGCCCATTTTTGTCAATTCCCAGGAACTCCGTGTGCTAAAGAATCTGAATCTGCCTTGACAAGCAAGACCCTGTCTCGATAATAAAAAAAAGAATAACCAGTCTCATCTTATCAACAAAATGGACTCCAGTTGGGTCGCTCACACAGGACCAGCTAAGTGGCCACATGCGCTCCTGTGTGAAGGCCATCCTGTGCTGGGGACCCTCCATGGCATGGAGCTGCAGGGTGGGTGTGGAAAGGCCTCACAGCTGAGTGGGGTCAACCCCAATAGCCCGAAATCCCGCAGGGTCAAGTGCAGCACTGGAGGGAAGCCAAGGGGCTGGGGCTGAGAGAGGAGAGGAATGGTGGGCAGGGGCCAGGGAGGCCCACACCCTCAGGGGTCTGAGTCTCTGGCAAACTCCACAGGACTGCGGCCCTGAAAGTAGATCCCTGGGGCCGCAGGGTCGGCGAGGAGCCTCCAGCTCTGGAGGACGGCAGGCACAGAGCCCGGGCACGCTTCTGCAGCCTGTTGCCATGGCCTCATCAGGGTCGGTCTGCTCAAACACAGGCAACGTTTCCTCCCGTTTCCATCCATCAGTGACACTGCACAGGAGCGTCCCACCTACTAGTTCTTCCAAAAGCACAAACCACCCAGACTCCCCATCTCCTACTCCCCCAGGATCCCAACGCTCCCCGACGTGTCTGACCTTGCAAGGCCACAGCAGTGGTGTCGACAGGCCGAGCCTCTCCCAGGGACTGGGCTGGGTGAGGTGCATGGGACAGGAACCACCACAGGTCAGGGACTGATCTCAGGGCCCCTGGGCTCGGGCCACCAGCAAGAGCAGGGGTGTGCACAGGCTGCGAAGACCCCAAGTTGGGCCTGAGGAGCCAACTGCTGAGCTGCAACCTCCAAGGAAGCGTGAGGGCGAATGGCAGCTCCTGAGCTGTGACCTGGAGTCAGGAGCCGAACACCTGCTGGCTGCCGGGGTCAGCCAGTCTCGATCCTGCAGCCCAGGATCCTGCAGCCACAGCCAGGCATCAGTGAGGTCAACCCACACCTCAGGCCACCGAGCCCAGGAAGGCAGCCCTGCCTGGCTCAGCTCCACACTGGGCTGCAGGGGGAAGAGAGGTGAAGGGGCTACTCCGACTTTGTGGAGCCACCAGCACACCCGCGGGGACAGGAACAAACCCCAGACCCAGTAGTGGACAGCACAAGGTAGTGGAAAGCCATGTGCTTGCTGCTGAGGGAGAGTCCCCAGGCAGGGCACCCAGGGGGGTGTGGGGCACCCGAGGGCAGGCACCCCGATGGGGTACCCAGAGGGGTGTGGGGCACCTGGAAAGTTGCCCTGAGAAACTGAGGCTCAAAGGGTCTGTTTCAGTAACACAGGGCAAGGAGAGTATTTCAGTGTGTGGGTGGGGGCGAGGCAAGTGCGTTCCAGGGAGAGGGAGGGGTAGAGCCAGACCCTGGTCCTACCCAGCACAGCCCTTTTCACAGCAGGTGCTTGACAGATGTGGCCCGAGGGGGAGGTCCCTCGTGCAGGAGCCTGGGAGAGGCCGGCCTGGACCCCCCACTCCTGTGTTCCAGCCAGTGCAGAGCTGGGCTTCAGGGGTCAGACCCACGTCTGAGTCCTGCCCCGCCCGGGCAAGTGGCATCCTGGCACCACCTGTGCAGCTGCCACCCCATCTCCCCAAGAGGTCCTGCAGGCGGCCACGAGGCCACGGGTGCCGCTGTGCCCACGCCAGGCCTGGTGCGTGGCGATGACACTAAGCTCAGACCCTCTGGCAGGGCTGGGCCAGGGTGCCCCTGTCCGAGACGGGCGAGTTCTCGAATCACAGGCCGAGGCTTCAGCTTTGTCACTGATCTTTATTACGTGTTTTTAGCACATCACATCCAGACACACACCCGGAACATTCCAGATGGATCTGCTCAGACTCAAGGCCACGGCCAACAACCCTCACATTCGGTCTTTGCATTTACATACATGTGGAAATGCACACAGGGCTCAACTCCATGGAGCTTCCTGTTTAAAAAACCACCTCAGGAAGCAGGTCCAGTGTCTCCCCAACCTTCTGGCCACACAGCGTGATCTGAGCTACAGAAGGGGTTGCTCCCCGGGCTGATCTCAGCTGAGCAACATGGGGCTCCCTCCACATGACCATGGGGCGGCTCTTCCTGTGATGGAATCCCCTCCCCATCTAGAAAAGGAGGCGACAGGAGGAGGCGGTGTGGCTGGTCTGGGAACCCCTGACCCTGGGGCAGGTACAGGGAAGGCAGGGGCAAGGTGTGCCCGCATCTGGTCCGACGCAAGCCGGTCCCTTTGCTGGTTCGGAAGCATCTGACATTTGCACAGCACTTTGTGCTAATTTCCATGCTGTGTTAATGACCCTGAATTTTTAAAATAGAAGCAGGAACACACACATCACTTATGCCTGTATGTCCCACAGTCTCTGGCAGTGTCCCAGGGCCTGGGAGGGGGACACAGCTGCTCCTGAGGGACAGAGGAGAGTCTGAGAAGTGGGTCACCAGCGGGTCGCTGAGGACATGAGCCTGTCCTGGGCTGAGGGATCAAGAGAGGCTGTGGCTGTGGCCCTGCCCACATTCCAGGGGCCATGCAGCCTGCGACACACCCAAGGGAATGCTGGGGAGCCAGTCCTGAAGCCCCTGGGGCCACAGACACAGCCCCAGCAGGGGCTTGGGCAGGGGCCGAGTCTGGGCCCTTGCACACTTGAAGCCCCAAGGAACTAGTCCATGGCAGAACCAGTCCACGGTGGAACCAGTCCACGGCGGAACCAGTCCACGGCAGAACCAGTCCACGGCGGAACCAGTCCACGGCAGAACCAGTCCACAGCAGAACCAGTCCAGGGCGGAACCAGTCCACGGCGGAACCAGTCCACGGCAGAACCAGTCCACAGCGGGAACCAGTCCACAGCGGAACCAGTCCACGGCAGAACTAGTCCATGGCAAAAATGGTCCATGGCGGGGAACTGGTCCATCGTGAAACTGGTCCATGGTGGAACCAGTCCACAGCGGGGACCATCCACAGCAGAACCAGTCCACAGCGGGAACCAGTCCACAGCGGAACCAGTCCAGGGCAGAACCGGTATATACCGGGAACTGGTCCACGGCAGAACTGGTCCATGGCAGAAATGGTCCGTGGCGGGGGACTGGTCCATCGTGAAACTGGTCCATGGTGGGAACCAGTCCACCGTGGAAACCGTCCCCACCTCCCCCCACATCTAGCAGATCTGGACAAGGACAGTGAGTCCCAGGGAGCCTCCAAAAGCTCATTCCACTTCCAAGCCAGGCTGCAGTGGGAAGAGCACTGTGGTTCAGCACTCTGATGACAGGGCCTCAAACCCCTGCCCGTCTGCCAGTCCGGCATGGCCAGACAGCCTGTGCAGGCCTCCAGGGGCTCTGTCTGAGGCCAGCCCTTAACTGCATGGCGGGGCCACTTGGCCTTGGACCTCAGGGAGGTGGGGGATTCTCTTGTGTAAAAGGTTTGAGGCAGAAAGCAAGGCGACGGCAAGAGGCCTCCCTGCACTCCCAGCCTTCGGTTCCGCGGCCTCCCAGGCGCTCGGCGGGCTCACGGCTCGGACTCGGCCCTCAGCTTCCTAGCCACATTTAAACCAAGCAAGCGGGAAAACAGAGAGAAGGGGCCGGCAGTGGTGAAACCGGCTGGCTGTGAGATGATCTCACGGCAGAGATCCCAGGTCAGCGCAATGTCTTGGTCTGTATTTTGTCTATATTTTATTCTTTCACTCAACAGAATGGAAGTTTTTCATTTCAGAGTAGGTATGAGACGGCCACCACCTCGTTCCAGCCCCGGCGTCCAGACAGCAGGCCTCCCGAGAGGGTCTGCCTCCAGGCTGCCCCAGTCTGGGGGGTACAGGAGGCAGTCATTTGGCAAGGACACTCCAGGGAGAGGGCGAGGGGACCCTGACCCACCTCCAGCCGCCGAAGCCGGGACCCTCCCCTGGCTCTCTTTGGTATCTCAGAAAACAAAGGCTGTCCCCTGTCCTTGTCAGCCCTGGACCAAGTCTGGGGCCCATCTTCGCCAGCGCCCCCTGCAGGGTGGGGCCACGCCACAAGGCCGTTTGGCAGCCTGGGACCAGCTCACAGGGGCCTCCCACTGGCCAGGCAGGTGGGGCGCCCACCCGGAACAGGGAGGCCAGCTGCAAGGGGGCCCAGGCTCATTTCTTGTAGTGATTGGGGCGTCCGCGAAGGCAAACTTGAGGCGGTAGGCCTCGGCCAGCAATAGGCTGATGTCCTCATCGTCCCAGTGGGCTGTGGGCAGGTTCTGGAGGAAGAGCAGCAGCTCCTGGGGGGGGAGAGGACAAGCCCAGGTCAGAGGAGGTGACCTACAGTGAGGGCGGGGTGACCCAGGAAAACTCGCCCAGCCAGCAGCTGCTCCCTGCTCCACCGCAGCAGGGCCAAGGCCTCACCCCACAGCCCCTGCCCATCCCAGCAGCCAGGTGGGGAAGTCCACCGTACAGCTCCAGGTCTGAGACAGCGTGGCAGGGGCCGCCCAGCACTTCCTTTAACTAAATCTCCAGCCGCTCATGGGTAGACCCAGCTCTCAGGGGCCTGCTGCAGCTTTGCAGGCCCCGCCCAGGAGCTTCCCACTCCCCAAAGCCTCTATCAGTCCAGGAAGTACCACACCACCACACCTGGGACTGCCACTAAGCATAGATTTCTGTGCATCAAGAGACCCCTCTGGGTACCAGCACAGTCAGCAGCTGAAGCACACACGTGTGGAGACCACAGAATAGAGCTGTCTCAGGCCCTCCCAGGGAGCCCAGGAACACACAAATGCCTGCCTGGCCCCTCCTCCATGCCCGCCTCATGCCAGTGGGTGGGGGTGCGGGGCTCTACCAAACCCGGCTTCAGGTCTGGGTCCAGCCTGGTGCCCTGGGACAGTGATTCCATCCCGAGGCCCAGCTTCCTCCTCTGCAAGATGGGGCCACTGTTGCCAGCCTGTCAGGGCTGCTGGACAGACTGGGAAAATGCACGAAAGGCCAGCAGCACAGCCAGCACGGGGGAGTTGGGGGGGGGGCACTGGGTGCGCACACGCCGAGCTCACTGGGCACGCTGGACAGACACACCAGGCTCACTGGGTGGCACCTCTGGCCTGCAGCTGGACCGTGTCTCAGCTTAGGTGGGCTATGGGGTCACTCAGTCCCACCCCCAAAAGACACATTGGGGACAGTCTCCAGAGCGGTGTGCCCGCCCAGTGAGTCCAGTGCTCCCGTCCAGCTCACAGTCTGGAAGCCAGGATGCAGACGCTGAGGAGATGGAGGCTGACCTACTCCACTGAGGCCGGGGCTGGGAAGGAAAAGCAAAGGGCCTCGGGGGACCCCCACGACCATCGCCTGACAGCCCCACACCCCCCACGTGAACACACTCACATCCAGAGCAGCTGGCAGCCCACCAAGGACAGGCAGAACACACAGGCACTTGGTAGAAGTAGGGATGAGAGAGGGGGGAGTGGCCAGGACAGCCTCCTGGGGTGGGGTTCTCAGAAGAGAAACAGGACCACCAGGTCAGGGCTAGCTCAAGCCCAGGCTCAGTCATGAAGCCGGGGGAGACTCCTTGAGGGAGGGGGTCTACACTGCTCTGATGGCCCTGCGGGCTCTGGTCCTCAAGAATTTGCCCCAGGAGCCACCTGCAGGCTCCCCTACTTCTATCGCTCATCTCAAACAGAAGCCAGATCCAGGAAGTCAGGCAGGTGGCTGGGGAGCCCCAAGGGTGCTAGAACTGACCCTCCCCAGCTCCTAGCAGGACACAAGGGACAGGGAGGACCACATGTTGCCTGCCTTGAGAAAACACAGCCCAGCAAGACTGTCATGGAGGGGAATGATGGGCAGCTGGGCTCTGCCGTTCACATCCTATCTCCCTGTCCATGTGGTCCTCAGCAGAGGGCCTGGTTCTCCAAGCCACACTCCCTTCATCTGGGGATAAGGATGGCAAGCTCTCCGCAGGAACAAAGACAGGATGAGCTGAGCTGTGCAGACGCAGAGCAGGGACAGATGGCCTGGGCTCTCACCCTGGCTGTGCTGGAGCTGTGGTCCGCAAGTTACCAGCCCCACCCTCGCTGACACAGGCCCCTTGGCCATCCGAGAGTCTCACTCTCCATCCCACATCAGGAGGGTTACACACCAGGACTGTCCCCTCTCCATTCCCCCATCAGGAGGGTTACAAACCAGGACCTTCCCCTCTCCATACCACATCAGGAGGGTTACACACCAGGACCGTCCCCTCTCCATCCCACATCAGGAGGGTTACACACCAGGACCGTCCCCTCTCCATTCCCGCATCAGGAGGGTTACGCACCAGGACCGTCCCCTCTCCATTCCCGCATCAGGAGGGTTACGCACCAGGACCGTCCCCTCTCCATTCCCGCATCAGGAGGGTTATGCACCAGGACCGTCCCCTCTCCATTCCCGCATCAGGAGGGTTACGCACCAGGACCGTCCCCTCTCCATTCCACATCAGGAGGGTTATGCACCAGGACTGTCTTCCAATTGCTATTTCGCGAGTTGCTGGGCTTCCACCCCCACTTCCTCACTTCTATTTCCTTTTGCATTTTGGATACTTTCTGTGGGCCTTTAAATTGAATTTAGGGAGCAAATTTCACTGGCTAAAAGTCCCCGGGGACATATCAACATCAATCTGCTGTCTTTCACCATTAGATGTGACTTACACGGATGCCAATCCAATTCTGAGCAGGTCATAAATAAATACCTTTGGTTTTATTTTTAATCCACTTCGCTTCGTATTATCATGACCTCACTCCTTGCAAGGTGAGAAGCAAAACCCTCCCATTATGGTAACTTACCAACTCCACTGCACACTCAATTTCAGAATCTAATTTAGTCCCCCAGGTTCACTGGATGGAGGGAGAATAGAAATGCCCAGCTCTTCACAGCCTGCAATGCTAAACAAGGAAAAATCTATCTGGGTGACCTTTGCAGGAGGAAGAGAACACAGCCAAACATGTCCTTAAATACAGATTTCTTTTTTAAAAAGGCTTGTCTTATTTATGCACTAGGCCAAGCTGTCTCCTGCCTGGGAAACACGGCACATCTATTAGCCAAGAGCTGTTCTGCATCATCTACACCAGGCAGGCAGAGGCGCCACCACCAGCGAAGCCATCCTCGGTCACATTCAGGGACACGGCTCTCCCAGCAGTGACTCTGTGCTCGGGGGCAGGGTGGAGACACGCCTGCCCAGGGCCTGGCCCAGAAAACTGGAGACGGCACTTGCATTTTTATTCTTAACTCTTCCATAAACAACTGGTGACCACCTTTGTGGATATGAAAGTTCAAGGGAGGCTCTGCTGATGATGTAATGCCGTCCAAGTCAAGGTCGCATCAGGCCTCTGCAATCCATTCCCTGCCCCTGGTCCCTGGGGCACCCAGGGCCAGAGGGGCAGCGTGGAGTGCACCTGCCTTTCTCCATCAACCTGCATCCCGAGAATCCTCCCAGTGGACACAGAATGTCTGCAAAGGCCCTTTGTAAAGGCTGTGGGGTCTGTGGTCGGTGAGGGATCAAAAGCATCAGAAGCTGACTCGCTGCACGGCCTGGAGGTTGACAGTTCTGACCACACATCTATCAGCACCCAAGGAGCTCGAAAAATGGCCCACTGTCCTGGCCCCAGCCCCGGCAACTGACCTGGGACCTGGGAGGTGGGGCCTCGGGAGAGGGATGTCCTGGTCCTCAGAATGGTGGGCGACCTGGGTGTGCCCTGACACTCTCATACATCATGAGAGTGGACAGAGTTGCTCATCCTTCCCCGCCAGGCGGCCCCTGTTGAGGCCGAAGGCCGGAGGCCCCCACCAATATCACCCAGGCAAAAGTGGAGTCCTGGCTCACACGCCACCATGCAGGCAAAGGCATCTCCCTAAAAGTTCAGTGAGTGTGACATAGGGTGGAGCTGGAAAGCCAACCTGGGATGTTTCCAACAGTTCCCCCCATGGACCACACAGCAGTGGACCCCCACTTAGAAGCCGCCCCTGCTGCTCACTCCTGCCCTGGGCAGGTTCCAACAGGTGAGGCTCCTGATGGTGAGAGCAGATAACGCCATGGCTTTGGTGGCTTCTTACCAAAAGGGTTTTATTTTTCCAGAGTCAAACGAATCCTAGTGCCATCCGTGGAGGACACTGACCTCCCCCAAGGGCCAGGCCTTCCCAGGAAAGGTGAGTTGGTAACACTCCCGTGTCCTAGGCCCCAGGCTCCAGGACAGTGGATGGGTGGTGCCTGCAGGCCCTGGGTTCCCCTCTGGAGACCCTGAGCTCTGAGTGGCTGGCCCAGGGCTGAGGCTCACGTGAGAATGGGCAGCAGTCAGGGCAAACAAGATCACCGGATCAGATGCGGGGGTACTGGGCCCGAGCCCGCCTCCACTGCTGCCTGACCCCACGAGCACGGCAGATAGGTCCCTGCTGTTCTCCCCAGAGTCTCCTCCATTATATCAACAGCTCTGTGTGTCCCTATGTCCCCAAAACTGAGCCCACAGCACTTGCTGGTCAGTGAACGTTGCAGAGCCCAGTGAAGCAACTAAGAGCATGTTTGCTGGTGCCCTGTGGCCACATTCAAATCCCAGTCCTGCATTTATTAGCAACACAACCCTGGGCAAGTCTCACAACCCTCTGTGCCTCAATTTCCTCATCTGTAAAATGGGATAATAACAGTGACAGCGACAGGAGACACACAAGTTTCTAGGTAGAGAGGGATGAAAACCTGACCTTCAAGCCAAGGACAGTTTATAGTCTGAACACCAAACTGCCAGTTCTGGATAGAGTCCATGACTGGAGTGAGAATTTCCATCCCCATATTACCCACTCTCTTTCAGTTGGTTCCTTTTGAATGATGCCCTTTATCCAGTCGAATGGTGCTTTTTCCAAGCCCATCCATGGACCAATCAGCATGCATCCCCCCCAATTCTAAGCCCATAAAGACCCTGGACTCACCCTCACAGATGGCTACACTGCTTTCAGGTCCCTTCTCGCAGCTGAGAGCTTTCTTCCTGTTGCTCAGTAAAATTCTACTCTGCCCTACTCACTCTCTGGTGTCCACATATCTCATTCCTCTTGGTCGCGGGACAAGAACCCAACACTCAGCAAACTGCAGGAGCAAAAGAGCTGCAACACTCACTGAGCTGTGGGTGGGGGGAGTTAAAGAGCTGTAACCCTCCCTCCCACTAGCCGAGCACAGGAACAAAGAAGCTGCTGGGTGCCGCTCCTTCCCACTTGCTGAACCACTGGAGTGAAAAAGACAGAACAATAATAACTCCCTTAGTGGGCTATTGAATGTGTGCAAAGTGCCTTCGGCAATGCTTGAATGGCCACGCCTTCCACAATGGGGCTTCCAGTGCCCACCATGAGCCAGGCACATGAAGGTGCCCTGCCGTGCACGTGCCTAGGTATTACCTTTCTGTGTGTACATGCAAATTTGTGGACATGAATTTGCACAAAGAACTCCAAAAGGACCATCAGCGGAAGACTAACGTGGTCATCGTTGTGAGAGAACGTGATGATTTGCTTTTTACTTATCCATATTTTTGCATCTTTTCAAAATAAACATGCGTTAGCTGTATACTAAAAATAATTTTTAAAATAAAAGAAGTGTGGCTGGGCATAGTGGCTCACGCCTGTATTCCCAGCACTTTGGGAGGCCAAGGCAGGTGGATCACAAGGTAAAGAGATCGAGACAAGCCTGGTCAACATGGTGAAACCCTGTCTCTACCAAAAATACAAAAATTAGCTGGGCGTGGTGGTGAGCCTGTAGTCCCAGTTACTCAGGAGGCTGAGACAGGAGAATCGCTCGAACCCTCAAGGCAGAAGTTGCAGTGAGCGGAGATCGTGCCACTGCACTCCAGCCTGTTGAGAGAGCAAGACTCTGTCTCAAAAAATAATAATAATAAATAAATAAAAGAAGTGCAGGGTCTGCTCTGACATCATGCTGGATCCTCCGTGTCTGGCCAAGCAGCTGCTGAGACAGTGCCCTGCTGGGGGCTGGAGCTCTGCTTACAGGGGGTAGGGAGCATGCCAGGCACCGTGTGGCATTCCCCCACGCTGCAGCCACAGCACCTGGAGCACTGGCTCCCACCCGCACCCTGGCCCTCTCCTCCAGAAAATGGGGCGTGGGGTCCAGGCCCTTCATGCCAGACCTTCTCACAGGCGATGCAGGTGTTCCCTGGGTGACCACATGCCCAGGGCTGCCCCATACCAGGCACTGCTCCAGGCACTGAGATTGCTCAGCCCACAGCCTGCAGGGCATACATGTGAGAGTGTGTGGGGGGGTAGGTCAGGCAACAGGCGGAGAAATAAACAGAAAAGAGACAGTGTCTAGCACTATGCAGAGAAGCATAATGGAACCATGGGACACAGGTTACTGCCGACTTCGCCTTCAAGGGCCACATAAGCTTTGGAGCGTCCAAAACAAGGTGAGTCTGTGTAGAACGCACTCTGGATTTTGAATATTTATTAAGAACAAAAGAATGTAAACTATTTCTCTTATAATTTTTGTATTGATTCCAGATTCAAATAATAGTATTTTGGATGTGCTGGGTTAAGTATTTTATTTTATTTATTTTATTTTGAAACTGAGTCTCACTCTGTTGCAAGGCTGGAGTGCAGTGGCGTGATCTCGGCTCACGGGAACCTCCGACTCCTGGGTTCAAGTGATTCTCCTGCCTCAGCCTCCTGAGTACCTGGGATTATAGGCATGTGCCACCACGCCCAGCTAATTTTTGTATTTTTGGTAGAGACAGTGTTTCACCATATTGGCCCGGAGGGTCTCGAGCTCTTGACCTCGTGATCTGCTACCTCAGCCTCCCAGAGTTCTGGGAATACAGGTGTGAGCCACAGCACCTGGCCAGGTTAAATATTTTATTAAAAATTAATGACACCTGCCTCTTCGTTTTTACATTTCTATATGGCTGGTGACATAGTCTTTCTGGACAGCACTGTTCTACGTAAAAATCCTGCCTCCCTCCTCTGCCCGCTCCAGGCCATGGTCTGCCACCAGCAGTGACTGGCGCTTCTCTCCCCTGGACCCTCTGTGCGCACAGAAGGTACCGGAAGGCTCCCCGCAGGCAGCAGGAAGGGCTGCGTGCACACAGTGGCAAAACTCGTCAACACCTGCTCCCATGCACAGCGGAGAGCACACAGAGGTCTGCTTAAAAGCTACTCAAGTCAGAAGTTTACAAATTGCCAACATGCAAAGATGAATAAATGAATCATGATGGGGCTAAAAGGCCCATTTGCCTACTCTTGTTATTTTCTTCCCTTAACCGAGAAAGATGAAACAGGACTCACCACGGTGACATGCGAGGCGGGGAGCAGGGTTAATTGGTTTAATTTGCTTTTCCGAAGCCTCCTGACACTCCGCTTGTGCAGCCTGCTGAGAAACCCTAACCACTCAAGGTGCTGGGAAGTGCCCAGCTGTCTGCAGAGGAGAGGCCCTGGTACCACCTAGGGAGACCACCGAGGACCCCTGGGACCACCGAGGACCCCTGGGGTCTGGGGGGCAGGGCAGCAGCATGAGGTTTCCCAGCAGGCAGGCCCTCGGGTCATTTCTCCCAACCTCTCTGTCTTCTAGGTGAGAAGACTGAGGAGTGGAGAGGCTGGGAGACTTGGCACAGGAGGCATGCAGCTAGCCCAGCACCCCTGCGGCACCCGCGCTGCCATCCCATTCCCCATGCTGCAGTGGGGGCAGCGGGGTGGACCAGACCCCGGCTCTAGAAGCCAGCAAGCTAGGGCCAGCTCTCCACACAATGTCCCTAGAGGATGAGTCCCTGGACCGTGAGATGGTGACAGTGAGGGGGAGCCACACCCAGGCTAGGGGCGCAGTGAGAGCCTCGCTGGTGCAGGGGGCCCCAGGAACTCGCCCTGCTGTTCGGTGCTCATCTCGGCCACTGCTCTCTCTCTACAGGAGTTCAGGCAGCTCCTAGGAGGGGGACAGGGGGCCCCTCGCAGGCGCCATGAGGGCTGAAGGGGTCCGCACACCCCCCCGGAATGGGATGGGCACACATAAGTCGCTCCTCTGCCCCTGCCACACCCTCCTCGCCATGGGGCCCTGACAGTCACAAGCCCTGGCAGTCACAGGGGCGACGGCCACACTTCACAGAGTAGGAGGAGGCCAGGAGGGCTGAGGCCAGAACTAGAACAGAGGCCCTGCCGCCCCTGGACTCTGCCCCAGGCTCCACCCTCTGCACTGCAGAGAGGCTGGAGTGAGCACTGGACAGGCCCCTCTCAGATGCCCCACTCTCAATCTGAGAACAGTCTCCATCGACCACGCACTACAGAGGTCGGGGGTCACTGTTCCTACCTGAACCCACAGGCCTTTCTGCAGACAGTGGAGGGGCACGCGGGACATCTGTATTCCGCCCACGAGGGGCCTGCAGGGTCTGAATCCATATTCAACATCAAGTACCTGCTCCCATGAAGTACTCATGTAGATGAAAGAACGGGACCAGCTGCGATGAAATCGTGCCGAAAAGGCCCGCTGCTGTCAGTGCCACCAGCCGGGGGACCCCAGTGAACTTCGGGCTGCAGGAGACCCGCAGACCGTGCCTGGCCCACTTCAAGTTCCTGAATGAAGCCACTTCCTTCCTCCCGTGTCTCCATTTGGGCTGTGAAATTCCTGACTCGACACTGACATTCAGCCTTAGCTAACAGGCTCAGGAACGCTCTGTGGCTGAGGGACCACCAGTCTCTGCAGCAAGGGCAGTGGGGACCCAGCTCCCGACACACAGGCTGTGCCAAGGCACAGGCCACCCCGTGCCCCATGCAGGCTGGGACCCTCGCCGAAAAGGCTCCCTAGGAGGAGCTCCCACCTGGCACCACCCAGGTCCTGCCTGTCCCTCACCCTCGGCTGTGACAAGTGCCTCCAAATCAGTTTCCTAACAGGACCCGCCAATGGTACACTGGGCTTATCAAACAGATTTCACGTTGGTGACCGAGGCCTTAGTGGCCCATGTCTAAGGAGCTGGCACAGCTCATGGCTTTTCCTGTACACACAAGAATGGCCTGTAGAGAGGGGCTCCTGCTTTAGCACACACCCTCCATGACACGCAGCTTCACGTGGCTGAGCCAGCTTTGCCTCACCCATGGTGCAGCCCACGGAGGCCTCGGGCTCACCTGAAGCTGGCTCAGAGCTCCGCACAGCAGCGTCAGAGACACAGGGCTCAGCTCTGTTACTTGGCACGGTGATGGCTGCTTTGTACCAGGAAAAGCCTGAGCCTTGGAGATGCTACCACTGGAAAGCAGTAAGGCCATCTTCCCAAGGTGGCCACGGGCTGTTCACAACCTAATGATGGACGTGGCACTGATGCGTGCAGTTATCCCGGGAAAGGGGACCCACTGGGCTCTTGGTGTCCTGGTGCTCATGAACCCTGCTCAGCGGTGCGAGTAAGTACGTGAGGAAACGACCCCGTGGTGCAGGTGTCGGGACCAGGACAATGGTGAGGCTGCCCTCAGAGCCAGGAGGTGGCTTGCAATCCAGACGCCACGAGCCCTGGCCACGTGCAGGCACCGGTAGCACCGTGCTGCTGTGCCCGCCCCTCAGAGGCACTGCCCGTGCCAGGCTCCTGCACTAGGCCCGTGCTTCCCTCCTACCCTCTGAACTTTGAACGCGCAAAGTGAAAACATGAGAACACCACGGGAAATACGCTGAGACCATCACACCTTAGAGGCAGGAAGCCCTTGCTAACCATGACTCCCAGTCTAGAAGTAATGCAAGGCTGACAAGTTCAATACATAAAACCTAAAAAAAAACCTTTCAAATGAAAACTAATGGTATCTCTCATACGTTTATACGTACACAAAATAAAGGCAAAAGACACATGAACAAATGGAAGAAAACACCTGTAATTTTTACCAGACAGGAGGAAATGCTGGCATTAGTACGGAAAGAGCTCTTGAAAGAGACAAACAGATCAAAATCCTGAAAGGAACTGGCAACAAACAGGAACAGAAGAGGAGTCCAGAGCGAGGAGGCCTTGAGGTCCTTACGCAATGCCAAGATGCTCAGCGGTGCCACAAAGCAGGGCTTGCTGCCACCCTGAAAAATGCACAAGGGTCACAGCCCACTCTGGGGCTGGCTCAGTTATTCTCATGGACATCCGGGGAAGAGCTGGGGACACCCGAAGAGTGCCTGGGTATTCGCAGATGCTAGAGAGCCTAAGTCCACGCTGTGGGGTCCACAAGCCCCCCGGCACACGCTTGTGCAGAAAGCCCTTCCCAGGAGCCGCCTGGCTGGTGCACGGGGCCCAGGTGCTATCTCTGCCACTCCCTTCCACGTGTGTGCCCAAGACGAGACACTCAGCCCCTTGCTACAGGTCACTCACGCAAACACGGCAGTGCTACCAGCTGTTAAAGCTAGGTGGTTGTCACTGAATGATGCGTTCTGCCTCTCTGTATTTTCAACTTTTTCATAGTAAAAGGTAAGGGGGAAAAAAAGGCTAACTCTGCTAGTGTGTTGAAGCTAATTTTGGTCTATTCATGTAATAGGATGTTTATTTATTTAGCAATTTAAAGATATGTTGCTGAAAAAAACATAATGATGCTGGCAACTGCTTTGAGTGTAAAGGTTACTGAGGAGCAGCAGGCGGCAGCCAGGTGGGAGGCCCAGGGCCCCCTATATCAAGAGACGCACAGCGGCAGGGTGGGCAGGAGCTGGACCACCCCCCACAGCCTCAGCCTGGGAGGGGGCCAGCTGTACTCCATTGCTCGCCTTTCAACTTCTGCTTTCCATTTGTTTTCACAAGGGCATGTATTGAAAACATGATTTCCATTTCTAAAAGGCAATCCAGGCACAGTCTCCTTCTAGAGGTTTTTCCTGCCAGTGGCCTCTCCCCGACAGGGCCAGACACACCTCCATAGTCACCTGGTACCCCTGGGCCAGCTGGGAGGTGGGGCCTGACCAGCATGTGCTGTGGCGGGTAGGCTGGCCCCTTCTTCCCAGCACCCTGGAAACCTCAGGTTTTCTAGAACCAGAAGTCCGGGTCCCTCCCAAACCACAGAAGGGCGTGAAGACCACCAGTAGGCTCCTGGCACATGTGCCCCACAGCCCATGCAAGTGCTGAAGGGGCGGGTAGTGGGGGGGGGAGGGGCAGGGGGATGCCAGGGGACTGCCCCACCTGGGATCTCCCGCTCATTTTTATCATTTTCCCATGGGATACTCCTTCCCGTTGCCATCTCAGCCCCGTGGCTTGGTCGTGTCAGGTGTGGGGACACAGAAGAATTAGAGAACAGGTCAAGGTGTAAATGATCCAAAGATTCAGATTTCAGACATTTGAAGATGAGTCACAGTACGGCTCCAGGTGAAGACCCCTGTACTTTGATATTTAATCCAGCGTGGGGTCTGGGGGTAGGTAGAGGACTGGGTTGGGGAGACCTCACACTGGCCCAGGGCCCAGGTGTCCACGTGGCCTGCAGGATGCCCCGGCCCCGCGCTTGGGGCTGCACCTACATCAGCTCCCAGCAGTCCCGTGGAGACCTCCACCTGCTTACCAAGACCAGGACGCTCCCTTCTCCCAGGCAGGTAGGGTCAAGGGGTCACGTGATTCAAGGGGCCATCAGGGCCTGGCCCCAATCCCCAGTGAGCGGCAAGGGAGGGCCCCTCACACAGAACCCGAGAACCCTGCCAGGTACCCACCCTGTATCCTAACCACGTGCTCCAGCTCCGCCCCACACCGGCTCCTCGGTCAGGCGCTGTCCACATCCATCCACACCCAATTCCCAGCACTGAGTATCAGCTCGGGAAGCACAACCCAGGCTGTATGAAGGGGAAGGAGTTGCGGGGGAAGCACGAGCTCAGCCTCCCCTGCCTTCTCCGCCCTCCTCCAAATAAGAGTACTTTCTCTTTTCAAAGCAAAGAAGCCCCCATTACAAACTCCTCTACCTGGAATTTTCCTAAGCACTCTGTTGTTGCGGCTGTCAGTGTGCCTAAGGGTCTGCGTCACGTCGCTCTGATTCTGCTAAGTTTCTAGGACGTCAACCACAGAAGCATGCCAAGGCTGAGTGCTGGTCGAGGCCAGACTGGACACCAGGTCAAGGAGGGACTGGGTGCAGAACCTACCTGAGCCAGAGCCCCTGCCCGACTCCCAGAGCTGTGGCATCCTGGCAAGGCCATGGTGCTGGGTGAGACACTGCCCTCACAGATGTGGGGGTGGGGGTGCAGGGATAGCCAGAGGGGGAAGCCCAGGCACACCTGCCAGCTGGAGGGTGATGGCAGCGCAGGGAAGACCCAGCTAAGAGCCATGGCACCCCTCCAGGCACCAAGCACCTGCCTGGAGTCCCCAGTTATCCCTGCCTCACACCAAGCATGGCAGGGGCAAGTGGCATCTCAAGTAAAGAAGAACGAGGGCTTGAAGGACATGTGATTTGCAGAGATGCCCCCAACTCACAGCTGGGCCACCAGACAGATCTCCACTGTCCTGGGCCGCCGTCCAGGCACCAGCCCTACCGGGCCCTTGGGAACGGGCGTGGCTGGGAGCTGAGCCACACCACCTCACCAGCAGACTCGGAGAGGGGATCAGTGAGCTGTGGAAGCCAGCACCAGGGAGCACAACTGCACCGCCATGCAGAGCTCACCATGGCATGCTTGGAAGGGGGAGCCGTTGGGCACACGTGTGGGAAGGGCCGCCACGGCGCATCCGCCGTTTGTGAGACCAGGCGCAGAATGGGTAAGGAAGGTGGGAGAGCCACACCCCGGCCCGTACAGCAGCAAGGACACCTGCAGCAGCCCATCTAGATGGACACACGCACACGCCACAAACGCAAGTTCCAAGCCGCCAAATAATCAGAGATAACGTGTGTCGTGTCAGAGTCTGCAGTCACGAATTTGAACCACGAACACCGAAGAGATCAGGAAAGTGGCTAGAGAAGCAGGACAGTGCAGCGCTGTCCTGCGGGGGCGTCCACACGCCGGAAGTGGTTTCCTTCTCCAGCTGGGAGGAGCTGCGGACACATGGCACATATGTGGTGGTTACTCCACATGCTGCTCTCCCAGGTGCTGAAATAATTCCTACGTGAAAGGAGCCAACGCAGTATCGCTGCAAGGAGGCAATTCACCCCCACATGAGGCGCCCGGCACCCTCAGACAGCCACTCTGCATCCTGCATTGCCTGTGCCCCAGGGGGGCACGCAGTGCCTGGCCACGGCCCCTCCACAGGGCCCAGTGCTGGCATCTGCCCCTCTGGATGGGGGATGGTGCCGGGTGCAGTCCACGCTGATGCACAAGCAGCCGGTGCCCTGGAAGCCTCCGGGGATCATGGGACTTAAGATTATGGGGCTGTGGCCACGACGACGGGAAGGAGGGCAGATGGGTGCAGTGTGCAGACCCTGCTGAGCATGGGGTGGTCGGCGCCACAGCAGTGGCTCCCAGGTAGCAGCTGGGAGGCCAGAGAAGGGGAGGGCTGCTGGATGGCCAGGCAGGCAAGTGCGCTTACACAGATCCATTGGGTGACAGTGTGACCCAGCCCAGGGTGGGGGCTGTGCTGTGAGGGTAGAGAATGATGCCCCCCAGGAGGGAACAGGAGGAAGGGTGTAGGGAGGGGGAGCTGACAGCCTCACGCCCACCCTCACCTCCCTAGCCTACCCCAGGTCCTTCCTCTGGTAGCCTCAATGAGGCTGCCCACCCTGGTGTTCACTCTGGCCAGCCTCAAGCTACACATAAATCTGACAACTGTGAGGTGTCCTCCATACCCCCCCACATCCGAGAGAGAAGACAGCCGCTCAAGAAGCCAGCTCAGGGCCAAGCAGCCAGCCCGTGGCACGGCTGCCACCTCCCCCCACCAGCAGGGCTGCCCTCCTGAGCCGCTGGACCTGACCACCATACAACCCTGTCTCCCAGAGAGGGTTACAGGGACTGTCCCCACTCAATGTGTCCCTACTTGGCCCTGAAACTTAGGATGACATCTTCACGTGGAAGCCAGGAGCCTGGACTGCCATCAGATAGTCTAGGCTCTGACTGGGCCCAGCACAGACACTGCCTGTCGCCTTCCACAGGGCCTTTGAAACCACACACCGAGTGTGCACATGGGGTATGGGTTTTCTGTGGGCGGTCAACACTGACCAACTTCTCCAAGAGATCAGAAGCCCCACCTTGGACCATCTGGAAGGACAGGGGAACTCCATCTGGGGCGGCGGTTCACCAGCAGGGGGAGGGGCTGACTGGGGGGCACTTGATAAACTCAGTGTCACACTTCACACCCCACAACGCTTGGCACAAGCCCCAGAGGCAGGAGGGCCATGGAGGTCCTGGTGGGAAGACTGCCCTGTGAAAAGTTCATCCTTATTTACCTTACTTTCAACCTTTTATCATACTCAATGCCCTTTTAACTAGAAGATCAAAGAATACAGAATACCACCTGATACACAGAAGACAAGGAAGCAGCTCCATGCAGAAAGGTCAGGCCACGCCCGTACTCACCACTGCCCCTGAGGATGGGCACGCGGGTGTGGATCTGCGTGAGCTACAGCCCATCCTTTGTCTGGTGAGTGCAGGAGCCCGCAGGAGAACAGTCGCGGTGACCGGGAAGAGGGACTTCCTTTGCTGACGTGTGCCAGCTGCTGCAATGTCAAGTGTCACGTGTCCTCACCAGCCCTAATGCCTTCGAGTTGTGTCACTTGATGATACTACCATTTGCCCAACATGTTTGCTGGTCCACGGTGGCCAGGCATCCCTGGGGCGGCTCTGGCCTCCCTCCCTCCCTCCCCCTCCCAGACCATCCTGGCAGTCCAGAGTGCCGGCTCTGACAGCTGATTTCTTTGACAATCCAGTTATTAGTTTGAAAATCTTGTCAAGTTCTGGACCAAATCAGGGCTAAAAATAGAAAGACAGTGACAGCCAGCCAGGACAGGGTGGCAGCTGCCGGAGCTGGCCAGCTCCCTGGAAGGACAGCCCAGGAAGGTGACACCTCAATACAACCACCTTCTGAGGAGTCTCTCATGGCACAGGGACGTATGCTGTCCTTGTAATTAATGGTATTCTTTTTCCAAAAAGTGAATTCTAAAGAGAAAAGTGCTTTTCAGTGCTGAAAACACGAGCTCGGCATGGAGCGTGCCCATCACACTGCCCTTCCAGTTCATCCCTGGGCACACGGCTGAGACGCCTGTCAACACACAGAGGACACTGCAAACCCTGGCACAGCCAATCGTCTGTTTCCACCAGTGAAGACTTCCTGCCTTGTGGTATGTGGGGCCAAGATGCTGTGGCCACATCACCCCCTGGAGGAGCCACTCAAGAAACGCCCAGTGGGCAGCTGGGAAGGACGCCCAGTTCTAGGAGAGACGCCCTCAGTCAGGCGCTTATCTACAAGGCAGCAGAGAGGCTCTTCCCCACAGCAATCCTGAGAGAAAGCGCCAGAGAAGGCCGGGTCTACAAGGCTGCTTCTGCTCCTAATGCAGAAATCACCAGGGGGGGGCCGCTGAGAGTGGGGAGGGAGGAGCGGCCCTGAGGGCTGCGTTCCTGGCATCCCGGACCTTGGGCATGTGTCCCAGAGCAGCTGCCATCACTCCCTGCCTAACAGGGCTGCAGTCTACACTCAGACAGCTCCGGGCACACTGCCTGCTAAAGGCAACAGCTGCTGGCGGCAGGCCAGGCTGACAGGAAAGGCGCCGCTGGGGACCCCCGGCTTCCTGAGGGCTTCAGGGAGCCAGCCTGGGGCCCTGTGGGTTTGGGGCTGGGATGGACAGTGTCTGCACATTGCCAGGCCCATGCTCGAGCCTGATGCTTAAGGAAGGGAGAAAACCATGGTCAAAGAGTTGTTGCTGCAGGGGCATTTCTAGGCCATGGCAGAGTCCTGCATGTGACAAGTAAAGGCCGCAGCTCCGGTCAGCCAGAG
This sequence comes from Ateles fusciceps, assembly GCA_036589455.1. Classification (NCBI taxonomy): domain Eukaryota; kingdom Metazoa; phylum Chordata; class Mammalia; order Primates; family Atelidae; genus Ateles; species Ateles fusciceps. The sequence goes on along the minus strand of JAZHEH010000402.1, from coordinate 212,677 downwards.
AGACGAAGCAAAGCCAGACGTCAAGACACAGAGCTCAGAGGGCCAGGCAGGCCACCCATGGCCCGGAATCGCTCGGCACGCGGCAGGGTCACACCAGGACACGCAGAACAGCTCTCAAAATGCAAAGTGTGAGGAGGTGGGCTGGTGGCGAGGGTGACGAGGACACACGGGAGGAATTGCCATGCTGCGGGGGCCTGTCTGTTCCTCCACAGGAGGGAGGAGAAGTCACGGCCTAGAGGCCCCGGAGCCCCCTGCTCCTGCCAGCCTCATTCCCCCCTCCCAGCCCTTGTCATCCACTCGCAGTCACAGCTACTGACATCTCCTCCGACTCTCTGCCCACCCTCCCGTGCCAACGGGCCCAAGGGTGACTTCTGCTGACCTCCAGATGGCTGCTGAAACTCCGGCCATTGCATCCATAGTCCAGCCTGGCAGCAAGAGGATGAAAGACACCTTTCCCTGCCAAGACAGCTGCTTCTATAAGCTTCTCTTGAATTCTACCCACTACTCCCAAATGGACCTCACATGATGAACTGAGTCCTGTGGCCATATCTGACTTCAAGGGAGTCTGGGAAGTGCAGTATTCTAGCAAAGCTCATGCCTCCGTGAAGAAAATTAAAGTTCTGTTCCTAAAAACACGGAGGGGGGCTGAATGGCTCTTCTGCCTTCAGACCCACAACACAGTCCAGCGCTCCCGGACCTCCCACAGGCTCTGCCCACTCCCTGCCTCCACGCAGGACTCATCATCACCAGTCAAGCTGCCCCTTGCCCTTGTGGGTCTTACCTTGGTCTCTGGCGACAGCACTCAGCCAGTCACCCAATAAGCAAACGTAGACATAGTCCCCAGTTTCTTTCTCATTCTTCTCTGACCTTGCCCTGTACCCCTTGACCCCCGCCATTTCAATCTGTCACCACGCCCTGGCTCACTCCTGGGTGGCATCTGTCCTCTTCGCTTGGACCAAGCCACAGCTCTTCACGTTTCCCTTGCCTGTCCACCTGCATGGCCACCTCCCCTACCTCTTTCCCCCTAGAACTCACCACCCCCAGGCTGACCAGGCCTCCTTCTCGCACGCCTTTCTGCCTGCAGGTTTTGCTGGTCCCTGGGTCACCACCCATGCTGTTTCCTCAGCCTGAAGCACCGTGGCAAGGACTGCCAAGCACCACTGAACAGCCATTCAGCCACCCTCCCCCTCTCTTTAGGAACAGAACTTTAATTTTCTTCACGGAGGCATGAGCTTTGCTAGAATACTGCATTTCCCGGACTCCCCTGAAGTCAGATATGGCCACAGGCCTCAGTTTATGCATGTGAGGTGCATTTGGGAGTAGTGGGTGGAATTCAAGAGAAGCTCACAGAGGCAGCTGTCTTGGCAGGGAAAGGTGTCTTTTATCCTCTTGCTGCCAGGCTGGACTATGGATACAATGGCTGGAGTTTCAGCAGCCATCTCAGGCCAAGAGGTGCTTCTGAGAATGGACGCCACAGACAGCAGAGAAGAGAGACAGGAAACTGGGTTTCTGAAAGCACTGAGGCTGCTGTTCCAGCCTGGAACTGTCTATACCTCAGACCTCCTTTAATATCAGAAGGAAATAGGCTGTGATTTTCTTCCTTTTCTTGTGCTATTCAGTCAAACCTAGTTCCAATTAGCCTGAGTGTTTTTTCTCCCACAGCTGACTCTCTCAGGGGGATCTCGCTTCCAGCAAGCTTCTGTGACCCACCCTGGCATCCTGCGTCTCCCCCTGCAGGGTCACAGACATCTGGACCCAGTCCCCGCTCAGCTGTGCAGCCTTGGCCAAGTGCTTTCTGTTTCAGAGACCCAGTGCCCACCTGCAAAATGGGAAAATGCCACCTTCCTCATCACGAGAGTTAAATGAGATGGCAAATGTAAATGGGCCAAGCGCATTCAATAAACACCAGTCCCATCTCACGAGGCTGGCCGCAAGAGTGGCCTAAGTGTGGCTTTGGGACTTAGAAGCAACAGAGAGCGCAACTGCGAGAGCCTCATCAGGACCAGCTGCGTGGAGGGGTGTGGCTGGCAGGAAACTCTCTCGTGAATGTGGCTGCGGGCTGAGGGGTCATCACCCCATGGAAGAGGGGGAGCAGCTGAGATGTCATGACCAGCCACTGATGCCCACCAGCCAGAAGCAGAGGGGGCACTCCGCTCAGCCTGGGACCCTGAGCTTGCGCCAATCTGGCACGGTGCCTCCAGGGGCCAGGGTGGAATCCCCGTGGGAGGCTGAGGTAGTTTCTCACCCGGGAAAGAGGAATCCGCCACCCGTTGTTCTGAACACATGACTGAGAGAGAACCTTGCACTGGTCAACTCAACCTGAGGACAAAAAGGCCTGCTTCTCAACACAGGAACCCCTTACCTCAGAGCACACAACCAGAAACAAGCAGCTCTTCAGAATAAAAAGAGAACCTCTTTTGCTTGGACAAAGCCACAGCTCCTATGCCCTTGCCTGTCCACCTGCATGGCCGCCTCCCCCACCTCTTTCTCTAGGTCTGGGTGGAGCCCTAGGTCCAGGTTCTAGTCAGATACACGCAGGAGAGCGGGTGACGTCCAGTGGGCAGACAGCCCAGAGGAACCTTCACACAGGCTGCCACTGGCAGAGAGGAAGGCCCGGACTACAGCCGCACATGCCCCTATGCATGCAGCCCTCTGCCGTGGGCCTTCCCATCACCAGGGGCTGAGACCCCAGAGGTGACACTGCTGGCCAGGGTCCCAAAAGCTTGAAAACTGCAAGCCGGGCTGGGCGCAGTGGCTCACACCTGTAATCCCAGCACTTTGGGAGGCTGAGGTGAGCGGATCATGAGAGCAGGCGATCGTGACCAGCCTGGCCAACATGGTAAAACCTCGTCTCTACTAAAAGTACAAAAATTAGCTGGGCATGCTGACGTGTACATGTAATCCCAGCTACATGGGAGGCTGAGGCAGGAGAATCGCTTGAACCCGGGAGGCAAAGGTTGCAGTCAGCTGAGATAGCGTCACTGTACTCCAGCCTCGGTGACAGAACAGACTCTGTATCCAAAAAAAAAAGGGAAAGAAACAAAAGAAAAGTGCAGGCCGCCAGGCGGCACTGCCATGTCCACCCGCGAAGGGCTCCTCCCCTGGGTGATGCCGCTCTTTCCCGACAGGCTGGCATGGTGGCTTCATGCTCTCTGCTCCCATGGGGTCTTCTTCGATCCCAGGGCAGAAGCAGGGCTGCCAGGAGTAAGGTCACCGGTGACCACACAGGTCTGAAACAAGTTCAGGGGCACTGTCTCATGGGACCTCCCTGAGCCCCACAGGAAGAAGTCCCGGCCCAGCAGCCAGCACAGCCCAGTGCTCAGGACCCCCGGAGGTCCCCAGAGAGGCGCCACAAGGGAGCCCTGGTACCAGAGCCCCTCCCAGCCATGGACCAAGCCTCCAAGGCTACCTTTAAACATGTGGCAATATTGACTTTCAACAAGTTGATTTCACAGACTCACTAGCAAAATGATCTTTTTCCTTGTAATATACATTGTGAAAATTATTTAATTTCCAGAGTTATTCAAGTCTGTGTTCTCACATTGATTTTTCTGCTGCCTGGGAAGCCAGGAGGAAGGCCTGCAGTGAGGCTGCAATCTGGAAAGGTCAGTTCTATTTGAGTGTGTAGGGAAGCCGTCGGCTGGCCTCACCCGGAAAGGTGGAGACTACACGGGTGGGCGCTGAGTGTCACACAGAACCCCCACGCCACACAGCGTTTAAAAGCGTGTTCAGATGGACGGCCCGGTGAGGCTCTGGGTCCTCAGAGTCAGGCTCGCAGGAATCCGTATGAATCCAGCAGGCCGGGTGCCTTTCCTTTAAGTGGAGCGGGTGGCTCCCCACGCTGCTCACAGGTCCCTCAGAGGCCGAGGGGCCACAGTGATCCCACATCCTCTCTGAGCCCCCATGGCCCTGGCATCACAGTAGGAAGAGCAAGGCCGTCTGCCATGCCAGGTGCCTGAGGCAGAAGCACAAGGCCTCTGTGCCAACCACACAGCCACAGAACCACACGCATGCCACATGAGGGCCACAGAGTTCCCACAGAAGGAAGAGAGCACCACCATCGTTCAGCTGGGGGTGCGGGCAGGGGCTGGTCTCCAGCTACCTGGTCCCAAGGGAGGGTCACATGCACGGGAGCCCAGTGGTTGCAGGGGATGACGCTGGGGGGTGGGGGGTGGGGCACTTGGTGACCCACAGAGAAGGGCCTGGCTCAGAAGCGGACTGGGGAGTCTGTGTACTGGCCATGAACCAGCGTTGCAGCTCATCAGCCCGTGCCAGGCTCTTCTGGGTGAGTAAGCCAACAAGCAGACAGCTGGGCGAGAAGGCCCAGGCACCCAGGTGCAGAGGTGGCTAGGCAGAAGCACCATGGCACAGGGACTCCTGTGCCACCCAGCAAGCCCAGCCATCCAGACTGCATCAAGTGCTTGGGCTCAAGTCAGCTCTGGGTGGAACTGGGACACCCATGGAGCAGAGATGGGAGCGCGCAGGGTGAGTCCTGGGCCACAGGTTTGCTGACTTTTGAGACGTTCAAAAGATGAACTCAGCTGCAAGTGGTGGCTCACACCTGTAATCCCAGCACTTTGGGAGGCCGAGGCGGGTGGATTGCCTGAGGTCGGAAGTTCAAGACCAGCCTGACCAACATGGAGAAACCTTGTCTCTACTAAAAACACAAAATTAGCCGGGTGTGGTGGTGCATGCCTGTAATCCCAGCTACTCAGGAGGCTGACACAAGAGACTTGAACCTGGGAGTCGGAGGTTGTGGTGAGCCAAGATCACGCCATCACACTCCAGCCTGGGTGACGAGAGTGAAACTCTGTCTCAAAAAAAAAAAAAATAATAAAATAACAAAAGATGAACTCAGGGGGCCTCAGAGGCCGGCTCCCAGCTGCCTGGAGCCCTCGCCACCCCAGTGTGAGAGCAGCCAGGAGGGCTGCCCAGCCCCCAGTGCCCTCCAAGTCTGACTGTATTTGGTAGTATTTGTTTCCTGCCTTGCCTGAATGGGCGTGGCAGTGCTCAGTACCGGGGCTGCCACTGATCTCAGGGGCATTTCCAGCGCACCAGTGACTGTGCCCCGCGCCATGTGGGGCCCTTCCTTACCCTTTCCTCACTGACTCTAACAACAGGCTTGGAGAAACGTAGTCCACCCATTTTATAGACAAGAACACTGAGACCAGAGAGGCTCATCCTGGCCTATGGCCTGCTCCTGGTGCTCAGGCCCAGCCCCGCTGCCCCTAAGGAGTCAGCACTATAGGGTTTCTGGTATGGGAGAGGAGGCTCCTGAAGGGGTTCATCTGAGGCTGGGGAGGGGATTCACACCCCAGAGAGCAGAGATGAAGGCTGGGCCAAAGGGCCTGAGGCGTCCCACGAAGTTGGAGGTGACAATCACCCAGGTGCACAACCACAAGCAAGTCACATCTTCAGGAAACCTTCCCAGGAGGCCATCACATCCTCCAAAGAGCAAGCCTCTAAAAGCCAGAGAGCCTCAGCCCACAGACCTCAGCCGCCTCGGCCCGTGTCAGCCCTTCTTCCAGAACCTTCCTCCCTGACTCTCCCCTGTGAGTACCCTCTGCGGCCCTGCCTTCTCCGCCGGCCTTCCGGCCTCTGTGAGCTCCCAGGGCAGGGCTGGTGGCCTGGCCACGTCCCTTCCCCACCAGTCCTCACAAAGTCACCCACATGGAGTGGGGAGTGGTCCCACTGCTGCTCTGTCCCGCCGCCTTCTCCAGCCATCTCTGCAGCCAGCCTGGCCTGTGCCGTGAAGGCGGCACACTGTGTACACAGGAGAGCTTTTCCTTCTCAAGAACTAACAGTGCAGCCAAGTGCAGGGATAAATACCATGTGGCATTTTGCTAAATGTCTCATTAAGCTCCTATTTTTAGAAGGGTTTGAAAGCCATTTGAGGGAAATAAATGGAGGCCACACATGATGCCACAAAGCAGATGTGAGCGTCCACGATTCCTGCCACAGGCTGGGCCATGCACTCACCTCCGCAGGCCAGTGGGGCCTGTCCCCCAGCCACGACGTGCCAAGGACACATCTGCTGTCACAGCCCTGCCTGTAGCCCCTGAGGGGTCCCCAAGCCACGTGACCCCAGCCCCAGGGCACTGGACCAGCGATGGGCACCAATCACTAGGCAGCCAGTGACAAACACGAGCTTCCTTCCTCCAGGCCGGCGCCTGCTGTCTCCCTTATCTCCGTCTACTCGCCTGCTCACCCCAGGAACCTGCATGAAGGGCACATGGGAAGCAAGGAGGTGGCAAGGCTGGGGCAGGTCTCGGGTCCCTGAAGCACAGGTAGGCACTGCAAGAGAAAGCCCAGGTGAAGGACCCCAGAAGAGGAACCCAAGGGAGAGGAACCCCAGGAGACAGCAGAGAAACCCCAGGAGAAGAGCCCTGGGGAGAGAGGGACCCCAGGAGAGGAACCCCAGGAGAGAACAGAGAAACCCCAGGAGAAGAGCCCTGGGGAGAGAGGGACCCCAGGAGAGGAACCCAGGGGGAGAGGAACCCCAGGAGAGAAGCCCAGGGGAGAGGGACCCCAGGAAAGGAACCCAGGGAGAAGGGGAGAGGAACCCAGCGGGGAGGGACTCCATCCAGGGAGGGGAAGCCCCACTAGAGAGGGACCCCGGGACAGGGACTCTGTTCAGGACCTCGAGATCCACCCCGCTCCAGGGTCTCAAGCTCTTCTGAGTAGGCATTTGTTCTCTGAACCAAGGTCACCAAGCTCTTAGGCACACCCTCCTTTTTAGGGTTTGTATTTTGAAAATCCAAACGTTCTTTTCTCCTGCCATACAGTCTCTCTCCTCCGCCTCTATTTGTTTCTTCAGTCTTTCGGATTGTTCTGCCGCTCCTCATCTGGCGGCTGCAGAGGTCCCCTGTGTTGGGAGGTGCCTCCTCTGTGACAGGATCTCCACAGATGTCTGCCTCGATGGCAGGGGCACACCTGCCGGGGGGGGCACCTTCTTCACAGGGGTCCCACCTCTCCATGGGGCGGCCTCGGGGCTGGGTTCTGTTCTTGTTGTTGGCCTCTGTTGAGATGCCTGTTTCTTCATCAGCTCAGACCAACTCTGTTTTGTGCTTTGACTCTGGTCTCCACCTGACTTGGAGGGCGCCTCTGGGATCAGGGGCCTGTGGGAGTCTCTTCCCTGGCACTGTCCTGGGAGGAAGGAGGGGCGGTGGGGGAGCTTCCCCAGCCCTCCTGGGAGCAGCAGAGCCTCACAGACTGGAGGTTTCCAGCTTCTCGCCAAGCCCTCAGCAGCCTCCACTTCCCCACCCTTCCCCAGCTGGGCCTCCAGCCTCTGCCCAGGGCCGTCACAGTCTAGCTCCCTGTGGGCTCTGAGCTCCCATTCTCCCTCCTGGCCGCTGGGCATAGCTCCCTGTTGACAGTGCAGCCAGGCTGCCTGTGCTCACCGCTGGGCCTGACCCTGCCCTTAAGGACAGACCAGGAGCCCTGCGGCAGGGCACACTCCCAGCCCGGCCCTGTCCCACCACATCAGAACTGCCAGGAACAGCAGATGCCCAGCATGCAACCAACGTATAGATGGAAGAATGCCAGGTGCAGCCCGGTGGAAACACCAGGGCACGCCCATGCCCCAAGGCCTCTCTGAGGGCACTATGGGTGGCCCCTGGGTCCTCACGATGCCCCGGGAGGTGGGTGCAGAGCGTGTGTGTGTCGGAGGACCGCAGCCTCCCGGGAGCCCTCTGGCACACCGCCACGTGCTATATACCAGGCCGGCAGCAGGATCCACTCGAGATCAAGTCAGCAAAACGCACCCACTTAGGCTTACACATCTATTATTAACGGAGCAGGAGGCACAGAAATGGTTTCTACAAGAACCACCACACCTCTTACAGGGAGGAATATTTAACCTCTGGCATTGCCTGTGCTTGGCAGCAGAGTCTAACAGACTCAGGCCAACACCGAGCTGCTTTGGCGTTGCTCCCTAGTCCTCTACAGATGGCGGAGCCCTCCCTGTCTCCTTGTCAGCCCTGTGATGGACAGTGCCCGCCGCCCACCGAGGCCCAAGGCCCGGCCTGGCTAGAGCCGCTGCTCCTCCCTCACCCTTCCAGACTCAGGCTGGGCCACCGGCTGCCTTCCTTCCCCGCAGCAGCCCATCCCTCTCACCTGCTGCCATGTTTTCCCACTCTCCCCCAACCCCGTCTGGGCGCCATCTCCATGTAACTGCCACTCTCACGGGCCAGCTGGTGGGCTGTGATATTTTTCAAATCAACAAGTGAACGAATGCATATATGTGTGTCATCCGAAAGGGCGCAGGCCTCCGGGTGGGCAAACACCCTAGCCCCCTGACCTAGGACAGAGCCACCTCTGCAGCTAGAGGACAGGGGGAGAAAACAAGGTCCAAGGGAAGATCCCCCTGCCCTGGTCCCATCCTCCCCAGATGAGGAGACCTCCTGCTTCCCGGCAGGCCGGCAAAGCCCTCCCACAGCCCCACCAAGAATGGGCCACGGAGTCACGGACCACGTATCAGGAAGAACTACCTCGCTACCTGTCCTGAAACACAGTCGAAATCCATTCCCGAGGCCCAGTCTGAAACCTAATCCAATTTGATGGTCTCTGAATGATGAGAGAGAGAGGGCCTGCGTGCCGGCCGCGGGGGTGGAGGTTAAGTTGTGCCACGGGCGGGGGTGGTTAGAGATAACAGCTGGCAACGCTGCCTCGGCCTGGCCCCAAGAAGCCACGGGCCTGGGCTTTCTGTCTTCGGGAATAAAGCTTATTGATTTTTTTCCTAACGTCTCTTCTGCTGTCTCTTCATCAACTCTGTCTAGCAACTGTAATCAAAACGCTCCAACCTTATTGCAGGACTCTGAGCTGGGGAGAAAGAGAGTTCATCCATCCTTTTAATAATTGCACCCAAGGACTAGCGTGAATGGGTTTGGAGGTTATGGGGCAAGCCAGCAGCCTGAGGGCGCAAGGACGCCTGGGTGAAAGGATGGCACGCAACAGGCCAGAAACCCAGTGCGGCCCCGCGCCACGGCCTCCTGGTCAACCCCTGCTTTCGAGTGATCCACTCGGCTGACCCTCAAACAGGCTGAGGCCCACCAAGGCGGCATAGGCCTGAAGGTCACACACTGTGGGAACCTTCTTTTGGAAAGAAAAAGAACATAAGATATGAGTTCAAAACTGGGAGTGCAAGTAGGTGCTTACTTAGAAAAAAATCAGAACAAACTGAAATTTTAAAAGCTGGCAAATACCATAAACATAAAAAATTCTAAAACAATAATTCGCTTACCAATTAACTGCCTAACATGCCTCTGTTATAGCCCTTTCCCTGCCTTTCGGCTGCACATTCTTGGATTACCTCTTTGTATGATGACGCTTTTGTAATATCATGTCTTTTTTTTTTTTTTTTTTTTTGAGACAGAGTCTCACTCCACTGCCCAGGCTGGAGTGCAGTGGCATGATCTCAGCTCACTGCAATTTCCACCTGCTGGGTTCAAGCGATTCTCCTGCCTCAGCCTCCCAAGTAGCTGGGACTACAGGCATGAACCATCACGCCCGGCTAATTTTAGTATTTTTAGTAGAGACGGTGTTTCACCATGCTGGCCAGGCTGCTCCTGAACTGCTGACCTTGTGATCAGCCCACCTTGGCCTCCCAAAGTATTGGGATTACAGATGTGAGCCACCGCGACCGGCCTGTAATATCATGTCTTAAAGGTAATTCCATCTTTCATGCTAGTGATCCTTAGTCAATGATTCTCAGTTGGGGGCACTTCTGGTTGTCACCACACCTGTGACGACAGTCCTAGAGGTCAAAGGTGCTGGCTAAGAAGGACTCTGGGCCAAGGACCTCTCCCCCCAGGGTCCTCCTTCCACATAGCAGCTGCCCTCCTGACTCCCTGCAACTCTAGCTAGACGGGTCACTCCCTGAGAAAAGGGCCCTGGCAGTCACCTAGGCACATAAAGGACGATGCCAAACATCTCCACAGAGGAACCGGCAACTTCCCGGTCCGCCTGGGCACCGCTTTGGCAGGGGACACAGGCAGGGGTCCGGGGCCAGGTCATCCACCTCCTGGCACCTCACCTGCCCCAGATGTAAACAGGTGTTAACGGTAGCACCACAACTGCTGTGAGAATAAGGTGAGACGCACAGAAAAACGCTGCGGCCGGCACGTGGTGCGTGCTTATTAATGTCTGCCTCTATGACCAAGGTAGTTCCCATGAAAATCAGCAACTACATGGCTCTGATTCAGCGGCACCAAACAGCTCAGCTGCCTCCAGACCCCAAGACCCAGGATCTCCGCCAGCAGGCACCATCACACACTGCACCCAGTCCCACCAGTGCCCACCGCAGAGGGTGGTGGGTGCTGACTCCAGAGAGCCTGAGTGTGCTCTGAGTACATGTGCACGTTTGTGTGTGTGTGTGTGTGTGTGTGTGTGTGTGTGTGTGTGTGTGTGTGTGTAGTGTGTGTACGCCAGGCAGACAGGGCCAAGGAGGGACGCTGGTACAGTCACAAAGGTGGCCTCGTGTGGTGTCCTGCGGCCTCAGGGCCCCCTAAGGTGGGGCTGGTGGGTTCCACAGCGCAATGGAAGTCTTTATCTTTACGCTCACCCATCTTCACCTTAATGCTGCGAGCTGTGCCACAAAAGGACCCTTTCCAAACACAAAGGAACTTTCGGGATGGATGCTGTCCTCTGGGAGAGGAGCTGTGGAAATGGAAATGGGTGGCTGCAGCCACTAGAAACCCACAGATCCCCACGGGTCTTGGCAGTCCAAGTACGCAGCTCTGACAGCGATGAGAGGTGAGCACCGTGGCTCAGGATGGGTGCGTGTGGCAGGGGTCCTTTCTCTGAAGAGACAGTGATATTCTGGAACACCTTTTCCCTGGTGTTTGGGAATAGTTTGTCTTCCAGGTCTTCAGGCACAGGATGCCATGACACCACCTGTCCAGGGATATCGGGCTGAACCAGGGTGCAGCGTGCTGGAGAAGGGACCTCTGGACATCACCAGTGAAAGGCTTGGAGTGTGGCCAGGCACCACGGCCAGCCCAGCAGGACACAGGATGCTGGAGAAGGAGGAGGCAGCAGACCCAACGTAAGTGCACACCTCTCCACGTGTTTCCGGCGTTCCCGTCTCTGCAGGACAAGTGAAGGGCTGTGTTCGTGGACCCCCGGGCCCCGCCCTCCTCACACATCTCTGGCAATTCCAGGGAGCAACGCCCAAGCAGCTGCCTTCTGACAGGGCCTTAACGCATCAGCAGCTCGGCTGGGTACACATGATGCCCGCAGGGCTGCCGGGTGCCCGTCAGGGAGCTCAGGGGATGCTGCAGGCAGGGCTGCCCGCTGGAAAGAACTCTGCATTTCCCAGGACCCAGCTCCTGTTGCTCAGTCCCAGGCTTTTTGCACACCAGGCCGTGCCTAAGTATCATTCCAGGTGAGGCACCATTCCCCAGAAGGTGTAGGGCTACTGCACTGATGGGGATATTCTAAATGCAAGCCCATTCCTGGAGGCCATTCAAAACTAATTAACTAGCCAGCACGGCAGGGCTTTTACTTCCTAATTCCAGTAAAATCCTGGCTGTAAATCCTCTGCTGTTAGAAAACCTTTTCTTTGTTTTCAGGAATGTTAAAGGGTCACTGCCGAACACTCAGGCCGGAGATTTATGGACTTAAGGGAGCAAAAGTTGCTTTTAGGACTCCATCAATGTGTAGACCTCATGTCTGCCCCACTGAGCCTGGCTTAAACTCAGAAGGGCAGAGGTGGGGGACAGGGGTAGCTCTAGGGTACTGATCCACCTGGATGGCTCCCCCTTCTGGGAGGGCAGGGGGGCGGGGCTTCCAGGAGAAAAGGTCCCCTTGAGGCTAAGGCGCACTGCCTTCCCAGTACCTTCCTCTGGGGAGTTGGGTGGTTCTTAATGTCTCCAGCAGGTAGTCACTTTCAATGCCTGTGCACGATTCCACCAGGCCCTCACAGGGCCCAGACTGTGCCCTCCTTGAGGGCAAAGGCCCAGAACTCCACAGTGCTTGACTGAGAGCAACAGGGTATGTGCCCAAATAGATGCTAAATGGTGCGTGGGTGGATAGATGGGTAGGTGGATGGGTGGGCAGATGGGTGGATAGATGGGTAGGTAGGGATGGATGGATGAATGGGGGTTGGATGGTATGTGTATGTGTGGATAAATGGATGGAGTGGGTAGATGGATAGGTAGATGGATGGACAGATGGATGGTTGGTGAATGGTAGGTGGATGGGTGGGTGGATCAATGGATGGATGGATGGGTGGGTGAATGGATGGGTGGGTGGATAGATGCCTGTGTGGGTGGATGGTGGGTGGGTGAATTGATGGATGGGTGGGTGGATGGTGGGTGAATGGATGGGTGGGTGGATGGGAAAATAAAGAGCTTCTGGGGTAGGCTTGAAAGTAGGCCCCACAGCTCCTATCTTCCTGTTGGGAACCTGGAGGGAGCTACTCCTATGAGGAGCTGACCTTGGCATAGAGCCACAGGGGCCAGAGCTGTGGCAGATGCAGGGGAGAATTCTCAGTGCCTATCAGTGGGGGGCCCAGCACACAGGAGGCTGATGTTGCTTATGTGCAATTAGCACCATTACTGATAAAATTGATCTATAAAAATCCAAATACATTTCATGCCAAATAACCATTTGGTAGAACAGAAATTTCAGCCACACTCAGAATATTACCCAGCTAAGCTCTATTTTGGAACTAGTGGGATTTGATAGAAAAAACTGTAGTGTTTAAGATACTACCCGAGTCATTTCCTTCCTTGTTCTCTCCCTCCTTCTCTCCTCACCTTTCCCTCTTCCTTCTTCCCTCCTTTCTAGGAAAACACTGCAAACAACGTAGGAAAAAGCAAGGGTGTGGCACAAACAGGCGTGTACTTCAAGTCTCATTCCTTTACAGAATCATGGTGCCCTGCTGCAGGGTGAGGTGCTGGTAGGGCCTTCCCCGAAAGCATGGAGGGAAGTCGACAGTGGACGAAGCCAGGAGCAGAGGCATGGAGTCTACTGCCCTGGGTTCTGCTCACAGTGCCACATGCAAGCTGTGTGGCTCCAGTCAAGTTTATCCCAGATTTTGGGACAACCGCCCTCTGTGACAGAGCTGGTCCAAGGAATATAAATGAGCATGTAACGGGCATAGTGAGCTCCACGGAGGAAGGCAAAAAGCACAGTGGCAACTCTCAGGATTACTGATGGGAAGCTGTCTGCTTCAGGGACTGGGTGAGGAAGGACAGAGTGACCTGATCAAGGCTGCAGGCTAACATGGTCTCACTGTGTCACCCAAATCTCATCTTGAACTTTAGCTTCCATAATCCCCACATATCGTGGGAGGGCCCTGGTGGGAGGTAACTGAATCATGGAGGTGGGTGTTTCCTGTGCTGTTCTCATGATAGTGAATAAGTCTCATGAGATCTGACGGTTTCATAGAGGACAGTTCCCTGCACACGCTCTCCTGCCTGCCGCCATGTAAGATGTGACTTTGCTCTTCCTTCGCCTTCTGCCATGATGGATGGATGAGTGGGTGGGTGAATGGATGGATGGGTGGGTGGGTGGGTGGAAGGAGAAGTCTTAAGAGATCTGATGGTTTCATAAAGGACAGTTGCCCTGCACATGCTCTCTTGCCTGCCGCCATGTAAGATGTGACTCTGCTCCTCCTTCGCCTTCCACCATGATTGTGAGGCCTCTCCAGCCTTGTGGAACTGTGAGTCCATTAAACCTCTTTTTCTTTATAAATTGCCCGGTCTCAGGTATTTCTTTATAGCAGTATGAAAATGGACTAATACACATGCTAACAAGCCAGAGCATTCGTAGAGCCAGGGTTTTGGAGTCTATACGCCAGACCCCTCCAACTCCAGCACCTGCCCAAGGCTGCGTGCTGCCAATCGTGAGAGGCATGCTTTTTTGGGTGGGGGGGCAAGCTGCACTCTGTGATAACCCTCACCAGCATGGAGAATGCTCACAGGGCTGCAGAAGCCAGAGCAGCAACTGAGCCCCAGGGACAGCCCCCAGGCCCATGACCTCCTGGCCCAAGCCACCGGGACCAGGTTTCTGGGGCCTAGAAGGGGAGGGAAGGCAGGGGCAGGGGCAGGCATCCCCCGTCAGACCTGGCTGGGTGCCAGGCAAGGCCAGCTTCCAGATAAACAAGACTTGTTCCCTGAAATGGGCACCAGCCACATAGTAGCATTTTCACAACCAATGAGATCTATCTTAAAATAAGCGGAGCAGACTGGGCCACCGGGAAGAACAGGCAGATTCAGCGCAGGCGCACTCTGAGCCTGAGCAACAAGAATTTTTCCACTGATTTCTAAATACACACGGCTCAATTTTTGCTCAAAATTATGTCTGTGGCTCCCAATGAGGAGAAATCACTTCAAAAAGTGCTAGGCTTCACTGTGGGTGTCACCACTGCTCCTTGCTACACATTGCAGTGACAGAGGTGTCATCTGATGACTACCAAAAGATATGAATGAATCAGAGAGCGCAGACAAGACCACAGTTTGACATTTAAGAGTGGGACCCTAATCAAGAGTGATGGGGTAACAGGAGCAGCCATGTGACATGGACTTCGCAATAGGTCCACAGGCTGGTTCTGATGGACCGGCAGGAATCAAGTGATTACAACGGGGTTATCTGGAGACATGAGTGTGAGGGTGAGGCAGTGAGTGGGCGCTTCTCCCACAGCCACTCCTGAACACAAACTCGCGTCTCAGCAAGCAAAGCTCAGCCTGGGCGCCCCGGGCAGACACCAACAACCTCCCCCAACCAGGACGCCACGCCTCCTCCTAAGTGACTGGAAGCAGGGGGAGGGAGGTGGGCGTCCTAGACTGACCTCAGAATGGAGGTCCCTATCCTGTCCCAGTGGCCGCCCTTGAGCAGCCTCTCATGAGGACAGATGAGGGGGGAGACCACCCAAAGCTCCCTGGAAGCGCTGTGCTCAATGTGCAGTGGGGAACGCAGGACCTTGGTGGAGGCCAGAGACCCTTCGAGGCTGCCCTGACCAGCCCCTGGCAATGCAGACCCCAGGACTCCCCAGCCAGGAGCCCTCCACGGCTCATGTTTAGATAAACATCCGTCTCAAGGTGCACACCTGCTAAGGGACCCTGGGACGTGCGGCCACGTCAGCACCTGTGGCTTGTGCCAGTGGTGTCCTCTGAGGAACTTCCTCAGCAACTGGGCCACAGACACACAGTTCCATGTGGGTAGCTGGAACCGAGGGCCAGTCTTCGGAGGCCTCGGCGTTCTGTGCCTGACTGGTCACTGCAGGAGCAGAATGGGGACCAAGCACATAAACAAAGCAATAAAACATATTACGTCACTTGCCCACAAAGGCTCAGCATGGGACTCACAAGGCCTCCAAGCCGGAAGGCCTGAATCCAGGCTGGGCCCTCAGGGAAGATGGCTGCAGGAGAGAGCCGGCCTCCTGGTGTTTCGGGTTTCTGGCAATAACATGCTACGGCTGGAATGTCTGTGTTTCCCCCGATCCATCAGCAGAAATCCTCACGCCGAGGTGGTGGTGTAGGAGGTGGGGCCTTTGGGAAGTGATTCGGCCATGAGCGGGAACCCTCAGGGATGGGATTGGTGCCTCCTGGAAGGAGGTGTCTCCCTGTTCCACCTTGGGAGGGCATGGCAGAGGGTGGTGTCTATGAACCAGGAGCGGGCCCTCACCACATTCCGGGTTGGCAGGTGCCTTGCTTTTGGCCTTCCGGCACCCAGAACCGAGAAGTAAATGCCCGCGCTTTCCAAGCCCACCATCTATGCTGTTTTGTTATGCCACCCCAGAAGGACTAAGATGCTTGTCAATTGCAAAGCACACAGAACTGGCAAACACCCTGAGACCCACCGAGGGGACTCTGAAAGGACGGCCTTTGCCAAAACCTGCCTCCTGAATCTCAGGGGAGGGGAAGAGGCAAGTTCACTAGGGAGGGTGGCTGGGAAGCCCAGGACGCACGGAGCCCCGACTTCTCCAGAAGAACATACCGTGCGCCCCTACCCAGCCTGCAGGTAATCACTGTCCACTGCCTCCCCCCGCCCCCTAGAGGCCGAGAGAGCCTTGGAGTGGGGTCTGTGCGTCCTTTGCTGGGGGCACAGAGCGCACTGCGAAGGGGCTGGGACATAGATGCTGTGACTTTTATAAACTAGCTCTGGCCACTCTTCCTCAACAAAGCGATGGGCGGTAAGACAACTGTGAGGTGTGGCTACCTGGGCAATCTCGTGAGGACTGCGGCTCGCAGGGTACCTCCATGGGTACAGGAGCCTCTGGATTCCAGGGGGACTAGGAATCCTATTAAGTGACAGTGACACTGACGACGACACTCAGAGCACCTGTGTTTCCCCAGCATTTGCAACAACCCTGAGAGGGGGGTGCCAGTCCCATCACACAGACGGAGACGCTGAGCCCCAGAGAGGGAGGCGGAGGCAGGGCCAGCACTTTCGAATATGCAAAGCTCCTGTCGGCTACTCTGAGACAGTTCCCTTCCCACTCCCCGCTGGCGAGACCCTACACTCCTCACTCCTACCTCGTGGCAGGCTCATTTTGGTGATGATCTTCCCACTTGCCCCCACCCTTCTTCCCCAGCAGTAAGCAGCCATGAAGATGCCGCCTGCTTCAGGGGCCAGGCTTCAGTGTGACCCAGTGTGACCAGTGAAGCTGGCTTGGCAGGCCTGCAGCGATGGTGGTGAAGAGGCTGCTGGGGCCGGGGCAGCTTCAGGCACTGAGGGGCACAGTGTGGGGCTTTGGGGTAGAAGCACCCACCGCCCCCAAAGTCAGGGAGGAAGAAAGCTGCCACACAGGAGAAAGAAAGCTGAGGGGCAGGGGGTGCAGGGGTTCTCAGCTCCTCACTAAGGGGCAGTACACGTCTCCTCTTTGTGCAGTAAGGGGGCAGTGCGGACAGGGCCGGGACGTCACCATGCTCCAGCGTCCAGTCTGACTGGACCCCGCCATCCCCCTCTAGCCTTGCTGAGAATCAGACACACTAAATCAGAGAAGAGCAAATATTTTTTCTTTGCATGAGGAATTAAACGATCGATGCAACTTCTTCTGTGTGCTTTATCTCAAAAAACAAACACCCCAAAGTTGAACTGAGAAATCCTATCATGTTTGCCCTGAAAATCCTCAAACTAATTAGGGTAACAAAATGAACACACCGCACAGATCAAGGGCTTTTTGGGCTGGAAGTGGACCGTAAGGCAGCATGAAGATCTCAAGCCCTTCCACTTCCTTCCATTTTACCTTATTTTACTTCCTTCTATGCCAGCACGGAGTGATGACTTAGCCAGGGCCCGGGGCCAGGTTTGCTCACACTCCCTGCCTGCACAGCACGGGCTAGCGACACCCGAAGCCCCAGGCTGACTGGGAGGTGACCTGCCATGAGATGAGGGGCTGTGGGACTGACTAAGATGGTGGGAAGTAGCACCGAGCCCTGTGCCAGCCTGCCACGGGGAAGAAGAGCAGAGCCCTGGGCAGGCCTGCTACGGGCAAGAAGCACGGAGCCCTGCGCCAGCCTGCCACAGGGGTTCTAGGAAGACAAGCTGCCCACAGGTGGGCTCTGCACCACTCTTGCCAGGGAAGAAGCCCCATCCTGCTCATCCCCAAGAAAGAGACTCAGCAGCAAAGCCATAGCCGGTGCCTCCTTCCCAGCTGGGGCCTGGGGTCTGAGTCCAGCCACAGGGGCAAGAGGGGTCCCGATGGGGCTGGCTGGGGCCTAAGGGAGCGGGTAAGTGGTCAGCCCTTCGGGCATGGAGGTGGTGGGCAAAGGCCCACTCTGGGTTGCAATCAGCCAAGGCTCCGGGAGAGCCGGGTAGGGAAACTCTCTATTAGCCTCCCCCGCGGTGCCACGTGCCTGCCAGGCAGAGGACCCTGGAGGCTGTCTCCCTGCTGAAGCCCCCCATCTAAATTTGGGGGTGCTCGACTGTCACATCAGAAACCCAGGATGTGAGCAGAAAGGATGACAGCCTCACAGCACGACGGATTCTCTCTGCAAACAAAGCCCAGGAGTTTGGTAGTGACTCTGTGGCTGACCCCAGGCTTGACAAGAGGAGGCAGCCTAGAGGTGGTGGGGGGAGGGGGTCCCACAGGACACTCCCAGGTTGCCAGTTGCTTTTTGATTCCTTTTCACCCAAGTTTACATAAGAACTCAGGCAATCTCAGCCCTAGCCTTACACACAAGTGACTCAGTCCCTCTAAGTGTCGCCGCCTGAAAACACGGGCAGGGCCGGCCCTGAGTGAGGCCTGTCCTGGCCAGGAGCCGGTGAGGGGCCGGTGGGCTCCCAGGCAGCAGTGCTCGAGCAGAACTCGCCTTCCTTCTGCCCCGGCCCACCCTCAGGCCACTGTCTTTTATTTCCACACTAGATTTTTCTGGGTGTCCTGAAAGGCTGCAAAGTGGGAAACCGTGACGGCTGAGAGGGACACATCCGAATAAGACCCAAGATGCAATCACATTTCTTCCGGGACTAAGCAGACGAGCTTCTCCAAGTTGATCTGCCTTAGATATCAAGCACCACTAATGAGATAATCGGGGCTTTTCAATTAATGATTTGAATGGTGGGTGTCTTTTTTTTTTTTTTAATGGCAAGACTAATTCACAGGCAGAAATGAGCAAGGAGAGAGACGCCAGCCGAGTCCCCTGCCCTCCACCCCACAGGCAGGCAACTTTCTTATGAGAGAGGACTGGGCGGAGCACCTTCTGGAGTAACTGGAGTGGACACAGGGGACCTGTCCATTCCAGGCCCACGAGAAGCGGTATTAAGTCCTGAGGTTGAAATGCCAACCTTGGGCCAAGCGTGGTGGCTCAGGCCTGTAATCCCAGCACTTTGGGAGGCTGAGGCGGGCAAATCATGAGGTCAGGAGTTTGAGACCAGCCTGGCCAACATGGTGAAACCCTGTCTCTACAAAACTTACAAAAAGTTAGCTGGGCATAGTGGCGGGCACCTGTAATCCCAGCTACTCAGGAGGCTGAGCCAGGAAAATTGCTTGAACCCAGGAGGCAGAGGTTGCAGTGAACTGAGATCATGCCACTGTACTCCAGAGTGAGACTCCGTCTCAAAAAAAAAAAAAAAAAAAAAAAGAAATGCCAACCTTTACCCAGTCGGGAGAAATTCTACTCTGGAAGGGAGAGAGAGAGGGAGGGAGAGCCCACGGAAGGACATCTGGAGCTCGTGAGGACGCCTAGGGCCGTACTGAGTACTCTGCTGGCAGCCCGAAGCTGCTGCTTGATCAGTGAAGTACTGGCGTGATGCTGGGCAAAGCCGCCTCTCACAGGCACAGGGCCACACCACAGCATCACCACCGATGCTCCCACTGTCCTCCTGTTTCCTGATAGCTAGCAAGTAAGAGCTCCAGGCAGAGGGCTCCGGAGCCGTCGGTAAGTCCCAGCCAGAAGGGACCTGCCAAGTTCCCACAGGGGACAGACAAGGCTCCTAAAAACCAATCCCACAAAGCCACAGGCCCATCCCAAGCAGTATGTCAACTCCACTGCACAGCTGGAATCACCTGGAGTTTCACAAAGGCATCCAGGAGTGAACATCAAAACCAGCACCCGTCGGCGCCCCTTTCTTCTGGGGCCGGCAAATCCTGGGACTCTGCCTCCCGCTCTGGTGCTGGGGCCACCTCCACGGGGCTGGCTCACGTTCCCCTCGGTCCTTGTCCCCCGTGCTTCAGAGGCCCCCACCCCAAGCATATTAAAATGCAGCCAGACTCCACACTAAGCTAGTTTTCCTTATAAAAAAATGGAAAGGTTTGTAGAGTGTTGCTCTGAAATTATTCAGTTGCAAGTAATTCATCGAACTTAAAGTTGGCTACGGTTTCCAAGATGTCCCTGTGCACACTTGGGAACCGCTGGGAAGTGACAAATTCTAACCCACCATGTATGCTCAAATGACATCAAGTATATATGAATACAGAGTTGAACACTTAATGAAGTGGATAGGCTGTTATATTTTATAGGCATCACCTAAATATTTACCTACTTCAATTTTTGGAGTTCATTATTTTCCCATATCTCAAAAGGCACATTTGGCTCCCTGAGACCATGGTGGCCGCCCTGTCACGAGCTCACAAGGGAGCCCTTCAGTGAGGCTGAAAATCTCCAAATGAACTCCATGTCCACCCCAGGGAGCTCAAGGCCTTGGTTCAAACTGAAATGCAATGACTCGGCTTCGGTCTTGCTTCAAGGTGCCATTTAGATTACACGGCGTTTCCACAGACACTCGGGAGTTCCCTGCGTCCCGGCAAACAGCCAGCCTTGGAGCCAACGCCACGGAGGAGCAGCAACCTGTACCTCCCAACCTGCTGTACACACGGGACATGACGCAGCAACCAGGGCAGACAGTGACAGGCCAGGAGCCAGGACAGGCCTCTGACACGGCCAGGGAAGAGGAAGAAAGGCCACTCTCGCTGGGGAGAAGCAGGACCCAGGCAAGGAGGAGGCTCGCATCCTGCAGGTTCAGAGGGCGAGAGCCAGCTGGGGCTGCAGGCCAGGGAGAGCAGGGCGGGGCGGTGCAGGGACTAAGGCCGGGCAGGTAAGCAGCCAGGTGGCAGGGGGCACATGGCCATGGTCCAACAGCAGAGCTGGCTGCTGAAGGACGGCAGGCAGAGTCATGAAGGGATCAAGGGCACGTTCTAGAAAGCTCTCTCTGGCTGCATTTTGGAAGGTGGATCAGAAGCAAGCAGGAGGGAGGGGCAGGCAGAGCCAGCTGCTGTGATAGTCCCAAAAGATCAGGGTGGCAGGGGGAATGTCTGCTGCAACCTCCAGGCCTAATGACCAAGGCTCAGGGGGGAATCCAGGCAGACCCCATCTTGCTGGGCACCAAATGAGGGCTCCTAAGGGTGGGGTCGGGGGCTGTGCATCTCACACCTTGCTTGATCACAGACCTCAAGGATGTATGTGCAGAAACTGAAAGAAGCACTGAGACACTGTCAGCACGCTGCGCTCCTGCCATGCCACCAGTATTGTATTTTACCAAAGTATCGTTGGGAGAAAATCTAAACTGGCCCTCAGCACAGAGAGTCTGGGAGGTGCCGCCACGAACTCGAGTGGTCCCACAGACTGGGGCTGCGCTATGCCCCCAGCACAGCTGGACTTGGACAGGGCAGGCGCCCCAGGGAAGCCACTTCTGGCTCCCACGTGGTTTCTCTCCCAAGGATCCTGGCTGCAGACCCCAGGGACTTCTGCAAGAGAGCCGGGGTCACTGTGCACTGATGGGCAGATGCTCCTTTCTGCTGAGAAGGGGCCTGTCGCTGCAGAGCGAGGCAAGATGGCCAACGCCAGGCTCTGACCCCCATGTCAGCAGCGACGGCCCTGACATGCCCCTGCTTCCCCAGGTGGCCAGGGCCCCAACACACGGGCAGAGGCCGTCTACCCTCCTTGCTCCAGCAGCAGAGGCAGAGGCTGGCCTGTTGCCCCCCACATGGAGCTCCTTGTCTCCTTCCTGGTCTCGGACCACACAGAGCCCACAGAGGGCTGGGGAATATGGCCCTGGTTGGAGTGGCAGTGGAGCTCGTATTTCCTTCCACCGCCCACAGAGGCGTCAGCTCGACCAGGTGGTGCAACATTCACTACTGGCCGATTCACGAGCTTGGCTTCTGCAGCAGAGCAGGCAGGTTCACTATTTCCACATTTCTGGAAGAACCTGGACTCCACCCAGCTGGGGACTGCCCTCCAGGGAGGCACAGGGTTACAGCAAGGTCTCACACATGGCACCTGCTGAGCATGCAGACAGTGATACGGCTGGAATGTCTGTGCCCTCCCAACCTAGTGGAACGTGACGCCTCATGTGGCAGTGGGG
Organism: Ateles fusciceps; assembly: GCA_036589455.1. Taxonomy (NCBI): domain Eukaryota; kingdom Metazoa; phylum Chordata; class Mammalia; order Primates; family Atelidae; genus Ateles; species Ateles fusciceps. The sequence continues at coordinate 190,930 of JAZHEH010000402.1, read as the reverse complement.
CCTGGTGGGAGGCGGATCCCTCATGAATGGTCGGCCCCTCCCTGTGGCGGTGAGTGAGCTCTTGCTCCATTACTTCACAAGAGAGCTGGTGGTGTAAAGAGTGTGGCGCCCCCTCCCCTCTGGCTGCCTCTCTCGCCACGTGACACGCTGGCTCCCCTGGCCTCCCGCCATGAGGAGAGGCTTCCTGAGGCCTCCCCAGAAGCTGAGCAGATGGTGCAGCCACGCTCGTACAGCCTGCTAAACCCTCAGCCGAACCCGCCTCTCTTTCCTTTATAAATTACCCAGCCTCAGGTGTTCCTTTGTAGCAATGCAAAATGGATCAGCACAGACAGGCAGGCTCAGGGCATCAGAGCCGGAGGGAGTGGGCATCAGCAAAGCGGGTCCCACACGTGACAGGGTGCCCACGTGACCTGGGGAGCCGGGGCAACTGCGGACCTCTGGCCCCAAGCCCACTGCGTGAGGACCAGGGATCCAAGTTTGGGAGAGTTCCCAGCTCCTCCAGATCCCCCCCGAAGAACACAGATGGAACACTGAACAGACTGAACACAGATGAGGTCGGAAATGAGGGGGCCATCCAGGAAGCCCGCCTTCTTTCTGGTAGGCCCTCTGGAAACACATATGGCAGGGAAGTTAATTCCCAGGATGATTTAATTCCCAGGACATTTCCCACAGAAAAATCTTACAGATCAAAACTTTGAGTTCTCTAAGATTTTCAAGAAATCTTAGAGATTCTCTAAGTCTGCTCCAGCAAAACGAGGAAAAGACGTGTCACTTCCACGCTCAGAGCAGAGGCACTGGGGAAGGGACAAAAAGGTGCAAACGCAGGCCCGGAGTCACATGGCAGAGAACCTCTCAGAAGCAATGCTGGATGCTGTGAGAGAGGAGGGCAATTCCCCCAAAGCCTGCAGGGGAAATGGCCTCCACCCTCCACCCAGAGAGAGGCCGAAAGGCACAGTATCCAGACACGCAGATCTCAAACGCAGAGAAGTGCTGAGGGGTGTGCTCTAGTGAACCAGGAAGAAGGTGAGGCGAATGTGGGTTTGGGAAGAGGGCTGGGCTCGCAGGAGCCTGGCGGGAGGGTGTGTCCTCGGGAGGGGCCTGGAAGGGATGGGTCACAGAGGATGCGAGGTGGACAGCACCTGCTCTGCCCCGGCTCCTCTGGAGAAGCCCACTCCGGTAACCTGTCTGAGGGTGAGGGAGCGGGTGTTCACAGATGACTAAGGGAGATGACTGTGGACATGGAGGAAAACGGCATGCTGTACAAGAAGAGCTGACAGGCCCAGTGCGCGAGGGTCTCAGCAGCAGCGACGCTGACACAGCCCCACCCAGGTGACGAGACCACTCACACGGCCCCAGGAGCCTCGGAAGGAGGGACCGGGCAGGAGGGCATGGCTGTGTGCTGGGACCGTGCAGTGAGAAAGCCTCATTCTAGCTTCCCTCTTCTGCTGTGCAAACATGTTTCTAAAGCTCAGAAATTAAGGACAGCATTGAGAGAGAGAAAAGCAAACAGCAGACACAGCAACGTGAAAGGCCGGGCAACCATCTCTGGCAGCGTGAGGAGGCCAGGACGGAGGCCGCTCTTTCTTGGTCAAAGTGTCTCAGAATCTCCTTTCTCTAAGAATATATATATATAACACGTAGCTTTGATAAAATAAAAATTTCCCTCCACCCTCAGTGGAGGGTCTGAGCTCACTGGAGGAGCAGTGCTGGGGCCGCTAGAGGGAGAGGTGGGAGCAGATGACATGAGGATGGGGAGAGCCGCCCACCCACCAGGCTGCAGAGACAGGATCCTGGGGGCCCTCGCCGGGCCTGCCTAACGCTGGCCACATGCTGGCCTCCACCCAGTCACAAGAGGGAAGCGTGGGCTGCCTCCAGCACTGTTTTACAGGAATGGGGGGAAGGGGATCATGGCCTCCCTGTCTTCTGGTGGTCAGAAAGGGCTCCTCCTTTCTTAAAAACATCGTCACCTTCCTTTGTGCTCCCAAGTGCTGTGAGTGGGCACTGCCCTCTGGCAACTGACTCTCTGGACACCAGGAGAGTCACCTGTGTCTGACCATCCCGGGACGCATGGCGTCAGCTGCCCCGGGAGCCCCAGCTGGGCTCAGGCTGGGGTTGGCCTGCCGTGTGTGGGGGTCCCTCTCCACAGCAGCTGGCAGGGTGCCCTTGGCAGGGGACGTCAAGGAGATGCGGGGGAAGTTCTTTTCGAGTAGCCCAAATTTCTCTTGCTTCAATTGAGCCACAGACAGAAAGATCTCATTACTTGTTTTAGAGATCCCTGCAAGACACCCCAGCGTCTCTCCCGACAATCCTGTTCCTTCATCTTAACTCACACTCCATCTTCTCAACCTTTCATCATTTACTCCAGGAAGAAAGCTATTACACTCTGCAGCCTAAACCCCGCTTCACCCAGAAATGACTTGAACCTTCCAATCCTACTGCATCATCACGACCAGGCGTGTGATTTAGTAAGGAGGCCTGTTTTCTTAAGTATAAAAAAGCGACCTGCTGGCGTTGGGTGTGAGGACTAGGAACAGAAGCTTCTCGGGATTTGTTAGGCCTTCCTGCACCCCCAGGTCTCCAGGGCCGGCCTCTGAGCCGTGCTGGCTTCCGAGAAAGCCCAACCCCGGGGAACACCAGAAAGCATTCAGGAAGACACTGGGAATCCAGTGGGCTCTCTGGACGGTCGCCCTCCATGAAGCATGAGGAGGAACCCAGGAAGGTGCGTTTGGCCATGCTGGTGTCAGGCCCTGCCCCGAGCCTAGGGACTCGATGGGGCTGAGATGTTGTCCCTTGCTTGGGTCTCTACAGGGCCATGCCCCATGGGCCTGGGGCAAGAGTGTGGTCCCCCGTGTGCTTACCTTCAGCGTGAAGCCTGCCTCCCCCCCTGCCCTCTGCAGGCCCCTGCCCTTGCCTCCTTTCCAGAGCTTGTCCCACCCACACTCCTTCAGCTCTGTGTCCCCTCTTGCCCAGTCCAATCTCCACAGGCACCATCTATGTCCTTCTCTGTCCCCTCCAGGCCTCTCCCGCCTGTCCTCCCAATGGCCTTACAGCCGGCACTCCTCCTCAGCACCCTGCACACCAGCTGTGCTCAGATTGGCACACCTCGGCGGAGCCCAAGCTCGTCACCTGCTTCCCCTGCGGGCGCCTCACCACTCCTGAAGGCCTGCCGCCCCTCCAGGCTGGAAGCCCCCCGTCTGTCCCCCCTCGCCCTGCAGCCCACTCCCCCAAGCCCTGCCTCAGGACCAGCTTGCCTCCTCCACGTCTTGGTGCTGCCTACAGCTGAGAGGGCAGCACCCTGTGTCCAGCTGACTCACCAACCCCACATCACGTATGTTTTAGCTCCGAAAATGGCGCGCAGAGAGGCACAGGCAGGTCCCCTCCCCCACAGAGCTTCCACCCGCATGCCCATCCAGGCCCAGGTCAACAGGACACAAGATCGAAACGCCTCCCAGGATATGTGCCCCGAGGCTGGCTTGAGGCCCTGGCGTGGGCCTGTCCTCCAGGCTGCTCCCGGTCCCACTTCACTCGGTGGCTTGCTGTCCTCTTCCCCAGCTTTACCACAAGGAAAGCTCTGCTCGCTCCTCACAGCTGAGCCCAGGTCCCACCTCCCACAGCCCCCTTCCCTCTGAACCCCGCATGTCACCACCCCATCCCCAACCGCCGTGCATTTCCCTGCGGTTCCTGCTGAAACACGAGGGCAGCGCCCACCCCTGCAGCAGCAGCAGGGATTCAAATGCTCAAATCAGGCATGCCCCCCCCCCCCACTGACCCGAGAGTCCCTTCCTCGCTCTGCTGTTCCCGTGTAGGAATCCCCGCTTCGGGCAGGTCTCATCCGGCAGTGAACGCACCCACCATGGACCTGCCACATGCCCGGCCATTGTGAATGGGGTCCTCTTCCCTCAGAGTTTCACAGTGGGCGTCGGAACGTTGGAGGCAGGGATGTAGGCACCCGAGAGCTTCTGTTCAAGAATGGTCCAAAGAGCTAATGCCACACAGCCACACAAACCCCACACAGCAACACGAACCTGACCTCACAGCACACACAACCCTGTAAACCTCACACTTTCACACACGCAGCAACCCACGCACAAAGGCACAATTCACTCAAGAGATTACTTTTCAATTGACCCAATTTTGTCTTTAAAATGTCTTGAAGCGATAGAGACGGAGACAATGATCTTTGCTTTGGCATTTTGTGACATTTGCCACTTCCAGTGAATGCAGGATGAAAGAGAAACCTGTATGAAGCCACCAGCCTGTCGAAGGATACTCAGCATCGCAAGATCAGTCCCATGTGACAGAGACACGGCCCACCACCACGGGCCATTCTGTGAGCCGACGGGCAGGCTGAGGCCTGCTGCACTCATTAAGTGGGTCCTGGGTGTGAGTTCACCTGTGACTCAAGACGGCAATGGCTTGGTCCAAAAGGATGCTGGAACTCCAAATGAAAGCACGCAGAAAAGCACATCTGTCAGGACTCGTATGCGCAAATTCAACCTGCCGGCCAGCATATACCCCTTCCATTTCTACCACGCACCAGGTGCTGTGCTGGATGGAAAAGCATGGCTCAAAACCCCGATAAGCAAAGCAAGGGGACTTCATAGGCAAGGGGACACCAACAGGAGTCCACGTTCTCCTGGAGAGAATGAAGGAAGCATCGCCCTCTCTGTTTTCTGTGCTCTCTGTTTTGGGCCAAAGAGAAGGGCTGGGTACCAGGAGTAAAGCAGAGCGATCCCACCCATCCATCCTGAAATCTTGGCAGATGGAATCTCAGGGGAACTCTTCCACCCCCTGGAGGGGCTGAGTCCTCATCGACATTAATAACGTGGTTCTCTCAAGTAAGAAAAAGCTAGAAATGATAAGTCCCCCAAGTGCAAATGCGGTCTTCTCTCCGCCTCCTTCCAGGTAGAATTCTAAAGCTGCCATTGATCTTTAGAGCAACCTTTAATTACCCTGACACCCAAAAGTCCAAACAGGCCAAGGCTCGAGCCAAGGAGTATTTGCTTTGAGGCCTCTCGTGAAGCAAATGAAAGAGACTCCAGGGGTCTGCAGCCAGAGAGGCTGGGCACAGCCCAGCACCAGCTTCCGAAGCCAGGGGACAGATGAGGAGGGAGGCCTCGCCCCTGCTTCTGCGCAGTGACGCCCACCTGGGTCTCGGTGGGGCACAGGGCTTTTGCTGCTGTTGTCTTTCCTACTTTGTAAATCACAGATGCCCAAGAGATACCTGTGATGTCTACTGCTTGTCTCCTTAGCAAAGATCCCCTGAAGTCTGAGGCTAGCAGCAATTAGGGCGGCCTCTTAAGGGTACTGGACGACTTCCAGACTCAGCAGGTGGCCATACATGGACTGAGACTGCCTCTAAGGAGGGGCCGGGCCCAGAGGACTGGGTGGCCAGCTGGGAGGTGCTCAAGGGTCACAGACTGGAGTTCGCTCCAGTGTGCATACAAATCCTCACAGGTTACTCAGAACTGACCATGCCCACTCCACCCCCTCCTCTGTGACACTGAGGACCCTGAGGACCCTGGGGACACTGAGGACCCTGGAAAGAAGCCCAGGCCAATGAATGACATGTAGCACCTGCGTCATCGATGAGAAGGACCGGGCAGTTCAGGAAACCTCGTCATGGTGTCTTGCCCAAAAGGAACGCACCGACAGCCTCGACGGCACTTTGTGCAGCCTGGGAGCCAGAGGGGGAACTGCAAAGCCCACCCACCTCTCTCTTCCCATAGCCCGTGACCCTCTCACACTCTCATCCCCAGCGCCCCTCAGGGGTCACTGCAGAAGCATCTGGTAACTAAGTCTCCACCAGAGGAGCAGGGCACACCTCTTGCTTTGAGGGCCACGGGCCTGTGTGCTCTGTGCGAGTGGGGTGTGTGCACGTGTGCCTGTCAGTGAGCTGAGGGGACACCTGAGGGCAGGATGCGGGCCAGGTGCAGCAAAACACCCAATGAGGAGGGCGCGGAGGGACACCTGAGGGGCGGGCATGACAGGGCATCCCAGAAGAAGGGCAGAGAACCCAGAGCCCAGCATTCTGAGCACCAGCTCCGAGCCGTGAACCTCACAAAGCAGCCTCACTTCTCGGCCGAATCCCCACAACCATCCTTAATGTGGGAATTAACCCTAGTGAGAAAACCATGTTTACACATAGTGAAAAGAACATGCAAAATACAAAAAAGAATTCAAACAAGAAAATAAAATATCCATAACTCCACCAATGAAGACTAAGCCAGGCTAGCACTGTGGTTTGTCCCCGCTGGGCCTTTCTGTCCCTGTGTGTGACAGAAGCAACTCTGGGATCATTTTTATCTGTATTACGTGTGTGGATGCGTATAATTTCAGGTCATGCTTTTCCTCCACGTAGACGCACTGAAAACATTTTCTCGTGTCAGTAAATATTACTTGAAGATATAATTTTTGGTAGTTACGAAACATTATAACCAGCTGTGTACCGTAATTTAGGTAACTGCACCCCAACCGCTGGATATGCAGGCTGCTGCCAATTTGCTTTTCCATAATTATAAACAAGGGGAATTACTGGATGGAGGAAAGGCTCTTGATATAAATTATTAATAGCTCTCCAGAAAGGCTCTATATCACACCCCTCATCAGAATGAGCTCTACGCCAACTTCATCCACTTCCAGGAGGTGCCCGGCTAAAAGCAGTGCTTAGTTCAGAGAGCATCTGTTTCCATTTTCAATTCTTTACTAATGAATGGAAGAAACATTTGCATTTTCTGGACAGCTACGTAAATTCTCATGTGGGTCTCTGACTGTTCTGATTGTCCTCATCCATTTTCTATGAGGACATTTTCTTTTATTAGTTATTTGTGTGAGTTCTTTGTATATTAAGGGTATACTCTATGTTGTGAATGAAGAACTCTGTCACTCGCCTTTTAATATTATGTTTCTGGTACACGGATATTTGCAGCTTCTATGCTGTGCTTATAATGTGTCACTCTAGACAGGGGGATGGATGCGGCAAACCACCGTGGCACGTGTACGCCTAAGACCTGCACAGGTACCCCAGAACTTAAAGTATAATAACAAAAAAAAATGTGTCACTCTCGAGTGAGCTGGCATTTTCTTGGGCTAGGACACCTGGGGGTCTCTGGCCATATTAAACTAACTGGTTAGCATAGGTATTTCAGACACAGAAGTAACGTTAAGTTCTAGACCTAAATGAGTGAGAGGGTGAGCTGGGGCCAGGGATTTCAGAGAAGACTTGCTTTTATTCCTCTTCCCTTCAGAGCTAAGCCTCAGGCAAGCATGAACCCACAAACGCCATTGTCTGTCCTGGTTCACTTGCTTGGGTTCAGGGGTCCCGACTTAGGCAAAGGGTCTCTGACTCACATGCACCTGCTCCAGCCCCAGGCCTTCTTCCCTGCCCTCTGCCAGGCTGCTGACACTGGGGAGCTGGCCCCAGAGCAGGAGGCGGCAGACGCCTTCAGGGCAAACACTAGCTCTAGGGCTGGTTTACTCCTCTGAAGAGTCCGTAAACTTAAAAAGCATTTTGTTGGCCAGGCGCGGTGGCTCACGTCTGTAATCCCAGCACTCTGGGAAGCCGAGGCAGTCGAATCACCTGAGATCAGGAGTTTGAGACCAACCTGACCAACATGGAGAAACCCTGTCTCTATCAAAAATACAAAATTAGCCAGGCGTGGTGGCCCATGCCTGTAATCCCAGCTACTCAGGAGTCTCAGGCAGGAGAATTGCTTGAACCCAGGAGATGGAGGTTGCGGTGAGCCGAGATCACGCCACTGCACTCCAGCCCGGGCAACAAGAGTAAAACTGCATCTCAAAAAAAAGCATTTTGTTAATATCCATGTTGTGTGTGCATGTATGCACTGTATGGGGGAGAGGACAAGGAGCCTTCACTGAACATTTGTTCATTATGTTCAGAAACAGAAGACTAGTCCTGATTTCAGTGTGGCTGTCTCTAGCATTTCCCTAGGGACTGGTGGGTGTTATTTGAAATATTCTTTAGCATGTTAATAAAGTATTATTTTAGTTCTACTTAAGGGCAGATTTTTTTTTTCTTTTCATTAAACTCAGGAAAAGCTACTGAATCTCTTAAGATATTACGTGATTGAGGGCCTGTGGTTTACTGATAGGATATCTTTATTAACAGTGCATGCCAGATAGAGCTACAGGCGTGCTGGCCTGGTCTCTGAGGCTAACTCTAGGCTGGCATCCAGGGGCATGGTTACATTCTGGTGGTATTTTTATGGGATATTTTTTATTTTATAATATTGACGAAGGCAGGCCTCATGAATGGGATGGGTGCCGTGGCAAAGGAAGCTGATGGGAGCGCCCAGCCCTCTGGCCCTCCTGCCTTCCACCACACGAGAAGGCAGTAACAAGACACCCTTGACAGACACCAGAGGCTGGCGCCTTGAACTTCCAGTCTCTGAAAAAGTGAGAAATAAATTTCTGTTGTTTATAAATTACCCAGTCTAAGGTATTTTGTTATAACAGCAGGAATGGACTAAGCCACTCCATATACGTGGAGGGAGAAACTGACAGATGTGAGATCTTACACAGAAGTCACTGATGATTCGGCTGAGACGGGGCGCTGGGAGCCAAGTGTCAGGGCGGCCAGCTCTGGAAGACAGAGCACCGAGGCCGCTCCTCCTCTCCGGCGGGACAGGCCACACAGCACACGGCTTTTTGAAACTGTGAACAAAACTCACTAGGGTCATTTTCTGGTCTTAGAATCCTATTTAAAACCAAGGCTGTTGGCGACGTTTGGATTTACCCCCAAATTGTAAGTCTATTCAGGTTAAGCTTTTTTTAAAGCTTACCTTGAGGCAATATTAGCATTTTTAAAAAGTGTGTGTGTGTGTTGTGTAAATTCCTCTTTCCTAACATAGAGGAGGACTGTGTTCTCACCCATTTATCTTGGTCCTCCTTGCTGGAGGTCTGCCTATTTCACTAGCATTTCCAACTGCTCCTCTAAGATGTACTTAGAAATCCTACATAAAATTCTGTCTTCTCATCCATTCATTTACTTCTACTCATTAGTTCCTTTATTGTGTTTATCATAAGTTGCCTTTATTTTTCTATTTTTGGCTTCTTGGTTAAAGGCTTAGTTGACTTGTTTTGATGTTTTTAAATAATAAAAGCAATGCAGCTTTGAATCTGGTCGCAAGCCCAGCGCTGCCACGTCCTGCGTGCTTTTCAGTGGCCTGTAACTGTATACAGGGTCATTTCCACCTTGACTCACATGATTTTGGAGGGGGTTCCAAATGCCTGGTTATGTCGTTTTAACTTTATTATGATCTGATTTTAAAGGATTATGCTCAGTGAACAAAGTTTATGTCACGGCTGTTTATTCTGGAAACCTAGGATGGATGATTACTTTTTGAAAGTATTCCATAAATAGTTAGAAGACCCATTCTTTGTTGGTACAATTCCATCCAGAACTCCTAAACCACTCCTTTTTAATGACATTCAGATTCACAATCCACCTTTTTTTTTTTTTTTTTTTTGAGACAAAGTCTTGCTCTGTTGCCCAGGCTGGAGTGCAGGGACGTGATCTCGGCTCACTGCAACCTCTGCCTCTCAGGTTCAAGTGACTCTCTTGCCTCAGCCTCCAAAGCAGCTGGGATTACAGGCACTCACCACCAATGCCCAGCTAAATTTTGTATTTTTAGTAGAGATAGCATTTCACCATGTTGGTCAGGCTGGTCTCAAACTCCTAACCTCAGGTGATCTACTCGCCTCGGCCTCCCAAAGTGCTGTGAATATAGGCGAGAGCCTCTGCTCCCGGCCCCCACCTTACTTTTAATCCAAGTAAATACACTTAAACTTTCCTCCTATGGTTACTTCATTTAATGAAGCAGGCTGTGGCGCAGTTCTGGTTCAGGGCTTGTGCCCCAGCAGTGGGGGCCACAGGAGGTTTCTGCGTGGGTCATGACACGCTGGAGCTGAGGCCACAGGAGGTTTCTGTGGGTCACGACGTGCTGGAGCTGGCCCTTCTCGGGCTTACTGGGCCATGTGGGCCTGAGGAGGGTCTGCTGGCCCAATCAGCAGGGGTGGGTGGCAGGTTCCTAAGGGAGGGGACAGCAGATCCCAAGGGAAAGTAGGGCCCCTGCTCACCTCACTCCAGCTGGGCCCCAGTGTCCTCTTACTGTAAAATGACTGGCAGAGGCTAAGGATGGGGTGGAGGGTGCCAAGCAGGCCCCGGGGTAGGGGGACGACACATGACTTTCCACAGAAGGGCGCACCCTTCACCCTGAAGACCCCATGAAAGTCTAGTTGGAAAGTGGCAGGTGGGAGGCAGAGTCCATACTGTGGGCGCTGAGGCTTGAACGTCAGTGGCTGCAGAGGTGGGAGCAGGGCTCAGCGGAGAGGCCCTATTGGATGCCAACATGCAGAGCCCATATGGCATCGGGAAACGCCCAGAGGCAGGGCTGTGGAGCCATGTCCACGTAGCGTGAGGGATTAGCAATGCAGATGCCATGGGCATGTGCGTGAGGGCAACAACCTTCCTGAGGACCAGCAAGCTCTGGCAGGGGAGGTGGCAAATCCTCCAGAAAAGCACATACCTCCCAGGGCCCAGCACACAGGACAGGGCCAACGTTCACTCCAGCAGGTGCCACCACGCAGGGGCCAGCAGGCCCAGGGTGCAGCCCCAATCCCAGCTGCACCCCATCCCACCACTCCCTGCTCCCCCAATCCCTGCCCAGCAGGCCCTGGAGGAAGCTCACAGATAGGAAGGAACCAAACCACGCCTGGACAGGCTCAAAAGCCAAGGAGACCTAGGAAACAGGCAGCCCCTCACCTTCCCTTCCTCCCCTAGTTTTCTGGAATTAAACAAGGGGAAGCATGACCCATGGCCCCTCCCTGGCCCCTAAACGGCTTGGCTCTGTTGCTGAACACCAGGAGGGTCTCTACCTCTCTTCTGGGAATCAGAAAAGGATTCTGTTCCTATGGAAATGACTTAAAGCCACACATCATTTCCCAAGGGACAAATCATAATACTACAAGGAATGAGGGCTTTTGAAGCCTCTTCTGCCAATGTTCTGCTATTGGGGTCTCACGTTCTGAGCTGTGCTCGCTCAGGTGGTCTCCCATGGATGCAGAATCGTCTTCCTAAAACATCACAACCGCAAACACAAATTCCCTGTGCTCACCAGGACCTCCTAGGTTTGTAATTTCTGTGTTCTCACCTCATTTCCCATTGGGTTCAGTGCCCACAAGACATTCTGGCACTCACAGCATTCTCTCCACCCAACCCCTATGGCATCAAATAACTAAAGTCCTCTTCCTCTAAAGGAAGAAAATCTATCTCACAGGTACTCCGCCAGCGCCTCCTCCAGGTTCCCCACTCAAGCCACAAGAGCCCCACAGGCTCTCAGAGTCTGCACTCCACTCCCCACCCCGCACTCCAGAACCCGCACCCCACACCCTGCACCCCACACCCCCACCCCGCACCCCACACCCTGCACCCCGCACTCCACACCCCACACCCTGGCCGTGCAGCTGCGCCTGACGCCTGTCCTCCCTAACCTCAAGTTAAGCAGGCAGGGCTCAGAGAAGGCTGGCAAAGCATTCTCATCAGCTGCCCACGCTGCACTCTCTAACGACGCAGGGCACCGCCTCCGGCCCAGCAGCAGACACACTGCGTCCCTCACAGAAGAGCCTGATGAGCTGCGGCCAGGTGAGGAAGGTGGGCACTGTGCCGTTTGCATCTGTCAAGGCTGCCGTGAGTTCTGTGGCTTGGGCCAAGTCTGCCCCTGCCGGTGACCCCGGGATGGGACTATCACACGACGGTGTGGTAGGAGGCCCACTGCCAACCCAACACCACCCTCTCATGACCCAGTTCCCCCAGACCCGGCTCAGGCACCCTGGCATCCACGGCTGTCCCCATCTCCTGTCCGTCACCCTCAGGTGCTCCCGGGCCGGTGTGACACTCCACTGCAGGTAATCACAACAGGAAGAAACACCGCCGTGAGCTCCCGTGACCAATGTGGGTCTGGCCTACCTCCAGCCACCTTGTGGCACTGTCCCCCATTTGGGAGCAGACAGGAGAATGGAGGAGTCGATGGAGGCACAGCCTTCCGCTGAAGTCAGTCATCACTTGACTGTTCTCTGTACCAAGCCAGAATGTGAGCAGGGACCATTCCTTGCACGTGTGTGGCTTGGAGTCTGCCCAGAGTGGGGCCCAGGGCGATTTCTGGGGATGATGAGACATGGTCTATTGTTAGCACAGGCCTGTGCACAGTGCCCTGTGGCTTCAGGCACACACATCACCCCGAGTCCTCTCCCCACCCCACCTCCTGCCACCAGGCATGGCTGACCCAGGAGGGCAGCAATGTCTGCCCAGGGCCTCCAGGGAACAGAGCTCCCCAGCCAGTGAGTCACAGACACCACCGAGGCAGGAACACCAAGCTCCGTGGCCAGCCCAGTGACTGACTCGCAGCAGCCAGTCGCCTGCATCTGGAGAGCAAGGTCCCTGGGAGGCAGCATGCAGGTGTGTGTGCTGGCTGGTGGGAACCAATCACACTGGCCCCTGTCCCACGAGGAGCGGCTGCTGTGCACCACAGAGGCTGGGCCCTTCTCCCTACGGGTAAGCGGCCAGACCAGTGGGTGGCCACTGCCTGCCGAGCCAGCACTGCTCTCCGTATGGATGGAGAGCCTGCTGTGGGGGAGGGCAGGAGGCGCCAGCAGACAGCAGTCTAGGCCCCATTCATTCCATCTCACTTGGTGACAGAGCAAGTCATGGCCCCTCTCAGTGCCTCCACATTCCCCTGTGCAAAGTCACAAGTGGGCCAGATGGTCCAGGAGCCCCCAGCAGCCTTGCATCAGCCGGGCAGGCGGGCAGATGGGTCAGGCACGCTCTACTCACTTACAGACCATGGCTGGGAGAGGCAAGGCAGGCGTGTGTCTGAGACTGAGACTCCAATCACTGCCCCAGTGCTCCCCGCAGGTACAGCCGAGCCCCACACTGACAAAAAGACCAAGAGCTAAGTGAGCCGAAGGAGCGTCTTTTCCCATCCACCCACGAATGCCCGGGCTGGGCTCCATCTGCCGGGCCAGGCCCTGTTGGCAGCTCCTGGCCTCAGCAGGGCCCTCACCTGTCTGGTCTCTCCTGGGGTGGAGATGAAGGAGGCGGCAGGACCTCCCCTGGCTCCTCCCAAGGCCCTTGGAAGGAGCAGAGATGCTCGGAGCCACTGGCAAGCACAGAGCTGGGGTACAACAAGTTGCCAGCTGCACAGAACACTGCCCTGGGGACTTGGGACTGTCCCTTTATCTGAGAGACAAGCACCTGGAGAAGGCAGGGTGGTGGAGTGTGGCTGACCCCGGTGGCTGGCACAGAGCCTGGTCTGATTCCTACTGCTGGGGTCTCCCTCGCTGCACCCAGAGCCCTCTGCCGGGTGAACACTGGGCAGAAGGACTTCCCAGCCAGTACCTCTGGCTGGAACAGTGGGTATCACCCAATGAAGGGGCCGACAGTCCACATGGCGCTTGGGACGTCTCACAGAGAAACACGTGGGGGGGGATCAGGGGCTGGAGACAGGTCCACAGGGGGGTCCCACAGGTGGAGCACAGAGCCCGGCAGCACGTGCTTCTGATGAGTGGGGTGCAAAAGAGGGTGCTCCCGCTAAGTCGCCAGGTTAGTGAGGTTAAACAGTGTGCCCTCAGTCACACAGCTCCCAGTGGCCTGGCCGAAGGGACCCCAGGCTGTGTGATTTCTCACCCAGCCCCGTCCCCAACGCATCATAGTCCGGGTGCTGTGAAGAGGCTCCCAGGGACCAGAGGTCACACGCCACACCCTGCAGGGGTCACGCTGCTAAGGGCACACCGGCCCAGTGCAGCTTCCACGGGGAGCTTGTCACACAGCCACGTCTAATAACGCATAATGTGGGCCACGTGTCCAACGCCATGGCCACGTGACCACTGCCAGGCTCGTCTCGGCTGGATGAGCTTTCAACCAGCAGGTCAGTGGCGAAACAACAAAGCAGCGCTCCTGAAAACTCTTCCACAAACGACCCCGTGAACTACAATTTAACAAACCTCTCTCCTAGCAGAAAATCAAACTCGGGTTCTTCTGAAAAGTCTTTTACTTACTTGGAAATCTCTTTCTTCTAGTATTTCCTTCCTCCATCTCACGAGAAATGCGGCACACACGTACAAGTGGAAATGAGAGAAGCCCTCGGGTTCAGACTGAAAGAGAAAAAGTAACCGAGAGAGAAATTGTAATGTGTTGACCCATTAACATCACTATGAGGCTATCTGCGGCAGCCAGGGTTTATCTAGTCAGGGTTCAGGGAAATCCAAAGCTTGTGCTGACTTACTTTACTTAACGTCTTAATTTTGAAATTCTCATCTCATTAAAACAAACACCATTTTCTCTTGAAGTACCAGCAGCCTGATAAATAGCATGTGAACAGTAGATCAAGCTTCAGGCAGCCTCCGCAGCGGTCTTCCTTCTCCTCTCTCCGCACAGACAATGGCCAAAAAGGGTAAGAGACAAATCCAGCGTGCGCTGGTGCTATGCCAGGCACAGTCTGCTCCTCACAACAGGCGTGTGAGGAAGCCCTTCTCCACTCCACAGATGACAAAAGGAGGCTGAGCCCGGGCCGGCCCAGTCAAGCCGGAGATCAGGCACTGGGCCCGGGGCCACAAACAGAGGCCGGGCCTCCCTGGGAAATGAACAGGGAAGTGAAGGGGGATGAGAAGCCACAGGCGCGGAAGGACGCAGCTCGCACTCCTCAAGTGTCTCCTCACTGTCATCAAACGTGCCGCCCCTGTTCCCCCTTCTTCAGCTACCCCTACTCATCCTGGAAACGCAGGCCCACGGTCAGCCCCCAGAGGCTCTCCCACACGGAGGCTCTGGGCTTGCACACTTTGGCAGGGGTGTTTCTTCAAGCACGCGCTGCCAACTGTGAAGACTGAGGGTTCCCAAAACTCCAGCTCTTGGGGTGCCACTGCCCATGCAATGTCTATAGGACTACCGTCAATGGTTTATTAAGCAAACAAATAAAATGCAGGGTGTGTTAGATGACGTGCTGGGAAAAAACAAGGCCAAGACTGGACGAGGAAGAGCAGGGGGGTTTGTGTGCGAACAGGGGGGATGCCATCTCAGTACAATCGTCAGTCGCCTAGGTGACAGCCGAGCAAACATCCAAAGAGAGAAAAGGCATTTATTATTATTTTCTTTTTTGAGATGGAGTCTCGCTCTGTTGCCCAGGCTGGAGTGCAGTGGCACGATCTCCGCTCACTGCAACCTCCGCCTCCCGGGTTCAAGCAGTGTTCCTGTCTCAGCCTCCTGAGTAGCTGGGACTACAGGTACTTGCCACCATGCCAGAGTAATTTTTGTATTTTTAGTAGTGACAGGGTTTCACCATGTTGGCCAGGCTGGTCTCGAACTCCTGACCTCAGGTGATCCACCTGCCTTGGCCTCGCAAAGTAATGGGAGTGAACCACCACGCCCGGCTGGAAAAGGCATTTAGACACATGGCAGAGAAACATTCCAGGTAAAAGCAACAGGAACCACAGAGACCCTGTGGTTAGAAGCTGCCTGGCACATTCCAGAAACAGCTAGGAGACAGCACAGCCACCGAAGAGCAAGGCAAGCAGAGGCAGGCGACGGCAGGTGCATGTGGGGTCCAGATTCTCGGAGCTCTGGGCAGGGAAATATGCAGTCTTCAGAACGTCCCTCCGACTGCCACGCTGAGAATGGACGGCACATGGCAGGGTAGGGAGGGCAGAACAAGGAGGTCCAGGAGGCAGGTTAGGGCACAATGGTAGTCATAAATTCAAGAGGGGCTAGTGACTCAGGTCAAGAGGGGGCAGGGAAGCTTGTGGGAAGACAAATCTGAGATGTATTTTGAAGGTCGTGCAGAAAAAAAATACACCAACATGTCTGAGATCTGGGGTAGGAGAGAAAGGAACCAAGGGCCACTCCGACACTTTTGCCCTCAACAACTGCAAGGGTGAAGGTGCTAATTCCCACGACAGGGAGAGGTTTGTGGAAAAGGCCACAGGAGACAGTGTTTTGGCAGGAAGGCTGTGGCTGTTCTTTGGAACTGCCAAGTTTAAGTCATGGGGATCCAGGTGGAGATGTCAGGGAGGCACCTGGACACACAAGCCCGGACAGTGGCCAGCGATTCGGGCCAGAAAGAAACCCCAGGGGCTGAACGACCCACAGGAATGACCGGCGAGCTGTGGGCAGACCAGAGAACATGAAGAGGGCATGCATTCCAGAACTGCTGGATAGCGTGTCCTGCCTGTGTCCACTAAATAAAGTGAATCAACAGTGTTCTTCACATTTCCTATAGATCCTCACTGTTTTTTTACCTGCTTATAATCTATCAATAACTGATAGATATGTTTCAAAACTCCCATTATGATAGCGAGTTTATGTATTTCTCCTTATGGTTCTGCACATCTTTGTTTTCTGTGTTTGGGAGCTATGTTATCAGGAATATACAAATTCAAAATTTTCTCTTCCTGGTGTACGGAGCAATGTAAATATGTAATACCTCTCACCTCAAGCCGGGCTTTTGCTCTGGAGTCTCTAGTGGGGAGGCAGGAATCTTAATATGGCTACAAATACGTATCAGTTTCTGTTGGGTAAGATCTTTAAACAGCTCTTTTGAGGTATAACTGTCATATAATAAACTTTCTAAAGCTGGGCGCAGTGGCTCACGCCTGTAATCCTAGCACTTTGGAAGGCTGAGGCGGGTGGATCACCTGAGGTCAGGAGTTCAAGACCAGCCTGACCAATATGGTGAAACCCCGTCTTTAAAAAAAATAATAAATAAATAAACTTTCTATATTTCAAGTTTATAATTTGATAAGTTTTGACATATGCATACACCTGGGAAAACACCACCACAACCAAGGTAGTGGACATGCCTATTGCTCCAAAGGTTTCTTTGTGCCCATTTCTAAATCCTCCCTTTGAGCACTCCCAGTCCCAGACAATCACTGACTTACCTGTGTCACTGCACATCAGCTTACATTTCCAATACTTTTAAATAAAGGGAGTCATACGATATATACATTTGGTTTTGGTCCGGCCTCTCCATGCAGGGTGATTATCTTAGGTTCATCCATGACATTGCACATACCAACACTTCATTTCTGTAAACGCTGGGCGGCATTGAATGCATGGATATACCACATTTCATTTATCCATTCATCTGTTGATGGACTGAATTGTTTCTAGTTTGGGGCTGCTACACAGAGACATGCCATGAACATGCGTGTACCACTCTCTGAATGGACATAGGCTTTCATTTTGCTTGGATAAATACTTAGGAGGAGAATAGCTGAATCACATGGTAGGAGTATGTTTACCTTTTGAAAAAATTGCCACTAGCTTTGATAGAAACCTTTTCTGAAATACATGCTTTGCAAATGTTTTCTCTCCGTGCCTTCTCTTTCATCCTCTTAACAGTGACTTTTGAAGACTGTGGGTTTAAATTTTGATGAGGTTCAACCTAGTGCTTTGTTCTTTGACAGATCGTGCTGCTGGTGTCTTATCGAAAAATGTCATTGCCTAACTCAAGGACACAAAGGTTTTCTTCTAGAAGGTTTATAAGTTTTAAGTTTTACTTTAGCTCTATAATCCATTTTAATTTTTGTATATGGTAAAGAGTATGGAAGTTCATTTGTATGCACATGGATATGCAATTGTTCCAGCAATTTGTGAAAAGATGAAACTTCACCTAGTGCTAGTCACTTATGTTGTCTTCTTTTTCAAGGCCATTTTGGCCATTCTAAGTCTCCTGCATTTCCGTCTACATTTTTACAACCTGTTTTGTCAATTTGTACAGAAAAGTTTGCCTGGGATTTCTGACCCATGACCATGGTATAGCTCTTCACTTAATTAGTCTTCTGACTCATGATGATGATATGAATAACTCTAAACAAACACGGATGTATAAAAGAACAAAAAGAAGTCCGGGAGGAGCAGCCAGAGGAAAAGAGAACAAAAGAGGATCTCAATTTATAATTTTAAAAAGTCACAATAGAACTGAAATTCTGGAAAACTTGAGTACACAGCCAGGGAAGATTAGGTCAGTGTACAGTGCTGGTATGACTAAAACTAAAATATTCTTAATTTTTTATATTGTTTGGGAGGAGAATAAAGTAACAATTCGCTCTTCATTTAATCAGCTCTTTCTCTTCACCAGTGTTTCATGGTTTTCTCAGTACAGGTCTGTTATATCTACTTTTAGATTTTTCCTAACAAGGTCATATTTTTGATGATATTGAAAATAGTGTCCCGAAAATCTTAATTTCTATTTGTTGGTAGTTATTGGGTTTCCCCCATTCTTTTCTTCCTTGTGTTTCTCTTCTAACTAGTACAGCACTGGGGTTTTGGACTCCAGCCATGCTTTCTAACCGAAGAGCTTGGTCCCCGCTGGCTGTGATTCCCGACACATTCAGGTTAATTCATATGCTCTCATTTAGAAGTTTCCAACTGTTCCACTTTTTCTATCATTTTTCTTTCTGGTCTACATGTGGACTAATCTACTTCCCTCTACATTCTAATGCCCCAACCCCAATTAATCTGGAAGTCACTGAATTGTTCCTATTATTTTAATGGGCCCTCTATAAATTTTAACATGTATATTTAACTTAATGGTCTAAAATGAATTACCTTTATTCTCCTCCCAAACAATATTAAACAATTAAGAATATTTTAATTCTAGTCATACCAGCACCATACACTGAACTAATCCTCCCTAGCTATGTACTCATGTTTTCCAGAATTTCAGTTCTATTATGACTTTTTAAAAATTACAAATTAAGATCTTCTTCTTCTTTTTACATTGTTTGTTTAGAGTTATTCATGACGTTATTCTTTTTTTTTCCCTCATTATTTCTTCCTGCACCTAGACCTTTCTTCTAGAATTGTTACCCTTCTTGAAATTCAACCTTTAGAAGCTCCTTTAAATGAGAGGGTCTTTTGGTTGTAAACCCTCTAGATTTCATTTGTCTAAAAATGTCTTTATTCTCATTCTTGAAAGACAGTTTGCTGGATATATAATTCTAAGTTGGCTATTATTTCAAAAGGTGACACTGCATCATCTTCTAGCCTCTGCTATTCAATGCTGTCAATCTATTTGTCATTTCTTCACAAGCAATCTAACTTTTCTCTCCAGCTGCTTTTGAATACTTTGTCTTAGACATTTTGCAGTTTCTCTGTGGTATTTATTGTTCTAGAGATATTGGTCTTTCTGAATGTGGAGAACAAGTTGTTTTCAACAATTTTGGAAACAGTCATCCATTATCTCCTTTCAAACAATCATTTGTACCCATTCTCTTTATTTTCTCAGAACTCTGATCGGATAGACTTGGGATCTTTCCATTCTATCCTCCGTCTCCTTTAGCCTCTCTTTTTTATGTCTTCCATCTCTTTGTCTCTCTGGGAGAAGCACTCTCCTCAAATGTCTCTTCTAGTTCATTAATCATCTCTTCAACTGTGTCACAATTTCTGTTTCACTTATCTATTGCATTTGAACCTTGGTTATTTCTTCAGAGCTGCCTTGTAAATTGACAGTTACCCCTTCTTCTTTCATTCAATACCTTTCTTTGTATTATTTTAAATGTATTAAGCTTATTTTTATAGCATATCTCAGATCATTCTAAAACCTCTGTAGATCTCTTTCTGCGGTCTGTTTTCACTGCTGGTTCTTGCCCGTGGTGGCTCGCTCCCTTGTACTTTAGTGACTTCTCCTGTCATTATGCGCCTTAGAATGTCTATCTGTTGGAATTCTTTGAGGCTTTTCTTTGAGGTGGGGGTGGGGACTACATTTGCTTCTCTAGAGCTTGAGGGCACTGTTACCCCAGACTACGTTAAACCAAATTTTTAGCTTGCAATTGTTCAGGTCAAATAAAGTGGGTCTCCCAACCCATATGAATGTAGGATTGTAGTTGGAAACTGTGAGGAGGAGGACGGGTCTGCCTTCCTCCTTTAACCTCCATGGCCGAGGCTAAGAAAGGCAAACACAAGCACCTGCTCAGTCTCTGAACAGTCCCCGGGTTTTGAGTCCTACCAGTGGCTCATTAAAATCAACTGGCAGATATCCCAGGGTAAAGACCAGCTTTGATGCTGCTCCCCTATCTCTCCAGATTTGTATTTTCTCAAGATTTCTGGTCTCTAATAGTCTCACCTTTGTGGTTACGTTTTTTAAAAACACACCAGCATTACCTGTTGCATTCACACCAAAAACGGGAGGGCCTTTTGGACGTCACATTTACCACGCCACCAGAAAGGGAAGGCTCTGCCCTATTATTATTATTTTCTTAAATCCACTCATTCATTTAAGAATCTTAGGTATATTACTACTGTGGCTTTGTAGTATAGGCTTGACGTGCTAGTTTTTTCTATGATATTGTTGACAAAGAGAGTCGAACCATAAACTATTAGAAGAGATTTCTTCTGAGCCAAGTATGACTGACCATGGCCTGTGACACAGCTCTCAGGAGGTCCTGAGAACATGTGTCCAAGGTGGCCAGGGTGCCGCTTGATTTTATACATTTTAGGGAGGCATGAGACATCAATCAAATACATTTAAGAAATACACTGGTTTGTTCCAGAAAGGCAGAAGCGGGGGCAGAGGCGGGGGCAGGGGTGGGGAGCAGTTCCCAGGCTATAGGTAAATTTATACATGTTCTGGTTGACAACTGGTTGAGTTTGTCTAAAGACCTGGGAACACAGAAAGGAAATGTTAAAGTTAAGATAAAAGACTGTAGAGACCATGGTTCTTTTGAAGTCTCATAGTGGCTGCTCTTGGAGACAATACAGAGAAATGTTTCCTATTGAATCTTCCTTTTTTTTGTTGAGATGGAGTCTCACTCTTTTGTCTCAGGCTGGAGTGCAATGGTGCAATCTAGGCTCACTGCAATCTCCGCCTCCCAGGTTCAAGTGATTCTCCTGCCTCAGCCTCCTCAGTAGCTGGGATTATAGGCCTGCACCACCACACCTGGCTAACTTTTGTATTTTTAGTAGACACGGGTTTCACCATGTTGGTCAGGCTGGTCTCGAATGCCTGACCTCATGATCCACCCACCTCAACCTCCCAAAGTACTGAGATTACAGGCATGAGCCACCTACTGAATCTTTAAAGGGGCTAGACTCTTAATCTCTTTAGGATTGGGAGGGCCTGGAAGAAAAAGTCTAGCTATGTTAATAGACGTTCTTTTTTTATTTTTGAGATGGAATCTCACCCTGTCGCTCAGGCTGGAGTGTAGTGATGCAATCTCAGCTCACTGCAACCTCCGCCTCTCGGGTTTAAGCAATTCTCCTGCCTCAGCCTCCGGAGTAGCTGAGACTACAGGCGAGTGCCACCACACCTGGCTATTTTTTTTATATTTTTAGTAGAGATGAGGTTTCACCATATTGTCCAGGCTGGTGTCAAACTCCTAACCTCATGATCCATCTGCTTCTGCCTCCCAAAGTGCTGGGATTACAGGTGTGAGCCACCAAGCCCAGCCAAGATTCTTACAGATGCAAATTTTCCCCCCACAAAGGACAGCTTTGCCATTTAAAAATATTGCAAAGAAACATGTTTTGCGGTAAAATATTTTGACTTTCTTCTTTGCCATATAATGTTATGCCAGAGTCAGGCTGGAAAGTAAGTCATGATATATAGGGTTAAATAAAACCCGTCTGATGAGAATCTATGGTTTGTAGGGCATGACTCTCCAGACCCCTTAGATAGGAATTTGGGCAAGATAAAAAAAATCAGAGCTTAGTCCTCAATATCCATTAAAATACAGACAGCCATTAACACGATACATGTTTGTTTGTGTTGGAATTAAAATCGATACATATTTAAGCTGAGTGAAATTCCACTGAGGCCCCTATGGCCCTTTCTCTGGGCACGGCAGCCCTCTCACGCTGTAACTAGGGTGCCCTTTCTAATTTGGCAGGCTCCTATCATGCCACCACTTTATTTTTAAATACCCACTGCCTTCAGGATAAAGTAGAAACTACTTAACAGAGCAGACCAGACACCCAGCCTACCCACCCAGCATCTGCTACTCCAGCCCTCTCCAGCCTTGGCTCTAGGGCACTCTGCTACCACGGAGGGAATGCTGCCTCTTTGTTCTCCCAGAGAAACCCACTCATTCTTCAAGATCTTCCCCCCTTTCTCCCGAGCAGTGGGCTGTCTCCACCCTTTCTTCCCAGGAGCCCTCGCCATGTCCCTGCAGCCTGTGCCACACTGTCACTTTCAAGGCCCTGTGTCCACTTGTTATATTTGAGGCGAGATTAAGGGACCAACACCAAGACAAAAGTATGCCAAATAGCAAGGTTTATTAAGCCGGCGACCATGGAACACTCGCGTCTCTCCAACCTGTGGCCCGGAATGGAGGGTGTTAAGACCTTTTATACCCGTAAAAAATCAGTTTGGGAGTGAGGGTGAGAGGCGGGGGTGGGGTGAGGGGCTTCAGACATTCCGAGGGCTAGTGGATTCTGTAAATCACCTTCAGGGCAGAGATGAGGGTGAGGGGCGGGGGTGAGGGGTTTTGGACATTCCGAGGGCCAGGGAACTTTTTGACATTCTGATTGTTACTTAAGTGGTTCAGGAAAGTCAAGATTAGCATTTGTTTACACATTGTCTGGGTAGGGTGGCAATTACAGTCCTTAATTACTTATTTATATTTGGGCTATAGAGAGCAGTTTCAACAGAAAGCCGAGGTATGGTTGAGGTATGCAGGTTTATGGGGCTTTTTACCATGTCACACACTTTCCCTCTGTGACCCCTTCTTCATTATAATCCCAGCTCCAAGCCTAAGAGTAGGAATGGAGAGTGAATGAAATGGCACACACACCCCCAAATCCACGAACTTGGGTTACCAGGAGCCTGTCAGTTTCCCCAGGCTGGAAGCATGGAAGCTTGGCACTGAGAATGTTCCTAAAGAAATGTGTCTCAGCCAGCCGGGCACCATGGCTCATGCCTGTACTCCCAGCACTTTGGGAGGCAGAGGCAGGCGGATCACCTGAGGTCGGGAGTTTGAGACCAGCTTGGCCTGCATGGAGAAACCCCCATCTCTACTGAAAATACAAAATCAGCCGGGCGTGGTGGCACATGCCTGTGATCCCAGCTACTTGGGAGGTTGAGGCAGGACAGTCGCTTGAACCCAGGAGGCAGAGGTTGCAGTGAGCGGAGATCTCACCACTGCAGCCCAGCCTGGGCAACAAGAGTGAAACTCTGTCTCAGAACAAAGAAAAAAGAAATGTGCCTCTTTCGTTTTAAATACCTTAGGTGACTTGAACAAAAACCTTCAGGTCTTTGAGGCCCTGAGGAAACCAGCCCTAAGGAATGCATGACTGGTAATTAGCATTGCAAATATTGAGAGGGAAAGGTCTTCTGGAGTACTCAGGGATGTTCCAGAAAGATGGGTTCTCCAAGGAATCCTGTTTACACTCTGAATTTGCTTAACAGCCTTTTATTTAACCAGGGAGAACAAAGGTCAGCCTCGGGCCAGCCCTCCTACCCACTCCTGCTCTGAATTAACACGGCTGGGCTGTAAATCCTACAGCTCACAAGATGGCTTCAAGCAAGGAGCCAGGCCTAGGAGAGGCGGCAGCTGCACAGAAACACAGCACTAGGGAAAATGGGAGCTTTGCGGGGTCACTTAAGTGGATTATTTGTCTTGGATGACTTGGTAAATTACATTAAAACAGTAATTTAATAAATAAAAAATTCATATCATCTATGGAAAATGGGCTTCTGCTTTAATGAGGCTTAATCCAGACAATAAATATCGCCCAGCACTCTGTCGGTAAACAGGAAGGCTTGAGCAGTGGCCACAGGCCAGCCCTGCACACCCAGCCTTGGCCTGAGCCCACTCAGGACCAGGGGCTCCATCCCCTTCAGTGGGGGGGTACATGTCTGGGGTGGGTCAAGCGGAAGGAGGCTGTGGCTTGGAGAAGTCCCGGGGTTGTTGGGGGAGCGCTGGCTGACTCACTTGAGGAGGCCACTTCTGGCATCGCCATCAGGCCAGTCCTGCAAATCCAGATCCCCTGTTCTCCCAGGGTCCAGGGTCCAGGGTCCAGGGAGTCTGGGGAGGTAAAGGAGGGAGCCAGAGACTGGGAAAGGCCCCTCAATGACGAACCTTCAGCAGATACTCAGGACTGTTCTGCCTCAGTGGTTCTGCAGCGAAGGCACGTGGGGTGGGGGAAGGGAAACGGTTTCCTCCCTCTACGCTGAAACAAAGGTCTTGAGCTGCTCACCTGCGAAACTATAAGCTCTCCCTTTCTCCTCCCAGCAGAAAACAAGAAAGACCAGATGAGGAAATACCATCAGGTGTTGGAATGTTCTGGATCGGGGATGGGGGCTCAGCTACCCTGCTAACTGCAGATCACCAGGCACGCTCTGGACGTCACTGGAGCAGGGTCAGCTGTCTTCCATGTGCAATGGGTATGCCGTAGTGAGCAACATGTCAGTAAGCAGATCCTAACAGCCGGAGTCTCCCCGTCCCCCTGTCACTGCCATCAGCTAAAATCCTTCCATCAAGGAAGATGAAGCCCCAGTTCCCCTCAAGGCATTTGAGGCCCCATCCACCTAACTCGGTCCTCCCACTCTGTCCCATGACTCCTCCGCGTGGGTCCCCCAGTGCTGGGCCCGTTCCTGCTGGTGCGGGTCTGCTACAGCCCTGGCACTTGAGAAGAACCCCAAAACACAATCAAACCCTGGAACCCACTGGCTCTGGAAATCAAGCATGTCCAGCTGAGGACAGAGGACACTGGGTAATCCGCTGCCCTTCCTCCTGGGGCCTTGGCTGCCTCATCCCACAGGCAAGGCTGTGACAGCTGGGCACTGCGTCGGGAAACGCCCACAGGTCTGGGACCAAGGCGAGGTCTGGAGACATGGAGAAGCTGGAAGGACATCCCCAGCCCGATGAGGGCAGTGACAGGCTCTAGAGGCCGGCCCAGCATCCAGCAGTGCTAGTGAAGCAACCCCTAAGCCTGCCCCTGCTTCCTCTCTGTGGCTGGAGGGACACCTCCAGTCTTCCCCACGCTGCCAGTCTGAACACTCAGGTGTCATTTAACGGACGAGTGAGGAATATTTCTTTTAGGATTCTGACGAGTGATAAATACGGTTCTGATTAATACAAAGGATACTCTGGCAATTTTTATTTCAGATCATTTCAATATTCCCCTCTCTTAATCACTGATTAAGAAAAACGGCAGCTTTGATTGACGGCTTGACAATGAGTCAGCTGGGGCCACACTGAACCACAAAGCCCAGGCGCCACGCAAACGGGTACGTTCCCACACTTTGCAGTGGAAGAGAGATACGGTTCCAGAAGATCCCCGCAAGCTCACGGACGCTTACAGAAGCCCAAAGCTCATTTAGTCAAGGCTCTAACTCTCTAACCAGAGGCCAAGCCATCACTCTGAGGCTGGCCGCTGGTAGGGAGGGCTCTGCCTTGAAGAGGGCAGCCTACTGCAGAAGGGGCGGAAGGGCACACCTCACCCCTTGTATTAGTCTGTTTTCACTTGGCTCATAAAGACATACCTGAGACTGGGCAGGTTATAAAAGAGGAGGTTTAGCTGGACTTACAGTTCCACAGGGCTGGGGAGGCCTCACAATCATGGCGGAAGGCAAGAGGAGCAACTCACATCTTACGTTAGATGGTGGCAGGCAAAACAGTGAGACAGCCTGTGCAGGGGAATGAATGCCTCCTTCCAAAACCATCACATCTCATGAGCCGTATTCACTATTATGAGAACAGCACGGGAAAGACTTGTGCCCATGATTCTATTACCTCCCACCAGGTCCCTCCCACAACACATGGGAATTCAAGATACAATCTGGGTGGGAACAGACTAAACCATATCACCCCTGTTCCCCAAGGCCTCACCCCTCATCCCAGGGCTTCATCCCTGCTCCCCAGTCCTTGCCCCTGCACCCCACAGCATCACTCCTGTGCTCTAAGGCCTCACCCCTGTACCCTAAGGCCTCATTCCTGCTCCCCAGGCCTCACTCCTGTGCCCTGAGGCCTCACCCCTACACTCCATGGCTTCCCTCCTGTGCCCTGAGGCCTCACCCCTGTGTGGCACTGTGTGAAGTACTAAGAACAAGCCAAGACCAGCCTGCAGCTGCAGGGATGGACCAAGCTGGGGCCTGGAAGCCACCCAGTTGGGTTTCAGCCTTCTAGAGTTTTCATCCCAAACACTGCCCTTGACCTGCAATCTCAGCTGTGTCTGCCAACATCTACCCACTCTCACGCCTGCAGCCCGTCCACACAGCCCCACACCGCCCCACTTCGGTTCTCCGGTGCTCGAGGCCCTCACTGTTTGGGCCCGTGTAAAACACCAGGGCTGCGAGGCTCCGAGAGTCAGCACACTGCACCTCTCTCTGCATAGGAGAAAACAGCAGAGAAATCTTGAGTGGTCTCAAAAAACCTCCAGCGCAGCCCTGGAAAAGGGTTCTGGTTCCGCCCCCTCGCCTGTCATTCAGACTCAACCCGCCCAGCATCTCCTGGGGGAAAGGCACACAGGCCTGGGGCAGCCTCCTGATAGCCCCATAACCTTCCTCTCAAGGGTCTTCCTGCAGGATTGTTCCCTTAAGAACTGTCATGAGGGCTGGGCAGGGTGGCTTATGGGCAGGGTGGCTCATGGCCGGTAATCCCAGCACTTTAGGAGTCTGAGGCGGGTGGATTGCTTGAGGCCAGGAGTTCGAGACCACCCTGGCCAACATGACTAAAAAAACAAAAATCAGCCAGGTGTGGTGGTGGGCGCCTGTAATCCCAGCTACTTGGGAGGCTGAGACAGGAGAATCGCTTGAACCCAGGAGGCAGAGGTTGCAGTGAGCAGAGATCATGCCATCACACTTTAGTCTGGGCAACAGAGCAAGACTCGGTCTCAAAAACAAAGGAAAAAACTGTTGTGAGTTTCCTCAGGGCCAGGGTCAGGTGTTTGAGAGAAACTCAAAGGAGACAGGGTGGGGCGGTGCTTCTCCTTCAGTTCCCAATCCTGGCGCCTCAACACATGAGTTCTCCTGACACTGTGCTCCAGGTTCTGCAGTGGATTTAGTTTTATTTATAAAATGAAAGCTCAAAATGACTCAGATTAAATAAATGCAAATTACTTATATATGATATACACTTTTTTAAATGGAGGAACAAAGGCTAAGAAACAATTTTCCTTCTACTTTGTATAATGGAGAAGCCGTGATAAAGGAACAATATTTCACCTTTAATTGCACTGTTCGATTTTCCTTATAATTTTTTGGCATGAAATAAAAACAAATGGCCTCCTGGACTCAGGAGAGTTCCCCCACATAAACATATTTACGGATACGTGGTTTTGAGGCCATTCAAATGACAGAAATTGTTTCTCGTTCTCGGCTAAGATTCAAATGCACCAACTTCAGCTGCACAAGCAAAATCTTTGCTATGATTTCCTTTGAAATATTCATTACCAGACCACGGCGTTACACAATTACCAGCCCGTAATGCAGAGCAGGCCATTTTAAAATTCATGCCAGCACCTCCACAGTTAGGGCACGGGCTGCAATAAGGCTGCACAGCACGTTTCATGACATGGTCAAATCCTCAAGCTTCAACGAGCCTGTTGCTATCCAGTCGGACTCCGAGTGACTCACCCATTAGCTCAAAGCCACCCATGTTATCTTTTGCCAGATACTTATTGGCATGTGTCTGTCCATGCCTGAGAACATTCCAACTGGTTAAACGACAAAGGTCACAGCCAATCAAACCCAGTGAGTCACAGGACGGGTTCTCATCTCTGCAGCCTTGGGGGCTCATCGGGGGGAAGGGAATGACCTACAGGGTCTGCCCCTCGGTCCTGGGCTTCTGGTCTAATCTATGAACACGCTCTAACTGAAATAAGCCTTTTAAAGACGTACAGTATAAGAGAAAAACATAAAATATAGTGATTTTTTGTTTTTGAGACCGAATCTCGCTCTGTTGCCCAGGCTGGAGTGCAGTGGCGAGATCTCAACTCACTGCAACCTCCGCCTCCTGGGTTCAAGCACTTCTGCTGCCTCAGCCTCCTGAGCAGCTGGGACGACAGGTGCGGCGTCACCACACCTGCCTAATTTTCGTATTGTTGGTAGAGATGGGGTTTGACCATATTAGTCAGGCTGGTCTTGAAGTCATGAGCCTCGTGATCTGCCCACCTCAGCCTCCCAAAGTGCTGGGATTACAGGTGTCAGCCACTGTGCCTGGCAAAATATATTGAAATTTTAAAATTCCTAATGGATATTTATTCTTGGTTGATGTATCAGACAGAGTTCTCCAGAGAAACAGAACTGACAGGACATAGGTGCACATATGTGTATATAAATACACAGGGGCATTGATCTTACGGACTTGGCTCATGCCATTGTAGAGGCTTGATGAGAACAAAATCTGATGGGTAGGTGGCCAGCTAGTTTAAGTCCAAAAGCCGGCAGAATTCCTTCTTGCTTGGGAGAGGTCAGTCTTTGTCTATTAAAGCCTTCAACAGATGGGATGAGACCCACGCACATTATGGAGGGTCACCCTTCACTTTATGCAAAGTCCCCTGACATAAACGTTAACCTTGAAACCCAATAGTCCCACAGATAGTTTTTTTGATAAACTTAGAAACTGACCCTTCTGATCTTACAGCTTGCAACTTAAGGTTTGTTTAATCTGAGTTCTTTCCTCAGGAAAGGACTTGCATGCCTCTCAAAAAGTATCAAAGAACTGAAACTCACTAGATTCAGACAAGGAGATACCAGGCCTCTCAAAAAGTACCAGGGAACTGAAACTCCCCAGGTCACAGCATGCAGACAGCTAGACGCCAAGCCTCTCATTCATCCTGACTGCTTCCTTACCCATCCCTGCTTTCTCACACGTCATTATGTTTTGTCCCTGCTATATTTTAGTCAATCAGGGAGATGGATTTGACACTGATTTCCCATCACCTGGGCTGCGGCACCCGATTAAAGCCTTCTTCCTTGGCAATAATTGTTGTCTCAGTGATTGGCTTTCTGTGCGGCGAGCAGTGGGACCCAGACCTAACCCCTGTTGTTCCCGTAACAACCTCATCCAAAAACACCTTCAGAGAAACATCCAGGATAATGTTTGACCAAGTATCTGGCGATGGGGGTTCAGCCAAGTTGACACATAAACCAACCATTACAGCAAGGACCACAGCTGTCATCAACAATGTGATCAGTGGTGACAGACTGCCTCCATCTTCAATTTTGAAAGCCGTTTCCCTTGGCTGTGTTCCTAGGTCCTTCTATATACCAGGTGACTGGTTTTAATATTCAATTTATTAACGAAAAATCAACATGCACTGAGGAGCTGGGAACTCCTAGGGCTCACAGATGAGGAATGGCCTAGCCAGGCTTTCCCGTGGGCAGCTCACATTCTGCAGAGTGAACGAGGCAGCCCCCTCCCCCAACCTGCTCTCTTCTCATCTTTGCTGCTGCTGGCCCTGCAGGAAGGCAAGGATCCTTAATCAGAAGAAATGCACACCAGCAAAAACTAGTTAAGAATCAAACACAGAAAACGACCTTGATTTACATTATTTTAGCAAGGGTCTGAAGAGAGATGCAAAGTCACCAGCAGGTGCTTGGAGCAGACCACAGGAGACTCGGCGCAGGATCACAGGGCCCGCGGGCCGCCAAGACACATCGGGGGAGGCGGCTCACTTCACAGGCTCCCATCACAAGTACTGCACCGCCTGCAAACGCCTATCTCCTTTATGGATGAAATCAAAGGCTTCCTTTTAATGCTGCTCTGTCAAAACTTCATGAATTATACAAGCTCAAGGCGACTGTGGGGGCCAGAGCTGCCACTAAGTTGCAAGAAGGATTAACTTTCTGCTGCTAACCTCAGCCACCCTCAGTGCTCATCCTCCCATTTCCCAAATCTCAACATTACATGTCTGATGACTCAGCATTTCTAGAAAACGCTGTCTCACCATGTGGTCCGTGAGCACCACTCTGAAGGCACTTCTGCTATCCTGTCCAAACTGATGAACTTCACTGCTTTCTTAATTTTGACAAGGACGTTCTTGGCAAATTCAAAGGGAAGAGAACCACGGCGAGCCCTGATTACTTTTTCTTTGAAGCAAGAAATGACATCACCCCAGTTAAAAACAAAGCCTCAACTCTCTCTGTAGACTGCTTAGCTAAAAGAGCACAGAGGTCATAGGAGGAGTAAGTGTGTGGCGGCTCTCACGAGTGACCCTCGTTCTGTCCCCAGCCCTGCAATGACTTGGGTGAGGCCTGCAGATGGGCAAGTCCTTAGACTCAGGCTGCCAGGCCTGCATCAGACACAGACACACACACACACACACACACACACGGCCTTACCTCTGTGCACGTGAGTTGTGTGGCCTGCAGCCTGCTCCTGGGACATGCATTCGAGGTGCCTGCCAGGCCCTTCCCCTCCAGTTTCCACTCCTGGGCATCCTTGCCCACTCTCTGCTGGGCCTCCTTCCTGCTCTCCTGGCCTGGGAAGCACCTTCTTCTCCCTTCACCACCCAAGGCCCCATCCTTTCTGGTGAATCCTGTCCCTCTTCACCAAGACTTTCCAGGCTGCTGCAGGCTCCCGCCACACTGCTCTGTCCTGTGCTCTGGGGCTGTATCCCCCTCTGCCACCTGTCAGGGTACTGGCTTGGGTGCTTGCTTCCCCCACAGGGACTCCTGAGGCCAGGGTAAGGCGCCCTGCTCCAGCATCCTTCCAGTGCACAGTGAGACACAGGCGCACAGCCGTGCCCTCTGTTCTGTTCTTGGGGAGAGCAGGGGCACTGAACTCAGGCCTGGACCATAACTCCCACCACATATGGTGCAGGGCACACTGAAGGCCCTGTCTCAGCTTCCAACTGCTCATCTGTAAGACGGCAATCATGAATCCAGTAGGCGAGTACATACTTTCCGGTACAAATTACGGTAAGAATTCGAGATGACATTGTTTAAGTGCATATCATCATATCACAGAGCTCTGTCCCCAAAACAGGTGGCTAAGAGAATGGTGAGGCCTACAGTATGTTAAAACCTGTCTCACTGTGAGCACTCATCTGAAAACTCTTCAAAACAGACAGCCTAGGTACAAATGAACCTCAGTTTCCTCAACTGGTGGGGTCCTCAGTTCAAGGGCACTGCTTTGTGAAGGCTGAAGCAGCCTGCCAGGTGCCCAGGACCTGAGAAGCAGCCCAAGGAGCCACTCCCCCAGAAGACGACTTCTCATCCCTGTCTCTGCCATCATGCGGCCACCCACTCCCCACCATTGTCAACTGCAAATGACTAAACTGAGCAAACGAGGGGGACGCTGAGGACGCAGAGGCTGTGGCTGCCGGGCCCACCACTGAACACCCCCAGGAGAGCTTCTGCAGATCTAGCCTCCACCCAGAGAGAGGGGGACAGAGCTGCTCATTTTCTCAACAGGACAGTAAAGGGCATTCATGTTGGGTTTTTGACAGCACTGACTGGGACTTCCCAAAATAACTCTGCTGCTGGAACACGGAAGTGAGCAGCAGTTGGGGACCCAGAGTGGCGTCCAGACAGAAGCGTCTACGTGCCTCCCAAGATGCCCCGTCTGGCTGAGTGCTCCCTGGGCAGGGACTGGGTTTCCTGTGCCTGTGTCCTTGTCCTTTCTGCCCAGCTCAGTGTGTGCCGCATGGGGAGATGGGCTGGGGGACGCTGGCCTTTCCTAGCAGGAGAATGGGTGGCAAGCCTCGAAATCTTCACCTTTCACAGGCTTCTGAGATGCCTTCCAGGTGAGGTGGAGCTGCAGAACCACTTTGCTGGGGTATAAGCTTCTAGAGATCAGGACCCCCCAACCCCTCTGCAACTCCACAGACCTAGCACGGGACTGCTGCCCACGGCAGGGACTGGGAAGAAGTGAACGCCACGCTCAAGTCCGTACCCTTTGCTTCCCTGGAGGCTTTACACGGGGCTGTTCTGACCTCTGTTACCACTAACGCCTGAGCATTTACAAGGACCTCGGACCACCAACCTTGAGCAAACACTTTAACCTGTCCGCTTATAAGTTAGGCTTTGAACGAGACTTTCGTTGCTTTGAAACTGATTTGAACAAAAAGAATCCACATTCACCTGATAGCCATTAACCAGGGAATTCTTCAATTTAACAAAAAATAGAATAGTGAGAAGAGTTTCCTAGGAGCTAAAACAAGGAAAATTATACAGGTTCTGCACAACCATAAGAAACAAGGTAGGATCTTCAAGTCAAACTGTCCCCGTGTCACCTCCGGTTTCCCACGCCTGTGACGACTGTGACGGCCCCACATCCTGCAGGCCTCCCCCCTCCTCCTACACGAGCTCACCCAGGCCAGGCTTTCCGCCTTTGTATGCACACGAGTGTGTTTCAGACTGTGTGTACGCCTACGTGTGGTGTGACGTGTAAAACCATTTTCAAATAAGACTTTTCAAGAATTCCCCAAAGTAAAAACACAACAGAAAGATCCCCCATTACCCATCACTCAGGGTCCAAATTGTCGCTATGTGGCCAACGCCATTTATTACCAACCCTGGCTCTCCCCACACGCTGCTAGGTTATTCTACAGCAAATCCCAGGCTTCACATTTCAACCATAAACAGCTTCTCTCCGGAGATAGCAACTTACACACATAATCACAAGCCTAGTATTACAGCTAAACAATTAACCGCGATTCCTTAATGTGATCCTCGTGTCTCCCGATCATGTGTCTTCCGGCTGTCACTTTGTTCTAATCGTGCTCCACATGACACAGACACAGCGCATTTGAGAGCCAACTCTCTTACTCGTTTAAAATCTCTCATTCCCTCCCCACTGCTCTCTTGCCTCTCTGCTGTGCTCCTGTGGAAGAAATCTGGTCCGGGCCATGTGGGATGTTTCACACTCTAGTTCTGGCTCTATGAGTTTCCCCCCTTCCCGGGTACTCCCTGCAAGCCGGACTAAGGTCTACAGTCTGGATCCAGCACAGATGGGATCTGTGTGTGTGTGAGAACGCTTCACTGCTGCAGCTGTGGCCTTCACATTTCACCACGTCAGGAGGCGTGAAATGTCTGGGGTCTCCTTCCTGGTGATGCCGTGATTGATCGGCAGGTGCAGGTGTCACCAGGCAGAACCATCCATCATCAAGTCCCCTGCAAGCTTCCTCTCATGGTTTTCAGTGCTACTGGTGAGCACTGGCTCAAGTCCTCATTAGGGTGACACCGCAATTCCTTTACCACCTCTGCATTTACAGACAGTTCTTCCATAAGGAATAACTTGCC
The DNA here is from genome assembly GCA_036589455.1 of Ateles fusciceps. Taxonomy (NCBI): domain Eukaryota; kingdom Metazoa; phylum Chordata; class Mammalia; order Primates; family Atelidae; genus Ateles; species Ateles fusciceps. The sequence goes on along the minus strand of JAZHEH010000402.1, from coordinate 157,733 downwards.
CTCAAAACAGCAACAACAAAATCAAAAAAACTTGATTACCAGGAAAACAGAATGCCTGCTTGAATCTTTCCTTTTATTTACCAGTTGGTGCCCTGGCAACCTTCATGGGTGAACTAGTAAGGGCTTTACTTAGAAATTATTATGAATTCATATACTTTAACACACTAGGTATGTTCTAATAAACTGCCATCATAATTCTTTCTGATGCTTCATGTTCCTATTTTTGGCTAGAAGGAGTCCCTTCAAATTGGGCTTTAGGCATGACCTCAAAAGTCTATGGGAAGTTCCTTTTTTTTTTTAGACGGAGTCTTGCTCTGACACCAGGCCGGAGTGCAGTGGCGCAATCTCAGCTCACTGCAACCTCCGCCTCCCGGTTCAAGTGATTCTGCCGCCTCAGCCTCCCGAGCAGCTGGGACTACAAGCATGCACCTCCACACCCGGCTCATTTTTTTGTGTGTTTTTTAGTAGAGATGGGGTTTCACTATGTTGGTCAGGATGGTCTCGACCTCTTGACCTCGTGATCCACCCACCTCAGCCTCCCAAAGTGCTGGGATTACAGGCGTGAGCCATCGCGCTCGGCCCCTTGCTTGCTTTAGGACTAGATGGTCCAGACTCATCTTAAGCATCTCCTGGCATCACACGTTTCTCTAGGGAACCTTGGTTACTTTTCACGGGAAACGGCCTGAGGACTCTGCAGGGGTGCTTGTTTCCACTGGGTTGATAACTGGGTCCAATGATTTTCAGTGGTCGGAGCCAGCAGGTAAGATGCTACTTTTTTCAAAGGGCAGAATGCATCAGAAGCTCATATTGAGTCTTAATTCACACTTAAGCTTATATGTGTTTTACTTCTTTGATTTTATGCTTATTGTCTTTTACGTTAGAAATTGTGGTTACTCTAACATTAACATAATTACTTATCTGCTTTGTCTTAATAGATGTATGTGCAAATACATATTTCTATAACAATATGTGAGTCACAGTTTCAAACAGCACTGATAATATTGCCAACAATCTGAAGTTTGAAAACTTTTTTGCAGTTCTTTTTTGCTTAAGATATATCCTACCGGGGCTGTACATTCAAATTGCTTCAAAGTCTATTTGAAGTCATTATTCTCTGTGTGATTAAAGTACCGACTTGATATACACTTTAGGTTCTCTTTTCATTTGCTTTTGTTCTTGCTTTTTAAGAATAGCTTTCTGATTTGGGTTTAGTTTGGCTTTAAAATTACGTAAAGCAATATATGATTCAAAGTATAAAAAAAAACTATAAAACAAGGTACATTCAGAGAAGAGAAGTGAGGCTTCGGTCCTGATCCTTCCGCTGTCCCATCTTCCCCATACAGACTATAACTCTTTTTCACTGGTTTCTGGTTTATTCTTTTTTGTTTGTTTGTAATATAAGCAAATAGGAGTGTCTGTGTTCACACACGCGTGTGCGATACTCATACTGTGCCAATCACCAGATAAGTGATGAGACGTCACACACAGTTCTGCACCTTGCACCCTCCAGTAAACAGTGATGCAACCAAGAGACCACCAGGAACAGAGCATCCGCATTCCTTTCACCCCCCACGCAGAACCCCAGCTGCAGGGTCGGGGTGTGTAACAGCTCATTCAACCAGTTCCACATTGCTGGATAGCTGTCCTTTGCTGTTACAAACACTGCTATGATGAATAGGTCTGCAGATACGGCGTTTCTTATTTTCTCCAACTTATCTTTTGGATGGCTCCTGGGCCAACAGTTGTCCAGGCATATGCTACTTGCTAGAGAGTGTGGAATGCCCATCTGTGCTCATTCTCACTGGGTCCCTGCTTCCGCCCTGCTTCTGCCCTGCGCTCACCCCACAGCTGTCTGCCCTCCTTTCCTCTCAGCGTGTGAGGAAAGTCACCATGGGTTGACAGCTCTCCACTGTTGGGCATTAGATAATATTACCTATGATCAAATGTTGTCACGTATACACTGTTACTAAGTAGGAAGAGAGAATACTTTCTTCACGAAACTTTTTATCCTGAAATAACTGTACCTTCATATGTAGTTGTAAGAAACAACACAAAGCAATCCCCCCCGTACCTTTACCCATATAGGGCTATAGTTGGTTTTGTTTTGTTTTTGAGATGGAGTTTCGCTTTTGCTGCCCAGGCTGGAGTGCCATGGCACGATCTCGGCTCACCACAACCTCCGCCCCCCCAGATTCAAGCGATTCTCCTGCCTCAGCCTCCTGAGTAGCTGGGATTACAGGCATGCACCACCACACCTGACTGATTTTGTGTTTTTAGCAGAAACGGGGTTTCACCATGTTGGTCAGGCTGGTCTGGAACTCCCGACTTCAGGTGATCCGCTCACTGTGGCTTCCCAAAGTGCTGGGATTACAGGCATGAGCCGCCACACCCAGCCATGGCTACAGTTTTAATTTACAGTAGAAGGAGAAATGATCAACTCTTCCTCTCCTGCACTCTACATGTGACTCACAGAAGAGTGCTGAGCTACAGTGCCCAAGGGACACATCTTGATGCCACAGTCAACTGACATTCTACACATTCTACTACATTCTTTATTCTAGTGGGCACTGACATGCTTCAAACGCTTCATCTGTGCACATGGGTTTAACTGTTTACACCACAGTTCCATCCGGTTTGCACTGCACATTCCTCAGTGCACACACGTGTGGGCAGACGGGAAGCTCAGTGCATGGATGCAGACGGCAGCGTGATTTCTTCTAAAAAGTCCAGCTATTCTCCCATCTCCGGAGTCCCAGTGAACAAACACTCATTTGACCATAAAACCGTATTATTTGAATCCTTGGCCCTTTTTTTTCTATTTGATGACTCACGCACTGATAAGAAAGAATTAAAGTTCTCTATTACAACTGTAATCTATAAGATTTTGGCTGTCTTCCTGCGGACTTATGACATATCGATTTAATATTGTTTTACTACAATAAAATGACTCTATGTAATTAACTTCAAGCAATTTTCCTTAGTCATTTTTTAATCTGAATACTATCATTCCTATTTTGCCTGTAGCCTAAGTTTGATTGGGGGAGCTACGTCCAGCATTTTACTTCTGACCTTTCCATGACTAAGAATAAATAATGAGATGGAAAGTTCAAGCAAAGATTGGCAACTCTAAGACTGCATGAATGAACTAATTGTCTAATCCACAGATAAAGGAGTATTTTTGGTGCTCTACGTTACTTTCTGGAAAAACTTAATTCACGATCAACCAAAAACTCTGATATTTTTATATTTTTAAATTGTTTAACCAAATATTGAGTTAATATCAATTTATTCATAAGACAGAATCTTGTTCTATCACCCAGGCTGGAGTCCAGTGACATGATCTCGGCTCACTGCAACCTCCACTTCCTGGGTTCAGGCGATTCTCACGCCTCAGTGTAGCTGGAATTACAGGCACACGCCACCACAACAGGCTAATTTTTGTATTTTTAGTAAAGACGGAGTTTTGTCATGTTGGCCAGGCTGGTCTCGAACTCCTGACTTTCAGGTTATCCATCTGCCCTGGACTTCCAAAGTGCTGGGATTATAGGTGTGAGCCACTGTGCCTGGCCTCAAAATATTTTTTTAGTATGAAAGTAAAAGAATGCCAGTAGACCCAGAACCCTTAGAGTTACCATCTACTGTTTAAGGAGAAAATGAACCTCTGGATTGTAACTTTCCCTGAAGCCAGCCATTTCCACGAAATTCTCATCCTTTCAAGGTAAACACTGTCCTATATTTTCTCTATCTTTGTACCATAGTTGTTTTCTTCTGGTTTTGAATATTAGATGAGGATAAGCATAAGCTATGTATTCATCAGGGACTTTTCATACATTCACATTACTTCACGGAGCTGCAGACCATGGTTCACTTTCATTTCCCCGACAACACTCCACAGTTGATCCATTCTATTGCTGAATCGTTTTTGCTCCTTTCTTGCTATTAAAAGTCAGAGCTGCTGGAATCTGTGTTCCGCAGACCCACCTGGAGGGCTTCTGAGGCCCAGACTGCTGGGCTCCGCCTCCTGCATCTTTGATTCAGCAGATCATTCAGGAACAAGACCCATGACTCTGCATTTTTTTTTTTTTTACTGTACCTTAGGTTCTGGGGTACATGTGCAGATCTCACAGGATTGTTGCAGAGGTACACACATGCCATGTGTGTCTCCATCCCCCCCCATCACCTACATCAGGCATTTCTCCCAGTGTTATCCCTTCCCAACCTCCCTGGCCCCCGCTGTCCCTTCCCTAACATATCCCAGTGTGTGGTGTTCCCCTCGCAAAGTACTGGGATCACAGGCATAAGCCACCGCACTCGGCCAGTGCTGAGTACTTTTTCAAGTGTTTGTTGACCATTAGAATATCTTCTGTTGCGCAGTGTCTATCTGAACCTTCTGTCCACTTTTAAATTGGGCTATTTGTCTTTGTAACGGTAACCTGTAGTTTTTATACAGCCTGGATATGGGTCCTTTGTCAGATGAGTGTATTATACATATATCCTCCCTGTCTGCCCTCTGACTATTCAGGTCTCTACTTGGTTCTCTTATCCCATTATCTATCCCTACGTCAATACCACACTCTCCTGATTACTGCAGCTCCGTAGGAAGTTCTAAAATCAAGAGGTTAAGTTCTCCAACTTAGTTGTTCTTTTACAGAATTTTGTAAATTTTATTAACTCGACTCCTTTGCATTTCCGTATAAATTTTAGAATAAATTAGTTTATGTCTATAATAAAGGTCAGTAGAAATCTGCTTAGGATTTCACTTTAAAAATCAATTTACGGACAACTAATATTTTTTTTCTTTTCATTTTTTAAATTTTTTGAGACTGAGTCTCGCTTTGTCACCCAGGCTGAAGTGCGGTGGCGTGATCTTGGCTCACTGCAACCTTCGCCTCCCAGGTTCAAGCGATTCTCTTGCATCAGCCTCCCAAGTAGCTGGGATTACAGGCACCCACCACCACATCTGGCTAATTTTTATATTTTTAGTAGAGACTGGGTTTCGCCATGTTGGCCAGGCTGGTCTTGAACTCCTGACCTCAGGTGATCCACCCACCTCAACCTCCCAAAGTGCTGGGATTACAGGCATAAGCCACCACATGCCCGGCTCACAATTAATATTTTAACAGTGTTAAGTCTTTGTATTCATAAAACATGGTACAGCTCACCATATGTTTAGATCTTTTTCTATTTCTCTCAACACTGTCTTGCAGTTTTTAGGGTAAAGATCTTGAGTAGTTTTAAATTTATCCCTAAGTGTTTTTGGGATTTTTAATGTTGTTATAAATGATATCAGTTTCTAAATTTTATTTTCCAATTGTTTATTGCTAATGTACAGAAATACATTTCAGTTTTCAGCACTGGCCTTGTCTGCTGCACTCATCTTTTTTTTTTTTTTTTTTTTTTTGGTAGACTCTTAATTTTTTCCTGTCTATGTAATACAAAGGACAACTGAGCTTTCTCCTTGTCAGTCCTCATGCTTTTACTTCACCCTCGTGACTCAGGGCCCCGGCTACATTCCCCAGCAGAATACTCAACGCGAGTGGTGAGAGCAGAATTCTTGCCTCGTTCTCACCTTAGGAGAAAGCACTTGATGACGTCACCACTTATGATGTAAGATGTGAGATTCCAGGAGCGTCTTTCAACACTGAGGAAGTGTCCTCTACTCCTGGTTTATTGAAGAGTTTCTACCACGGGTGAGTGTTGAATTTTGTCAAATGCTATTTCTGCATCTATTGACATGGTCATACGGTTCTCTCCTTTATTCTGTTAATGTGGTCAGTCACACTGGTTGATTTTGGAAGGTTAAAGCAACCTTGCAAGCCTGGGGATAAATACCACTTAGGTATGATGTACTGTCATTTTTGTCTGTTACTTGATTTAACTTGCTAATGCTTCATCAAGGATTTCTGCATCTATGTAAGTGAAAGATCGTGGTTTCCTATTTTCTTACAATGTCTTTCTCTCATCTTGGTAGCTAAGTTATGCCTGCACAAAGCCTCATAATTTGCATACTTCATGGAATTTGTCCATGCTATCTAGGTTGTTAAGATTATTGCTACAAAGTTGTTAATAATATTATTTTATATTTTTAAGCTTTGTGGGGTCTGTAGTGATGTCCCTTCTTTTATTCATATTTGTAATATTTTTTTCCTCTCTCTTTTCATTGAATAGACTAGCTGGAGGTGTTTCAATGTTATTGAGTTTTTTATTTTGTTGATCTCCATTGCTTGCCCATTTTCTATTTCATTGATTTCTGCCCGTTTCATTTTTATTTCCTTCCCTCTACTTCCTTTGGGTTTAATTTTCTCTTCTTTTACTAGCTTCTGAAGGTGAAAACCAAAATTCCTGATTTTAAGTCCTTCTTTTCATATACACACACACACACACACATACATAGACACACACACAATACATACACACACACACACACACACACACATACACACATACACACACACACACGTATATGGTTAGCTCCCCCAAGCATTGCTTTAGCTATAACCCAACAAATTCAAAGGTTATATTTTTATAATCCATTCAATTAAAAAAATTTCTCTTTTCCCCTTGACTTCTTTGAATCAAGGATTATTCAAGAGCATGCTGCTTAATTTTCAAAATTTTGAGATTTTTACCTTTCTGATTTCTAACTTAATTCTGTTAGAGTTAAATAACAGACACCACATAACTTCGATCTGTTAAAATTTTTAGACTTGTCTTATGGCCCAGGAAATCCTGGTGATTCCTTACTACGGACTTGCAAAGACTGCTGCTGGGTATCTGCAGTTGTTAAGTGTAGAATTCTATAAACATCAATGAGATCAAGCAAGCTACTTGACTATTTTATTCAAACTGGATATACTTTCACTGATTTTTGGTCCATTTGTGGCATGAATGAAAAACAAAGTAAAAATCTCTGGTTATAACTAGTTTATCTATTCCCTTCAAGTCTGTCCATGTGTGCTTCATGTAATTAGAAGTCGTGTTAACACATTTAGGGGTAGTTTACACATTTTTGGTTAACAGACCTTTTATCATTAAAAAAAAAAAGAAGCCCTTCTTCAGCTGAGGTAGTATGCCAAGGTATGTCTTACAGTCTCCCTAATCTGGTACTAATGTAGCCAGCCTTCCACTGACTGGTATTTGCATGAGACATCTTTTTTCAAATTGTTTTTCCTATCATTATTGTATTTAAAGTGCTTCATCTGCAAACAGCCAATAGTTGGATCTCGCTTGTCTATTCACTCTTGCAATCTCAGTCTTTTTTTTTTTTTTTTTTTTTTTGCAAGAGTCTCATTCTGTTGCCAGGCCAGAGCGTAGTGGCACAATCTCGGTTTACTGTAACCTCCGCCTCCTGGGTTCAAGCAATTCCCCTGCCTCAGCCTCCCGAGTAGGTGGGACTATAGGTGTGCACAATCATACCCGGCTAATTTGTTGTGTTTTAGTAGAGATGAGGTTTCACCATGTTGGCCAGGATGGTCTTGATCTCCTGACCTCGTGATCCACCCACCTCCGCCTCCCAAAGTGCTGGGATTACAGGCGTGAGCCATGTGTCCGGCCCCAATCTCAGTCTTTTAACTGAAGTATTTAATCCATTTACATCTAACATAACTGTTGATATGACTAAGTGTAAGTCTACTCTCTTGCTATTGCTTTTGATGTTCTCTTCTGTGATCCTCTTTCTTCTGACACGTCCAGCCCTCTTTGGATCAATCAAATATCTTGCAGTACTCCATTTTATCTTGTCTACAAGGATTTTACACCTATGTTTTATTTTCCCAGTGGTTGCTCTAGGGTTTATAGGATACAGCCTTACCTCACCTGAGTTTTTCTTATTTTACACCACTTAAATATAAGAACCTTGTAAGAGTTTACTTCCATTTACTCCTTTCCTGTGCTATTACAAACATCTTTCTAGCATTTTTATGTTTTCAATGGGAAGGTGGCCATTTTACCAACCTACCAGAAGTGAGACTTCAACTTTTCTTTATTAAGATGTCTGCCCCACACCCTCACTTACTCACTCAATGATAACAAGTCCCAAGCCATGTAAAGTAGCTCTCTGTGGTTTGTATATATAAAGAGTGTTTACAGAGGGCAAAAAGTGGGGCTCTGCACAGCTAAGGTCACTGTAGCTGAGAGCTCTGTAACCTGATGGAATCAGTTCATGTCCTCCTGTGAGCCTTTCCACCCCAATACTCTCTATCATAATACAGCAGCTCCCAAGGAAAAGACAGTCTCTGTGGGAGCATTCCTACCATGTGATAGACTTCAGAACAATGTAAGGAAAGCCTTTTTTTTTTTTTTTTTTTTTTTTGTTGGAGACAGAGGTCTTGCTCTGTCACCCAGGCTGGAGTGCAACGGCGTGATCTTGGCTCACTGCAACCTCTGCCTGAGTAGCTGGTACTACAGGCATGTGCCACCATGCCAAGCTAATTTCTGTATTTTTAGTAGAGACGGGTTTTCACCATGTTGGCCAGGATGGTCTCAATCTCCTGACCTCATGAGTCACCCACCTCAGCCTCCCAAAGTGCTGGGATTACAGGCATAAGCCATCACTCCTGGACCCTTTTTTCTTTTTTAAAAGCAAAAATCTTACAGTATAGATTGAAACATACTCACGTCCCTTCAGGGAGAGAGGTGATACAAAGACCAAGGGCAGAGGGAAGAGGAGCGAGCTCACAGCCAGGAGAGGTTTCTCCCCCGTTTTTCTCCATGGCACCACCACAAACTTTTACCAAGTGATACCCTTTACATCCACAAAACCTGAATTCACACCTTTACCCCCCCTCAAGGGTGTCTGCGGGATCAAACAGAACGACTCCGTGGACAGGCCTGGCACGGAGATCCAGAACGCTGCTGTAACAGATGGACATGGATGGCCAAGGTCTGTAAATTTCAAGTGCTAAATACAAGACGCTGCCGGGCGAGGCAAGGCAACACTGAGACAAGCATTCCAGGGAAGAGTGCAAATTGGAGGAGGCAGAAAAAAAATGTGAGGTACTTCTGTGTACATATTGTGTGCCCTGCCGAGTTCTGTGCAAATTCTTTTAAGCTTTTCAAATCACGGCACACAGGCATTCCTATCCCATTTTAAAAATGAAGACACAGGCTCAGGAAAATAAGCCACAAAATGAGCTTTATCCAAGAACGCCTTCTCTGACCCCCTCAGACTAAGCCAAACGGTCCTGCTCACTGCTCCCGTGGTCCCGTCCTCTGCCACCGTAGCCTTCCGCCCTCTGCAGTGTTAGCTGCCTCTTTACTTGTTTCACTCCCCCACCAGAGTGTGGGCACCTCACTGCTGGGCTCCCAGCTTAAAACAATTCCAGGCACATAAAAAGAGCACCATAAATACTCGATGTGTAACTAAAGATCACAAGGCATAGAGCTGGAACTTGAACACAGACCTTTCAGACCCCCCCAGGACAACAGAAGCAATATAAAAAGAAACCACTTCCAATAGGCAGGAGGGCTTGCTGCCAGGCCTTGGGGGAAAGGTAAGAACTGCAGACAGCTCTGCAGCCACAGCAACCTGGGATCACACATAAAGGGACAAACTGCCCTTAGCCACAAGTAACTCACATCCCAAGCCAGAACTCATGCACTGGTGAAGACTGAGTCCCCAGAAAAAGTCCATACTCACCAGGGAAAGAGGAGAAGATATCTAGGCAGAGGAGACAGTAGGTTCAAGAGTAATGAATGCACACAGAGGTTTGGGGAATGGCCAGTGGAATGATGTGGTCAGGTCTGCCAGCTTCTAACCCAGATACCCATTCTCCCCTTCTTCTTCAATAAGAGAATCCACAATTTTTAGCTGGGCCATTGGCACCAGGAACAAGTGGTCATGTGCCTGGTCTCCTTTTCAGCTAAGTACAGCCCTGTCATTATGTTTCAGTCAATAATATGCAGGCAATAGTACAGGCAATATTCAGGAAGCATCTTTCAGTGAAGGACACATGATGCCCTTCTTTACCACTTCCTCTTTCCTGATAGCTGGGATACTGGCATGATGGCTGGAACTCAAGCTACCCTTATGGACTATGAGGTAGCACATTAAGAAGATCGGAGCATCAAGTTGTGTGCCATCAATGATCTCAGAGTGCCACAGATCCCTACCTTTATACTCTACTTTGTGACAGGGAGATGATATATTGTCTTAACTTTTTTTTTTTTTCCATCTGTCACATGCAGCCAAAGCAAACTAAACTAATACAAATGGAGAGATGAATAATGGTCAGGAGGAGAATGAACAGGAAACATGGGAGGGAGAACAAGTGGAAGGGAATGCAGGGGGATAAACCAGTCCTCACAGTTTCAGGGACCTGGAAGCGGTGCTGTCCAAATTCTGTTCTGTCGGTTCTTACTAGGTATTAATAAATACCTAATCACCTACCAAAACAATTACTGTTCAATTATTTAAAAGTACACTTTAAAAAATCCCAAATGCAGGGGATTTGGTATTGCTGTTCTCTTTGTATTACTGGTTTCTATTTTAAATGCACCATGGTAAAACATATACATATATATCAGTCTCAATTTGCTGGAATTTGTTGAGACTTGCTGTGGCCTTTGGTGTGCTCAGTTTTTACAAACGGTCATGTTATTCTCTGTTTTTAGGTGCAGACTTCTACATACAACCACTTAAATTAAGCTTGTTTATGTACTGTTGTAATCTTCTATGCCTTCTCACTTTTTGCTGTTTGTTGGCTTAACATTATCAACTAATGAGAAAGGTAAGATAAAATCTACCTCAATGATTACGAATTTGTCAATCTATCCTTGCAATTCTGGCAACGTTTACTTAACATACTGTAAGGCAAGGCTTCTTAGGTGCATGTACATTCAGAACTGCCATATATCCCTAGTGACATTAATTTTACCATCATGTAGAAATCTCCTAACATGAATACTTTTTGCCTTAAAATCTGTTTTGTCTGATATCAGTGTAGGTAGTGTAACTTTCTTTAGTTATGATTTTCCTTCTGTATTTCATTTATAAAATTTAAAACTTTCTGTGTCCTTATATTTGTATGTGTCAATCATGAATACCACAGTTGATTTCACAGATAAAAGACAGTGATTTCAGGAATCACTGTCTTTTAACTGGCAAATTTAGGCCATTTACATTTATTTAAATAACGTTCAATATTTACTTCAAATATCTTATTAATGATTTTTACTTGCACTGTTTTTTAAAAATATTTCTTCTCGTTTTATGCCTTCTATTGTATTGATCAAGGTTTTCTTTCTCTCCCTTTTTCCCTCCACTAATTTAGAAGTTGTATATTCCATTTCTATGCATTTCATGGTCACCTTTAACACTGAGAGATGGGATTTCTCTATGTGCCCAGGATGATCTTAAACTCCTGGCCTCAAGCGATCCTACTGCTTTGGCCTCCTGAGTTGCTGTGATTACAGGCATGGGCCCCCTCACCTGGCTAAAAGTCTCTTTTTGTTGTTCTATCAGCATCTCTGGCAGTTCTGAGGATCATGTGATAATTGATACTAAAAGCTCAGCACCCTACGAAGCCTCCCCAACACACACAAGGAGCAAAGCAGGGATCTATGTCCCTGCTAACTCCTGGTTTAGCACTTTGGTTCTCTATTGCACCCCTTTGTTCAATCTGTTAACCCAGGAGGTCTGGGCCTAACCCAGAGTAGATGCTCACAAGAACACTGATGAATGAGGCTGGATGACAAGGACCCCTCACAGCTAGGCTGCGGTGTGCAGACTTGACCTGATGAGCAATGGAGGTGCCAGCAAAGACGGTCAGGCAGGAAAGTGGCAGGACGGCTCTCGAGATGACATGGAGCTTCTGTCCCTCATGGAACCAACACAACAGAATTCAGACAGCATCACTCCCAGGTCCCCGAGGGGCTGGCTCTCAAAAAGCACTCCAAAAGAGCTCACATGAAATTGTACAACGAGGGGGGCACTAGACTGTGTGCATCTGTTTTTCTAAACCTGCACAAAAAAGTGCATTATTCACTTGAGCGGATGTGGCTCAGGAACAATGAGACACGCCTTTCCTAAATAAGCCTATTTCTCTCCCAGAGAAAATGTTTTGAAGTTGCCTGGGAAGGGTTAAGACTCAGAATTAACAAAGTGCCTGCTTCCAGCACCTCCTGAGTTGTCATGGAGACATTTCTAACTGGAAATCATTGATACCAAGCCCTCCTTTCCTCTCAGTTCTCCTAATAGATGTGTTGAGACACATTAGGGGAAACAAGGGAGTCTACAGAGACAATGCGGGCAACCCCAGCCAGCAGCTCGGCCGGTCTCCATTTAAGCCATAACCTGGCTTGGATACCTAGCCTGGGAGGTGCTGGGGACTAAGACACACACTGTCCACATCATCGCTTCATTGCCTTGGAGTGAAAACAAGTCAGGATGTTAAGTTTGAATCATCTACTTTGTGGGTTTGTTTGTTTGTTGTTTTTTATTGTTCATTTGAGACAGTGTCTCACTCTGTCACCCAGGCTGGGGTGCAGTGGTGTGATCATAGCTCACTGCAGCCTCAACCTCCGGGACCTAAATGATCCTCCCAACTCAGCCTCCCAAGTAGCTGGGAGCAGAGATGTATGCCAACACACCCAGCTAATTTTTGCAGAGACCATGTCTTGCTGTGTTATGCCCAGGCTGGGCTCAAACTCCTAGCCTCCAGTGATCTGCCCTCCTCAACCTCCCAAAGAGCTGAGATTACAGGTGAGATTACAGCTACTGTGCCCAGCCTGAATCACAGCCTATTATTTTTTAAAAAACCTCCCATGGGGTGGTGTCTTCAGGGCCTGCTAAGGAATAAAGAGCTGTTTGCCCATGCATTAACTACACCCGACTTCTGTAGGGAATGAGCGTCTGGTCTGATTTTTAAATCCGTTTCCCTCCCTGCCGCCTGCCCTGGGGCCTGGCTGTCAGACCCTGCTTCTGCTACCAGCACTGTCAGAGTGGGGACGTCCCAGACCCAGCAATCAGAGCCCTTGTGGTTTTCTGTGTTTTTAAATTTTTCATTTCTAATGATTATGGGTACACACAATCATCATATATATTTATGAGGTTTCATGGTTTTCCCCACAGCCTCGGCATGCTGGTGGAGCTCTGTGGAAGGCACCCTGAAGAGGCTTCTGATAGCAACGGTGGGGTTCAGTCTCCCTCCATGGTGCTCCAAAGAGGGATGGCTGCTCACTGAATTCTACAAAGCCATAGCGTCACTATGTTAAAACCACCAGCAGCATGAAATAGATTCTGTGCTTCAGTACCTGGAATAAAAATCGTTGCTTTCCACAGCCTGGAACAACATTATGTGGATGTGGTTTCCACAAAGTACATGATTCCCTCTTTCCTCGTGAGCTTTCTGGGTTACATGTATTTCTTCACCACGTCTATACTTCTGCTTCAACAGTTAGAAGAGTCTTTCAGTATCATTTTTCCTGGAATAATTTGTTCTCCATCATTTTCATGGCAGTATTAAATTTTAAGAGGGGAACTGAGAGGGATAGGAAATCTATTGCATATTCCAGCCCCAAAAGAAAGCCTTTAATACATTTAGAACTTTTCAGTTTTACATTCAAATCTGACCTCAGAACCAAAAAGCTGCCTAGAGCCAGCCATCCTTCAAGTAGGAGTGTGGGGCCGGTCACCCACTCGTCTGCAGCTGGGCAAGAGGCTCCCCGCAGGCCCTCAGCAGACAAGCAAGGCAGGTCTGATGAACCAGACCAACACATGTACTGCCAAGAGGCACAGCCTCAAAGGCCAGAGGGCAGGTTCTCACGGTCTCCACCCACACAGAGGCCTGGAGGGTACTCACAAGTGTGCCCTACAGGACACCAAGTAAATCAGATCAGGGTGCCAGCTGCCCACCATGTACCTATCCAGCTCTTAGCAGCTTGCCGGCATGCCAGGCCCCCCCTGTACAGGGTGTGGGGTAAAGAGCCAAGTCAGCCACCGTCCTGGGTGTCTGCAACAGTGGCCCTGGGAAACGGCAGGGGTGCTGACTGGGGTGTGGCCAAGTGCAGAAGGTACAGAGAGACAGGAGCCCCTGCATTCAACCATAACACACGAGCTCTGGAGGGAACGCCACTCCACTGGTAAGACTTGGTACTCCACTGCTGGCCAAATGCAGGACCAGGCGCCACACTGCTGCAAAGCCCAGAAGACCGTGACAAGAAGCACGACAGGCACGTGTTAAGAATCACACAACTGCTGGTGCTGGAGAGACACTGGCCCCAGAGGGGGAAGCTGCGGCCTGGACGAGTGGGGGACTGAGCTTCGGTCCCAATTCTGCCACCTCCAGCTCCACAGCCTGCACCAGCCTGCACCCCAGGAGGGCAGCCTCTCCAGGCTCTGCCCCTCTCCTCTTTCCCTCCTAATTCGCAGAGAAGCCCAGCAGCTTCCTGGCCGTGCCTTGCTTTGGAGGCCTTACCCTTCTGAGCACACTGAGAGGGCCGCGGCACAAAACCACCGTCTCTGAGGATCCATGACAAACCAAACCACCTTAGAAATGTGAAGCTTTCTGTACCAGTGCTCTTACAGGCCGGGGAACACAAGCCTGCTTCCAGTATTAAGCCAAGTGTGTAATCTGCAATATAAAAAGGTAGCGGGTCTCAGGAGAGGCCACGACTGAGCCAGTCAAACACACCGCATGTTTTATCGTCACAACCCAGGGTGACACACAGGGAGAAACTGTCTCTCCACTTCAAGAATAACAAGACTGATGCCTGCATCATATTGACTCTCTGGACTCAGAAATTCAAATGAGGAGATAACTTTTATTTATTAGAGCTGGCTCGTTTCTTTTCCTCTTTCCCAGAACCACAACAAACCACAGCCACAAAGCATTAGCAAGTGTTTCTGGATTGACAGATCAAACCACAGGATGATTAATGGACAACGTCTCGTTTAAAAGGAAATAATGGAAGCGGCAGCACTGGCTCCTTCCCGCCGGCCCCGAGTGAAGGGTTTCCCGTTTTAACTTTGATTATAAAAGCAAAGAGCCTAAAAGCGGGAGCCCACCCCAGAAAGTGCTTGCGCAGCCTGCCGCACAAGCTCACTGGCTGCAGTGGCCGGAGGGCAAATCGGGGAGGGGGGCCAGCACTTCCACCAAAAAGAGAGTCACTCCAGCAGCTCCCAGGAGGGTCTGATTGCTGACCCCTCTGCACACCTCCCAGGCACAAAACCTCTTTCCGTTGGCCGCAGCGTGGGCTGTAAGGCGAATATCTGACCATGCTCCCGTGGAAGCTCCTGGGAGGGTTAAACAAGCTAACAGGTGCGGACTGTGTAGGACAGTGATGGGCACTTATGGGCTCTTAATACGTGGAAATTACTGTGGTTTTTATTTTTTCTCCAGTGGTATGGGACGTTGGCTACTAAAATTACTTTTCAGTTGCCCATTAAAAGAAACAAGCGTAGGTATGGGGTAAAATATATTTCCAGCTAGGCCTATCACTTTAAGTTCAATAATCCTATGAAATGTTTACACTCTTAGGTTTGCAGAAATGAATTACTGGGCCATCTACCTATATTCAAAATAACAGGGAAACAGGAAACAACTTACAGGAACAGTGTGGAACGCTCAGCTCAGCTCAGCTCTGCCCCATCCAAGCAACAGGGAACAGCGCGGAACGCTCAGCTCAGCTCTGCCCCTTCCAAGCAACAGGGGAACAGCGTGGAACGCTCAGCTCAGCTCAGCTCTGCTCCATCCAAGCAACAGGGAACAGCGCGGAACGCTCAGCTCAGCTCTGCTCCATCCAAGCAACAGGGAACAGCGCCGGACGCTTAGCTAGCTCTGCCCCATCCAAGCAACAGGGAACAGCGTGGAACCTAGCTCAGCTCAGCTCTGCTCCATCCAAGCAACAGGGAACAGCACGGAACAGTCAGCTCAGCTCTGCCCCATCTAAGCAACAGGGAACAGCGGGAACAGTCAGCTCAGCTCTGCCCCATCTAAGCAACAGGGAACAGCGCTGGAACGGTCAGCTCAGCTCTGCCCCATCCAAACAACAGAGTTTCATTCCAGCAAGGACAGGAAGGTGGAGTTGAGACAAATGTGCACCATGCCAAGACTCATGTTCGTCCATCCTGACATATGCAACGCTGAGGCTAGGGCTGAGGCCTCACTGAGAGGACGTGGCAGCAGAAGCATGTTCCATCAAGATTCCGCTGCTCCCGACAGCCACGGAGGCAGACTCAGCCTGGACTCTGGGAGGGGACGACTTTCCATCTGCAACACTCACACCAGAAGGAAGCTGTTTTCTGAGGGTCATTGTTTGGATCACGTTTGCAGCAAAAATATATGTGAACCTGCAGATGCTTTGCTGAAACTCCTTCAGTTGGTCTGTGTGTGCCAGATCTCACTTGGAAATTTAGTCAAACGAACTCCTCTAAAAACTTGCTTTTGCAAACTTTTGTTGTATTATTAGATTTTGCAATAGGAGTTATTTTAACAATGTACAATATAATTAGCCACTTAATGTCATTAAGAAAATTTATGAGCCTTTGTGAGTTGAAAAACAGCCCCAAATGATATTTATTAACTATCCGGGACTAAAAATAGGGCCCTATTGCCTCAGTGAACCACATTTAAAAAAATGTAGAGTCACAAATAATATGTCTAATTACGTATTAAACTAATTCTCGCCTTCACCTTTTGAATTTCTAAACTCCTTACCTCATGTATCATTTTAATTATTTTTCCAGTTCATTCCCAGGGAAACTGGCTGATGGGGAATTAATTAATGGGTCCAATAAAGAGGCTGCCAGCATTGTTCCCGCACAATCTGCACCCTGGCCTCATTTGCATGTATCCTTTTATTCTAAACAATAGCACTGCTGAGATTTCGGCATGAAATTGTTAGCTCATTTAAAAGGACACAATCATATCCATTTTCACAGATATTCATCAATTATCACATTTCACTGCAACATGAATCCATGAATAGAGCAACCACTAGAGTTTCTGGCCCCAGGGTTTTAGAGAAATTACAGGTATTTAAATATCATATGGCATGTTCCACTTGATGAGATGATTCTGGATTATTTCAGGTCCACAGAAAGATCTTATGTGAAAAGCAGATGTTCTATGATGCTGTAAGTTGCAACATTAAAGTCCACACTAGAAGAGCTGCCTTCATCTTCTGACATCTCACAGCCTGGAGATTGCTATAGAGACTTCAGAGAAAGAAACGTGTTTTCCTTTGGTGATACTGGCTATCCTGATAGCCAGCAGTGTCCAGGATGCCTGCTCTCTACCCAGGGATGCTGGCAGAGAGGGAGAAAGGGCATTGAGGCAACGACTCCTCTCCCCCAACCGGTGGCTACCCCAGTCAAGGGTCCTGCCAGAATGGGAGCGTGGCACCCACATGGACACCCCGACGTCTGCCCACAAGGTCTCTGCTGCTGGCCTGCCAAGCCAGGTGAGTAGACGCTGCCTGTGGCCAGGCAGGGCAGCCCCTCTCCCCAGCTCTCCATGCCAAGCACTGTCGCTGACTCTGGTTGAGGTGTGTCTACTCCCTGCTCCCTCTCAATTGAAGGCTCCCCCAGAGCAGGGGACGGTGCTCACTGGTCTCTTGTGTCCAGCATGTAGCATTGGAATGTACCGAGTCCAAATGTTCAAAGAGGTGCTCAAAGCATCATACAGGACTGGATGGCCGACAGACGGACAAGTGTGTTCCAGAGAGAGCGCCCGACAAGCAGGCGTCTATCCCCATTCCTAGGCAGGCCTTCAGGTACCTGAAGAGGGCCGCCGAGTGGCGAAAGTGCTGAGCGGAGCACAGTTCTGTGAGTGCACGCATGCATGCTCAAGTGAGTGCATGCAGGCGCATGTGTGGCCTTAATCTGTTTCGAGTTATTAAATACACGACGATGGTCCCTTCCCGAGGCTGTGGCATCTCTGCCTGTTCTGGCCTGACCCTGACACTGCTCGCAAACCTCTCGCCCTGCTGAATCCCTGACACGACAGGGGCAGACGCACCCAGCAGCTCTGAGCATGGCGTCTTTGGATGGTGCCTCCTTTTGGATTATTTATTAAAGTCCACACCAGAGGCGCTGGTGCCTCCTTTACTCACTGAGCAGCTTTACCCATCTGGCGCCTCCTTCACTCACTGTGCACCCATCAGAAGGGAGTTCTCTGCAGACTACAAGGAGCATCGCTGCCAAGCGTGGAAGGCCCACCTCTGTCCTCTTGTACCCCGATGCCCACCTCTTTGTGCGCCCTGGCTTTCCTCCTGAGCAGTTGACCCTTCATCACGGGGATGAATAAAAGGAGGCAGGATCTATTAAACTATAAACAATGCCTGAAAGAGCTTGTGCTGGAATTTACAATGATTCTCTTCTGCCTCTAAAGGCCTGGAAGGAGAGACAGTAGTTAAAATGAGGGGCTTTTGTTGAGACAGTCTCACTCGGCTGCCCAGGCTGGAGTGCGGTGGCGCCATCTCGGCTCACTGCAACCTCTGCCTCCCGGGTTCAAGTGATTCTCGTGCCTCAGCCTCCTGAGTAGCTGGGTTTATAGGCACATGCCATCAAACTCTGCTGATTTTTGTATTTTTAGTAGAGACGGGGTTTCACCACGTTGGCCAGGGTAGTCTTGGAACTCGTGACCTCAAATGATCCACCCGTCTCAGCCTCCCAAAGTGCTGAAATTACAGGCATGAGCCACCATGCCTAGCCAAAAGGAGCCTTTTAAAAGGACTGGAATCAGGAAAGCAAGCCAGGCATAGGCAACAGAGTCTTCAGGGGGTCAAACCTTTCTATTAATAGGCACGCCCATTCAAGACAGAATTTGCAATGACCGATCCAAACACCAGCGTTAGAGCTGCATTAAAAAACAGATGTGGGGCTGGGCGTGGTGACTCACACCTGTAATACTAGCATTTTGGGAGGCCGAGGTGGGCAGATCACCTGAAGTCAGGAGTTCGAGACTAGCCTGATCAAACATGGTGAAACTCCATCTCTACTAAAAATACAAAATTAGCCGGGCGTGGTGGTGTGCTCCTGTAAACCCAGCAACTCAGGAGGCTATGGCAGGAGAAATGCTTGAATCTGGGAGGCGGAGGTTGCAGTGAGCTGAGATCGTGCCATTGCACTCCAGCCTGGGCAACAAGAGCAAAACTCTGTCTCCAAAAACAAAACAAAACAAAACAAAAACAGGTGTCGAATGGTCCAAGGAGGAGCGCAGAGATACAGGTATGCCAGGGGTCGAGCACAGTTCATGGGGGGGCCTGAGGTCTCCTCAATGCCCAAGGCAGATAAGTTTCAAAGAGGTCTGCTGCCTGGGAAATTGCTGCCTCCCAAGCTGCTGAGGGCTAAGGTACAGGGAACTGTGGAACAGAGCTGGCCAGTACTCTGTTAACACCGTGCTTTGCCTTCCATGAAAATACATGATAGCGGGCACATGGCCAGGCTGTGCTTCCCAGCCTCCCTCTGCAGTTGGGGGGCGCGCACTTGGTCCCTCTTCACCAAGGGATGTAAACAGAGGGGACAGGTGCCCTCCAGGGGGAGCGTCTCTTCCACGGGGCTGAGCCATGATATATACTATGCATCCTTGGGCAGCCAAAGCTTCCCTTCCCTCCCTCCCTTTTCCCTCCCCCCTCTCCCAGCCTCCCCCCGACTCAAGCATCCCCTCCTGCACCCTCCCAGTCATGCAGACATGTCCCAGCACACCACCAGCATTGCAAGGAACCTCCCTCGAGGGAGCCACGCACTTTGGGATTCAGGCGGCACCACACCCACCTGCCTGAGCACCAGGTGGCTTTGTCATTGTTTGTGTGAATTTTAAGATGCTTTTTCTTTTCAGCAAAACCAGTTTTTTAAGAAGTGCCTGTGGGCTGCACCCATATGCCTTGGTTTATCCAGTCCCCAGCAGCTTAGTTCCCAAAGTGCTGTCGGCATGTTGCAATGCGAAGTGTTTTGATGACATGACTCACCTTCCCCAGTTGTCCTCCATACATGTGTTTCTCACCACCGGCTTGTTTAATACAAGTCTCTCTGTATCTCCCAGGACGCACAGGCGGTGGGGACTCAGTGGAGGCTCTGTTCCTGGAGGTGTATGTCCAGCTGCCTGGTGGCCATGGGCCCCAGTGTGCCCAGGGTCCACTCACTCAGCATGTTCCCAAGGGGACACCACATTTCTCCTGCACCCTCCTTCCCTCCCACCCCACGCACAGCCAGGCACAGGGGCAACTGAGGAGCTCAGGCGGGGATTCACAACGTGGCCGAGGAGCCCACACGGCTCCTCACCTGAGGACCTGAAGTCACTCACTTAAAACAAAACAACACAACACTCAAAAGTGGCTGCTTTCTACATCTTACAGCTTTGCAGCTTCCTCACATAAGACGGGAAAACTGAGGATGTGACCCTACAGGGCTCCCTGCAATCCAACCCAACCAACCCAGGCCCAGCTGAGAGGCCTGCTAAGTCTTCGTGGAGACCCACAGCAAAAATAAATAAATACATACATGAAATCTTTCATAATACTTGTTTCCCAACCCTCCCCTAAGGCCAGGCAGGGGGAGGGGCAGGAGCCAGGCCTGCCCCCAACAGAAACAGGTCCAGAGGTGTCCAGCCACAGGAGAAGCCAGCAGGAGGGTCCCGAGCCCTGCTCCATGAAGAAGGGATTCCACTTGCACAGAGCCCACCCTGCGAGACTGCAACTCTCAGAATTCACTTTTCACTAATGTCAGGAGGAACCGAAAAGAACTCAAAAATAGCCTTAATTTGTAACTGAGATTCCTCTCCTTAAAAAAAAACCGATAGGCCGGGTGCAGTGGCTCATGCCTATAATCCCAGCACTCTTGAGAGGCCAAGGCGGGCGGATCATGAGGTCAGGAGATCGAAACCACCCTGGCTAACACGATGAAACCCCGTCTCTACTAAAAGTACAAAAAATTAGCCAGGCGTGGTGGTGCACACCTGTAATCCCAGCTACTCGGGAGCCTGAGGCAGGAGAATCACTTGAACCCGGGAGGCGGAGGCTGCAGTGAGCCAAGATTGTGCCACTATACTCCAACCTGGGCGACAGAGCAAGATTCCATCTCTAAATAAAGAAATAAATAAAATAAAGAAATAAAAAATGTAATAAACCCTGATACATCCTTTAAAAACTGCCTCTTTATCATGATAATGATTAAAATGTACAGTATATTTTTCAAAAAGACTGCCAACTATAGAGAAGAAATTAAAGACACTTGGAGAGTTAACATTTATTCTTCATGAAATTTAATTAAAAGCAGCACATTCCTGACACCTTAATGGGCCAGCAATCCTGAGTAAGACACGAGACACTTGCAGGGGCGATCTCAGCGTTTATGAATACCTAGATGCCCCCAAGATTCCTTCTAAATCACCTCGTCCTGCGCGACGGTGACGGCCACAGCCACCACAGAACCCCGCCAGGCACTGAGGAGGGCAAGGGGCAGTGAGTACTGAGCAGGGTGGGCAGGGCCAGGCCCAGTTTGGCCCTAAAGCCACATTTAATGATAGTGTATTCGCAGCAGTGAGAAAAGGAATCATTTTTTTTCTGAAAATGTACTACCATCTTCTGTAGTTAAAATAAAATGCCATTAGGTAAAATGGATCAGACTGAAGCATTTAATCCTCCCTGACATTAACCATACTGAGCCGAACGGCTCAATCTGCAGAGACAGACAACAGGGTTTCCGGTTTGCTAACTGTGTATTTGCTGAAGCACAAGTGGCCTCCGTGCTGCCTTGGGGCAGGGTGATGCCCCGCACTGCAGCCCGGGAACTCAGCAGCCGCACTGGCCTGTTTCGCTGCTGACCGGGAGAGGAGGGCCAGGCCACCACAGAGAGAGCGCAGGTGCCGGCAGCGGCTCCCGGCCATGGCAGAGAATCGGCCCTGCTCCACGAGGGCCTGTCCGTGGCCAGTGGATGTGTCCCCGAGCCCCGATCCTGATGGTTCCCGTGAACGTGACCTCACTGGAAAACAGGGCATCTGAAGATGCAGATCAGATGAGGCAGCGCTGCAGGAGGGTGGGCCCTGATCCAACGAGGGGCATCCTCACAGGAAGAGGACAACGTGGACACAGCCACACAATGGAAGAATGACAAGTGGCAACAGAGGCAGAGGCTGGAGTGAGGGTGCCATGAGCCAGGAACTCCAAGGATGGCTGGTAACACGTGGGGGCGGGAAGGGGAAGCATGGGGCAGATTCTCCCTCGAAGCTTCCAGAACAAGCCAGCCCTGCCCATGCCCTGATTCCAGAAGTCTCAGGGGTGTCAGCCTTCTGCGTGTGGTACCTGGCAGTTCCAGGACACAGATACTCCACACAAGTGACAGGCCCGTCCTGACGTTCTCCACCCCCTCAGGCATGACTGGAGGGGCGCCCAGGCTCGCTCTCGACACCGTGCTCCCCCAAATATTCCCGGAGCCCCAGCAGGCATGAGGCTGGTGGTGCCCGGGCCTTGTACCACAATGGCCAGGCTCAGTGTGCCCCCGCCGGCCTCGCAGCCTGGGACAGGGCAGGCTGTTTAATGCGATGGGGATGAGGACAAAATCCTGCTCATCTAGGGGCCCCCAGAGGCTGCTATGCCCGGAAAAGAGGGGGTATTCAAATAAATCAGGGCCCTGGACCCAGTAAGACTGTAGTTTGGAGCAAGTTCACCAATTGTCAGGATTCTCAAGTCTGTTTCATTTCAAACTGATGATTTAACTGAAAAACCATTCTAAGAAAAAGCATTACTCTTACTATCCTGAATGTTCCCTTCAATGGTATCAGGAAAATCCATACACACTCCCCTTGGGCCCATAGAGAAGGGACCCCAGGACACCCCACTCTCAGATGCGAAGTCTGGAGCCTGGCGGCTCCTCCTGCCACACGCCTGCCGCATCCCTACACGGGGTGCCAGTGGCCAGAGCACTGGAAACAAGCATGTGTGGCCTCCTCCGTCTGGGGTCAGAACAAAGCAGCTCGCACAGACCCGGCCCCAGGTCAGGGGCCAGCTGTCACAGGCAGGCACTCAGGGGAGGCTGCAGAGAGGCGCTGGCCTGCAGAGTCCCACTGCCGAAGCAGCATGCAGGCTGAACAGTCCCAAGGAACACTCTGTGTCACCGCCTCTGGGAAGAAATCTGCACTTGGGTACACTCGGGTACTGCTGCAGAGGGAGAGAAACACTGGCTCCCAGAAACCCTGTCTCCAGAAAGCTGAGGGGCTCAAAGGGCTCTGGATGGGCTTCTGGCCACAGGCAGGGGCATGGTCTGGCTCTGATCCCAGGCTTCAGGCCGTCGGGGCCTCCGGGTGCAGGCTAAGGGTGGCAGAGAGGTGGGGCTGCATCTGCGGATCCAGTTGTGGAAAGATGCAAGCACTTCCATGGAGACATTCAGAGTGTGGGTCGGGCATCCGGAGGGTGGGTCTGGAGCATCCGGAGGGTGGGTCACGCATCCGGAGGGTGGGTCGGGCATCCGGAGGGTGGGTTGGGCATCTGGAGTGTGGGTCAGGCATTTAGAGTGTGGGTCGGGCAGAGTATGGGTCAGGCATCCAGAGGGTGGGTTGCGCATCCGGAGGGTGGGCCGGGCATCCAGAGGGTGGGTCAGGCATCCAGAGGGTGGGCCGGGCATCCGGAGGGTCAGTCGGGCATCCGGAGGGTGGGCCGGGCATCCGGAGGGTGTGTCGGGCATCCGGAGGGTGGGTCCGGGGGTGGGTTGGGTATCTGGAGTGTGGGTTGGGCATTTAGAGTGTGGGTCGGGCAGAGTAAGGGTCGGGTATCTGGAGGGTGGGTCAGGCACCTCGCCTCCATGACCAGATAAGAGACACAAAGCACTGATCCTGCAGGCACAGCACCCTTCACTGTCGCCTGCCAGAAAACTGCCAGAAAGGAACCCACGTGTGACCCAGCCACGCAAAGGGCAGGCCTGGGTGTGACCTGAGTGCGGTCAGAGGAGCGGTCACATATCCACTAGTCCTACCATATGCAGGCCCCAAGGACACCCTCCCTGATTTTAGAGTGGGTATGGACGGGTACAGGAGGTCACTCTAGCAGGAGGAACAGGAGATGATGCCAACAGGAAGACAGGTGAAGAAGACGGATGATTGCAGGAGGCAGGAGCTGCTGGTGCCACGGCTCTGGGAAACCCCTCTCTTCCCGTGTGCTCAGCCGAAAGCTTGCCACTGCTCCACCAGGAGGGGAGTCCACATCCCTCCATGATTCTGAGTGGGCCATGATGGAAGAGGCCCAGCACAGTGGAAGTGATGCTACGTGCCCTCCGAAGCTAGACCGCTAACAAGCCAGGCACTTCCACCTTGTTCCCCCTCACATTTAGCCACCATGCTGTGAGGAAGCTCAAAGCAGCCCACGGAGAGGCCCACATCAAGAGGAGTGGAGGCTCTCAGCCCCCACCCTGGCTGAGCTCTCTGCTGAGCCAGCACCAACTTGCCAGCCAGCTAAGTGAACCGTCTTCCAACCTGCGGGTTCTCTAGCCCCCGGGAAGGCCACCCAGTCCAGCCATCTGCACTGAACCCTGCACACACTGTGTATCTGTGAGCAAAACAATGGTTATTTTTGCTATTTAGTCATGAAGTTTGGCGTGACTTGTTTCACACTAATTGGTAACTAGACCAGTAACTAATCCAGATGAAACCTGCGGGCTGCCCAGGTTATCCATGACTGGTGGGTGTGGCCACGAGCAGCCATTCCAAGTCGAGGAAGAAGACTGGCTCTTAAGACCCTGCTCCACAGCCCCTGCAAGCCACCACATGCAACAAGTTAGCTTGGTCCTGCGTCTGGGAAAAAGCCTGAAGGCGGGAAACAGCAGAGTGAGTGCAGGAGCATGGAAATAGGGAGAGGCAGCACCACGCTGACCGCAGAGGAAGGAGGCCATCTGAAGGCAGGCACGGTGGAGAAACAGGACGGGCAGAGCAGGAGCTGCTCCGGGTGCAGGAGCAGCAGGACTCCGGTGGAGGATGGGACAGCGGGGAAGAGTCTAGGCCAAGGGTCTCACCTAGTGATCTCACCCAGAATCACCTGGGGCTCAGGAGCCACAGATGCTTGGATCCCCACCCCCAGAGACCCCAATCTAATGGGGTGTTGGTATAAAACCACCCCAGGCAGTTCCCATGTGCAGCCAAGGCTGTGCGCGACTGGCGCTCTAGTGTTGGGGGTCAGGGATAGCGGCCGTCACTAAGGGCGCCCAGCAGGAGTGGTCTGAGGGCAGGTCAAGAGACTCCGTCAGGACTCGGGAGGTCTGCGCTGCATGTGGGCCCGAGGCTTCTCTCCTCACCCACCTCCTAAGGACAACCACAGACTGTCCTCATTTCCCTACTCTCTCCACAGGAAGCCGCACCTATGGCTTCAGTTTATGTCTTGATAGCAATAAATCACTATGGCACTTAAACGCTAGAGGACCCATCATGCACTGCATTTTGGAATAAAACAGAAGAAACATACTGATGTTGGCCCAGGACAGAGGAAGCAACACCAAATGCTTCATTCAGGCAGCCACATGCTGCTTCTGACCCAACTGGAAAGCCAGCCGGCCCAGCCCTCATCCTCCCTCACCCCGCAGAGAAGGGATCTCAAGACACGAGCAGGTGTACGAATCCCCAGGAGCACACAGACTGCCGGGATACACAGAGCTTCTGATTCAGGAGGCCTGGGGAAGACCTGAGAATGTGCATTTCTAGCAAGTTTCCAGGGAATGCCGAGGCTGCTGGTCTCGGGTCCACACAGCCAGAACCCTGGAAAAACATTCCACATTCTGACTGACGGCAACAAAGGGGGTGAGGAACTGACTTTGTCACACTGTTTTTTTTTTTTTTTTTTTTGAGATGGAGTCTCACTCTGTCACCAAGGCTGGAGTGCAATGGTGCGATCTTGGCTCACTGCAACCTCCACCTCTAGGGTTCAAGCAATCCTCCTGCCTCAGCCTCTGGAGTAGCTGGGATTACAGGCATGCCCCACCACACCCAGCTAATTTTTGTACTTTTAGTAGAGACAGGGTTTTGCGGAGTTGGGCCGGCTGGTCTCGAACTCCTGACCTCAAGTGATCCGCCCACCTCAGCCTCCCAAAGTGCTGGGATTACAGGAGTGAGCCACCACACCTGGCCTTGTCACACTTTCTAACCTCAAGCAGGGAAGAAACAGATGAACGATTTTAAGGAAAGAATCCTTTACAATGACAAACCACTCCACTACACAAAGACATGAACCACTGACAATGCGAAATCCTGGCTAGACCTCGAGATGCCGATGAAGACTGGAAGAAGTCAGGTCAAACGGGCATATGCTGAAGCCCAGCTTGTCTGAGACTATGGAAGAGACAAAACAAAGCCGGCGAGTGTGTGTAGGTCTCTGTGGGCGGCTGTGCTGAGGATCTCAGGCCACCCTGGGATCTGCGCTAGAAGCCTCTGTGAGGGCTGCTGGTGTAGCCAGGGCTCCACCAGGTGCTGGTGGCTTAGGACGAGCAGGACAGGACATCCCCTCTTGAGGGACTCCCAGAACTGTGGAACCAGGCAGGGACCACGACTGAGGCAGAGGAAGGGGTGAGGGGAGGAGAAGGAAGCCCCAGGACACTTGGCATCTCTGAGAGAGACAAGCCAGGCCCTACATTCTGCCCCAAGGAAAGCATCCGGGGCACCTTTACAGAGGACCGTGCGTGGTAGGGGCACTGAGGAAGACAGCGTGGCTCAACCTCTCCAGGAGGCCACATGTGAGTGGTTCCATGGTTACCCTGAATCACCCCGAGTGTCACCTCGGGGGTTGCAAATACACCTTAACTGGGCAAAGACAATAAAACACAAGTGACCACCTGCCCTCTGCAACCGCCCTGATGATGGGGAGCCGAGCGGCCTGAGACATGAGGGATGCCCCGGAGAGCCTCCGAAGGCACCTGTGGCTGGCCCAGCTCCACTACATTGTGTGCCCTTTCTGACACCAGTTTCCTGTGTGATTTGGCGATTATTTGTCTGCTAAGCCATCACCAACTTTTCCCAAAAGAAAGAAGGTCAGAAACCCTTAACAGGGGCCACAGAAGCTGAAGGGAGGCCTGATCTGCCTGCTGCAAGTACGCGGGGCACTGGCTCCTGGCATCCCAGGTTCCAGGATAAACAGAGCTGACAGTGCATAAACACGCACCAACAATCAGGACATAAACTGCCACGGTCCTGTCCAAACGAGGCCTTTTCTCCAGGATCCTGAGCCCCAGAGTCCGCCTCAGACAGGAGGATGGCCATTTCACGTGCGCTCCCCTGCAGCCCAGGGGGTTGTTCGACGCTCCCCGCAGCCCTCCCGCGCCCCGGAGCAGACAGCTCAGCCTGGAGCTCATCTTCTGTGAAACACACAAACAACATGGCACTCATTCGCACAACTGAAACTGTGCACTTTTATAGTCACAGATGGTCCTCTCCAAACCATCTTTAGTAATAATCGTAAGATCCCTCCTGTTACCGTAAAGTCTAAATGCCAGAAATACGTGCTGGCTGAGACCTGAAAGTGCAGGGAGGCTGCCGGAGCTCGGGCAGAAATGGCGCCTGCGTATCATTCCAATTAGCTCATGATAGAAAAAGAGACCTTTGAGTCTCACACACTTGGAGGCGGGAGCTTAAAAAACGGCCTTTCAGGAGGTCGGTAATTTTTCATCCCTTAAAATAATTTATGTTGCCAAATCCCTCAATTAAACAAGTATCTCTGGGTGACAGACACAGACTTGCTCACATTGGGGGTGGAAACACACACACATACTCACAATTCAGTGCTCAGGAGAAAACTTTAAAACCTTTACATGTGGCTCAGATGACTCCAGCGGAAAGAAGGCGCAAAGCTGTGGCTTCTGAAAGGCGAAGTGAGAGTGGGTGCTGGCGAGAGGGGCGGGGGACGCTGCCGGTGCAAGTCCCTGCTGGCTTCACCTGCTATTTCTCGCTGCTCTCTTACAGCATCAAGAAAGGGCCCCAGGCCTCAGAAGAGTGCGCGCCCACACCAGCGTGTTCGAGATGCCCAGCAGGGCCCTGGCAGAAAGCCCAGGTGCCAGGCAGTAGAGACGCCCACACGGCATGGCCTGTCCCCCCGGCGCTCTGCTACTTGCCAGCTGGTGGCTTTGGACAAGAGCACCTGCCCTGGCTGAGCCTCGATGTTCACATCTGTACGGTGGCCGTCGCAGTGCCTACTGCGGTTCTCAGGATGACAGGGGATGTGTGGAGGGCCCAGTGCGGGACCTGGACACTCCTCAGCTCTTGTGTGATGATGACCAGTCCTTCTTCACTGTCAATCGAGGTAAGGGGTATGGGGAGAGGTTCCCCAGGGCCCCACCACTGCTCAGAACCTGCCGCCTTCACCTGGGGTCCCAGCGGGCCCCATTCATGCTCCTTAGTCGTTCCATTTCATTTATGCCACCCTATCCAGCCAACAGTCAGAGAGCAACACGGCTGTGACAGACACTGTTCGAGCACTGGGACCTACAGACCAACCCCTCCAAGGCCCAGGCCTCAGGGAGCCTGGTGGGACAAAGCCACTGTGGCTGTCCAGGGACCTGGCCTGTCCACCTGGACATCTCTCTGAGCCCTGCCTCCTCGGTGTAACAGGAAATCACAGGTACATGACAATGTGTAACTGGGAACCAGGGGACAGTGGCCTGGAGCAGGCAGAAGAGAGGGCAGAGAGATCAGGGAAGAGTGGTAAGGGAGGGAAAGCAGGAGCTAAGAGGAAGGAGGGTTCTCGGGCTGGACTAGACTGGACTGGGCGATCATAACCACGAGGAGCCAGAAGAGGAAGGACAGTGGGGCTCGGGCTGAACTCCTTCCTGCAGGGCTGGCCTGGCTGCCCAGCACCGGTCCTGTGACAGCTTCTGTCAGGCGGGTGGAAACACAAGCTCGGGGGCAGGGGAGAGGGACAGATCACAGGAGTCTAAGAAGAAAATTAAGTCAGAAACAAGCAGCTCCAGGTCTGCACGGCATGGGGAGGAGGCTGGACCCCTCAGAGCACACCCACCACTGAGACACAAAGGCCCGCTAAGGGCAGGGAGCTCCGGCTGGCTGGGCCAGAGGAGTCCACATGCAGGGCGTGGCATGAAGCTAGCCTGGTACCTGCTGAGACGAGAGTGGCCACCAGAGCTCAGATTTGTTGGGCAGTCCTTGCTGTGCCAGCCCCTTGGCCTGCAATCCTTGCTGTACCTAGGGCAGCCCAAGGGGCCAGAGGTCGAGGCCCAGTGCCATGCAGTAGCTGAGATGCTCGTAGGGCCTGTCTGACCAAAAGCCCAGAATCTTCGCCTGTCAACTGCCCACGGAGGCAGTCCCTCGACAAGTGTAGTTGCATTTTACTTCATAAACCCCCCACGGGGCAGTGGTGACCATTTTGATATGGTGTGGCTGTGTCCTCACCCAAATCTCATCTTGAACTGTAGCTCCCATAATCCCCATGTGTCACGGGAGGAACCTGGTGGGAGGTGAGTGAATCACGGGGGCGGGCTTTCCCGGGCTGTTCTCATGATAGTGAATAGTCTCACGAGACCTGATGGTTTTATAAAGGGCAGTTCCTCTGCACACGCTCTCTTGCCTGCCGCCGTGTAAGACATGTTTTGCTCCTCCTTCATCTTCCACCATGATTGTGAGACCTCCCAGCCATGTGGAACTGTGAGTTCATTAAACCTTTTTCTGTATAAATTCCCCAGTCTTGGGCTGGTCTTTCTTAGCAGTGTGAGAACAAACTAATACACATCTCCACTCGGCTTAGTGAAGTGAGGGGATGTGCCCACGTCTCCCGGAAAGAAAGCACAGCGCTTTTCCATCTGGGTTCGAGCCACCCCTGGTTCCCTGCACCCGGAAAGAAACCTGCAAAAGTCCTGCTGCAAACTGCAGGGGAAGGCGGGTGGTGGCCTGAGGGCCATGTGGTGGCAGGCAAGAAGTTCAGTTCTTGAGACTGGAGGAGCTCAGGACTGGCTGGGAGGGGAACAGGGGAGGGGAACCCTAGCTGGGGCCCAGGGCTCAACTGTGACAGCCTCAACCTAATTGACGAAGAGGTGATTCCGGCTGAAACCCACTACAGACTTCCAAAACTGACCAAACTTGACAAGAGCCTCAGAATCCAACACTGTATTCAGTCTGACTCCCCGGGCCTGAATGCCACAGAGCCGGGGCGAAGGCAGGGTCAGGCACCAGCTGGGTGGGTTTCTCCTGAGTGGCTGGGCCTGGGCAGCAAGGCAGGGAAAGGCAGTATAGGAGGCGGCTGCTGGACCCCTGCCTGTGACTGCAGCCTGCCAGCACCCCTCCATGTTGGACACCCCTATGCCCCTCTGCTCCATGCCCCTCCCACTCTGTGTCTGTCCCTGCAGCTGCCCCTGCTAAAATGCCGTGACCTCACTCTGAGGAACACCACCCCAGATGCTGCTCAGACAGTTCCCACCGGTCTGGTAAGAAGGTCCCCTGCCATGGGACCATGTTCCAGGACAGAAGGCCTGACATGAGTGTGGCCACATCTGTGTCCTTAAGACCCAGCCAGCTGCCCAGCCCAGGCAGCAATGAGAAGACCCACAAGGAGAGAGGATGGTGGCTGCACACAGACGGGGTGGAGAGGGATTTGAGAGGCATCTGAGGGAGGAGTGGGTGACGGATGGCACAGGGCACAGAATGAATGGGCGCTCTCTTCTGGCTTCTGCGTCAGGAAGGCGGGTGGTCTCATCTACTGAAAAGCAGGCTCATTCTGAAGGATACTGCTCAAGGCTCCACGGTGAAGTCAAATCAACCATCAGCTCACAGGGAGCACTGCACCTTCAAAACCCACTCCAACTTAAACACGCTCTCAATCACTGGCATGCACCCAGCAGAGAAGATTTCCTTAAATGGCAAGCAGGTCTATAGACACAGGAGCACCAAGGGCACTCAGGTAATACTGAGGGACGTAATCCGTCTACACCACGGCTGGGGCGGCGGCAGTGTGGAGCAGCACCCCGCCCATCCCGCCACCCACACATGCTCTCCCTAAGAGACTTCTTCGGGCCACCGCTACCCCACCCAGACAGCTCCAACAGACCCAAGGCAATGCCGGTCGGTGATGTGTGCACGGGAAACCTAACTCAAGCAGGTAATGAAGCCTGATCACAGGAGCCCTGCCCAGCCCAACAGTCCCAATGACGAGGAGTCCTGCTCCCTGGACACCACCTTCCTTCCCATGGAGCTGAATGGCAAGGGCCCTCAATGGTGTATGCCCATTGCCCATTTCCCATTACCCAACAGCTCAGACCCAACTATGGCTGAGGCCACCAAATGTGGGCGGGGTGACATCTACGCTATGCCCTATTCATCCCAGCTCCCAACAACAGGCAGGGGCTTTTAAATGGCTTTTTCCCCCTGGCCCCAAGTGCCAGAACAGCTCTTGCCCAGCCTCCTGGGCATGCCTGCCCCTCTCCCTCCCTCTCCACGGTGGTTCCTTTGCCTGGCTGCATCTCTCTGCCTCCCACACCTCCCTAGTGCTGAGATGCCCTGAGGCCAGGGGCTGCACCTCACCCATGACACCAGCTAGTAGCATAGGGTCGGACTCCAAGTTCTTGCCTTACAGATCTTTGCTGAATGTCACGAATGTACATACCTGATAGGGACCTAATCAAAATTCTCAGTAAGATCGATGATTTGGATGTGTATTGACACAGTCACCACTGGGACTAGTTTATTGCACCCATCCACTCACCCATCTATTCATCCATCCTTCCCTCCCTCTGTCCAAATGACCACTGCAGCATGGGTTTGCCAGAGACGTGCCAGGGCAGTTAACCACCCACCCACTCCAACGCCAAGCATCAGCTCTGGGCTTGACAGCACAACGCTCACCTGACTGCGCTGTGCTCCTCCTAGAGCTCACAAACAGATCAAGACAATGGCAACAGGAAGAGAAAGACCTGTGGGGGGAGCGGGGGCAGAGCCCCAAGCAGGGCACAAGGGCCAGCCCAGCAGGTGTGGGCTTGTGGCAGACCCCAACACCCCAGGAGGGAGCGAGCAGCCAGGTAGTGTTATACCCAGCTCCTGCCGGTGCCCTCAAGACCCCCTCACCTCCTCACCTCCTCCATTTCAGAGGCAAGAAAGAGGCTCAGAGGCCAGGTCCCCTGCCCATGGCCACCCAGCTGCTCAGGGGTGGTCAGGACTCCAACCCGGGGCCATGCTGGGCCTGGGCTGTGAGCCCCAGCTCGTGCTTTCAGGGTGAGAATACCAGGCCTACACACGCACCCCACAGCCTGTGCCCTGTACACCACAACGCTTCCGCTATTGACAAGGTAACGATGGGAAGGAGGGAGATTTGAGGGAATTGGATAAGCCCCTCACCCTTGCCCCACAATTTCTGCGTGTGCACAGTCATCAGCCCGACCTCCCCAGGAACAGCACTCACTGGCAACCGCGTAGGTGCCCGCCACCAGCCCTGCTACTCGACTTCCATCAGCAGCAAAGTGCCTTTCTTTGCTTATCCCATCAGCGAGGGAGAAATGGATGCCCAGGATTCGATGGGCCTGAGAAGGAAGTGGAGTTGCACGGCCAGAATAGCCATGAACTGCCGCTGGGACGGCTCTCAGCTGCACTAACAGATAGACATGGCGAGGCCGCAGGAAGGACAGATGGACATGGTGAGGCCGCAGGAAGGACGGATGGACATGGCAAGGCTGCAGGAAGGACGGATGGACATGGCGAGGCCGCAGCAAGGACGGATGGACATGGCGAGGCCGCAGGAAGGACGGATGGACATGGCGAGGCCGCAGGAAGGACGGATGGACATGGTGAGGCCGCAGGAGGGACGGATGGACATGGCGAGGCCGCAGGAGAGGACGGATGGACATGGCGAGGCTGCAGGAAGGACGGATGGACATGGCGAGGCTGCAGGAAGGCCTCCCAAGCAGATGCTGGAGGCAGCTCTGTGGAGTGTAAGTCACGCAGGCAGGAAGCAGGGGCAGAGCGGGAGGTGGGCCGGGAGTGGACACAGACGATGGGGGAGGACGGCCAGACAAAACCAGCACCCCTCAACTCGAGCAGTGCCACGAGGAAGAAGGAAACGAAGTCCCTGGCTGGCTATTCTTTGTCTCCATCAGCTCTTCCAACATGAGCAGCGGCAGGCCCACTCGTTCCTAACTTGGCCAGGTGAGACTTCAGGATCCGCCATGTGTTCCCACCAAAATCTTGCTTTTTTCCCAAAACAGCGAAAAGTGCCCATCTTTTTCTGCACTTTGGGTCCCTGCGTGACCTTCCTCCTCTCCTAGCAGCCAGGGGTGCTGGGGGCTTGAGTCAGGGATCCATGCCCAGAGCCTGGAGAACTGGCTGCTACCCAGAGGCTCTGAGCAGCCCAGGGAGGAAAGTGTGGCTCTCACACCGAGTCTGGTCCTTCGAAGCCGGCTGATGAGTCAGGGCCTCTCCCAGCCTGTCTCCTCTTCCACACAGCAGAGAACTGACAGCCCATAGTAACGGCTGCCCTTCTAGAGCATTCCCATGTCCTTGGTTCAATTCCACTTCTTAGGACGGCTGGGGCTGCGGCTCACAGAGCCTCCTCCTGTTGCTCCTGGAAGACTGAATGTGCTGGTACGTGCGCGCCCACGAGGTAGCACGCAGGAATCCAGCCCAGTGCCTGCAGCGCAGAGGGCTCAGCCAGCGCCAGCAAATGTCATGCCGTCAGCCGATTCAAGAAAATGACTAACGATGTTCCTTGGCCAGATGAGCTTCACGATACGTCGTGACTTTGCCCCACACCAGCCTCTCAATCTCCTCCTGTGCACGGCGGCCTCCCCTCCTCACTGGCTTCTCTGGTGGCTTGGTCCTCTGCTCTCCTGATCCTCACAGGCCTGGGAACTGCTGCCCCAAGTGGAAGAGAAGCGCCGTCCATCTCCTTCAAGGGCTCCGGAAAGCAGCGCTCCTGAGGCCTCTCAGTGGGCCTGACAAGGCAGCCCTGGGACAGGCCGCCCTGCTTGCTGGTCCTGCAGGGAGCTGTGGCCTCCAGGGGAGGGGGTGCCCTACCGAGGGGGACTGGGACAGCAAAGCCCCCAGGCTCTGCCTCTCAGGAGGGGCCCTGGTGACCCCACACCTTCTCCACTGCAGAGCTGAGAAACAAAGACACGCCCACCCCCACCTGCAGGCAGGCAGGGAAGAGAGCGAACAGGAGGCGGCGGAAGGTGGCGGAGGAGACCCCACCCCCCGGGCCAGCGGGGACATGCAGGAAGCAGTGAGGCCCTGGGCTGCTGGTGGGCACGATGCTTGGGGCAGCACTCGGACGCAGTGAAGGTACCAAAGTCAAAGGACAGAGACGTGACAGTGTCCACACAGGCAAAGAAGAGGAGGCCAGTGTGCAGGTGTACGGAAGCCCAGCCAGCGGCCCAGCATGTCACGGCTGCATGGCATCGGGGTTTCCACCAAGACCCTAAGACCATCAACAGGAGGACACTGGGTCCCGCAGAGGACCGGCCAGGCAGCCGCGACGTACTGACAGACAGGACACCGCTACATGGTGAGCCTGGAGTCCCTGACTGGGGGCAGTGGCCTGGAGGGACAGGAAGACGCCCTGGGGACTGTGGGAGGCCACCCTCCTCTGGTCCTGGCTGCCCCGCAGAGCCTGCACAGTGCTGTGTACGGTGACAGGAGGATCCTGCTCAGGACAGATAGAGCCTCCAGCCACTGCCCCCTCAGAGCAGGGGGCCATGGCGTGGCTGGGCAAGCACAGGGCCGTCCCCACAGAGAAGCCTTGTGCAACACTGGCAGGCAATATCCTGGGCACACCACACTGCGTGACCCTGGGCAAGCCCCCTCCCCACTGCGGGAGGGTCTCCGGGTCCTCTCTCTGTACAGAGTGCATCCCAGGGGACCCGTCCATCAGGCCACCTCCTTCTAAATGGATCAAGCCCACCTTCCTTCCTGGCCTCCCACCTCCTCACCTTGAGGGTCCCTGCCAGGCATCCCTGGGCTCTCCCTGACTGATACCAGGAGGACACACAGGCCTGTACGGCCGATGGGCACCTCATCAGGAGGGCACAGGCCCGACTTCTGGACCACGAAATGATTCAGTATTTCCCAATGGACTCAAGTATTCAAAATGAATATAAATTGCTGTAAATAAGTGCTCATAAAAACAAGTTAGAACACTGAAAACATCCCATTCTAACTCCAGACTTGGCTTTCTGGGCTGCCTGCAGCTCTCCAAATGAGCCCATGTTCAGAGTGACAGAGGACCTGCGGACACCTTGCTGGGGATGGGAGGCACCCTACCAGCTCTGTGCTTTCTGTCCCCACGCGCAGATTCCCTGGAGGCTGAGAAAGCAAACACCATGAGCTGTGCTTGTGGCAATGCCCTCCGCCTCCGTTCACCTCCGAACAGTGACCGCCTTTCAGCGCAAGATTCTGGAAGAGCAGGTAGCCAGGAGAGCACCACTGAAGCAAACTTAATCCCAGAATACAAACCGGAGGACTCTTCCCCACTCGTCACAGAATATAGTGGGAGCAGAGGAACAAGAGAGGTAGGAGAGGAGCCGGAGAGGAGCAGCCCTGGGGCTGTCAGAGAGCGCCGGCCGCCCCCTACCCCCGGCAAGCAGCTGGGGCTCACTGCCCCAGGAGGGCCCACCTGCTCCTGTCACAGAGGGTCTCCTCCAACGGAGAGCCCCACAGCCTGGCACAGGCCCAGCCTCTTGAGGGGACCTGAAAACCACTACTGGCCCAGCCCTCCAGGAGAATCACCAGGGCCTCTACGGGAAGGGCTTTTTGAGATCCACGGATGTCCCAGCTCCCTAAGCCACGGCTGCAGCACCCAGGGTCAGCCCTGAAGCAAGTCCAGGAGGAGGCAGAGGCACAGGGCTGAAGACCGTAATCCCAGAACCAGACTGTCCTTTAAGGTTGGAAAGACGGTACTTTCCAAATGTGTGCATTCGGGAATATTAAAAAAAAAAAAACAGTCTTACAAAGATTTAAAAATTAAATTGTAGTTAATTCTCTATAACCAGGTGCCTTCTCTGAGAAATACAATTATAGGGAAATTTGCTCTAGTCTGGAAACTGGAGGTTTATGTATTTAGAGACAACAAGATTACTGGAATGTTCTGCTGAAGCAGAGGTGGGAGCTCCTCCCCTGCTCCCACCCCTCAGCTCCTTTTCTACTAACTACAGCCCTGAGGGAAGAACGGTCCCTGCACTGACCCAGTCTCCCACAGGGTCACAGGGGGCAGAACCCACGGAGCCCCCTGGGGGAGGCTCCAGAGCCACTGCCCCAGGCACGTCTCCTTAGCAGAGAGCACTGCTGCCCCTAGGCAGCTGCAAAGGTCCTCGAGGCTGCCACCCCTCTCTTTCCCCCCCCTCGAGTTGGCGTGTCAGCCTCCTCATCCAGCGACATTGTGACCAGGAGCTGCCACCCAGGGTCAGAGCTGAAGCCAGTCCACCTGCACACAGCATGGCAGACACACCACAGGCTCCTCCCGCGCTGTCCCTGCCACTTCCACCTCCATCGCTGCGTACTTCGCCCTCCTCCACCAGCCTCCAGGTTCTGCCCTCACGAGGTCCTTCCCGAGCCCCTCCACCGCCTGCAACCCGACTCCGGGCCTCACATGTCTCTGGCTGTTCTTAGTAGCTGTCTCCCTTGACCACCCTGTATTCTGTGCAGAAGGCAAGCTCCTAGAATCAGGGTCCAAGCGGTGCCTGGAGACGCCTCGCGTGCGGTCCCAAGCAAGTGCTGGCTGCACCAGTGAACACTCTGAACCAATGCGCTCGACCTTAAAATGTCCCACTAAGACACCACGGATGAAGTGAAAGGTTACCTAAAAAACACGGCATAGCCAGCCGCTAAGAACATGGGAAGCTTCTGAAATTAAATAGCACCCATGGAAATAAAAATGGAATGAGGATGTTTCTGTCTACTGCTTAACCAAATCAGGAAAAGTGAGGTGAAGGAAAATGCCCAGTGACGGGGAAAGGTAAAGAAAATGCCCCTCATGTACTGCTGGCTGCAGAGCAAAGCAACTCAGCGGGCCCGCACAGTCGCTTGGCCGAGTGCGCCCAGTTCCTCCAACACGGGGGGGGACGCGTCACCGGTAGCCCCTCTCCTGAACACCTCTCTTACGGGACTATTTCTAAATATAGGAAAAGCTTTCAGCACAAATATATCATCTCTCAGTCATAATTACACTGAAACATCACCCCACCACATTTAAGTAGACTATCATCCAGCCACAGGCCAGAATATTGTGCAATGATTTGAAATAAGAGATACAGACTCCAGACTAATACGGAAAGCATTACGACCGGGCAATGTGACAGAGGCAGACAGAAATGTACATACCTGACTTGTATTATGTTTTACAAAAGCTCGTAGAAAGGGACAGAAAACAGACACGAACACCTGCTTCAGCTGTGGCCATTCATGTTGGGTTGGATATATTCAAAGCGGACAGTTTCCTTCTTTAATCTCTGTAAAATTTCAGCAATATACATGCACTCTCAGGATGAAACTTTTAAAATTAACGTTTTAGAAAAACAAACAGTAAAGGAGACCAGCGGAGAAGTGCATCTCGTCTGCAGGTTTACTTAGAGCAGCGCCACCCGCGCAGGGTCCCTCCGCCCAGTGCCCCAGAGGTGTAAGTGAACCCAGCCCGGGGGCCTGCTCTTCTTTCCCACACACACTTATGTGTGCTCAACAATTAAGTACCAAGAGGTTCGCCCAGGAGCTGGGAGGTTAGTATCAGGAAATGTCAATGCTGGAAAAGAGGCGTGAAGCTGACGGTTCGCCCAGGACACTGTCCTAATATCACAAGCCTGGTCACGAAGGGCCCAGAGAGGAAGAATACAATGTGCGCTCAGCAGAACTGCGTGCACCACACTGGGGACCCAGGCCAAGTGCCGGCCTCCTCTTCCCGGCCATTATCAAAAGGTCACAGAAAATTGGACTGGAAACCTGGAGAATACTCCCCATGCTGGGGACACACAAGGCCAAGCTCCTGAAAGCAATTCTTAGGTTAACTTCTCCTGTTTGGATTTCTTCCAGAATACATAAAAATGAAGGTAATTACCAGGCTACATGAGACCTTGAAAGAAGAACCTATAAATCCAGGGCTCATGTGGGCAGTCAGGTACGCCCCTGCATGGGGGCCGCCATGTCCAAAGGGTCCTGTGCAGGCCCCTCACCCCCACACTGCTCCTGATGATGGCACGGCAGGGGCCCCACCTCCCCCCAGGGCTGGGCAACAGCAAGACAGCTCTTCCCCGTCCCAGCCTACAGAGGAGAAGCGATGCAGGAGCGGCCTGCGTGGGGGCGGCAGAGGAAGGGCAAGGGACGGGAGCTGGCGGGAGAGGCCTGGCCTGAGGGAGCTGTAAGTGCCTCCCATGGCTCTGTCTGGCCCATGCTCCTGAGGCCCAGCGGCAGCCACTATGGACGTCTGGAAGGCAAGGCTGCTGTGTCCTTCACCCCTTACTCCTTGTCCTCTGCCTGCCAAGGAGGCCTCTGTCACCAGGGACCCTGGCTGGAGACTCCTGAGCACCGTCTCAGCAAGTGACATAGGGACTGGATGTGCTGGGGCCTCACCACCCTGTCCTGGAAGGTGACGCATCCTCCATGTCCCAACCTCTGGCTGGATGCCACTCTCCCTACCCTGACAGCGACCGTGGGTGACCCTGGGCTCGGACTGGCCCAGTAAATGCTAAGGGGGTGCTCTGAGGGGGAGCCTTCCCACACTGTGAAACCCTGAAACCACACCTCACAAATAAGATGGGTCCACACACACCTCTCAGCGGCAGGGCCCGGCCTGGGCTCCTCTCTCAGCTACACCCAGAGAGCTGAGTCCCAGGATCCACAAACACAGCAAGAGCCGCAGAGCTAGGGCAGCCCGGGGTGGACTGGAAGCCACCTCGCCTCCACTGGGACCTGCTCTGGCTTTTTTCTTGTGCCTTTCATTGAAAGAGCACCAACTTGCAAAGAGGTCACCCACCCACATGGTCTGGGAAGGAGACCATGTGGAAGACTAAGTGGCTGGGGTCAGCTCTGCGCTTTGGAGCAGAAGTCCTGTGGGCAACTCAACAAAGAGATGGGAGCAGAGTCTGCAGCAGAAAACGGCACAGCTCGAGCAAAGGCAAGAAGTGGGGGGCAGACGGCAGGAGCCTGGGGCACCGCACAGCCTCCATGCCTCTCCAGGGCACTCAGGAGGCTCTGAAGACCCCGGCTCTGAATCCTGCACACAGGACGGTGTGAGCTGCTCCCACCATCAAGGATGAGGTCTACTGAGTGCTCATTCTCAAAGTCCCGTCAAAATGCAGGCCTGGCCTCTCAGTCACCATCACTGGTGGCTCCGTCTGGCTGCCCCACCCAGGGCTGTCTATCTGCTCCCAGCACACAGCCGTGCTGAGGGTTTGCGCCCCCCTCCTTCAGCGCCCAGCACGCTGCCCGGCACAGGTGATCCACTCAACTCTTTAGGACTATGATTTCAATCACCAGCCACGAGATATAATTCCATCATTTTCCAAAAAGTGCATGATTTTTATTTAGTATGTAACTTTCATTACTTTGTGTATTCCCCCTCTTTCTCATCTTGTCAGAAATCATCCCAGGCCATGCATTTCTAGCGAGAGGGTAGGACTGGCCTTGGTATATCACAGAATTGCTCCATGCGGGGGAGGGAAGGTCCCCAAAGCCCTCCTCCGCCACACCCTCGCACTAAGAACAAGCTAATTCAGGAGAAACACAAATCCTCACAGCAAGCGAAAGCCAGCCCTCCTCTGGGGCTTCGTCCCACAAGAGGCCTAAAGCAGTTAGACAAGCTGCTTAAGGTCACACTGCAGATAAAATATTAATAAATGTGTCACCTCAAAGCTTAGCAAAAATGCCCCACAGAAAGTCAACTCTTGTGGCCTGCAGTGGGGCGGCCCAGCAGCCTTTCTCACGCTCCTGGGGAACAAGCCCCCACCGCGGCCTGCTCGGGCCCTGCACCTGACATACCGCTGTTCCCGCAGCCTTGCTTTGGGATCTGGGAGGACCCAGGGCTCCGGGACAGAGGGGCCCCTGGAGATGATCAAGTCAGACATCAACAGCTTTCTGGCTCCTCTTCAGTGAAAACCTGGACACGTGCAGGGAGGAGACACTGCGTCAGGGGCCTGCCCACTATGGCAGCAGCAGCTCCGGTGGAAAGGTGTGTTTCACGTTCAGCCCTAGCCTCCCTACACACAGACCCCAGTCCCACACCCAGGTGCCACAGAGACCAAGTCCAATGCCCATTCCGGGGCCCAGCTGTCAAGTGTGAGTGGCATTGTGTCCCTGGCTTCTCTCCCGTGGCCACACCTTCACAAGGCCAGGTGGGAGCAACCCTCCCCAGCTGGCCCCTACCACACCCTCACTCCACGGGTGTTCCCAGGCAGTTCCCCAGCACAAATCCCGACCAGTCCCTAAGGGAGGTACAGGGGCTCTGGGGTCCAAAGCGTTCCCAGCCTTCCAGGGACCCAACAGGCCCGTGACTCTCCTCCAGGGAAGCTGCAGGACCTATGGATGCCCCCAGGTCCCAGAGGGAAGCCCCGCACAGTGGGGGGGCAAGGACTGTCCATTCTGCTCCCCCCAAGCCGTGACCTGTCAGAAACAGCTGGCCGTCCCACTTGGGGGCCCTCCTGGCATCCTGTAAGTTACTTGGACTTGGACACCCTCCTTGGAGGGCAAGGCCTTGTGTGTCCACACACACAGACACCCACAGATGGACCACACCTCACATCCTCCACCCAGGGAGCATCACCCAGTCCATCTGAAGGGCTCGGGCCCTGTCTCCCCCTCACCAGGGCCCACGGCCAAGAACCTCCTCGGCCCGGGTCTTCTCACCTCCAGCTCCGCCCAGGGCTGTCCCCACTAAGACCCGCTGCTTTCTTCACTCGCCTCTGAAAATCAGAGGCTGGGGGTGCTGTGGGGGTGCTGTAGCGTACAGTGCCGGGTGTGGGGAGAACGTGGAGACAAGGCTGCAGCCACCAGAAGGGGCATGGGCTCTGGGACCAAAACCATGCCCTGCTCCACCCCGCAGAGCAATCGCTTCCTGGATGAATGGCGGGGACCGGCCGCTCACAGGCCACTGTGGCTGCAGATCACAGCCGGCCCCCCACATGGCTGGCAGCTGCTTTTTATACTGACTGTCCTGGTTCACGCAGTAGGGCCTCCGTAAGGGACTGGTGAACAAGAAATGGCCTCAGTGGGAGAAAAGAGTCATCCAGAAGCTAACCTGCTAACAACAGAGCCTACTCTGCTGCCTGTTTCAACTATTCAAAAAGAACTCTCTGATCTCTCCTTAGGAAATGTCATTACCATTAAATTCGAACCCTGGGCTAAGGATTCTTGTCCACTTCAGAGCAAGTACGAGGAGATGCATTCAGATCGGTCACCACTATAGATTACAATGGTGCCGCCTGAGACCTCTGCATGACCACTTCCCGGAGGAAGCTGGACGTCTGCGGAGTGGGGGAGGCCTGGACTGACCCCTCAGAGGTGGACCGCCACACCGCGGAGGACTACAGCGGCGACCATGGCTGTGCAGCAGTTGCCCGCAGAGTCCGAGTGACATGAACACGGAGCCGCCTGTGCAGCCGGGTGCCAGCTGCCGCAGTTCACAACCCCCATCAAGTAACTTCAGAAAGAACACAGATCTTCTCTATTGTAAATGTACAAGGGGCCCAAAAACGTTACACAAATCACTTTTCTTGCTCCAAGGACAACTTGGTATTTTGTCCGCAGAGCGAGGAAAGACTGCCCCATGTGAAGGACCATGGAGGTTGACAGGGGTCCCGAGAGCCCACCTGGGGAGTTAGTATTTCCTGAAGGCACCCAGACCAGACCTTGGGGCCCTCACACGCCTGTCCAAAGGTGCTGGAGCGTGCCAGGCCTGTGGAGGGAAGAAACCATCTCCCGCAGAGTCCTGGAGCCTCAGATAAGCTCTGATAAAACCCAACGTGATTGAAACATGAAGAATGCAAGCTTAAAGTTGCTAAGGACTTTCCAGACACGTCTTTAAATACAACTCTAAATCCCCAGGACACTGACTTCATGGCTACTCTGAAGGAGTGGATACACCCGTCTTCCAGCTCCTCCCTGCAAACGTAGCAGCAGCAAGCCACGTCCTGCTGAATATTCTCATTTCAAAATCCCTCCCCCAGCTGGCAGTGATCTATGCCTAATTTCTATGGGTGGGCAGGCATGGAAAGCTTACTACCTCAAATCTTAATGGGCTCACGAGAAAGTACGATGTATGGAGACCAGCTTCTCCAACTTTACTAAATTAACCTGATCATCAGTTTCACTGCCACCTGATCCACAGAATCCAAGCTGTGGCACCTGGGACATTCAGGAGAGCCCCATGGGGTGTTGCCTGGCACACAGTGCAGAGGACCCAACAGGTATGGTACTTGGAACACGCTATCCACCCTCACCCAGGCTTGCAAAGGAGCCGGAACAGCAGCCCTGCAGGGCTGAGGACACCCAGATGGCGGAGGAATTGAGTGACCAGCCAGTAAATCGCTTACATCCAGCACTAACCCCTAGCAACAGGAGCCAGAGGGAGGATCTCAGTATAGCACGGCACAGGACAGAGGCACAGAGCACATGAGTTCGGGGAAGGGCAGGGCCTGAGACAAACACAGCAATCGGCCCCCTACTCTGACCTGATGGAATGTGGCTGAGGCGAGTGCCAGGCCACACAGCCTTGGCAATGCCCTTCCACCCAAGTGCCCAGCTCCCTGGGCTGCTATGAGGACTGAGGGTGAAAGGGGGACCCCTGCCCTGTTCAGGCTCCTCCCCAGCACCTATCCCAGATAAAATGCAACATCTGGGCAAGGCACGCAGAGCCTCCCACATGACCCCACCTGAGTCTGGTGGCCTCGGTCCTGCCTTGGCATCCAAATGCCCTGGCACAGCCACACCCAACTGCACCTCACATAGAGCATGCTGCACCCACCTGCCCCTCAGAGCCTTGGAATGCTCTTCCTCGGGGGCAACCCAACTCTCATTCATTTTCTGGACACCTGCTCTGTGCCCTGTGGAGGGACCCTCTACACCCGTCCACCCTCCTTCTCCTGCTCAGTTGCAGCTCAGCCCGACCCTGCTCACATGTCTCCCCAGGAAGCCTCCTCCACCCCTGGTAAGATGAGGTGCCCACCCACATCCCCAGCACACCTGGGCACCTGTATCGAATTCTTGCTATCGGCCACCGGCCAGACTTGAAACGGCAGGCGGCAGGGGCTGCTGCCTTAGATAGGGCCCCCCACTCGCCATCTCAGTCCCCACAGCGGCTTCTCCTGACCACACTGAGTCTCGTACCTGGAGCACCACAGGTGCACTGCACCTCTCCAGCCAGCCAGGGGGCAGCTGCATCCTGGCCCTGACCTCGGGCCCCTCACCCTGCCCCACCTGCTGCTCTCCACACGCTTCACCTGTTCCGTCCTGGCCCAGGCACTCGAGGCCTGAAACATCCTCCCACTGGAACCTGCATGTGGCGCAGATCTCCATTTAGGGCCCCTCCCCAACCCATGGCCACCCTCCCTGAGGGCTGGCCTTCCTAGCCTCATCACTGAAAAAAAAAGTGCCTGAGAGATGTGTTGGTTTGCTGACAGCATCCGTCTCTGGGAAAAGCACCCTCGACAGCAGGCCCAGCTTTCCCGTGGCTGTGCCTGAGTGCTAAGAACAGAGGCCGACCCGGGGCAGGCACCGATAACTGCACGTGGGCTGAGTGATTCGGGGCCCGAGGTGGCCAGGATCAAGCTCTGCCCTGAGAGACGTGAGGGACATCTGTAAAGTGCAGCCCCCCCCCCCCCAGCAGCCTGCTAAGGCACCCTCCCCCAGGAATGGTGAGGCTTATACTGGTCATGCTGAAGAAAATGAATACAATGAAGAGATTTCACCTAAAATAGTGAACAAGGAGCAGGTGCCATGATGATGCATCAGTGGCAGAACAGGCTGCTTCTTGATTGAAGCTGCCCCTAGGAGATGCGTCTCAGGGCCTGCAGGGCTCTGTGTGGCCGCTCTCAGCAGTGGACAGATGGGGGGCCCCATCAGGCAGCCAGCATTCCACACGCTTGGAGGCCCTGGCCTCTACCCCATGCCCCTGGCTGGCATGACTGGTGTCCTGGACTGTGGGGCTGCATCTCAGAAATGGCACTGCCAAACTGCCAGACCCACAGGGCACAGGAGGAATGCAATCAGAGAGCTCCTCCCTCATGGAAATCTGAATGCTGTGACGCTGAGTCCCAATGTCACTGTATCATATCCTCTCTCTCTCTTTCTCTGGAACAGGCTGGCAAGGTACCAGTTCCACAGACTGGGAGCCACGGCACCCCCACTGCCACAGGGCACTGACAGCAGCTGTGGCCAGGACGGAGCTGTGGACTGGAAGTGGCAGCCTGGCTCCCGGCCTCTGCTCCAGCCATCCATGGTCTGGAGTAACCAGACTGGAACCCCATTTGCGTGGTGCCTCAGCAGGGCCCTGGAGCCCGGCATGCCTCATGGGAGGCAAAAATACAAGCAACTGGGACACAATATGAAAGGGAAGGGGACCCTGGGCAAGGTGCTTATGCTCCTAGACCCCCAGTTACTTTCTATAAAAACTTAATAACAATCACTGCCTGGCAATAAAGCCCAAAATGTGAAC
The DNA here is from genome assembly GCA_036589455.1 of Ateles fusciceps. Lineage (NCBI taxonomy): Eukaryota > Metazoa > Chordata > Mammalia > Primates > Atelidae > Ateles > Ateles fusciceps. Next base: position 113,213 of record JAZHEH010000402.1, on the reverse strand, counting down.
AGTAGCACAGTGGCCAAAACCCCAGTGATAAGGGCTATGGGGGAGACAATCTTACCTGACGCCTACTCTGCGCGTGGTGCAGGGCCAGGCACTTGCTACTGGTCAGGGCGGGCGAGCAAATCACAGCTCACTGGTGCCTCAGTAGCAAGTCTCAATGGGACACAGCCACGCCCACTGTCCACGTCTGTGGCTCCTTCTGTGCTACGACAGCAGAGGAGTTGTGGAAAAGTCCACATGACCCACAAGCCCGAAATGTTTACTATCTAGCCCTTTACAGAAAACGTCTGCCAATTCTCACAGGAAAAATCTTCCTCGGTCCCAGCAGCAGCCCCTCGAGGTGAGCATCAGGAACTCGCTCGCCCACGGATGCACAGGTAAACACTGAACTAGGGCAGAACGCGCCTCCATCCGAGCTCAGGACGCCACAGAGAACACGGGCCCACCAGGGCTTCCATGAAATATGCACATAAACCTTTTCCTTAAAGGACCCAGATCTGTTTGGCAACCAGTGAGCAATTCGGAGCCTCCGTGTATAAAAGCATTCTGGCCACAGATTCTCACCCTCCATGCCCCTCCAAAGCACCTGCCCTGGGGCATGGAGTGGGAGGACTCCCCCCTCAGCAGGAGTCCACCCTGAGCTCGGCGTGAGTGAGCTCGGCGTGAGTGAGCTCGGTGTGAGTGAGCTCGGTGTGAGGAGGCTCCGACCCCCAGGAGAGGAGGCAAATGGTAGAGCAATGACCAGATCCGAAGCCCAGGGAGACAAGTGCCATCTCTCATCCCGTGCAATTTACAGTCAGGCCTGTGTGAGGAGTGCGGGGAGTGATGATTAAAGATACGCTTCGAGATATGGGCGGTAGCAGTGTCACGATTAAAATTCAAGTGGCCTTCTGGATATCACTAGAAAGAAATTTAATAAATGTCTTAAGCCAAATGAAGTCATCTTGCAACACTCACCTGGCAAAAGTAAATGTATCCTCTTCTTAGAAAAAAGAATCAAATCACTGGGCGATAGGAAATGTACAGCTTGGAGATGTTCACTCGTTCACCAGAGAGTCCCTGCCCACCTGCACGGGATGTGTGCGAGGAGCCACTCTGAAGCCGCCTCAGTAACCGATGAGGGTGTCCACAGGGCCCTGGAGGCAACAGGGGATCTCAAACGAGAGGTGGCCTTTGCCAAACTGGAAATGGAAACTCCCAGACCCAGGAGGCCGGCTTCGCTGAGGCTCACTCGCCAATCCACAGAGGCCAAGGACACCCTACTCAGAGCCCTGAATGTTCCCTAAGAACATGGAATGTAGGGAGTGTTCCCTAAGTCACTGGAATGTAGGGAAAAGAGCCTGGCTTTTGCATGTCCTGTCAGAACCTGTTCTTTTTCATTCCACGGCTTACCCCACCACCTGCCCCTTTGCTGCTGAGTCACAGCCCTGCATGGGGTGACCTTGCACAGGACCCCCCATCAAGCCAGCCGCTGCCCCACATCCTCAACTCCCTACACTGACAAACAATCCCAGCAGCCTCATGCACCCAGGGATCACCCGCTGGGGTATCGCCTGCCCCGGATTCTACTTGCCCCCCCATCTGAGCTTCCCTCTCCCCCTCAGAGTCACACTTCTCAGACTTACTGATGCCCTCTGACCCCACTTACTCGATGCCCCCTCATCCTGGCTAAATTCAGCCCCACGAACCCCCACGCACCTGCTCTCAGCCATCAGTGACCACTGCTGACACAGGGTTTGGATCTGTGTCCCCACCAAATCTCCTGTGGAATTGTAATACCCGGTATTGGAGGTGGTGATTAGATCAGGCGGTCGGACTCACATGAATGGTTGAACATCACCCTTCACGGTGGGTGGTGTGAGCCCTTCCTCACTTTCTGGCCCTGCGAGATGCTCCAGGCTAGCTTGTCCACTCCCTGCCCAGCCCTAGTCAGCCCCTTCTCCACAGAACCCGGGTTCCTTTTACTGGAGAGCAGAATCGGAAACCAAGATCCAGGGAGCAGGTGCGCTCATTACTCCTGGGGTGTCGCTGCTTCTAGGCCCTCAGCTGACAGCAAGGAAATGCACACGTGAGCTGATGCACATGTGTGTACATGTCTCTACCTGCGTAGGTGTGTAGCCGCCTGTCCTGTACTGAGGTGCGAGTTCACACTGGCCATGCACGTGTGAGCTGATACACATGTATGTACACGTCTCTGCCTGCGTCTGCATGTAGCCACCTGTTCCCACCTCAGTGAGTGAAGCGTGAGTTCACAGAGGTGTCTCTGACTTTACTCCCGCCACATCGGTGGCTCTGAGGAGACGATCCTCCAGGTAACAGTGTCCTGTGTCCTAGGTGCCCACAGCATCCTCTGCACAGGTTCTCTCCCTGCACCTTCACCTGCCTCACCCCTCCCTTCACTCGGGTTCCAGTTAGCACATCCACAGAGAGGCTGTCCCCACTCCCTACCACTAAAAGCAGCCCCCAACGCCCTCTGCCTCTTGAACGCGGCCCCCATGTTCATACCGCCAGTGTCCCTGCCTCCGCTCCTTCCACAACAGGGGGACCACAAAAGCGGGCTCAGCCCCGCTCCTGGGTTCCAGACGTCTCCCTCTGTACCCATCTGCATGACTGGTTTTAAAATGCCACTTTCCTCTCATTCTCTACTCAGAAACGACCCCTGGCTTCCTGATGTCATTGTCTTTGCAGCATCTGTGACTCGCTCGCACAGAGCCCTGCCTGCCACACGCACATCCGGCCTCTGTTCCTGATCTCCCACGAGAAGGTAAGCTCCGTGAGGACAGGGATGTCCCTGTCTGGCGTCCCGGGTCTCCCCAGTCCCAGCACGGTGTAGTGCACAGCACGGTGTAGTGCACAGCAGGCTCTCGACGCTTGCTTCTGGAATAAATACTCACATCGAGGGAGGAACAAGGCTGCTTGCTGATCAGAGACGGAGACAGGCAGCGCCCCAGCCAGGCAGTTCCCCCAGGGAGCTGTCCAAGGTGCCTGCTGGCCAGGCCTTCCCACCCACTCTCAAGCGGCAGCTACAGAGGCTGTTCCTGCTTCACCCCCTATTCCTGACCTTTAACATTACAAGTTATTTCTGAATTAATGAAAGAACAAGAGAACACGTGCTCATCAATATCAGGCCTACCTGCCTCCTCTGAGCAACTCATTACTGGAACACTTTCCCTCGTGGCTGACGCCTGGCCTCAGACAGTACAACAGAGGTCACACCCGTGGCCCTGGGACACTGCTGGAGGAGCGATGCTGGGAAAGTTCATATGAGCAAGGCATCTGCGCTCTGAAGGCTGAGGAGCTGCTGGGACATTCCTGCCCTCGACGTACCTCTGACCTTAGCAAACTGCAGCTCTCAGAGAACAAGACTCTGCTTGCCTGGAGCACAGACAGCCAGAGGGTTCCGCAGAGCCCACGGCCACCCTCCCTCTAAAGGGGTCATCCCACATGGGGGTGAGAGGGCAGCTCGTAGCCAGCACCCAGGAGCTAGGGCCATGGTGAGGGGGTGCCGTAGGGAACTCTCATGGAGGCAAGCTGCCCCAAAACCATCAGCAGCACGGACTGGGCACTGCATCCTCAGACCCAAGAGCAGCCCAGCTCAGCACCAACTACTCAAAACACAGCCTGTGCCCCAGCAGTGAGACCTGAAGCACCCATCTGTTCATATTCCTGGCAACTTTACACTGCTTTTCTTCATGCACTGTGAAGCAAAGCCCCACATGATGATGGAAGGACGTATGTCCAATACATCGAGGACATATGTCCACCGTGTTGAAGAACAGGCTCCAGAGCGAGCAGTGAGGATTGGGGGACAGGGAAATGGAACAAGAGTGCCTGGCTGAATCAGTGGCAATCAGGAATGTAAAAGTGGACGCAGTCAGCTCTCCAGCTGCCAACCAACAGCAAAGGAAAGAAGCCCAGAGATCTCTGTCTTGCTGAAGGCAGGAGACATCCACAGATCTGAGAGTAGGGTCTGGTTGTAGACGGCTGGGTGTGTCTTTGCTGCTGCCCAAAATGGGGGCAAGAAGGAAAGCTGACATCCATGTTTGACAGAGGACCCAAACTGGCTCTCACGGGCTAGGGTTCTTCCAGGAGCTGGGACTGCCTCCCCACAGCCACTGCAGGCATCCATGAGGGGGCATGCGACCCCCCGGGGGGAAGGTCATTTTCTCCCATCTGGGCTATCTCTGCATAACTGGCTCTTCTTCCATGCCTTTTGTCATGCTCACCACAATGCACCTCATTCATTTTTATATACCATCTAGTTCAGGGCCTGGGACAGCGTCGGTGCTTATAAACAACCTTTTATTGACACGTGTCCAAAGAGGATTTTAAGCTACCTTGTAAGGGGTTAAAGAGTAGCTGAAACCTGTAATGGCTCAGCTAATAAACACCCCAGTTTAGGGGAGACTTAATCACCCGATTGCCTTCCTATGATTACTACGTATTTTCATTGCCAAAAGATGCAATACAATTTCATGGTTACTTAGCCCTGTAAAATAGAAATACCCCCAATTTTTAAGATATGAAGAGGTTTAAAACCAGGGTACTGTCAGTTCAAGAATGAGTCCCTGGTACAAATGAGTCAATTCATGACAAAATTTAATTTCAAGAAAATTAACTCAATAAAGATGCCACAATTGTGCTTAAAGTTTTAATACCTATTAGGAGTTTTAGGGAGGCGGTGCAGAACCATGGGCAAGCCGATCCATTTTTTGGCTCCTCAAAAATGCAACTGACTTAATACCTAACTTATTCTCAATGGGGACAGTATTACAAGGAACTCTGTGTTTAATGAGGGAGGTCTGGGTCTCAAACAGCCTAACCAATCACAAAAATGGAGAGCATTCACAATTTACAGGATATTAAGTTTTGTTTCCTGTAATATTACGGAGAGCCGATTAACAGCATTAGACTGACAGCTACTTTAAGCAGACAGCCCAAGGTAATGCTTTATGTCCCAGCAAATGCTGCTGGCCACAAATTCTGTAGCTGCCAAACACTTAGAAGAGCAAAACCCAAGTGGGGGACTTCAATGAAGTCTGCTGACTGGTGATCACTTCCGTGGTGAGATCACTGGACCAGACAAGTGGCACAAAGGAAAAGCAAAAGTCAAAATACAGGACTTCAGAGGCACGAAACACGCACACCCACCAAGGGGCACACTGGCAAGCAACCAGTGTTAGGAGCAAAGCTTTGGGGCATCGCTCTAGATGACTCATACCAAATCAGGCTCAGAATAAGAGATCGGAGAGCATGGAGGCCCAGCAGGCACCTAGTCCTGTGGGAAGTAATGCATCCAGCCTGAAGCCCTGTGGGGAGGGGCTGGTGAGAACACCCCCAGGCCCTCCTCAGCTGCTCTGGGACCCCCAGCCTTCCCCCACCAACACCACGGGCATCCATGGGAAAGTCACCAATGTTGAGACCAACACAGTGCTTGGGACCTATGCAGCCTTAGAAAAGCCAGCCACCTAGAGCTCCCCTTTACAGAAATCCCTGCCGCCAGCATCAACCTCCAGGGGCAGCTGCCCCCCTGCAAAGCCGGAACACACAGCCCATGAAGGGCTGTGCTCACTGCAGTAGAAAGCCTGGCTCTTGAGGTGTCGGGATGAAAACCACCCATACGCATCTTTCTTTAGCACTCTGTAGAGATTTGATTCCTAATCCCACATAATGGTGCCTGCTATTTGTAACTGATGATGAAAGGCTGGCGCATAAACCCCCCCACAGCACCCCCTCCACTTCAGCAAACATCTCCAACAAAATGAAAAGGTGCTAGAATAAGTGACAGGACACTCAGGGGAACAGAGGTGGCTTCTCCCAGAAAACTCAATCTCCTCAAGAACTGAATTTCATCAGAACTGGTGAAGAGTAGAAAATTTCATGCTGCACTGAATCTGTGATTTTAAAACATCTTTATTATATGCAACTCAAAATATAGACAAGGTGTGAGTCCCGAGCGTGAGTTTTCTGGCAGAAGTAGCTCAAACTCACAGCAATCACTAGCACCCCGCGCATGCTCCTAGCACGCTGCTCAGAACGTAACTTGCCAGCAAGCACATCGCCACAGAGGCAGAATGAAACTCAGCCACAGAGAGAACGGCCTGAAGCTCTTTTCCCTGTTTTACGTCTATTTATTTATTTATTATTTATTTATTTATTATTTATTTATTTGACACGGATTCTCGCTCTGTCTCCAGGCTGGAGTGCGATGGCACGATCTTGGCTCCCCGCAACCTCTGCCTCCTGGGTTCAAGAGATTCTCATGCCTCAGCCTCCGAGTAGCTAAGACTACAGGTGATTTTTTTGTATTTTTTTTGTATTTTTAATAGAGACAGGGTTTTGCCATGCTGCCCATGATTGGTCTCGAACTCCTGAGCTCGGGCAATCCACCTGCCTCAGCCTCCCAAAGTGCTAGGCTTACAGGTGCAAGCCACCGTGCCTGGCCAGGAACATACTTTTTAAGGATCATATTTCAATGGAGAGAGTACTTTGAAAGCAAAACCAAATGCAGCACCCAGGCCCAGGGCAGAAGGCGACAGGAAACAGCCCGGGCCCCTTGGCGCCCACGGCGGGGAGGGGCGCGAAGCGAAGCTCACCTGGTAGGTGTCCCACAGGCGGATGGTGCAGCGCAGGGGCACCTCCCTCATGAGCAGGTTGTTCATCCAGCGGAAGGCAAACTGCAGGTATCTCACCTCGTGCTGGTCCAGGTGCCGGTGCACTTGCTCTGCACAAAACAAACACAGGCCCCGAGGCTGTCAGGGGAGCCCTCTGGAGGCAATGGCACCCAGTTCAGTTGTGCCCCCAAGGCCCTGCACCCGCCTCAGAAGCCCACTCGGACAGGGAATCCCAAGCAACAACCCCTGAGGAGCAAAGAATGGAATCTATTAACGAGAGACGACAGCTCTCCCTTCCTAGAGGAAAGCGAAAGATGGTGGCGCTGCTGATGTGATGATTATAATCATGGCCACGTTCGGGCACTTCATGCCCTGACACCCAGGAAGATGGGGGGGGGCTCGGGTCGGGGTGTCCACAGATAGGTGCTCTTTCCCCTGCTCCACAGAAGCTCCACAGACCCAAGCTGGTGTCCCAGGAGGGACTTAAAAGAGAGAGAAATACGCTTGCCTGCTCCCCCGAGAGGGGCCCAATCTTGTCCAGGAAAATGCTCCACCTGTGCCTGTACCCAACTGCTGAGTGAGTGAGGGGGACACGAGGGTGGCAGGCCAGGTGGACGACACCCCTGCATTCCAGGATGGGGACACGCCTGAAGACAGCTGCACCTCTGGAAAGAGCCAGGCTTTACCAAGCATCACTCCCCAGAAGCACGCGCTCCACACCAGCCACGTGTGCTCCCGTCGTCAAGCGTGGTGGGCGGCAGCTCTGCAGCCTCAGCTCGGGCCCTTCACTCCCTGCCTCACCAGCTGCTGAGTCCTGGAGCTGTCACTCTCGGAAGTAAATCCCGGTGATCACGGTGCCTAGGCTCCTCTTTCCAAGGTTCTGCCCATGAAGTCCTATTCTAAAGGGCCTAGAAGAACGGATGCTCCTTTATATAAACAAATAATAATTGCTGATGATTGCCAAATTGAGCCAGATTGTGGATCCTTGATTTTTAAACACAGGTGCACCCCAGGGCTGCTGACAGCCCTCTTTCTGCGCTACCCCTACTTCCAAGTTACACCTTCCTTCTCTCCATGCTTACCTCACCCTGGCGTGCCCTGAGAAAAGACCCCGTAAAACTTTACAGGGATCTCCATTCATTCCCTCAAAGAAAGTTCTAGAAATGACAAACAAATAGAGAAAAGCTAGTGTTCTATGCACTGGTTTGTTTCACTCAAGTCCCTGGTAAGTTGCAATATTTCAGCAACAGTGAGAAGCAGGGGGAAGAGGAATAGCAGGGTCCATCTGCAACGCCCTGAACCTGACAGGCCAGGAGCTCTGCCAAGACACACGAGTGCCGGCCTGAACATCAGGGCCGTGGGACTGGGAGCTGCCGTCCCTTAAGGACAGGGGCTGGTTTCCAAGAAGACTCCGCTAGGCTGTCCCTGGGAAAGCACGGGCAGCTCCTTTCCCCATGATGGGACCCTGCTGTGACGGGGAGCTGGTCCCTTCACTGTCTGACTTCACTGTCTCCCCTTTTCCCCTAAACCTCTGCTGTCCTCGACTGACCAGAGCAAGCATGCTGGGGCAGGACTCCCGTGGGGCTGGGTGTCAGGAACGCCTGCAGGATGAGGCCCTAGTGCACACTTTGGGGTAGATGCAGCAACACACACTCTACTCCCCACACCATAGTGAATAATTAATTGTGTAAACTGCAGAACTGGGAGGAGCAGAACAGCAAACGCTCCCCCTCTCTGGGCCCCAGGGGCAAGCCTGGGAGGAAGTCACAAGGGAGGCTGGACTGCCTTGCCACAACCCCACAGGACTGCCCACCAGGAGGCTGCCTGGACCCACAGGCACCCATACACCCAGCACTGCACACTGCCTCTGCAGTGACAAACGTGAGCACCAGGGCTCCGGGCCCTGCAGAAAACAGGTACGAGCTGGCCATGCAGGCCAGGGAAGCAGGTGGAGGTGGGGACCCCGGCAGCAGGGCAGCCTGCACCACGGCTCCTCCAGCTGGCACCTGCTCACCGCAGATACTCAGTTGCTACCACAGGGGGTTGGTCTGCTCTTTGCTCTATGAAAAGGCCTAGTACACATCAGACAAACATGACCATAGATGTCCGCATTTCTTCATTAGCAAGCCCACCTGTCTCCCCCTGCCCCCAAGAGAATTTCAAGGTGGAACATTTTGGAGGATGAGTGGCTGGGAATGCTGGTGCCTGATGTGACTCAGGGAACCTGAAGCTTCAGTGCGAGAGTCAGCTGCAAGCAGAGAGGGTCACAGCGAGCAGCAAGGACAGCTGACTGTGAGCTACTGAAAATGTTATTTGTGTATTCAAACCAAAACCAACACATAATATGCCATAAAGTCAATTCTCGTCATTAGTTGTTAGGATAAAATCTACGATTTCAATGAGACGTCATCTTTGCACTGGGCCTATTCGAGCTCCATCGTCCAAGGCCCCCAGCATGTAGGCCAGGGATTGCATCCCCTGCCTTGGAGCATTTCTGAAAGGGGCTGGGCGAAAAACGATGGAGGAGCCAGGGCCAGAGATGGCTGGGGCACAGGAAACGCGTGGGCCCACTTTGGGGGGTGAGGAGGGCCTGGCGCCAGGGTGCAGTGGGCTTGGCAGTGACCCGAGGCAGTACCAAATGGGGCTGGACATCGTCATGTCTTCATCTTCCTCCTCCCCCCTCCTCTTCATCCTCATTGCCTCGGGAGCTGTTAAACAGATTCTCAACTCTGCATCAGACTCTCCCAGGTGGGACGTGAGAGGCTCCAGAGGAGATGCTGCCGTGATGGTGAGACCTGTGCACTGGGACCTCCTCAGAGGGCAGGTCACACAGACGCGGCACCACACAGGCTCACGGGCACAGGAGGAGGGTCCCGGTGGCTCATGTGGGACACCACGCCGGGAGCTCTACACCGAGGGAGGGAGGGAGGGAGGGACGGAGGGTGAGGGCGCTGCAGCGCAGGTCCAGAGGCGGCACCAGCTCGTGGTTCACTTAACAGCTTCCTTCTCATCAGCTGGCGCTTTATTAAAGACATTTATTTTTTAAACAAAACTAACTTCACTACCAAGAAATGGCTCCCACAGTCTCTAAGTAAAGGGTAGTGCGGCAAGCGGAGGGAACAGAGCAGTGCTGCCTGGGGGCCCCTGAGGCCACAGCCCCAGCTGGATTTAATCTCACAGCTGCTCATCCCCCAGGGGACGAGCAAAAAGGAGTGCCAGGAGGTGTGTTAGGATCCACACAAATGGCCCACAGAATGAAGTTAGGCGCCAGACTCCTCGGCCTTCACTGCTGCCCTCCCCCTGAAACACTGTGCCTCCTGCGGTGGCACCAGGTGACCAACCACACCAACGCCACCACGCAGGCTTCCCCCGCGCTCAGGCTCACCGCAGGCTTCCAGCAGGGCACCTGTCTCTGCTCAGTGCCAGGCTACCCGGACATCAAAACTCCTAGATGCTTCCAGAAACACCCCACGCAGGGAGCCTTCCCCTCTTCTTGGTTCTATGCCCACCTCTACGGAAGCATTCATCACGAAAGGGGCGTAAGTGCTCAGGGCCCCTGCCCACCCTGGGTATGAGTTGGTCAGGTGTGAGTCCAGGTCTGTGTCACCTTTGTTTCCCCAGCCCCCATTACACACAGTGAGTGTCCATGAGTGTCTGTCAGGTGACTGTGATGAATGAATGAGTGGATGAAGGAGTGCAGGGAGCAAACAGGTGACTGGAAAATGGACACATTCCCAGCTTGACCATCTTCTCCTCTACTTCTATTTCTCAACACAGCAACCGTGAGGAGTTCTCCAGCAACAAACACCCAGAACTGTACGTTGTTTTCAAAGAACTTACAGAATCATTTCCAACTAGAAGTTAATCTGTGGCTACAAAACTAAACCAACAGAAAGTTCTAGGAGACCCTGAGGGGGTTCCGCCATCCACACCTGACCTCTGCCTGTGCCCCTCGGAGGGCAGAAGTCTACCCGAGCTGCCACCAGCCTCAGCTGCCTCCAGCGCACTGACACGGGGCACGCAGACTACTGAGGAATTCAAATCTGATGAACACTTAAAGCCAGCCATTTAGAAAATGACTACCTTTACTCAACAAGGCCCTTTGCACAGAAAATAGAAGAACGAGCTTCCGTGAATATGCCGTTGGCTACTTGGGGAAGAGCAGCCAGAGCAACAGTGACAGGTCTGGAGGAAAAACACTCCCGAAACAGAGCACCCGAGGAAGGAGGGGCCACGCAGGGCATCCGGGACGACAGCAGCACTCCCGGGCAGGTGCCCGGCCTGGCGGGTGGGGCTGGTTTCGCTGGCCTCTCCCAACCCACAGCTCTGTGTGGACATCTGGGCTGCAGCAAGTGGGTGCCAACTTGCACTGGCGTGACTGAGGCTCTGCAGTGGAGATGGGCTGAGGTCGGCAGCCTGGGCCCCTGGATGGATGTCCCATGCACTCCAGAATCACGCCAGCTTGGCCAAGCTGTGTTGGGTCACCCAGCAGAGCATTTGCCATGGAACACCCTGCCGTGGCCACCGTGGTCTCCTGCTGTGACACACAGCCACACTATGCATCCCTGTCTGGCCACTGCTCCGAAGGTGCTCCAGTGCTGCCAGGGCAGGGCCCCAGTGTACCAAGGCCTCAGTGGGATAGTCACAGACTAATAACCAGGACACAGGTGCAGAGCCCACATTTTACAAAGGCGGCTTCAAGCGAGCAGCTGACAGGGCTACAGAGCCTAGGTTCTCCCCTGCGGATGTGTGTTCCCATCTGCTCGCTCTCCTCTTGCTCCAGGCACGAACACAGTGAGAACCAAGCCTGTTGTGTGATGAGGCCTCTCAACCAAGCACTCGCAGGGCCAGGCCCTGGACCTGGCCTCGGGGACCCAGTGTGAGTGGGACTTGCCAGAGGGTCTTATCCATTAGACGGTCACTTCCTCGAGGGCACGGACTTTCCCTGGGCCCAGAGACCAGCAACAAGGCAGGCCACGGCCCATGATGCGTGATGCCTGCAGGGCACACACTTGTTAATCGGGCAGCCTGGTGCCCAGGGCGGCCTCTGCCATGGATGAGGACGAGGTGAACACTGGGGAAGGTGAGCACCGCAGAGTCACACACGGAAGAGGAGCTGCGGCTCACCAGACCGGCTGGTCCCTGACCCACCTCCAGCAGCAGCCCACCTGCGCGGGGGGGTTGGCATGTCCCCACCTGGGAAACAGACAGCTCTATCAGGGGCCCGGGAGGCAGACGACGCTTTCCTAACACAAACCGGCAGGAAGCAGATTTGAGAAATTAAACACATATTAATATTTCTGTAACACCTGTCATTGTAGTAACTAAACAGAGTAAAATTTAACCCTTCCTGCCCTACTTGCAGGGACTTGGAGGCGGAAGGCACAGAGGCCACCAAGCCCTCAGCCCCTCCCTGAGGGACACTGACTTGAGGAGAAGGAGCCCGTTGTGGCCGGAGCACAACAGCCGGCCGACCTGCACCGAACTCCACCGGACAGCTCCTGAAGGGGGCCACGCACCTCACGCCCTGACCCTGGGGCCCCTGGCCCCTTACATGTGAGGTGAGGCAGGTGAGGGACCTGTCCAAAGGTGCACATAAGGATGCAGCCGGGCCAAGATGGGCCTGAGGACTGTCCTCCTGAAATGACCCACACCGCCAGAGCAAAGCACCACCAGGGGACGCCAGAGCCACCCTTGCGTCTCTGGGCACCTGCACCCTGGGCACAGCCACTCACCCTCTTCGGGGGCCCAGTACATCTGCAAGAGCACCCAGTCACGAGGAATTACCAGAAACTTGGGCACAATGTCAACCTCACGAGGGCACAGGCAAGGCCCTTCCAGGACGAGAGGCTCCTTCTTCATTGATTCCTTAAGGAAAGATTCACCAGAGCCCTCCACACCCCAGGGCTGCCTCTGAAAGCAAAGCTACAGGGAAGACAAGTCCTGTTTCTGCCCGCCGGGAACTCAGCAACTTGTAGGAAACAGAAAAGGCAATGTAGCCTTGAGGCGCAAAGCCCTGCACTGCATCCAGATTATGAGCTCTCAGTGTCCCGAGGGCCTGGCCTTCGGCCTGGCACGGGACCCTGAACTCCTGAAAGGAGCTAAAAGGCAAAACCCACGCCCACCCAGAGGTGACGGCAGCCACAGCAGGAGACCACGGTGGCCAAGGCAAGATGCTCCGTGGCAAGTGCTCCACTGGGTCACGCAACACAGCCTGGCTAAGCCGGCTTGATTCTGGAGACCATGGGACATCCATCCAGAACACACCGGGAAGTGTCCTTTTTCACACTTCCCACGATTCCGTGGCTTCTCTGGCAGCGGTCATGAAGAGTGTGGACATGGCCAGCCAGCGCCTAATACCCCGTGATGTGCATCCTCCCATCTGGGCCCAGTGAAGGATAGGCTGCAAACTCCAGGCATTACTTTCAATCTATACACATCAGAGCTGCAAATGTACATGCTGAAAGGATTCATTTTTCTTATTTTATAAGTAATTGCGAGCAGATGCTCTTTCACTGATAAAGGTAATTTGGTTAGCAATAATTCTGAATTTGAAATTTCCATTTCACTGGAAATAAGAGTATACATACAATGAATGAGCAGGCAGATGTAATTATTGTCATATTTCAGGCTGAAAAGGTTTTTTCATAAAGCCCTTATGTGGCAGGGCAAGGCAATGTTACTGTACAGTCACCAGGAAGAGATGTGTCATATTGGGAAGCCGGAGAAACAACCACAATATTTGTTGAACACTTTTCTCAGCAGTTTAAACAGCAGATCCACAGACCGAGAATTCTGCTGAAACATCTTGTCTCCTTGATTAAAAATAAAAATAAATTATGCAAACACACTGTGTCCCAGGATTTATGTTAAAAAGGAAAAAGCGTGTATCCCATTGACTTGGCATAAAAAACATACTGTTTATGCAGGACCAGACACGACTCAGATTTATCGCCCGAAGAGGAGCGTAATTGCTCACACTTAGACACCTACAAAGAAAACCTTTCAGCCCCTGCACAAAGCCAAGAACAGACACGAATACTCAAAACGCGCTGGCTGGGAGGGGCGTGAATAGGCTTTGATTTGCGGGGGAAGATTTCAATTCTCTAATCAGTTAAAAAGATAAAAAAGAACAAAACCAAGAGCCACTGTCAGTGAACACAGGCCCCTCCGCACCAAGAAGCCCCTCGCTGTCAGCCCACCCTCCTTTCTCAGTTGCAGAGTTTGGTTTATGTCACCAACAGCTAAAAAAGCCAGCTCCCAAACAGGCAGGGCCCAGTCACGCTCACCAGCCAGAACACCAAGGGCCGCTCACTGCCAAGGGTGGGCAGGAGGAGAGAAGGGCTGAGACCAAGGATGAGCAGCAGGCCTGGCCCAGCCCACTCCGGGGACCCGGGGTTGGGGGAGCAAGGGAGCCATCTGGGGCTGACGGCTCAAGACAGTGCACAGGCCCAGGGCTGCACTGTGGCTACTCACCGAGGCCTCTGATGGGACAGAGGGCCTCACCCAGAAGGGGACAGGGGAGAGAGATGGAGCTCAAGAAGAGAGCAGAATCCTGGACCCACGACTCCACTTTTTCGGCATGGGACACTCACTAGCAAATCCCTGAAGGCAAACAGGCAGGGCTCCCGCCAACCCCGCACCAGGAGTGGCAGCTAGGAGGCCCCAGTCAAGATCCAGGCTGCCGGGAGGTCTTCTTCAGGCAGCAGACGAGTCTGGGCTAGACACTAGTGGGCACATTAAGGCCTGAGGTTGTAGAGTGAGGTGAGCTCCATCACGTGGCCCCCATTCAGTCATCTGGCCTACACAATGAACTGCAAGAGAAACCCCGGGCACCAAGCTCTGAGGGGCTTTCTTGTTGGTGAATACATTGCTATGGCAGGGGAGTTAGTGCCCTGGCCCCATGGGGAGGGGTATGGAAGCTCTGTGCCCCGGGTCCATGGGGAGGGGTATGGAAGCTGTGATCCCAAACCCGGGCCCCATGGGGAGGGGTATGGACGCTGTGAGTCCCCGGGCCCCATGGGGAGGGGGTATGGACTCTGTGAGTCCCCTCGGGCCCCATGGGGAGGGGTATGGACGCTCTGCGTCCCCGGGACCCTTGCAGATTTCACCCCATGCTTCTCTGCATTTGGCTGGTCCTCCCCATCTGTACACAAAACTGGAATCGCAACCACTGTGCTTTCTTGAGTTCCACAAGCCACTCTAAGGAATTATCGAACCTGGGCAAGTCATAGACACCAATGACTTTACAGCCAGATGGGCAGAGGTGCAGGTGGCCTGGGGACCACTGGAGTGCGGCTGGTGTCTGAAGTGAGGGTGCTCTTGTTAAGGACTCAGCCCTTAGCTTACAGAGTCTGACACCGACTCTGGGATGTTAGTGTCAGGATCGTGCAATGGAGTCCCACATCCGGGGGACAAACAGAATGCTCCTGCCAGCAGTAAATGGCCCTGAGGGCTGCGATCCAACCAGACCACAAGGCAGAGGCCAAACTGCAAACACATTCCCCCGACAATAACTTCTCCCCCCGTTCATTTTAAAACATCAAGGTCGTGCCATACAACTGCTGTCTTCTCACGCTCAACACAAGGACGGGGTGACGACACGTCAGACCCAAGACGCAGCTACGTGTGCACAGGCAGGCGAGACAAGTGGCTGCCAGTACAACCCCAGAAGAGGTCACACCAGATTCATTCCTGGCCCGTGAGGGACAGGGGCCGAGGGACAGGGACGCTACCACTCACTCTCAGAATCTCAGCAAACATGAGCACGGAGTAAAATGAAGCCTCGTGGCAGGCTGTAAAGAAACGGTGTTTATCTGACACCACAACACGCAATCTTTTCATCTCTAGAGAGGTATTGAGGTCTATTTCTTGACAGTAACATAATCTAAAATACAACTTCTTCTAGAGTTACATGGAATTGAAGCAACGAGGTATTAAATCATTTTCACTTCACAGATGTGCTTGTGAGCGACTCAGCAAACCCCTCCAAAACAGGGTCATTTTCATATGAGGAGGCTAAAACAAACCTGAGTTACTTCCTTTAAAAATGCAGACAACAGAGCTGCTTCCCTGGGTGCCTGAAGCTGCAGGGTCCCCAGGGAACCCCAGTTCAACAGCTGCCCCGGGAAGAGGGGCAGGCGGGACAAGACAGTCAGCTGGAAGGCCAGCCTGGCCTCAGACTCTGTCCCAGCCCGCACTTCTGGAAGGCTCACCCAGTCTTTAGCTTGTCTTTTTATTATAATAACAGTAGCAACTAAAGAGCAGATTCTAATTTTTTGGTAAAGTCTAATTTATTTGTCCAATTTTTTTTTTGATTATGGAGATTTTAATAGAAAACGAAGATTTTTTGTTTTAACCCATCAGGGAAATGAGCTGAACGGCCCCAGCCCCATCCAAGTTGACAAAGCTAAAGGAATAAAAACATTTCTTATGCTTGTTTTCCAAACAAGTGAGAGAATTTGCTGGACCACGGAGGATCGCCGAGTGGGATACTGCGTCTCAGACACGCGTCGCCGCCACATTGAGAACAAAGGGTGAAGGTGAGGAAAGCCCCTCGCCCTGGGTCTTTTGCTGTGCCTCCTATGTATGTGCGGTTTGCTGGCCTGAAATTTTCTTTCATGTCTGAGGGTTTGGCCATTATTACAAGAAATCCTGTGTGCCTAGCTGAAGGTCAAAGACGTTCTATGTTCCCTTGCAGAAGTTTTATAACTTTAGGTTTAAAACATAGGTCTCTGAGTTACTTCACTTAGAATAATCTCCAACCCCATCCAGGCTAAGCAATGAGGAATCAAAGGCCTAAGAATGACACAATGGACTCTGGGGACTGTGGAGAAAAGGCTGGGAAGGGGGTGAGGGATAAAAGACCACGAATTAGGTTCAGCATATACTGCTCGGGAGATGGGTGCACCAAAATCTCACCAATCACCACGAAAGAACTCATGTAACCAAACGTCACCTGTTCCCCAAAAACCTGTAGAAATAAAAAGTTAAAATAAATAAAAATAAATTTTAAATAAATAAATAAATTTAAAAAAACTAAACATAGGTCTGGGGTTCATTTGAGGTGACTTTTTAACATGGCACAAAATATGAATTCAAACTCCTTCCTCAGATGTGAATTTTCATTTGCTCAATATATACAACTATTATATACATAACAAATATATGCTTTTGCCACTGAATTTCTTTTTTTTTTTTTTTTTTTTTGAGACAGAGTCTCTGCCGCCAGGCGCCAGGTTGGAGTGCAGTGGTGCAATCTCCTCTCACTGCAACCTCCGCCTCCCGGGTTCAAGCAATTCTCCTGCCTCAGCCTCCTGAGTAGCTGGGACTACAGGCACGTGCCACCACACCCAACTAATTTTTTGTATTTTTAGCAGATACAGGGTTTCACCATGTTGGCCAGGATGGTCTCGATCTCTTGACCTCGTGACCCGCCCACCTCAGCCTCCCAAAGTGCTGGGATTACAGGCGTGAGCCACCACACCCGGCCACCACTGAATTTCTTTGTGCCTTTTTGGAAATAACTGTGCACGTATGCAGGCTCCACTTCTCAGCACTGTCTTCTATTTCACTGATCTCTTGTCTATCTCAATGACAACAATACTCCATCTTGATTACTGAAGTTTTATAATTCTTGAAATCATAAAACTTAAACCAAATAAAATAAAGAAAAAAGTGAACCAAGTCCTTCAACATTGTTCCTCTTTTCTGTGCTGTCTTAGCCATCCTAGGGACTCTGTATTTCCACATCAATTTAAAAACCAGCTAGTCAGTTTCTATAGAAAAGCATGTTGGCATCTTGATTGCCATTGAGTAGAATATATGATCAGTTTGGTAAAAACTGACATTTAATACTCTTGAGTCTTCTCATCTCTGAACATGATTAGGTCATCTTCAATTTCTCTCAGCATTGCTTTGCAGTTTTCAGGGTACAGGCCTATTACATATTTTGTCAGACTATTTTCCCTAAATATTTCACACTTCCTGCTATTATAAATGGTATTGCTCATCCAATTTCAATTTCTCATTTCTCATCGTTAATTTATAAAAACAAAATTTATTTTTGTATGTAGAGCTCGTATTCTGACACCTTCTAAACTCATTACTTCTGGTAGCTTTTTTGTAAATGCCATTAGACTTTCAAAAAGATGATCATGTTGTCTGCAAAAGGAGAGTTTTCCTTCTTCCTTTTTGGTCTAGATGTCACTTATGTTTGTTTGTACAAATAAATGAATGTACGTTTTTGTCTGTTTCTGCCACCAGAATCTCCAGTATACATACTGTACAGAAGTGGAGAGAAGGAACACTGTCCCATGTTTCTGAGTTTGGGGGGTAAAGTTTTCCATTTACACTCTTGCCTGTAATGACAGCTATAGGTTTAAACATCAAACATGCTCTTTATCAAGCTTCAAAAGTTCCTTTCTATTCCTGTTTACTGAGAGTTCTTATTGGGAGTGGGTGTTGGACTATGTCAGATGCTTTTTCTGCATATATAGGGATGATTTTATGGGTTTGTTCTTCTTTTTAAATATGTTAATAATAATAAATTACATTGACTGAAAATCAGCCTCACATACTGGGATAAACCCTAAATCATCAGGAATATGTTTTGTTGGATTTGATTTACTAAAATCTATTCAAGATCCTTACATCTACATTCACGATGGATATCAGTCTGTTCTTTCTACAGCAGTATGCCCCACCCTCTATGCACAGCCGTCTCCTCACGCACTCAGTACTAGTATGATTCCCTCTAAGCACAGCCGTCTCCTCACGCACTCAGTACTACACCATTCCCTCTAAGCACAGCCGTCTCCTCACACACTCAGTACTACACCATTCCCTCTAAGCACAGCCGTCTCCTCACACACTCAGTACTACACCATTCCCTCTAAGCACAGCCGTCTCCTCACGCACTCAGTACTACACCATTCCCTCTAAGCACAGCCGTCTCCTCACACACTCAGTACTACACCATTCCCTCTAAGCACAACCATCTCCTCACACACTCAGTACTACACCATTCCCTCTAAGCACAGCCGTCTCCTCACGCACTCAGTACTACACCATTCCCTCTAAGCACAGCCGTCTCCTCACACACTCAGTACTACACCATTCCCTCTAAGCACAGCCATCTCCTCACACACTCAGTACTACACCATTCCCTCTAAGCACAGCCGTCTCCTCACGCACTCAGTACTACACCATTCCCTCTAAGCACAGCCTTCTCCTCACGCACTCAGTACTACACCATTCCCTCTAAGCACAGCCGTCTCCTCACACACTCAGTACTACACCATTCCCTCTAAGCATAGCCATCTCCTTATGTACTCAGAACCATACGTTTTCCTCGAAGTACTTAGTGCTATAGGTTTCCCTGTAAGGGAAGTACTATATGTTTCTAAGTACTGCTCTTTTGCATGCTACAAATTTTGAAATGCTGTATTTTATTATCATCCCCTTCAATGTATTTTCTCATTTCCCTTTTCTTTCTTCTATAATCCATTGGTTAATTAACAGTATGTTAATTCATTTAGAAATATTTGAGGTTTTCCCAGCTATCTTGCTAATAATTGCTAATTTAATTCCATCTTGCTCAGACAGCACAAGAAATACCTTGTATTTCTTAATCCCTTAAGATTTATTGAGACTTTTTTAATGGCCCCAAATATGGTCTATCTTGGTAAATGTTCCATGTGCAATTAAAAAGAATGTGCACTTTTGGAATTTTCCATAAAAATCAAGTTAAGTTTGTTGACAGTATTTTCAAGCTTTTTATATCCTTCCTGACTTTCTACTTTTCTATCACTTACTGAGAAGGGGGAGAGGTTAGATCTCCTTGTGTGACTGTGTCTCGTTCTGTTTCTTGTTGCATTTCTGATTTTGCTGTGTATTTTGATGTAGTCTTATTAGACACATATCACTTAAAATTACGTCCAATGGATTAACTGACCCACTCAATCCTAGGAAATGATCCTCTTTATACTGATAATATTCTCTATTCTGAAATCTACTGTTTGAAATTAACACAGACCTGTTTTCTTAGATTGGTGTTAGCACGAAATATCTTTTTCCATCATTTTACTTTTAAACTATTTGTGTCTTCATGTTTGTGGGCCTCTTTTGCATGTGTTTTGTTTTTTTTTTTTTTTTTTTTGAGACAGGACACAGGGTGTTGCTGTCACCCAGGCTGCAGTGCAATCACAGCACACTGCAGCCTTGACTTGCCAGCGCCCAGGCAATCCTCCCACCTCAGGAGCCCGAGTAGGTAGGCCCACGGGCACACAGGTGCCACTACACTATGCCTGGCTAGTTGTTTTTAAGAGACAGGGTCTCGCTATGTTGCCAAGGCTGGTCCTAAACTCCTAGGCTCAGGTACTCCTCCTGCTTGGGTCTCCCAGAGTGCTGGGACTATGGGTTTGAGCTACGATGCCCTAAAGTGGGCTTCCTGCCTGAAGCACATAGTTGGGTGTTGCTTTTAATCCAATCTGTCAGAGATCTGCCTTTAACCGAAGTGTTCAGATCATGTGCACTGAACACACGTGCTGGCATGGCTAAGTTAGAACCTGTTGTGCTACTTGTCTTACAGGTGGGCCACACATACTATCTGCCCATCTGTTCTTTCTTCCTTTTTTTTTTTTTTTTGGCCTTCTTTTATATTAATTGAGCATTATATATAATCTACTTTACCTACTGTGCTAGCTTATTAGCCGTTAACTCTTTGTCTGGTTACCTTAGCAGTGAGTGTAGGGTTTATAGTATGTGTCGTTATCTTACTACACTTTAGGCCCAGCCATGATTACCTCGCTTCAAGAGCAGCACACCTTGAGGGGCTCCCCGCCACCCACTCCCACCTCTCCCTGCCTGTGTGAGGCCTCCCCTCCATCCACTCCCACCTCTCCCTGCCTCTCCTGCTGTGTGAGGCCTCCCCCTCCATCCACTCCCCACCTCTCCCCTGCCTGTGGGGGAGGCCTCCCCTCCCATCCACTCCCACCTCTCCCCTGCCTGTGGGGAGGCCTCCCCTCCATCCACTCCCACCTCTCCCTGCCTGTGGGAGGCCTCCCCTCCATCCACTCCCACCTCTCCCTGCCTGTGGGAGGCCTCCCCCTCCATCCACTCCCACCTCTCCCTGCCTGTGGGGAGGCCTCCCCTCCATCCACTCCCACCTCTCCCCTGCCTGTGGGAGGCCTCCCCTCCATCCACTCCCACCTCTCCCTGCCTGTGGGAGGCCTCCCCCTCCATCCACTCCCACCTCTCCCTGCCTGTGGGAGGCCTCCCCTCCATCCACTCCCACCTCTCCCTGCCTGTGGGAGGCCTCCCCTCCATCCACTCCCCACCTCTCCCTGCCTGCTGGAGGTGCCTCCGCCCTCCATCCACTCCCACCTCTCCCTGCCTGCTGGGAGGCCTCCCCTCCAATCCACTCCCACCTCTCCCTGCCTGTGGGAGGCCTCCCTCCCATCCACTCCCACCTCTCCCTGCCTGTGGGAGGCCTCCCCTCCATCCACTCCCACCTCTCCCTGCCAGCGCCTGTGTTTCTGTCACCTTCATCGCACTGCAACCTGTGTTAGAAAACCCACAGTACACTGTCACTGTTTCTGCTTTAACCATTTGATTGTGTTTGGAGGTATTTCAGTGCATTCCCAGAGGTGCCAGTTCAGGCACCCTTCAATCTCTGTGCAGACCCACGTGGTCACCTAAGGCTGTATTCCTTCTACCCGCAAGCTGACCTATTTCTTGTCGTGCAGGTATCCTGGTCACCTGGTGATGAATTCCTTTAGCAGCATGTATTTCACCTTCACTTCTGAAAGACACTTTTGCTGGTTAACAGGTTTCTCTGGTTTGTGGTTCTTTGAATAGTCCCAAGCGGCTGCTCTAGCGTCTCCCGGCCTGAGGCTTCCGATGACGCTTACCTTAGCAATGCAGGGTGTCTCTTCCCCTCTGGGCGCTTCTCATGTTTTCTTTACATTAGTACTTTTGGGAGGCTGTGTCTCGCTCTACTTTTCTTCATGTTTTCTTCTGGGCTTGATTCATTCACATTCTTTCTCAGTTCTACAGGTTTATAGTTTCCATACAATTTTTTTTAGGGAAATTAATTCTTCCAGTATTTTTCCTGTTTCCTCCCTTAGGGGGCCACAGATTACACGTATATAAAGCTACTTAAATTGTCCCACCGTTCACTGACTGTTCATTTTTTCCTCTTTCATTTTGAATAGTTTCTATTGCGATGTCAGCAGGTTCATGAATCTTTTCTCGTAAAAGTCTAATCTGTTGATAATCCCATACAGGGTGTTTTCCAGTTAAGACACGGTATTTTCCTCTCTGTAAGTTCAGTTTGGATCATTTTCGTATCTTCCACGTCTTTATCTATTTCTACATATTTTTAACATATGAAAGACAGTGAGAATATCTGCTTGAATGTCTCTGCCTAACTAACGAGTCTAACATCTGTGCCATTTCTGGGTCAGTTCCGATTGATTTTTGTTCTCATTATCTGCAATCTTTTCCGCTTCTGTGCGTGCCTGACAATGCCTTTGGAAGCTAGATATTGTGACTTTTACCTTGCTGGGCACCCAATATTTTTGTATTCCTACAAATATCTTTGAATTTTTGCTGGGATGCAATTAAGTCATTTGGGAACAGACTCACTGTGTGGTATCCTGTTTTTAAGCTTTGGGGACAGGTAGTATTTAGTTCTGGTTTCTATACTACCACTACTGAGTCAAAACCCTTGTAAGTTCTCTGACTCATGCCGGGGGACTTCTAAAGGTTTCCATTCTGGCTTTGGGGGAACAGACACAATTTCCTCCCTCTAAGGGCTCCAGGGTTTGTTCTCTCTCATCATTTCAGCCAGTTCTTCCCCAGTCCCACATCTGTGTACTGATTAGTCCTCAGCTTAATACTGGAAAGGAACCTGCAAAGCTTCTGTGCTGAGTTGCTTTCTCCTCTCCCAGCCTCGGCCCTAAGAACCCCAGTTGCCGTGGCTTCCCGAGACTCCCCCGCTCTGTTTAAACTCGGGGGAGACCCACAGGCGCCTCGCCGCACCACGGTCCGGAGACTCTCTCCAGGCAATGGGTCCGGGCAATGGCGGAGCTCACCCTGTATTGTCCCTCCTTTCCAGGGGGTGGCCCGGCTGCCTTATGTCCCGTATCTTAAAAACCATTGTTTCACATATTTTTTGCAGCATTTACTTTATTCAAGCAGCAAAGTGAGTTGCTCCCTGAAAACATGACCTGGAGCACTGGGTGTACAGGCTGTCAGCAAACCCGAAAGTGTCTTTGTTTAGAGATCGTTCACATCAATGTTGATCGGGAACAGGAAGAAATTCCAACATGTGGTGCTCATTTCCCTGATCAGGTTTAAATGAACTGTGTGGCTGTGATTTTTTTTTTTTTAATCATGATTGTATTCTTTTCTCTATTTGAGGGGAAAATGCCCAGCCCAAGGAGGGGCAAGGGTGGTGGGATCCTTTTGGGACCCTCACTGTAAGCCCCCTCAGCCCTGTCTACACTTACCACAGCCAGCAGTGCCTGCCGACAGTGGGCAGGGTGGCAGGCGGGTGGCAGTTCCCGATCCAGGAGTGTCAAAGCCGCACTGAGGGGGAGAGGAGCAGGCCCTGAACCCCAGCGCTGGAGCAGAAGGGAGATGGGGACTCTGTGGTATTATTTGTCCTTTGTTCATTTTATGAGTCTTCTGTTGCTCTGTAACCAATCACCACAAACTCAGCAGCTTAAAACAACATCTATTTAGGCGGGTCCAGGCCACAGGTGGGGTTCTGCAAGATTCCCTGCTCAGGGCTTCACGAAGCTGCAGTCAGGGCTGAATCCTCATCCGGTGGCCTGACTGGGAAGAACCTGTGTCCCGGTTCACTCAGGTTGCAGGTAGAATTCACTTCTTTGAGGCTACAGGACTGAGCGCCCGACTCAGGGCCAGCTGTGGGCTGGAGGCTGCTGCAGACCCCTGCATGGGGGCCTCTCTGGCCAGCCCCTTACTTCAGGAGCAAAGGGAAATCTCTAGCTCCCAGCTGCTCAGATGGAATCTTACATAATATAATTACAGGACTGACATCCCACAATCCCACCTTCCATGGATTAGAAGTAAGTTCAGGTTGTATCTGAACTCCAGGAGAGGGGGAGGACACCAAGGCAGGGGGATGGCCATGGCTGTCACCCAGGGCCTATCCACTGTGTTCATTCCCTGCATTTGGGCAGAAGGAAAGCTGCCGACTCCACTCCTAGGGCCTGTCTACCATCTTCATTCGCTGCATTTGGCAGAGGAAAGCCACTAACCCCACTGTGCTCTCCTTTGCAGCAAGGCAAGGAGGCGGCGGCTAAGGACTCCCCCCAAACTCTGGCTTGGAAACCCAGGCGTGGGAGAGAATCAGGAGAGGAATAAGTGAGGGATGGGACGGGTGGATGAGATCATTCTAGCATGTCTTTAGGGGAAAAGCACTTTTCAAAGCACGCCCTTCCCTGCACACCCCCCACTGCTCACACTGCTGCCCACATCTCTCCCCCACATGCCCCATACCCCTGGCCCTGCCCATCCACAGCCCCCACTGCTGATTCTGCTGCCCCCCATCCTCCCTCCCTGCACACCTGCACTGCTCCCTCTGACCCCCAAACACCTATATGAGACTCAGCACCAATGTCCCAACCTCTGCACAGCTTCCTCTGGATACTTCTTCAACTCAGTCCTTCACACTCCCTGTGTGAAGAAACGACAGGCAGTGACTGCTCCCATCTGTCCTCCCAATCTGCCATCCAATCAGAGAAGAGCTCCCTAAGAAGGACCTTGTCTAGCTCATCACTGTCCCCTCAGGTCCCAGCAGACAGTGGACATTGCACAGATGCTTGCCGAAGTGTGAGGGAACTCAGGTCCCCATCCAGAAGCCACCAGGCTGGGGAGGGGTGGGAGGCACGAGCAGGTGCTGGGACCGATGGCCTGTGGAGGGGATGCTGTCCTCTCTGCTCGGGCACTCGTAGGCCACTCCGCAGGTGATCTAACGCAGACTCCATGCTCCCCTCCCTGCACTGGCTGTGGGCGTCGGGACAGCCGGGAGGCGCTGGGGTGAAGAGGGGCTATGGCTGGCCTTGCTCGCCGCCTCCTGCACCAGGGCCTCCAGCACAACAGGGGCTGGACGAGACTTGCTGAGTAACTGACTCCAAGGAGCACGGGGGCTGTTGGGGCCCCACAGTGAGTGCTGTGCTGACGGGAGAGTCTGGGAAAGGCAGGAGGAGGATGAGGAGGAGGACGAAAAGAAGGAAAGGAGAACTGCTTCTTAAGTGTGCGACATACTTAATTCCTCCAGATACACATGAGTGACAGGCGAGGGTCCTGAGGATCCCGTGCAGCTGCTCAGCCCACCCAGGATCCCACTCGCCTTGATTTTCAGCGGCCGTTGCCCAGCCCACCACCAGGACCCACGCCTCATGGTGATGATGACCTGGGAGTGGGAGGCACGGCAGTGCGGAGTGCTAACAAGCTGGTTTCCCAGCCCACGCATCTTTAGAGCCCAAGCCCAATGTCCTTAATGCCTCCCAGGACTCAGCTATGTGGGCCAAGTGGCTGGCCACTCACTAAACGGCTACCGACAGTGACTGACTCACATGAATGTGTGTAGTCACCCCAAGCAGGGAATAGTGGGATGGACAGACAGACACCGGTTCCAAGAGGTGGGACAGCAGAGCCGAATGGCCAGCGGAGAAGAGGAGGCGTCAATGAAAAGCAGTCTAGCCAATGTCTGCTTCCTCAGATTCCATTAACATGGGGGCAAAAACTAGAAACGAGACGTGATGAGCCTGCACGTCTGCCCAGCACAGACCAATGGTACAGATCCACATGCACCCCAGCGGGACACACAGAAACTCCACTGCAGATGAAACGCAGGGAAACCCACCCCCTCCCAGATCCACATGCATCCAGCGGACACGCAGAAACTCCACTGCAGATGGACAGCAGATACGCAGAAACTCCCCCTGCAGATGGAACGCAGGGAAACCCCACCCCTCCAGATCCACACGCATCCAGTGGACACGCAGAAACTCCACTGCAGATGGACAGCGGAACACGCAGAAACTCCACTGCAGATGGAACGCAGGGAAACCCCACCCCCTCCAGATCCACACACACCCAGCGGACACGCAGAAACTCCACTGCAGATGGAACGCAGGGAAACCCCACCCCCTCCACAGGCGGCCTTTCCACGGACAGTAAGAGCAGAAGTGCCAGCAGCCACGTTGACGCAGGGGAAGCAGGAGCTGCAAGAGTCAGGCGCTCTGGGAAGCCCAGCCCCAGCCCCCACCACTGGCACAGCCCTCAGTGCCCAGAATGAGGTGCCTGAGCAATGTCTGGGGCCCCTCCCCACTCCAGAGCTTCCTAGGAATGCAACTTCCCATCACAAACTCCTTCTGCTCTGCCTCCAGATCCATAAGCAGCCCCACCACTGCCGAGGTGTCCGGAGGCGGCACACAGGGACAGAACGTGTTAAGGGAAGGTGAGCGGCTACTGAGACCAGGACACAGTTACCTGGGCACTTAGCTCCAAACCCTTCAAATCATAAATGGAAAGTGTTTAAAAATGAGATCCCTTTATCCAAGGGTAAATTTCAAGCAAAGTGTTATTTATTACCATCACATTCAAAGACCCAAGAAAGCCCCTTACCCCATCCTGACAGAAATGAGTTTTTTTCACATTTCTAGCACTGAAATCTAACCACGGATACCTGAAAAATTCTCAACTTCCCATAACTCCTTTGACTAGGAGCATATGGCAGTTTACTCTGTTTCCTGATGGGTCACGCAAAGCCTGAGTGCCGCCACCTCTCTCCCCTCCCCCACCTGGCATTCCCATGGCACATAGAATCGGAGAGAGGGCAGAGCACGTGTGTGTCTCAGAAGCAGCTGAGCGTGCCCAGAACCCACCTCCCCCGCCAGCATTCCACAGCCAACCCCCCACTGCCCCGCCTCTGGGTTCCCCCAACACTCAGGGAGGGCACCTCCCCACATCCCCCAACCCCATCTCAGAGAAGAGGGGCGACCCTCACCTGTGCTCAGAGCCAGCAGCCTTGGGCTCAGTCCTGGTCACAGGCGGCCCTCCTGTCCTCTCCCATCCCCCGGCAGGGCCCCTCTCCTTGGCCTTCCCATGCGCTCATGTGACTTTCATATGAAATGTAATTTTCCTCTCTAGAGCAACTCCATTACTACCTTCTCTCCACGGAAAACTCCTTAAAAGGTCTCCCACGCCAAGCTTGGGGAATGCAGAGCATCAACACCATTAATGACAGTGAAGACCTGTAACTGGTAATAAAGTGAGAATCCCCAAGTCCCAATAAACAGAAGAAAAGCTTCTCCTCACAGTCAGAAAGCCAGTTAACAAATGGGGAAAACCGTGGAGTCAGAAAGCCACCATCCACAACCATCGCGGGCCTGAGTGCATCAGACAAAACCATCAGCGGATGCTGGGACAGGTGCGTCACGCCCCAGAGCAATGGGAGGCTCGCCAAAGCCCCCGGGGGCAAGAACCTGGCCCAGAACTCTGAGGAGCACAGCAGCCACGCAGAAGCTCCGCAAAGGAGAGGCCGGCAGCCCCCTCTGCACACCACCCAGGCAGGCTGTACCGTGACAGGCAGAGACACGAGGACATCGGCAGCCTCAGCTCCCAAAAGAAAGGATGCTGTCACTGGACGCAGAGCAACACGAGGCCCGGCTCCACCTGAGGGGACAGCTGGGGGGGAGACATAGGAAGGACTCGTGCGGCGGACAAAGGACAGGAACTCAGGGTGAGGGGTGGCTCCTGGCTCCTAAGCAGAAAAGCCTTGGGACGGCAGAGTTCTGGTACCTCCCACTGACACTATCAGGCAAAGAACTGGGGGCCCTACAACCTCATTGTGCCCTGCCCAGCCCAGCCCACAGGATGAGCCAACGGAGGCTGGTTCTCCAGGGACACCTGTGCAAGCCAACTGGGGCAAGGACCACATTTTAAACACTTAACAGCAAGTATCATGAAGCAGGTTCCCCAGGGCACATGAGGGTTCCTCGGGGAGGCCCAGCCAGCCGCAGGCGCCCCCCCGCATGGTGCAGGGGAGGTGGGGGATGAAGACCAAGCAGGTGCCCGCCAGGATGCCGGCACCCACGCCAGGGTCTGAGCTACTCTGCTGGGCTGCCTCGCAGGACACCAAGTGCTAAGGGGGCCTCCCGGAAAGCCCACCAAGGTTCCTAGGGCTGAGACAAAGGGAGTGCACTCAGGAGTTGAGGGTGCCCTGCCCAGTGTAAAAGCTTCTACACTCTTAACCACCAGGGAGCCTGGTGGGCTAGACTGGCAGGAGGCATGCCGCAACAGAACCAGGGAAGCGCGTGCCAGTGACTCTTCAGGAACCCCTACTTCAACCCTTAGTGGCTCTGCCACCCAAGGGGGTATGTGCAGTATGGAGGGCCAGAGGATGCCAAGGAGACCAGGCAGGGGGCTGCAGGGGTCTGAGTGGCAGATAAGCAGAGGCTGCATTCCCCGGGGGATGAAAGAGGAGGAGGCGGATGGACGTGAAGAGAAGCCCAGGCTCCTCCGCTGGCCTGGCTCCAGGCTACACAGGGCTGTAGAAGGCCAAGACCCCGAAATGCTCCAGACTCCAGGCTGCCTCGAGGAGTGCAGCTCCCTTCTCCTCCTGGCTGAGATCACCGCGGGGCGGCTGGTGGCCAGGGCTGTCTGATCTCCCATCACTGCACAGCTTTCTACCCGGCGAGGCCTCCGCTTCTTGGATGCTGGACCGGGGCTTCCCGGCTGCTGCTGTCAGGGAGCAGCCCGCATCAACACTGCACAGAACATGTTCAACCAGAACGATTCCATGTGTGGTCGCAAGACAAGATACAATTCCTTCTGGAGCTCTCTGTGCTCACAGAGGTATGATGGGAGAACAGCTAGAGTAAGATCAAGTAGAAAATTACACATTCTAGCTGAATTGCAGGTTTCCTTGAAATTAGAAGGGAGGCACCGAGCGTAAAAGGGGGTGGGCGTGGCCTCTTCACACCTCTATAATTCAGTCATTTAAAAGGGAGCTAAACGCATTCATTGTTCCTGAAATGTTTTCTCCGTGAGAATTAAATAAAGCGAGCCACCCTCCCCAGACAGCTTAGGCAGAGGAACCCTCGGGAGTCTGGCACTCCTCCAGGAGCCCCCAGGTACGTGTGCCAGGAACTGCATCTTGGCTCTCAAAGTCACCAAGCCCAGCCCATGGCCGACACAGGCCACCTTCAGCACCACGTCCAATCACGTGCTATGATTTGCTGGGTGCATGTGATGTGTGACACATCCCCAAAACACTGTGTCCCCAAAACACCCTGCTGTGCCCAGTTTGTCCAACAGGTGTGGCACCAGGAATGCCTGGGCCATGTACATGAGTTAGAAGAGGTGAACCTAGGGGTCCAAATTCCTTCTGTTCCATGCAGGTATGTGCACAGGCGACAGGGGAGGACTGGGCTGATGGACATAAGGCCCTCGGGGCCCTCAGTCACCTAGGCAGCTCAGAAGGGAGAGGGTGGCTCTGTTTGTAGCTGGGCATCTTCCAAGGACATTGAGAGGCTCCCTAGCAGGACATGGCTGAGGGAGGCCCCACGTGGCAGCAGCTAGAGACTGGAGCGGTCTCTCCAGCACACCACACCCCACACAGGCCGGGCTGGAGCCCTGGCTGAGGGGCAGCAGGCAACAGGTCCAGAGACGACGGGCCCAAGGGCCAATATGGACTTCAGGTTTCACCTTAGCAACTCGGGCAAGAGTCCCCTGTCGGCCTCAGCATCCCCCGTTGGTCAGGAAGAGATACTGTTAGCTCCGACCTAACAAGCTGCCATGAGGAGTAAGTGAGGTGAAGGACATGGCTGCCTGGCAGGACGCAGGGACAGCAGCAACAGCAGGCTCAACGAGCAGTGAGTGCTGAGCACTGGAGGGAGCTGCCCCCACCCCAGGGCCCTCACATGGTGGCATGCAGGAGCCACCTCACTACCAAAGGGCACTCACGGGCACGCCCAGCGGGGGACTGCTGGGCCCTGGGTCTGGTGCGGGGCAGCATGGCCTGAGTGAGGCCTGGGGCTGTGGAAGTCATCAGAGGACCCGAGGTACCTGCATTTGCCTATCCCCGTCCTAGCACCTCATAAAAACCACAGAAGCGTCAACACTCACGCACACAAGGACAGGAGAAAGCCAGACAGGAGGACCTGGGATGGAAGAGTGGTCCTCACAGGGAACTGAGAAAACAAGAACCCAGGCCAGCACTGCAGAAAGCCGGGGCAGCCCAGCTGTACCCGATGAGTCCTGATCAGAGACTGGTAGCACTGTGCATCCCCAAAGAGGGACATGCAGGGACAAAGAAGTGTGGTCCAAGCAGCAGCTAGACCCCGCAGCAACCCCTGTGCATCCCTACACGCCCCACTGCCTGAGTCCAGTGCCCACCCCAGATCACCGGAGCTCCGCTCAGCAGAGGGTCAAACCAAGGGTCTCAGGATGGGAGGACCCAGGCACAGCAGAGTGGGAGGACTGGCCCCGTGTGGCGACGCAGACCTCTGTCTGCAGAGAAAGGCCTGCATGACTACGGTGCTGAGAAGTGTGAAAATGTCCCTCACCCTGAAGGGCTGACCCAGCAGGAACCCACAGCCCAGGGTCTGGAGGACCCAGGGGGTAGAGAAACGAGATGTGCCCTTCAATGCATGGGACCAATGCCTTTTATTTCAAGACCAACGGCTTATGGTGGGGAAAGGAAAATGAGCCCATCGTGATCAACTGTCCTCATCCCCAGCAAGCCCTGGCAGAGAGGAGCTGCGCGTTTCCACCTGCAATGCGGCCTCCTATCCTGATCTTAAGAAGGACACAGGTTCCTCAAAATGAGGAAGAGAAAAGACACAGGCTGTCTATCTCTAGCAACTTGTAACCATGATCAGTCACTTCAAAACCAGCTTTGACGGCCTACATTTGAAACCACGACAACTCTTTCTTCCTAAGGTCAAGGAGAATCGCTTTATTTGGACGTCTCTCCTTACAATTTAATTAACTAGTCTCAGTTTGGCAATAAACCCCAAACATCGATCTCGGTGTGGAGAGTCACAAAGATACCATCATTAAGGAGAAAAGTGCCTGCATCATGAGCCGGGGGAGACCTCACGTGTTTGCATTTCATTACACACAGGATGGTCGTCACCGCTTCCTGGTGGTAAACACACTCCATACTTGAGCAGCTAAACAGAAAACTGCTCACCACAATTTTGTGGTTCCCCACTCCCAGCACCTCGACGGCTCCGGGAAGGAAGCAATTGGTACCGACGCAGCGGAAGAGGCCGTGCCCAGCAGCTCTGCAGCAAGCTCTGGGTCCCCTCTCCACTCCCCCGCAGGGCGGGAGGCTGGAGGGCCAGATGCAGGGAGCCCTCTCCCCTGTCCACCCCAGCTCCACTGTCACAGGGGCACGATGGCTTTCCAAAAGTCATAAAGCAGAGTGGGTGGGGGGTGGCCAGAGGGTCTTGGAGGGCCCTCCGCTCTGAACAGCAAGCTTTTTATGATTCTGTGCTAAGTACAGGCCTGGAAGGAAGAACTCTCGGAACAACTGTTAATATTCTGTCTTCTAATGTAGGGCAGAACGTCCTCAGCGGTCATGAGCCAGCTACACATCAACACGAGTTCTTGAAGAATAAGCTATTCCTTCTGTCCTGCACGGGACTGACGCGTGGCCCTCCCTGAAGGCCACTGGACCCAAAAATTCTATCAGTCCAAAAGTGGGATGAAAGCTGCCCCTCGGTTTTAAGAAAATGCAATCTTTCTCTACTTGCTCAGGAGGAATACCTTAAAGTGAGCTGAAACTGTGAGGAATGCAGGAAGGGCCGGGAGGAGACAGCAAGACTTAGAACTTAGAAAGAAACAGAGCAGAGAAACAGAGAAAACAGGTGAGGGCCACGGAGGACCCCAGTGACAAGGCCATACCCCTTTTCCAAGGCACCACTCTGGGCACAGAGGCCTGATTCCGAGGGCCCAGGATGACAGTGAGGGGCCTGAGAGTAACCCCTTGCGGCCTGGGGACCCCAAGGAAAGGCTGGCAGGTTCAGGACAGGGACAAAGTAGAATGCACCAGTGCTGGGCTGGTCTGGGTTTTAATGGCTTGAGGGGGTTGGGGGATGTGAATCCCAGGACCCTCTGACTCATGGAATCTTCCCTTCAGGCCTTTGCCAGCTTTTCACAGTGGAACCAAACATCTCAAAGCACGCTGGCAGGCGTCACCTCCTTTGACTCTTAACAACTCTGGGGGGGGTGGAAAATAAATGTGCGGACTGTCACTCCAGATCAAGGCTCTTCCAAAGAGGAAATACGGCCTCTCCTCCCTGCACGACGGTCAATTGCGGGGAGAGGCCAGTGGACCCAGGGGGCCCACAGGTGGGCATGCAGCTGGGGGCGGGACGGGTGGGGGAGGATTTACTTTGAGGTGAGACAATTCTCAGATGTACGCAAGAGAGCCAGCGAGCATCCTTGTCATTCGTGCTAGATACGTGACATTGTATTCTGTCGCTTTTAGAGGTGATGTGGCAGTGGCCTACGCTGCACTGGTAAAATTTACGGAGCTTTTCTGCACATCCAGATTCTCTATTCCACGAATTAAAGGGCAGTAGGGTGGGGATTTGAGATCCTCAGGGAAAACAGAAGCTACGGAGAAAACCCAAAGGAAATAATAAACACCTGGAGATGAGAACAGCAACACAGAAACGGCTTTAAATCCCCACTCCAAGCATCCTCTTTTTAAGCAGAGAAGTGTCACCCATGAGCTCTTCTGAAGCGACAGGAAGCCACGCAGGCTGCTGGAGCCCTAACGTGCAGGCTGCTCCATTAAACACTTTATTCCTCAGTTCCCAACATCTGCTGAGGCCGCTCTACAGATTGGGCATTGGTTACGGGGGGAACATGGGATGAAAATGCAGGCATGCGTTCAAAGCCAAAAAAGGAGGAACGACCACTCCTGATTTCAAAAGGGCACATTCCACCTTTGGATCTCCTCCTACTTTTCAGGGTCAGGAGGCGGTGGGGCACCCTACGGCACAAGATGCTGGGCAGCAGTCCCAGGAGGAAGCGTGGGGGGTGGAGGAGGAGGATGTCTGGTGGAGGTTGCAACCACAGGCAGAGCTGCAGGCCGCAGCTCCCAAGGAAACACTGGGGCAGACAGGCAAGCCCCCAGGGCTCCCAGGACACCCCGGGGCCGTCTAAGTGTGTAGGACGGACCGGAGAGAGCTCTATCCTGTGCAGCAACCCACGGTGAGCAGTGCTGGAACCTGGAGATGATCCAGCCTGCGGGGGAAGCTGAGATCAGAGACGGGCAGGACTCTGAACGTGGGGGATGGGGCCCACTTACGCACCTGATGAGGCTGTTAGGGACAGTCAGCACGACGACACCGATGAAGAGCTGGGAACGGTGCCCAGTCCACTGCAGGCACTTCATCAACGCTAGCTGCCATTGCCATCACCCCCCAGCAGCAGCAGCCCAAGTCCAGAGTCAGGGACCAAGGCTGAACTAGAACCCAGGTGTAATGTAAATTCCTAATATGTTATTTTTGAAATTACACTAAACTTCTCTTGCTTTAATTTTTTCTTTCTATAGAATGCATCCCTCTTCCCAAAAATGCAACAAAATACCCATTTAGATTTTCAATGGAAAGCACATTAAATCAGCTTGACTTAAGGATCTCAGGATATCTGTCCACTGAGAGAGCAAATTCCCACCTGGGGTAGCCCGGAACCCAGGCTGCAGACAGGTTCATCTCAACGATTCCAACAGACAGTGATAAGCAGTCACCTGGGTCACTGAATAAACAGCCGCGTTCAACTGTGAGGGCCTGCTAGGCAAAAGGCCCATGGGGACAAAGCCTCTGCCTGAGCGAGGAGACAGGGAGTGCAGGAAGGCAGCCCTCACCGGCACACACAGCGTGCCTCCCAGAAAATCAGCATATGCCTTGGATCTCACAGAACTGCAATCACGCGTGTGCCCTGCCAGTTGTCATGTCGTACGTCTCAAATGACATACTGCTATCATTTCCAACACTCAGATCAGCCCTTCCGGGCCTAATGAGGACAAGGAGCGGGGGCATGCTGCCTGTCCCTGGGCTGCACTGCTGATTTATCCTCTGCTCCTCAATTGCTTACTTTGTAGGGGTAATAAAAATATTTCCACCTGGGAGGTAATAAACCTGAATCTAGTTTCCTAGCTGTAACCGAATTCCATCTTAAGAGAATAAGTCAATTTTAACCTTACAAGGTAGTCAAGACAACTTTCAGAGAAATTATTAAAGACACAGGAAAGGGAGAACGTTCAAGTAGAAAAAGCCGTTTCCCACACACAGGTGGAACCATTCTCCTGTACTGTGTTCTGGCATTTTCTTCCTTCCAGGTGAAAGTGTAAGATATAACTAATGATAATGGCCACCATCACCTTGGTGCCCCTGAGCTCAACCAGTGTCTTCCACTCCAACCGACTTCTGGGGGCTGGACAGAAGAGGCTGCCTCAGGAGCGGGCATGAACAGGGACCTTGGCAGCTCAACAAGGTCCAACGCGGGCGAAGCAGAGCCCTTCAAACTGAACTTTCAACACTCAGCCCCACCATGGGCCCATCTGCTGTACAGTTTGTTGATGGTGATGGTGATGATGATGATGATGGTGATGATGATGGTGAAATGACGACGGTGACAGTGATGATGATGGTGGTGATGATGGTGACAGTGATGATGACGATGGTGATGATGACATAACGGTGATGATGGTGATAATGGTGACGGTGATGAAACGGTGATGGTGATGACAGTGATGATGGTGATGATGATGATGATGGTGATGACAGTGATGGTGAAGATGACAGTGACAGTGATGAGTGATGGTGATGGTGACAGTGATGACATGATGGGGCGATGATGACATGATGGTGTGTGATGATGATGGTAAGTAGAATGATGATGATGGGTACTAACACTGCATGAGACTTAAGTGTGCCAGGCACTCCTGTAAGTACTTGACTCCCATGACCCTTCGGGCGTGGGGAACAAGGGCTAGCATGGGGACGTTCCTCACGAAGCCAATCCTCCAGTATGTGACAGAGCCAGAAAGTCCCCCCAAGTCTGCCAGCCTCCAAAGTCCAAGCTGTTACCCCACAGAGCTGACGAGTACATTAGAATAAGCGAGAAATGTTCAAGAAATACTTTTAATAAGTCCTTTCCTCCTCTAACCCACAAACTAGTCCCTAAACCAAAATCTCCCATTCTTGCTCCTGGCCAGAGTGGTCAAGAAGTCCTAAGCCAGCCTTTCGGAGAATACTAATAAGGCAGAAATGGGCCAGAAATTGGCCAAAACTAACGAAGAACAGCTTCACTTCAAAGCAGTCGCTTGGTGAGCAGCCTCACTGCAATGCCTGCACCATGAAAAGTCAAATGAGAAAAGTTTATTTACACTTTAATCAAAGCCCTTGGCCACCAACAAGAATCTCTCCTGGAGACAGACTGGCCCTCCTCTGACACATCAAGCAACAAAACGTGTGACCAGCGTCAACACATTCCCCAGGAAAACAGGAACATAAGTGGCCTTAAATGCAGTGACCATGCCAATGAGATAAACCATATCTAAAGTGGGTGTGTCTAGATATGTGTGTGTGTAAAGGCAAGTGTATAGCAGTGTGTGTGCACGTATAGGAAAGTGTGTATGGATGTATATATGGAACTGTGTATAGGTGTGTGTGTATAGGCATGTGTAGAGATGTGTATATATAAGGGTGTATGTGCATATGGGTATGCGTGCATGTATAGATGTGTGTGGGGGTGTCTGTAGGGGCATCTGTGTGTAGCCATGTGTGTGTATGTATAGCAGTGCATGTACATAGGGAGGTGTGTATATAAGGGTGTGTGTTTATGTGTGTGTATGTGTATATCGAACATGTCTGTAGGGGTGTGTGTATACAGGAGTGTATATGTATATGAGGGTGTGTGCAGGTGTATGTAGGGGTGTACATGTATGTGTATATGGGTGTGTCTGTACAGGCATGTTTGTAAGGTGAGTATACAGAGTGTGTGTATATAGGTGTGCATGTGTGTGTGTACGTGTATATGCATAAGTATGTAGGAGGGTATGTATGAATATGGGGGGTGTTACAGGCATGTGTGTAGGTATGTCTACGTATCTGTGTTTAAATGGTGGATGTATAGGCATGTGTGTATAAGGATGTGTGTTGTAGGGGTATGTGTATATATGTGTACTGGTGTGTGCACAGGGATATACGTGTACAGGTGTGTGTGTAGGTGTGTGTACATATGAGGGGTCTGTGTGTGTATAGGTATGCGTGTAGGGTATGTCTGTATATAGGAGTGTGTACATGTGCAGAGGCGTGTGTGTAGGGTGTGTGTGTGTAAAGCAGTGTTTGTGTACATAGGCATGTGTGTAGGGTGTATGTGTACATCAGTGTTTGTGTATATAGGCATGTGTGTATATATGAGGGGTATGTATATATGGCAGGTGTGTATAGGTGTGTGTATATACAGGCATGTGTTTGTGTACAGGCACGTGTGTAGGAGTGTGTGTTTACAAGGGTGTGTGAGTATACAGGCATGCATGTGTATATGGCAGGTATGTGTTTATGGTGGGTGTGTATAGGGGTGTGTGTGTATATATAGGGGTGTGTATAAAGGCATGTGTGTGTAGGCATATATGACAGGTGTGTATAGATGTGTGTAAGGGTGTGTGTATATACTGGGGTGTGTATGTAGGTGTATGTGTATATGGCAGGTGTGTGTTTATGGTGGGTGTATAGGGGTGTGTATAAAGGCATATGTGTGTAGACATATATGACAGGTGTGTATAGATATGTGTAAGGGTATATATATACAGGGGTGTGTATGTAGGTGTGTGTGTGTATGGTAGGTGTGTGTAGGGGTGTGTGTAAGGGGTGTGTATGTATACAGGCATGTGTGTGGGGTGTATGTATGTATGAGGGGTTATGCAGGGGTGTGTGTGTGTATAGGAGTGTGTGTATATGTGTATATGGCAGATGCATGTATACAGGGGTATGTATGAGGGGTATGTGGATACAGGCATGTGTGCAGGGGGCTGTGTGTATAGGAATGTGTGTGTGTATGGTAGGTGTGTGTCTAGGCATCTGTGATGGGCATGTGTGTATATGAGGGTGTGTGTGTACAGAGGCATGTATGTAGGAGTTTGTGTGTATATAGGGGTGCATATGTAGGTGTGTATATGTGTATCTGGTGGGTGTTCACATAGGCATGTGTGTGTAGGGTGTGCATGTATACTTTAATTTCAAATAACACGTTACATTTAAAGCCACATTCTGGGCATCTGTAATGTCAAGGAGGAAAGGATAGCCTGGAGCTCCAGCCTAGGTCTGAATTCCACTTCACCCCACTCAGAACTCACCCCCTGGAAGGATGAGCAGATAAATACAGAAGACCCAGTGAACTCCGAATTTCAGTGTGTGCCCAACACTACTCAGGGCATACTTACACTAAAAAATGGTTGGGTGTTTATACGAAACTGAAGTGTAACTAGACGTTCTGTATTTGTTTGTGCTCAGCCTGGCACCCCGAGCCCTTGGAGGTTCTGCGGGGTCAGAAGAGAGAGATGCAGTTGTTCCCATTTTTTACTAATGAGAAGCGGGGCACAGTGAGGAGAACACTCAGGAGGCACACGGCTGTCGGTCCATCCTCCACTCCCTAAGCGGCCCTGGCGACGGCTTCGAGGCTGCTGTTGGGAAGGCCTCCGGGTAGCCATTCCTTGCAACCTAAGTTCAGATAGGCTTAGCAACAACCGGGTTTTGCAGGAGCTCCTCCTCACCCACGAGGGCCTCCCAGCCTTAAGCACCCTCAGAACAACGTAAGGGTGGAGCCCACAAGAACCGGGGCCCCCGGGAACAGCTAGGCCTACTCCCCCTCATCCCTGGGTGCCCTGGCACCGTCACCAGAAACGATCCAGCAGCTTCCCTTTGCCAGTGTCACCCCCCGACATGGGATAATGCTCTGATTTGCAGTGCAGCTGTTTATGATCTGATCTGAAATCTGAAAAAACCAACGATGGACATAATCACATGGACACATCTGCTGTGGTTTCAAATATTATTTTTAAATACTGAAATAAGTTCTCCACGGCTTTTTATCTTTAATCAGAAAATGTGGCAAATACCTCATTGGCAAAGACATCATCTATGTCTCAAAAGATGCATGGCACTGAGTACCAGATGGGGCTGGCCCCAGAATTCAGACAGCGGGGCTCTGACTCCAGCCTCTGGAAAGGCAAGGTGCTGAGAGCCCACTCCTCTGGCCATTCTATCTTGGGGGCAATCAGGGATCATGTGATTTCAGAGGTTAACACCTGATGTAACAGATGTAAAAGCAACAGGTAGAGGTGACGTCACTAGGATTCACTGCAAACACGTGAGATTTCAAGTATGTGTAGGGTTCTCAATGCAATACGGAACGGAAGTCTCATCACGTGCTTTACATGTTGAAATTCTGTCAGTTGGAGAGTAAATGCATATTTATTATTACAGCAGTAAATTACTGAATAATGGTCGTGACCTGTTGATTTTATATACAAAATCCTTTGCTAAGCAGGGAACAGACTGACAATACAATATTGAGAACATATTAGCTAGACAGTGTTGGAATGAATAGCATATCCTCTTCAAGCCTACAGTGCTTATAAAATTTTAAGTAACACAAGGCAGGATAACACAGATTGGATGACATCCTAATTCCATTGTTTATGGAGCTGTTGGACATATGCCCTATTCTAACATAAGACAAAATAAATTTTAAGACTTATACTTCATTTTTAATTATTTAATTCCACTTAGCCATGAGCCTTGTTTCAGGAATTTTTCAGAAAAATTATTCTTCCTGAAGAAAAATGGCAAGCCCTTAAAATACTCCACATAAGCATATAAAATAATTAAATTTGGGGTCAAACTACAGATCTGTCCTCTTATGTCTGCAGTCCTCTCTGCGGTGGTGACCGTGGGGCTCACCAGCACTATCCACCAAACACTCACTTAGAATCACCTATAGGTTCCTGGAAGCTCTGACCTGAAGCAAAACAGCATATAATAAAACCAGTTTCACCACAGGCTCAATGATAGAAACAAGAGTTAAGTTCCTATGGCATATTTCTGGTCATAAAAACAACACCCGACTTCTTTTTTTGAGACGGAGATTCGCTCTTGTTGCCCGGGCTGGAGTGCAGTCACGGGATCTTGGCTCACCGCAACCTCTGCCTCCCAGGTTCAAGCAATTCTCCTGCCTCAGCCTCTTGAGTAGCTGGGATTACAGGCATGCACCACCACGCCCCATTAATTTTGTATTTTTAGTAGAGACGGGGTTTCTCCATGTTGGTCAGGCTGGTCTTGAACTCCCGACCTCAGGTGATCTGCCCACATCGGCCTCCCAAAGTGCTGGGATTACAGGCGTGAGCCACCACGCCTGGCCACATCACCCAACTTCTAAATAACGAGCAGACATTTCTAATATTAAATCTGGAAATACATGTGAGCTATTAATTAATTAATCTACTTCAGAAAGATTAATACCTACAAGGTAACTACTCACTTTTTGGCAAATCAGTGAGTGCTGGCGGCTGTAGTGGTGGTGACAGTGGTAGTTGGTTGAATCAAGGAATAAACGTTTGCGAAGTGAAAACTGTCGGCAGCACCTCCTCCCACCAGGCAGTTTGCAGTCACAGACGTGGAGGGTTGCCGAGCGCCTTCCTACCACACTGTTTATCGTGCACTTGTATCATATTCTTTATGAATCGTTACAGTCATTTGTACTCATTCACTCCTTTTCCAACCTTCTTATTCCACTTCCGGTTGCATCGGCCAATGCCTATCCCAGGAGCTCCGGGCCCAGGGTGAGAACCAGCCCTGGCCAGGACGCAGCGCCATCGCAGCGCGACTCACACGTTCCCTGGCGCAGACCCACGCAGACACATCGATTCCTGTCATGAACACATCCCTGGGATGTGGGAGGAAACCTAAGTATCCAGAAAAAACCCAGAGACACAGGGGGAGAAGGTGCCCCCTCCACACAGATAGTGGCCCCGGGCCAGGCATTTTTTTTCTTATCAATGTTGTAATAAAACAATGTGGAAAAGAACGTTATTTGAGGACCTGCTGTATATCAAAATGAAACAGCACAGCATTCGACACAAAAATCTGAACATCAGCCTCCTCCTGTATGGTCCCGGCCAGCCTGCTCACCCAGCCCACTCTCCAAACATACCCTGCTCGAGGGTCCCCCTCAAGTTCTGCAGACACAGACACGAGCATCCCAGGCTTTGCAGGGGCCGGTGCAATAGCACCAAGGCCCACCACTGCTCCCAGGCTCAGAGACGTGATGGCGAAGACAGTGCCGTGCTTCAAGCCACACTCCACACGGGCAGGAGCTGCCTATTTTATACACGGATGCTCTGTCCCGGGTACCTGCATCAGCTCTGACGGCAGGTGGTCTACAGGGTAAAAAGGTGCTGATGGGGATTTCTCTAATAACTGCTTCTGTGCATGGCTCTTCCCAGAAAAAGTCTGACCACCGTGCCAGGGATGGGGAGATTCAACAGCCTGCCCCAGGCAGGGCAGGGAACCGGAACCACACACTAACAGCAAGGCTTCCATCTATTTGTCCCAAGACAGAAAAAAAGAAACCACTTTCGATAACAGATTCAGAAGCCAAATAAATACAAAATTAAAAAGTAACAGGTGAGGTTTTAAATGAACAATAGCTCCACAGACTTCTCAAACACAGCCCTGCTTCCTGAACACCCCTGCCTGTCCTCTCTCCCCCTGAACCACACAACAGCTCCTTCTCCCTGGACTCCCAGCACCCAAGCTCAACCCCTTCATTTCACCCCAACACCAGCCACCAGAGTGCCCCAAAGAGAACCCTCAACTCCTCCTACCTGGGGGGGAGGAGGCTGACCGAGCCCAAAGCAGTAACATTTGCACAAGAAGCTGCTTGTTCCACCCCAGGACCAAAATAAAATGCTATTTGGCAACGATGCGTAATCTAGTCTGGCTAGGCCCTCACCAAAAAACTGTGACGGAAGAATTCAGTTCCCACAGGCCAAGGGACTGTTGAGGGGTTTCTGCTGAGGTCTCAGCTGCTGCCTATGCAGGAAATCCCTAATCCTTTTCCACTTGCCAGCAGCCAGGGCACTGAGGGGCAGCTCTCAGAGCTGCTCGGCACTTTCTCATTCTGGGTGGGGCTGTGTCTTTCCAGGGTGGCTTCCTCTGGCTCTATTCCACCTAAGCTGCCCATGTACACAGTCCTTTTTCCTAGATGTTGGCCCTGGATCCCCTGGGCGCTCCCACAGGCAGGACTGGGTTATAATTTGCCCACTCACGGGGAATGTGTGGTTCACAGCAACCCCTGTCCCCTGGTTATGCTGCAAGGGTCATTTATATATCGCTTTATTTGCATTCCCTCTTGATTTTTACAGTCTGTCTGACACGCTGTGGAATAATTCAGATTTACATGAACTCCTGGAATTTCCACTTCACTCTCGAAGGATATGTTTGCTAGATACATAGTCTAAGGTGAAAGTTACACTCTTCCAACACATTGAACATATCTCCTCCTGTACTTCCATTGAGAAACATTTTCTCCAAAACAGCCATTCTTAGAAAATTATCTTTTCTTCTAATTGCTTTAGGACTCTATTTAGTTTAATTAAATTTACTGTAATGCATTTAAATATAGTTTTCTTTTTGTTAATACTCCTCATGAGGATTCACTGACCTCTTGAATCTGTGGTATATTTTAGTTGGTTTAGGAAAACCTCCGTCATTATCTCTCCGTAGTCTCACTCACACTCTCTCTTCTCCTCCTGTGACTCCAAATAGATACACATGAGGTTTTCTAACCATACCCTCTATTATCTCTTACTTTCTATATTTTTATATTAACTCTCCAGGTTTTACTATGACTATTTCCTTCCAATCCATCTTCTAGTTCAGTAGTGTCCTCTTCAGCACTGTCTAATTTGTTAAACTTGTCTACTACATTATTAATTTTGGTTATACTTTTCAGTTCCAGAAATCCTAGTTGGTCATTTTTCAAATTTCTTATGCAAAATTGTACGGTTCCCTATGCCCTGCAGACATTCTCAAGCTTCTCTTCTTTCTTCATATATATAGTAAGGAGACTAGTTTTATGGTATGTGCCCAAGAATTACAAAAGCTCAACGTTTTGTGGGCCTGTTTCTGTCATCGTTTTTGTTCTCACATAGAAGTCTTGAATGTATGATAGTCTTTGATTGTGTGTAGGTCATTTTATTTTTAAAAAGTGTTTGGGGCTATTAAAAAAAAAATTACAATTTGAGTTTTAACTTCCTCCAGAAAAGATTTTGTTTTGTTTCTCACTAGCATTCTTGAGAACTCCAGTAGAGAATCATCATAAGTGAGGTTCAAACGACCCTGGTCCTCTCAGGTTGGAACCTAGATGACAAGATTTTGAGGGCTGTATCACTTCCACTTCACCCTCCCGTGTCACTATTCTGGGTCTCAGAAACCATATGCGCGTTTCTCAGATTCCCTATCCTGACTCAATGGGTTAGACCCATGTGCTACATGATGTACGGTCTTTTGGGCTGACTGACTGTGTTATGGACTGCATGGTAACCTGTGACCTGTGGGTCTATCTCCAGATGAGTTCCTGGAACTAGAAAGTCTGAAGTAACTGGAAAACTTCAAAAGGAGAAGAATGACCAACCCCTGCTGTGCCTAATTAACTTTCAGACTTTCTTCTATTGCTCCTTATTCCCGCCTCAACTGCTAACGCAAATGGACTTTGTAACTGACCTTGCTCAACTAACATGTCAACCTCCTGACTCCAGACCCTCCGACCCCCTCCCCGGCTTGCAAAAACCACCGTGAACTGAAACTTCTGCAACATTCCATTGCCTACCCCAAACCTATAAAACCAACTCCTATCCCACCGCCCGCCAATGACTCCTTTTCGGACTCAGCCCACCCGCACCCGGGGGGAATAAACAGCCATGTTGCTCACACAAAGCCTGTTTGGGGGCTGGCGGGGAGTCTCTTCATTCAGAGTGCATTTAACACATGAGGCGCTCAGACTACAATTAATTTTGGGATGGTTTCTTCTGCATCAGGAAATACATCCAGAGCGACAGTGGCTTTAGTGCTGGCCACAAGCTAGGTCCTAGCATTGCTCTGCCGAGGAAGCCTCATTTTGTAGACAGCAGCTCGATGCTTTTAAATCACTTATTTTTCTTTCCTTTTTTTTGGCTTTTTGCTTTGTTTGTTGGCTTTAAATCAAGAAATCTTACCCAGTGGGAAACGTGGTTGAAATCATCTAGACTGCCAGGACTAAAAATGCACATTCCTCTCACTCTCACCTTTTTCTTTAATTCCAAATTAAGTGGCTCCAATCACCATCTCTGACTCTGTGGGAAGTCATACAATTTCTGTCCCAAAGGCCACAGGGGGATTCCCGGGGAGTTTCCCATCCCTGGGCTTGCCTCTCTCTTCACCCCCTGCCCAGCACACACCCTCGAAGGCTGCTGCCCAACCTCCTTTCCACACGGCTCCATTACAGACGCAGCCCTCTCTCTTCAGTCTCAGCACCTTCGTGTTGCCATAGCAGACGTTTATGAAAGGCTTAGGGATGACAGGGAAGGGTTACAGTACTACTCAAGACAGGAAGAAACTACTTACAAGTGCTTTTGAGAGATTCTTTCACAACTCCTTACCACAAGAAGACAAGAGTGAAGCGGTCCCTCTTCCGATCTGCCCTCTCACTCCACGCTGGGCTTCCCGCCATCCCCAAGGCCTCCCCCTCCTCCAGCTCTCTGCTCTCTCCTGATGAGCCCTTACCCTCAGGTCACCATGGCTGAAACTTCAACTTGACTTTGCAGAGCAATTAAGCTCTTTTCTGAACTATTCCTGCCTGGGCAACGTCCTCGAAATCTCTCCATTCTTAATCCGCAAGTCCATGAGGATGTCCTCCTTCACTGAATTATCAAAATGTTCTCAAATAAATGTCCTTCTCTTCAAATGCAGAAATAAGGAGAGGCTTGCTTTATTTTTGTAAAGCAATTTTTTTCTTCCTCTCCCCTTAATAAAATCTTTACAGTCCCTGCTAAAGTTTCGACCCACAAATCCTTTCTCTAGGAGGCAAGAGATGAAATAAAGAGGGAGCTTCAAGTGGCTGAGGCCTGCCGATGCTTTTCCCAAGCTTGCTGAGGCATGATGGCTCCCACCAGTCCGAGAGCTCAAACGTGAGAAATTCTGTATCTTTACTGCTTTCGTAGCCTGGGTATTCTTCTTTTGAGGCCATGACAGAAATTCGCAGAACAGGAACAAGTGTACAGTTGAACCTCTTACAGCAACACACATCTTCTCTGTTGTGAAGCACTGATCCTTCAAACAAATAATTGCCACATGAAATGCCCTACTCAGAGGCTGCACTGAAAATAAAGCCACGACTGACTAAAAAGCACGGCTCTCGCTGGGTTCCTCTAGTTCTTGTTGCTGCTCTTTTAAACAATCGTCCAACAAACCCGCAAGGTGCTTCTTTTAAACCACAGCGCCAGAGAAAATCCATTCAAGTGTTTCCCGAACCGCAGCACTAGAGCAAATGAGCACTCACCACAGCTTTCCAACCTCCGAGAAAACATAAAATACACCTTCCAAGACACACAAGCGGAAAGGAAGAACGTGCTAGGAACGTGCGATTCACATCTACCGCAAAGCGTATTTCAAAGAACTAAACGAGGCTGGGGAACACCTGCGGAAGCGCTGCTAGGGAAAGGAATCCATCCATACCCAAACACGACCTTGCCGTGGGCGCACGATGAACGTATGTGAGCTCGCTTACAGCGGCAAAAGCGGCACTTTTAACAGATGATAGGCTAAAGAGCAGCGAGATGTCACACCGGAAGGATTATCAGAAGAACTGCATAAAACTTCATAATATGGAAATTAGGTAATAAC
This sequence comes from Ateles fusciceps, assembly GCA_036589455.1. Taxonomy (NCBI): domain Eukaryota; kingdom Metazoa; phylum Chordata; class Mammalia; order Primates; family Atelidae; genus Ateles; species Ateles fusciceps. The sequence goes on along the minus strand of JAZHEH010000402.1, from coordinate 68,599 downwards.
CATTAGACACAGAGTTAAGAATCAGATTCAATCAAGGAAGAAAATGGAGTCTGTCATTTGTAGGACTCCATTGTAGAATATCACTCAGCAATTTCCCAGGCCGAGTGCCTTCCCCGAGAAGATCGCTGTTACGGCCTTCCGTGCTGAAGGCACGGTGAGGGGAAAAGGCATGGTGACCCGCAACGCTGAGTGGACAGGGCACTGCAAGGCACATGGCCGGGGCTGAGTTTTCACAAAGTGCAATTTCTCTCCACATTTTGGGAAAGATTTTGCCAAGCTCACATGGGACCCTTTGTGAAAGACCATGTCTCTTCTTCATACATCACCACCGACCAGCTGGTATCACAAATCTATGCCTGGTTCTGCTTGGCATCACTCTGTTAATGCTCTGTTCATTAATTTAACAAACTGTCAGGAGAATATGCCTGGAATGGGCAGGTATTATCTCTCAACTTCCATTTAATTAAACTCTGCTATTGTAAGGTGACAGTCAGCACATCGCAGGGGGAATTATTTTAAAGATGAAGGTAAAAAGTATTTCAAAGCCCCCACTTAAACATGGAAACATAATCTAAAATTGCCCAAGCACACACACTATAATTTTTCTATAATATTAAAGATGTTATTTGCAGACTCGGTAATTAATTGGATTCCGTGGAGAAATTATTCTAGCATCCTTGATGGGAAAATGATGCACAGAGGCAGGGAAGAGAGTGCCGAAGGGCCGCCATAAACAAGCACTGTCACCCAGGTTACGACAATCACCAGGCTTACTCGGGACAGACCGCCTACTTCAGGTGCACACTCACTGCTTGGCTGCAAAGCCAACAGACTGAATTCTGATGATATCGCCTTAAGAAGAAGAAATGACAGCAGCTCACACTTCAGCAGCTGCCTCAGAAAGATGCCCATGAGGGATCCTGAGCGGGCCAGAGCGGATGGGGACGGTACCCTGCCCCCGCCAAGGGCTGGGAGCCACCTCCCCCCGCCCGCAGAGAGGGGCTGTGTGGGAAGCTGGCTTACCATCAATCCGGCTCACGAGTTCTTCTAACATTTTCACTTTCATTTGAATCCCCGGTTGGGCAAAGGTGTAGTTGTCCTAAGGAAAAAATAATAATGTGTATCATATGCATATAAAACAAAACACACTTTCCAAAAGGGAAAAAGGCAGCTGGGATCAAGGGAACAGCTTTATAATAGGACGAATTCACAGAGATTTTATCCTGAGAAACAGACTGGTGGGATGCACACGCAGCCCACTCGCGGCACTGCTGAGTGCTATTTTGAGAAGGGAAAGCCCAGCGTCTCCTGATGTCAGGTGATGAGCATGCACATCTCAGGGAACACCGAATGGTACATTTCTATTTGTAAATGTAAGACACTTACCTTTAAATTGGAAAACAGGCGTCCATGCGCAGAGCTCACTGACTAGAACTGTCAGCAGTAACTGACCACCCTGCTGGCCACCCGGACCCGGGCACTCAGCCATGCCAGGAGCCAGTGGGAAATGGCAAATGTGCCTGGTGCTGACGGCACCGTCATTGTGGCCACAATCCAAGTGCTAATGACACAGTCGCTGCATGGGTGAATAACATGGACATGTGACTTTACCCTCAGAGAGACCGCTGGGTGAACTCAGGTAAGTTCAGACACTAAGACAGCAAGGCCTGCATAGCATCAAAGGGAAGGGGCCTGGGCAGTTTCAGATCACACAGCCCAGGAGTGGGGCCCCAGCTCTAGGGCACAGGAACTGTGTGACCTTGGCAAGTAACATAACCTCTCTGGGCTTCAGTTTCATTATCAATAAATGAGAGCAATAACACTGCCTTCTAGGACTGTCTCAAGTTTCAAGTAAATACGTAAGTGGAATGTGGAAGAGATTTCAAGACACAGCAGGAACTGGGGCAGTGACAGGTCTATTATTCCTGCTGTCACCACCCAAGAGAGCACACACAGGACACTGTGCGGGCGCGGCCAGAGAGGACTGGTCACACCGCCTCATCCCACAGCAGGAACACAAAGAGGCAGCTCCCGTCAGGAAAAAAGGCCATTCCCCACGGAGGCTGCCCTCTGGGCCTCAACCAGTGCTCAGGAAGCATTTTCAGAAGGAGGGTTTCAACCAGACTCGTGGTTAACAGACTTAATCCGTACCCAACAACAGTGAAGGCAAAAGGCAGAAGAAGAAGCAGCCCCAAAGATGCCCAGGTTCCAAACCCCGGAACCTGTGGATGTGTTGCCTCACGTGGCGCGGGGAACCAGGGTTGCAGGTGGAACTAAGGTTGCTAACCCATGGATGGCGACAGGAAATGAGCCTGGAGTAGCCAGTGGGCACAACACAATCCTAGAGTCCTTAAAAGTGGGCGGGGCAGACAGAAGAGTCAGCAGAGTGACGCCCTGTGGGAGACTCAAACCCATGGCTCACTCTGATGATGGAGGAAGGGCTACAAGCCAGGGAACTGGAAAGGACAAGGAGCAGATCCTCCCCTAGGGCCTCTAGCAGGAACACAGAGCTGCTGACAGCTTGGTTTCAGCCTGCCAGACCCACATCAGACTTCTGACCTCCAGACCTGAGAAGAGAAATCAGTGTCATCTTGAGGACTAAGTCTAAGGTGATCTGTTGCGGCAGCAATAAAAACCAATTCAGGACACTTAGAGGATGCTCTTTACTGGAGCCCCTAAGACTCACTGAGACGTAGGAAGCAAGGAGAATTGGAAGGCAGCAAAATGACAGTGCTGTGCCTGGGGTTCCCGTGCCTGGAGTTCCTGCGCCTGGGGTTCCTGCGCCTGGGGTTCCTATGGGTTCGGGGCCAGGCTCTGAACTCTTTAGTGAGCACAAAGGGCCTCCAGCGCTGGGAGACGACTGCCTGGGTCAGCTACGCCCTCAGGGAGTGGCGGTGGGGACGGCCCCCAGAGCCTCAGCTAGGGGAAGCCGGGCAGGCCACTGGCCTCACTGAAGGCACAGGTAACACAATCTTGAGCCGAACAGGAGGTGCTGGGCACAGGCAGCCGCAGCTCAGCAGGTAAAACAAACATGGAAACAGCACTCACATAACCCCCAGCTCCGGAACCCAGGAGGGGGTCGAGGTAAGACAAACGTGTAGCCTTCCAGCCAGCAGCACTTCCAAGTCTGGAGAGTCAACATGCACCCAGCACTCTCTATGTGTTTCTCTCCCTCTCTCTCACACACACGCACGCACACACACGCGCAGAGCACACATGACATCTCATGAACCCATGCAGCCAGCACTCTCTATGTGTTTCTCTCCCTCTCTCTCACACACACGCACGCACGCACACGCGCAGAGCACACATGACATCTCCTAACAAGAGCAGGCACAGCAGCCGCCGTGGCACAGAACACAAAAAAATGCCTACAAGGCACTGAGGATTTTTCTTTCCTCAGAAATGGAAAATGAGCCGAGTCAGACCTGCCCACTTGCTGGGGGTTTCTCCCAGGTGGATTTGAAGTGACAGGCTCTGGACTCCAAACTGTCACATCTCTGTGAGGGCAGAACCGCGAAAAGCTCAGATTGCCAACTTCACTTAGAATGACGCCAAGGCCCTCCCATGACCCTGGACAGCGGGAAGGATGGGCTCTGGGGGAGAGGATCTCTGGAGTGACTGTTCCAGGGGCCTGGACATGATGTGTTTTCTAGAAATAGTGGACCGATTCAGGGATAAGCTTGGAGGCCTCCTGAATTTGGCTGTCCAAAATACGGCATTTAACGGGCAGGACTTTCAGGCCCCGAAGAGGCTGCGCTGGTGCCAGTGACAGCCAAGCACCTGCCCGGCTGAGGCGGAGCAGCAGCAGCAGCAGCAGTTAAGGACAAATGGTGAGCTTTCATATATTTGAACTTTAACAGGAGTAAGAAATTCTGGCTCTGGACATTAATTCCTGTGACTGCCATCATCTTTGGACCTGAACTTGCAATGGTTAGCCTTTAAGACTCAGTTTCTCCTGGGGGGACTGGCTAACAGAAGCAGGTTTATGTTAAAATGTAGGGCATACTGTGTGTTGCATGTTTATGTCATGTCATTTAACCTCGTGGAGGAATTCCGACAAGCCCGGCTGAACAATATAGCTGCACAGAATTAAGGGTGAGAAACAAACCAGAGAGTAGTGTGGCAGCCTCCAATACAGAGAGGCCTGAAGATTATTTAATGAATGTCCTATTCTAACTCATTCCAGAGCCATGGAGAGCACAGTCCAACCACCCCACTGGTCTGCCCGGAGGGACTGCTATCTCTTTCACTCCAGGGGAGGCCACACCCCTGGCTGGCCAGGGCCCTGACAGTTACGTGAATAACAAACAGATCTGTGCTCTGCTTCCACGCGGAGGGAGCACGGTTGGTGCCTCTCCTGTACTTGCTCTATCCCCAGAAATGCTCGCTCCATGGAGGCTGAAACGGGGAGAGGCTAAGGTTCTCGGAGGCTCCAGAGCAGTGGGGCAGGGCCAGCCCGCCGCGGGGGCTCTGATGGGATGTGTAAGATGATGGTCCCTGCGTTGGTCAGACACTTTGTGTGGCTCTCCCACTAAGACAGGATTTTAGGCTCTCATTTAGCAGAAATAAAAGATATTCTTTGGCCTCCATCTGTCACTATTTTATTTGTTTATATGTTCAAAACCCAGGCAGGGGAAGATGGGTTCTCAGAAATCCAAACAATAAGAATGACACCTGAGAGCCAATAAAGAAAAGGTCTGCATTTTGAAAGAGAAAAGGTCTGCATTTTCAAAGCCCTGCCAAAACTGACAGCTGCAGCCGGGACATTCTGGCCTCAGGCTGGGGGCGGAGAAGACCAGCCTTCTGAAGGCTGCAACGCAGATGACAGGCCCCACTCCCAGAGAGCGAGGCACCAAGGCCAAGGCACAGGGATCGGTCTGGGCCATCGTGGCTTGGGGGAGGGGAGCCCAGGCTGCAGAGGGCCCTGCTTAGCAGCCAGAAAGCCTTCCAGGGCACTTTAAGGAGGCAGACACCATGGCCAAGGAGTCCAGAACCAGGCGGCTGAGGAAAGGAGAGACAGAACACCCCACGGCCCTCGCAGCAGCCTGTCCTGGGGGAGGCACTGACCGCCCAGGCCCTCCTAGGGGCCTGCTACCCACAGGATCCACCAAGGCCCCTGGGCAGACCACGGGCTCTGTCTGCTTAAGGCCCGGAAAGCAGACTTGCCCTTAGGATACCCCAGCCCAGCACCCCGCCTCACACACTGGCACGCGGAACACCTGTGCTGGCGAACGCGCCTGGGCAGCAAAACAGGAACTCAGCAAGAATCCTGTACACTTACAAAAATGTCATTAGTAATGACATTTTCACATTTTCCCTTCGTAAAAAGTGAACACGCATATCCTTTCAGATGGAGACCTTGAGTCTTTAAAAAAGGACATAATTTACAAAATGTGCATCAGAGGAAAGAAAGGAAGGGCTGAAGACAACAACGGCCTTTTGTGAAATGTTTTACAGAACGTAAAGTCTGTGAATATACATTTTTTTTTATTGCATTTTAGGTTTTGGGGTACATGTGAAGAACAAGCAAAACAGTTGCATAGGTACACACATGGCAGTGTGATGTGTGCCTTCCTCCCCCATCACCTATTTAAATACACTCAGCTTGCCTCACACCTGTTGCCATTACAACATCACACTCTCTCGATAACAAGTAACACTTTGTGCACTTTTTGGGAGAAAATTAGAATCAAATTTTCACAAGGAGCATTTTAGAGAAGAGTTGAAATATAAATTCCTATCAGCTCAGCTGGAAGTACCCACAGTGAAACCTGCTAGCACATGGAGAAGTTAGACTCCCTCCTGCCTCTGATAAAGGGCTCTTCCACCTGGACCAGGGGTCTGCCTCCCCATTAAGTCCAGCCTCCTCTTTCCAGGCTAATCTCACTGTAACACAGTGTCTTCCCCCTCGCTGAAACCAAATGTGCCTTCCATGCCCAGGCCTTGGCCTGCCTCTGAAACAGCTCAGGAAGTCCTCTATGCAAGAAATGGCCTGAGAGGGACCCGGGAGGTGGAAGTTGCAGTGAGCCAAGACTGTGCCACTTGCACTCCAGCCTGAGCTACAGAGAGAGACTCCATCTCCAAAAAAAAAGAAATGGCCTGAGAGACTTCCATTTCCCTTGACTCTTTTTTTTTTTTTTTGAGATGGAATCTTGCTCTGTTGCCAGGCTGGAGTGCAATGGCACAATCTGGGCTCACTGCAACCTCCGCCTCCCGGATTCCAGCGATTCCCTGCCTCAGCCTCCCGAGTAACTGGGACTACAGGCACGCACCACCATACCCGGCTAATTTTTTGTATTTTAGTAGAGACGGGGTTTCACCATGTTGGCCAGGATGGTCTTAATCTCCTGACCTTGTGATCCACCCACCTTGGTCTCCCAAAGTGCTGGGATCACAGATGTGAGCCGCTGCGCCTGGCCTCCCTCGACTCCTAAAAGACTCTCTTCCACGTCCACTCAGGGGTCCCTGGCCGCCAGCCCTGAACACAGAAGCCTCCTGGGCTCTGATCATGCAGAGGACCGAGCTAGGAAGCCTCCTGTCACAGCTGCACTCCACTTTCAGCCATTAATACATTCGTGCAATTAATGCACTAGTCCAGTGGAAGGCAGACCCACATCAGACTATTAGTTCTTTCACCTGTTCCACAAACACTGAAAGCCTCCTACGTGCCGGGAAATCAAGTCCTGAGTCTCAATGCTGTGTGACAGAGTCAAACAGGCAGGCCTGGGAGAGCCGTCCATCCCTGGAGAGTCCTGCTGACAAGGCCGGCTCCCGGCTGCTGCCGAGAATGTGGGGTTCGGGAGAGTCCCCGCGATTCCCTGGCTCATCTGGATGACTCAGCGGGCCTACACTCTGCGGTGTGGTGCACCCTGGGCACCTGCTCTCCTCCGGGGAGGCTGCATTTGGGCACATGCCAAAAAGAGAGTGCCTGCAAGCCCAGTCCCCAGGAACATCCTGGGTGCTGAGTCGCTCAAGTGCTTTCCCAACAGACAACGTTTCACACGGTTGTCCCAGCCCCGCGCTGGAGGGGTGAAGCGTGTCCTGTGTGACTGCACCAGGAGAGGGCTTAGAAGCTCACTTCACCCCCTGATGGAGTCTCCCCTGCATCCTTGCACTGTGAGGAGTCACAGCCATGAGTGTGGCTCTGTGGGGGAGGTCTTGGGGTCCCCTGACAGAGATGGGGGGGGAAAAATGGAGGCAGACAGGGCCTTCTGTCCACAGGGATGACAGTCTGGCAGCCAAGCCCATGTTCCTCACACGTCAGGCAAGTGCACATTTACTGCTAACGAGCACCTGGGTGGCCACACCATCACAGCACAGAACCAGGGCTGAGTCCCGAAGACCACTTGGAGTATGTGAGGCCTGAGCAGAGATGGGACAGAGGGTTCAGGCACCAGGCGGCAGAGCCCCAGTGGCCCAAGGGAGCATGTCACATCCCAGAAATGAAAGGGAGGCCAGGGCAGCTGGAGGGCAGCGAGGAAGCTGCGGCTGAGGCGGAAAGAGACCATTCTGAGGCTGGCGGGCCACGTCAGGAGTCAGCGCTAAGACCCAGGCAGTGCTCTCAAATGCAGTTAACGAAATGAAATGGGACCCACCACAGGTAAGAGATTTGCATCACGGAAAGATGACGTAGAAACAATGGAATGAGCTCAAAGAGGATGCAGGGCTATCACTCATGAGGCCGCCATCCGGACAAAGTAACCACAGGCGATTCCCACGGAAGACAAATCAGCCCCAACTGTCCACACTGCCTTCTGCTGACCTGCTCTGTCCACACTGCCTTCTGCTGACCTGCTCTGTCCACACTGCCTTCTGCTGACCTGCTGGCCGGCTCTGCCCACACTGCCTTCTGCTGACCTGCTGGCCAGCTCTGTCCACACTGCCTTCTGCTCACCTGCTGGCCGGCTCTGCCCACACTGCCTTCTGCTGACCTGCTGGCCAGCTCTGCCCACACTGCCTTCTGCTGACCTGCTGGCCGGCTCTGCCCACACTGCCTTCTGCTGACCTGCTGGCCGGCTCTGCCCACACTGCCTTCTGCTGAACTGCTCTGCCCACACTGCCTTCTGCTGACCTGCTCTGTCCACACTGCCTTCTGCTGACCTGCTGGCCGGCTCTGCCCACACTGCCTTCTGCTGACCTGCTGGCCGGCTCTGCCCACACTGCCTTCTGCTGACCTGCTGGCCGGCTCTGCCCACACTGCCTTCTGCTGACCTGCTGGCCGGCTCTGCCCACACTGCCTTCTGCTGACCTGCTGGCCGGCTCTGCCCACACTGCCTTCTGCTGAACTGCTCTGCCCACACTGCCTTCTGCTAACCTGCTGGCCGGCTCTGCCCCACACTGCCTTCTGCTGACCTGCTGGCCGGCTCTGCCCACACTGCCTTCTGCTGACCTGCTGGCCAGCTCTGCCCACACTGCTTTCTGCTGACCTGCTGGCCGGCTCTGTCCACACTGCCTTCTGCTGACCTGCTCTGCCCACACTGCCTTCTGCTGACCTGCTGGCCGGCTCTGGCCACACTGCCTTCTGCTGACCTACTGGCCGGCTCTGCCCACACTGCCTTCTGCTGACCTTCTGCTGACCTGCTGGCCAGCTCTGCCCCACACTGCCTTCTGCTGACCTGCTGGCCGGCTCTGCCCACACTGCCTTCTGCTGACCTGCTCTGCCCACACTGCCTTCTGCTGACCTACTAGCCGGCTCTGCCCACACTGCCTTCTGCTGACCTGCTGTCCGGCTCTGCCCACACTGCCTTCTGCTGACCTGCTGGCCGGCTCTGCCCAGACTGCCTTCTGCTAACCTGCTGGCCGGCTCTGCCCACACTGCCTTCTGCTGACCTGCTGGCCGGCTCTGCCCACACTGCCTTCTGCTGACCTGCTGGCCGGCTCTGCCCACACTGCCTTCTGCTGACCTGCTGGCCAGCTCTGCCCACACTGCCTTCTGCTGACCTGCTGGCCGACTCTGCCCACACTGCCTTCTGCTGACCTGCTGGCCGGCTCTGCCCACACTGCCTTCTGCTGACCTGCTCTGTCCACACTGCCTTCTGCTGACCTGACTGGCAGGCTCATGCACCTGAACGTAGGTAGGGCTTGCCATCTCTCCCTGTTAGCTCAATCATCTGACTGATTCCCGCTGGCTCTGCAGGCAGCTGCACCCGTTCTGAATCTCGATTGTGCCATCTATCACATGTGCTGTCCCTCCAAGCTTGGAGGCGCTGGTCAAACGGATCCCCTTGATGTCTCCACCACAGTCCCTGCAAAGAGGAGGGAAGGGCAAGGCCACGGACAGGGCTCTGCTGCGCTCTCAGAAAACGCCCTCAGAGCGCAGCCGTGTAAATTCTACGGAGCCTTGTTTAACTCCCTGCTTTCCCTACCTGCCAGATTCATTTCTCTGCCCTTCTGCTTTCCTATCCATGAAACGGACAGAGGAAGGGCTCCAGCTCAAGGGCACAGGGGATGTTAAGTGAGTTACTGTGTCTAAAACAACCACCATACAAAGTGCAAACCCAACCTGCTCCCATGAAACAGTGGTTTAAGGCTGACGGCTCCCAACCCAGCCAGGCCACAGTAACCAGCGCCTCTGTAAACCACCTGAAACATGGCTGTCACCTGACTTCAGACACAGGCCAACCAGCAGAGTAGAGCAGCACACCGGCACGAGGAGGCCGTCCATGGTCACTTCCGGAAGCACACTGCGAGGAGCAGAGCTGCCACCAATGCCGGCGTGGAGAGAGGGGAGGGAGGGGAGACAGCTGGGAAGCCACCGGGAAGATAAGCAACCGTGGTGGAAGCAGCCGGGCTGAAAAGCCTCCGCACTGCAGGATTTCAAGTAAGTCACATTCTGGCAAAGGCAAAACGATGGCAACAGTAAGAAGCCCAGGGGGTGGGTGGAGGGGGACAAACAGGTGGGGCGCGGGGCACGTTCCGGGGCAGGGGAACGACACTGTGCAGCACTTTCTTGGAGGATTCGTGTCATGCACACCTTTCAAAACCCACAGCACGAACAGCACAAAAAGCCAACTCTGGTGTACACTATGGACTTCAGCTGATCATAATGCATCAGTACTGGCTCCTCCGCTGTAACACAAACGCCACACCAAAGTCCTGAAGTGAGATGCAAGTCACAGGGTAGCTGGGGCTCCAGGAGGACGCCGAGGAGCTCACGGGACCGCTCTAACTTCCTGCTCAATTCTTCCGTAAGCTAAAACTGCTCTAAAAAACCAAATGCCGATAATCTAAAAATACTCAATTCATCCAAAGAAGACAGGGAAAAAAAGAATAAATAAGAAAAGATGAAACAAAAAACAAATAGGAAAATGGCAACCTAAACCCCAACTATATAAGTAATTAGGCTGGACAGATTAGATGAATATGTACACAGTCTAAACATACACTAAAACGATAAGAAAGCAAACTCCAAGAATAAGCTATCCACAAGAGTACATTTTAAATAAAACATACATTTCATGGCCGGGCACGGTGATGCGCACCTGTAATCCCAGCACTTTGAGAGGCTAGGGTGGGCAGATCACTTGAGCCCAGGAGTTCAAGACCAACCTGGGAAACACGGTGAAACCCCATCTCAACCAAAAATAAAAAAATTAGCCAGGTGTGGAGGCAGGTGCCTGTAGTCCCAGCTACTCAGGAGGCTGAGGTGGGAGAACCGCTTGTGCCTGGGAGGTAGAGGCTGCAGTGAGCTGAGATCACGCCACTGCACTCCAGCCTGGGCGACAGAGACCCTGTCTCAAAAACAAACAAACATCTATTTTGTGCCTCTGTGTCACATTTTGGTAATTCTCACAATATTCCAAGCTTTTTCATTATCCTTACAACTTTTTATGGGTATCGGTGATCAGTCACCTTTGATGTTACTATCACAATCGTTTTGGGGCACCACAATCCACACCATGTAAGACAGCAAACTTAATCAACACATGTTCTGTGTGTGTTCCAAGTGCCCCGCTGACCAGCAGCTCCCCGTCTCTCTCCCTCTCCTCGGGCCTTCCTATCTTCTGAGAGACAACAATATTGATATTAGGCCAAGTAAAATCCCTACAATGGGTTAGGTAACATGTTCAAGTAAAGAAAGAGTCACACATATCTCACCTTAAATCAAAAGCCAGAAAGATTACGCTTGCTGAGGAAGGCATGCAAAAAGCTGAGATAAGCCAAAAGGTAGGCCTTTTTTTTTTGACAAACAGCCAGGTTGTGAATCTAATGGAAATGTTCTTGAAGGAAATTAAAAGTGTTACTTCAGTGAACACATGAATGTTAAAAAGGCAGAACAGCCTTGTTGCTGAGGTGGATGCAGTCTCAGCGGTCTGGAGAGAAGATGAAAATAGCTACACCTTTCTCCTCAGCCAAAGCCTGATCCAGAGCAGGACCCTGACTCTCTTTAGTTCTATGAAGGCTGAGAGAAGTGAAGAAGTTACAGAAGAAAAGGTGGAAGCTAACAGAGGTCGCTTCATAAAATCTAAGGAAATAAGCTGTCTCCGTAGCATAAAAGTCCAAGGTAGAGCAGCGAGTGCTGACGGAAAGCCCGTAACAAGTTCTCCAGCAAAGATCCAGCCAAGATAACTGACGAAGGCGGCCGCTCTAAACAACAGATTTTCCGTGTAAATGAAACACCCTTCTCCTGGAAGAAGATGCCATCTACAACTCTCATGGCTAGAGAAGAGGGGGTCAGTGCCTCACTTCAAAGCTTCAAAGGACAGGCTGACTCTTGTTGGGAGCTAAAGCAGCTGATGACTTTAAGTTAAAAGCCAATGCTCATTTACCATTCTGAAACTCCTAGGACCCTTAAGAGCCAGGTACTTAAGGGTACATCCCTGTGCTCTATAAATGGAACAACAAACCCTGGATGACAGCACATTCGTTTACAGCAGGGTTTACCAAATATTTTAAGCCCACCGTTGAGACCTACTGCTCAGAAAGAAAGATTTTGTTCAAAATATTCCTGCTCATGGACAGTGCACCTGGTCCCCCAAGAATATTGCATCAGCAGGCATGAACACAACATGTCTCCATTCCTGGAGACGTGCAGGCAAATTAAAGTTGTGTTCATGCCTGTTGATGCAATATTCATTGTGCAGACCATGGACCAAGGAGTAATTTCAACTTCCAAGTCATTATTTGAGAAATGTACTCGATAAGACTATAGTCTATAAGACAGTGCTTCTTCCTCTGATGAACTGGGCAAAGTTTGTTGAAAACCTTGTGGAAAGGATCTGCTATTCTAGATGCCATTAAGAACATTTGTGATTCATGAGAAGAGATCTAAATACCAACATTAGCGGGAGTTAGAAACTGATTCTAACGCTCATGGATGACGTTGAGGGGTCCAATACTTCCGTGGAAGAAATAACTGCCAGATGTGGAAGAAATACTCAGGTGTGGTAGAAATAGAAAGAGAACAGAATTAGAAATAGTCTGAAAATGTGCTTCAATTACTGCAATCTCACAGTACAATTTGAATGGACAAGAAGGTGCTTCTTACGAATGAGGGAAAATGCGTTTTTTGGTTTTTTTTTTTTTTCCAGAATGACTGGACTCCAGGAAAGTGGTCTAGAGATGGAAGCTATTCCTGATAAAGATGCTGTGAACACTGCTGAAATGACAATAAAGGTTTCAGAACACTCCGTAAGCCTAGCTGATAAAAACAGCGGCAGGGCTTGAGAGGGCTGACTTGAGTTTTGAAAGAGAGTCCTGCCGTGGATAAAACGCCATCAAATAGCACTGCATGCTACAGAGAGATCTTTCATGAAAAGGTGGCTCCATTGACGTGGCAAACTTCAAATTGTCTTAATTTAACAAATTGCCACAGCTACCCCCAACTTCAGCAACCACCACCCTGATCAGTCTGCAGCCATCCAGAAGAGACGAGACCCTCCAGTGGGAAAAAGGTTACAACTTGCTGAAGGCTCAGATGATCATTTGCATTCTTTAGCAATAGAGTATTTTTGAATTAAGGTATATACACTGTTTAGATACAACGCTACTGCACATGTAATAAACTGTAATTTTTACAGCATCGAGAAAGCAAAAAACTTGCATGGCTGGTTTTATTATGATAGCTGCTTTACTATGGTGGTTTCAAATCAAACATGCAGTATCTCCAAGGTATGCCTACAAAAACCACATGTCCTGCAAAGAAGAAGAGTCTCTTTATTAGCTGATGAAATCGCTGTGTACAGAAAATCCTAAGGCATCTACTAACAAGCTCCTAGCAGTAATAACTGACTCTACCAAGATCACTAGAAACAAGTAGGACATTTTCAAAAAGTGGCCACATTTTCTCATGAGGTGACCGTGCCACCCCAGCATCAAGACATGGAGACTAATTTCTCCCTCTTTCAATCAGAATAGGCTTGTGACTGCTTCAAGCGAAAGAGTACGGGGTCATGACTTCTGAGTGCAGTATGGGACTCCTGAGGCTCAGGCATGAAAAACGCAGCTTCCACCTTGTTTGCTTGCTGGCAGAGCATCCCTGGAAGCCGTGCACCACCCAGTAAGAGGTCTGACTACCCCAAGGCCACCATCCTACAAGGACAATCAGTGCTCGGAGAGGTCGGGAGTGAGCAATACAATCCAAAGTCCTACTCTTAGAGTCATGCAGGCCCAGGGCACCAGGCTCTGAAATGAAAGGGAGTCTAGATGCTTCCAGCCCCCACCCGAGATTCCAGACATCACAGTGCACAAATAAGCCGTCCAGGCCATGCCCTGATGGAGATCCTGACCCACAGAACCCTAGAGTCAGGGGGCTGGGAGTCATGTGCTAGGCAGCAACAGTACCTGGAAAACTGTCAGTTTACAAAAATCAACTGTACTTATATATACCTGTAGTAAAAAGTCCAAAAATAAAAAATACCAACAAAGCTATGCCATTTAAATAGCATCAGAAAAAAAAAATTCAGAAATAAAAATCAACAAAATACAAGCAAAACCCTATGCCAAAAACTGCAAAATACCTGTGAGGATAAATTAAAGACCATCTAAATAAGTTAAGAAATGTATTATGCTCACAGATAAGACAACTCGATATTTGTTAACACTGTCAATGTGAGGGAAACTGACATACATGTTCCACATATTCTCATTCAAAATCTCAATAGGTTTTTTTGGTAGGGAATAGCAAATAACAAACCTTATATAAAAATGCAAAGGACCAAAAATACTTAAGATAATGTTTAAAGAGAACAAAGAGGACTGACCTTACTCAACTCCATGAAAATCTGCAGTAACTAAGACAGTGTGAACTGGATTAAGATCATTCATACGTCACTGGATGGAACGCTGTGTCCAGAAACAGACGCAGACTTATGGAATCTAATTTTCAGTAAAAGTGAAATAAGACAAAAGTGTTTTCAACAACTGGAGCTGTGCTCACTAGGATATCTACAGAGGAAAAATGGAACCCTGACATCTTCCTTACGTAATATACAGAAATTAAGTCAAGCTAGGTCACAGACCTAAAACTTAAAAACTAAAATGATAAATCATAACATAGGTCTATCTTGGCATTGCGGAGGTAGGCGGGACACAGAAAACCATTACCACAAAAGAAAACAACGGTAAATTAGATTTTATCAAAGTTGAAACTGCTGGCTCATAGAAGACATTGTTGATGAAATGAACTGATAAGCCACAGGAGAAAATACTCTCAAAATATCTATCCTGACAAAGGACTGCTACCGGAATCAGAATAAATGAAGAGCATGGGGGGATGCAGTGTTGCAGGAATCGCATTCTGACACGGAACAGCCAGAACCTAACAGACGTCTAGAAGAAGATGTGGATGTGAATGTCCACGAAAACGTTACTAACAGCAGCCCAAGACCGGAAACAGCCTTGGCTGCCACCAGCAGGATGGGTAAACTGTGATACATGCACGCGACGGAGTACTACTGAGCCATTAAGAGGAATCAGCTATTCACTCAGGCAGCGACGTGGATCCTGACGGTTTTTCAAGGCTATTGTAAACTGAATCTTTTAATTTTCATTTTTAAATTGCTTGCTGCTCAATGATTCATTCTTAATGAACCTTCTGTCACAGCCCAGTAACTAACACATTCTTATCTGTTTAATAAACCTTTCTAAAATCTTGGTAGGAGTCCTCAATTTTATTGACTGGGGCTCCAAAATCACGTATCTAAGATTCTTCCCTACAGGAGCACAGTTGAGGCAGCACCTGGGGCACGTGGGCATTTGGCACATCTAAACAGACTCGGTGCTCCAAATATCCATTCTCCCTCCCCCAGGCCTCTGCCAGGCGCTCCACTGCACTGTCCGGGGTGAAGACTCTCTTCTGGATGTATACAACAAACGCCAAATCAGAGCTCAGTTGGAGTGCACTTTTTCTCTGCCACCTTCCCGGGCATCAGACTGGTCCTTCCTTTGTTATTCTCTTTCAGATAATGACATCCCCAGGGACCTAGTCCATTCCAAGTTCCAGCTGCCGGAGCCCATGGTGCAGGCTCCTGAGCCACCCTCAACTGCCTTTGGCCGACCCCTCTGTGAGCAGGTCCTGTAAGAAGCCACATACCTCCCCGGCTTCAAGTGCAGGCTATGGCTTCCCCAGCTACCCCGTCGCCTCCCTGGTGTTAATGTCAATGGTCAACTCACACCAGCCCTACCTGAAGGACGACACCTGCCCCCAGACAGTCCACTCCAGCCCAAGTCACGGGCCTGCTCATTTCCTGACCTTTCTCTAAATGAGCCACAATGCTACTGCCTTTCTGACCTTTTCTCTGACAAGTTCCGAGATAACTTAGTCACTTTCTCCAATATTCCTATCATTTCCATGCCACCAACCAGTTCTTAGAATTCAATAATACTTCCCCAAGGAAAGGAAATGTAAATGACTAATTATAAAAGGCAACGGTTCTTTTCTACTCAAAGAAACTGTCCTGTTAAGTAATGAACCTACGAGTAATAGTATGACTTCAGGGCAGGGAAATATGGAAGCTGTAATTCAAGAAGCAATAGCGAACCGACAACCTTGCCACTAGGGCTGTTAGTGAAATGAAAAGACTGGCAAAGCGCAAGAATAATCCCCTAAAAGCCTGAGAGGGCCTCATCCAGCCTGGAACATTTTTTTTTTTGGGGGGGGGGGGGATGGAGTCTAGTTCTGTAGCCCCGGCTGGAGGGTAGTGGCACAATCTTGGCTCACTGCAACCTCCGCCTCCCAGGTTCAAGCAATTCTTCTGCCTCAGCTTCCCAAGAAGCTGAGATCACAAGCGTGCACCATCATGCCAGGCTAATTTTTGTATTTTTAATAGAGACAGGGTTTTAGCATGTTGGCCAGGTTGTTCTCAAACTCCTGACCTCGTGTGATCTGCCCGCCTCAGCTCCCAAAGTGCTGGCATTACAGGCGTGAGCCACTGTGCCCAGCTCAGCCTGGAACTTCTCACTGGATACCAACTTGAAACCCCCAGGGAGAGGGAGGGGCTGAAACACAGCACTAGGTCAGCAGTTCCCACTGCCCAGAAAGCACACACCCAAAACCAGTTACCCTCAGGCCCTGAAGCCACCACGCTGTGTTAAAGCACACACCCAAAACCAGTTACCCTCAGGCCCTGAAGCCACCACGCTGTGTTAAAGCACCCCTCTTAAAGAAGTGTTCATCATCTGGTATTGGCTCAAGTGTATTTCTGTGATCTATACCAAAAACCATCCCCAAAACCATAGCTACTAATACCAAATAGCATTAAAAAGACACAGCCATGAAACCACTGAAAGAAATAACAGCCCACCCAATTATTTTTTTAATTAAGTATCTGGCTGGAGCCCTACCAGTGTACTTGGTAGGAAAAATAAAATAAAACACAGCATCTTCTCATTCTGGCACCAGTTGCTCTGCCAGCTGGGCAGGGGAGCCACAGAGGGCTCTGCCTCCACCCTCACATCCCAGGTCACTCCAGAAAGCCAGAGCCCCGGGAACCCACACACAGTCAACCCGTGCACACCCAACACACATCACCCAGAGAACACGACACACACAGAGTGAAACTCAGGAAAAAGGGCAGAAAGCCCAACCATGAATGAAAGTGAAAAATAAAGACAAGAATGAAAGAAATTAATTCTCCAAATTAAACTTATCTGAACATTTTAAAACACTTAACAATCAAAGCTACCACACAACTGAGGAAGAAAACACAGAAATTCTCTCCCCCGACATGGAGGATTAAACCCCATGAAGCTTCAATGGGAGGCTCAAGGTCATCTCTCTCACACTTAGTGGTGGCCCACTTTGGGGGCAACCCACCCCCTGCCCCTGCCCCACATTCATTTGCCTGCAAGCCAGCCCGGGCACCCTCCTGGCAAGCCAGCCCGGGCACCCTCCTGCAAGCCCAGCCCGGGCACCCTCCTGCAAGCCCGCCCGGGCACCCTCCTGCAAGCCAGCCCGGGCACCCTCCTGCAAACCAGCCCGGGCACCCTCTTGCAAGCCAGCCCGGGCACCCTCCTGCACTATGGAAACCTCTGACCAGATGGTCTGCCGTGCCAGATCCAAGACACCCCCACTGCACCGCCAAATACGGGATTTTTCTCACAACCTCACTCACTCTCAAGATAAAACCATCCAACTGGAGTCATTCACAGGCCACGCAGGTAGAACACGCTGAGCCCAGATCTGCCGACTCCAGCTGCAGCATTCCTTCTACATCACGCTTCTTACTGTGGTGCCATGAAGATTCTTCCCAGGAGGAACCGTCCACGCAGCGGCATCTCCCAACCACCAAAAAGCACTGCAGACACTCCCAAGCAGCCCTAATGAGGCAGTGGGGCACCCCGCCACTGCCACTGCTGCACACCGGGCACTCTTTCTACATGGCCAAAAAGGTCTACAGCCAGCCTCGGTGCTCTTGCACCTGCCGCCAATGCCTGTCCCGCCACCTCCTGGTTTGGGCTCCTGTTTGGGTCCTAGGTGACCCCTTTTTAATCCAAATTCAGCCCACATCCCTCTGCCAGCTTAGACATCCCTCAGGGTAGTGCCAATAACCTCAATTCATTGCTCACACGACTGGCAAACCAGCAGTGGCTTTCCAGGCATCACTTGGTGGACAGAGCATCCCCCTAAGACCAGCACATCTGGAAATGTAGCTGCTTTGCCTTTTCCCCCAACACCAAATGCCCCTGAGTAAAAAAGATTGTCTCTGAAACACCTAGCAGGAAGGGCATTAATCTCTCAGAGATGAGTGACCAGGCCCAAGTATCTGGGGGAGAGCCACAAGGACAGAGTTTCTAGAGCTGCCAAGCATCAACCTAGCTTCCCAGCCTCAAGCTCCAGCCCACACTCCTACTCCCTAAGCACTCTGAGTGACCCCACACCGCGGAGTCTCAGCTTAGTCTAGAATGCTCTTCTAAATCTGCTAATCCCCCAGCGAGACCTTGGTCTATCTGGCTCCCTGGTAACTGTTGGTACTGCTGTTCTTACAGATGTTCTGTGCACACTGGAAAAGAATGAATATTCTGTGTGCTGGATATGGGGTTCTAGACATGTCCATTTACCCAAAATGTGCAGTCCATGTCCTCCCAGACCTTCCTAATTCTTATCTGTTGATCTACTGCATTAGTCCGTTTTCATACTGCTACACAGCACTGCCCGAGACTGGGCAACTTACAAACAAAACAGGTTTAACTGACTCACAGTTCACCATGGTTGGGGGAGGCCTCAGGAAACTTACAGTCATGGAGGAAGACAAAGAGGAAGCATGGCACCGTCTTCACAGGGCGGCAGGAAGGAGAAGTCCTGAGCAAAGTGGGGGGAAGAGCCCCTTATGAAACCGTCAATCTCATGAGAACTCCCTCACTATCAGGAGCACAGCATGGGGGAGACCGCCCCCACGATCCAACCACCTCCACCTGGTCTCTCCCTTGACCCCAGGGGATGATGGGGATTACAATCCAAGAGGAGATTTGGGTGGGGATACGAATCTCCTATAACCATATCACCTACTAATCACTGAGAGGCAGGAAAGCTAGTGCTAGACTGTGTGGGTCTAAATCCCAGTGCTGCAACCACCAGCCCGCAAAGTGGGAAGGGCCTTATGGGTTGTTGTGGGGGAAAATGAACTAATACTACAGTGAAAACACTCAGAATAGTGCCTTATTCACACCCACACCTCTCCCACCACACTCATGTACACGTACACAAACATGTGGTCACCATCATGCATTCAAGACTCACTCTTCCCCAGTAAATTTATCCACTGGCAGTGATGCTCTTTGTCTCTAGTAATGCCTTAAAAACCCATCTCATCTAATAGCTCCGTCACTATTACACAGCTCCATATGGGCTACATAGCTATATAGCTATTACTTTCCTTAATATTCTTCTGTTGCATTTCCCTTCTACCTGTCTCCTTGTGTTTATGTGTCTTATAGGAAGCGTATAGCTGGATTCTGGTTTTAAATCTGATCTAATTAAACAGTTATTTTACTACAGAACATGAGACACATTATTCTGCTTTGTTCTGGCTCTTCTTCTTTCCTATGACACTTTCTCTTCTCTAGCTAATTTGTTTCATCTTTCTGGAGGTTTGTTTCTAGATATTAGCAACAACATCTCATCAATGCTGAAAAATTTCCAGCCATATCTTTACAAATATTGGCTTTCCTCCAATACATTTTCTCTTTCTAGTTCTATTTTTTAAATTCTATCTTTCATGTCTTAATGTGTCATATTTTCAGTATCTCTCTGTGTGGCCTAGTCGGTAATTTTCTCAGCACTACATTCAATTCTAACTAACTCTCTCTTCTCTTTTGTCTAATGAGTTCTAAATTTCAGTGACTAATTTTGCTTGCTGGAAATTCTGTTTGGTTCCTGTGAGTTCTTTCTTCAGAGACTTTATTTTAAACTGTTTCTTTCCCCGTAATATTTTTAAGTTAGACATTGTATTGTTCCTTTCAAATCGCTGTTCTGGTGTCTCACGTCTTGGTACAAATCCTCCTGATGAGAGTAATCGCTAACATTTATTCCTGGCGCACTCTCTCTCTGCTTGGTTTGTACTTCTTCTGCTGCGAGGTCATCTGCAGAAGCCTCTTCCCATGGGAACGCCACGGGCCTGTGGCAGGAGATCACCCTTCCTAGGCGGAAGTTCTCAGAGAGTAGGCAGCCAACTGCTGGGGGTCCCTAGACCTTTCAAGGGGTCTGTTACACTGAAACTGCTGCCATAGTAACACGAAGGCATGATTCACCTTCCTCATGGGGCTGACATTCGTGCTGGAAGTACACAGGCAGCGGTGGGTAAAACTGCGGGCATACTGGCAGCAGGCAGGGCGGTGCCCCCACCACACTTGCTGTCACTGTGTTCCTGATAGCACATGCTCTGGTGTGAAAACAAAAGGCTGTTTCACTAAAGATGCCCTGGATACAGCGGGGAAAAGTCACTGACCCCACTATTAATATCGTGCTCAGTCTCAGCCCTGAACAACAGGCGGGGAGATCAGGGAAAGCCTCTGAGGGGAAAATCCAGAGACAGAGGCTTCGTCAAGGGAAGTACTTGGTGTGCTGGCTTCAGCTGTGAGCTGAACTGAACACTTTCATCAAGAAACATGTTTACGTGAAAGAACAGACAAACCAGTTATTCAAGGCTGGGCCTCTGGAAGATACTTTCTCAAAAATGAAGTTAGCCTGTCACTTCAAAGGAAACCAGGAACGGTGTTTGTTTCCAATGATAATATTTGAGCTTTCAAATTAAAATCCGAAATTTTGGAAGACTTTTATCTGCCACCCTGGGCCTGACAGTTGCTTCCTATGAGACAGTGGTAATACTAACAAATTTAATTGTGCAATGAAACGTGTCAACATTTGGAAGCTCTGCACACCTCAGTCAGCCAATATTTTCCAAATTGCCAATGAATGACATTACAAAAATATATGGGTAAAAGATCCTATCAAAGAGTAAGACAAGCCATCAATTTTAATGTCACTGAGTACAAAACATTCACTGATGAGGTTTCAGGTTTCATATTGCAACTAACCTTTAAGAAACTACCATGTGTTGAATAATAGTATAGTATTAACGAAAAAGAATCCAAAATTACCTGAAAAGGCTATTACAACACTTCCTGGCTGGACGCAGTGGCTCACACCTGTAATCCAGCACTTTAGGAGGCTGAGGCAGGCAGATCACTTGAGATCAGGAGTTCAAGACCAGCCTGGCCAACATGGTGAAACCTTGTCTCTACCAAAAATACAAAAATTAGCCAGACGTGGTGGCAGGTGCCTGTAATTCCAGCTACTCGGGAGGTTGAGGTGGAAGAATCGCTCGAACCTGGGAGGCGGAGGTTGCAGTGAGGCGAGATCCCGCCATTGCACTCCAGCCTGGGCAACAAAGCGAGACTCCATCTCACACAAAAAAAAAAAAACCAAGAATATGCATCTATGTGATGTAGCTATGTATCTATGTGATGCTGGATTTTCTTCACATTCTTAGCCAAAACAAAAAAATACCACAACAAATTGAACGTAGAAGTAGAAATGAGAATTCTTCTTCTATTAAGTTAGACATTAAGGAGATTTGCAAGAATGTGAAACAATGCCTTTCTTCTCACTAAACGTTTTTCTTTTGAGAAATAGTACTTTACCATAAAAATGTTACTTATAATAATATGTAATGGGTTTTCCATTGTTGTTTTTAACTAAATGACTAAATATTTTTAATTTTCTCTATTTGAATTTGTAACATGGCAGTTATCAAGAGATTAACCCACACAAACAAAAGCTCTTCGAGTTCTTCCATAATGTTTGGAGTGTGGAGTCACAAGGCACACAGGCCTGGGCATGTCCACGCAGAGCCCATGTCTCGGCTCTGGGCAGCACTTGATCTCCCTGCACAGGACCGGCTTCTGTGATCACACCTTGCCAGGGCAGGAAGGCCTGCACTCCCAGCCATGAGCTGGTCGGACAACTCCCTCCAATTCACCAGCATCAGCCAGCGGAGTCAGCGCTCTTCGCTCCTGGAGGACCTCTCTTTGCCGTTAAGGAGTCCCACAGTGCATGGCAGACAGTCTTGGTTCAACACTGCTGATGCGGTTTGGATCTGTGTCCCCACCCAAATCTCAGGATCAGCTGGAGGCGGGGCCTGGCTGGATGTGGCCGGATCACGGGGGCAGTTTCTAATGGGTTAGCCCCATCCCCACTAGTGTTGCGCCATGAGTTCTCCTGAGATCTGGCTATTTAAAAGTGTGTGGCACCTCCCCCCTGCCCCTCGCCCTCCTGCTCTGGCCATGTAAGACGTGCCAGCTTCCCCTTCACCATCTGCCATGATTAAAAGTTTCTGGGCCAGGCACGGTGGCTCACGCCAGTAATCCCAACACTTCGGGAGGCCGAGGTGGGTGGATCACAAGGTCAGCAGATTGAGACCATCCTGGCTAACACGGTAAAACCCCATCTCTACTAAAAATACAAAAAATTAGCCAAGCGTGGCGGCACATGCCTGTAATCCCAGCTACTCAGGAGGCTGAGGCCGGACAATCACTTGAACCCGTAAGGCAGAGGTTGCAGTGAGCCAAGATCACACCACTGCAGTCTAGTCGGGGCGACAGAGCAAGACATTGTCTCAAAACAAAAAGAAAGTTTCCAGAAGCCTCCACCACTATGATTCCTGTACAGTCTGCGGAACAGTGAGCCAATTAAACCTCTTTCTCTAAAAATTACCCAGTCTCAGTACTTCTTTAAGCAGTGTGAGAACAGACCAGTTCAATCCCCTAACGTTTCCAGGCACTTCTCAGTGGAAGAGTAGTTTGTTCTTTTTCCTAGTGTGCCGCCTTACTGAGGCCGACAGCCTCCTCTCCTAGCACTCTGTCCTTGCCTCCATCAGCTGTCCTCTCCCCCCTGCTCCATCCCAGCAGGCTCGGAGCTTCTTGGGGACAGCAGGGTCATGCTGACTCACACACCCAAAGTCTTCCACCTCCCTGAGCACCTGTACAGGGCAAGTGCTTCACACATTCTGGCAAAAACGACCAAGTTAATTAACTGAAAGCAGGCAGAATACAGAATCTCAAACTGAGGCCCCAAGGTGAACCAAAAACATAGTTATGACTATCCAGGACCTCCAAGGGTTAAAAAAATAGACAGATGGGGCTTCTGTCCTCTAGAAGTTCCCCTGCAAATGGAACTCGCTTCTGTATTTCAGCTAGGAAAGAACACAGAGCAGCCAGCTTGGTTCTGGAACAAGCATGTCGCCTGGGCAATGGGCTCCATCTCTCTTGTTCTCAGCCTTGTGCACAGGGTGGAACCAAACTCCAGCCTGTTCTGAGAATGCCCACGCCAAGAACCACTGTCGTGGTGAAGACAGTGTTAGTTCCTCATACTCATTCCCAGGGAGACGACCTACCAACCACAGAAACTGTGCTCCTAGGGGGCCCTTTAAGATCCTCCTCCTGGTAAGGAAGAGCCCCGGGCGCCTAGTTCTGGTTCAGCAGCTCCACTGAAGTCTGCAGACGGCGAGGGCGGCCACAGAGCTGATGAATAAGCATGACCTGGACAGGACACTGGGCAGAGGCCACCCTGAGAGCCTGCACTTCAGAAAACCAAGAAAGAGCTTTCCCAGGGGTTTCAATCAGGGCAGTGATGTGATGAAAGGGTGCTTGAGGAAGATGCTTCTAGCAGTTCCAGGAAGAATGAAGCACAGACAGTAAGACCAAGAGCAGGGAGGGGAGGGGAAGAAGCGGCCAGGTCCCCCGGGAGCTGGCATGCCGGCCCGCGTGTTGCCTTGGTTTTAAGTGAGTACACGTCCTCATACCTCTCTGAACTTAAAACAGCGGCAGTGCTTGTAAACACTAAATGGTCCTCAAGAGGAGCTCTGCTAGGGTGGCCTTATCTACAGGGATCACAGCGGAGCTGCGAGGCCCCTGGACGGTGGGAACTGACATCACTCAACTCTTGCTCCCGGAAGGACCACGCGGAATCCGTCGTGGCATGTGAGAGAAAGATAAACGGCTGCCAGGGGCCCACGATGCACCATAAACACATGCCGGGAAAGCATGATCCCCTCCACCTGCCAGCCCTGCCAATAAACCATTTCATCAGACCACAAATCTCAGGTGAAAAATGAAAAGCCAGCATCGATTCCATTGTACAGCGGATTCTATTTACAAATAGAGGCCAGATAATCTTGTATTTAAATGGCACAAGTTCCATCACTCACGATCAGAAGAGTGACATTTGAAATTTATAAAGTTTTACATTATGATTCAATGCTTTTTCTAAGAGGGGCAAAAAGCCAAAAGGTCTAGGAGAAAGAATAAAACGTATGAAAATATTAGCAAAGCAAGGGAAATGATAAATCGGTGCTTGGGCCAAAATACGTCTCCAGCGGGTACATTTTTCTTTACAAGGAACAAGGTAAGTCCCGAAGAGTCAGGATCAGCCAACAGATACGAGGTCTCCAGTCTCCAGCTGCACAGCAGGCTTCTACTTTCAAAATCTAACAGCAAACCACACGTCTTTCCTCAACAGAACCTTTTAAGCTAAAATATTCAAATTAAACTTGGAGTCTAAACCTGAGACCTCATGTTATAAAAGCCATATTAGACGATTTCAAATCAAGATCAGCTGAGACCTCTTCACTTAGCAGTATCAGAACAACCTTTCCCACGGTGGCTCAGGAAGATCCCAGCCCTGCAGGCAATGCGGGTGACAGGTGACGCACAGCCACGTCTCTGTGTCTCTCAGATGAGCGCCCCCCCTTTAGCTGGGATAACAGGGATGCTGACAGAACATGGAGACCCTCCCGGGAGGCCCCAGCTCTTGGCAGAGGGCCACTTACCTGCAAAGCCCCATGATGGCCTTGGCATTTGGTCCCTTGGGAAATGATTATCGACCCAAACTGTGCTCCGGCTTTGACCCTCCTCTGTCTGACAAGTCTTGCTTTGTCAGCAAATTCACTGTCCCTCGAAATCTACTTTTTCCCACCTTTGGGCTCAAGTGTCTGTCCCCCTCATGCCATACTTACCCCGTCTACCCTCCCTCCCCAGTGAGCTTCTGCAGCAGGCCTCACCCTTACTTGCCACTATTCCTGGGTATGGAGCACAGCACCTCCCAGGAAGGCAGGTGTCTAGAAACATGTGCCAGCCTCAAATAAACTAAGATGCCCCCCACCCACCCGGGGGCCCGTGCATTCCCCCTCAGCCGTTCCTCTGTAGTATCAGCTGCTTCCAGTCCTCATTCCTGATTGCCTACCAACAAGGCCGTTCCCAGGCACTGTGTGGGATTCTGTCCCGACACCATTCCACAGGATCAGCCCTGTCACTGGGAGACCTGTAGCTCTTCTACAGAGATCTCAACCACTAACCCTAGCTGACACAGAGACCCACAGAGTCCCCGCTGTGGTGCAAGGGACCCCACCAGCTCATCTTGCTCTCTAGGGGGGACAGGCACAGCTGAAGCGTCCCATGCACCTGGAGCCCTGGCCACAGGACGAGAGCTCACAGCTGCAGCGTCCCACACACCTGGAGCCCCGGCCACAGGATAGAGCTCATGGCTGCAGCGTCCCACGCACCTGGAGCCCCGGCCACAGGACAAGCGCTCACGGCTGCAGCGTCCCACGCACCTGGAGCCCCGGCCACAGGACGAGCGCTCACGGCTGCAGCGTCCCACACACCTGGAGCCCTGGCCACAGGACGAGCGCTCACAGCCTGGTGTTAAAGACTAGGAGCTGCGACCTCCAATCTGAGGCCCTTTAAGGGGGGATCCCGCTGAGCACAGCTGGCCACACACACGCAGCAACCGTGAGCCTCTGCCCCATTTGGTGGTGGTGGTGGCAATGGTCTGCAGGAAGCCGGGTAGAGGGGGATGAGACTCTGTACCTCGCCTTCCTGCAGCACACTCAGCAGGACATGGTGGCCATTCCCAGAACAAGGGCACACACACTGTTTCTCACACTTCGTCAACCCTGAGGGGTCTGTGCTGGTCCAGATGTAGCAAAGTGAGGCTTCAGGGGCAGACTGCACGGCCACGCTGAGACTCAGAAGCAGCCCAGGCACCAGGCTCTCTTCACCACGGGAGCTGCGGGCGGGGGCCAGGTCCCCGTGGGCACCTCGGGCGCTCACCTGAATGCCGTCCAGCAGCTTACTCATGCACCAGTAGGTGTCGGCTTCGATGTTGCACAGCACCTCCGCTGGCACGCCGGAGACGTCCACTGCGTCCACCTCCTCTGCCTCTGGGCGGCGCCGAGCATGCAAAAGACAAGGAGACTTAGCCACACGGGACCGCGACCCACGAGGAGGCCCACAGAGCCAGAGCTGCGCCCACATCCAGCTCCCTCCACCCGCTCCCATCAGTCTAGCTAAATGACTCATGCAGTGTTCCACCTCATCACTTAACGCTTCTCAATCTTAATGCCTAATTAGATGCAGATAATTAATATTCTGAATCCTCTCCAATTAATTAACATAATTAATATATTATAAATTATTGCTTCTAGGCATTTCACATCCTAATAAGAGAGAAACAGAATATATTACTTAATCCTCACAGAGATCTGGAAGGTTTTTCATAAGATTTTGAAAACTCTGCTTTGGATATATTTACAAATTCAATTGGCAATAATTCCTCTAAAAACCTTTTTCCAAAGTTAAGAGTTTCCAAAACTACACAGGGTAAATACTTCCAAGTTATGATCAAAAACCCCAGAAAGCCGTAACACAGATGCGCTTCCAAGAAAGAACAGACAATGGTGCTCTAAATAGTTTCCTTCTTAAAGCACAAAAAAAAAAAATGAGAAAACAGAATCTAAAAGTTTTAAAAACGCAAAACAGATGCCTAATTGAAATGGCTCATCAGATATTTGAACACACTAATTTTAGATCCCTACAAAACTGCTGTCATCCAGCAAAATACTCATACATGTTTTAAAAATTATCTACCCTGTATTTAAATTTTTTTTACTTTAGTTTGATTTGCATGGCATCTTCGCAAGGAAAATGTTCTTTAAGAAAAGAAACATTTCAGCCCAGAATATATTTAGAAAGGTTTAAGTAGATAAAACCACAACAACGATAAGGGAGAGAACGCTGCTGGTGCTGACCGCAGGCTGCCGAGGCGCCAGGCCCTCTCCCCGCGCACTGTCAATGTGCACGCTCCGTTCAGCTCCATCACCACTCTGCCGTCACCACCCTTGAGCCCCTGTCAATAGTGAGGTAAAGGGGGGGCAGGGCCATAGCTATCCCAAGCAGCCTGGTACACGTGGAGAGAAGGGTGGAGAGGCAGCCCCACCTACTGGTCCCTGAA
This sequence comes from Ateles fusciceps, assembly GCA_036589455.1. Classification (NCBI taxonomy): domain Eukaryota; kingdom Metazoa; phylum Chordata; class Mammalia; order Primates; family Atelidae; genus Ateles; species Ateles fusciceps. The sequence continues at coordinate 41,370 of JAZHEH010000402.1, read as the reverse complement.
CCCAGGTCCCTACCTGCTCCCCCGAGGACTCAGAGGCCCACCTCACGTTCGTGCTGCGTACAGTCCTATATCACACTGGTTCTTCAGTCGCAGCCCCGCCCATCGCTAACTACACTGAAGCGTGTGACTGGGAGAGCCGAGATGACACGCCACCTCCCACCCTCCCCACGGTTCTCGGTTCACTGCAGAACCAGCAGGATAAAGGAGAAGACCGCCTCTGTGTCTGACCCTCCAGCAGGAGTGAGCAGCTGGGCGCTTGAGGGCCTGGACAGGGAAGTGACAGCCCTGGACACATCCAACATGGCAGGGCCTGCGGGAATGCGGGAGGGTGGGCGGATTCCGGCCAGTTCACACATCACTCCTCTCTCTGGGAAGGTGGGGGTGGATCCTCAGTCACTCCATGCGTATTGCTTGATTTGGTTCTGAGTTGTGTAAACTGAGAGGTAATTCATCCGCCATGAAATCCACTCTGTAGTATGTGCAATGCAGTGGTCTTTAGGGAGGTCACAAGGCTGCACAAGCATCACACCAGTTCCAGAGCGTTTTCATCACCACGGAAAGAAACCCCGGGCCCTACAGCAGTCGCTCCCCACTTCCCCACCCCGTGCCTGGCAACCACTAATCTGCCTCTGCCTCTATGGAGCTGCCTGTTCTGGACATTTTGCACTGCTGGTATCAGGCTCCGCGGCCCTCTGTGACTGGCTCCTCACTGGGCACAACGTCCTCAAGAGTCATCCCGGCAGCAGGTGGTGTCAGTGCCCGACTCCTCTTCACGACTGAGTGGCACGCCCTACAGCCAGGCCACGCCGCGCCTCTGCATTCCTCGGCTGGTCGGCCCTGGGCTGTCTACACCGACGGGGGCAGTGTAACATGGACACAGAGAGCCGGTCCCATGTGGGATCTGTCCCTATACACCAGGCACAGACATGAGTGACAGACCTGATGCCCTCAGGAAGCTCATGACTTAAAGGGGAGAATGAGTGACTTTAAAGATTGGAAACATCAGTGCTGGGTGTCAGAGTCACCCAGGTCATGTGCAGAAATGGATGGGCTCCTCCCAGAACCCAGGCTTGTGAAGGATGCCATTGTCCACAGCATACAGGGTGCACCCAGGCCCTCACTCTCTTGGCCGTGTTTTCACCAAGCCAGGGACTGGAAGGCAGGGCCCTGTGCCCCTTCTCTCGAATGCAGGGCTAGGATGACAAGTTCTGCTGGTTGGCCATGACCCTCCTTGTCCCGACCCTCCTCCCAGCCCGGGCGTGTCCATGACACCAGCACTCTCCTGGTGGCTCTGACTTCACACTGGCCCCCTGTGGAGCTGCAGACTCTCCCTCCAGCACGTGGCAAGGTGTCTGGCCTCAGAACTCTGCTGGTCCAGGAGCCCGGGTTGATCTGAGCACACCCTCTGATGAGAACCCCACAGGATCTCCCCCGGGAAAGGCCCTGTCTCCCATTTCCCACAGCAGCCCAAGGTGGGAGGTGTTATCTCTGCCACTTCACAGATGCAGAAACCAGGCCTAAAGGCCCTGTCTCCCGTTTCCCACAGCAGCCCAAGGTGGGAGGTGTTATCTCTGCCACTTCACAGATGCAGAAACCAGGCCTCCACGTGCTGATCAGTGTGCTTGAGAAGGCAGTGGTGGAGTGAGCAGGGCAGGCCTGCCTGGATCCAAGTCCCACCCCCCTCATAACGCCTTTCCTACGGGAAGGAGCGGCACCAAGAGCCAGGTGCACGACGGGAGTGTGAGTGGCCTCCCCAGGGTACCACTTCCTCCCTGGGAAAACAGTTTCAGCAAAAGCAACGCAACATTCTGCCCACCTGGAGCGGGTCTGATTTTATTTCCCCATCTCAGGGAACTGAATCAGCCACAGTAGTCAGCGGGCTGGCTTTGAGAAGCTGCCCATCGACGTATCCTCTTTCGAGGGCCTCCCAAGCATGGAGACATTTCCTCAGATATAATAAGAGTAAACAGGGAACTAAAGCCTCGCAGACCTCCACAGCCTCTCCTCAAGGGCACAGACGAAGCTGGGCTGCTGCAGCTCTGACTCACAGAGCCAGGCGCTGCGTGCACCAGGCAGGGGCCTCGCTCTCTTGGTCTGTTTAGCTGGCTTGTTATTTTATCTGAGGAAATGTCAGTGGCCTGTTCTAGGTGTCATTTCTCACAATGGGCCATTTGTTACTCTTCAGGGTAATGAAGTAATGGCATTTAACTCAGAGAGCCCCACAGTGATTTGTCTTCTAAACGCCAAGAGAATTGGAATTACCCTTATTGTTAGAATGAGATAAATATCCCCCACCAGACAAAGCATCCCCCCACTTTGGCAAAGGCACACAGAGTGGCACAGGACACTCTGGACTCCAGGCTGTGGCAGCAGGGTCAGGGCCAGGACAAGCTGCAGAAAACCCTCCCAGGCTGGTGTGTCTGGGCCCTGGGAGACAGCCTGGGAAGGTCTGAGACCACCCAGAGGAGCCCCGTCCCTGGCAGTGTGGCCCAGACAGAGCTGCAGGCAACATCAGCAGGCTGCACTTGGCTCCCCCCTGTCAGATGCTCATCTACGAAACCAGCTGCCCCGAGGACCAGCGAGAGTCCACTGCAGGGTGAGAATGGGCTCTGAATCGACTCTGAGATGGCCAACGGCCCTGACACATTTTCACTCAGGACCATCCAACTCCAAAGGTACACACTGTCCCCCAGGCACGCTGCCACCCGTGGAGCCAGGAGGGAGGGAGATTGAGAAGGGAGACACGAGAGCGAGGCATGACCCGGGGAGCCTCGTGGCTGGGGCCTGCATCGACTAGGATCGGGATGGTCCCTGCTGGCCAAAGCAAACCACAACAAGGAGGTCAGATTTATCTCCGAAAACGTGTGTTACTCCGAAGGAGGGCAGTGAGGACAGCACTGACACCAATGGAAAGAAAGAATTTTCAGCTAAGATCACAAGTCAGAAAGGAAAACACAGACACAGTAATTCCAAGCAATCCCAGGGTTCAAAGGAGGAAACACGATTCACAGGAAAAAATGAGCAGTACACAGGTGAAAGCAGAGGAGGGAGGCAGAACCAGATGCCAATCAACGGAGGGCGGGGCCAATGAAACCGGCAGCCAGGGCTGTGGCCCTGAAGGAGTGCGCAGGAGCTGTCAGGCCTTGGGAGATCGGGGCTTAGAGATTTCTTTCTGAGCCACGAAGACGTGCCCAAGCTGCCTCGAAGCAGCTGGATGCCAGGAGGTGGGTGATTCACAGGGCACCCCTGGACTGTGGTGAGGGCAAGGGGAGATGTACAGAACCTCAGCTTACTCCCAGCCAGGAAGGACCGGCTGGCCCCTGGGAGCCATGACAGAGATGGGCCACTGCGGGACTCTTCTAAGGTGACATTTTTGCAAACCCATAATTAAAAATAATGAAATTTACACCAGCTTGTTTCCATCTCAAATAGGACCTGATTCTATGTTTTAGTTTTCTCATGTAATTAAGAACTAAATTAACACCGGCACGTGTAACAGTGTTCTGGAACTGCATTTGGCCCTTTCGGCCCCTATATCAGCCGCAACACCTCCCTACAAGGGGCAGCCCAGTCCCCTGGGAACACCAAGTTGAGAAAAGCATGAGTACTGACCCCAAAGAGCTCTCAGGGTGGTGGGGAGGCCAAGCGCACAGGCTAACTCCAAGGGGAACCTGGAGGAGGCAGAAAGGCACTCCACAGCCTCTTCCCACAGGGCAGAAGATCAGCAGGCCCAAGTGGACCACACCAAAATGTGAAGTCATGGGATATAAAAACAGACACTGAATTAAAAACCATCTTGCTTGCCTTCTAGGATCGCAGAAAGGCTTTAGGGGATGATCTAACTAACCTTCTCTGAAATGCTCCCCGGATATAGTATTAAGGAAAAAAATCAATTTGTAAAATAATCCCACCTTTATCAACAGCTCCGTTTACATGGAAAACTAGCACTGCATCCACATAAAGGCACACAGAGGAGCATCGTCCAGGGACGCCACGCACAGGCATGTCCAAACACTCCTGCAAGGTGGGGAATGGGGCCGGAAAGTCTCACTATTTTCTGCAGAAGGGCATAGAGTAAACAGGAATGTGAATTTTCACAATGAGCAGTTATTTCTGCAATAGAAAAGAATAATGTTTAAGCCACTTAGAACAGTTTAGATAAGGCTTGTCTTTTCCTCAGATAACTCTCCTACAGCAGAAGATCCCACGGGTGCTGGTACTGCCCTAGTGAATATTTTGAGAAACGTGCAGGGGACTTTGGGGTCAGAATGATTAGGGTGAGGGGTGCTGCTGGCAGTCAGTGGGCAGGGCCGGTGCCACACGGTGGGGAGAGCACTGCACAGTCACCACGTCCAGCATGAGATGCCACCAGTCCACGCGGACGGAGGGATGGGGAGGTGGGTGGATGAACCGTGGGTAAGTATACAAAGCTAATTTTTTGAAATGGAGGATATTTAGCCTGGTCAGGAGAAAACCACATGGGGATATAACTGTCACCCTGAAATATACAAAAAGCTGTTTTAGGGAAACAAAGAGCAGAAATTCTTGGCCCCTCTTTCCACATCCAGAAAACAAAAAGGGTCAGAAGATTAAAGGAACAGAGGGATGGATGGGCTCCAAATCCAGAAGGTCCTGGTGATGAGGGCTATCCACCCAGGACCTCCAGCTGGGCCATGAGGACGCCTGCCCACCCAGGACCTCCAGCCGGGCAGTGAGGACGCCTGCCCACCCAGGACCTCCAGCCGGGCAGTGAGGACGCCTGCCCACCCAGGACCTCTGGCCGGGCTTTGAGGACGCCTGCCCACCCAGGACCTCCAGCCGGGCAGTGAGGACGCCTGCCCACCCAGGACCTCCACCCAGGCAGTGAGGACGCCTGCCCACCCAGGACCTCTGGCCGGGCTTTGAGGACACCTGCCCACCCAGGACCTCCAGCCAGGCAGTGAGGACGCCTGCCCACCCAGGACAGCCAGCCAGGCAGTGAGGACGCCTACCACCCAGGACAGCCAGCCAGGCAGTGAGGACGCCTGACCACCCAGGACAGCCAGCCAGGCAGTGAGGACGCCTGCCCACCCAGGACAGCCAGCCAGGCAGTGAGGACGTCTGCCCACCCAGGACCTCCAGCCGGGCAGTGAGGACGCCTGCCCACCCCAGGACCTCCAGTCGGGCAGTGAGGACGCCTGACCACCCAGGACAGCCAGCCAGGCAGTGAGGACACCTGCCCACCCAGGACAGCCAGCCAGGCAGTGAGGACGCCTGCCCACCCAGGACAGCCAGCCAGGCAGTGAGGACGCCTGACCACCCAGGACAGTCAGCCAGGCAGTGAGGACGCCTGCCCACCCAGGACAGCCAGCCAGGCAGTGAGGACGCCTGCCCACCCAGGACCTCTGGCCGGGCTTTGAGGACGCCTGCCCACCCAGGACCTCCAGCCGGGCAGTGAGGACGCCTGACCACCCAGGACAGCCAGCCAGGCAGTGAGGACGCCTGCCCACCCAGGACCACCGGCCACACAGTGAAGACGTCTGCCCACCGACAGAGGAGGCACTTGTATATTTCCACAGCAGGCCTTTCTGCATGGGAGCCTGCATGTTCATACATGATCCCACTCCATCCAAAAGCCCCCAGTGGGGTCAGTAACCACGCTACACAGGTAAGGAGGCTGCAGGTAACATGCCCAGGTCCTGCGCTAGGAAGTGGCAGAGCTTGGCCAGGAACCAGGGCTCTGCCTGATGAGACTACACGCTTCTCATCGGGTTCACTGCGGGACCCCGCACGGCACGGAGGCCTCTGACTCGGTAAGGAGCGTCCACGCTGGAGCCTACCTTGTACAGCTCCAACTCCAGGAAGGTCTAACTCCATAAATAAAACAACAACTCCGTGGCCACACCACGAGTGCACAGCCCCCTCGTCCGTCATTCAGCACAACAGCCTGTCACCCCAAGGCCACTCAAGCTCTGGGTCTCCTAAGGGGCTCATTCTCACACAGCACCCCCACCCCGCCTCCATGCGACAACGTCAGCCTCTGGAACTGGAGCAGAGGACTGGAGTCTTATCTTGTAATTACCAGGGGGTGCCCAAAAACAAAGAGGCTTGAGAAGGAGTTAAGTCTTCTCTCAAATTAAATCCAATGGAAGAGGTTGGTAATGGGGAAAGGGGGAAATCCCTCCAATTTAAACAGCTCCTTTCATTTCAAAGGATTCCAGGACACCATTACAAAGGTATGGGGAGCAGTCACCTACAGCACAAATGCTGTGGGTAACAGCCAGCCCCCGCGGGGAGCACCGAGGGGGGCGGGGAGGGAGCTATTGTCGTTATGACTACATTAATCACCTACACTGCGCAAACCCTGCAATAAACCTCTTCACTTAATTAGGAGCTTAACTGGTAATCAAAAATGTTCTGCTTGATAAGCAGATGGAATTGCTCTATGGTTCTCATCTTTTGCATTTCCCAGCCTGGGAGTTTTACGTTTGAAACCCCGGCACTTTGGTGAGAGAGATTTGAACACTTCGTTACGTACATCTGGGTTCAGGATGGAGAAAACGTCCTGCCTTGGTGAGAGTAGCATCACAACTCAAGACTATAAATTCACAAAACTCTTTGGTTCAGCAAAAACAACTAACGTTATGATCAAATTGCTTTAGCGGTGGGAATGTTTAATTCTAATATAAATAACGTTCAACTCAGTCAAGTTCACACAGACCAAAACACAGTCACGGTGCACAACGCTGCTCCATGGCTGTAAGCGCAGGTTGGCCGCCTGCAGCCCACAAGGGCAGGCACACGGCGGGAGAGTGAGACGTTGGCAGATGATTATCACAGGACAAGGACAACGCCCTCAGCGTGGCTGGACGAGGTGGTGGCGTCAGGCCAGCTCCGACAATCGACTGCCGGCCCCAGGAGTGATCCCAAGTGATGAGAACCAACACACTCTTCTCACCAGCAGCACAGCTGTTTCCCATCCCACCACCTGCAAGCAGACCCCCAGCGAGGGGTCTCCAACCTCAAAACCCAAAGCAGGAGGACTCCGGGCCTGCAAACAGGACAGCGTCTGTGAAGCAGCTGGTCTACTTTTTGTATTAAAAAATTGGTACCAAATTCCGTGTGGAAAAAGGTCTGCAGACAACACTCGGGAAAAGAACAACAGAGGGACAGATGCCGCAGTAGAACGGGGAAAGAAACCTATATCTGTCACCGTCCTTGTTTTGATGATGTCACTTTTGCAAAAAGCAGAATTCCAATCTCATAGCATACTTGTGGCTTGCCTGGATCTTTAATGTTCAATAATGCTATGAGTAGAAGTTTTGGTTCACACAAAAGCTATTTGGTGAAATAATGATTTCTTCTATTAACAAATACCAAATACTTTTACATGTGAGAAAGTGTGGGACAGGGAGAAAGGTCAAGCTGAAACAAAGAACATCTTAGTGCCTGGAAGAGAGGCTGTGCTCATGTGCTCCTCTGACTCCGACTCATGCGCTCTCCCAGTGCTTTTGACTGTTACAGGGAGGCTGAGGTGGGCAGATCACAAGATCAAGAGATCGAGACCATCCTGGCCAACATGGTGAAACCCCGTCTCTACTAAAATACAAAAATTAGCTGGGTGTGGTGGTGCGCGCCTGTAATCCCAGCTACTTGGGAGGCTGAGGCAGGAGAATTACTTGAACCTGGGAGGCGGAGGTTGCAGTGAGCCGAGATCATGCCACTGTGCTCTAGCCTGGCACCTGGTGACAGAGCGAGACTCTGTCTCAAAAAAAAAAAAAGAAAGGCAATCCCAATGTCTCTGGCTCAAAGAAATATTCAAGTCAGTGCTAGCTTTAAGACAAGATATAAGTCTGATTTGCTTTTACTAATGACAACACAAGCAACAGTAAAATGAAAAACAACTCATTCAAACAGAGGGAAGCATTATCTCACACAAGGTCACAGGACAACGGCTCTAAGTGCTTCCTTTAAGAAAAAGCTTGTTGTTCTCTGAGAAGGCGGCAAAATAACTTTGCAGTTCTGAGCACCCTTGAAAAGCACGTCTCTGAAAATTACAGGTATAGCTTCTCAGGAAAACAGAAGGCACAACTGATGCCCATGGTCCCCAGGCTCTAACTGTCCAGTGGAGTGGACTTTCACCCCAGTCCTTCCTGCCCCGCTGTAGGTCAGAGGGAAGAATGGACAGGCTTCCCCACATTCGTTCCTGGCCTCCCACAGGTCAGAGGCAAGGATGGAGCAGGCTTTCACCTGGATTGTTCCTTCCTGGATTTTCACCTGGATTGTTCCTGCCCCTCTGGAGGTGGGAGGCAAGGATGCAGCAGGTCTTCACCCCGATGGTTGCTGCTCCTCTGTAGGTTGGAGGCAAGGTATCCACACCTCCCAGGAGCTCTGGTGTGGGGCTGGCACCTCCCACATGCCCACAGGTGAAGGCGCCCCTTCCTACCCCTCACTGCATTAAGGTGGGGCCCCTTGCCTTTTCCTAATGAGGACAGGAGCAGAAGACTTCGGGCTAAGGAAGACCTTCTTCCTGATTCCATGTTTCCAGTTAGAAGGAGATTCTGCAGACACACTCATCTTTCAGAAGGATGACTGCAGAAATTTCTACAGAGAAGCTTTCTCGAGTCGTAATAATCTGAAAGCACAAACTGATCATAAATCAATCCATTAAACTGATTTACTCCCTTTATGTAATTAAGTCAAACATAATTCCTCAAAGGATAAATAGGTCTGTAAATCAATCAGCACAATGTTCTCACACACAAATCATTAATAACGGGCCCAGGTGGAAAGAAGACTGACCAACACAAGGCTCCAGTCTCCGCCGGGGGCCTGGGCTCGCCGCGTGAGAAGGATGCCACACGTGGAAACACAGATCCTCAGTATCCTGCTCCCCCACAACCCCGTGGACAACCCAAATCCGTGGATGCTGCAGACCCTATATAAAAGGATTTAGGGATTTGTACGTAGTCTGTCCGCATCCTCCTATACACCTTAAATCATCTCTAGATGACTTATACCACCTAGTATCTTGTAAATGCTATGTAAATAGATGTTTACAGAATAATGACAAGAAAAAAGTCTCTAGATGTTCAGTACAGATGCAATATTGTTTCAAATATTTTTATCGAATCCACACATGCAGAAGCCATGTATCTGAAGGGCCAACTGCATTCCACTGTGATAAAAACCCACAGCAAAAGGTCTCTGTAAAGACATTTTACCCAAGGCAACAATGAAATGCGAACACAAGGCTAACCTCGGAATCCTTCTCATGCACGCTTAAATATGGGTACACAGTAGGTAGTGAAAAGGTCTTCTAGACAAAGGCCCAGGACACAAGAAAAAACTAGTCCGTATTGTATTTTAAAATTTTAAACGAGAAAGCATTTCTAAGTCATTACAGGCAAAGGATTGATATTAATAACTTACAAAGAATTATTTCTCAATAAAAAAATATCTAAGTAAGCTGACTAAAAATGAGGAAAATACCCAAAAAAAGGTCATGTATAAAAGAAAGCCAATTAAAATAATGAAGCAATAGTCAGCATCATTAGTTATTAAATAAATTCAGTAACACTCACCAAGCTCACCAATAAAAACTGGCCAAGATGCCGAAGTTTATTCCCCACTGATGTAAGTAATGAGAAGCACACCCTCTGAAGCACACGGACCACTCAGAACACAGGTCTCCATTCACCGCTGCAGAGATGACAAATGCATTCTGCAAACAATCTGACAAAGTCAGTCAAAGCCTTGAAAATCCAGAGCTCAGCTCAGCCCAGACAGTGCACCAGTACCAAGACGGGGCCGTCAGAATCCAGGAGGAAAACAGTCCCAGGCCCTGCACTTCCATGGTTCACGGCCTGGCAAGGGAGTTGGCAAGAGACAAAAAGCCCCACACCAAGTGAGAATGGACGGGATACCCGCCCCCCCCGGTCAGACGCCGAAATGGCACGCTGGTGTGGAGAGGGTGCCCTTACACTTACTATTAATAACGCAATAAGAGACCAAAAAATCCCTAACACACCACAGGTTCCTCTGCTGTTCAGATGAGGTAGCTGGCATCCAGAAGTGCTGGCTAACTGGAAGAGCTTGCTGCTCTAACTAACAGACAATCCAGCTTTCACTGACGGCTCCAGCGAGATGGCTGAGCCACTTACGAAGCCTAAGTCCCTTTCCTCCTCAATCCTTGGTCTTCAGTAAATCACTCCAGTGCTCAGCTCCACGGTTCTGCTCCTGTTTGGTGCTGCTTACGTCCCAGCTGGGAGCCCCACCGCTCACAGCAAGAGCGGGCGTGCGGTTCGCCAGTGCCCAGCGTTGGGTTTCATGCCTGAAGACCAAGCAAGGCTGGTGGCTGTGGCCTCTGTCGCAATTCTAAGGAGCCTGTGTGAAAGGCTGGCTGTGGTCACCCACAGCGCAAGACCTTGCCAAGAGTCGGGTTGGCAACTCGGCCCCTCAGCCCTCAGTGCCCCTGCTGGGCCATCCATCAGGAATTGATACATTTCAACACGTTCCTCCTTGTCTATTATACCCAGAAAATGGACCATAAAAATCAGGTTAAAAACTGCTTACATTGTAACTATCCCAACTGGATGGATACAATCACAGAAGGATATGGGGCTACTGTATCAAAACCGAATTTGGACAGTGTATATACGATATTTCCATGTATTATGGCACAAAGCCAAAGCAAACTCAGACTGCTTCCTTTCAGGATGTTTTTCAATATACTTCTGTTTGAAGAAATTTAATCAATTGTACGGCTCTTCAGTTTCTCAACCAAAGAAACATGACCCACTGAAAGAACACATGGACCCACCTTTCACATAGAGGGCCCTTCCCGTCCAGCTTCTCAGGCCATCGTGGTGGCGAACGCTACATGCTCTGCAGGTCTTCTGCAGCTGGGGCGCGCCAGAGGGGCCTCTGCACGCCCAGAAGGCACTCAAAAGGCATGACTGCAGAACAGCCCCACAAATAAACGTCTTCCTAAGTGACAGATACCTATATAATTCGCAAACAACCCTGCTTGTTCTCCATCCCTGCCCTAAAGAGGCTTCACACAAAGAATGTGTTTCGAATTGCCAGCCTTCCTATACAGAGCGGCACAGAACCAAGCCTCCAACCAATTACCGCACACCTGCCAGAAAATCAAACGGATGCTGCTGGTAGCCAAAGAGGGGCAGGAGCCCAAGTCTCACATCAACAGGCAGCTGCGTTGCCCACACTCAAGTCCTGGTGCTCTGTTATCACGAGTGAACATCTCAGCACCCCACGGAAACATGCATGGCTCCTGCTGGACCCAAGATCAGAGCACACGGAAGGAACAGTGGCAAGCCAGCTCCTGAGAGCCTGCAGATAACAGGCGTCTCCTGTGGGCCCAGGCCCATGCCCTGCTCCTGCGCCTGCCTCCCCCACTGCTGAGGCAAAGGCTGGAAAAGCTCGCACATGGCAACAGCCCCACTGTGTCCTCCCCAACACACAGCTTGGAGGCCTGGAGGGGAGGTGCATGGCCCCAGAATGCAGAAGGGTCTGCTCAGCCCAAAGGCCCCATGCGGTGCCCGAGTGGCACCTAGGCCCAGAGAAGGACCTGACCTTACGGCTGTAAACTGCCCTGTGCATACTGATTCAAGGATGAAAAGAAAGGAAGACCCGGACCTTCTCAGGCTTCCAAAATGGCCTGTGTCTTGGGTTTTACACTTGCTAAGGTTTCTCCTTTCCTGAACAGTGTGTGTAGAGCTCACTGGGAGCTGGGGAAGGCACAGGAATCAGTGCCTGTTCCATTCACAGCCAATAAACTTGGCTGGGAAAAAGCAGAACTCCACACAGTCATGGAGCCCTGAGAGCTCCCGGGAGGCTCCCTGGGCCTTCCCAGCTTTGGGGACTGCGGGACCCAGGGCAGGCAGTGTGATGGGCACTGTGTGGCCCAGGCAGGGGCTATACAGCATGTCCAGGACACCATGGGGTAAGATAATCAGGCACTGATTTTTTAAAAGTCATTGTCAGCCAGGCGTGGTGGCTCACGCCTGTAATCCCAACACGCTGGGAGGCCAAAGTGGGTGGATCACGAGGTCAGGAGTTGGAGCCCAGCCTGGCCAATATGGTGAAACCCCGTCTCTACTAAAAATACAAAACTAGCAGGCCATGGTGGCGCATGTGTATAATTTCAGCTACTCGGGAAGCTGAGGCAAGAGAATCACTTGAACCTGGGAGGTGGAGGTTGTAGTGAGCCGAGATCACACCATTGCACTCCAGCCTGGACAGCAAGAGTGAAACTCTGTCTCAACAAAAACAACAACAACAAAATTTTTTAAAAAGTCATTGCCACAAAAAACATTTTAGGAACTCACAGTACTAAATAAAAAGTGAAATTAGCCACAGATACATCATGTAAAACACAATCAGGGTATCTGTTGCTGTAATTTTATTCCGATTTGTTTCTGCACAGAGGTTTTGTTCAGCTTTTCTATGACTACAGTTGCACTGTAAATACAAAAGTGTGCCCTGTTGAATGTGATGTTTGTAACAGGGATCTCCCACTTTATAACATGCTCTTTGAAGCCATCTCTCGGGATGCTGCACGATCATCCAAACAGCAGCAATCTCCCCGTCTACACAGCCACACCCCTGCTTTGGGATGCCAGCACCGTTTCAAACATCTTACTGTTACAAAGAATGCCCCAATAATACTCTTTTCTAAATAAAGTATGTGATCCACATTGAGAGTGATTTCCTTAAGAAAAACATCTCAAGTGAAACTGTCAGGTGAAACAGTAGAACACTTTATTGAGAGATACTGGTAAAATGTTTGAAAGAAGTGTTGCGAACGTCTTCTACAGCGAGCAGGGCCGGAGATCCTCCTCCTCACTGATCACTCAGCAGCTCCATGACCTGCTTTTCAGCTCTGCTCACTGGGAAGGTAAAATATCTCATTATAGTGAGATCTAATTCACATTCTTTATTTTCTGGTAGTTTAGCTGTTTTCCACACGTTTGTGACTGTTCCTTGAATCTATTTTTGATTCATATGGTTCCCGGTTAACGCCACACAGAGTAGGAGGGGCGGGGAGGCAGCGAGTAATGATCCCTGGCAGAAGCCAGCTCTCCCTGGCTGGGATCCTAGAGACACTCGCTTCTCCTCCCAGACCTCACACTCTCCCAAGGCCAGAGACCTGCCACAGTCAACCCCACTCAGGGACTTGCCAGAGGCCTGTGAAGTGAGTGTTCAACCACCTGCCACGGACGAAATCTGCAGGAACCTGCAGTGACTTTTTGAAAACATGCAGGAAACCAAGCAATCCAATTCACACAATCTGGATAAATGTGTCAAAATACACAGTCAGGGCCGGTGCAGTGGCTCACACCTGTAACCCCAACACTTTGGGAGGCCAAGACCAGTGGATCATGAGGTCAGGAGTTCAAGACCAGTCTGGCCAATATGGTGAAGCCCCACCTCTACTAAAAACACAAAAATTAGCCGGGCAAGGTGGCATGCACCTGTAGTCCCAGATACTAGGGAGGCTGAGGCAGGAGAATCGCTTGAACCCGGGAGGCGGAGGTTGCCGAGACCGTGCCACTGCACTCCAGCCTGGGTGACAGTGAGACTCCATCTCAAAAATAAACAAATAAATAAAATAAGAAATTAGAGTTCCATACAAAAGCTGCCTAGGATAAAAAGTAAATTATCATTGACTAACACTAATTACCAAGAAAATGAAAGGTTTAAGCCTCAAAATCAGGCTTCAAAGATTTGTGCTTGTATCTTTTGTGAACACTATGGAATTCTCTGTACACTACGAGTCCCAGACTCAGGATTTTGTTTCTTGTCTCTGAGAAGATATGTCCTCTTAGCTATGGACTGGGTATCTTTTGTCCTCAGCTATGCCCATGTGGTAGTGGCAGAGTAGACTGCCTGGACAGGGACATGGCCCCTAAGCCAAAGAGCCAAAAGATGCCAAGAAGCTGGGCATGGTGGCTCACGCGTGCAATCTCAGCATGCTGGGATGCCAAGACCCAGGCCAGTGGATCACCTGATGTCAGGAGTTCAAGATCAGCCTGACCAACATGGTGAAACCTCATCTCCTCTAAAAATACAAAAATTAGCCAGGTGTGATGGCAGATGCCTGTAATCCCAGGTACTTGGGAGGCTGAGGCAGGAGAATCACTTGAACTCAGGAGTCGGAGATTGCAGTGAGCCCAAATCACGTCACTGTACTCCAGCCTGGGCAACAGACAAAAAAACTCCATCTCCAAAAAACAAAAAAAGGATGGTTTCAATGCTGTACCTCCTACATAATGTCTGATACGACACTATATGACAGGCCAGCACCAAAGACCATGAAATATGCACTAGTAACAAGATTCCTGTAGGAGGAAGGTCAAAAGCACTCAGTTAAACTGGAGGTAGCAGAAAGACTCACGCCCTTGTTCCTGCCCCTTCACTAGCAGTCAGCCCCACTGTGTGATTCCCCTGCCCCCAGGGATCCAAGCGAAAATCACATGTTAGTCTTTGACACCATCCTCCACTCCAAGGAACCAGGGCTCTTAGCTGATGCATGTTAGGGTCAGAAACATTCCAGATGAGCTGTGGACAAAACTCAAGGAGGCTTTCCGAAGTGTCTGAGGGCAGTGCTAAAAAGGCTAAGTAAAACAAGTCAGTTCCGCGGGCCAAGAAGCCCAGTAAATGTCAAAAAAGTAAACGGTGATGGTAGGTCAGTAGAAAAAGTACAGTCTGGAAAAGCCAAGTCCAGGCTGACAACGAGCCACAGGAAAACCTACCAACAAGAGGGAACCGGCAGGCGCCAGGCTGCTCAGAAAGCCGGGAGGCGTGGCGGGGGATGGGCCGGCTCTGACCAAGCAGAATCAGAGTAAATCAGAGGTCCACGGTGATCTCGGGCACCAGAACTGAGCCGAAGGACAGGGGAGGGGACAGAGAGGCCCCTGGCACAACGGGTCAGGAAATAGGCCTTTCCCCTCCTGGGGTGTGTCTGTCTCCAGTGTGGTAGCAAGGAGACTGCCTGACCTCCAGCAGGCCTCTCAAACCCAGGACCACAAAACTCACAGCACAGACACAGAGGGTCAAGGCTCATGGAGAGACGGCAGTGCCGCGTGCCGCAGCAGCCACGCCCACACCCTGTGCCCTGACACCACCTGCGGCTGGCTCCGCCAACCAACCTTCGGCTCGGCGTCAAGGCCCACCGTTCACAACACTGTATGTCTAGCTCCAAGGCTGGATCCAGGCAAGTCCCAACGTGCACGCGTCCCTCCCCTGTGCCACCCTCACGCCAGCCCCACACCACAGACTCCTCAAAAGCTCATCATCCATCAGTCACATCGTTTAGGGGTTGCTTTGGTTTTGGATTTTTGCTGGGTGTGCTGGGAAACAAAGGGCAAGATTCCAAATCCCCACAGTTCCTCGTCCAGAAATGCGAAAGCCAGCAGGAAGCACTGTCTGGCCGAGCTGTCAGGGGCACATTCTCATCACTGAAGCTGCCTCAGTGAGCCACAGCCAGTGTCCGTTTCATTTTATACTTAATTTAAAGGAAAGCCGCCCGCTTCACAGGTGGTGGGAAGAATGGCCGTGCTATTCGGCATTGTGAAAATATCTTCTGTCTCCATGTATTTCGTGAAAGTACTCAGACAATGAGAAGGCCGCAGCTCTGTTTCGGGAACCGCAGGCCTAGGCAGAGGTGGGCACATTCAGAGTAAACAGAGTGATTCTCCTTTCTAGAGAGAAATGCTAACTCCCTCCAATCCAGGAAGTCTACAGGTAAGGCAAAGGCTGAACAGCAACTTTTAAAAAGCAGCAAAGCCTGCTGTCTTCTTTGGAACACAGAAAACTGTTCCAGCAGCTGGGGGAGGGTCTCAACGCTGCGCACAGGGCTAGAGAGGCCGTGCTACAAAACGCTTATGCATGAAGAGCTTGTCCCTATGCCAAGCAGACACGGAGGCTAGCTGAGTGAACACAGGGGCTGGAGGATTAACTCTGCATCACACATGTGAACAGGTGGAACTGGCCAGAAGTCCCAGCTCTCCAGCAGTGAGACATGCCCAGGTGGACAAGGTGGGGGCCCTGTCCACATGCACATGTCCAGCCCCCGGCCCTATCCCCATGTAACAACAGATGGCTGAGCAGCCACAGGGCAGAGAGGATGCAGGCTGCCCTGGGACCACAGTCACAGGGAGATGCTAAGAAGGAGCCGGGGTCACAAAGTTTGCACAGCCCCTCAGAATAGGCAGCCAGCTTGCACCTCAAACCACAAAGGGAACCAAATAGAGAACCGAATGGACCTGATCAATAAACCTCCCGGGTTCTACAGAACTCCCAGGAAGTCAGAGCCACCCAAGAAGGGTCCCGTGTAGAAACATGGAAGAAATGGACAATCTTTGGGCCAAGTTCTCAGGGCTCACTGATGAGAGCCACACCCAAGACCATAACTGCTCCTGCTGCTGCATCTGCAGAAATTCCATCCAGGCTGCACTCTCCTCCAGGAGCCCCCCGGCCTGTCCCAGTACTCCCCCAGAACCCACCAAAGGCAGGAGATGCAGGGGGGTTCTGCCACCACCAGTTAGGGGGTCCATCCTATGCCCCCTGCCTCTGATGCCCCAGCTCCAGTCCATCCTCCATCGTCTGTAAACAGATCCATCCACTATTGTTATAAACGTGTTCTATGCCTCACTGTGCGATGGCCGTCCCTCCCCTCAAGGAGGCAAACTGGGTGCTGGCTGGCTGCAAGAGGTGTGAGCCACTTCCTCACATAAGCAGCCCAGGCACAGCCTCACTTCTCGCCTGCCCACGACGCATCCCCTGCACTGGAAGGCCCCACTCAGCTCAGCTGGCCCATGCTGTCCTCATTCTGGGATCCCAACCCAGCTCCAACCCATCTGCTGATTGGCAGTCACGGCACTGGATATGCTTTGGTTCTGTGCCCTCACCCAAATCTCACCTCAAATTGTCATCCCCACGTGATGAGGTAGGGGCCTGTAATCCCCGCGTGTTGAGGGAGGGGGGGCAGTCTCCCCCACGCTGATATTGTGATTGTGAGTTCTCACGTGACGTGATGGTTCTATAAGCATTCGACCTTTCTCCTGCTGGCACTCACTCTCTCCTGCTGCCTTGTAAAGAAGGTCCCTGCTTTCCCTTAGCCTGCCACCATGATTTTAAGTTTCCTGAGGCCTCCCAGCCACGCCTCCTGTTAACCTGCAGAACTGTGAGTCCATTCAACCTCTTTCCTTTATAATCACCTAGTCTCAGGAGGTATTCTTTACAGCAGTGTGAGAAGAGACTAATACAGCACTACTCCAGCCTCCCTCTGTCAGACCTTTGTTTTATTTCTAAACAGCTGCATGTCCAGGTGAAGAGGGGTGCTTTCATGGGGTCCCTTGGCCCATCACCCTGGTGCCTGGAATGGCACATGAGCAAGGTGGAGGCTGCTTCCGTCTCTAACCGAAAGGCCTCCAGAGGCTCCTCACCATCTTCAGAGGAAGGCCTAAGTGCCTCGGCAAGGCCTCCACGTACCAGCCTTCAGGGACCTGCCACGGCCTCTGCCCGGCACTGCCCGGGCTGGTTGCACCCCCGCGTTCCCCTGGGTTGTTTCCTACCTGCCCGACTCCCACACACCCTTCTCCTTAGTTCACACTGGATCCTGCCCCAGCCTAATCAGCAACAAGAACAAATTACAAATAACAACAACAAAGCAAATCCCCGGAAACCGGGGCTCAACAGTCCACGCTGCTTCATAACCTCAGCCTCCATCTGAAAGAGAGGGGAAGTGCCTCACCTAAAGCCCCCAGCATCTCCTCACTCACACCCCTCAGCCCTCTCACAGTGGCCTGCGTGCACCACCACTGCCACGCTGAAGGGAACACACCCCACAGATGGCGGACCACAAGGCCCGCAGGCTCTGCCCATGCCACACAAGACGCACACAACTTTAGGGCTAGGCAGGGCACTACACATCCCAGCACAACGCCTTCACCTTAGAGCTGACCCGGCTGACCCCCGAAGAGGAAGTGGCCTCTGTCTGCTTATTCTAAGGCTCTCTATACAGACAAGGAAGGAAACTTCCCAATAATGCTTTATTATAATATGTGATTCTTGTAAGTAATTTGGAAAATACAGAAAAGTTTCAAAAAGAAAATTAAATGATCCATAAATGTACTAGCCAGACAAAACTAACATCCTGGTTTAGTTTCACTGTGTTAGTCAGCCTGGAGTGCTGTAATAAACTCCCGCAGACTGGGTGGCTTCAGCAGCAGCAATCTCCCTCCCACAGTCCTGGAGGCCTGAAGTCCGAGGCCAGCGTGGTGGCAGGGCTGCTTCCTCCGGAGTCCTCTCTCCTGGGCCTGCAGATGCCGTCTTCTCCCTGTGTCCTCTCATGGTGCCCGTGTGTGCACCCCTGTCCTGGTCTCCTCTTCTTACTAGGACATCAGACCCACTGGATCAGGGCGCACCTAACGGCCTCACTTGACCTTTATTACCTCTTGAAAGACCCTCTCTCCAAACGCCTTCTGTGTATTAGGGTTAAGACTTCAACAGATGAATTCTGGGGACGCAATTCGGCCCCTAACATTCACACACACACATTTTCCATAACCCAGAATTGATATTAAATATGAAGTTTTATGTCCCATTGTTTTTATTTATACCCTGATCGCTTTCACATACTGAAAAGGGTTTTGATGAAATCGTGTTTACGGTGACACAGAAATCAATGCACCCAATGGCTTTAAACTTCCTCCGTCGATGGACATGTGGGCTGGCTCGAGCCTCAGCTCATGCAAACGTTTGCCTCCACGGTGAGCCCCGTACTCAGCCTCCACCACCACACCATCTGCGTCCTTGGGACAGGGAGGCACCGGGCTGCTCAGTAGCCAGCAAACTGCTTTCCAGAATGGTTGTTTCACAGCAAAAGACAGGAAGACTGTGAACTTCACCTCTCCTGTAAAGCACTGAGTATTCTTTTTAATTTGTGACGATCTGACAGACAAAAATAGAACTGCATTATTGGTTCCATTTGCATTTTCATTACCTGTGAAGTTGGACGTTTTTTTCAGTTTATTAGTCATTTGTGTTTCCTACTTTGTAACTAACATGTCTGCTTATTTCTAACAGAAAGAATTTTAACATGTTAATCTTCTGGAACATAAGAAATAGTTCGTAAAGACAAACACTACCACTAAAAAAAAAAAAAAAAAAACGCAAACCACGTGTCAAGGGAGTAGCACAGGTTGTTTTGAAAACAAACGCAGCCTCCACTCGTACATGTGCTAAGCAGCTGCCAATCACAGCAAACACGTCCGGTCCGGGTGAGGCCGCCTTTTTATATAAACATGAAAGATTGCTAAACTTTCTAAACCATTCAGGGTGACTGGAAAATAATTTATTTTGTTTGGCCTTTCTTATTCACCATTACTGTACTTTTAATCAAATATATCGATATGTACTCATTAACCCTGCTTTGAGTAAATCAAAATTAACAAACCACTTCAATAATAAATCAAACACACATAATTGGTATTTTAATTTTTTATAAGTAACATACCATGTAACACTAGGCTGAACATAACATTACCACCATGTGATGACCCCACAGCATAGCAACAGCCTGTCCTAACGCCGTTACTAGACTGATGAAATACGCTTCCAGAATGAGAAAAACAGCTGTCAAGAGCCGCGTCTTATTATTCAACTATTAAAATTTCCTTAATCATCAATCAGTTTAATAGCTCCTGACATGGGTTATAAATAACATTTTGTGGTTCAACAAAATACCACAAGGGTAACCCCTTCACTCCCTAAGCTGATCAGAAATTCCTCCTTGGATATTCCAGTACAATCCATTTATCCTTTGCGGGGATTCAATTATTTCCACTTCACTTGCATGTAACATGATGAAGCATTTTACTTAAAAAAATGTTAAGAAATCACTGTATTAAATTGCACAGTATTATTTTCAGTTAGATCCCTAACGGGTAGATGACCCAGTTCACTCTGGTCCGAATCTGTCGCTGAACACACGCTGGCGCTGAGCCACGTTCGGTGGCTGTCAGGTTTTGTCCCTTCCTGCACTGCACTCAGCTCAGCATCCTCAGCTCCTGCTCTCCACCCAGAGCATGGAGCCACAGACACGGTGACATCATGAGGGCTGTGCTTTGGAAAGATGAACCCAGGAGAGGAAGCCAATTGGAGGGGCTGGAACGTGAGGCAGAACGCTCGAGTGTGTGCTATGCCCACAGCTCTCAGCCTTGAGCAAGGAAATCAATGTGGTATCTGACCTGCCAAAATCCAATTCATTAATTCAACAGATATGAGTGAGCACACCCCAACCAAGAAAAACTTGCCAGTGTTGACCACAGCACTCACACACATGCAGCACGGTTCTTAATCCTGATCTAAAGCCAACAGCAGGGCAGCGTTCTCACCTATTTTAGAGGTGAAAACACACTCTCATCAAGGGAAAGGACATGTTCAAAGTCACACAGGCTACAAGAAGCAGAGGGGAGTGGAGCTGAGACCTGTCTGACTCTACTGCCTACGGACTTTCTATTGTGGTAACTGCACTTTAACTACACTAGTATGACCCTGACCTGAACCTCGACTTTCTGAAAGAATGAATTCAATAAACAGTGGTTATGATGCAGACTGTCTCTGGCATCAGACAATCACAGCTCTGCTACCTTCTAGTTACATGGCCTTGAGCAAATCAGTTAACCTGCTCAACTCTCAGCTCCACACCTGTAAACTGAGCAATACCATCTCCTTCCCTCTTAGGGGTGTCGGGAGAATCACACACATGCACAGCTAAGCTGAACAAAGAACCTGATACAGGTAAATATTCAGTCAATGTTAATACTACAACTGGCTAACGTCAACAGAATTCTACCAGTTCCTAAGCCATGGACCAAAGATAATAATGACAGCAGATTTCAAATCAGAAATTATGCAGGACCAAGAGACAATAGAATGACAGTGGTAAAGGACTGGGAAAAAAACTGGCAACCCAGAATTCTGTACCCAGTAAAAATATGTTTCAAAAACAAAGTGAAATATTTTTTTCAGACAAACTAAAGCTATACTACAAAAAGTGTTAAAGTTTTTCAGGCAAAAGAAATCACATTTAAGGCCAAGTAGAAATACAGACCTACACAAAGAAATGAAAAAAAAAAGGAAATTATAAAAATGAAGGTAAATATAAAAGGCATTTTAATAATTTCTTTAAAAGATAATTGACAAGGAACATACCAGGCATACAGAGCGTGGTTTTAATACAATCCACCAATAAAAAGAATGAGGAATTTTTGGAGAAATGGCCACACACAGACACACACAAACACGCACAGACGGCGGTGTGTCAAGGGACCCGGGAGCCAACTGAAAGAGCTCCCCATGGCCAAGCTGAAACAATCTGAGCAAAAACATATAATGTAATACTGGACTACAACTCAAAGTAGAAAATATTTAAAAACTCATATTGATACAAATAATTGGATACATTAACAAATGTGGAAAACAAGTCTCCCATGCAGAAAAATTCCAGATAATTTAGTACGCTCTCCCCTCAAGGAAGTGAAGTATAACCCCCACTCCTTAAGTGTGGCTGCACACAGTGACTTCCTTCCAGAGAGTGCAGTATGGGAAGTGACGGAAAAAGAGTAACTTTACAGTGAAGACACCTGGCAAACACTTAACCAGGTGGTCAAGGTCACAGACCTCAGCTGCTGAGACAAAGACGCCACCACCATCGGCTCAGACCTGATGAAAGGCCATCCACGCAATGTGGCAAGAGGAAGGCCAGAGGCAGGAGACAATGGGGTGGTCCTGACAGGGAGGACAGAGGGAAAGGGTGGCTGGGGACAGAGTCAGATCTGGCACCAACAATGTTGAGGGGTAAGAGAGAACCCAGGGGCCCTCAGGTTTCGGCAGACTGGGGGAGATGCACAAAGAACACGGCCAAGGCAGCAGGTGTGGGAGAGCGTGCTGCCTCTGCCTCCAACACCAGACTGTGGCACCAGCATCTTCAAGGCATTGCCAAGTAGGGAGGGAGATACAAAGAAGTGGAGCTCAGGACACAGATCTGGGCTAGAAAGCTGACAACTGAGAATACTAGGTCTTAACATTGTAGGCCAGCACCCATGTCCAAAACTGATAAAAAAAGAAAGATGCCTCTTTTCCCCAGAAAAACATACAGAGATATAACATTTGGAATCATGTCAGGAGGCTCATAAACCTGCTAAAAGCCACTTGTGGACTTTTATGTACACAGTGTAATAAAGCCACTAGCATGCAGGAGCAGAGAATACAGGATGAAAAGTGGGGAGGGCCAAGAAGAAAGCTTGAGAGAACCAACAGCCCAGGCAGAGGAGGACAAGCAGCACACACAGGAGCCAAGAATGATGGTGAGGAGGGACAGGGTCCACAGGACGCCAAGGCCACGGTGAGGACGGACAGGGTCCACAGGACGCCAAGGCCACGGTGAGGACGGACAGGGTCCACAGGACGCCAAGGCCACGGTGAGGACAGACAGGGTCCACAGGACGCCAAGGCCACGGTGAGGAGGGACGGGGTCCACAGGACGCCAAGGCCACGGTGAGGAGGGACGGGGTCCACAGGACGCCAAGGCCACGGTGAGGACGGACGGGGTCCACAGGACGCCAAGGCCACGGTGAGGACGGACGGGGTCCACAGGACGCCAAGGCCACGGTGAGGACGGACGGGGTCCACAGGACGCCAAGGCCACAGTGAGGAGGGACAGGGTCCACAGGACGCCAAGGCCACGGTGAGGAGGGACAGGGCCCACAGGATGCTGTAACTGGACAGCTGACACAAGGTGCTCAGCCCTGATGACGCACGATCACCAAGTCCAGCTCTGAGGGATCCAAGATGGCTCCAGTTGCCATGACAGTCCCTGCCTGGTGTGAAATACAGCCACGTCCATGCAGACGTCTGGTCATTCTTGGTACAACTGGCCCAACTGTACATTCTTCAGCACTCACTGCCCCGGGCAATCCTGCATGCTCTTGATTATTGTTTGAAAATGCATAATACATGAATCAGGAAACCGACTGTGAAGGCCCAAAATTAGACACTGCTGCCTGGCCTCAGAAAATGCCACCATTTTAGAACACTCTTCTAAAGTGGTTTGTGTTTTATTGGCAAACCGGTATATTATTATTGCAATAATAATGATTTAAATATAAATACCATTAGAGTCACAATAATAACACGCTCGTACTTTGTGATTTAACTTCAAAGGCTTCCCAGCACTATACATCTACTCAATCATTAACCTCCCAGAGAGAAGAAAGCCGCAAGGGCTGTCTCTGTTTTGCAGGTGGAGAGTCTATGGCAGAGAAGCAAAGGGCGGGTAGGCCCGATGCTACGTACAGGAACAGCTGACAGCTCCAGAAGTGCTGGGCTGATTCTGTTTCTGCCCACAAACAGGCACGGGGCACACACACACATACACACACACACACACACACACACACACACACACTCTATGGATGCAGGTTCACACATGCGTCTCAGGACTAACACATAACCCAGACATTTACAGAGAATGTGAGAGAGAGAGATATCTGCAAGGAATTTCTCTAGAGAAAAAGGAACAGAATTAAAACTACACTGGTAAACTGGAGAAAAATAAAACAGAACTGCAGAAGTGTGGGGTGTGTTTGGTTTTGTATTGTCCCCCACTCTCCATGCACACATCCATCCAGAAGATGCATGTGTCCGTAAAAGGCACACTTTCTCCCTCTTCAGATTCACCTTCACACTGATCCGTCGTTCGCGCACATCTACCGTGAATAACTCGATCTATGAAAGCTACCGCCACTGTCCTCCTGCTGCTCCTTGCAGCCTCCTGACGAGACATCACCACGTCCACACCAGAAAGGAAGAACAGGAAGCTCCGAGATGATAGCTGGCTCTGACCTCGGGCAGGAAAGTGGGAGCCAGCGGGTCGTAACACTTCCACCCAGCCGTCAGCCCTAAAGCACAGTCCAGCACTTCACAGCAGACACAAGGACCTCAAAACGGGGGCAGAAATCGACGACTTCCTGGGAGGACGACGTAAAGACCGGTGGTGTTTTGACACAAGAGTGTTGAATGATGAGGATGCCCAACAGGCCACACAAACAGCACCCATCCAAGACTAAAGCTCCTGCCATCCCTCCAAACCTGGAACCTCTCCCACCAGCCACTGAGGAACGGCTACTCGAACCTCCCTGCCAGCCAGGCAGAAACGCGGGAGCCATCTTCAACTACCCTCTGATTCATGAGCAAAGCCTTTCATCAGCTTAACTTTCAAACCAGAGTCAAATCCAACCACTACCACCCTCTTGCTGCAAGCCACCACCAGTCACCCCCACCTGGATTAGCACCATAACCTAACTGGTCTCCCCGGAGTCCACCAGCTTCTCCCTACAACCTAGTCTCACTACGTTCCCAAAATGACCTTTTTCACAAGAGGCCATGTTAACCCGCGTTAACCAATGTCACTCCACTGGCCTCCAGGTCCCACGGGGTCATTGCTGCTCAGATGACGAGCACAGCCCTCCCCTGCTCAGCCTGCTCCAGCCCCATGAGCCTCGGGCCTCAGGCCTCAGGGCCCCTGGAAGTCTCTGCACTCACTTGCCCACCCTTGCAAATGGGGCTTGCCTGCCACTCCCCCGACACTGCTGACCAGGCAGTGAGGCCTTGCTGAGCCAGGATTAAAGGCGGCAACACTTTCTTTTCCTTTCTCAGCTCTTTCTTCTTAGTGCTTGCCAGCATCTAACTTACTACACATACTTTAATTTTGTATTTTCTCTTCCCCCACCAAAAGAATAAAAGATCCTTGAGTGCAGAGGTATCTGTTCAGCAGATGGATGAAATAGTATCAATTTGCTAACAAGAGACCAACTCACATGCTTCCGTCTGAAGCATCCATCTGCTCTATCATCAAACGAGTAACTGCCGGACAGACACACTCCAGATCTACATGGAAACATTTAGAGCAGGCCATGCCCTCCTCAAGGCCCCCTACAACCACTGCGGCAGGAGGCAGGGCTGGAGGGGTGCATCAGAGCAGAGACGGGGGACCCGGGGCCAGGCTCAGCTCCATCACAGATGGGGCCATCAGAAAACCGACTTCTTTCTCTGGCGTCGGCTTCCCAGCCTAAGAATGGGGAGGATGACTCAGATGACCCCAAGGTTCCCTCTGGCCCTCACGGCCTCTGACTCCCTAAACGACACGAGTGTGACCTGCTATTGTCATGTTCATGGTGGTTCCCGGTATTCGAGTTGACCCTGGTGTTGCATCTTCTTTGAGGGTGAGTTGTGAAGACAGGACTCAAAAATGGAAGTGAAGCAAAATGAGGTACAGTCGGTCTCTCGAACAAAGTCACTTTTAGGAGCCCAAATTTTCTGTTCCCTCATTGGGTCAGGCTGTCATTTCTTCCCAGTATCAGACGACATGAGTGACCCTCACTTAAAAGACATGCTTTATCTGCCAATAACTCTCACTGGGGTGTGAAGGTAGGTGAGGCCAGGGAATCCCAGGCTCAGGGCGCCCCTCTCCCCGCCTCCTGTAGGGCTTCTGCTCCTGAGCGAAAGGTGGACACGGAACTCCCGAGCCTGGAAGCAGGCTGATCTGCCTGCGTCTCTCTCGAACCCACTCTGTTTTTGCTGGCCGGGCACACAGGTTCAATCTGCACGAGGCAAATGTGTGTGACAGGCATCTCCGGTGATCTTCTGACTTCTGTAATGTGTATCTGCATGTTTCTGTCTGGCCGTGCTTGCAAGATGAAATCGATTCTGCAGGAGAAAGGCATGGTCTTTACCGTCTCATGGGGCCTCTTAGCACTAGGAGCAGGCTCCATTTCAGCAACTATTACTTCTTTCTTCTGGAGAAATTACAGCTTCTGCCCCATGGGGACAAAGACCAGAGGAGAGATGGCCTCTGTGCTGCATCAAAGACTCCCCAAACCAAGCTGAGCACAAACATTCACCATGGAACACATGAAAACCAGTTCCAGAGACTCACACAGAGTTATCAACTAATACACACCCGGAGTTAGAAATGCTCCGTGGAGGCCGGGCGCAGTGGCTCACGCCTGTAATCCCAGCACTTTCGGGGGACCAAGGCAGGCAGATCACAAGGTCAGCAGATCAAGACCATCTGGTCAACATGGTGAAACCCTGTCTCTACTAAAAATACAAAAAATTAGCCAGGCGTGGTGGCGCGCATCTATAGTCCCAGCTACTTGGGAGGCTGAGGCAGGAGAATTGCTTGAACCAAGGAGGTGGAGGCTGCAGTGAGCTGAGATCGTGCCGCTGCACTCCAGCCTGGCCACAGAGCGAGATTCTGTCTCAAAAAGAAAAACAGAAAAAAACACACTGTGGAGGGACGAGCAAAGCACATGACTGCGACCAAGGCTTTGGGTGGAGGAGACTATCCCATGGACGCCCAGCATGTGGGGGAGATCTCAAAGGGCGTTACCAAGAATGTGGACTCTTGCCTACAAAGGCATGACCATGTATAAAAATGACTCTTCACTGGTGAGTCCTGAAGAGTTCGTGAGAAACTCTACTACTGTTTCTTTAACAAAGTCTTGCTCCGGAGTAGAACTAAACAAACGGGAAAGAGGTCTGGATGCCATCTTACTTGTCAATTTAAGAGTGAAAATGAAAATGAAAATCGTTCTTGCTTAAGGAGTGTTGATTTCTTGTTTTCTCTCTTTCACCTAAAATGTTTTATATGAAGATATGCAGGTTTGTTTTTACCTGCTTTGTTTTGTAAATCTCTCTGGTTCACCTCTAATACACCAGCCCTCCGCCCTTGCAGCCCTCCAAAGGCATGTTTCCTAGACAACCCATCGTAGCTCAGAGCACCTCATTTATGCCAGTGTACAAAGAGCGGCTCTCATTCATAGCCGGTGTTAAAGGCGAGTTTATCAGGTGAGAGCAGGATTCTAAAGTCCTGGCAATTTTTCTGAATCTCTCTTGATGGGAAGGAGCTAAATAAACAGGTCCCCAAAGTTAGCAGCAGAATGGAAAGGTGGCCCCAGAATCCCCAGAAAGAATAGGCAGACTACCGAACAGGCTGATACAGGGGGCCAGGCAGCCCACATGACCTCCAGCCAGGTTCCTCAGGCAGTTGTCTCTGCCCACCTCCCATTCCTGGCAACAGGGTGACGGGTGAAGAGGGAGGGACAGAGGGAGGAGGGAGAGATCACACTTGCAGGGGCAGAGTCAAGGGAAGAAGAAAGCCAGGACACGCCACACAGATGAATGCAACCCAGACAAGCACGAACAGCAGCCTGTGGCTTCCACAGCCCTTGAAATAAGTGCAACAAAGACGGTGGCGGCCTGGAGGAGGCGTCCCCTCCAGCAGGTCCAGCAGGTTCTAGGCCCTTATTGCCCCACCTGTAAGATGATGGCAGAGGACTGAAGGCTTCAGAGGCCCAGCCGTCCACCTGTAATGCACAGGGATAAGTCACTGAGTCCCAGGTGGCCTGGGCCTTTTTAACTCAGGAACAGTGACTATATTGGACGACCACTGACTTCAACCAGCCTCAGCCATTCAAGTTCACACATCTGGTTCCAGACAGAGAGACGGAGAAGAATCCAAAGCCATGTCCAAACAATAAAACCCAAAGCAAGTGGGTGATTTAGGGTCTGACACAGCAAACACTTTCCCTCTTCAAACTGGGGACCTAGGAGCATTTCTTTATCGTGACTCATGTCACTCTGTAGAGACCCACAAAAAGTGCGCTGCTCTTTTTACCTCATCACGTAACAAGGAGCAGCCTGGGGAGGGTGGATGTGACAGTCTCTAAAGACCCCTTGGCCTCGAATTCTATGATGAAGACTTGCTCCTCCCAGAGAAGGCCACAGATCAATATTCAGGCCACTGAAAATGCTTATACAAGTGGACTGTGCCACAAACATCCCAGAAGGAAGGTGCAGCTTAAATCTCTAAACCTACTGGGGACATAACACGCCAGCATAAAAGTAGGAGGAGGTATTATCAGGTTGCACAGAAACCTCTAGAGATTTGCTCTGAATGTACTTCCCAGTGCAGCCAAGCACACTGGTCTGAATACCAACCTGGAGGAAGGGGCCGCAGGCTCATTCCTGGTAGCACAGACTTGCTGAGAAAGCAGCTGAAGATGCTGACTGAACCAATGAAACAGACTCACCTCAAAATGAAAACTGCCTGGGAAACTCAGTCATCAACGGGAGCCCCCAGGCCCACACAGCCGTGGGACTCACGCAAGCGCTGTCCCAGAGGCCCATCTTCTGCACCTACTCAGTGCTTCTGGGGACGAGGCAGTGAGGCGGCACCCTCTGCCCTTGGCTCTTACAGCTGTATCTACTCTCCATCTGGCTGGCTGGATCAGGCCTCTATTTGCTTCTGAGGCCAGTACCACCCTTCAGACAAGAAGAAGAGTCACTGAGACCCACCAGCCTCCTAAGGAACGGGGGAGCAGGGGACACCGAGACCTCTGCTCGTCAGAGGCACCTTTCTCCCGCAACCCCTCAGCCTGGTGGGAGAAGCCTCGGTGTGCGCTTGCCAGCTTTCTTCCACACAGACCCTTTGTGCAGCCAAGGAAGGGAGCATGGTTCAGTCCAGCCACACAGCCCCAAGCGAGGACTGCCACACTGGCTGGACCAGGCCAGGAGCTCCTACAGTGAACAAGCTTACAATGGCCCGCCCAGAAGAGAAAATGAACCTACTTGGAGTGAGCTGGTAGCAACAATACACCACTCCTCCCCTCTGGGAAGCTGCGTATACACATCTTTAAGGGCAAAGCGGTAAGGACCAACACTGCAGAATCACAGGGCCCCTAAAAACACTGTTCTTCCAACCAGAGTGAGAATGACACCGAACGCCACTGTTGCTTCAGCTGCTGATAAAAATCACTCTAAAGTACTTGGGGTCCCAGTTCTGCAGTATTGAGCAGAAAAGTAAGCTCTAAAGAAAAGGCTACAAAACACTAGTCAGCCGGACGAAGCTCACTGCGACTAATTTTGAGCTGTGGGCCACAGGTGAGTGAGTTCCTTCTCGGTGCCTCGACGCCTCTGCTAGGGAAGGATCATACCGCCAAACCCAAGGACGGCATGGGGCAGGTAGTATTCCATCAGCAAAGCGTGTGGCCTGACAGAGGGTAACCAGGGCAGCCCTGCTCCTGTACAGGCCCACAGAGGAAAGGCAGAAGAGCTCCGAGGCTGGGAGGCAAATGCAGACTCCAGGACACAGCCCAGACAGCCTGGGGCTTCTGACGTCAGCTGGCTGGTCACACCCGTTCAGCTGTCAGCACAGCCGCAGCCTGGGTTAGGATCCTGGCTTGGACCCTCAGCAGCTCAGTGACCTTGATCAAGTTAGTCCATCTCTTGGTGACTCAATGCGCTGATTTGTAAAACAGGGGTGATAACAGCATCAACTTCATGAATTAGTGAGACACAATAACAAGGAAAGTTCTTTAAAAGCCTCCGAAACAACGTGCTAAATAAATGTCAGCTGCCGCCTCCGCCACAACCATCACACAGTCCTTGTAATTTCCATCACCTCTGTTTCTATAGCTCCCAGTATGACTGCTGAATGAATGAATGAATGAATGAACGAACGAACGAACACAGTAAATTGCCATGTATTCCTCCTGAAATTTTAACTGCCTAAGAGCAAAGATCACCTCTTACACAATCTGGCATTTCAAAAACCTATCAGTATAAGCAGTTTTTCAAAAGTTCGTGGGAATGAACTGAAAAGCCAAGGAGACCAGAAGATAAGGATTCCATTTTGACTTTTAAGAACTAAGGTCATAACCAAACTACAGATTTGGAAGTGGCTCAGTTGCTAAAAGCATGAAGTTGCAAGGTTTGAAGAGGTTGTCTCTTACTTCCAAATTTTCCTTTAATCTCTCAGGCACAAGACGACAGAAATTGAGATAATCTATACATATTTAATTATCTGTCTTAAAAGAAAAATCATCTACACTTTCAACTTTCAGCTTTTGTGAATCAGAAAATAAATCAAATTTTCACACTCATCTTTAAGGATTCTTTTTTCCTCTAACCAACAAAAAAGACAAAAAAGTAATAACAATCAAAAACTATCTTCATTGTATAAAATTTGAGACCAGTTCCACTCAAGATATAATGGATCAAAGAGCATGGAATGAAAAGTTTTATTTTTAGAAAAATGGAGTGCATAGAATTTAACACTAGTAAAAGAAATTTAAAGATTATTAAATGAATCCAATCAGTATCAAATGTAACTGCCAATGAAGAAAAAAAGACAAAAATAAGCACATTAGTAATCATCCAGGAAATACACACCAAAACCACAACAAGCTACCACTTTATACCCAGTAGGATGGCTAAAATAAAGACAAAATAGTAAGTGCTGATAGGGACGTGGAGAAGCAAAACCCTCATCCTTTGCTAATGCAATAGGAAATGGAGCAGGCACTCTGGAAAACAGGGAAATGGAGCAGGCACTCTGGGGAAACAGGGAAATGGAGCAGGCACTCTGGAAAAG
Organism: Ateles fusciceps; assembly: GCA_036589455.1. NCBI lineage: Eukaryota > Metazoa > Chordata > Mammalia > Primates > Atelidae > Ateles > Ateles fusciceps. The sequence continues at coordinate 10,865 of JAZHEH010000402.1, read as the reverse complement.
TCTGGCAGTTCTTCAAAAGATAAAACAAAATTTCTATGTGAACCAGCAATTCCACTCCTAGGTATATCCCAAGAGAAATAAAATCACGTCCACATAAAAACGATACAAAATGCTTACAGCAGCACTGATCATAACAGCCAGAAGTGGAAACAACCCAAATGTTCATCCACCGACGAATGGATAAACAAGACGTGGTCTAAATGAAATATTATTCGGCCATAAAAGAATTGCAGTACTGATGCGTGCTACAACATGGCGAACCTCAAAAACGTGGTAACTAAAAGAAGCCAATCCAAAAAGGCCACATGCCATAGGATGCTGTGAGCATGCAACGGGAAACATCAGAACAGGCAAATCCATGCAGATGAACCGCAGACAGTGGCCACCAGGGGCTGAGGAAAGGAGGTACTGTGGCCGCTGAGGGGACCAGGGTTTCATCTTGAGATGAAATGTCTTAGAATAAGAGTGTAGCGACTGTTGCACAATTCTGTTAATACACTAAAAATCGCTGAATTACACACAGTAAATGGGAGACAGACAGACGGACCACTTGGAATACACAAGCAGGAGTGGGAGGAGTTTATTCCCCTTTCCAAGCACAGCCCCCAATGTGCCAGTACTGGCCGACCAGCAGCACACGCCATTACTCTGTGCTTACCGGCCTTCAAGGCTGAACATTTAAAGCCTCAGCTAAAACACAATTTCTTTCTCTGCCTTGGGTTTTAAATCTGTTCTTATAAAAGTAGAGATATTACAAAGGTCTATCACATGGGGAAAAAACACAAGGTTGCTCTCTGCCCCCAGCTAGGACGGCCGGGCAACCTCTAGTCCAGCTCCACCACCTCCTGGCTTCCGAGTGGGAGATGAGGCTTATTAATTACACCGAGATGGATGCCGCGGGGGAGGCTGGGAGGAGAGCACCAGCCAAAAGTGGGGTGAGCTGCTCCCTTCGGAGGACATTTCTCTCCTCATAATTACATTAATTGCAATTAGCTCTCTCCTCCTTCATAATTCTTTTGCACTGACACCTGCAGAAGTCCTCTGGCTCCTGTTCAACACCATTTTCCTGCTGCTACGGATCCTGCAGCTCATTTCCCATTTGGTCCCAGAAGCACAAAGCTGCTCCACCCTGCAGCCCTGGGTGATGTGCCTCCAAGTGCACGTGCGCTCTGCTTTCACCAACGGGCCCACGCCTCATCTTCATACCGAAATTAATTTCTCTCCTAGTCAGCCCTGAAATAAAGTTACTAATGATGGACAGATACTTCCTCTTTTACTCCTAATTCATTCACCCTTAAGGAAAAGTTTCACAAGTAACTAAATTGATTTTTCCATTCTATTTGGGACACAGATCTATTTAGAACAGCAAAGTCATAGAAAGCCTGACTTCTCAGCAAGGACCCCTCGGGCGCCTGGCGATGTGACTGCTACGGCAAGAGGCACTTCCTGCAGCCGGCCTGGAGGGGCCTCTGGACTGGTGGCCGAGCGCACAACAGGCTTCTGCCTAATTGACATGTGCTGTATAAATTACACTCAGAAGGAATTCACAGGCAATTTCTGGATCCACAAAGCTCTTTAATATTAATGCAATTTGAATTCTTCTTGAATACTATTCAATTCTTATTACTAAAGTAAAAACTTAGACGTGTGACGTTAGTGGCATAGCTAAGCAGCTGGAACGGTGTGACCAGAGTAGCCATCTCTGATTACCCACGAAAGTCACTGAAACTTCCCCAAAGAAACAAACAGTCGTGGTGAAGCTTGGGCCCTTGTGAAGTCTGTAAGATAGCTTTATAAAGCTAAGCTTTTCACCCAAATACAGAACAGGATTTCTTCCTATTTGTTGTTCAGAATGAAAAAACACCTCAATACAAAGTTAAAACAAAAAAAACAAAGCTGGCTCCATCATTGATACCTAATGCGAACTGCACGCCAGGCAGCCTGCCCGGTCCTCTAAGACTGTGGACTGTGTTTATATACAGATGCTAGCGCCCCAGCCCCCCAGTGCTGCTCAAGGGTGGACTGTGTGTATATATACAGATGCTAGCGCCCCAGCCCCCGTGCTGTTGAAGGGTGGACTGTGTGTATATACAGATGCCAGCGCCCCAGCCCCCCGTGCTGCTCAAGGGTGGACTGTGTATATATACAGATGCTAGCGCCCCAGCCCCCCGTGCTGCTCAAGGGTGGACTGTGTGTATATATACAGATGCTAGCGCCCCAGCCCCCGTGCTGCTGAAGGGTGGACTGTGTATATATATACAGATGCTAGCGCCCCAGCCCCCGTGCTGCTGAAGGGTGGACTGTGTGTATATACAGATGCTAGCGCCCCAGCCCCCGTGCTGCTCAAGGGTGGACTGTGTATATATACAGATGCCAGCGCCCCAGCCCCCGTGCTGCTGAAGGGTGGACTGTGTGTATATACACAGATGCTAGCGCCCCAGCCCCCCGTGCTGCTGAAGGGTGGACTGTGTATATATATACAGATGCTAGCGCCCCAGCCCCCGTGCTGCTGAAGGGTGGACTGTGTATATATACAGATGCTAGCGCCCCAGCCCCCGTGCTGTTGAAGGGTGGACTGTGTATATATACAGATGCTAGCGCCCCAGCCCCCGTGCTGTTGAAGGGTGGACTGTGTATATATACAGATGCCAGCGCCCCAGCCCCCGGTGCTGCTGAAGGGTGGACTGTGTGTATATACAGATGCTAGCGCCCCAGCCCCCGTGCTGCTGAAGGGTGGACTGTGTGTATATATACAGATGCCAGCGCCCCAGTCCCCCGTGCTGCTGAAGGGTGGACTGTGTATATATACAGATGCTAGCGCCCCAGCCCCCGTGCTGCTGAAGGGTGGACTGTGTGTATATATACAGATGCTAGCGCCCCAGTCCCCGTGCTGCTGAAGGGTGGACTGTGTGTATATATACAGATGCTAGCGCCCCAGCCCCCGTGCTGCTGAAGGGTGGACTGTGTGTATATACAGATGCCAGCGCCCCAGCCCCCGTGCTGTTGAAGGGTGGACTGTGTATATATAACAGATGCCAGCGCCCCAGCCCCCGTGCTGTTGAAGGGTGGACTGTGTATATATACAGATGCTAGCGCCCCAGCCCCCCGTGCTGTTGAAGGGTGGACTGTGTATATATACAGATGCCAGCGCCCCCAGTCCCCGTGCTGCTGAAGGGTGGACTGTGTGTATATATACAGATGCTAGCGCCCAGCCCCCGTGCTGCTGAAGGGTGGACTGTGTGTATATACAGATGCTAGCGCCCCAGCCCCCGTGCTGTTGAAGGGTGGACTGTGTGTATATATACAGATGCCAGCGCCCCAGTCCCCGTGCTGTTGAAGGGTGGACTGTGTATATATACAGATGCTAGCGCCCCAGCCCCCGTGCTGTTGAAGGGTGGACTGTGTATATATACAGATGCCAGCGCCCCAGCCCCCGTGCTGCTGAAGGGTGGACTGTGTATATATACAGATGCCAGCGCCCCAGCCCCCGTGCTGCTGAAGGGTGGACTGTGTGTATATATACAGATGCTAGCGCCCCAGCCCCCGTGCTGTTGAAGGGTGGACTGTGTATATATACAGATGCCAGCGCCCCAGCCCCCGGTGCTGTTGAAGGGTGGACTGTGTATATATACAGATGCTAGCGCCCCAGCCCCCGTGCTGCTGAAGGGTGGACTGTGTGTATATACAGATGCTAGCGCCCCAGCCCCCGTGCTGCTGAAGGGTGGACTGTGTGTATATACAGATGCTAGCGCCCCAGGCCCCCGTGCTGTTGAAGGGTGGACTGTGTGTATATATACAGATGCTAGCGCCCCAGCCCCCGTGCTGCTCAAGGGTGGACTGTGTGTATATATACAGATGCTAGCGCCCCAGCCCCCGTGCTGTTGAAGGGTGGACTGTGTGTATATACAGATGCTAGCGCCCCAGCCCCCGTGCTGCTGAAGGGTGGACTGTGTGTATATACACAGATGCTAGCGCCCCAGCCCCCGTGCTGTTGAAGGGTGGACTGTGTATATATACAGATGCTAGCGCCCCAGTCCCCGTGCTGCTCAAGGGTGGACTGTGTGTATATACAGATGCTAGCGCCCCAGCCCCCAGTGCTGTTCAAGGGTGGACTGTGTGTATATATACAGATGCTAGCGCCCCAGCCCCCGTGCTGTTGAAGGGTGGACTGTGTGTATATACAGATGCTAGCGCCCCCAGCCCCCGTGCTGTTGAAGGGTGGACTGTGTATATATATACAGATGCTAGCGCCCCAGCCCCCGTGCTGTTGAAGGGTGGACTGTGTGTATATACAGATGCTAGCGCCCCAGTCCCCGTGCTGCTGAAGGGTGGACTGTGTGTATATACAGATGCTAGCGCCCAGCCCCCGTGCTGTTGAAGGGTGGACTGTGTGTATATACAGATGCTAGCGCCCCAGCCCCCGTGCTGTTGAAGGGTGGACTGTGTATATATACAGATGCCAGCGCCCCAGCCCCCGTGCTGCTGAAGGGTGGACTGTGTATATATACAGATGCCAGCGCCCCAGCCCCCGTGCTGCTGAAGGGTGGACTGTGTGTATATACACAGATGCTAGCGCCCCAGTCCCCGTGCTGCTCAAGGGTGGACTGTGTGTATATACAGATGCTAGCGCCCCAGCCCCCCGTGCTGCTGAAGGGTGGACTGTGTGTATATACAGATGCTAGCGCCCCAGCCCCCGTGCTGCTGAAGGGTGGACTGTGTGTATATACAGATGCTAGCGCCCCAGTCCCCGTGCTGCTGAAGGGTGGACTGTGTGTATATACACAGATGCTAGCGCCCCAGTCCCCGTGCTGCTGAAGGGTGGACTGTGTATATATACAGATGCTAGCGCCCCAGCCCCCGTGCTGTTGAAGGGTGGACTGTGTATATATACAGATGCTAGCGCCCCAGCCCCCGTGCTGCTGAAGGGTGGACTGTGTGTATATACAGATGCTAGCGCCCAGCCCCCGTGCTGTTGAAGGGTGGACTGTGTATATATACAGATGCTAGCGCCCCAGTCCCCGTGCTGCTGAAGGGTGGACTGTGTGTATATACACAGATGCTAGCGCCCCAGTCCCCGTGCTGCTGAAGGGTGGACTGTGTATATATACAGATGCCAGCGCCCCAGCCCCCGTGCTGTTGAAGGGTGGACTGTGTGTATATATCAGATGCTAGCGCCCCAGTCCCCGTGCTGCTGAAGGGTGGACTGTGTATATATACAGATGCCAGCGCCCCAGCCCCCGTGCTGTTGAAGGGTGGACTGTGTATATATATACAGATGCTCAGCGCCCCAGCCCCCGTGCTGCTGAAGGGTGGACTGTGTGTATATAACAGATGCCAGCGCCCCAGCCCCCGTGCTGTTGAAGGGTGGACTGTGTATATATACAGATGCTAGCGCCCCAGCCCCCGTGCTGCTGAAGGGTGGACTGTGTGTATATATACAGATGCTAGCGCCCCAGTCCCCGTGCTGTTGAAGGGTGGACTGTGTGTATACATATAGATGCTAGCGCCCCAGCCCCTCAGCCCCCGTGCTGTTCAAGGGTGGAACTGAATCTGCAATATTTCCAAAGTATGTCTGTATAGTGGATCTACAATGGGCAACCTCCCTCAAATGCAAACAACTGCTCATCAGCTGTCACGGCTGAGTCTGGGTCACATCTGCAAATACTGATACCAGCTTCCAAATTCATCTCTGATAGGCCCCTCATCGTCACTGCTTTGGGTTCTTCTTGCACTGATGTTATTGAAATGCAACTCTGATTCTAAATTTCAAATACATCTCTAATAGGTTTTTAACTTATCATGACTTCCAGTTCTTTTTCCCACATTTCCATTGTCAAAACATAGTATCTTTGAACATTCTGATGGCTTGCAATTTTGTTGAAGATGATAGTCATCTTCTGTGCTCCGTAAATGGAGAGGACTTTCATTTTTAGATTTATGAACATCAATTACAATGACCAAGCCATGGGTATTTTCATTTCTACCTCTATTTCCTTCCAGTCATCTCTTGATTACTTGTAGTAATTATCCATTTAGTAAGTGTATCAAGTTTGGTACATAAACATCATAAAAGATGAAAGAATAGTGTCACGTATCTGTTTAAAAGGTGATGGTCCACATTCCTGTCAGAAAATATTGCGTGATGAAGCCCATCCTGTCGAATGACTAACTGGATGAGAAACCGTATTCCCTCCACGTCCTCAGAATACTATTCACTCGTTGATGCTTGATTTTAAGAAAATTCATCTAAGGTATCTTCCACTGAAGGCACACAGTCTGCGAATTCGCTGATACGATCGATTTCACCAACATCATTAGCATCTAGAGAGCTGCTCTCAATCTGTCTGCATTCACCTTCGGATTCATTTAATAATGGTGAAATGTCTTCCTCTGCCAATTTACCTCTCATCGCCATTACAAGTGAAAAATAAAAAAATTCTAAATTCTCTGTGTTTAATGAAAAATAAAAGAAAAACAGACTTCAAAAATGGTGTCTCCAGACTGTCTGCATAGCTTTTTGAAAGATAACACAATCATTCAGGTAACACAGTAAGAAAACTCATGGATCATATAAAAGATATGGTTTATTCCACTATAATCTGATCCTTGATGCCATCTCTTATTCTTCCATTCTATGATTTTAGTCTATTTCTACCGTAGTTAGAAATAACTGGCCAGGATGGTGGCTCACGCCTGTAATCCCAGCATTTTGGGAGGCCAAGGCAGGTGGATCAACTAAGGTCAAGAGTCTAAGACCAGCCTGGCCAACGTGATGAAACCCTGTCTCTAAGAAAAATACAAAAATTAGCCAGCTATGGCGGCTGCCTGTCACCTCACATACTCTGGAAGCTGAGGCAAGAGAACTGCTTGAACCTGGGAGGCGGAGGTTGCAGTGAGCTGAGATCACACCACTGCACTCCTGCCTGGGTGACAGAGCAAGACTCCGCCTCAAAAACAAAAACAAAAAGAAAGAAATAACTGGTGAATAATGGCAAAATATCGACAGAAAAAACAAATGTTTCCAGATATAGAAAAAACAATACCATTAAGGTGTGACAATGCAGCCATGCACTGCTTAGCAGAGACACATTCTGAGAAATGCATCGGTAGTCTATTTCACCATCGTGTTAATGTCACAGAGCGTACTTACATGAACCCGAAATGAAGCCTACTGCACACCTAGGCAATATGGTATAACCTGTGCCTCCTGGGCCACAGACCTGTGCGGCGTGTTACTGTACTGAATACTGTGGGCAAATGGAACACAAAGGTCAGTTCTTGTATATCTAAACATATCTAAACACAGAACAGGCACACTACAAGTAAACTATAGAAGACAAAAAACTGTACACCTGTATAGGTAAATTACGATGAATGGAGCCTGCAGGAATGGAAGTTACTCTGCGTGGGTGAGTGGGTGAGTGGGTGGGTGGGTGGGTGAGTCAGTGAGTGAGTAAGTGGGTGGGTCAGTCAGGTCAGTGGGTCAGTGAGTCAGTGAGTCAGTGGTGAGTGGTAACTGAGTGGTGAGTACTGAGCGTGAGTTTCAGCAGTGAGTGAGTGGTAAGTGAATGCTGAGTGACTGAGTGATGAGTGAGTGGTCAGTAGTGGTAACTGAGTGTGAGTGGTGAGTATGAGTTAGGGAGTGAATGGTGAGTGGTGAGTGTGAGTGGTCAGGGTGAGTGGTGTTAGTGGTGAGTGTGAGTAGTGAGTGGTGAGTGGGAGTGGTGTGAGTGGTACGAACAGTCAGTGTGAGTGTGAGTGGTGAGTGTAAGTGGTAAGTGGTGTGAGTGGTGAGTGGGAGTCTGAGTGGTCAGTGAGACTGTGGGTGAGTGGTGAGTGTGAGTGCTATGAGTGGTCAGTGTGGTGAGTGGTGAGTGTGAATGGTGAGTCTGAGTGGTGAGTGGTTTCAGTGGTGAGTGGGAGTGTGACTGGTGAGTGTGAGTGGTGACTGGTGTGAGTGGAGTGTCAGTACTGTAAGTGGTGAGTGGTGTGTGGTGAGTGATAAGTGTTAGTGGTGAGTGTGTGAGCGGTGTGAGTCATGTGGTGAGTGGTGAGAATGCTGTGTGAGTCGTGAGTGGTGAGTGTGAGAGGAGTGTGAGTGGTAAGTGGTGTGAGTGGTGAGTGATAACTCAGTGGAGCGGTGAGTGGTATGAGTGATGAGTGTGTGAGGGGGAGATTGCTGAGTGAATGTGAGCGGTGAGTGTGAGAGTGACTGAGCGGTGAGTGTGAGTGGTGATAATGGTGTGAGTGGTGAGTGGTGTGCATGGGTGGTGAGTGGTGAGTGTAAGAGTGGTGACAAGTGAGTGGTGTCAGTGGTGAGTGGTGTGAGGAGTGTGAGGTGAGTGATGTGAGTGACTTGTACTGGTGAGTGGTGTGAGAGTGACGAGTGGTGTGAGTGGAGAGACTGCTGAGTGGTGTGAGTGGTGTGTGAGTGGAGAGTGGTGAGTGTAGTGTTGAGTGTGTGGTGAGAAGTCAGTGGTGAGTGTAAGTGGTGAGTAGTCAGTGTGAGTGTGAGTGGTGAGTGGAGTGGTGAGAGTGGTGAGTGGTGAGTGGTGTGAGTGAGTGGTGAGTGGTATGTGAGCAGAGACTGCTGAGTAATGTGAGTGGTGAGTGTGAGTGGTGTGAGTGGTGACTATCAGTGGTGAGTGGTGTGAGTGTGAGTGGAGAGTGACTTGAGTGGTGTGAGTGGCTGTGAGTGATGAGTGTGAGTGGTGATGAGTGTGAGTGGTGAGTGTGAGTGGTGAGTGGAGTGTGATTGGTGATGATGAGTGTGAGTGGTGAGTGTGAGTGGTGAGTGATGAGAGTGGTGTGAGTGGCTGTGAGTGGTGAGTGTGAGTGGTGAGTGGTGAGTGTGAGTGGTGTAAGTGGCTTTGAGTGGTGAGTGTGAGTGATGAGTGTGAGTGGTGAGTGTGAGTGGTGAGTGGTGAGTGTGAGTGGTGAGTGGTGAGCGTGAGTGGTGAGTGGTGAGCATGAGTGGTGAGAGTGGAGTGGTGAGTGTGAGTGAATGTGAGTGGTGTCAGTGTCAGTGCTGAGTGGTGTAAGTGGTGACTGCTCAGTGGTGTGAGTGGTGAGTGTGAGTGGTGTGAGTGGTGAGTGGTGTGTGAGTGGAGAACTGCTGAGTGGTGTGAGTGGTGAGTGGTGAGTGTGGTGTGAGTGGTGTGAGTGGAGTGTGAGGGTGAGCGTGAGTGGTGAGTGGAGAGTGACTGCTGAGTGGTGAGTGGTGTGAGTGGAGTGGTGAGTGGTGTGAGTGGTGTGAGTGGTGAGTGGTGTGTGTGGTGAGTGGTGTGTAGTGGTGTGAGTGGTGTGAGTGGTGAGTGGTGAGTGGGTGTTAGTGGTGAGTGGTGAGTGGTGTGAGTGGAGTGGTGATGGTGTTTGTGGTGAGTGGTGTTAGTGGTGGTGAGTGGTGAGTGGTGTGTGTGTGTGGTGAGTGGTGTGTGTTAGTGGTGAGTGGTGTGAGTGGTGAGTGGTGTGAGTGGTGAGTGGTGTGTGTTTGTGGTGAGTGGTGTTAGTGGTGAGTGGTGTGAGTGGTGAGTGCAGGTGAGTGGAGTGGTGTGTGTTAGTGGTGAGTGGTGTGTGTTAGTGGTGAGTGGTGTGAGTGGTAAGTGCAGGTGAGTAGTGTGAGAGTGAGTGACTGGTGAGTGGTGAGTGAGTGGTGAGTGAGTCAGTAAGTGAATACGTGGTGAGTGGTGAGTGGTGAGTGGCTGTGAGGCCTGGAACGTTACAGCACACTCCTGGAGGCTTCATACACACTGCACACTTATTTGGGCTATACTACGTTATTTTTAATTTCCTTCTTCAATAATTAACTTTAGCTTACTGTAACTTTTTTAATTTATAAGGTTTTTAATTTTTTAACTTGACTCTTACAATACTTAGCTTAAAACTCAGACACATTGTACAGCTGTACCAAAATTATTTTTTCTTTATATTCTTATTCTGTAAGCCTTTTTCTATTTTTAATTTTTTTTACTTTTTACTTTTTCAACATTTTTGTCAACTGCTAAGATATAAGCACGCCCCTTAGCCTAGGCGTACACAGGGTCAGGATCATTAGTATCCACCTCCACCCCGTGTCCCACCAGAAGGTCCTTCAGGGGCAGCAGCACACAGGGAGCTGCCATCTCCTCTTATAACAATGCCTTCTTCTGGACGCCTCCTGAAAGACCAGCCTGAGGATATTTTATAGTCAACTTTTTTTTTTAATAAGTATTACATTCTAAAATAACGATTCTAGATACTAATCCTTAAACCAGAAATACAGTCATTTACTACCGTGATCAAGTACTAGGAACTGCATTTCTTAAACGGCCAGCAGTGCAGTGGGTGTGTTTACACCAGCATCACCACAAACACGTGGGTAATGCGTGGTGCTAAGACACTACGTGATGGCCATGATGTCACCAGGCGAGAGGAATTCTCCAGCTCACACACACTTCTGCAGCATACGCCATTCAAGGCTGACAAAAAACGTCATTCTGTGGTGCACAGCTGTATATTTACAACAGATTCAATGGGCCCGTGTGGCAAGGTGGAATGTATTTTATTGTTTTTCAAAAATATGTAGATTTTCTCCTTGTTCTTTGAAGAACAGGATAAAAATCATGAACTGCTGGATCCAAGATGGCCGATTAGGAGCAGCTGAGGATTGCAGCTCCCAGTGAAAGCGCGGGAGGGTAGTGGACGCCGCATTGCCAGAAGTGAGTGGGACGCCGCTTGCCAGACAGATTTTTTATTGCCCACAGACCAGGAGATTCCCAGGGGGGAGGAGCCCCACGGGTCGCCAGCGCAGCTGGTTTGGCCGGCGCAGCAAGTTTTTGCCGGCGCGGACTGTTTTCGCCGGCGCTGCTGTTTGGGCGGCGTCCCGG